>JBBELK010000099.1:0-2400000 GCA_037783545.1 Henricia sp. BOLD:AAB3569 | reverse complement strand
GAATCAGTCATACAGAGTGCAAATTGCTGCTGAAAAAGGTTCCAGACTACTAATCCTTCCAGACTACTAATTCCTTCCAACAAGATTTGGAATGCATCAGGCTGGCAGGGCTGTAGTCGAGTCCCCACTTTCCAAGTCCGAGTCAAGCAAACATCCAAGTCCTTAAAAGGCCGAGTCCAAGTCCCGATTTCAATTTCAAGTGCAAGTGTCAATTCATGCCTGTGATCTTTAGCAGCTCGTAAGTTTGCTTTAGGCCTAGAAAAATGTTTCTTTGGGAGGTGAGACACATTACGAGTGTTCAAAATTATTTTAAGCGGTAAAAATGATTTATTTTACATTCTCAGAATTTTATTTCACATGTTCGAAATACTTTCGGCCCCAAAATAAATTACAATAGACACTTCAAATAATTTTCAGCGCCTGTATAATGTACTTCCGATGGACTCAGCCCAAATCTCGGAGTCCTTACCGCCCGAGTCCGAGTCCGAGTTCTAACTGGCCGAGTCCGAGTCCGAGTCCTTGAAAATCAGCTTGATGTATTCTACAGAACTAATTTGGGTATTACAAATGAACCGTCCTTCGGTGTGAAAATAGAGTCTATGACCCACGTTCCAGACACGTGTCCTTTCTCTTTCGACAACCAACACAAAATTAAGATTGATATATACGTCGTGCAAGTGTTATTCGCAATCTGAATTAAAAAAACCTTGGTAAGGGATGAAACGTTTCTCCCTGCTTAATACTCAGGTAACATAAACAAACCTTCCAACATTGTCTTTACTTCGGAACCAAATCCCTTTTCCATGAAAAGTGCTAGTTTCAAAGAGAATCCTTGATTCGTCTGAAGTCAAATGAGGTGGTTGCAATTCAGAGTCGTGAAGGACTTGAAAAGAATTCCTCTCCAATGTCAAGAAACCAATGAAGTTCACACCTATAGACAATCTTTTAATCCTTGTGTTTGTTTACTAATCCAGATTTAATTCCCCTCCCTCCAAAATGAGAGAACCTTGCACGTGGATTAATATCCACAGCTTAAACAGAGCTTAAACGATGGACAAGGTGTACTTTAATTGCCTGCATCATCAGAAAACATGTCACAAATTGAGAGATTTTGGCAATATAAATGCTTATAAGAATAAAATTAGCAAGCACAATATTTGGTGTAGTGCCTAATCATTATGGAAATGAAAAAAATGACAAACAATTACAGGCCTATAGTCCTTATCAACAATCAAACCAGAGACCTTTAATATGTCGGGCAGATGCTCTACCAGCTGAGCTATGAGGCACAGTGGTATACTCTCAGGTTATTTGCAACCCACATTCCTTACCTTAACCAACCAACGAACCAACCAACCAAAGACAATGTCTCTCTGTCAACTTCTGGTGTATTTTCATGTTTAGTGTGTCCTATATTTGCACTAAAAATGAGTTATTACCCGAAAAGCACCAAGTTGTACAGACCTTGCATCAGCTGCACAACTCATGCCCCCACTGAAATCTACTCATTACACACAATTCCTGCTTTGCATAACATTTGTTAAGGCTCGAGTGACGTTAAACGTCACAATTAAAAAGTGATATCACTTCTCGCAAACCAATATATACAAAATGTAATGCACATCAGACAGAAACAGATGACAAGTTAAAAAAACAAACGCAAATTGTACTCTTATCGAAAGATCAAGGAGGTTAAGAGATGTAATACATTTTATCGGTCAGTAACAAGTTACGTGTGTATGACCACCTCTTGTGGCAAGGCTGACTGCACCAGCAGAGGTAAGAGCCGCTGAGGCAGAGTGCACCACTCTGTCTATTAAAGTGCCTCTCCAGTGTCCGAGCTCCTGCACTTGTAGGACTGTTTGGGAGACATGCGGATCCACGCAGGTTCAATAAGGTTGACTTGAAAAAGAGACCAAGCCCTATGTATCATTCGCAAGATACAACTCTTTACAGATTCGTGGAATAAGAGTGTGAAATATCTAAGGAAGAATGTTGGTAAACTAGCCTGAATTTTGTGTAGCTACATAGATGCATCGATGCTTCAGAAAACCTCAAAAATCTATATATATGGATTTTGTGTACAAGTTAATGGTAAAAAGTCCCGTGCACGGGACGTTTTTTTAGAAAACCACCTTCGGTTGTCAATTTTCAGCATGAGATACCATTTTGGACGGAAATAAATGTGGTGTTTGTTACCATTGCTATCAACACTTTGAGTAAGGTTTTTCTTGTCAACTCATGAAAAACAAAATTGGGTCATTGCAAATGAAACAATGGGCCTTTAAATCCCTCCAAATTCCATCCAAATTATACTAACATAATGTACTTGTACATTATGCCTATTGCGTACTTTTTTAGAAACCCACCTTTGGTTGTCAATTTCCAACATGAAATACCATTTTTGACGGAAATAAATTCATGTGGTGTTTGTTACCATTGCTATCAACACTTTGAGTAAGGATTTTCTTGTCAACTCATGAAAAACAAAATTGGGTTCATTGCAAATGATACAATAGGGCCTTTAACTCTGGGATTCTCCCCCATACAGAAAATGTTTTTCCTCTCCACATTTAACTTTATGTGATAACATATGATAAAACCTTCAAAACCAAACAATTAATACCAGGATAATATCAGTTAGTGTGGTGCAAAGTGCGAACAAAATGCGATGACGTTGACCAAATGATCGCAAGGCCAAATTTGCTTTTTTCCCCTCAATGCCAATGAGCAGCTGTGTAGCCTATTCTTTCTATTTTTTTTTCTAATGTAAAGGCATGTGTAGTCATGCCAATAAAAAATAACCCTGATTGTTGTTAACCACCTGCTTTTTTTCCTGGGTAACTATATGGTATGACCTTATTTAGGTCAATTCAACCATCCCCAACTGCCATTTAGCTGGCCCCATAATCACCCCTTTACATACACACTGTACAAGGTGAAAAGTCTAATGACTGCATGCCTACGCCTAGCCTGCAGACTGGCCAGGGTTGTGACAATTTAGGCCACACCTACTCTGACTAGGCCACATCCCCCACTGCACTGATTGGCTGAGCTGCAGCACACTTTTGACCAATAGTGTTGCAGAAGAGAACACATGCAGATTTCAGGGGATAGAGATTTACTGTGCACTGAACTAGAGTGGGGTTGATTGTAAATTCAAACTAAATGCATAGGCAGTTGAATTATCTTTTTCAAAAGCTACCTTTGGGAAGATTTCCCAATTTTAACAAAATGAATGACAACTGAAAGGATAAATGAAATACTGACATAAATTTGTTTTCTAAATGTGAAAATCACTCTTTCAAGAGCCATATAAAGGACAGCTCGTTTTGGAGTGATAATTTCACTCTTTTTAGTGGAGATTTCACTAAATATTTAGAGTGTGTTTTAACTCTCTTCTAAAGTGAAAAAGCACTCTAAAAGAGCGAAATATTCACTCCAAAACGAGCTGTCCCTTATATGGCTCTTAAAAGAGTGGTTTTCACTCTTTTACATTTAGAGAGTGAATTTATTCCTGTCAAAAGTAAAGTCATGTTTAAAAACCATGCTTATCTGAAAATGTGACATCAGTCCCTTTTTACTTATTAATATAATTAATTCTATGAAAATACCATCTTTAAGTGGTTATTCTAAGTTAAAGTGACAAAACCTTCTATAAAACATACAGGGGTCAATTTCATCAAGCTGTTTAGCAGAAATAAATTGCTTAATCCCAAATTTGTTTGCTTAAAAAAAATGGGTTAGCAGTAAAAATCTTATGTGATGTATATTACAATGCATAGTTCCGACCTGTCAATCAAGCCGAACCCGCGACCAATCACAACAGAGCTAGCAGACGGCGCCCACAAAGGTCAAAGTGATGCAATCATCACAAACATCACGCAATTTTCTGCCCATACAGTTTGTATGTTGTATGCGCCAGTGACCGGGTGAATTTTGGTTTCAATGTTGGGCGATTCGCTGTTCAAAGGTAGGAAAGCGCATTTTTATGAAAGATATGTCATCCCTGCATTACTAGCCCTTCGCTCAGTGTGTGCTACGTTAACTGTCGACCTCAAAACATAAATACCTTTGAGTTCTCTCCAATGAATCTGTGCTTTCCATGCCGAGTCCCGTTGCTTTGTACGTAGTCTCGCCATTTTTTTGCGATGGCTTGTGAGCGCATAGCAACAATATCTAAGGGGCGGGGTTAACTGGGCAATCTCGGAACTATGCATTGACTGGTGTTCTGCTATTATTGCTAAAAACACAAGTTGACATACATGTACTGTTTTGACTATTAACCCATTTTTATAAAGCAAACAAATTTTGAATTAAGCATTTTTTTTAAGGTCTGACAAAATTCACTAGCCAATAACCACTAACATACAGTGTCTATAGACCAATCCGGTAACTAAGGTCTCCGGTAACTAAGGCATCCAGTGCATGGGCTGTGCATTTTGTGTAGAACGAAAAGTGCTCATCCATTACATGCACGAACGCGCCTCCTTCGCGTACACGCGACACGTCTGCCTTTGCGCACACACAACCCTTTGCGTACACACAGGCCTACACACTCGCGCAACTTGTTCAAAGTAAACAAATGAAGCTTCAGCAACAGCAAAAACATACAGTTCAGTCAGTGGAAGCCCCCAGCTACATGTATGACAGATGTATAGGGAAGGAGACTTTAGTTACCGGATTGGTGTATAGTGCAGGCATCGGCAATTGCTTTTTAAAAAATGACCCATTGTGTAAAAATCACATTGCATTGCAGTGTTGTAGGACTCGAGTCTGACTCAAGTCACATTTTTTGTGACTCGGATTCGACTCGAGTCGAGTCACATTGGTAAATGACTCAGACTCGGACTCGACCATGATGACTCGGACTCGGACATGGTGACTCGCGACTCGAGTCACATATTTCCCAAAAAAATAAAATATATATATAATTACGCCCTTAATGCGGGATTCTTGGAGGAAAAAGCACAGTACAATGCGTGAATATGTACACTGCCCCACCAGGCCGGCAAGGAGCGCATGAGCACGTCATAATTTCACAACTTACTCTTTCGCGTTTAGGTCGACCGGTTATGGGTAAAAACGGCGTATTAGGACGACCGACCGCATTAGGGCGACCGATAGCCGGTCGTCCTAACGCCAAGTGCTTCAAAAACCATCTTTATTAGGTCAAAAACCATTTTTATTAGGTTCTTAACCATTTTTATTAGGTCACAAACCATTTTCGTCTAGGTCGCAAACCATTTTTTCAGAGAATTAGGTCGAGAAAATGGGTGTCAATTCATGAGTTTCTTTCCGACAATTTTGTGGTTTTAGTGGTCTCTGTAAGCACTCTACCCAAAACGGTCGTCCTAATACGGGAAAAATAGTTATCTAACATATTGTGTGTACGAAACTATAGCAGATTCAATTTCATTTTGGCAAACAAGTGACTCGTGACTCGGACTCGAGGCTAATGACTCGAGACTCGGACTCGGACTCGAGGCTAATGACTCGAGACTCGGACTCGGACTCGAGGCTAATGACTCGAGACTCGGACTCGGACTTGAGGCTAATGACTCGAGACTCGGACTCGATATTGGTGACTCGACTACAACACTGTTGCATTGTGTAAAAATCATATTGAATTTGAAGGATTCAGAAACTTTCTGTGTTTGGAAGCAAATTGGTTTTGGCAAAAATGAAGGTCATCAAACAATCTAGGTAAAAAAAGAAAATTGACCGGAAATGCCATACCCTGGACATATCACTTGACATTGTCAATCTATTTTTTTATTGGCATAACCTTCCCCAGACAGAGTAGAAATAACATGTCTAGCAGATTTCATAAATTCACCTTGGCCACTATCTTTTGTGAACAAACTTCAAACCAAGCTTTTGGCAGGGTTAGGGTTTTCCCATAGTGCTAATGTGCCCTATGAGTCACGTTTTGGTTCCAGGTACTGCTGGGGTAAATGGTAACATAAGCAGGCAACAAGGCCGAAATCTGTTTTTAAAGAGGCAGGGGAGGGTTTAATACCTGATGGTGTTGTAAACCTGAACCGGATCTGGGGGCTGGGAGCATGAGAGGGGGATCTTCAGAATGTGTGCTCAGGTTGTGTGGCCAGGGGTATATACATAAGTAGCCTAGTGGTTTGAGTCCTTGACTCAGTTGTGGTACCTGTGCCCTTGAGCAAGGCATTTAACCGAAATTGCTGCAATTAAACCTACAGAAAGCAAATTGAAATTGTGGGGGTTTCAGAAAAGAATGGGGACAGTCAGTAAGAATTTCATGTAAATTTAACTATTTTTTATTTTCTTTTCTGAAACAACTTTAAACAACAAACAGTTTAAGCAGCAACCTGGAGAGTATCTGGAGATGGCGACGGGAAACCAAAGGATTTTTCACTAAGTCTCCGGTTTAATGCACCGACACCATCAAAAGACAGTGCTAGCTCCCTCTACCAATATGGCAAGAATAGTGTGCACAACTAATAAAGGGGGAAATCATAAAAAGCGTCTTATGCCAAAAATTAATCATGTTCACTTGGACTCCATCCTTCAAATACCATTTGAAATAACCAGTCCATCTGTCTTTAAACAACACTTGACCTATTAACTCAGGGTCAAAAGATATAACAGACTATTTATCTTTATCCAATATGTGTAGTACATGTAATATACAGGTACAAACCCAAGGTGAACTTTTACCATCATTGTCGGATTTAACCTTGAAAAAACAAATTTGAAAGTTATTACCTTTTAAACTTATGACTGGCATGTTAAACAGATGCTCAAGCAAAAAAGCAGCATAAAAATGCACTGCAAGAATTGGCTAAACATCGACTACATTGTGTCTGAAATATCTCATGGATTTTGAAGGGATTTTGTAGGAATTTTTTTTAGGTTTACTGGGAGGGGTTTCATTCGTTATTCATAAGAACCTATTGGTTGAGAGCACGTCACGTGGCCAGTTTTAAACGCACGATAAAGACTGGCCAGTAAGTTTTAATAAAAACTTTCTTGCCTGGCCCGCGTTTGTGCCCGCACCCTAGTCAGCGCGTATGGAACACGCACACGCACACAGAAACTGCACACGCTCTAAAGCAAAATGTGTCCCCTGACTGTCACGTGACATGTTTACTGCATCAGGTGACAGATCTGGCCTATCATGTTAAGTGTTATCCAGTCTTGGCCTTGGGTGACGTCAAGCACACGCTTCGCAGGATACATTGCGAAGTTGAGCAGTGGTTGGAGCGGACGAAACCAGGCCCGCAAACCAATGCGAAAGGAGTGTAGGGGCCTGGACGAGTGATACTGCGGCTCATGCCATTATCACTCGTCCAGGCCCCTATCTGGTTTTAAAAGTATGTTTAAGACTGGCCAAACCCACTTTTATTCCCTAAGTAAAAGGTATAATAAAGGGCAGCAGGGAATGCCCTCTGGCACAAATCACGTTGGACCTATGGCTAATCAAATGGCATCAGCTTAAAACTCTATTATGAACAGATGAACAGTTCTCAGTCAAATTATGGTGTCCTGCACTGAACAAAAAAAGACTACCCCTGTCTTTTTGCTGTTAAAAGCTCTTGACAAATTTATAATCTGATTAAGTCCAAAAGTTAACAGACAAGGATAGTAGCTTTACTCAATGAGCACAATGCCTACTCTGCTCTTAAGGTATCACAGCCTCATCCTGCCCAAAAGAGGATTTTGTCTGTCCAAAAGAAGTCTTTTTGACCAGTGTTTTGTGTTGGGTAACTTGATAATCCTTTGGATTTTACAACCCATTGTGGGTCAGACTAAACATGGTTAGAGGGGAGGTCGAGCATCACATGTATTCAAAGCTTCAAAGGTACTGTGACTTGCTTTGGAGAAATGATGACCAGAACTAGAAATCTGTTGCTGATGTTTTACTAAGTCGATCAATGATTACATTTGAGTGAGCTCAAACCTACGGAGCCCATAAGGGACAAGCAACAAAAATAATTCAAGAGAGAAATTTTTTCGTGGGATCATTTCGTGCTCTCGAAAAAATTAATTCGGGCACACAAAATAATCATTTTGTGAGCATGAAATGATTTCGAGCGCGAAAAAATGATTATTTCGAGCACACGAGATGATTATTTCGTGCGCACAAATTAATTTGTTTTAGCGCAAGAAATTATTTTGAGAGCACGTAATGATTTTGAGAACACGCAATGATTTCAAGCACGCAAAAATATTTCTCTCTCTTGATTTATTTTTCGTGCTCGTCCCTTCAGGGGCTCTGTAAAAACTTGACCAGTTATAGAGCGTATTGACTTGACCCGAGGTCACTATTGCTTGTCCTCCAGAACGGGAAACAACAATAGGGCACGTGATTTTTTGCTGGCAGCCACGTGCGTTTCTCCACGTGGCTCTATTCATGCTCTATTGTTCTCTCCCTATCTGGAGGACAAGCAAACAGTGAGCCATGACCTTTTGAACTATGTGAATGCGCCCAATAACTATAGTATTACATTGGAAACATTATTTTAGTTATGGCCATGAAACCTTAGCCCAGACTGTGTGACAGACTCATTAACCTAACATTTTGTAATGCTTATGCCAAGAAATTGCTGAATAAACTTTTTGAAAACAATGCCCACACAATTTCAAAGAAGACAATACATGTTGTACCAAGAAAACAACCAAGAAAACATTTAAAATGTTACGACTGGATTCCAGATAAACATGTATAAAACATAAATGGTATCATTAAAACCTAATGGCAAAACTTGGCACAAGTTTTATCACATCAAACACATTTCTGGTTTACTTGAGGGGGAATCCCCTTTTCAACCCTGCAACCTTGGGGGGTGGGGGGAAGTGGTGAGAGTACATGAAGTACATGTAGGGTAGACATTTAAAATGTCATTCACATTTTTGTTCACACCTCTTTATTTGCCTTTATTCTAAACAGCAAATATGTTGCAAATATTTATCAAAATAAGGTAATCTAGAGGCCTTTTCCCACTAGACAAACTCTCGGGGATGGCCCTGGGCGACGCCGGGGTGAAAATAAGCCCTGATTCCCACTTGCAAGTCTCACCACCGCGCCACCCCCGAGATTGCTCATTCCACGGGGCGAGTTCAACCCTGCTCGGGACCAGGGTTGAAAAATTTGGCCCCAGGGCGAGACACTTTCCCCGGGGCGAGAACGGTAGTGGGAAAAAGAGCAGGGGCGAGTTTATCACTTGTTCAGGAGAGGGATGAGGTGCCGATCTCCGGGGTGAGTTCGCCCCGGGGCGAGATTCAGAACAACAAGTGTGAATCGACACAGGGTTGAACTCGGGGGTGAGTCACCCCGGGGTTTGATGTTCAAGTGGGAAAAGGCCTTACTTATGTGCCCTAGAGTGTATGCTTGTGCAAACTAAAGCACACAAAATCGAACACAAGATTTAATTTTGTACTGGAAGTGCCCTTTGAAAATGTCACAAGGGTCCCAAAAGTATGTTGACATTGTCCTTTCGATGGTGGAATTTGAGGCTTGGTATGGCATTGAGGGAGTGTGAAATTCTCCAGATCCCACCCTAACCCTACCCATACCCTAACCGTGCCACATCCCTTTCTTATCAGTTACCACAAGCAAGGCAATTAACAATCATAAAATTTTAGAGAAGTCCTTTAAAAAAAAAAATACCACCCATGCACTGCATTCTACTTCCCTCATTGTGCAATCCTGACCCATTTTCCTTTATAAAAGCAAAATAACTCGACGAAAAATCTGAAATTCCTGTGATAAGGGGCCAAAACTCTAAACTCCAATTTATGTCCATGCTTTAAACTATAGACGTCATCAACATTTTTCAAATAGGTTTCGGTCTAACCTATTTTGTATGTTTGCTTACATTCCCCCACAAGAATGTTGGTATCTTTTATGGAATTGGTCCCATATGGCCTAGAGATGGAGAAACAGGAGCCTAGTGGATGTTTAGTCTCTTAAACAGACAGTCTATCAGAGCCAATTTTCATGGTGAAAACTAAAACCAATTGGCAAAGTGGTTTATATGATAAGCTTATTTCAAATAGATACATGTAAGCACCACTCGAACCGGCAAAGGTGGATACAGACCCAGCATTTTTATTGCGACCGCAAAACTGAACATTTGCCGCATTTACACTACACCTCGATGCCTTCAGAAACCGCAAAAGTCACCACTAATTGTAACTGCAGCACATGCGTGAGCTGTTAGGCGTTAGGTGTTGTGGCACTTGCGGCATCTGTGCCAGATTGGTCAAATAAATCTACTACATGGCGGGCACCACGTACCCCACATTGTTCTGTGCATGCACACACAGAGCATGACCTTTGACTGCAACTTCTGGCACCGCGCTCGAGATCAACTACAGAATGTAAACGTGGTACTCGGGATCATTGCGATTAGCACTGACGCATTCTAATCCGAGCTCGGGACCAGTGTAAACACAGTCTTCGCTTCAAAACTGGAGATTCCAAATTTCCTGATTTCTTCCCTTGGTTAGTATTTTGGGGAGGTATTTTATATGAAATTGTTAGTTTAGAATGAAATCAATTTTGTGGGAAAATGTGGACAGGCTCCCTTAAAAGAAAAGTCACTTTTCTGGAATGAAACATCCCACAATCCCAATTTTGGCAGTTGGTCAATATCTCTTTAACAGTTGCCTGTACCCATAGGTCCTTAAATAGGCCCTTAAGTGCATAATGACTACTCCTTACAAGTCTCCTAACATTAACAAGTGCAGCTTTTGACAGATATAAAATCGGCCATAAAAAGAACCCTTTGTGTAAGTGGCTACCAAGAATGTCTTGAAAAGTGGATGTTTTTGCCCTGGTCCCAGGGCCTAGATTTGAATTGGGCCATCAAGGGTCAGAGAGTTTTTATTATGTAAACAGAGATGACAGGACAGGGACCAGTGGTTGGAGATTTCTTGTACGGCCTTTTATATGAGTCATGTTTCCTGGGAACTATCAGTTGTCTATTTTACACTTGAATTGCCGATCCCTTCTGGGGAGAAGAGAATAAAGGGGAGTTGGACAACCCACCCCTATCCCCCTTCCTTCTTCCCTCTAAAGGCGTGTTTCTATTGAGACCCATTAACCGGATAATGTCGGAAATGCCGGAAAATGTGCCTACGCCCCTGACACTCCATATTTGCATTCAGGGGAGAGAGGGGAAGAGAAAATGGATTTCGTTCTAACCTAACAATCATATAAAATACCGTCCGGGTCAGTATGTGGATTGGGTTCTCAGTCCCTGCCTGATTCCGTGGGTTTTCCCCATACACGTTGGTGTGTGGGGCTTTCCTCCCACATCTAAAACTGAGAATTTCTTCCTGTTCTCTCGCACTTCGTGGCCAAGCTGAAGAACCTCCTAGGTGGCTACAGGGCAACGACTTAAGTCGGCTAATCTCAGCAACAGATCCCTTTAGGGGATCACTCGAAGAAGAAGAAGATATAAAATACCTACCCAAAATACTATCCATGGGGAGAAAACGGAAAATTTGCAATCTCCAATTTGAATGTGGAAGCAAACATTTTGGTGTAATCACTGCACTGCTTTTTGTAACTGGATAAATTAGTTTAAAAAAATCAGTTCTTTTTTTATGACATTCTTAACCGAGATGATTGAGAATGCTAAAATTCCAGAATGGTAATGAGAAAAATATGATTAATGTATGGTATCAAAATCTCAACACCCATGGGAAAAATGGTGTGCTAAAAAATGTGATCTGGACACGCTCCTTTCTAGATGGACAGTACTAAAGCATTTTCGAAATGGCAATCCTGCTTAACAGAAATACCCTTGAAGAGTCATCTACATCAGCCAGTTTTAAATTGGCCAATGGAATGAGGAAATGTCTACAAGTACGTATAGCACGAATGGTTCAGAAACGAACACACTAACAAAACTAACAAAACACCAGCAAAACCACCCAGTATGCCTGAGGACCCACACAGGTACTATAACCTGATAACACACAGAATGAGAATTCAGTATGCTCAGAAATACTTTCACTTTTGGTTGCAAAATACGAGCGGGTGTTTTCATGTTTTTGGAGCCAGAGAAAACAGATGGAATCACTTTAACAATTTTTTTAATGAAATGTAAACAGTTAAAAGTTTACAAGTTACATGTTGCCAGGCAAACTGTTTAGGCTATTATATGCGTCAAAATAAGCAGGAAAAATAAAAACAACTCACAAATGTAGCAGGGAATTATAAACAGCCGACAAATATTAATATTTAAACAAACTTTCTTCTCACAAACTGGACAGACGGCTTGATATGTACCTTAAAGATATGCTCTTTCCCAACATTCCTAGAAATATTTGTCGTGTACCGCCTTAAATTTATCTCAAAACCTCACCAAAAATAACTAAAATTGCCTTGTGAAGAACTCATCAGTATAAGTCAGTATAGTGTGCACAGACATTTAAAGGAAAAAAATCTACAAATTAATTTCAACCCTCAATTATTCATTTATTATTACAAAAGGAGTGTTAGGCTGGATCCGAATTAGTGGCTTTGGTTGTGGCTATATATGGCTGTTGCTATGGGTGGACAATGAAAGTCCTTAGAAACAGCATAGCAACAGCCACAGCCAGATCTAGCCTTATATTATCCCAGTGTGAGCAAAGCAGTGCACAGAAAGTTAATATTTACAAATTTGTTTGTGAAGTCTGAGCTTGCTTTTCTCATGTCTTGCTTATTCCGCCTCTGTGTGTCAACAGAGGGCAGCAGACGAACTATACATGGACTAGATCGAGAGTGATTTTATGAGGTACATGCCAGACCAGTTCAAACAAGGGACACTGTACTGGGAAGCTGGTAAGGAACAAAATCAAGTAGAAGTAAAAAAGTAGAAGAACAAAATTGTATTGGCGCAGACAACCACGGGGGAGAAAAGTCCAGTTGGGGCTGACATATGCACTGACTGATATACAGAGGTTAACCACTCTGTCAAAGGAAGTATGTATTAAACTGGATCAAAATCATTACATGTATATCAGCCGCCACAAAAAATGTTGCAAGCACACACAAAAATCTACATGTGGTGTATATCACTTTCTGGGTAACGCAATTGTTAAGGGAGCAAAAAGTTCGAAACAAATAGAGCGAAACAAGATTAATTTCTCCACCCACGTCATATAAAGTTTTTTTCTTATTTTTCTGTCTGGTATTTCGTAAATGCAATGCGAGAAGCTTTCCGTTTCTTGTTCAAATACACGATTATGATTAGGGGAAGTGAGGAGTTTTGACAGGACCTCAAAGGCAAAAATTGCAAGCTGATGATGAATAAGGTTAGCAAAGTGCACGAACTTCCTTGAATGAAACTAGAAACTTGAAATGATCGGAAAAAAGAAAGACATGAGATTAAGAAATTATACCATGAGGCCCTGGGGGACAGTCAAGCATTAAGTGCTAAGATTTTAAACATGTACTTCCCGGATGAATTTTAGGTATGATCTTCTCACTTTGGAATGTAACAAGCAAAGTAACATTTTGAAATTTGACAGAATACCATTTCGGCACCAGAGTTTTTAAACATGTTAAAGGTAGTATACATATTTGGTAAACCGTTACAAATATAGTTTCATCCCCCTGTGTGATTGAAGGTATGCATGATTAAAACCAACCTGAGCAAAAATCAGCTCCATATTATACGTCGTCTAATTTTTGAGAAAACAGTCAAAAAATGGTTTACAATCACTTCGCCCCAAAACCACTTCGCCCTGAACCACTTCGCCATGGCCTGTGCACGAAGTTATTTTGGGGCAAAGTGGCATTTGGGCGAGGTAGTGTTTTGACGAAGTACTTTGGGTGAAGTGCTTCAGGGAGAAGTGGTCCAGGGTGAGGTGGTTTTGGGGCGAAATTAATTTACGTGTCGCAAAACGAAAAATAATTATTTTGCTAATTTCTCAAAGACTATAGCACTTCAGACAAAACAATTTCAGGGGAAGTTTTCTACTGTCATCGTTTTTATATTGTGTAAATCTGTGAACATTTCTGATTCCTCGAGATACCAATCATGTATTCTACCTTTAAATATGTTGTGTTACTTTTGTAATGGACTCCTGCTTTGGGTTAAAGGAAATTGTAGGAGGCCACCGTCTCATTTAAGCTGGTTCCCTGGCTATACTACACAGAAAATTGAGACATAACACCCAATATCTCATGTGGAACGATTGCATTGGCCAGTTGGAACCACTTCTGTCTCCCATTTAAGTTTTCAGTCAAATGCTTGATTAATTTTGCAAATCCTGTTGGCTATATATATATATGGGGTTTAACTAACTTTTGACTAATTTAAACTTGACAGTCCTGATAATTAGCTAATTCTTATATGAGAAAATAACTCCACTTTGCATGTTTTGTTTACAGTAAACCCTTATTATAACGCACCCTGATATAAAGCTCTTCCTGATATAAAGCTCCTTTTTCTAAGTCATGGTGCTCAATTATTTATGCCTATTCACAGTGCACTCAAGCCAGACTTGGTAACTTTGTGTACATAACTGCATCATACCACTAGGTGACAATAAAAACTTCCAGCAATCCAACTTTTTAAGAGCAGTGCACTCCGACTTGTCAAAAGAAAGAAAGACACAAAAAAAAGGAAAACTTTGCATGACATAAACTGAGCGTGGGAAAGCCATTGTGAAAAAAAACCTTTTTTTTATTTTGGTTGCCGGAATTAATCAAACTTTCACTTCGTTCCAAACCCAAACTAATATGCATGTATGTGGAAGGATTCTGCATAGAGACAAGGTTTAAATTTAGCCCAACTAATCAGATACACATCATGCTCCAATGCTTTTGCCGTGGCCAAAGAGTGGTTTGGGTCATTGACTCTCAATCATAGGTGAAAACTTGGGGTTGTGGGTTCGAACCCAAACCCCCCACCTAATAAAAATGGTTCTCGATTTTAAAAAGATGGTTTTTGACTTCCAAAATATTGAGGCTACGCCAAATTGTCGCCCTAACCCACCGGGTCGCCCTAACGTGGCTGTCTACACAAAAAGTGTCACCCCATTGGATAAAATAGAGAAATAATTCTTCTTAATGCTGCAAAGGGGCCATGCACCGGTAAAACTTTCCCAAACGACCACTGCAAATTTCGGCTAGAAGACATCGATTGGACACCAAATTTCTGTACCCGGAGCTTCCAAAAATGGTTCCATACCTAGTAAGAGAGATGCTTCTAGACCTAATAAAAATGGTTCTCGATTTTTTAAAAATGGTTTTTGACCTAAAAAAAAAATGGGTTTTGACCTCCAAAATATTGGGGCTACGCCAAATTGTCGCCCTAACCAACCGGGTCGCCCTAACATGACTCTCTACACAAAAAGTGTCACCCTATTGGATAAAATAGAGAAATAAGCAGTTGAAAACCTGAGTGGACCAAAGCTAGCAAAGAAGGAATTCTTTTCAAATCTCCTGAAGACGGCTTTTTCTAGGGCTCGAATTCCATGACTGCAACAACTGCAGTACAATCATGTCCCTCTTGTAAAATTAAAAATTCCTTAGTGCCCTTTAAAACTGCATCATACTTTTAGAGGTGTCAAAAGCCCTCTTCACACGAGGCCAAAAACTTGCAAGGCTTGAGATATTTTTTCATGCTTGAGAACATTGCTTGAAAGGACACCAATGCTTGAGAGTGACAAGCATTACTGGATAAATTTTTTCAATCCTTGAGATATTTTGGCAGCAGTCCAGACCTACGACTTTAGCCGTGTAAAATGAAAAATGGCTAAATTTTACTGCTGTCCGCATTTGGACTTTTTGACACAGTAAAATTTTACCGAGACCGTGGGAGAGCATGCGCACTGTCCCTTCGCAGTTTGACCTTCACGTCCCGGACGTACCGGTACACTTCCAGAGCGCTTATACCGACTCGCTGTGTCTGCATTGGACTTTTCGTCTCGGAAAAAGTTACCCGAGAACTTTTCCTGGGCAGCAGTTGGCCAGGAAAAGTAACTGCTGGACTCGGGGGAAAAGTTCATGAGAGGAAAACGTCCTAGGCTGTCTGCATTGGACTTAATATGAGAAAAGTACTCATCGTCTTCGTAAGTTTTCCCAAAAAAGTCTAATGCGGACAGGCCTAAAATTCCACTGTGCCACGCGCCGCCATGCCACACGCCGCTGTGCCACGGGTCGATGTCCCTCCCGCCAACCTGTCATAGACTAACATGCCACAGGCCAATGTCAAGAGTTCGTTGTACTTTTTTCAAATGACAAATTGAGAAAAAAACATCAAAGTGACTGATAACTGTTGGCCTTGGTTTTGATCAGTACATACGTAGATAAAAGCATTCAACAAATTTTCCAATTTTCTGGGCCTTTTTTGACCTTCAAATTTAAGGATCGATAACCGAGCTAAATGTAAAATTTCACCTAAATGTTCATGATCCATAAAAAGCAGCCGGAGGCTAAAAATCTCGTGCAGAGGATTTAAAGAGAAAAAGGGTTGAGCTGCATTCAGCTCCATCCACTTGACTGGCAATTTAGCACATAACAAGCTTTTAACACAGTAAAAACTCCCACACAAGACAAAATTAAATGCTGCAACCTTGGCTTTTATGGCAAAAACTGGAAAATAGTGTTCTTTCTGTCTGTTTTAGATGTTGAAACTCATGACTGCTCAAGTAAAATAAGAAATGACTTGAATTGAAATGTGGTCAAGCGACTGACAACTGAAAGGTTTCCCTTCACCACAGTATGCAATAAAACAGATAATTTATGGTGGGTGCGTAATAACCCAAAAAGAAACAGAGAAAGTATTTCCCACTCTGAAAACCCAATCCAATGCGCATACTGGACTGGATTGGAACCAATGCGCATACTGGACTGGATTGGAACCAATGCCACAAGTAAGGAAAGTACTGCTACACCAAGCTGATCCAAAAATGTGTTATTAAACAGCTTTTAAACCAAGTTTTGAAAGAACAGCTACAGTACCTACATGTAGTCTGGATTAAAGTGACAAAAGTCTTATTTCAGACACCCTTTAAAGGCCCTGTAGATGATCTGTTTTTGAGCGATTCTGCGAATAAAACCATTATAAATCAAAAGAAAGACATCAACAAACTCATCCGAAGAAATTTCAGCTTTGTCAAATGTACCACGTTTAAAAAAACATGAAAATCCATATGCATTTTCCTGGTCTTGGCAGGGTGTTTCAAATATTCGTTCTCAGTTAATCGGGTACTATGTGGCTTGCGTCATATACTGCGTGTGTGCGCGATCCATAAAAATGCATCGCGTTGGAACACGCACACGCAGTACACAGCGCCCATGCATTTTGGACCGCGTAGATGCGAACCAAAAATAAGTAAATCGTTTGCAAACGATATAAATAATTTCATCTTTACGGATTATTTTCTGGTAAAATTATATCATTTTGAGTGGAAACCTTTCATTGGGTAGTTGCTATTAATTCAATCTTTACTTTCAGAACTTTTCCCCTGTAAACTCGTCGATTACTTTTTGGGGTCATTGCAAATGATACACTGGGCCTTTAAGCGAAGTTTGAATCGGAAACAAAATTTGACAATTTAGAAACAACCCTTCAACTTTCCACCAA
The DNA here is from genome assembly GCA_037783545.1 of Henricia sp. BOLD:AAB3569. Classification (NCBI taxonomy): domain Eukaryota; kingdom Metazoa; phylum Echinodermata; class Asteroidea; order Spinulosida; family Echinasteridae; genus Henricia; species Henricia sp. BOLD:AAB3569. The sequence goes on along the minus strand of JBBELK010000099.1, from coordinate 2,382,430 downwards.
AAAAAAAAGTTAATTTAGTGAAGAAAATTGGAATTAAAATATTTGAAGTAAACCTAGTCACACCTTACTTTCCCCTCGGTATAAAAAAATGATCACATAAAATGTATTTGTTTATCATACATTTTTTCCCACAAATATCGGAGGTCATAACACACATGCTTTATTTCTTTATCACATTTTCAACATCTTTCAAAATCACAACCATTATGACTACGTCAATTCTACATCATGGGAACTTCGACACCAGGCAATATACATGAACTGAAATAACATCCTCTTTCACAAAAAAGTTCATACTAAACTCTCACAACCACACTCCAGAAAACCGATATATAATATGTATATACACAACGTCACTTCTGATCAGACACTGATGACTGTTTTTGTGGGAATCACCCACGGAATTCTTCCCACAAGAGGAGGTGTGAACTGTTTTTTTTTTATTTCCCTTCTTTTTACCCCTTGTGGTGACCAGACGGGAAATGTGGATCAAGAGAAAACACAATATTTTGCGATCGATCGGTCTGGTTTTCACTTGCAATGTATTCCAGTCTGTTGGCACTTGCTGTCAGCACGCATTATAATGGGGCATCGGGAATGCGATAAACTTGTCAAGTTGAAAAGCCGCCCAAATGTTGTCACGTGACTTCTTCGGGGAAAAAATGTATCGTTTTGAGGGCCACAGTTGTACAGTTTGTCTACAATGAATACACCTTATTCAGGCCGAAGTGATTGCCAATCTAGGCTCAATGGGAAGGAGCCAGACTATTTATGCATTTTATGCCTTATCTTGGCAGTGAGGTTCGGAACGCATAAACAGTCTAGTACCTTTCCAATCAGCAGTATATACTTTACAGAATCAATTCAGGGAACAAACTAAAAATCTGCCTGAAAGGTTATACTATCATGTAAGGTTCACAAGAAAAAGCGGAGTTTTTAAATGTATTTCATTCACAAAATTCTCCATTTTGACTAGTGTTAAAAAATGATCGAAAAAAAAAACCAAGTGCGGTTAGCTTTTCAAGAACCCCTTATTACGTGCACGCTCCCTCGCTCAAATGCTAGGAATTGAAGTTGTGCTTTCATGACAAGTTCACTCTGCCACGCCCTCCTTCCCAAGGCCCAAACCAGCCTACGCCCCTGCTTCCATAGCCTTTGTTTTTCTTGTAGAAGTGCCCTTTTTAAAACACCTTTCCAAAACGTGCATCTAAACCTTCCTATTATAAAGACACTTCATGTTTCTCTTTACGTGTACTTATTGATGTCAGTCTTTAGTGATCGGTAAATGATATGCTTTCTTTGCCGACTTCGAAGATTCAGAAGTAGTTAAAGAACAAACGTTTCAGGCACCATTTTGAGATGTTGTGGGCGCATTGGTTCAAGGGAGTGGAGAGGTTAGCGTGCATATTCTCCAGGTTGCCGTTTGTATAATGTGAATGCAGATCCCAAATTATCCGGGTGCGCACTAAAGTGAGTAAGCTGAATTGCGGGGTTAATTTCGCAGTGTAAAACCGATTCTCCGGGTTAGTTTCTAGCCGGGTATGGATATCTACCTGGATAATTCTTTACCCGGGTGAGTCAAGAGTAGTGTGAAACCTCTATCATTTTTGCAGTGCGGGTCACAAATGTCCACTGACCTCATTTGCGATGTCACTCGCCCAAATATCTCAAAGGCTACTGATCTGAAAGGGTGGATATCCACCTCAAAACATCAGTCATCCAACCAAAACTGATGGATGAAAATCTGGATCAAGCTGCCAAAACAAGAGCTCCACCCCTCCCCCTCCCCCTCCCTCCCCCAAGAAGCCAAGGGATACAACAAGGCAGTTTTGTGGTACAGCCAAAACACAGGAACTGTAACAATGTTCAGTTTGGACCAATCTTTCATGGCATGGATCGAAGGACTTGGGTGTTTTGACAACTGACGGTGGGAAGGAAGTGCTGTGACTGTTAAACAAAACAGATCAGTCACAAACTAAGACTGGATGTTTTGTGTAAACTGGTACAGGGAGTACCTGGTGCGGTTTGTATTTAGTAGTCTTAAAGACAGATTACATGATGGAAAACTTTTAAAACCAGGAACAACAGCATTACAATGTACATAATGTTGATAAACTGCCTATAGAAATTTCAGCCACATAAGGCCTTTTCCCACTAGACAAAATCTCAGGGGATGGCCCGGGCGACGCGGGGGTGAAAATAAGCCCCAATTCCCACTTGCAAGTCTCACTCCGCCCCCGAGATTGCTCATTCCCCAGGGCGAGTTCAACCCTGCTCGGGACCAGGGTTGAACAATTTGGCCCCGGGGCGAGACACTTTCCCCGGGGTGAGAACGGTAGTGGGAAAAGGGGCAGGGGCGGGTTCTCACAAGTGAGAGATGAGGTGCCGATCTCCGGGTTGAGTTCACCCCAGGGCGAGATTCAGAACAACAAGTGTGAATCGACGCTGGGTTGAACTCGGGGGTGAGTCACCCCGGGACAGCCCCGGGGCAAGTTCGCCCTGGGTTTGACGTTCTAGTAATATAAGGCCTACTGATGCAGTAACACTTTTTAAAAACCTGAAAAACAAGCACGGTTTTTGTGTATGAATACATGGTAAACAAAATTGTCTGCACGCATTTTTAAAAAGCATTTTCAGTTGGCATAATCTCATTTGGAGAGTGCACAAGGGGGAGCACAACACTTTTTCAGGGAAGCACATCCCTTTCCCCTAAAGGCCCTTCTTGGCGGCGCTGCTGCTCAGGATTGGAATTTCACACTTTTTCAATCCAACTTTTGGGTGGTTTTTCAGGGGTTTATTTTTCAGCTTGAAACACTGTTTATTGGAGAATACTTTTTAATTTAGCTTAAAGCTGGGTGGACATCTCCCTTCACTTTCATGGTTTTCAACAGTATTCCTTTCTTTATATAGTCCTTTATGTACTAAGAACATTTTATTCAGAATTTCATCCTAGAAAAGTCAGAAAATTTCAGTCTTTTTCCAAGACTCTTTTCACGCGAAACTTAAAACGAAAGGTCACATCAATCAACTCGAGCTATGTGTGTGACGTCATAGCGAGGAGACACACAGAGCTGCTTCACTGACTGTGCTCCTCGCAGCAAACACGTACAAGTTGTATGCACGCTCGGAACCGCTGATTTTCCCACAAAGTTGCAAGTGTTACCACCAACAACCACTAGCAAAATACACCAACAATTTAAAAAACTTTTACAGAAAAATAACGACTGGTGGTTTATGCTATGCGGAAAGCATGCAACTTGCTTTGCAAAATAGTGACTGTCTCCTCGCTATGACGAAGCAGGGTCAATGCATATCATTATGACGTCATCACCCCGTTTTTCATTTTGGCATGTTGCCGGTTGACGAACACGGTCTAGTTTTTCATTTTTCTCTCTAATATAAAGTCAGCAATAAAGATAAGAAAAATGCAACTTTATCAAGTAACATCCGTTTTATAAAATAACTTTCTTCCTCGCCAAGTAGCTTCAAGCTTTCAGCCCGGCTTTAATGAAAAACTGGATGTGTATAATTGTTACATTTCCCAAACTTCAACTTTTTGGGCCCATTTGCACCTCAACCACCTGTAAAGCATTCCAAATTTGCCGAGCAATTCTCAGTTAAATCCCGACCAGTATTTGTGAAGATTATTACCAACAGTGCAATCAGCCTTCCAGCGTGGACATTCGATTTAGTCTGAATAAAGACTGCTCAGAGAGAGTACTTAGCTTCCGCCCGGGAAAATGAAAATAATCCAAAGTGCCCTGCTCTCACTTCTTCTCAACAAAATCCTGTCTAAACTAAGCCGCAACATTTATTTGTACACCCAGGCCAATCCCTGGAAAAACAGAGTGGGCTCTGGTGGGCCCTAGGAGTTCCGACGATTATGAGAGACCGTGGAGGTATGGAGAGACCCTCTCCTGAACCCTTTCAAGAACCTACTGTAGGGACTCCCTGCCCCAGACATCACTTCCCATGTTGCCAAAAGATCAAAGGCCGACCTTTTCAAGGTCATGCACTCATCTCACCCCCTTGTGATCTGTGGCGCCCTGCCCCAAGAGTGACCTTACCCATTCCTGACATTCCTGCGGTCTGGGAAAGCAAACACCCTATGCAGTTTGCCCATGGGTGGGCTGTACCTTTTTCCTCTCCCAGGGGTGTTCCTGACCTATGGTACCCCTGAAGGGACATGCCTACAGTGGGTTGTTGACATTCAATTTTTGAGCACCTTTTCTTGGACTTGGCTGGGAAAAAAGTTGATATTCCCTTAGTTTTATTTCCCTAGACCCTCCAAGGAACTTCAGCAAAATCAATACAAGTGGCATTGTGTATAGCAGCACATTGTTCAAGTCTAAAAAGCAGTTGGGCACCAAAGATATAGACGAATCCGGTTGCTAAGGACTGGTTCCCTGCACGTCCGCCATTACTGTGGGCCATCCACTGCCATGAACTGGGCGCTCTGTGTTGTTGTTAAATCGAACAGTGCACAACGCAGCCCTTTGCGTACACAGGCGTCGAAAGCTCACAATAAACGCGCAAAATTGTTCGAAGTGACAACATACATAATATAACAGCTTATCATCAACACAAAACACACGGTTCATGGCACTGGATGGCCCCCAGTTATGGCGGACGTACACGGAACATGACTTCAGCTCTCGGATTGGTGTAATGCATAGGGCCGCATATTTTACTGATGGCATCACTCATGTGAATTTCATGGGCACCATACGGGTGTGCTGATACTGATAGATAAAAATACAAAAAAAATCACCTCGTCTTAAGCCGTGTCTGCATTAGACTTGTTTTTTTGGCAGGTTTTAACAAGACGATGGTAAAATTAAAAATGGCTACATTTTACTGCTGTCCGCATTTAGACTTTTTGACACAGTAGGAGAGCATACGCATAGTGTCCTTTCGCAGTTTGACCTTCACGACCCGGATGCATGGTTCTAGAGCGCTTTTACTGACTCGCTGTGTCTGCATTAGACTTTTCATCTCAGGAAAAGTTCCCTGGTCAATTTTCGTGGGCAGAAGTTGGCCAGGAAAAGTAACCGCTGGACTCAGGAAAAGTTACTGAGAGGAAAACGTCCTAGGCTGTTCGCATTGGACTTAAAATGGGAAAAGTACCCATCGTCTCGGTAAGTTTCCCCAAAAAAGGTCCAATACGAAGAGGTTATATGACTGCGTCTTAAAATGACTTGAGTCTATGGGAAGTGCATCTACCTAGTGCCTACCATTGACTTTTGATGCAATTTCAAGATGTCTTGTGCCCTTGGGCAAGGCACTTTTCCTCACTTGACTCTCTCGACCCAGGTGTATAAATGGGTATCAGCATCACGCTTGGAGGTAAATAGACACCCTGTGTGGCGATCTCCCCACAGCAAACTCATCACCCCCTCCCCCTAACCGCCCCACTGCACCGCCCCACCCTCCCCCCACCCATCCCCTAACTACCGGTAATATAAGATAGATGGACTCTTTAGCTCATAATTACATACACACAGCGACTTTCACCTTTTATGCATTAGTATTATTGACAGATATTAATAGGTCCAAATAACAGAAGAACACCAATATGGCAACTGTCAAACATCGTGGGAGTCACCATGTACTCGGTAAAATGTGTCTTGTGTTATCGGTGTGAATGAATTTATTTCCCTTTTATGTTTGGAAATGGCAAACACTTCCTAATACCGGTATAACGATCACAATGGCATATCTGAGCTCATTTAAATACAGGAATACAATCGGACAACCTGGCGTAACCCAGCGTATTCCTTTGTATTTCTGCATTTTAATAAGTCTGAATCCGCCACCGTGGTCCCCTGTCAAAGTGAACAAAATACATGTACATCAAAAATAAGTTTAATCCAGCAGAATTTTTCAATAATAATGTTCCTAATTACAGCAAAGGGCAATAAACTACCTCTATTGTATCTTAACCCTTTGAACCCTAAATGTCACATTTGTGACTTCCCCGTGATCAAGGAATAACCCGATGAGCCACTATTGTGACTTTTGAGTGACGTCTTCATAACCGGTTGACAAACTGGTGTCATTGCGCATAAATAATTTAAGGTTCAAAGGGTTAAGCTGTGTCTGCATTGGACTTGTTTTTTTTCTTTTGTGGTTTTACTGAGACGATGGTAAAATGAAAAATGGCTAAATTTTACTGCTGTCCGCATTTGGACTTTTTGACAAAGTACAATTTACCGAGACCGTGGGAGAGCATGCGCAGTGCTTTTACCGACTCCTATGGGAGCCTTATTTTAATACTGGGGTGCAACCCTATCCACTAATATGGCCATTGGTGCAAAGGGACTATCGCAGTTCAATCAAAAAAAAGAAAACACTAGAGGTGGCCAATACTGGAAGTGCCAACAAGTCAGGTATTACATCAGCCAAGACTTGATATGAAATTCCCTGTTACCCAAGAGGTTAAAGTTTGGTATTCAGTGGTTATGCCAACGAACTCCAACCTATTTATGCCTGCCACAAAGCACCTTGTGTCTGTAAATTATACAATAAAAACACACACCAAGAAACAAGATTTCTGGCACTGGCAAATGCCAAACAGGCAAATTTACGATCCACTTCAATTCGGATTAAGAGGATGCCCTTCTGGAGTTCATAGGAGACTTTGTACAAGTTTTCTCCTTCCCAAAGGGCTGATAAACTGGCCACAACTGGTCCTCAGCTTGGAATGTTAAGAAGGGTTCCACAAACTTTGTTCCATAACAATACAGGTATTCTGTGAAAGATTATTTGAAAACCACAGGGCAATTGTTGTACAATAAAATCACAAGAACAAGTATGACCACGTTTCTCACAAGAGAAATCGCTTCGTTTGACCAAGATTAGTTAATCATCGTTAGTTTATGATGCATGCATTCACATCTTACCCAATGAAAATCGAACGAAGAGTTAGACAACGAAGATCGAATAAAGCTGTGCGACGCCCCCATCTTGGTATATGTGTTAAATCTCTTCGTCGAACGAAGGGAGCGTTCACATTACAATTTTGCTTCGTCGAATAAAGCGATCTCTTCGTCGAACGAAGGAGAGTTTACATTACAATTTTGCTTCGTCAAATGAAGCGATTGCTTTGTCAAATGAAGCGATTGCTTCGTCGAATAGAGCAATCTCTTCGTCGAATGAAGCGATTCTAATTTGTCGAAAGAGGCGGCGTGCATTCAAATCAGGAAATCTTTTTGCCGAATCATCGTCAAATCTTCGTCAAATGAAGTGATTACTCTGGTGAGAACAGGGTCTATCAAAATTTTGGGCATTTAAGAGCACTTTTTTGTGTAGTTTACTGTACATATAAAGAAAAGCCAGGACAGAATACGGTACTGCCTCTAATTTGCATATCTTACGCCTATAGCATCAAAAACGTTCTGTGACAAGGACTGAATTCGGTCACTGATTGAAACACCAAATTTGATTTTTGATAAAAATATTCTGAAATGTTCCTTGCTCCTTTAGCACCAGGGAAGTAATGGCACTGGGGGCTACCACCGGCCCTTCCCCCTCAAGCATCTCCATCAGGGTTGACAATGTTGTTGTCATCCCCATTACTTGATGCTTTGAGTATGTTCGCTGCACTCTTGTCGTTGCGCTGATACGTTGCTGTAATTGTAAGCTTTACATCCCTTCCGAAGGATGGAGCAAGTGTGTTTAAGTGGCTTGCTCAACGGCACAGGTACCACAGACTGGTATCGAACCCGCAACCCCAAGTTTTCACCCGAGTATTGCGAGTCAGTGACCTAAACCGCTCGGCCATGGTACCCCAATTCTGAAATGACGTACTAACAAACACACACATCCACAACTCAAATACTGTTTATGAAACGACGATACAAGCACATTATGATAAAAGCCAAAGAAAAAATGGACCAACGCACACACATGCAAAAATGGCAGTAAAAACCTTGCAAAGTAAAGTTCCATTGTAATTTTTGGAGGTAAATGCACTTAAATATTTCTCACAGTTTTTTATTTATTTTCTTTATTGTCCAACTGACACAGATACCACTTCAGTGGTTGCCGAGATAAACCTGTATTTTGTCCTCTTTTTCACAGGACTATGACATTTATTGCTCTCTTTTCATGGGGTCAAGCGGTTTAGGTCACAAAACAATAGCTGCATTAGGTTAACACTTAGGCCATATTTTGGGAGTTATAAAATTATGGGGCCAGTGGTGCAACTAGCTACCTCATTCCATAGAAAATTTTACCGCTTTTTGTGACAAAGAATCTCGGATCTTTAAGAGCTGCAGTTAAAATTCTTGTGACTATTAACACAGTTTGGCCAGACACAAAGTGCCGAAGGATTGCATGCAATATGGTGCTCAGATGTAGGAGCATTTAAAGTGCATGGTTTGTCAGGTTTATTTTCCCCGAGTGCAACACCTTCTGTAAAGGTCAATGCATGATTCCAAATATTTTGTAAATTTTGGCCAATCGAAATTATTAGAGTGTACACGTATGATCAGCTTGAAATACAGTGACCATGAACAATGGTCACCATGGGATCTTCTAGACCTAACTAAAGTTATATAACATATATAACTGTACAAGAATGTATTTTTTAATCGACCAATACTATGCACTATGTATTTATTTATTTATTTAAAACGCCTAATTACCTAGTATTTTTTTTTTTTGTACATGTGTATTTTAAGTGTTGGCATGGCGGCATTTGGAGAGCCACTCGATTGTGATTTAGTTCACATTTGGCAATCCTTCAGGGGTGTTACCATGTAATGTTTTGTTTTATGTCAATTTTCATCTGTGTGTACTGTACCTTTCATGTTTGCCCTGAGAAATAATAAATGAAATGAAATGAAATGAAATGGGTTCGAGTCCAACCATGGTCATGGTGCATACATGCCCCTCAGCAAGACACTCTGCAATGACTTGCCTCTTTGAACCCAGGATTAAATCTGCACTGGCTAGTGTAGTGAGGTGATAAGTACATAACATGCAGTCCGGGATGCACTTTTAACGGGGCTGAGAATCTGAGATTGTCGAAGAAATGGTGATTAGGGATACTAAAAGTGAAGCACAGTGATGGCTGTGAAAATAGTCCTTGTATACGCCCTATTCACTCATACTTTAACTCCTGAATCAGTTGAATAAATAGTCTGGCACCTTTCCAATGAGCAGTTTGCATTCTGTAGAACTGATTCAGGATGCCAGATTGAACCTGTCTGATAAGTAAATAGTGCATTTTAACCAAAAGTCCAATATGTCCACATGTTTTATGACTTTCCTAAACTGGAACGGTGAAGCTGCCATGACTCGCTGCTACACAAAATTTCTTCCCTGTTAAAAATAACCAACTTCTGGGCAGAAGTTGGCCAGGAAAAGTAACCGCTGGACTCAGGAAAAGTTACCGAGAGGAAAACGTCCTAGGCTGTCCACATTGGACTTAAAATGGGAAAGTACCTATCATCTCGGTAGGTTTTCCCCAAAAAAGTCCACTGCGGACAGGCCTATAGACAGACTTATGGGGTTCCTTTGTTTCTTTTGTTATAACCCTCCCTGGGTATCCCATAAGTGTGTAAATCCATAAGCAGCAGCAGCAGCAGCAGCAGCAGCCCCGCCCCCCCCCGTCATTTAACCTCATTATTTGTACCCATTCCCCACCACCTCCTCCAAACCCGTCATCCCAGTTAAATTTTTACCCCTACCATCCCACTATATGTGTTGTTTTTAACAGGAGGCAAAAAACTTACAATATTTTAATGCAGCCAAACGGCTTGCATTTGCTTCACAGGTCACCCAAAGTGTGACATGATGCACAAATCGAATCAAGTGCAACATCATCTATCAACAACCCCTGGCCTAATTCCTTTTGACCCAACTCCCAAACAACAGCAAACAAGACACACTGCCAAGGATACTTTCTGACCAAGCCCCTCTCCGATCATTAAAAACTTCTTACCTTAAACTTGGCCCCTGATATTTATTTTTTGAATAAAAATAAGAGGCTGGACAAGAATGAATTTTTTTTTTTTTGGAAAAATGATGAATGGTTTTTGTAGGTTGGAATTCCGGAGGAGGTTGAAGACATTTTTTCACCAAGTGGGTAGGGCAATGGAATGATACAGCAAGATCAGTAGGAGTGTGTTCTTGGAGGGTCAAGTCACTGTGTGAGGTCAGGAGAGCATGATAGAATGAAAACCTGATCGAATGAAAGAATGAATGAATGAATGAATAGAATGAAAACAACGTCTCAGGAGAAAAGCAAGACACTCCTTGAAGTGTCACCTTTTAAATTTTGTTCAATTTTATAGCGGGAGTCTGTCACTTTTATTCACTAATTTCCGCTTGCAATAAATCCAAGACGTCCTAGGACGTCTTAACTGAGACATTGTCTTGTAACAAAAGATTATGTGCTATAACCTGTATCTTGAGAAACATAGAACTTAGGACACCTAAATTCAGTTAAGACATTATTATGCGTCTTAAGCCGTGTCCGCAGTTTGACCTTCACAGAGCTTACAGATCGCTTTTACCAACTCGATGTTTCCGCATTGGACAGTATTTGGCATGCTACGTGCATGAAATGACGCGCCCCGCTACAAAAGCCTTATCGGTTGTTTTTACTGCTAAAATACTGTTTTAAATGTAGTTTGTCGTTGCGTGCATCGGCAAATGAACTCAATAGCATTCTTTAAAAAAAGAACAGTACATAAGAACATAACTCAGGAACTGAACCCAGGAACTGAACCCAGGAACTGAACCCAGGAACTGAACCCAGGAACTGAACCCAGGAACTGAACCCATGAACTGAACCCAGGAACTGAACCCATGAACTGAACCCATGAACTGAACCCAGGAACTGAACCCAGGAACTGAACCCATGAACTGAACCCAGGAACTGAACCCATGAACTGAACCCATGAACTGAACTCAGGAACTGAACTCAGGAACTGAACTCAGGAACTGAACTCAGGAACTAAACTCAGGAACTGAACTCAGGAACTGAACTCAGGAACTGAACTCAGGAACTGAACTCAGGAACTGAACTCAGGAACTGAACTCAGGAACTGAACTCAGGAACTGAACTCAGGAACTGAACTCAGGAACTGAACTCAGGAACTGAACTCAGGAACTGAACCCAGGAACTGAACCCAAGAACTGAACCCAGGAACTGAACTCAGGAAAGTTACACATAAACCAAAATTAAGAACGTTACTAAAACTGACCTCTAAGAGTGTTACCCAAGAACAGAACTCAATGGCATGACTCAAAGTTGAACTCAACCGCACAAGAACTGAACGAATGTTACACAAAAACTAAACCAAGAACAATTTTGAAGAAATAAACTCAAGAAATGAACCCAAGGATGTTACTCAGGCACTAAATACAAAACATTCTAATGAGCGAACAGTTTCAAAACCATGAAATTTCCAGCATAAAAAAAAAAATGTCAATGGAGTTGTAAGGCTCTGGGAGAAAATGGCAAACAGGAGAACAACAAGGAACGGGTAAGCAACTGTCTGAGACCACAAACAACACTTTCTGAGAAGAACTGGGGTCAATTATCGTAGAATTGCGCCGTAAAAAACCAAAATGCATTAAAGGTAAATTTAACATCACACCAAAGTAAGCAAGCACCTACCACAAGACAAAAATAACTCAGATTTGGACGTGCATTCAAGGAGTGAGCACTCACCTTAAGCTTACTGCTTAAATTAAACAAATTATATTTCAAAGGCAAGCAAGAAACACTACTGAGCTTAGCAGCAAAGGAAAACCATTAGCACAAAACCATAAAACAAAATCACTGGGTTTTTACAGGGGTTCAGAAAAAGGGAATCATAAACAGAAAAACAAAAACACAAGACAAGGAAAAAAATCTTTCCACAATGAGCAACAACTGCACAGAATTTGAAAGCAAGAATACAAAAAATAGGATTATTACAAATTAAATGTATCTCGGACAGTAAACAAAACACAAAAAGATGTTGAAAAGAGAAGCCATGCTGGTATATCTCACCACATCACAAAACACAGGCAGCACAAGTTGCAGAAAATGCAGGGATGATTGCAGAAATGCAAATTAAGTCAAAGGTGACAGAAAACGTGGTGAATATCAAAGACAACATGAAGCAGCATGGAATGCTGGAAAATAGAATATATCTGTACGATGAATAATTATCAAGAAAAAGGCAATGAAACAAATATGTCACGCAGAACTGATTTGTATTCTTAAGTTATTTTGCACTATATTTTATTGCAAACAAATTATTCATTATTAAGTATAATTTTAAAGCAACAATTTTCTACTTTGGATTTTGTACAAATTATGTAAATAGTACATCACTTTTAAAGTGTCATTCCTGCTTTGTGCAAGTACTGCAGTAAATTTCACGAAGTATGATTGAGGATATAAACAGTAATACAGTATACATATGCAGGCTATTTGTAACATGATGAGCTGAAAGAGGTACATAAGCTTCAACCATCAGGAGAAATCAGGTTGGCGTAGCGGTACTTTCCGTGCCTTCCACCTCTGTGGCCCTGATTCGAATCCCGTCCAGGTCAGTATGTGGATTGGGTTCCCAGTCCCCGCTTGATTCCGTGGGTTTTTCCCTATACAGAATTGCATAGGGGTTTTCCTCCCACCTCTAAAACTGAGCATTTTCTTCAGCATCTTCTCTTCAGAGGTTTCTTCAGGCTTACGTCTTACGAGCTACAGTGCCTCAGGCAGTTTTGATGAATCCTTGGTTTCGATACCAGAAAGAATAAATAATAATAATAACCATACCTTCAAGCTTGTTCCACAATTCTGCTTTTTAAGAAGACAAAACAAATCGTCTGACTCTAATTTCAAACAGCGGCAACTGAAAACGTTACATACTTTAGTATGCCATTCTGAGTAATAGAATTCATTAAAATGATTGGACTTGGAAGGTTTTTCTAAGATAAACTCACCCGACTATCATAATTACTGACAAAACTAAAGTCATGGGCATAATTATTTGTTAATGGTGTTGTTTCTGAACAAGTCGAGGCCTGGTTAAAATCCCCAAAACTTCCCATGGTATTTATTTTTTCAAAAAATATTTTTAAAAAAAAGATATCTATGTTATCCAATATAAAAGTTTTATGATGCAACAATTTTTACTTCTGATCCTAAACTTAAAAAAAAAACAGATATCTTGATTAATCCCAAAAGTTAATTTATAAACAGCTTAAATCATTTACATCTTGCAAGTTCATTTCTTGCAAAGCATATTTACAAGTATATCTTTTACACAAGCAGCTGGATGTTCACAGAAATGTTTACACTTATATTCTCTAAAACAGGTAAAATTAAGTTATATATTCATTAATATTTAATCTTAGGCAGAGCACATTTAGAGTTGTCTCTTTTTTATATTTAAGTAGGCTACACGCGAGTAATTTGACAGCAAAGCTGGTAGAACATCACAATGTTTCAATTGCTTACTGTTAACGATTTCCATGAAATAGCGCGACTCTCGATTTACAGAAATAGGCTGTTAATTAAGCAGCGCTACAAAAATGGGCTGCCCAGGTCCATCACAAGCCTGGTGATTATAAAATCACAAGTGCATCAAATGTCTATTGAAAATTGCAGTTCATCTGAATAGTTTGGCGACTTGATGTACAATGCAAGTCCTAGGGACCTGTGGTGGACTTAACATACCTAGACAGGGGTCGAAATTAACACTGGTCCTGTGGTCCGAGACCAGTGAAAAATGAGAAGGACCACTAGATCTCTAAAATACGCTGGTCCGATGGACCAGTGAAAACATTTACTGACTCATGGAAACATTCTCTGATGCTTAATCCACAGTAAACATTTCTTACTCAATGCGAAGAATTCCTGGTTACCACAAACAATTCCTGATAGCTTTAGACATTTTCAGATAGCTACATTTCTTTCTATGATCTCTCCAGACATGCCCCAGTGTTGGATCAAAAAGCAATCCCATCCATCCTGCACCCAATGACCTTAAACCAGAAATTGTTTCAGTATATCTCGGTGCCATTTTGAAAAGCACCAGTGGATTGACCACCAAATTTTCAGCAGGACCAGCAGACTTCTCTAAACTACTGGTCCTTCTGACCAGCATGAAATTCGGGTTAATTTTGACCCCTGCTAGAGCTAACACAGCATTCTCCACAGGTCCAAATTTTGTGCTAGAGAATCACGTTCGTAGAATTTGAACCTAACTTTGAAATGACATGGCTGTACTTTCATAGTGTTTTAGAGGGGAAAATTGATTTTTTTAAATTTATTATTTTTTTGGTTTTGTCCGGGCGGCCGAGTTTTTTTGTCCGGGCAGCAAATTTTTGCCCGGCGCCCCCGGACAAAACTGACAGTGGAGAACACTGGCTAACAGCGAATTGTGATGGACTAAACTACAACACGGGTTGTTAGCAAAGACTTCATACTCATGAGGGTTAAAGATCATGGGAACTGAATCCACATTAGTTAGACTTTGTCAAATAAAAGTTTGTGGCAAAGATTTGTTAGTAATTTTATCAATAAGTGGAAACAACAGTTAAGTGTCAGATGAGCAAAATTTGTAATGTGCCTGGCAGGAGGATATATAAGCAGTCTGGTGCCAAAAAATCAGTTACACCCTTTTTCAAGGCAATGGTTTCTGGCACCAGAGCACTTAGGGAAGACGCACAAATCTAACCGCTGGTACCGACAGCGGTACTGGCGTTTTCTTTTTTAGCGGTAACGCTTGCACTAAAAGGGAGAAACCACAATCTTCCTCCCTTCGTACCGCTGTCAGTACGGCAGTTAGATTTGTGTGTCTTTCCTTATATGCCCTTCTGCCAGGCACAGGACAAAATGTTGTCATCCGAATAAAGTTATTAATCAAAATACTTGTCGAAAAACATGATTTTGATGGACATTTGTTAGAAATTGTTCACCATTGACCATCCACCACAAATGAGCTATATTACAGTTTCAGATTAAACATCTTCTAAGCTTTAAAATAATGCTTGTTTTCATCCATACGATGGCTGAATGTACAAATGTGAGAAATCCGCGTTTAAAAAAAAGGACCAAAAATTAAGCCTATATTATTAAAGGCGTGAATCTCTCACGTGGAGGGATTGTAATTTTTGTGAAATTTATTGATAAATATCCAGTGATTTCATGCTTTTCTGAATTTCTGTACTATTTTGTGATAATTTCTACCTTGACTGTCTCCATAAAATGTTGAATATGTGGTATTTTGAAGAGAAAAAAAAGACGAATTAAATTTTTAGGTAGTCTGAGAAAGGTAAGAACTTTAAATATGAAAAAATATTATTTTTCCCGAGTATGTATTTTTGTGCGTTTTGCTCTGTACAGCAAAGAAAAGTTTGCCTAAATTATGGCCCATTTGTGACGGATGGTCACACATTTAATATGAGTTCCACAAAAACGTGACAAAATATCAAGTTGTCCAAAAACCTCCACATTTTAAATCATACGTTACTTCGATGAACAAGGTGCAAATATGAAGAGAAAAAAATTGGAAAGAGCCCACCTTCGAGAGTTGATTGTAGCAAGGCCTCCGTTTCTCCGCCAAGTCAAATCGAGTGTGCCATCATCCATCCCACAATGCACTACTAGAGATTCGAAGCATGCTGTCCACCTTCCCACAATCCACTGCAGAGAGCAGGCAATGGAAGAATGTATTGCAGCCGTAGGTTTCCCACAATGCACATGTAATCCAAACATCCACTGCTGGTTTTCCCAAGTTTGAAATTGATGTCTTTCCCTCCGATAAAGCGACTTTGTTTCTAGCAGATCTAGCAGTCGTTGGGTCAGAGACGTAGATGTCTCATGTGTGGGTGTTTCCGTAACTCTGCCATCAATTCTTCCTCACTGGGCTCAATGAGATGATCTCTGGAGTACAACAAAGAAGAAAGGGGAATTGTTTGGTTTTTCTAAACTTGGATAAGCAAATAAGATAATTTTCTTTCTAAAATTGGTCATATGGGTCTTCCTATAAATTAGGGGTCCAGCTTTGGTGTCCCCCGTTACATTTTACATCTTGTTTTTGTAAATTCAGGACACATTCTTTAAATACTTTCCATTTCAAAGAGTGAGTACATAAAGTACAATTCATACAAAATGGTTTAAAAGCCATTTTAATGATTTTTGTACGAAAAATAACACATATCAGGTGTAACGGGAGACACCAAATGTCACACTTTTGGACCCCTAATTTATAGAAAGACCCATACACAAGTATGTATTGTATCAAAAAAACATTGGCACTTTCAGATTACGTACGATAGATCGTACTTGTACGGCTTTGGCACTGAAAGAGTTAAATGACTTCTATCTCAAAGAGTGAGTACATGAAATACAATTCATTTAAAAAAAATGGTTTGAAAGCATTTTTAATACTACTTGTATGGCAAATTGTACATATCGGGTGTAACAGGGGACACCAAAATGTCACGCTTTTGGAACCCTTAATTTATGGAAAGACCTTCTTTGGTGGAATATCCTTGCCAAATCGAACTAACCTGAACATTGTGTGGACGTCCATCTGATACCTAGGCTGATCGCTGGGGCTCTCCTGCCCCTGATTCTGCTGCTCGCGATCCCATTTAGTGATAAAATTCTGCACAAAAATAGCAAACATAAAACCAATGTCATGGTTGAGATTTGAAGGCTATTATTTTCAGAGGTAACAAAGACAGGTGAGTTTTTCCACAGTAAAGGGGGAATTTTGGCAACACAGACCATATTTTCCAGAAAATACCTTTGGTCTCAAAATAAAAGAAATAAGTTTCAGTTGTTCTGAAGAGATAATTTGGGCCCAAAAAGGGTTACAAATAGTGTGACAACATGCCTTTATAAAAACCCTGTGTACAAATTTCCAATATATGCTCGTAACCGGGATGGCCTAAAATGTAACACAAGTGTCCGTCCCGGTTATGAGCGTATATTGGAAATTTGTACACAGGGTTTTTAGAAAGGCATGTTGTCACACTATTTGTAACCCTTTTTGGGCTTAAGTTATCTCTTCAGAACAACTGAAACTTATTTCTTTTATTTTGAGACCAGACAAAGGTATTTCCTCGAAAATATGGTCTGTGTTGCCAAAATGCCCCCTTTACCGTAGAAAGACCCGGATAAACCTTCCTAACTTCTGCTTTTGTGGCCCTGGTGTGAATACCCTGCTGGTTTTCCAGTTCGAGTCTTATAGGCAATCATTGGTTTATTTAGAAAATGAATTAATTAAATATCAAGTTGGCAGTTTTGAAAACTCACCTCAAGAATGAGAGCTGTGAAGACATTGAGGCAGACCAAGACGGATACAAAGTACCATGCCATGAAGAATAGATGTGACCATCTTCAAGACAGACAGGAAGATACAAATTTACAGTTACAAAGAATAATTCAATACCGTTTAAAATGGTAATAAAAAAATTATAAAACAATGTGTTTTCTATTCCAAATTATGAGTAATTTATGAGTAATTATCATCTTGATATTTTTGTTCACTTGGGCTGTCATAGAATTGCATAGAATAAGTTTACCTTATTTGCATGCCACAAAGTCATGCACGATGTAATAGTGATGTTTGAGGTTTGTACTTCCCAAATTTAGTGAATTCACTGGCCGAGTCGTGACGTCACATTGCGGTCGCTGGACCGTAACTATGGTTACTGGTTGATGCTCACGTTTTTACATCCATTGTGTTTGCGCACAGTGTATTTTACTATTATTCTTTTAGAAGAAAATACAAAAAAATAAAGACCATAATGACTTGCAATGGTTTGCTTATACCTACTCTCATAGCGATACACTATCCTGCCGCTTTATTTTGTGATATTTGTAACAGAAAAACTAACAGAAAATTTTCCCCTTGTGGCTTCTGTGCAAAAGAAATGGAGAATCGCTTTGCCGTGCAAGTAGCATGAACCGTTGTCATGCAAGAAGTGAACACGTCCACGCGAAAATTGACGTCACAGTCTGCCAGCAAATAATGCAAGGGTTAATGACAACGTTATTTTATCATAAAATTACTTTGTAAAATCGTGATTAAGAAGCAACATTTGACAGGACAGCCTGAAATTTTAGTAGGGCGGTGTGACACTGGAGCAGTGGAGAACAATACATTATTGTAAACTCTGACGTCATGTGGAAACTTTATTAAGAGCCTTTGGACAATGGCCACCTTAGGAGATCAGAGCTTTGTCCTCGTTAACCAGGCATTACATGAAATTTCTTTTCGTTATCGAACGACAGGTGCGTTCAATAACGACAGGTGCGCTCGATTGAGCTCTTGCGTAATGCTTTGTTACGCACCAATGCTCCTTTCTATATAAGGAGTGCAATTCGCATTGTATCTTTCTTCTCGGTGTGAGCATTGAAACCGGAACCACCCGCACACCCATTCGAGACGAGAATTCCACTGTTTAAGCATTTAATTATGTATATGGCAAGGAAAAAGGGAGTGCACCCTCTTTCAGTATCCTAGGATGCACCCACGTTTCCTCCTAAAAAGATAAAGAAATAAAAAAAGGGGTTTTTTCGTGGTCTCCGAGGACCAGCAGCGTGCTGTATGGACTGATACCGAAAGCCTTGTTCCTGTATAAATTGATAAGTAAAGCAAACTTTTTGTCATGCTATTTAAATCAGTAATAATGTAATAACAATTTGGCTTAAATGGTTTGATGAATAAACAGCCTAGTTTCCGTGCCCGCAGCCATCCCAAATGTTCACCAATGAAATTTGTGTCCCGATTCCTTTATTTGGTGTCTTTACATGAGGTAGATATAGAAAAGAAATGAAGTTTCTGACGTAGGAACGGAGTCAGAAATACAACTTTCTGTTTCCACTATCACATCATTTAAACACAAAACAAAAAACCTTCCCACAATCATGGCCGCCAGTGCAAAGAGTCTATACCCGCAATGTTTGCCAGGATAGTCCCTTATTATGTTAGATGTTGGATACCTACTTGTTTGTGACGTTAGCATACTCCTTCAGGAAGACGTGCCAGTTATTAACAACCATCACGTCAAATAGAACAACCAATGCTGCCTGAAAACAATAGAAAAACAGAAAAAACTGGAGTGATGAAACTAGGATACCGTGGCCGAGTGGTTTGGGTCACTGGCTCACAACTTGGGGTTGCAGGTTCGATACCCGGCCATGGTACCTGTGCCCTTGTGCAAGACATTTGCTCAATCCTTGGAGGGGATGTAAAGCTATTCGTCCAGTGTGTTGTCATCCTGAGATATCAGGGAATTTTCACTCTGCAAAGCGACGTAACAATACCCTGAGGAAACACACGCAAATCTGTGGAGTGAGCCGGCTGTGGTCTTGAGCCAACTCACGCCCGAGTCATTTTGATGTAATTTAATCAATTCGGTCATGTTATGCCGAAAAGAAACAATTTCTATACTTTCCAGAAATTGTATTGGGTTCCGTTCCTTATGACTGTCCCATTCCTACCAAACTTTCAAACGACGATCTTAATTTACTCCGCAGTTTTTCAAATTAATAACAGGGATGCATGCTGACGAATGTAATGGAACGGATTCCCCAGTATGCTTTAAATAGCAGCCAATCGTCGACGCGGACAACGGCCAGCATTACCGAGTACATGTATCACATGCATGCACGGTGTTTACAATCTGCGCGCGTTACATTTGAATGCCTGCAATCATGCTGCAATGCACTGCCAAGCGTCCTGATTGGTCCAGCAGAGGCGACAAGATTTCTGTCGCTAGTCCCACCGCGAAATGGGGCCTTTTTCAACAGGGCCACTGTACGCAGGAGTTAGGGAGTGCGTTAAAGGGGCACTGTTGCAAGAGGATGGTGTGTTGTGTAATGCACTTAAAAGATCCCAGAGCATTCTTTCGTGAAGAGTAAGGGAATTCGCAGGTGTCTCTGGCCATTGGCTGCCAATGGCACCACCAATGTATCTCGCTGTTTAGGTGGAAGACAGAGATCTATTGAAACACATTATAATGTGCAGCACACACAAACATATCCATATGGAATGTGCGCTACATAATTATTAGTAGTAGTAGCCGGGTAGGAAATTAATTGAGAACTCAAAGGCCATTGCTTCTGTGACCCTTGTTAACAACTAACTTTTAACAGCAGAAAGAGGAAGGATATGATTTTGGCACCGAGTATACAGTGCTAATATACATCGGGTAAGGGCAAAATTTACAAACCCTGATTAACATTCATTCTCCCCGACGCAAGCTAAATAAATTAATGGTTTTTAAACTCACCGCAAAGTCATCAAAGTTGTTGGCCCAATACTCCAGCTGGCCGTAGGTCCCACATTTGGATGTAGAGCTGCGAGGCAAACAAGAGGAAAACAAGAGGAAAACATTTGCATTATACAAAGGACTGATTTTTTTTGGGGGGGGATGTTTAAACACACCAAGATTTCCGCATCGGTGTAGCGGAGGACTTGTTAACACGTTTATGGGAGATTCACTCGTTACTGCTTTTGACGTCTACATTCACAGTAATTTACGAGGAAAATGGGCAAGCAGTTTATAACAAAGCGGCATTGGGGTGTACGATGACGGTGTATTGACATAATACTTTACCATGCATGGAAGGAAAAAAATCGGAAGGGGCGTGGCTTCCTTGGGGAGGGGGCGGGGGCGACGTAGAGGCCACGAAAACATCAACTTTTGGGATCGTTTTAAACACCACCATCGTGCAACTTGCAATGTCAAAAACATTTTAACCAGGTATCCCAAGAACCAGTTTTGTTTTAAATATTTACCTTGTACAAATGTGGATAATATTAAAAAGAATCTAGGCAACATCGATCGTTGAAGACAGTGAAGCGAAAGCGAAGGGTAAAATTGGTTCAATGCCCACTGCTTGCCGCATCGCACCAGCCGCGCACTGCACACGCATCACACGCAACGCACGACCGTTGCCAGTTTACGATGCAAGCAAAGATGGCGCTTGCTTAGGGATTAGACTTGTACATATCTGCTCCGCTACTCGTTGCAGTCTCGGTCTGCTCGCCGAGCGGCACAGTACATACATGTACATGGTACAGCGCTCTATGTCATGGCACTTGCATGGCGACTAGACTTGCACAAGTTTGCTTCGCAAAATTACTGAATCAATGAGGATGCTCATTAAAAAAATATGTCCCGCTGGAAGGGCAAAAAAGTGGAAAATAAAATGTGAATCGCGGAGCACAAACAAAAAAAGCGGAAATTCACTAAAAACCGGATATTTCACAATGAAAAACAGAAAACTAAAATCCGGACGTGTCGGTAAAATTCCGGAAATCCGGAAAAATCCGTACAAATCTCACCCCTGGTTCAGTTGTTTTCCTTACTTCATGCTTACTAAAAAATAATCCCATGCCTACGTTCAGCAATGTTTGAAATAATCCCGGCGTTCACTGGTTAAAGGCCCTGTATATGATCTGTTTTTATGCGATTCTGCGAATAAAACCATTATAAATCAAAAGACAGACAACGACAAATTCATACGAAAAGAAATTCAGCTTTGTCAAATGTACCACGTTTAAAAAAAACATGAAAATCCATATGCGTTTTTCCTGGTCTTGGCGGGGTGTTTCAAATATTCGTTCTCAGTTGATCGGGTACTATGTGGCTTGCATCATGCACTCTGTGGCGCACATACTGCGTGTGCGCGCGCGATCTATAAAAGTTGGAACACGCACACGGAGTACACAGCGCCCATGCATTTTAGACCGCGTAGATGCGAACCAAAAATAAGTAAATCGTTTGCAAATGATCTAAATAATTTCATCTTTACGGATTATTTTCTGGTAAAATTATATAATTTTGACCGAAAACCTTTCATTGGATAGTTGCTATTAATTCAATCTTTACTTACAGAATTTTCCCACTGTAAACTCTTCGATTTCTTTTTGGGGTCATTGCAAATGATACACTGGGCCTTTAAGTCGGCTATTCTTAGCAACTTGATTCTTTATCAAAGGGAATCATAATACGAATGGGGAAGAAGGCAAGAAGTTTTAAATATAATATTTGTGACCAATGGGTCATACCTGTTACTGTCATTAGAAGATACCGGAACTGAAATAACGCCTTCAAATAATTCCATTCCAAGGACAGCAAAGATGTAGTAGATAACCTGTACAGTGAAGAATCAAATTTTGGGTAAAACCCGTATACAGGATTTACAATGTCGCAAAATTTTAATCGACAATTTGACCAGAAAAACCTTAAAGGCACAGACTCGTCAGCAATGCGCACGCGCCAGATTCGTGCCACAAAATACGCAGCTTCATAGCAAAGGCATGGAGCTGCGTATTTCGTGGCACGAATTTGGTGCGCGTGCATTGCTGACAACCCCGTGCCTTTAAGCCTGGTTCATATTTCACGCGAAAGCGAATGCGAACGGGAATGTGAATGTGACAGAGAAAATGAGCACAAGTTGAAACACTTGCTGTGATATTAAATTCATATTCATCAATACCTTAAGACAGTTTCCGCATCCCTATTGGCTAAGAGATCACGTCATGTGGCCAGTCTTAAATGGACGATAAAGGCCCGGCTAGTCTTAAACACTTTTCAGCCTGGCCCGCGGCCATGACCTAGTCAGTTTCAGGGCATATGTAGCGAAATTTGTCGGCATGGATTTGCCCCACTGCATTGTTGGAAAAAGAGTGGCAGGCACGAGATTGTTGTGATGCTCCGGCGGGATGCCCAGATAGCTCAGTTGGTAGAGCAATTGGCCAGTTATGCCAAGGACCCGGGTTCGAATCCCAGTCGGGGCACTGCAATTTTCTAAATTCATCTCCAAATATAAGGGTATAAGGTTCGCATTAGTTTGGTACCTTTAAGGGCACTATAAGGAAAGCTAAAATGTTAAAAACATACCACCAGAATTCCAATGAAAGCCCTCAAGTTCCCGATCAGACCAAACAGCGTAGCAGTGATGACCGACATCGTCTGCAAAGTTTTTAATTTAAAAAAATATTTGCACTTGGTTTTTATTTTTTTTGTGCCACAGGCTCAACTAGCAGCACGCGAGTTGTGAAAAATGTGTGCACGTAAAAGAGTGTGGACGAGCGCGGGCCATATCGCACGCCACGCGACATGGGGAACCCGCGGCCTGCATCGCATAAGCGCACCGGTGTGGCATCGCATGCACAAGAATGGAATCACAGTGCGCCTGGCTAACTTGGCCGTGAGAAATTTGCCTAGAATTTAGCTGTAGTTTGACTTTAGATTCCATGGCTGTTTCATAACATTTTGCGCTATTAATTGCTAAACATTGTGTTCTCATCCCAAGTTTCATCCTGTTCTCGTAATTGAGAATTCTCGGAATTATTTTCACATACGAAAGCCGCAAATTTCGGCCTTTTGCTTGCTGGTGATTCATGCAGTTGCGCAACTTGACGTCATCAGTTTCACGAAGTGAATACTAACGCGCGATGTGATTGGTTGATCGAAATAGGACAATGCAAGATGGCGGCGCCCATGAGATGCTTTTACACGCATTATTTTTCGTTTTTACAGAGGATCGTAAAAACTTCTGATTTGAGTGGCGATAGGTAGGGAATTATGGTTTTTATAAGAAATCTGCCAACTAACCCATTTGACTGAAGATGTCTTTTAACCCCAAGATTGGTGGGTTAACCCACCTCCCGAACAGGGCTAGAAATTACCTGGGTTAAGTGGCATTTCTGGCCACCTAACCCAGGTAATTCGTAACCCTGAGATTTGCCGTGGGAAACAAGCCCTTAACCCGGGTAATCTCGGGGTTAAATTTGTCTGTTACCCGGGTTATCTCGGGATTAAAGTGTCATGGGAAAAGGCCTTAAGAGGCAGGTCACTCCAGCCTTGATTTTATCCAAATTTTAAAGGGCGCCAAGGTCAACTTTGTTTCAAATACATGCTGATTATTAGTGTACATACAAGTCTTATGAAATTTAAGAGGATAGGGCATGCTGGCCAAGATGGCCTTAGAAAGTGTGTATTTTTAAAAGTGCATCAGGGCCAACTCAGGAGGGGTCAATTTCTTAAAAATGTTTAGCCCAAAAATAATTGCTTAATGCAAAATTTATTTGCTTTGAAAAAAAAAACAATTGACTGTCTGTCTGCTATTCTTTCAAAATACACGACTTGACATAAAATCTTGACTTCTAACCCAAATTATTCTGCTAAACAGCTTTATGAAATTGGCTGCTCCCCAACCCCCCTACTCCCCAACCCCCCTACCCCCCAACCCCCCACCACCATCCCCCACCACCATCCCCCCCACCCCCCACCACCATCCCCCCCCACCCCCCCCCACCACCATCCCCCCCCCACCACCATCCCCCCCCCCACCCCCCCCCCCCCCCCACCACCATCCCCCCCCCACCCCCCCCCCCCCCCCCCCACCACCATCCCCCCCCCACCCCCCCCCCCCCCCCCCCCCCCCACCACCATCCCCCCCCCACCCCCCCCCCCCCCCCCCCCACCACCCCCCGATTACCTGAAAGTGAGTGATGAGCCTGAACAAACGAAAGATGATGAGAATGTTGATGATACGGACCAGGTCATAGAGTGGAATGACCTCTGTCAGGCTACTCTTGTTGCTGCAAGAAAAAGAAAAAAAAAAAAGTAATGTCCGCATTTAATTAATAGCAAGAGTTAGAAAGTTGATCATAATTTGTTTTTCTTTAAAATGACTCATCTGGTATTGAAATGTGCAGATTTGATGGAAAAACTCAAAATTTCGAGTGGGAAAATCTAAGATTTTGTGAGGAAACACTTATAAATTTTTCAGCCTGGCTCATATGTTTTATCAGCCTGGCTCATATGCCTGGCACACAAGGTCTGAAGCCATGATCAACTTTTTTTCCGAATTAATTTTAGGAAAACTTACGGTGAGTGTCACTAATTTCACCAAATTTAGTCCATTACGGACGGACGGTAAACGACCAAAATTGTAAAGAGTTGGCTGTCAATTGTAAGTTTTACGCTCTTTTGCTGTAAGTTTTACAGGGCAAGCTGGGTCGCAGAAAAATCACATTGTTAAAGGGACACACCGGCTTTGTTGGGCTATTTCGGGCCCGAAATAGACCCATACTTTATTCTGAAGCACTTTTCAGAGTAAATTAGATATATCCTGAAAAGACGCCGTCAAATTAGGCTGTTTTTGAGCATTTTTTAATAATTCAAGGTCACGTGACTTTTCGGAACCAGATTCTGGTTCCGAAAAGTCACGTGGTCTTGTGAGTTAGTTGTATTTCCAGCCGTAGAATCTAGCGCGAAGTGCGAGTTGCTTTTGTCATTCGCGGTTGGTTTCTCTTCTTGTTGGAAAATAATGTCCTACAAACACTATGTACATACCGTATTTTCCAATATGTACACAAATCTGCCAACAGATTTCATAAGGGTTTCTGGGTGTTGATATGGACAAGAGAACCTCTCAGATTTTAGTGGATTATAATATCCGAAGAAAAAACAGCATAGGCCTATCGAGGATCCATGGAGCTCAGTGTACGCTTCACCATGCATGTGACCAACGAATCAATTGTGCCTGAACATTTTGAGGGGGAAAGTCTGATCCTGAAAGTCCGAGTAGTGTAGACTTACCTCATAGGGCTGAACAAACTGCCATTAACGATGGCAAACAATATCTCCGACAACTGCAGAAAAAAGAAAGGTTTGATAAAAGAACACAACTTTAAAAAAAAAATAACAATTTAATATCAAAATTAATTAACAGAAATAGAGTACCGTTTATAACAATTTTTAAAAACATCGCAGAACTGAAGTTTTGATGGTATTTAGGAAAATTGCTTAACAACCTAAGGGTTTATACCAAGGCATTTTGTTAACGTTTACATTTCAAAAGTAAAAGAATATGGAAAGGTAGCTGGTGGTTTTACCCACCCTATAGAACATCTACTTTATTAATTCAAATTACATTATGAGCAAAATTTCAATAACATTAGACATGTCCGCATTGGACTTGTTTTGGGGAGGTTTTACCGAGACGATGGGAAAATAAAAATGTTACTGCATTGGATTGGATTTGACGCAGAGATCGATACCATTCATTACCAGACAGTAGCTAGCTTCAATTCGCCACCGATTAGAAATGCCTTTTATATGTACTTAGACTAATTCCGACACCACATATTGAATGAACACGAGATTCGTGTTCGTATGTGGAATACGAGGTCCGGGAAACCAGTCTAATATGTATTGTGTCTGGGATGCAGCAAACGTAAATGGGCCGTGCGCGGCTAGCTGTGAGTCACCATTTCCTGCTCGATGCGTGTAGAGAATTGATTCTGTAATCGCTACCTCAGTAGGAATCGGGGGCAGTTTGCGTGCAGTCTACACTTTTATTTATCAAGTACTGCTATTTGAGTACGAGTACTTGGAGAGTCGAGTACAGTGCCGAGTCCGAGTACTTCGCTTACCGAGTCCGAGTACTTCGCTTACCGAGTCCGAGTACTTCGCTTACCGAGTACGAGTACGGACTGTTCGAGTAAGAGTATTTCGACTTTCAAAATAGTACTCGAGTAGTACTCAAGTACGAGTACCGTGTACGAGTACTACAACGCTGGCTGATGTTAATGCATAGTTCCAACCTGTCAATCAAGCCGAACCCGTCGACCAACAGAGCTAGCAGACGGCGCCCACAAAGGTCAAAGTGATGCAATTATCACAAACAATCACGCGATTTTCTGCCCATACAGTTTGTAAGTTGTATGCGCCAGTGACCGGGTGAATTTTGGTTTCAATGGCGGGCGATTCGCTGTTCAAAGGTAGGAAAGCGCATTTTTATGAATATACACGTCATCCCTGCATTACTAGCCCTTTCGCTCAGTGTGTGCTACGGTAACTGTCGACCCTAAAACCCATGAATCTGTGCTTTCCATGCCAAGTCCCGTTGCTTTGTATGTTGTGTCGCCATTTTTTTACGATGGCTTGTGAGCACATAGGAACAGTATCTAAGGGGCGGGGTTAACTGGGCAATCTCGGAACTATGCATTATTCTCCGAAGACGTACGTGGACTTACCACAAGTATTATAGTGAGCAGACCATCAAATATGTTGAGTTTGGATGACAAGTATCTTTTAATGCCATTTGCCCAGACCTTCAGTAACTGTGACAAAAATAAATAAAAGGTGAAAACAAATTAATTACTGACTTAGCTTCTTGAGATTAGTTTCATGCAGGCCAGACACACACTTCCAAGAGAACTCTCGTTGGTGTGTACTGCAGAAATCTAAAGATATGTTTCAACATATTGCCAAAAATAATAATAATAATAATAAGATTTTAAAGAACGCTGAATGCCGCAATGGGGCGACACTTCGGCAAGACTCTCGCCGGAGACCACCGAAATTTCGGCAAGAGTCACTCAAAATGACACCTTATTTTTTTACCCAAAGCTTCCAAAAATGGTCGCAGACCAAAGAGAAACAGCTCCAGTCCCTATAAAAATGGTTCTCGACCTAAAAAAAATGGTTTTTGACCTAAACAAATTAATTTTAAACTCAAAAATATTAGGGCGACACCAAAATGTCGCCCTATTGAGCAGGTCGCCCTAATATACTTTTTTACACACGATTTGTCGCCCTAACCTACAATTCATAGTATTTTTAATTTCGGTGGTCTCCGGCGAGAGTCTTGCCGAAGTGTCGCCCTATTGCGGCATTCAGCGTTCTTTAAATTACTATCAATGCTAGAATAGGGCGACAAATCGTGTGTAAAAAAGGTATATTAGGGCGACCTGCTCAATAGGGCGACATTTTGGTGTCGCCCTAATATTTTTGAGTTTAAAATTAATTTTTTTAGGTCAAAAACCATTTTTTTTAGGTCGAGAACCATTTTTATCGGGACTGGAGTCGTTTCTCTTCGGTCTGTGACCATCTCTGGAAGCTTCGGGTAAAAAAATAAGGTGTCATTTTGAGTGACTCTTGCCAAAATTTCGGTGGTCTCCGGTGAGAGTCTTCTACCTTTTTTACACACGATTTGTCGCCCTATTCTACAATTCATAGTTTTTGTAAGGCGCATATATCCACCCTGCTGGGTGTTCAAGGCATTCAAGGTGTTCAAAAGCGTTTAGGGGCTATCCAAAGTTGTCAAAGAGTAGTATTTTTCAAGACCCCCTTTCTCCTCCAAAAAAACTACTTAACTTCTTTTTGGCACACAATTTTCTGGCCAAACATGTTTTAAACCACGCTTAGTCCCAAAATGGCTAAAATTAGATGCTTCATTGCAGTATTATAACAAAAAACTTAAAATGTACTTTTTGACAGACTCAAGTCGGAGTCAATTTATATCATTTCTGTCAGTGACTCGAGTCCAAGTCAAGTCCAACTCTAGTCCACTCAAATCCCGAATCTTGAGCCCCAGTCATTCCAACAGTGTACACTGGGAACATAGGATGGGGGAGGGGTGAAATAGACAATGAAATAACACACCTGTTCAACAACGTAGAACAAGATAAAGCAGAAGTTGGCGCGAGATAGGGTGTTATCTCTCTCGAAAAAACTAGAGTCATACTGCAGGTCAACCTCCAACTGTAATTAAACACATACATACAAACATTTTATTAGTGTATTTTGAGCACATTACATGAGCAGAATTTGTTTGTGAAGTATGACTTGCGTATATGTAGCCAAGCCATAGAACATTGATTTCAGCGCCATGAGCATCTTTTTTGATGGCGCATTATAAATTTTCATTATTATTATTAAGTACTTATTTTGGTGAATCAAATGGTTTCAGATAGGAAGAATGGAATTGTGAACAGTACCTGGGAACTTGTAGGGGCTCAATGGACCTCTCTGAAATGACATCACTGGCTATGCAATAAAGATCTGCAGCCGATTTCACGAAAGAGTGCGCAGCTTGCGCAACTTTTGCAAAATGGAGCAAGCCCTATAGCTTGCGTGTTATTTTCACAGGAATGTTGCGCAGCCTACGCAATAAAATGTTGCGCAAGCGGACTTACGCAGTGCGTTAGGATTCGTGAAATCGGCTGCAGGAGCGTAAATGTTTGTGACACGCAGCAGCTGCGCCATATTTCGAACAAATACTGGGCAATACGCACTCGTGTTTCAGGGAACACTTTCCATGATATGCGTACACATACCCGAAGCCTTTAATACGTAGTTGTATTTTTCCTACAAAGATAGCTGTCTGTGAGAGTGATCTATACACCAATCCAAGAGCCGAAGACCTGTTCTCTGTGCATCCACCATAACTGAGGTCACTCCAGCCTTGATTTTGTCTGAATTTCAAAGGGCACCGAGGCCAACTGGAGGGGCACCGTGGCCAACTTTGTTCCAAACATGTACAGGTCATGTGTATACATTGTACAAACCTCATGAAATTTAAGAGGACAGGGCATGCTGGCCAAGTTGGCCTCATAAAGTGTATATCTTGAAGGGCCATCGTGACCAACTCAGCAGGGCATGAGGTCATTGGCCTTGGTGGCCTCGGTTAATGTCAAAGACTGCTACAGGCATACATCATATTTTACAATAGATAAAAGCCAAATTTTGTATACATGTACAGCCTTACAGTTATGGAGATTCCATGCAAGGCTATAATACCCTGAACAGGAATTTGTGAAGGCCAAATAAAAGACAAAACAACAAAAATAAAATAAACTTGAAATAAGGAAAACTTACTGATATTACAACCACGTTGGATATGGCCACCAATGCCCCAAAGTAGTTGAAAAACTTGTGCGTGATGCAGAACTGGATTTTCCTCAAGTATTGATTATTCTTTGGCTGAACAGGTAGCTTCTGAAATGGAAAATTACACGAGAGGTTTGTGTGGTTTGGCGGTTTTAAACTGTACATTTAAAACTGAATAGGGGTCCGGATGTGAATAATTCCCCGAGGTGAAGCTGAGGGCAATTATAATGCGTTTTGGTTTAAAACCAGCCAATAACACTGTATAGGCCTTTTCACACTACAACCTCTAAACCCGGGTTGAACTCAACCCGGGGCGACCTCCCAGACTGCCCCGGGTTGAAATGCCAATTTTTAACCCCGCATTCAACCCCGCATCGTTTCACACTTGTTTCGGCCAAACCGGGTTTACCTCGCCCCGGGGCGAGTTCAACCCAGAGTTGAACGGGGAGGATTCACACTTGTGCAATGCCAACCCAGGACAAGCGTAAGTGCCGGAAATAGTTCAAATTTTCCAAATTTATCATCGCTTTTCTGCCCTGCTTTTCTTTTTTGCTGCTTGTGCCATTTTGTTTTACTACAGAAAAGTGCAAAAGTGAATGACGGACGATGTAAAAATAGCCTCTCAAAACGGAAGCTCTGATCTTAACACATACAACATGCACACCGCTGCTACCGGGGAGGCCGCTAAAACATGTACCTGAACACATTTATTCAGCTGGTAGTATTCATGCAAATTATTTAATAAACGGTAAAATTTGCGCGCTTTGGCATGACATTTGTAGCTCACAAGCGGCAAGAATCTCAACCCGGGGCGAACTCAACCCTGCTCATTTCACACTACTGTTTTCAACCCAGGGCGAGCGTTTCAACCCGGGGCGAAACATTTCAATCCTGGTCCCGAGCAGGGTTGAGTTCAACCCTGGTTGAAACCAATCTCGGGGTTGACGCGAGGTTGAAATTTCTCAAGTTTGAAACATCACTTTTTTCAACCCCATGCCAACCACCCCAAGATTGTTCAAGTGTGAAAAGGCCTTATGTACCTTTCTCCGACCAGTGTCTCTGTCGAGAATGTCAAACAGTTGCTGAAAGTCAGATGAAGTAAGAGAACCTCCCATGTTGCCATCCAACTCCTGCAAAATACAAACAGGTTTTGTTATTTGAAATAGGACAGACAATTTTGAATAAAATTTACAAGGACATAACTTTGACTATTGTAATAACCCTGGATGCAGCAATAGGGCGACAATTCGGGAAGCCTTTCCCTGGGGACCACCGAAATTTCGTGAAGAATCACTCAAATTGACACCAAATTTCTCTACCCAAAGCTTCCAAAAATGGTTACAGACCTAAGAGAGACGGTTCTAGACCTAATAAAAATGGTTCTCGATTTTAACAAAATGGTTTTTGACCTTAAAAAATGGTTTTTAATCTCAAAAATATTAGGGCGACACCAAATTGTCGCCCTATTGAGCGTGTCGCCCTAATATAGCTTTTTTACACACAAATTGTCGCCCTATCCTAGCAAACAGAGTTTTTGTTTACTATTATGGTGTGATTTACTTGAGATTTATTTATGTCTTGTCCAAGTTGCCAAAATGTTTAAAAGAAGTTCCCGTGCAATTTCGAAATAGTGTAGAATATTAAAAATATTGTATTCATATTGTATTCATAAATACCTTAGACAGTTTACGCATCCTCATTGGCTGAGAACACATCACGTGGCCAGTTTTAAAACATCTACCTGTTGTCATGTTTTGGGTAATATCGTAGTATCAACAGATAAAGGCCATACACTGTTTATATGCCGATAATAATCAGGCTCTAAAAAACGTTATTTATAAAAAGAAAAATCAGCTCCAGAAGTGTCCCGATGAAAGTTGGATAACTGTGTCCCATTTTCAGCTCCACAACCCCTCAGAAAGGACACGGATCCCACACCTCCAACCGCAGCCCCCTAAGCACCACTAGACTTACAGCAACTATCGCCTTCTTGGCAGACCCTTTGATGTTAGTCTGTAGCATGACTACCTTGACTACGCTAACACTGAGTGTTGTGTTGGTGTTGATCCCGGTGTTAGTGAGCATCAGTTGCCCTTGCTACAATGCCCCGCATTTCCCCAAACCGCCACTAGACTTACAGCAACTATCGCCTTCTTGGCAGACCCTTTGATGTTAGTCTGTAGCATGACTACCTTGACTACGCTAACACTGAGTGTTGTGTTGGTGTTGATCCCGGTGTTAGTGAGCATCAGTTGCCCTTGCTACAATGCCCCGCATTCCCCCAAACCGCCACTAGACTTACAGCAACTATCGCCTTCTTGGCAGACCCTTTGATGTTAGTCTGTAGCATGACTACCTTGACTACGCTAACACTGAGTGTTGTGTTGGTGTTGATCCCGGTGTTAGTGAGCATCAGTTGCCCTTGCTACAATGCCCCGCATTCCCCCAAACCGCCACTAGACTTACAGCAACTATCGCCTTCTTGGCAGACCCTTTGATGTTAGTCTGTAGCATGACTACCTTGACTACGCTAACACTGAGTGTTGTGTTGGTGTTGATCCCGGTGTTAGTGAGCATCAGTTGCCCTTGCTACAATGCCCCGCATTCCCCCAAACCGCCACTAGACTTACAGCAACTATCGCCTTCTTGGCAGACCCTTTGATGTTAGTCTGTAGCATGACTGCCTTGACTACGCTAACACTGAGTGTTGTGTTGGTGTTGATCCCGGTGTTAGTGAGCGTCAGTTGGCCTTGCTACACTGCCCCCATTCCCCCAAACCGCCACTAGACTTACAGCAACTATCGCCTTCTTGGCAGACCCTTTGATGTTAGTCTGTAGCATGACTGCCTTGACTACGCTAACACTGAGTGTTGTGTTGGTGTTGATCCCGGTGTTAGTGAGCGTCAGTCGGCCTTGTTTCCTCAACATCTCAAAGGCTGCCTGAAACCCCAGGCGACGACGTAGGAGGCTACTCTGCATGGAACGCTGAAGTGGGCAAGAGGGTGAAAAACATTATTTCTGTGGTTAATGCCGGTATTCACTCAGAATTTCAACCAATGTTTTTTTTTTCTTGAAAACTAGACTTAATTTCTCATATACAGCCTTTGAATAAAATTATTGGACCACAAATGTCTTGAAGTATTCAAAAATTCACTCCTCTTCGGCAGCAACAGGGCTTATGTTTATAATGTTTGGTCTTAGACAATAGTTATTAGCTCCTGAGCTACATGAGATCAAAAATTGCTATAAGACATTCCTTAACAAATTTGTATGTACTTATTTTTGTTGTCAGGTTGTAGGTGGTCCAATAATTTTTTTCAAAAAATTAAACATTAATTGTGACCCGATCTGCAAAAAGGACCATTAAGTCGCACAGGCTAAGTAGAGTTTTTGCGACCATAAGGCGAAATCTGCTGCAGATTCACGCTCATTTAAATACAAAAACACAATGGAAATTCCTGGCAGTGCCCAGATATCGCCTGGAATTTCCATTGTAATAAAAATCTTATTTTACAAGACACATTTTGATTCACAATCTGCCAACTGCAAAATTAGTGGTTCAGTGGTTTTCAACAACAGAAAAACAATTAGCATACCAGGAGATAGCCACGAAACTCATTGTAAATGACAGCCGTCAGCATGTTGAAGAAAAAATACAGTCCTGCAGAAGGTGAAAAAAATCAAAAAGAACAGATACAAAAAATAAATTTCATTTAAAAATAAACAGGGCTTTAAATTCGTCACTGAAAGGGCACTGCTATTTCTGTTTTTGGAGATGTCTTTTGGAGTTTAAAAAGGGCACTTCCATTGGAAAATGAAAAAGTCTATGGGAGGATTGCAAAAGGGCACCAAGGCCAAGAGCAGGGGCAACAGCCTCCGTGGCCTCCGTTTATTTCAAGCCCTGATTTAACTGGGATCTCGTTTGGGTTTATCCAAATGTAAAGGGGTACAATTCTGTTTGTATATATTTTCTGAAAATGCGTGAAATTATTAAGCTTCATAAAAGGTGAATTCACACAGAGCCTTTTGGTGCGTAATTTCGACGCGCATCGCTTTGAAAAAAAGCGGCGCGGAGGGAATTTGGATTGAAAAGATGCGCTGAAAATGTTGATTCTGTGATTTTCAGCACATCTTTTCACTCCAAATTCCTTTCACACCACATTTTCTCAAAGCAATGCGTGTCAAATTTATGCGCGAAAAGGCTCAGTGTGAATCCAGCCTAAGAGAGATAGTGAAAACAACAATGAAGAGCCCAAAAAGGACCTTTCCTGAGCTACTTCGTATAAATTTTCCATATAACGTAAAGTCAAATTTGTGGCCACCAAAGGGACCAGACAAAAGTGGCCACTATAGACAAGTGGCCTGTATTTCCCTTTCAGTCACAGGAATTTGGATATAAAAAAAGTTCCTTTCAACAAATGTACACATGTGATCGAAGGGGATATGCAGGTGCACACACAAACATAGGCATGAATATGTATAGATGCATATGTACATTGTATAACAGTGTATGACTATGTACATTAAAAAACTGCAACAATTCAGCAAAAAAATCAAGTGTAGTGTACTCAAACAAACAAATCCTACAGCACTCAGACTGGCCGCGTTGTAGAGGGGCCATAACATCAAGGTCCATTAAAGGTTATTCATAAATACCTCAGACAGTTTACGCATCCCTATTGGCCGAGAGCACGTCACGTGGGCAGTCTTAAATTAGCGATAAAGAATAGTGATAATGCCCGGCCGGCTGTCCGGCGTTTGTGCTCTAGTCAGCGCGTATACGGAACACGCACATGCACACAGAAACTGCACGCGCCCGAAAGCAAATTGTGCACATATATCCGTTTGTGTGCGTGCGCGCGCAACACGCTTGCGTTATGCGTAACGCGCGCGATCGAACAAAAACAACATCACGCACAGCTAGCAGTCGTACGAACACGGTGTTGATACTGTAGAAAAGTGAATGCGAAACATTGGAAAACGACAAGCTAATTTTAGTGAATTTTACCGATTTACCCGAAAAGGTATTTATGAATGGGATTAAAAGTAGGTTTGGCCAATCTTAAACAACCCGTTTAAAACCAGCTAGGGGTCCCGGGCACTGATAATGCCCTCGCCTGGCAATAGATCGGGACCAAACAGTCATGGCTAGTTTAGCCAGGAGGCTGTTTTATGGAGGTAACTGGAATGGCAAGTTTCACTGTATATAATTTAACCATAACCAGGAAGACATAACACTCACCAATAATAAGGAAGACCATGAAGTACAGAGCATAGTACCTATTGAACATGTACGCAGGCATCGTCACTAGGAATGAAGAAGCGAAAGAAAGAAAAACCACAACATAAGTTTAAAGGAGAAGTATTGGGCTTGTGTAGACCACCGCACACATGTGGGTCATTCTATAAATTTGGGTCCACTTTTTCTGTCCCCGTTACATCTGACATCTTGTAAAATGTTGTATTTTGTAAATTCAGGACATATTCTTTAAATGCCTTCTATTTCAAAGAGTGATTACATAAGATACAATTCATAAAAATATGGTTTGAAGGCATTTTTAATGATACTTGTATGGCAAATAGCAGTATGTCAGGTGTAACGGGGACAGAAAAATGTCACACGTTGGACCCCAAATTTATAGAATGACCCATGTGCAGACTGTCATTTTGGGAGTCAAAATTAAAGCCTAGCGTACATCAACCTTGCAACTGAAAGCAACTTAACTGATCAGTTGCGTAGCGCACACATCAACAGCAACTGATTAGTTGCGCAACTAGCGGTAGCTGAGAGCATCCAGCCATTTTCACAGCGCGCACATCAACACGGCAACTCGGTAAAGCCTAGCGTACATTGACCTTGCATGTCGATGTACGCGCATGTGATCAGATGCACACGTGCAACTGACAGCAACTAGTTGCAAGTACGCATTCATCGATGCAATTGCCAGAAAGTAGAACAAGAGCAACTCTTGGCAACTGGGATTTTTCCAAACCAGTTGTTGCAAGTGCGCGTACATCGACCTTTTTAAGCAACTGATTATTTGTTCCCAGTTGCCGCGAGTTGCTTCCAGTTGCCGAAAACATCAGTTGCCACTAGTTGCTTCCAGTTGCAATATCGATGTACGCTAGGCTTAAGGTAACTCATTGGTGATTTGCTGTGCATCCGCATTTGAAAAGGCGCAACACGCGTTTACTGCATTGTGGTTTTATTTGAATCCCAAAACAACACAGACAACTCACATACGTGTGAGGTCCGCAAGAGCTCAACACCCCAAAAATAAAAAATTTGTTGTACAAGCAATGTAAAACAACCCATACATTATTCTCATACAAATAAAAATAACAATGATCCACTGAAAAGCAGATCAAATGTCCCTAAACATAGCAAATGCAGCAATGCCTCTAAGTATGGGTGGTGCCATGTTGACTGAACAATGGGCAAAGAATGATGTTTTTGCATACAATTTTTTCATATATTCATGTATTGGCATTGGAAGCAATGATATAGACTGTATCAAACAGCTGCCATCTTGTGAAGCAACTTTTAATATTTAAAGGTAGAACACATCATTTGCAGTGACCCCGATTTTTTGTTCACGAGTTGACAAGAAAAACCTCACTGAAAGTGTTAATAACAATGGTATCAAACACCACATGATTTTATTTCAAGTCCTAAATGTATTTTGTGTGAGCAATTAACAACTGAAGGTGGTTTTCTAAAAAAAATCTTTTGCAAAAGACTCTTTTACCATTCAACTCAACACAAAAGCCATGAATGGATTTTTCAAGTTTTCTGAAGTATTACTGCCTCTATGTGGCTGAAATTTTTGCAGAGCAGTCTTATCAACATGGGCTTCTAATCACGAGTTGAAATAACGCCTTTTCTAACAGTTTACCAATCATGTACTGTACCTTTAAACGAGTCAACAATGTAAGAACAAAATGTGCAACCATACATGTCCTCAAGGAACAAAGAAACTGACTTACAAGATGGCAGCTATTGAAGATGGTCTATTGGAACTGTACTTACCATCTGGGTTATTGGCAGTCGTCAGCAGGATAAACAAGTTAACAAAGGCAGTGGGGATGTCCATGAAATACTCCCGATATTCACGGTACTTATCAGCACCAATGGAATGTTTTCCTGGGTGCTGTACACACAGAACAAAAAAAGTAAATGCTTTGAGGGTGACATGTGAATATATATACAGCACGAATCATGAAAATACCGAACAAGTCAAAGGCAAGCTTTGTATTTTCATGACGAATGATACTTACATAAAATGAATGATGATATAAAATGAATTGTTACAAAAAATAAAGCTCACTTTTATTATTTTTTAATATTTCAACAAAGCTTTTTTTTCCGTTTGATGTTGAGAGTCTTAGTTTATTTCCCATTTTTCCCATGGGTGTTGAGATTTTGATACCATATCATGTGTCATATTTTTCTCATTATCATTCTGAAATTTCGCGCCCTCAATCTATATATTTGCAGGGATATCATCAAAAGTCCACCAAAGTTTAGTAAACTAGTTTATCCGGTTACATAACCACAGTAAAGGGGGCATTTTGGCAACACAGACCATATTTTCCAGAAAATACCTTTGTCTGGTCTCAAAATAAGTTTAAGTTATTCTGAAGAGATAACTTGGGCCCAAAAAGGGTTACAAATAGTGTGACAACATGCCTTTCTAAAAACCCTGTGTACAAATTTACAATATACGCTCATAGCCGGGACGGACACTTGTGTTACATTTTAGGCCGTCCCGGTTACGAGCGTATATTGGAAATTTGTACACAGGGTTTTTAGAAAGGCATGTTGTCACACTATTTGTAACTCTTTTTGGGCCTAAGTTATCCCGTCAGAACAACTTGAACTTATTACTTTTATTTTGAAACCAGACAAAGGTATTTCCTCGAAAATATGGTCTGTGTTGCCAAAATGCCCCCTTTACTGTGGAACGACCCATAAAGCAGTGCAATGATTACACTAACCATTTTTTCTCCACATCCAAATATGGGATTGCAAATTTCGTTTTCCCTCTTGGATAGTATTTTCGGGTGGTATTTTACGTAATTGTTAGGTTAGAACAAAATCCATTTTTTTTGAAAAAATCTAGTCACGCTCCTTTTTAGACAACATGCAAGATTTGAAAGTGGTGAGAAATGCTGATTGTGTGACATATTATTTATAAAAAACGTACTGGTTGCAATTTCAATAGTATTAAACATAAATTTCACCAACCCCAAGAGGGGAAAAGACAGGGGAAATTTTGGACAGAAGGTAGAATTTCACAAAAAATCACATTAGACAGACCGAAAATGAGTTTTCCCTACCGTTGTTGCCAAAGGAGCTGCGGTTGTTGAATTATGCTGTGGAATAGAAAGATGTATTTTTGTTACAATATAAGTGACTTTGAATGGAAAATAGATAACAGGTTTGCTAGCTAATGCAGGTAGCAAATTTATAAATTAATACTGAGGTTAAATTGCCTCGCCAACCCAAGCGATTTTTGGGGAGCTGTTAGGGGGAAATGCCACAATCTAAGTGCTAATAGGGTTGTGCACCTTGCCCAGGCAGCCAAATGCAGCAAAATGGTTCCAGTGATTTCCTGATGGCAGCAGTAATAATGGCAACAGTGCCAGGAGTACTCTGTAGGGTAGGTATGTGCGCTATACAAGAATCACCATTACTATTATCATTAAACAAAACAAAAAACAGTATGTTCGTATATGCACGTCGAAAGACAAGCAGGGTATCAATACCGATATTAGAACATTCTCCCAATGGTAGGATTTTAAAATATAAACCCCCCAAAAAAAGTTCAGAAAGTCAAGTTTGACTGACGATTTATCTTTTGTTACTAAATCATTTCCCTTGAATTTGGTATCATTGCAAAGCCCTGTTATTCCTCTTTACAGTGATGTGCCATTTGTTATGATTAATCAATTGGGGATGTGCAGTATAGCGGAATACAGGGGTGGGTGGAAAGTGAAATGTCACAAAATTTACTGCTATTGTCATGCAGTGCATTGCTTTTTTGCTTGGAGGATGGGAATGTGTCAATGCACTTTTTGACAATAGCAATGCATTTTGTGACATTTCACTTTACACCCGCCCCCGTATTCAGCTGTGCTGCACATCCCCCAATTGCTTAATCATAACAAATGACACATCATCGTAAAGAGGAATTATTTTGCAACAAGAGAGAAATCGTCAGTCAAACTTGACTTTCCGAACTTTTTTTGAGGAGTTTATATGTGAAAATCTGCAGACATGTAGAAAATTTGCATGCCTCAATTTTGTTTATTTACCTCACCGTTCGAGGGAATAGGCGTGGGTACTATAACGTCAGGGATTTTGTGCTGTAGTCAAAAGAAAAAATGTTCTACAAATGAAACCCATAAAAACTAAAAGACAGATGCAATAGAGATATTGTTGGTGAATGGTGACAGTGTGAACAAAATAAATACCCAAAATAAATAATGTATGAAATGATGGCAACATTTTCTAAACTAGCTGTTAGCATACAAACAATGACCGTACAGCACCTGAGCAAAGTTGAATTGCAATAAAATTGTCTGAACATGCCTATCAGTCTCACTCAAGGTTTTGAAAATGTGTCTTGGGAAAAGGGGCACAGTCAAACCTCGACAGTAAGAGCAGTGCTGTTAAAAAACAACATCCATGTTATTCTGATAATACAAGGTTTCTGTTTATAACTATAGGACCCCCTATAGACAGCCGAAATGTGACGTGGTTGCCATGGTAACTGGCTCTAAACATCATGGTCGTCGGAAAACGTACCATTGTAAAAGCACAGGGACACGGTTCAGTGATTTTTAGTGTGGAGCCATTGCCTAGGTAACTTACAAAAGATGACGTATTCACTTAAGCAGTCTATTGACAAGGTTCAACTGTAGTGCACATTGCATTGTGTATGTGTCAGGGCAATAAATTCCATTTAAACCACAATCAGTAGCACATATTGTCCTTTCATTTCAGAGGCTATTTTTATCCCAGATTCTTATGAAAATACAGCTTTTTATCAGTTAGCCACTGCAAGTTTCATTATTATCAATGAGGTGTGAAAATAAATGAGGGTATGTTCAGTAGCGCAACAAAAACAGCCTGGAGCTTTTTGTAAACAATGCAACTGTACGGTTTACAAAGTCCAAAAAACAAAAAAACAAATGTTTTGTTTGATAAAAAGTCCAACAAAAGCTGTTGAGGCTTTCCCCCTTAGTGTTTTTTTATTTATTAAAAAAACAAAAATGGACAAATTAAATAATTTTTGTTCATTCTTTGTATGATTCAATATGTACGGCAACAGGCGGTAGGGTCAGCCAATGATCTTTTTAAGCCATATACAGTTGAAGTCAGAAGTTTACATACATGTACACCCAGAATGGTAAACAGGACTACCCGAACCTTTGCAAGGTGTGCAAGCTATGTTTTAAGTACTGCAAGCACGTGAGGAATTCCACAAAATCATGACTTTAGTAAAGACCGTTATAAAAATGTTGACAACGCAAGTTTAAGCACACCAGTTTTAACACAGTTGTATGTAAACTTCTGACTACAACTGTATGTGCAGCAGTATTATATATGCAGCAACCAATGACACCAAATAGTGAGGGGGTACTTCAGGCTCATGACTTAAGGGGCGTTCGCACTATCGCAGAAAAATCACACTGCCTCGCTGCGCTCACCTCTTCCCAAAATAGAAAATTCAACCCCGGTAACTTGGGGCTTCTCTGATACCTCATTGGCTGCGCGTTGGAAAGGTCAACGCACCACGGTCAAAGTTGAACTTTGACCCAGCTCAAAACATTTTGCACTTTGCGACAGGCCACGCACAAGCGGCAAACCAGTTTCTGTACAAACCAATGGCACAGGCGCGCGCAAAGCCATTTTTCGGCGAAAGCGTGAACGCCCCTTCAGGCTGCATCTGAAATACCTTTGTTTGGTCTCAAAAGAAAAGAAATAAGTTTAGGTTGTTCTGAAGAGATAACGTAGGCCCAAAAAGGGTTACAAATAGTGTGACTACATGTCTTTCTAAAAACCCCGTGTACAAATTTCCAATATATGCTCGTAACCGGGACGGCCTAAAATGTAACACTGTACACAAGTGTCCGTCCCGGTTACAAGCGTATATTGGAAGTTTGTACACAGGGTTTTTAGAAAGGCATGTTGCGTCACTGTTTGTAACCCTTAAGTTATGTCTTCAGAACAACTTAAACTTATTTATTTTATTTTGAGACCAGACAAAGGTATTTGCTCGAAAATATGGTCTGTGTTGCCAAAATGCCCCCTTTACTGTGGAAAGACCCACATGTATTAGGGTTCCCAGAAACACACAGAGGTAAAAATGAATGCAAATCAAATAAACCAATAGTTAACTGAATGCTCTAAATATCACAAACTCAAAATGTGATGTTTAGC
Source organism: Henricia sp. BOLD:AAB3569 (assembly GCA_037783545.1). NCBI lineage: Eukaryota > Metazoa > Echinodermata > Asteroidea > Spinulosida > Echinasteridae > Henricia > Henricia sp. BOLD:AAB3569. Next base: position 2,341,317 of record JBBELK010000099.1, on the reverse strand, counting down.
ACAAAAATTCAATACGTGGCAGCAATAGAGTACAAAAGTGAAAATGTCACACTTTGCGTGTTGCCAATGTTACTGAGTCTACACTTAAACCAGTGAACAGTTTCCCTGTGCTTTAGCAATAGGCATTTTCGATTACCAGTGAATGTTTAGACCCAGTTACCCTAGCAACTGACATCATACTTAAGTAGTCTATTTCTGGCTATATGACCAACGTGCATAACAATGTACCCAAGTGTTCATCACTGCAATAGACCGTATCAAATAGCTGCCATCTTGTAGGTCCGTGAGGACATGCATGGATGCGCATTTTATGCCCATGACATGCTAAACAACTTTTTGCCTAATCTTTGCTTCATATGATGGATTACTTGTTCAGCAAGACATGCTATTGTTCGTTTGGATGTAAAATCAATAAAAGGTAGCCTTTTTAAACTTTGAAGATTTCATTGCAATAAACCATATACAGAGGGCGCTGTTTGGAGTGCATCACGAAAGGAAAACAGAAGGGAAAAGTTAAGAAAAAACATAAGACTTCAAGTTGGACTTGTGGCAAATTGCTGCGGTTTTCCTCCCCAGTTTCGTCATGGCTTACAACAAGAAACATGTAGAACAAACTCAAACAGTCATGGATTACAAAAGTTCCAGGACGTTTGAGAAAAAAAGGTTGAATCTTTTGTGCACAGTTGAATGTGATTTTCCTGTGAGTATATTGGTTTTATAGCATAGATTTCATTGATTAAAATCCCAAATAAGGGCCCTTTAAGCAACAAAAGCTGGCCTACAAGATGGCAGCTATTAGATACGGTTTATACTTAAGACAACATATGCCAAATTGAGACACAAACTCACGTGAGGCTGGGGGAAAATCAGCATGCCCAGCATGGTGAAGAAATAGAGGTGGATGATGAGCAGTAATAGAACACTGTGGAAAAGCAAAGAATAGATCGATATGTGTATAGATCGATAGTATTTGGAATTTGCTGTAGAAGCAGCTACTTTAAAGATAGTATACATGATTGGTAAACTGTTACAATATAAATTGTTGACTGGTGTGGTGTGGGATATGGAGTTTTAACACCCGAGGGAGCTCATAGCACCCGAGGCAACGCCAAGGGTGCTATGAGCTCCTCAGGGTGTTAAAACCCATATCCCACACCACACCAGTCAACAATTGTTTTGTTATAGATCCCGTCTCATGGTCTCCGTACAGCATAATAATATCGTTTCTATTATTTGGAATGTTGAAATTGTAAAAACAATTCGTCTCTGCACTTTCGCTAGTCTTCGAACTACTACCTGTGCGTGTGTAACATTGCGAAAGTAGCACGCGCACAGCGTATGGAATAATGCGATGTGCGTGCGCGTTGTGCGCCTCTAGCTTTACTAATGGAGCCTCATACAGCGCGTTACGCGTGCTATGGACAGGGGCAAGAACACGCATAGTACGGCCGGGTGATATGAAGTTAAATTCGCATACGGCAGGGTGATATGAGTTTTTATCACATGGACATGTGACCGTTCTGGACCAATGAAACTGCAGTATACCAAGACGGGGTATAACAAATACTTTTATCCCCCTGTGTGATTGAAGATATGCATGATTAAAACCAACCTGAGAAAAAACCAGCACTGTACTTCGTCTAACTTTTGAGAAAACAGTCAAAAAAGGGTTTGCAGTCATTTCGCCCTAAAACCACTTCGCCCTGAACCATTTCGCCCTGATCCACGGCCTGTGCACGAAGTGGTTTTGGGGCGAAGTAGCATTTGGGCGATGTAGTGTTTGGACGAAGTGATTTGGGGTGAAATAAAAATAACTTTCTTCCTCGCCAAGTAGCTTCAAGCTTTCAGCCCGGCTTTAACTTATTGCGAGTATTGTATATGACCGTTGTTTTCTGGGCAGAAACAAAAATGGCACTTTAGATTATATGCACTCATTTTTCAAGTTTAAAGATTGGTATTTGTTGAGCATTTGAAAATTGGTGGTCTTGGAGATAAGAAATTATTAGCAAGTACCACTCCATTAGGCCAAACAAAATAAATGGTGCGTTTACGGTAACGGCCTAAAAAAATCCAGGTAGGTAGGTAGGAAAATAAATTTATTTTTGTCATTTTATTTTTACATTTCAGTTCATGCATTTGTGTGTCGTTTTGCAATGTTTGAAACTCAATACTAACACTATTAACCATGTTCATGTACAAGTGTAGAAATGTTCGTTGGAAATTATTTAAAATTATCAACTTGAAAATTGGCAATAAAAAGTTTGAGGTCGGCAATTTGGCCTCAGAAATTCCAGGTCGTTCGGGTTACCATAAACACACCATTTATTTTGTTTGGCCTTAGCCTTTTCTACGTGTTGCGGCCACAGGCTTATGGAAAAACACTGTTGCTTGTTAGAAACAAATGTACACGATTTCAAATTGTACATGGAACCATTGTTATTAAAATAGGCCTGTAAACAATGGTGAAACATAACCACATGTTTATTGATTGGCGGGGCACTGGTGTGAATCCGGTGGAAATATGACCTTGTTATCACATGAGAACAAAACAAAAAATAAATTAATTGTTTTTTTAAAACCACAGCACATCTGGGGCAGAAATTCCACATGGTGATTGCTAGTACATGTACACGTATGTATTGTCTTATAAAAAACTTCGCGATTTTGTTTTTGAATATTTCCCCAAATGATTATAATCGCTTTTAAAATTCAAATTTTCTGAAGCAATTTGAACTGGACTTGGCACATGAAAAGGGATGTTCTTTACTTTTTAACATTTTTACCTGATAACTTTTGGTAACGTCCGCCAAATGCTTCTGACGGTTTTCTTCATCAGCGTGGAATTTTGCAGAAGGAAAAATGGACGAAGCATACGCCGCAACCTGATAATCTGCAGTAAATACGGAAAACATTAACAATAAACATCTTTCTCATTTTCTTAAAAGAGTGTGTCCAGATTTTTTAGGCCATTTTTTTCCCCCCCAAGGGTGTTGAGATTTTGATACCACATCATTTGTTATATTTTTCATATTACCCTTCTAAAATTTCCCGCTCTCAATTCGCATATTTTAAAGGATATCGTCAAGTATGTTTTGTAAACTAATTTATCCGAACCATAAAGCAGTGTGGTGATTATACCAACCTTTTTGCTTCCACATCTAAATTGGAGATTGCAAATTTTCTGTTTTCTTCCCATGGATAGTATTTGGGGAGGTATTTTATATGATTGTTAGGTTAGAGGAAATCCATTTTCTGGAAAAATGTCCTGAACAAGCTCCTGTAAGTACAACATTCATACTAAAGTGCAACTTTCCGAGCTATTTCGTAAGTTAGGCCCGCTTCAAACGTCGCGCTTATGCCATGTCGAATTAAATTTAACTTGATTTTTTTAATTCGACACGGCACAAGCACGACGTTTGAAGCCATTTGGCTCGGCAAAATGAGTTCGACACGGCAGAAGATTTTAGCTTGACAGGGTCTGCCGTGCTAACTCAATTTAGTACGGCACAAGCACGGCTTGGCTTCAAACGTCGTGCTTCTGCCGTGTCGAATTTAAATCCAGTTCGAAGTTGGTCCGCAATTTTGTTCCGACTAGGAATGCGCATGCTCGCAGCGCGTATGTGAGTAAAGAAATAACCAACAAACAAGTGCATCAAAATAATAAAATGGCGACGTACAATGGACAGAATGGAAAACGCACGTGCACAACGTCCATGACGTGCACAATACTCATCCGCCATGTTGGATGTATTTAAGCTCGACTGGGAGTTTGCAAGTAAGTTCGACGTTTGAAGCCACTGCTGTGCTAACGTCGTACCAACGTCGTGCCAAGTTGAATTTATTTTGACACGGCATAAGTGCGACGTTTGAAGCGGGCCTTAGTTGTGGTATTTCTAACCTGGCCACAGGAGTAATTTATGGTGACAATCCAATCGGCAGTAGACACGACGATGACGATCATATAGGCAATCAGCCAGGGCGTCCGGACGAGCTGCTTGGAGCCTATTAAATACACCTGCCAAAAAGTATACGATACATTAGTTATAATTAGACTAGATATTCAACATTTGTATAAAATTTAGAAAATGGACAGACGTAAGTACCATTCCACCTAAGTTATGAATTATCAGGCAGGCTACATGTAGTTATGCGAAACCATTCAGACGGTTTTGGCAGTTCACCTGGTAAATTACAAAAATGTAGGGAAATTAATGTTTACTGGCCGTCGCAACATTTTGATGTTTAATTGGAGAGAATTAACCACTTGATGCCAGAGGACGTGTACAAATGCCAAGATTTCCCCATCGGTGTAGCAGAGGACTAGTAAACACATTTAGGAGAAACTCGTTTGCTACTGCGTTTGACGTCTACAATCGCAGTAATATGAGATGCCAATGGCGCATCCTCGAAATGAGATGGTCTTTGTCACCAACACCACAATCATGGGAACTACCGGTCTCGAAGACATCCGTGCCACCATCCTACGGAGACGTCACTCCCTCTTTGGCCACGTCCAAAGGCTACCGGACGACACGCCAGCTCATGTCGCCCTTAAGCTGTGTGTTGATGTGCAAGGGGGACTCCATCCCGATGCCGGCTGGAGGAGACCAAGGGGCCGACCACGCAACACCTGGGTGCGCCAGCTGGAAGCCGACTACGGGACACGAGCACGACAGTTGTGGCAGCTCGCTTATGATCGTTCGGTCTGGGCGGCTCTACGTCCCCCATGATGGATCAAGAGCATGATGATGATGTCATTGGAACTGCTTGTCATTGGAACTGCTGCGCGTGCACGAGTACCATGCCCAATTGTCTAGAAAAAGCCCAATTGTCTAGAAAAAAACCGGTTGAAGGCATTGGCCAAATGCATCAACAAAAAACGTTGAATGCCAGTGCTTACAGTGTGAACACGCTCATATAAACTGCATACATCGTACCTTGCGACCTATACATACCTTCATAATGACATCGGCAGTGAAGATCATTAGACACGTGATTTCAAAGGACTCGGTGACGCCACAAGGAGGATTCTTGCGCTTTCCTCGATACCTCGGATCTGATGAGTGTCCCTCCGTTATTGAGGAAGGGCGTTCGAAGAAAGCGACCATGAGGACAGCCGTGATGGCAAGATTTAGTGTCCTAGTGGAGTCAAAAAGGAAAATGAGATATTCCATTAAACCTTAACCCTCCGAGGCATGCACCCCATAAAATCCCTCAGAGGCATAATGTGGAGCTTCCGGAAGGTATTATCATTTCCGCTAGCACCCCGCAGCCCTCCCCTCCCTCACCCTCCATCCCTCCCTCACCCCCCATCCCTCCCTCACCCTCACCACCCCGCCCCCCACCCCCACCCCCACCCCCCCAACCCCCCCCCAAAGTCACTTTGTTAGTAATTTATGTGAGACTCACCATTGCACAATGCGACAATAGTAAACTCGGTAGTACCATAATGATACGCTGTCTGTCTTGTGATTAATACTGCGATATTTCACTGCATCTTCAACGAAAACAACTGCTTGCAACAGGGCTGTTGAGTCTGGTAAAAATAGATAAATAAATACTTTTTTTTTAAATCGTCGTATGCGACAAAGGGGAAGTAACTAGGGGCATATAAGGACAGAAAACCAGTCTAGCTCGTGTTGACCTCTCCGCTCTCGCGCATGCGCATATTTGATTTTTGTGCAAATGGTCTGTATTTTATCGCACGGAGGGTCTTAACTTCTCAAGTTTGCCCACGATTTCACCGAAACTAGACATCGGATCGATGCGTACTCTTCGAGCAAATATCAGAGCACCGGTAAACATACTAAATACCGGAAAACACCGGAAAACAGTATTTTTATGGTGTTTTCTGTAGGTTGTGGGGGTGGTGTTTTAAAGGAGCGTGACCAGAGTTTCTGGAAAATAGTTTTCGATGTAACTTACCAATATTATCAAGTAACTCCCATACACACCTCCCATGTCCCAAAAACCCGAAAACATTCGCAATTTCCAGTAAAAAATTGAACAAAACTATCGAGTCGGCTTTCAGCGGATAAACGTTGATACTGGAAAATTAGTTTACAAATTATCGGTGGATTTCCGACGATATCCTCGGAAATATGCGGCCTAGAAGCGCGTGAGTTTCAGTTTCGTAATCAGAAAAATATAACGGATGTTATGATATAAAAATCTCATGACCCATAAGGTAAGTCCCGGGGAGTTATGGGTAAAAAAAATCTGGTCACACTCCTTTAAGTGCTTTCGGGTGTTTTCCGGTATTTAGTGTGTTTTCCGGTATTTAGTGTGTTTTCCGGTGTTTTCCGGTATTTAGTGTGTTTTCCGGTATTTAGTGTGTTTTCCGGTATTTAGTATGTTTTCCGGTATTTAGTGTTTTCCGGTATTTAGTATGTTTTCCGGTGAGTTTTCCGGTGTTTTCCCGTATATAGTATCACCCAACTGTGCAATATGCATAATTCATATTGACGTCGCGTGTGTTTATCCCAGCTGGCAAGTACGTCACGCGCGCAGTGCAGCTAGTTATCGAACTGTGCGAGTGATGTATTGCCAGCTGGGATAAACACACGGACGTCAATATGAATTATGCATATTGCACAGCCGGGCTCCTTGACCGAGAAGCGCCACCACGCGTCCAGCATATCAGCTAAGATGGCGTCGCCCAGGGAATGCGGCTCAGAACGTTGTCCGAAATTTGTCCAATGTTTCCAGACATCGTAGATGGCCAAATTGACGATTCCGTAAGCGTTACTGTTATTTTATGAAACACTAGACTCTCAGGATTACAATGGTGTATGTGAAAGTGCTCGGTCTGATGTGCTTCGGACGATATTTCTAGTAGAACTTTGTCAGATTTGAGCAGTTTCAGACTTGGTATTGTCGTACATCCCTCAATTAGGGCTGTGAATTTGCGACTAAATAAGTCAGATTTGAAAAGCGAGCAATTCACAGCCCTAATTTTAGGGCTACATCGGCATGTACATACATGCATTGCTACCGTTCGTTTGTGCATCGCTACAGTACATACCTTCATACCATCGAAAGTCCGACAGAAATCATCAAATTTTGCGACGAAATATTGATTTTCGAATGCGGTTAGTACACTAAAATATTGATTTATCGGACTCGAATGCGGTTAGTACACTAAAATGTTGATTTATCGGACTTGACGGACTCGCAGCACAATTGCCGATATGGCGTGTGTTGCATAGCGCATACCGAGCTGCGAGCGTGGTACTCGCACTACCGATACGAAGGGAATCCCCGATGATTTCTCGCATTTGCAACATTTCTGTTTCGGGACATGTTTGTCAGTATGTTTGATATGTGTCAAAGATAAAGTGGTGGGAGGTTGATTCTTGAACTCTTTTTGGTTTTCGTGAAAATGAGTAAAAAAGTTGCCTAGTTGGTGTCCGCCTCATAGGTTTATGCACATTTGGCCGGGCAATTTTGTCATCCAATCCCATAATGCATTGAGAACGTCGATAAGGTTTATTGTAATTCTTCATGGGTTTCCTCACGCTTACGAGTGACAGTGCAATGGGCACTACTGAGGAATCTTTGGTATGAATACCAGAAAGAAATAATAATAATAGTAACAGCAGTGATGGTCGGCCAACTTCGGCTGCCGTTCCGCCGCAGCCGTGATAGCAGTGACACAAGCCTCATAGTGTAGCAGTAGTGCAGCAAACAGTCGTCGGATGTGCGCTTGTGTCGGTTGGTCGTACGCAGTGCGGACGTGATTACAAAATAGGTTTGACTGGTGGGCCGCATGTGCACTGGTAACCGACGCGCATAAAAATTCCTTTGTACACAGACTATGGGTCACGCGACGACGAGACACAGGACCATTTAAAACACAAGACAACAACACTGGCCGGCTGTGAGAATACCGGTTTGTTTTGTTGGAATTGTTGGCAAAATATTCATCATGGCTGGTTATTTCGCTCAAGGGCCTGCGTAGTGGTTATGCCTGACAAGATTTGGGTGAGTCCCAGGGGGGAATTAGTGTGTCACGGTGAGAAAATGACACATTTGTTTTGTCCTGTTTTGTGATGGCGTGTTCATGTTCTTAATGCTTCTCAGCTCTACTGCTAAAAAGACCACATCCCAATGAAAAATGATAAAACAAGAGCTGAGATTATCTTAGCTAGTACACTTGGTGCTTCTGTTTCCATGCCGCAAAAACATAAAATTGATGCAGGTTATTAGCATAAATTGCATTTATATAAACAAGTTTGTATACTGCTCGATTCTTTCATTTTCAAATTTTAGCTTTGACCTTTGTCCGGAAACTGGTATGACTACCTTACCGCAAACGTCAATGCGTTCGCTGTCATGGCTGTCGATGTCGTCCGTTGCGTTGTAGCTGTACTGCATACTTCCGATCAAATTGTCATTTTGCGAATGGCTAGAAGTAAAACTGTCCTGCTCACAGTCGTGGGATTGTGGTTCGATGAAGCTGTTTGGTTTGCCTGTTAACTCAGGATCTGTCCCCATGACTTCCATTTTCACTTTATTGTCAGAATAATGCACTTTGACTGACTTTGACACCGACATTGATCAGTTGACAGGATGAAAGACCAAAGTTTCATAACCATAGACTGGTTTCCGGCCGGTCCACATACGAACACGATTATCTTGTTTGTATTTAAAATATGAGCAGGAAACTTGTCTACACGTGACTTTGCTTGCTCGCTAATCTATGCAGGCTCTGGGGAACGTCGTAAATCGAAAATATCCGCAACGATTTTGCGACAGACGCGTCGTGACGCGTGGCCCGCGCGCTCCGCGTAATAGTCACGCAGTGACGTCAGATTCTCGACAGCCGGCGCCATCTGCTCAGAGTGTCAGAGTTCTTGGGTTTGATTGTTTTGTTATCCCGTATTTGGTTTTGTGTTTGCTATATACTTTTCTCATAGCTCAGTTGGTAGAGCATCTGTACGGTGTGTCAAAGGTCCCTGGTTCGAATCCCAACCACAACCTATGATTTTTCTCCATTGTTTGGTTATTTGTTATAATAACCAAACAGCTCCGTGCTTTTGCTATGGAGCTGCGTATTTCGTGGCACGAATTTAGCGCGCGCGCATTGCCCGAACCAATAGAAGAGGAGGGGGAGTCGCCTTTCTCTCAAGGTCTACATTACCCGTGAAGGTCTCCAGTCATCGAAAGTTTGCATCTTTCGAATCTCTTGAGCTTGAATTATCATCGTCATCTTCCACCATCTCCCTCATTGTCCTTTACAAACCTCCCAAGAGCTCAAACACGACTACATTTACTCAGTTTCTTCAAGAATTCAACGACCTCCTCGACTCTTATGTCCTGAGTTCATCTAAACTCATCATTGCCGGTGACTTCAATATTCATGTTGATGATCCTGCTGACTCGGATGCAAATCGGTTTTTAGATTTATTATCATCTAACAATCTTCGTCAGCATATTACAAGTTCTACACATAAAGACGGACATACCCTTGATTTATTAATAACACGAGCCAGCGATGATTCACCAGTCTCCGGTATTTCCATTCAAGAGGGAATCTCGGACCACAATGCCATAATCTGTAAGCTCTCTCTCCAGAAGCCACGTGTTCCGACCAAGACTGTTACCACCAGAAATCTTGGCAGTATTGACATCAATTCCTTTAGTGCAAGCATCGGTGACTCCCATTTATTCCCCATTTCGGATAGTACTACCATCTCAGACAACGTGAATAACTACAACATCGTTCTATCATCTCTACTTGACGACCATGCCCCTGCTAAAAAGCGCACTATTCGCTTACGTCCTAACACTCCTTGGTATAGCCAAGACATCACTGATGCTAAACATGAAAAACGGAGATTAGAACGAAAATGGCGTAAAACTCGACTTGAAATTGATCGTCAGCTTTACTGCAAGCAACGGAACATTGTTAATTACCTCATCCGTGAGAGGAAAACGAAACATTTCTCAACACTCATCACCAACTCATCAGATCAAAAACAGCTGTTTCGAGTCACTGACCAACTTCTACACCGCAAGAAACCATCTAAGCTTCCTTCCATGAAATCTGCCGACGACCTTGCTTGCAGATTTTCCGACTTCTTTACTCAGAAGATTCAACATATACGTGACACTTTCCCTAGCACTGCATCAACTAAAGAAGAATTCCTAAGCTCCGCAATTCCGTCCACAGAGTTAACTTTATTTGAACCAGCATCTTCTTACGAGATTAAGAAGATACTTCTTCATTCTCCTCCCAAGACCTGTTGCCTCGACCCAATTCCGACTGACCTGCTCAAGAAATGTGCTGACACACTTGCACCAATTTTAACTCGCGTTTTGAACCAATCACTTGCATCAGGAATTGTCCCTTCATCACTCAAGTCCGCCATTGTGCGACCGCTGCTTAAGAAATCCAACCTCGATCCAGAGACAATGAAGAATTACCGCCCAGTCTCCAACCTCCCATTTATTTCCAAATTGCTTGAACGTGTCGTGCTTGCCAGAGTGTCCTTTTTTCTTCATAAACGCAGTCTTCTCGACAAATGTCAGTCTGCATATCGAGCCAATCACAGCGTTGAAACAGCATTGGTTAGAGTTCAGAATGACATCTTGACTGCCATGGATAATGGAAAGCTCGTTGCACTTGTTCTTCTTGATTTATCATCCGCTTTTGACACTGTTGATCACCACATACTACTACAACGACTTCAGCAACTTGGTATAGATGGTATAGCATTAAAATGGTTCCAGTCCTACCTCACCAACCGTTCGCAACGAGTACAAATTCACGACAAAGTTTCGAGCCCAACGACCCTAACAACAGGTGTCCCCCAAGGATCCGTCCTTGGACCAGTTTTGTTCTCACTCTACACTGGTCCTCTTGGAAACATCATCCGCAAGCACGGCCTCCATTACCACTTTTATGCCGATGACACGCAAATTTACGTTTCCTTTGATCCCGACCAAAATAAAGCGGAACTGGCCATTCATCAAGTGGAGCAGTGCATTGAGGAAATCCGCGACTGGATGTCAGCTAACTTTTTGAAGCTGAATGATGATAAATCTGAATTTATCATATTTGGCTCAAAACAACAGCGCAGCAAAATTAACATTGGACATATCCGTATAGGAGTTTCTGATGTCCCCGCATCATCTGAAGTACGGAATCTGGGAGCCATTTTTGACTCAACGATGTCACTCAAAGCACACATATCTTCAATGTGTAGGTTTTCGTCAATGCACTTACGCAACATTGGGCTCATCAGGAAATACCTTACCCAGGACGCAACAGAAATCCTCATCCACGCCTACGTCACCAGCCGCCTTGATATGGGAAACTCACTATTATATTCGCTACCGGAAAATCAGTTGAGTCGTCTGTCTCGTCTTCAGAACATAGCTGCTAGGATTGTCACTAAGACTAAAAGAAGTCAACACATCACTCCGGTCTTAAGGAATCTGCATTGGCTACCTATCAAGGACAGGATATGCTTCAAAATTTTAATGTATGTTTACCGCTCCACTACAGGCAGGCTACCATCATATCTTTCCGAACTAGTCCAACGGCATCATTCAAATCGTGAATCCATGAGATCCAACAACAAACTCCTCCTAGCGAAAGTTTATTCCAAGAGATCTTGGGGTGAAAGGTCCTTTGCCTCAGCAGCTTCATCTTTGTGGAACAAGTTACCAGAACACATCAAGCTATCGCCATCACTTGCAACTTTTAAAACATCACTTAAAACACATTTGATGAAATCTCATTAACTGACTGAACTCCATGATTGTGATATTAGATTTTTAATGTGTCTCGCTGCGCCATGAGCATCTTTTTTGATGGATACCGGCGCATTATAAATTTTCATTATTATTATAAAGAAAACGATGAGCAGCAATGGTCAAAACTTCAAAGTAGCAGTTCAGGGGCAAAATTTGGAGACTGCCATGTAGACATTTCAGCTACATATAGATGCAGTTATAATAAACTCCTCAAAAAAAGTTCGGAAAGTCACGTTTGACTGACGATTTCTCTCTTGTTACTAAATCATTTCCATTGAATTTGGTATCATTGGAAAGCCCTGTTATTCTTCTTTACAGTGATGTGTCATTTGTTATGATTAATCAATTGGGGGATGTGCAGTATAGCGGAATACAGGGGTGGGTGGAAAGTGAAATGTCACAAAATTCACTGCTATTGTCATGCAGAGCATTCCCTTTTCCTTGGAGGATGAGAATGTGTCAATGCACTTTTTGACAAGAGGAATGCATTTTGTGACATTTCACTTTACACCCGCCTCCGTATTCAGCTGTGCTGCACATCCCCCAATTGCTTAATCATAACAAATGACACATCATCGTAAAGAGGAATAACAGGGCTTTCCAATGATATAAAATTCAAGGAAAATTATTTTGCAACAAGAGAGAAATCGTCAGTCAAACTTGACTTTCCGAACTTTTTTTTGTACTTCAGAAAATCCATTCATGGTTTTTGTGTATGAATGAATGGTAAAAAAGTTGTATGCAGATAACGTTTTATTGTTAAACGCCTTCAGTTGGCAATTTCTCCCACAAAGGGCACCATTTTACACAGAAAATCACGTAGGGTTTGTTACTTTGCTGTCAACACTTTTAGGTCGTTTTTTCTTGTCAACTCGTGAAGTAAAATTGTGGGTAACTGCAAATGATGTATTGGGGCTTTAGATCAAAGAAGTGGAGATGGGCATCCACCTGCTGGGGGGTATGACAACCGGTGGCGCGTGGACGTGCAAAACAACCAATTGGACTTTAAAAAAAAACATACCAGAAAAAGAGGGAAACAAAATAGAAGAATAAAGGCACAGGCTCGTCAGCAATGCGCGCCCGCCAAATTCGTGCCATGAAATACGCAGCTCCATAGCAAAGGCATGGAGCTGCGTATTTCGTGGCACGAATTTGGCGCCTGCGCATCGGCTAACTAAGAACATAATAGGCATTGTATGGCCGTGGCAACAGACAGCTCAAGATAGGGGGAGGTGGGACATTGGTGAAGAGGCTTCCCTCCTGCAGTAGAGCGAAACAGTAGAGAACTACATTATATATAGAAGACGATCAAATTAGCAATTTTCATTCACGTTGTAAAAACTCATGTTAGTAGCTAGCTGCTATACATCCTCGTGAATGAAAATTTGTATACGTCATCGATCGTGTGAGTGCACGCGCGCGCGCGCCCGTCGTACACGTACAAACGTAGCTAGTACGTATGTAGGTAGGAAACCGTATCACGGTCGGATGTGTTGTGCATGCATTGCATACAGTGCATGCTCGTGATGCGCTGCATGTCAACACGTACGTACAAGTTACAACCCGCATCATCATCACTGCACTGCACTTTACACAGTATCAATTGCTTCCGAAATCCTTATCTGCCAAAAACATTACCGGAAATGCTGACAATTTATCGATATCGGAGGATCCGATAACAGCATCACTTCTGCTTACTCTCTGCGATCATCCAAAAGGTCGTATTTAATGCATCATCACGGTAACATTCCTGAGGTGAGTTGTGTGAAAATGTGGTTTGTAAAAACCCTATCGGCATCGGCCATTTTGTGAGTTGTACAGTTCGCTGCGTGCATGGATTGATAGTAAACCCCGCGATGACTGCAAATATTGTACTTTGTATAAAAATGCTAGTGAATATATTAACAGTGTCATTATGTAAATGGAACTCTACTTTCATATGGATTGATGTGCTTGTACTTGGAAATCTCTGCCTTCATAAAACAACTGTCATAGTACTAGGCCTATTAAAATGTAGGCCTACTGTGTCTGACCATGGAGGAAGTCTGACTGTGCGTCGTAAATTCATGAAGTTTCATCAACAGGCCATCAACGTGATTTACAATGCATTAAAAAAAATGTCAACATTGTAGGCCTAAATGAACAATAACATCCCATTTGTCAGCGCAAATTCCAGTACATGTATTGCAAAACTCAGTGAAGCTTGTAGTGGCCACCTAAGGCCGACCGACAAAATGTGGCCAGAATAAGCAGGCTGCCCTCAGTTATAGCATGGTTATCATGGTTATAGAGGTTCAGTGAGCACATGCATATGGATATAAAAACACCACAAAACATGCATGTTTTTAGGTGAATATAAAACAGCTAAAAGTGAAGTGCAACAAAGGGTTCCTCATTAAAAAGTTGAAAAAAGTTGATTAGTTTTTAACAACTTTTTTAAGCTCCCTTATTTAAGCTCCCATAAAATTTTCCACAGTAGCTTGGTGTGTGGCCAGATATCCAGGTTCAACTGCCATAGGGTTGTACATATAGAAATCCCCGTGCACTGGCCACGTTAGACAGGGGCCCGAATATCAAGGTTCTACCTCCATATGTTTGTGTACAAACTGATTTGGGACCCAACACAGATGTGGCCACTTTAGGCCTGTGGCGTAAATCTAGGCCAATTGTGAAGTGATTATTTAATAAACTGTATACAAATTATGATAATGATTTTTGAAACACATTTACAAGCCCAAAAGGAAAGCCATTTTGTATAATTACAGATTTGGGTTTTTATGTCATGGAGATGGGAAAATAACTTTTTGCAAGCCTTGGTTGTTCTTTCTTGCTTTAGATGATGTCTGTTCAAAGCATGAAATAGTTGCCTTTTATTGGGTCTCGGTAGTATTAAATATATCCTGACTGAAATGGTTTTTTTTTCTCATGTGACCACGAATTTCTGTTACAGCAAGCTGCATTTGGAATTGAAAATATTGATCATCGGGAAATGATGAGCAAGGATGCAAATCGTTGCAATTTAATTTTGACGTCCCAAACAAATATATAAAAAAAAAAATGTCCCTCCATAACTTCCAACTATTAACTGGTGGGTTATTTTTCACCAAAATATCAATCGAAAGCTGGTAATCTCGTCAATCCGAAAATGTAGTATGAACTATAGATCAAGACATCTGTGAACTAAAACTCTCGTGGTAGCCTACTAGTTTTTATGAACTGTTTGGTGGGGATCAGATTTTGTGACATTTTTGTTAAAATGCAGGTTAAAAATTTACCGTTAGGGCAAAACAAATTAGCGTTGTGAAATCGACATTTCGAAAATGATTGGATTCGGAACGGGTTCAAAGTATATTGACACTGAATCTGGATATTTTGTTTGACAGTCAAAAATATACATCGTATAACAAGACTTTGGTAGTGTATAAACACGGAAACCTTTATAGTATTATTTCGTTTCCCTCACGAAATTCTAGCTGTGTAATAAAAAAAAGTACATGTATATGCCTATACACTGGAATCAGTCTACTGTAACATTTAGCCCTTTTTCCTATATAAAGGTATTCACAAATTATTGATATAGGTACTATGTAAAACATACGGTGCATTTCAAGGACAAACTATATACAGAATGTCCGATGTCGTCTATAGAAACGTTCACAGTTACAAATGACGGCTTAAAAATTGTCCTTCACACATAAAACGACTACTTCGTTGTTCGTATTTATTGATTTTCAAATGCATCAGATGTAGATTGGAGTGTGTGTTCGGTATTCCAAATTAACCCAAAAAACAAAAAAAACAATCGATGTATCGGGTACATGGAAATTATTTAATATGAATGTCATTAAAAAAGCCTCGTAGATGCAGTAATTCAGAAAACCTTATCCATGCATGATTTTTGTGAATGAGTGGCCCAAAAAGATTATTGTTTTTACACAGCACCTTCAGTTGGCAATTTCTCCCATAGGTACCATTTTATACACAGGAAAAAAGTAATGTGGTAAATCGAGTTCTTTTACTGAAGCCTTGGGACAGGTGTGGTCACTTTAACTGAAAATATTAATTTTCGTCCAATGTCCTTGAACTTTTAACGAATTTCGTTCCTTCCAAGTTGACCGAGAGTGCTTACGGAATGTGTAGCTAGGCTATGTTTCCATAGAGACCTCGATGTCAGGAGGTCAGCAGATGGATTTAGACGCTGAATTCGGCTTTTTCCACCGGGTAACAAATAAAAAGTTAACCATATTGAACATTAAGAAATGATTGACCTAGCAGCTGTCAAAGACGTGTACGGCTTGCTGTTCTTGCAGACTCCGTGGAATGAACACAAGTGACTCCGTGTTTGGTTTTCTCCCTTTCTTTACGCTGTTTATACAAGCTCATGAGACTATTTTGGCGATATTTTGGTCACAGATTGATTTTAAGAATGTGGTTATTGAGGATATTCACGTTACTTGGGTTCTGCCTGGTGTTAGCCCATGGCCAAGGCACGGACGGATCGACGCCGAACGGGCCCGCAGGAACCAAAGAACCGCCCATGGCGAACGGTGAAGATGTGCCGTGTAAGTATTTTGTAATCACACTGCACCCATTTTATTTCTCATTTCTCTTCAAACCTAAAAAACGTCCATCTTTTTCCGGTAAGCATGACTTTACATAGCATGGCATGACTTTGCATCACGGTGAAGCTGGGGCCTGTTTTCGCGACCATAATCAGGAACACGATTCAGTCTTAAACTGCGGTGTCAACCAATGATCAGCTTTGATCGTCGGCAACCGAAGCCGTTAATTGGTTGAATCAGTATTTATGTCAGAAAGATGTTTCTGGTTATGGTCGCGAAAACAGGCCCCTGATAAAAATATTTAGGTGCATTTCTCTGATACCCACAACGCAAATTCATTGCACCAATAGTACGGTTTGATTTATGGTGTATATAGTTGAGGTGGATTTGGGCTCATGCAATGAATGGAGACTTCAAGTCTTAGGGCCTAATCGCACCATAAATTATTGACGAATGTTTAAACGTTCGGAAGTGGACTGTAACTTCACGCGTCGACGCCAATTTGCAACGGCGTTCGGTTTTCACAAAGGGAAATGACAAACTGAATACTATACAAATGTGGACACAGTGTCCATGATTTGGGGAAATCTGGATGCAGTGAAAAACAGACCTTATAACGGGCAGACGCCCTACCAATTGAGCTATGCGAAGCCTACTGGTGCATGGTCTCGAATCACGGTATTGCAGTTGAAATTGTTAACTCAAAGGTGAGATGTGGGGAAAATGATTTTCTTAAAAAATGCGGTATATATTTGCCGAGACCATCTCTTTTTGTCCGCTGGGGCCAATTTCATAACGCTGCCAAGCACAAAAAAATGCTTAGCGCGGAATTTCTTTGCTTTGTAAACATTGGTTACCAGCCACAATTTGATATTATAAAATTGTATTCTTAGTAAGCAGAACACCAGTAATAATACTCATCACATACGACTTTGGCTGGCAACCCATTTTTTCAAAGTAAAGCAAAATTAATCTTTGTGATCACCATGCAGGAAGCAGCGTCTCGAAATTGGCCTCGGGTTCCGCAAAGTTCCACAAAACTTATTTACACAAGTCACATACCAACAAACTGTTCTCTGTGTGATATTCATAGATTAACACAATAAAAGGTAACAAAATCGATACTTTTTGTTTACCACTTGTTTTGTGTGTCTATAGCTTCCGGGGGACTAACGAGCGACCAGCAAGCAGCGCTGTGGGCCGGTTTTATCGGCGGTATGGTCTGCATCTTCGGCTTGGGAATGCTGTTCTACGACATGGTGGTCAGAAAATACTCTAATCCATACCAGTACGCCCGCGGCGTCGACATGCATATCGCAAACTATAAGCCCTAGAAAATAATCTGGAACCTCAAACTTGTGTTTAATCGCGCCCAGAAATTAAGCGGGGCAAGATTGGGAAACGATCGTAGCCAAACTATTTCTGAACTATTTTGCCACGATCGGATTGCAATCTTGTTCAACAATGGTTGGAACCATTGCACAGAATTCAACATCGTCACAGATGTTTGAAAGAGAATCTATAGGATCCGTTCTATACTCGGGTGAAAGTTAGCAACACTCAAAGTCACAACTTGTTGCAGTGAGCACTCATCTGTGGAAAGCTGAGCACTAGGTTTTTTTGTTTTTGGCAAACGTTGCAGATTGAGTCGTGACGGATGAGCTACCGGAAGGTAGTCTAGCGTCTAGACAATACAATGCACCAACAGAAACTTCGTTGATTCCATGTCACCATGGTAAGACGGTCACCTTTACTATTCCGGTAAAATAAATTGTTTCAGCCGCCCAAAACTTATATTTTTATGTATTTTTATGTAGTTTTATGCAGTTGCCTAATGTGCCAATTAATGGTTATGGGTCGGTCTCATGGTGGATGTAGCCAATCAGGATAAAGGAGGCGACGGTCACGTACCCTGATTTTCTGTCATCGTTATCAGATGGACATTGCAAAAAGATGGTTGCTATATACAACTGAGCCTCTTCTTAGGTTGTAAAAAAAAAAAGCAATGCAATTAATGCAAATATGTACTTCCATTTTTATTTACTGAAATTTGCTATTTGTATTGCGTAATGTTGTAAAATACATAAGCAACAAGTACTGTGTATTCAGTATGTTTGCTGGACCCATACATACAACCGAACACGTACAGTCAGCGGGAGTCATTCATTGGTTGGACAGCGCGTTGCGCGTTTTGTTGGTTACGCACAGCGCTCTTCACTGGACCACTTGAATACCTTTGTTTGGCTCACAAACGACTATAGTAATTAACCGTAGTTCGACTGTTTTCAACCGAACGCAGTCTATATAGTCAACGATGGATCACGGTTGGTATGGTCGATCATTTGAAACCAGGGCTGCGTTCCACATATACGCGAACGTTTGCAACGTTGGCCAACAATTTCGAGTGAAACGAATTGTGCGCCGCTAACGTTGGCCAACAAACTTTTGGAATGTTCGCGAGTCATTTTAAAATTAATGGCGTGCGCGACATGAAAGATGACAGACGATGGTTTGCAGTTTGAAAAATAACAAAATATATTGCACCTTTCGTGGTTTTCCCCCTTATCGCTGGCGATACACAATCAATGGCAACGTGTCACATTTCCTCCAAAATTTGGTAAGCATCGGAGAGCCATGCACATTACAACGTCGGTACGACTGCTGTGACTGTTATGTGGGCGCCGCCATCTTCACAATGTATTTTGGCAAACAATCCGTTCCACATTGAGCAAGGGCGTTGGACTGTTTGTTTCATGACAGATCCGAATCCAGAGCTGCATTCCAAACACGCGAACGTTTGCAAACGTTAGCAACGTTGGCCAACAATTTCGAGTGGAACGAATTGTGCGCGACCAACGTTCCCCAACTTTAGCGAACAAACGTTTGGATTGTTCATTTCAAAATGGTGCCCATGACATGAAAGATGACAGACGATGGTTTGTAATTTAGAAAATAACAAACAAATTGCACCTTTCGTAGTTTTCTCCCTTATCGCTTGCGACACACAATCAATAGCAACGTGTCACATTTCCTCAAAAGATTGGTAAGCAGCGGAGAGCCACATTACAACATCGGTACGACTGCTGTGACTGTGGGCGCCGCCATATTGACAATGTATTTTGGCAAACAATCCGTTCCACATTGCAGCAAACGTTGGCGCCAACGTTAACAAACCGTTGCATATTTGGAACGCAGCCCAGATCTCGAGTTGTTTTACCGCGGAGAAACAAACGAAACTGCTCTCAACTATAGAATTCAAGTCACGTGAATTGGATCTGCGCAGATCTGAATCTGGATCCGTCCGAAACAAACACGCCCCAAAACGTTAACAAAGCGTGTTTGGAACGCAGCCCATGCACATGGCACGGTCGCGCTGCACTGGTACCCATCAGGCATTGAGTTGACGCAGCGTTTTGCGCGGAACCAATTGACTAACCAAAGGCGTTCGCATTTGCACGTTAATGTGCATGCGTTTTGCCAGGATGACGTTCGACTAGTGGTTAACTCGAGTCGTGAATGAATCAAACTTGCTCCCAGTGACTGTGCGTATGTGCACGGTGTTGTTGTTGTTGTTGTTGTTGGTTTGTTGTTGTTGATTTCCCTTACGGTTTAAAGTGTTGTTATCAGTCAAATCGAATCCCCGAGTTGCACTGTGCATTGAAGGAATTCAAAGTGCGTGTTCAGAACGCACAGTAGGCCTATAGGTCCTACCAAGTTCACATCAGGTATTCATTGGGCCGTGTTTGGCGACCATTTTAAAAACGTGTTTTTGCCGTAATCACCCGGCGTATTCGAATCCCTGTTTGCATGTTGCTAGGAACGGAGTTTCGAATGCCGAGAACGAACACGCGAAGACCGTTTGCAAACAAGATTCTCACTCCGCGATCTGTGTGGAGTGGATGAAGAACACACGAGAACAAAGATGGCTGACAAAGAATGAATGGCTACCGTTGAAGGTGATTTAGCTCATGGCTACACTGGTAATTTACTTGGACCTTTAGTAAGCTAACTACATGTTTTTGACAGTACATGAGAACAAATCTAAAACAACATGATAAGGTCCTCTATATGGAGCTCACTTTGACTGGGCTTTAGAGGCAGTATTTTTTCAACAGCCAGAGCGTTACCACCATTTTGAGAAAATGATGCAATCACACACTCGTCGTATGCATGCACTTTCGCGTTCACACAGTCAACCCAAGCACGCCGTTCTCAATCCACTCGAGTGCAGGGTTTCGAATACGCCCACCGATTCAACCAACGGTGAGCTTCGGTTGTCACCGGTCACTGCTGTTCATTGGTCAACATTTTGCAACGTCACAAACATGTTTTGGGTCATGAACGCGAAAACACAGCCATCTGCATGGAGTTGAAAGTATTATATTTTATTTTTAAAAAAATGTTTTCATCCGTATGACTTCATTGCATCTACATTGAAAATCCCCAATGCTGTCGTTCTTAGTCGGTTTTTAAAAATGGGGAGATTTTTGCCACAGGGAGCTGAAACGATATTGCAATATCGTAGGGAAAAGGTCGGTTTTAACAGGGTATTACGTGTATATTCTTAACACGCACACATGCATGCCTTAAGTTTAATAAAGTGTAACATAAATCTATTTGAGTAATACTAATAACACCACGCATCTTGTGTGATTTCGTGAAAGCAATGCAAAATGTGTGTCATTGTTTAACCGTTTAACTATATATCTCTAAGGATGTTTTGATCTAGAATGGGGTTTATGCATGTCATTAGTAAACTAAAGCATTTAATGCATGCAAAGTGGCGACAGCACACTTTTTTTCAAAAAAAGTCTGTAAACCAGGTGATACATGTAGCCTATATCGAGCAACAAAAGAAATTAAAAAAATGTTCTCCACTTTTTAATTGAAAAATGCAGTCAATCTGACAATGAGAACTTTTAGCACACGGACGTTTTCTGGTTTGTTTTCTTTACACGGCCCCTTGAAAAAAACATTAGGCCTATGTTGAATGGGCTACCGTGTCTAAACAAGTGCTGATAATAATATAACTATGCAGTCATGCATGCATATTAAGCTGTTATGTGAATATTTCGGTGTCAACTTAATTACAAAAGAAATATTCCAATTTTGATTTAAACTGGAAATGTTCGTTTCTCTTGTTGCTCGGAATTATTTCAGTAAATGTTTTTTTGTATACTTTTATCCAGGGCGGTTATTTTTAAATTACTTGCCCTAAATGGACTTTTCTATACATGTACCTGCATGTACATGTATTTCCAGAAATGGTGTCCGGCATTCAATGCCTATTTTTAACATGGGTGACGCAAAATACCTTCACTTAAAACTTTTTAAAAGAATGTTTGCCTTTGAATATTATCAGTTTAAAATTGTAAATAACGGAACACATTGTATTGTTTGTCAACACATTATGACATATTAATGTACAATGAACCAGCTATACTCCTTTATTCATGAATGCCTTCGACAGTTTACGCATCCCTATTGGCTGAGAGCACGTCACGTGGCCAGTCTTAATCGGACGATAAAGACCGGCTGTCCAGTTTAAACACTTTGTTGCCTGGCCCGCGTATGGAACACGCGTAGGAACACAGAAACTGAACGAGTGATAATGGCCTTCGCCTGCAGCTCGGGCCATTATCACTCGTCCAGGCTCCTAGCCGGTTTTTAAACGTATGTTTCAGACTAGCCAAACCCACTTTTATTCCACAATTAATGTACATTGTTTTAATAGATTATTATTGAGGCCATAATGATAATCAATTCTAATGCAATTTTTTTGTAAATACTTCATAAATGCGTTGGATGGTTGTTGATGTTGTTGATGTTGTTGTTTTATAGTTTTTTATGCATGTACTCGGACTATTATTTGTTAATGGGGTACAATGAAAAGAAGGTTGTAGAGTACTAACACCAGTGAACTGTTTCTCTGTGCTTTAGCAATGGGCGTTTTAGATTTTAATACCGGCCAATGTTTGGACCCGACAACTGACATCACACCTATTGCACCAGAACATTATTTACCCAAACTTTTACTTCACAAGTTGACAAGAAAAACCGGACTAAAAGTGTTGATAGCAATGGTAACAAACACCACATGGTTTCTTTTCCGTGTAAGATGGATTATAGTGTTCTCCAACATGTAGAACAAGCCTGGTGGCCCGCCATCCTTTCCGCGGCGCCCGCCATGCTTTAGAAGTCGCCGCCAAGCTTTAAAACCATGCCGCCAAGCTTTAAAACCATGCCGCCAAGCTTTAAATTTTTTGACTTTACAAGACTTTACCCACTGAGAGCAGACATAACTAGAGCTCATGTGCTTCACGAAGCACGGATATCAGCCTGAAATAGCTTTTATGAAAGGTTTTTCTGACCTTTGAACAATGTAGAATGTTGGGGAAACATTTGACTGGAAATCAAGATTCTGATGCATATAGTTTTTTTGAACTGGCACTGCTCCAGTGTCACATACAGCATATACATGTACGTACGTACAGCATTGCCAAGAATGTACCGATATTCCTGGCCGTTTTCGTTCCGGCTACATGCAATTCACCATCCGAGCAATACAGCGCGTGAGCGCGCATCATAAAAACGACCAGGAGAAAGACTAGGGGGTATCGCAATTGAGCAATTGGATATACCCCTCTAGGCCACCGCTGTATGTTGTGCATGGTCCTACATGTACAAACACGTGCATGACTTGTATTACTATATACTGTGTGTAGCAATCGCCGAGGATCATGAATGCGATGTATTCATACGTAAATTTGTATTGTGAATCACCCAGTAGTGATTTATAAAACCAGGTGAGGGTATCGCACTTTTGAATTTTATTTTGTCATTGATGAAATAAACAAACAGCGAGTTCCAATTGTGACTGGACAAAAAAAAATGCATTTTTTTGTTATTCTGATTTGTGTAAGTTCTTCGCATGTAACTTTTTTAGTCTACTTGACAAAGTTTACAATTTCGGCCAAAACTGACCAGTGGTCAGTTTTGTCGATGTTTGGTATTTTTGAGCTCGCCATTGAACGTAGATTCCAAAAATACTACCCAAAGTCCATTTTGGACGAAATTTAAAATTTCGGCCACTGCTGACCACTGACCACCACCTCAAAAAAATTGCGCTTCCTCGCTGACCCCGAAAATGACCTTCATGTTGCCATACGACCAAGTTGAAAATTTCGGCCACTGGACTGACCAATGACCTATAGAACTCTTAAGAAGCATTTTGTATAAGATGGGACTCGGATCAACGAAGATCCTGTCCAAATTTGGCTGAAAACGACAAAGGATTTGGGCAAATATTGGCACATATAGCATTTGGGTCATTCCAAAGAAAATGACCCGTACTGACCATTAGGTAGCCGATGGCCAAATTCTGTGAACAACCCATATGTAGCTTGGTCCAAAGATGTTACTCACCACATTTGACATTAATTGGGTCAAGACTGTGGAAGAAGAAGCATTTTATAATTTTGAAGAAAATGACCAGTAGTGACCAGTAGTTGACCATTGACATCACGTGGTGGTCACCCAAGATAGGACTCCAGTCAAGGAAGACTCTGTCCAAATCTGGTTGAAATCGGCCACGGCGTTTGGCAGTTATTAGCAGATATGTGATGTCACGTGACCGTTTGCCCGAAGAAAGAAAGAATTCAGAAAGAAAGAAAGAAAGAAAGAAAGAAAGAAAGAAAGAATTTAGAAAGAAAGAAAGAATTTAGAAAGAAAGAAAGAAAGAAATCGGACGATCACAATATACCAGCGTGCTGCGCACGGCTGATATAACTAACAACGAGTGCTTGATTTTCAAAGCTCATTATAATATGAACCTTTTGCCTACCTACCTACGGTACGGTGTAACGTACGTAAGGCCTGCGTAGCAGCGCTGGCCATCTAGCTACATAAAGCTAGCAGAATCTAGAATGGAAGGGCGCCCTCTTTAGGCCGAAGTTTAACAATTTAGTTTTTAACCGGGGTTTTTACGAAATAGAAAGCTGAAAAAGTAAAATCCACCACACTGCTATTTTTATTCAAATGTATAGGTAACATAAAAATATAAAAAAATAACTTATAAAAATGTTGAATAAAACTAAAAGAACCGCGCATTTAAAATAGCCAGTCGCGAAGCGCAGCATGGACTCGTGCAAGTCTAGTCACCCAGCCATGTGACATGCAGCCATGCACAATCTAGCTTACCTGCTTACCGTGTCTTGTGCGTGACGGTCCGGCGATCGCAAAGCTCCGTTGATCGGCCGGCCGATGTCGTGAAGCCGTGGAAAACATGTTATTTGTTGGCTCGTCTTCGTTCCGATGATCATGTTTTAATATTCTTTTAATTATCCACGTTCATAAAAAGGTACAGTGTAGGCCTACTTACTTTTTACTAGGTATTAAACTGTATTTTAGTCGAAACTAAATTTGACCGCCGGCAGTTTGCCGAGATGAAAAAAAAGTTTTTCCTACCCCATTTTTGGGATACTTTTCCTTCCACATACACGTGCACACCGGTACACGTTTTCATGTTTATGTGTATAAATACATGTACATACATGTATTTTCATATATATTTACATGTGTATATACATGTGCATACATGTACAATCATGTTCGGTACCCTGCCGCCATGCTTTAAATTTTAGAGTTGGAGAACACTTACTATATGTTTAATAGCAACTGAAGAAATAAATGTATTTTATCAGCATGTACATTTATATTATACTTTTTAATAATTATTTGCCGGACCAATACATTAGTTACTTCATTTACATGTTATTTTCATCGGTATGTATTATACATGTAGTACGTTAGCTAATGTTACCTTAGCCCTAACTTTATCATGTGGTTTTTTCATATAGGGCTAATGAGAACAGTCAACATGAACACGATATCACAAAACAAATGTGTCATTTTCTCCCCGTGACACACTAATTCCCCCTAGGACTCACCCAAACCTTGTCAGGCATAACCACTATGAGGTCCTTCAGGGAAATAACAAGCCACGAGGAAGATTCAGCCTACAATTGCAGTAAAAAAGGAGGTCTGGAATGACAGCCGATGTGTACAAATTCAAGTCTTGTGTACGATGTGTCTATCCGTACAAAGGAATGGCAATGCGCGGTCGATTACCAGACTACCATGCACATACTGAATTTGAGATATCGTGTTCATGTTGATTGTTCTCATTAGCCCTATATGAAATAACGAAATGATAAAGTTAGGGCTAAGGTAACATTAGCTATAGTTGTACATTTAAATGCTTGTGACTCAGGACAATGTCGAGCATCGTTAAATATATGAGCTAAAAAGGTTTCTTTTATGAAATTCTGGACTTGAACAACGTAATAATGAAGTCTTAGAATAAAATATTCCATTCTTTATTTTTGTGGATTGTGGATTTGCCAGTCTTTGAATGTGGTGTTCTTGGGGTAGGTCGTTTTTGAAAGACTGCCGAAGTGAATACGTCACCTTTTGTTGGTTGCCTATAGCAACTGGCTCTAAACTTTAAAAAAAAAAATCACTGAACCGTGACCCTGTGCTTTTGCAATGGTACTTTTGCCGACGACCATGATAGTTTAAAGCCAATTGCCATAGCAACCACGCCACACTTCGGCTATCTATTGAGAAAACAATCCGTTGTTCGAGGGACACTAATTGAACTTTAAAGTGTGGCGCTTCACACGAGTCTATGAAAATTACAGGCAGTGTTTTACTCATGCCTTGCTCAAGGGCACAGGTGCCACAACCCGTCACGGTCAGGAATCGAACCTACATTCTAGTACTAGCACAGGAACTTAAGTTCGACGCACTAGACCGCTCGGCCATAACACCCCACATTGTTCGGGGTACAATGGCGGCTGGCGCATGGCTTCAATTCGCGTATATATCGATGATCCAGACCATCGATATATATACACTGGATGAAGTATGCAATAGCAGTGGGCTATTCGAGAATTGAAGTCATGCGCCGGCCGCCATTGTACTCCCCAAACAATGCTTTGCCTAGACTGCTCCCGCAGCCGATTTCACGAAACTTTACGCAATTGCGCAAGTTCACTTAATTTATGGCGTAACACATAATTTATGGCGTAATTTATGACATAATTTATGGCGTAAGTGGACTTGCGCAATTGCGTAAAGTTTCGTGAAATCGGCTGCAGGTCCAATATACGACCGCTTGCATTCCACTCACATGTAGACTAGTGAAGACAGTATGACCAGTCTAGGCAAGGCATTGTATTTTGGGAGTACAATGGCGGACGGTGGCTTCAATTTTAGACGTCGTTGCTGCATCCAGTGATAATCTCGAGATCATGTGGACCAAAATAGACTAGTTCCCTGTCCCTACATTTCACAGACCAAAAGAGGGCGCTATGGAAACCAAACCACAATCTCGGACTTGGAACCAAGTCTACAACGGATCGGACAATAGAGACTCGGAGGTTTAGATGCACGTAAAACGCAAACGTGCATGAACGCGAAATTCTTGGAGCACGTGGTAGTTATAAGTTAATATTAGAACAGACGGAAACAAAAATCCACAAATGTGACTTTCGTAGCAAGATAACTCTTTTGCCGTCATTGACTAAAATTCGAATCTGGGTTCTGAGACCTCCTAAAGATTATGACCAGTGCCCAAGTTGTTTGGCGTTCACGTTTGCATTTTATGTTCAACTAAACCTCCATAATATGAGCGCGTTATTGGGTCGTCCAGAGCTGCCCGAGATTATCTGTCTTTCCTGTGTGTGGTTTATTTGAATTCCTACAGTGTATAACGTTCAATTTGGTATGAAAGCCAGATGTTTGTTTCACCACATTAAATAATTTCTGAGATGCACTAACCTGAGCCGGAGACGAAGCCAGCCATTTCAAAAAGAACCATGGACTTGACCCATTCTGGTTGGAGTTTTATATTATCAGCAGAATGACAAAATACACACATAGCTTAAGCCTGTATCCCACTGGGCTGCGATAGTTGATACTGTTTGCAGACTTGAAATGCATAGTTCCGACCTGTCAATCAAGCCGAACCCGCGACCAATCACAACAGAGCTAGCAGACGGCGCCCACATAGGTCAAAGTGATGCAATCATCACACAATTTTCTGCCCATACAGTTTGTATGTTGTACGCGCCAGTGACCAGGTAAATTTTGGTTTCAATGTCGGGCGATTCGCTGTTCAAAGGTAGGAAAGCGCATTTTTATGAAATGTATGTCATCCCTGTATTACTGGCCCTTCGCTCGGTGTGTTCTAAGATAACTGTATACCCTAAAACATAAATATCTTTGAGTTTTCTCCAATGAATCTGTGCTTTCCATGCCGAGTCCCGTTGCTTTGTACGTTAATGTCGCCATTTTTTTGCGATGGCGTGTGAGCACATATAGCAACAATATCTAAGGGGCGGGGTTAACTGGGCAATCTCGGAACTATGCATTGGCGACTGTTTCAAGACAAAGTACGCGAACAGAGTTGCAGTCCCACTGAATCAAATACAACAGATTTGTCTTGGCATGTACTCTCGTGTCTGATGTTGTCAAGATGGCAGTACTGACTGCGCATGCACAGAATGGGCGGGAATTATGCAAAAAGTCTTCAAAATATCTTAAATGTCTGATGACATTCTGAAGAAATTTGTTTGACATTCTGAAGACATTCTGCTGACTATTTCGCGATTGTTTCATGACTTTTTGCTCCCCTTATTCTCAAGACAATCTAAAGACATTCTGAAGACATTCTGCAGACAATTTGGTGCACATTTCAAAACCTTGGCGACCACAGCTGTCGCAAACAAATTTTTGAACACGTTCATAATTCCCGCGACATCATGACGACCTCCACAAACAGACAAAAATTCTGCAGAATGACAGTCGCAAATGTCGCCAAACAGTCCCAACCCTAGTGGGATACAGGCTTTAGCAATATTCTCAACCACACTTGCTCCCATTCCTGTAATTGGCGGTCCCTCCGCTGTTGGATGTGGTATTTATATAAATAAATAAATAAATAAATAAATGCTTGGCCTAGACTGCTCCCCGGTCCATGCGATCGCTTGCATTCCACTTAACACATTTAGACCATGATGTAGACTAGTGAAGACAGTATGACCAGTCTAGGCAAGGCATTGTATTTGGCGGGGTATACAATGGCGGACGGTGGCTTCAATTTTAGACGACGTTGCTTCATCCAGTGATATCGATGGTCTGGATCCGTTGCCGAAAGAAGGCGCCCTCCTTCGACGACGGATGATGAACTGTATTCCCGGGTAAAATTTACAGACTTTTATCAATGACTTTGGGTGCATATTTTGTGCTTTATGTTCGGAAATTGAACTAACAAAACGTACAAGGTTTATTGCAAACAAAATGAGTATAACATTTTTCCACCTTGTCGAGACGACGCTACGTTGGCGTGCGAAAGAAAAATGTGAACAACATTGTTTCGCTATATTGTGTTCAGTCACCTGAAATTAGGGGGTTTGGAATCATGTGTACTTCTACCAATTTCAAAGTCACAGAAACATTCTGTTTCACATTTTGTGAGTTTTTACGCCTAATTACAATATAGGAAAACCACACGAAAAACAGCATTGCTATAAAGTTTTTAAGTTTATTTGCACAGAAAGAGCAAAATAAGCAAAGGCAAGAAAAAGTTACAGGCGAAACTACGACAGACTCCCGAGACCACCTGCCCGCCAAAACATTAGCAATAGACAAGTCTTTAAAATAATACATATTCGATCCAGAACTAATCCCATTGTTAATCCCATGCATACGCGTCAGTCTAGTTTTGACTGGGCAGTGTGACCGACAGTTTTACACCCCACACTCCCTCCCTCCCCTGCCAGGAGATAGAATTCTATGGAACGGACAATCACCCCAACTTTATTCCCTCGAGGGACAGTATTTACAAGAAAAACCTAGGATATTTTGTCCGGAGAATAATATAATTATCATGAGGACATAATTGTTTTTTTGCGTGGGCACCGCTAAGGTAGTTTCTATCTACAAAATTAGTATACTTGCTACTTTTTGCGTGTACTCGATTTTTATTTCTGTAATTATCACACTTTTGATTTGCAAGGACAACAAAAACGTAGCTGTATTATATGGGATTTCCTCCCGAGGCCGAGAGTGCTGCAGGCCGGGGCGATCTCGCAAAAATTACATCTTTCCAAAACTGTTAATAAGTGCAAAGTGAACAGAACTAATGCAGTTATTTTGCATTTACTTCGAATTCATATCCAAATCGAATGGCGCCCTCATATTGTGTCTGCCACACTTCAATAAAATAGGGGTTAAACTAATGGTTCTAGTAAGTCATTTTAATTAGGTCTGCAAAGTGCTATTGGACTTGTTAAGATCTTGATGTATCTTGATCGCAATATGTACACCGTGCTGATGTCTGTGTGACAAATTATTTTCAAGATTTTACGTCAAGAAAATGCCAGAGTCCCAGCTCGTCAGTTGGCACTGTCAGAGCTCCGTAGTTTTTATTTTTTCGTCCACCATTTTCAATTTACTTTAAAGTTGCACTGCCCGTGTTTGGGCCGATTTGGGCGTACAATTTTTTTTTTTAAAGTTAAATAGGTATTTTTTTAGAATAGAAAAAGTTATCAGCTTTCATTTGGTACCAAGAACGTAAAAATCCGTCAAGGATTAATGCCAGTCGATTAAAAACAAGAAATGATTAAATGGCTGGCAGGTCATTTAATCGACAGGGTTATGACGTCAATGTACATGTGCGCGTACATGTGTACATTGTACACATACTATGTACATATGAGCGTACGCGCACATGTACAACATGTGAAGCACGTTTCAAGAAAAAGGCTTGTATCTCCAATTCCCGACGTCGGAAATTTAGTTTTTGATATTTTTCGTTACAGAGACACAAGCTTTCTAAATTCGTTCGCTTGTGTAAATTAATTTTTTTAATCCTTTCACCGAAACACGGGCAATGCAACTTTAAAGTAGTACATGTTTTTTTCTCTAAAACTATGCTGAACGCCTGGTATTCTGAGTTTCGGGACTATACTATTTCTGCCCAGTTGTTTTTGATTTGGGGCACCATTCAAAACTACAAGGCCTCTTCGCGGAATATTTAGACTTTTACATTAAATAGGTCCAGCAGTTAGGAAATACAGATTAGGCTTTGCCCAATGTCAGACGGAGTAGACGGTCGAAAAGCCGGGGTATGGGGTGGATTGCGACCGTCTTAACTCTTAAAACTTCTTCTTGATAAAGACATAATATAGATTAATTTTATCTTGCAATAAAAACCTATAACTCGTGTCTTAAATGAGACACATGCAATCCACCCCCTATAGGCCGAATCTAAACGTGCACCCCATTGCAAAAATGCACTCGGCGCCATTTTGGGAACCATAACCAAAATGCATGTAGTGTGATGTGTGGCTATGTTGCAACAAATCATGTGATCCACTGAAACATGCACGGGATTCCTTCAATTTATAAACATTTTTGGCGGGTGGAGACTGGACCTGCATGGGACACATCTCCTCAGTATAGACCGTATCGAATAGCCGCCATTTCGTGGGGCACCTTTTGTTACTTAAACCGTTCAACAATGGAGGCACAATATGTGCAACCATGCATGTCCTCAAGGAACAAAGAAACTGCCCCACGAAATGGCGGCTATTCGATACGGTCTATATACTTGCCCCAAAACTAAGATTTATTGTCCCCTACTTTGCTCGCCCTGCGCCTGCGCCGGTATCCGTAACCACTCATTCGACGGGCCAATGCTAGGGGGCACCAATCATGCTTCAATCTTTAAAATCTCCGTGGGCAGCGTGACTATAGTTAGTTGGCATTTTAATTCGAGATCTAGCTTTGTTAAACTTTTTTTTTTTACAACAAAATCTGCATGGCATATTGAAATTTTGGCATTATTCCTATAGCATCTTCTGGAAGTCTGGAAAATCTTAATTTTTTTTTAAATCGTAAATCTAGCACTTTTAAAAATTTCTTTCTGCATCTTATTTTGGGTCCCGGAGCCAGACTTGGCTAGCTGCGGTACCGACTTGTTACCTAACTTCGCTCGTGCTTTATTGTACAAGTAAGATTTTAGCACTTTTTCGCCAATCTATAGCATTATCCGTTCCGTAGCTTAGCATATTCCGATTCGTAAAATCTTTCCGTATAGGGGAAAAAACAAATCTCAGTCTTGGATTAAGATTATTTCCAGTCTACATTCAAAAATCCTCCGTACATATTGTTTTCTTCTTTCTAGCAGACGATTGACAGTTCTTCCGGGGTGCACCCTTGTAAACAGCAGTAGGAGGCGATACCATCATATTCTGTTCTCTTCTCAAGACCGGTCATCAGGAAAGCTGCATCACCCAGCCCAGTCCCGGCACTCCGCTTGAAATTGAGTCCTAAAGAAAAGTTTTGAAAATTGAAAGAAATAATTTGTCGTTGTATAGTTAGGCTAAAGGTAGTCTATTTTGTTTGGTAATTACCATCCCAAAAAAATCTGAATTATTGTTGTCAAGATGGTAATGGTAGTAATCATCCTGTGGAATTATTTCGTGTGAATTGCCCTAATTCCCATTAGAAAAATGACAAAACTACTTGAATCTCCAGAGGGGACATTCAAGTATTTTCCTTTTTTATTTTTTTTAATACGTACGTACGTGATAATAATACGTACGTACGTGATAATAATACATACGTACGTGATAATAGTACGTACGTACGTGATAATAGTACGTACGTACGTGATAATTTATCACGTACGTACGTGATAATTTAATACGTACATACGTGATAATATTAAGTACGTACGTAGTATTATCACGTACGTACGTGATAATAATACGTACGTACTTATTATTATCACGTACGTACGTACTATTATCACGTACGTACGTATTAAAAATAAAAAAGCATAATACTTAAATGTCCCCTCTGGGTCTTCGTATTACAGGCGATCTGTTATGTAGAGCAATTCATTCATGCACAAAAACCGTACTTGGATTTTTCAGGTTTTCTAAAGTATTACTGCATTATGTGGCTGACATTTGTACAAGGCATAGTTTTCTCGACCTCATGCTTTCAATTACCAGTGGAAATCATGCCGTTTTTAACAGTTTACCAAACAAGTATTGTATACTACCTTTAAAGCCCCAATACATCATTTGCACTAAACCGAATTTTTACCTCACGAGTTTACAAGAAAATTCCAACTAAATGTGCTGATAGCAGTGGTAACAAACACCACGTATTTTTTTATCCCGTGAAAAATTTTACCTTTGTGGAAGATATTGCCAAATGAGGGTGCTTTTTTGTTTTAAAAAATTGTCTGCAGACATTTTTTTACTATTCATTCAACAGTAACAAAAAGCATGCATGGATTTTTAAGGTTTTCTAAATACTGCAAGTGGCTGAACTTTTAGTTATGTAATGCATGCAGTTGTTTCTGTTTTTAAAAACGTTTTCCAATCATGTAATATGTTTTTAATAAAGACAAACTATAATGCGATTCGTACCACGCAAGCGTTTGACGGCGAGCACATCGTGTAGACCGTACGGACTGCCGCCACTGCGTTTGCCGGCACACGTCCAGTACACCTGGTGGTGAAAGTCCCCATCACAGTATCTTTGTGACTCGGTACCCAAGACTGAGTAGACGTAAAACAGGAGAAAAGCCGCTACTATGAGATGCCGGGTGCCGCTTGCCATTGTTCTTAAGATTCTGTATGAGAAAAATATGGGACGGTAAGAACAAACAGGCTTCATTATGTATTTGGTGAATTGACTTTGAGAACAACCAAAATGACATCGCGTCACGCAGCGTCTGGCATGGCTATGCATAGCGAGGATGACATGAATTTTGTACCGGTACATTTTGCAATTACCCAACATTTTACTTCACGAGTTGACAAGAAAAATCCGACTAAAAGTGTTGAAAGGAATGATAACAAACAAGGCCTTATGGCTTTGGGGTAATATATTGTTTGGTAAAAATGTGGGATAATTGGGCGTCTTGAGAGGAGTATACAAAGGCTGAGCCAATGGATATGCTGCAAGATATGAGACCGCGTGACTCCGCCCCCCCCCCCCCCCCCCACCCCCCCCCCCCCCCCCCCCCCCCCCTCCCCCACCCCCTCCCCCACCGCCCCTATACTAAACACACTCTTTCCTTTTGTTAACGTATACGACTCCTCCCTAAAACCTGAAAAGGACATTCTTTGGATGTTTTACACACAAAAGGGAAACAATGTAGGCTAAGGGGGAGTCACTTGGTCTCATATCTTGCACCAAATGTGCGAATGTTACGCCTTCTGTCCGAGCCACTCGGCGTGTGTAGACTCTACTCAAGTCAACCAAATCGCCCAAATTCACGAGGCCTTGTCAAAAGGCTAGATGAGTATAAGCCACAGAACTAGCCTAGTTGGACAGTGGCTTCGCACAGTTTCTTGAAAACTTGGGCACAGTTTTCATTGTTTAATCAGAACATAGGCCTAGATGAGGCACTGGGCTGACTTTTATCACGGCACGTCCTCAATTGAACATATCACATTTGTAACTGTTTTCCTATCTTTAAACATGACGACGTCATTTTGGTTGTTATAGAGCTCACAATTCACAACTTCGGCAATTAACCCAGGTGTTGTCAACGCATGCGTTGCTGAGATGGGTTTACAAATTATACAAGAATAACTCTAAATTCGCTGACACTGTCGCTGCCTGATGAACGGGAAATTTCCGGAAATTGCTCTGCTCGATGTATTTTTGTTCGTGTCAATTTCAAGGTTACGACCATTTTCTAACAGAGTTGTCACTAAAAGAATGACGCAAGGTATAATGGAGTAACGCCTTGGGTGATTCTTTCACTCGTAGCTGCGCGGACTACATCTTCACAAAGCGAAACCTCTGGTGTCTGTGCAACGCGAGAGCCATTTGTGACATTGGCACCTCCGAGTCTAACTATCCCAGCAGCGGAGTCAAAAACCTCGATGATAAACATCCTGACGGCCAGATGAGCTCTAGTACGCCATATAGACCTGTGTTCGCGGCGATGACCAGAAACATGTTTCTGACGTAATTACTAGTTCAACCAATGAATGACCGGCTTTGGTTGCCAACGACCGAAGCTGACCATTGGCTGAATAAGGAATTACGTCAGAAACACATTTCTGGTTGTGGTCGCAAAAACGTGCGAAATACGTGCGCGTGACGCCTGCCATCCGATAGGCCGACAGATGAGCTGCGTTCTGATTGGCTCTTTCGGATGGCATAACTTTGGTTCGCAGGGTTTGATTGGCTCGCAAGTGGTTTGCGTCATTGCCACAAAGGCCTTTGGTGTGGAGTTGATTGATGCGTGTTACCAGTGTTTACGACGCAGTTTTATAAACCTTAGGTCACTTCCACCGGGAACATTGGATCTGCACACCCCTGTTAATGTTGTTTATATCTCACAAGTATATACGACCAAAATGATACCACTCCTACTGTGCATTTTCTATACTATCCCAATTATTCTGCAAATGTTGAAACCGTATATTATATCACTGACACGTTTGTAACGTGGCAATTTATACAAATAAGTCTCACTTAAAATCAATCCTGGTCTGCTGGATAGTTGACGTATATATATGCTTCAAGTGATATTCCCAATATATTACTTGAATATATTTCTTTGTGCATATTACCAGGAAATCCACCTCTGGCGTCCCAAAGGATATCTGTCGGATATTTCCATTTCGTAAATATCTGGACTCCAATAAATATCTAGTGATATCTCCAAGATATCCTATACACCCAAAATGTCCAGCGTTCGACATCTGTTGGACACTCAACAGATATACACTGATATTCCAAACAGATTTTCTTCAAGATATCTTACGCATATCTTTTAGATAGTTCCGTAGATATCCCCAAGATAATATACATTCCAAGACATCCAGGGTTTCAAGGAATATCTCTGCCGAGTGTTTGTCGTGTTTTGGGCAAGACTACCCAATTATTAAATTTCTGTTTGATATTCCAAAGTATCGTCATTATATTTTATAGTAAATAAGATAAACAAGCAAAATTGGGTTAAACGAAAGGTGCCTTTGTGCGCAAGCAATTATACTTTCTGTATACCTTCTGTATACATACAGGTAGCTTCCGGTTGTGCAGGAAGTTATCATTTTGGCGGCAAAGCAAAGACCGGATAGACCAGGTGCTTTGTCAGAAAAGCTGTATACATTGTCATCAAACACACGGCTATTTCAGTGACGAAAATTGGACATTGACAACGAATGCATCATGGCTATATAGGAGAAAATATTATATATTTGATTTGGTTGCGGAATCCTCTCCAAAACGGGCCACATCGGCAAAGCAGGGACAACCCTCTGTTTCTCCCAGACACGCGATAGGGGATTTTCGTAATAATATATGCAATTTCAATGCATACTTCAAAAACAATTGTTGCTCTTAACAACCACAAAGCTTGTCCGGGGCTTGTCCTATACCTAATGTATGCAAAATGAATTCCAACCATAGAAATCGAATTTAAAGAACATGTGAATGAAATTTAACCAGAAAAGCCTTTTATTGGGATATTTTGATTCAATGTATATATAGGCCTATGTCTGACCACTTTTACATTTTTTGGTGAATAATTTTCACCTATCTCAAACTTTGAAACCACGAGCGCCATTTCATAAGTCGAGCATTTCAGGTATGAATCTCGTTACGTTCTTGACTTCAAAGAATCAAAAGACGATTGACAGCCTGGGGAGACGTTTCCCAGCATATTTATAATACTGTAGGCCTATACTGTATAACTTAGGCCTATAGATTCATACCGTGGAGTTTCCGGGGTTTATGTATGCTGGCTCCGGTCACAGTGCCCGTGAACTTGAGCTTCCGTTGGCAAAACTGTAATCACCAAGGCTATGTTAAGCCTATATAGATACGATCTATAACGTGCTTATATAGTACAGTTTAAAGAAATATTATGTCCGTGGCTGTGGCGGGAAAAAAACGCACCGAAAAGTGTGACAATATGGTCTAAAATTGCTGTGATTGTCTGCCAAAGTTTTGTAGAATTTGGTTCCCGAAACCCGTGAGATAGTCTCCCTTCAGCCGCGTCTTTCGCCCCATCGGCAACGCCAATTTTGGCCCATGCGCAACTTGTTTAGATATTACGTGGTATATACCAGCGTCTGAGCAGCACCAGCGGCTTGGTGGATCAAAGTTAGTTATTGTGTAAAGCACATTTGACAGGCTTCGTCGATTGTTTTTTGTCAGTGGAATTGCATATAATTTTCTGTTATACATATTCCTTGGTTTTGGACATGTCTGGAGTTACATTTATATAATTAAGTAAACTGTGCAATTAATAGTAACAAGAGCTTAATTTAATTTAAAGCGAAATTAAAGAGAAGGTGGGGGCAAAATACATCTTTAATCGCCAGGGCGGCACCAAGTGTCACCTTATTATTACGCCGTTACATGCACGGTCACAAACTACACGTCCTTCGCTGGCGTGATATTTGTGATGAGTTGTTTGTGTAAAGAATACGGCTTTCGATTGGAAGGTGTCAGTTTGGGGCTTTGGAGCCAAACGCGTTAAACCAGCTGGCAAATTCAAGTATGTATAGGCCTATACGTCATTCTTTTATTGACTTGAAATTTCGCAGAGGACAGTTACCATATACATGCTATATTTGGCGAATTTAGTGATGTGTGGATAAGAAAACATAAAGTTGGGGGAAAAACAGAGGAGGTAGTGAGTGGCACTATTGACAGCCGACGGCCAGAAACATGCATGGTTTCTCTCGTTCTTCAAAACGTCCCTTGTTCTTCACGGATGAATGCTCTATATTTCAGGTGCGTTATACAACAAACACACTGGACCAATGGCTTTACATCCCTTCCGAAGGATGGAGCAATTGTGATTAGGTATCAAGACCGGGTATCTAACTCGCAACATCAAGTTTGTATCTGAATGATGCGAGCTTTGGGCACGGTGCGCCACGGTATACCACTAACATTCTTGCATTCTTAGGTCGGTACACGTCGGTACACATCGGTACAGTTCCCACGCATGAAACAAACTTCAAGCGGACAGGCTTCTCAAGGAGTCCATAATATAATGCCAACAACGTGCTTTTACCAGCACATTTTGGCGAAATATCATCGACTGTTTTTCAGCTGAGTAATAATGTGATCTGTCACGACGAAATGAGCGTAAAGTCGCTCTCCGCTATATATTTCCTATATAACGACGGGTTTTTTTAGGGTTATGTAATATTTAGAAAGAGTAACTCTTATTCTATGTGATTCCAAACTTTTTAGCGTATTTGACAATAGCTTTTTTCGTAACTCGTAAGAAAATGTTTGAAGATTTGTATTAGATTTGTTTGAACACTACCACTTCTCCAAACTGTGTTGAGTTGGGGGACTAGTTTTACCGTATGTAGTATAGCCTATATACGTTGGAAAGCTCTTTTTCTGCTGAATTCAAAAATACCAAAATCCAATTTTTGAAAATTCCGACTTTACGCTTATTTCGTGGAGACAGGCGACATATGAGTCCATGTGTTTGTTCACGTTTATCTGATTTTGAAACGGTGGAATTAGGTTTCGCGCGCATGCCGTGTCGAACAATTTCGTGACCATAACCAGAAATATGTTTCTGACGTATTACTGGTTCAACCAATGAACGGCTCTGATTGCCAACGACCAAACCTGACCATTGGCTGATCTTGCAGTACGTCAGAAACATGTTTCTGGTTATATGGTCGCAAAAACAGGCTGAATTCAGCTCAGCGAACTATCTTTAGCGTAAGTTGAAGTCTCCCAAAATGGTGTGGTGAAGCGGCTTTTTTCTTTATTTGGGGGAGGGGCGGGGTGGATTCAAAGCAATAAAGTCAAGTAGATATGAAGCCAACAGTGTTTACTGCCGATAGTCCAGAGGCATTGTGGCCAAGAGTTAGTACCAGGAAAAGACCGCTACGTTGATGTCGTCGTGAAGTTCGAGCCCCGACTCCTGCCAACAGCATGCTATACACCCGTTTCATACAGGCGCACCATGAGTGTCGCGCTGAACTTAAATGTATTTGGAGCGACTTTAGGTCGACCTAAAGTGAAAACGTCACCATTTGTGTGTTGCCATGGTTTTTGTCTATACACTAAAACCAGTGAACTGTTTCCCTGCGCCATACCACTGGATGTTTCAGATTACCAGCGAATGTTTAGACCCAATTACCATGGCAACCGACGTCACACTTTAGTAGTCTATTGCAATTAAAGGGCCTGTGACATGCTAAACAACTTTGTGCGTAAGCTTTGCTTCATAATGACGGATTACTTGTTCAGCAAGACATACTATTGTTCGTTTGGATGTAAAATCAATAAAAGGTGGCCTTTTTCAACTTTGAAGATTTCATTGCAATAAATCACAGACAGAGGGCGCTGTTTTAAATGCATCACATAAGGAAGACAGAAGGGAAAAGTTAAGAAAAAACATAAGACTTCAAGTTGGACTTGTGGCAAATTGCTGCAGTTTCTACCCCCAGTTTTGTCATGGCTTACAGCAGGCAACATGTAAAACAAACTCAAACAGCTATGGATTACAAAAGTTTCAGGAAAATTGAGAAAAAAGTGGAATCTTTTGTGCACAGTTGAATGTGATTTTCCTGTGTTTGCCTCTTGTGACATCGTGACCTTGGTCATGAATATGCATATTTTCATTAGCATAAAAACTAAAAACCTTTGTTTTAACCCCCAAAGCAAGCTCCAAATAGGATTTTTATGACTTTAACTGAGTAGAGTGGTTTTAAAGCATAGATTTTATTGATAAAAATCCTAAATAAGGGGCCCTTTAAGTTCGACGTTTGAAGCCACTGCCGTGCTTACACCGTGCTTACACCGTGCTAACGTCGTGCCAAGTTGAATTTAATTCGACACGGCATAAGCGCGACGTTTGAAGCGGGCCTTAAAGGCACAGGCTCGTCAATGCGCGCGTGAGGCCAAATTCGTGACACGAAATAAGCAGCTCCATGCCTTTGCTATGTAGTGGCACGAATTTGAGAGTGACGCAAAGCAGGGGGTAATCAGGCAAACCGAATCAAACACGCAAACAGGATCCCGACCATGGGAAATAGCTCACAGGACCCTCGAAGCACCGTGCATGTTTAGAAATGCAATTTCTAATGCATTAAATGATGGTATGGGCCACATTGTGATATTCCAAATTTGCCGAGGATCACTTAAATTCGTGGCACGAATTTAGCCTCACACGCGCATTGACGAGCCTCTGCCTTTAAGACGGTGCGTTTTTAGGGGAAAAAAAGCTTTGACGCGCAGGGTTAAAAGTGACGCGCGCGCTAAAGCTAAACATATAGGTCTTGTTCAGACACAGTATAAAAGCGGACTAATTTCGGTTCAACCGAAAACGGTCTATCTCAGTTGTGTCTGAACGGTCTACGTAGACCGCTTTTAGTACCAAAAACGGTCTAACTCGGGTCTACGTGGACCGCCGAGGAGAGGCGGTCTACGTAGACCGTTTTCGGTTTAATTCAAGTTAGACCCTCTAGTATCGTGTTTGGACAGTTGAACATCCGGTCTATTCGCCGCCGTGACCCACCTCATTCACGCGCGCGAACGCGCAAAGCGTGCGGCATGTATTCTCGACGTTCATAGCGGAAGTCAGGATGCAGCTGTTCTTTTTTGGCCTTACATTTAGAGAACGATAAACAAAAATTAAGTAAGTACTTTCATTTTGAAGTTCAACGAGTCTTTCACAAATAAAAAAAAAAATCACATCAAAACTGCAAATAAAAATGCTTTACCCAACATCAAATTAATTTAAAACCACTTGTTTTTTTCATTCTGAGAAAATTAAAATTTTAAATCTGACTAACCTTTAACTCAGTAAACTGGTAGACAAACTTGGCAGCAAAAACCCTTTCGGTTTTGTATAACGAAGATTTGTTAAGGCACTGTTTCTTTTGCACATGGAAGAGTTAGGGACCGATCTTCGGAAGCGAATTTGGAAACACACCAACCGAGTGACAAGATATCTTTTCACGAGTGAAAACTCCAAGAAAGCATGACCGCAGTCGTGCATCTGCCGTCCTCTTTATACTCGCCCGGTCCCGAGTCAATGCCGCAGATAACACCTGGACACCAAGCCGCCATGGCCCCCGCACTGCATGCAAGCGGATGACGCTCGCGGCGATAGGATTCGCGCGAACGTAAACGGACATAACCTGCCAAAATGATAAACGCGTTCGGCGTAAAAGACGCCGGAATTTCAGACGATAATGTGTCAAGTCTGTAAGGGTGAAAAAATCGATGACGATGTTGTTTGCGTGTGTATCTATTGTAAACCTTTGTGTATTTTTAGGTGATTAAAAATTAAGCGAGGAACAGAATTACGGAATGGAAGCGGTTTCCGAAAATTCGAAGAAGGAAATGCATGGGTGAATATTTTGAGGAAATGGGCAGATAATGGATAATGGGGCTAGCTGCAGGTTGGAGACACCGGTCAATATTAGCTGAAGATTTTTTTTAAATTGTCTGCAGACACTTTTTTTTTACCATTCATGCATGCACACACAAAAACCATGCATGGATTTTTATGGTTTTTTACAGTATTACTACATCTATGTGGCTGAAATTTTTTCAAGGCGTGTTTATGAACATTATTCTTGCTGCTATTCTTGTTCTTAAAAGTTTTCCAATCAAGTAATGTGTATTTAAATTAAATTAAAGATATATGGTCCGTGCGTTTTGGGTGTGGCACCTCGAGAAAAAAAAGAAGTTTTTTTGCATTGATAATTTTCCAGAAACATAAATGTTATTCGCTTTTAAATGAGACATCAACGAAAACAATCGACCAACGTTTAGTTATCGAACAATTACTGTTAATATTTTGAATTATTGGCGGTCCGCCAGTAATCCAAGGCCAGTAACCTCCCGTTCTCCGTCTGCACTGCGCAACGCACAGTACGCTACGCCCTCCGGACCGGTGGCATGTCCAATCTTATTTCTTCTGTTTCCTCTGTCTCGAAAACTAAGCAGACAATTTATTCCGTATAAAAGCTGTCAATTTAATGGCCGCTTCATTTTGATTTATTTTATTAATCCGTCGTGCCAAACTTACAAAAACTCAACTACGTTTAGAAACGTGCAGTAAAAATGTTTAACCTGTCATGAGCTTACAACAAAATAAGAGGAGAGGCAAATCATATGGTCCTTATCGGGATTCGAACCCGAGACATCATGATCTTGAAATTAGCAGAATATCATTGAGAACCCATTTAAAGGCAGAGGCTCGTCAATGTGCAAGTAAGGCCAAATTCGTGCCACGAAATACGCAGCTCCATTATAGTAAAGGCATGGAGCTGCGTATTTTGTGTCACAAATTTGGCCTGACGCGCGCATTGACGAGCTTTGCCTTTAAAGGCACAAGCTAGGCACAAGCTCGTCAGCAATGCGCGCGCGCCAAATTCGTGCCACGAAATTCGCAGCTCCATGCCTTTGCTATGACGCTGCGTATTTGTGGCACGAATTTCGCGCGCGCGCATTGCTGACGAGTCATCTGAAACCAAGTCGCTCTTTTGTCGTTCTGACCGACTGGAACAGTCGATCTTTCGACTTATGGGGCACCAACTGAAGTCGCTCCAAATTGTTTAATACGTCGAATTTCTTGGATAATTTAGTTCGGCGCGACTCTGGTGCGCCAGTATGAAACGGGTGTAACTTTTCTCTAACAAAAAAGCGCACATGTCTACGTGGCCTGCAGAATACTCCTGGTGCTGTTACCATTATTATACCGCTGCCATCAGGGGATCACCAGAACCATTTCGCTTCAACTAGGTGGCTGCCTAGCCAAGGCGCACAATTTTACCAGCATTTAGATTGTGGCATTCCCTCTAACAGCTCCCCAAATATCGATCGGGTTAACAAGGCAAAAGCGAGGCTATAACCCACAACCTCTTGGTCACACACTAGATGACACGTGCTCTTTAATTAGTGTTGTATGTACGATACAACTGAGTAGTGTAACCAAGCAACACATGCGGATTTTTCCTTTCGACCATGTTATGTCTGATTATATAATGTTGCACACATTTTCACAAGACGCCCGCCTCCTAACAAACTTGTATATACATTTTTATAACATCGACCTGCTCCAAAGGTACAGTCTTTGGCCGAAAACGTATAAAGCAGTCTGCTGTACAAAGTGATGTGTGTGTGAGTATGTCGTGATATTTCGAACAATTTTTTTTAATAAGGCAGACTTGATTTCCAGAACAGCTGATACGGACGAAAGATCCGTGTAATCACATCAGTTATTTCTTTGGCTTCTCTCAAAATTACAGACAAGGGTACTCATTCAAATACATAAAAGGTTGTGGTGACACTGATCAGCCACATGTAAACGAAATCCCAACGAAATACAAGTCAGGCATGTACGTAAAAACATATTAGGTCTATATGATTGGAAAACCTATACATGTAAGCAATAGGAACAATAGCATTACATAACTAAAAAATAATATTGATAAACTGACTTGTAGAAATTTCAGCCACATAAATGCAGTAATACTTCAGAAAACCTGAACAATCCATGCATGTTTTTGTGTGTATATGAACATGATGAATGAATGGTAAAAAGCTGCAACATTTTCTTTTTAAAAACAACCTTCAGTCGGCAATTTTAATTCTCCCACAAAGTATACCATTTTACGCGGAAAAAATAATACATTTTTTTTCCACACCATTATCTATACGATATGTTGAGATTTTCCCATATGATTTCTTTAACAGTTAACAAGCGTCATCTCTTTACTACAACTTTGAAAAGTAGGTACAAAAATTTTAAAATCCCAAGAAAAAGCTAAGACCCTTACGATTTTTCTTTCATCCCAAGTTTGGTTGTTTCATTTCAATGGTTATCACCATACCAGATGTTGTGTTCGTTATACTTTGCCCGGTTGCGCTACCATGAAACACCGAGAGAAGAATTGGGTCCGTACGGAAAACCCGAGGGAGTATACCATCCATGACGTATATACACTGGATGAAGCAACGACGTCTAAAATTGAAGCCACCGTCCGCCATTGTACCCTACTAAATACAATGCCTTGCCTAGACTGGTCATACTGTCTTCACTAGTCTACATCATGCTCTACATGTGTTAAGTGGAATGCAAGCGATCGCATGGACCGGTGAGCAGTCTAGGCCATGTGCGCTCGCGGCGCAGGCCTACAATGGCGG
The DNA here is from genome assembly GCA_037783545.1 of Henricia sp. BOLD:AAB3569. Taxonomy (NCBI): domain Eukaryota; kingdom Metazoa; phylum Echinodermata; class Asteroidea; order Spinulosida; family Echinasteridae; genus Henricia; species Henricia sp. BOLD:AAB3569. The sequence goes on along the minus strand of JBBELK010000099.1, from coordinate 2,297,740 downwards.
CCGGCGCATGGCTTCAATTCTCGTATAGCCAACTGCTATTGCATACTTCATCCATGATGTATATCGATGGAGTATACCAACTGTGCATATATAGCTCAGCTAGTAGAGCATCTGTCCGGTGAGTCAGATGTCTCGGGTTCGAATCCCGATAAGGCCCTTGCGATTTTTCTCTCATCCCAAGTTAAAGGCAGAGGCTCGTCAATGCGCGCGTGAGGCCAAATTCGTGCCATGAATTAGCTCCATAGCAAAGGCATGGAGCTGCGTATTTCGTGGCACGAATTTGGCCTAACGCGCGCATTGACGAGCCTCTTCCTTTAAGAAATAGCTAAAATGTTGATCCACGAGCAATCGTTCACAGATTGTTCTAATTCATTCGCGCTCGAAATAATGAATTCTTAAATATAAGAATATACCACATCGTCTGTGGGCAAATTACACGCATTTAACATTATATAGACTAATGCAATATTCATCTCATTTTAAGAAGTAAATTTAAAAAAGCAAATTGTTTAAAAAGGGGTGAGGGTGCATCTTAGAACGAAGCAATATACCGTGCAATATATAGTGTGCATGTGGTTTACCAATAAAAACCTTGGCGCATGGTTGATCACATAATGACAAGTGTCTCTTTTCGCGACCACGTTTGGAGAGTTTATGAACAAAAAAAATGGGTTTTGAAGCCCTGCCCTTTATCATTGCTTATATCCCACACGATTTCGGTTCTTATAATCACTGTTAAGATGTTGTCCATAGTATAAGAAAAAGAACGGCTGCAGCGGAACAGTCCATTTGTAGGTATAGTACTTTTACCGGAGAGGAAACGACGCACACAATCGATAGTCGACTGTAGACCGATGATCCTTCAAAATGGACGCATTGTCAGAAAAGGCCACCTGCTACATACGTTTAGGCCGTCAAGAAAGAGGAACGAGGTAAATGGGAGCTTCAGCAGATGTTCAATTCATCAAAACGAACTTCAAAGGAAGCGAAGGGCTCACGTGGCGGGGAGGGAAAAATACAGGTGTTTAAAGCCCAATACAACATTTGCAGTTACCCAAAATTTTACTTCACGAGTTCACAAGAAAGATTCGACTGAAAGTGTTCATAGCAATGGTAACGAACACTGTAAAATGGCGGGAGAGCTAGAAATTGTCAATTTGCCTTTTTTGTCCATTCATTTCAAAACCATGCATATATTTTTTTGGGTTTCTTAAGTATTTCTGCATCTATTTGGCTGCAATATCTACAAGGCAGTTTTATCAACATTATTCTTTAGTTGTAATGCTGTTTTTCCTCTTTTTAAAAGCTTTTGTTTGTGTTTTAAAGCCCAGCATATACAAAATAGACTAATAAAGTGTGACGTCAGTTGCCATGGTAATTGGGTCTAAACATTCGCTGGTAATCTGAAACGTCCATTGGTATAGCGCAGGGAAACAGTTCACTGGTTTTAGTGTAGACCCAAAAACCATGGCAACACACAAAGGATGACGTTTTCCCTTTGGTGGTCTATTGCAATGATGCAAAATGTTGATCAACGGTTTGACTGGAAAACATCCCTCAAATTGAAGATATAAGTGATTATAATATAGTCCAATGCAATGATTCCGCCGGGGATATATCTTCACGATATAATTACAGATGAATAAGTGCACGCGCATTATTTTACAATTACGGCATATTGTGAAACAAATTAGCCCCCGACAACCGTAGTATTTTGAGTATTTTGTATATATTCAGTCTTACTTCACGAGGAGCGGGTTACGCTTAAAAATTTGTAAGAAATAAAACTATCACACAGGATGATGGCTTTCAGAAGAATATTCAATTAAAGGCACAGGCTCGTCAGCAAGGCGCGCGCGCCAAATTCGTGCCACGAAATACGCAGCTCCATGCCTTTGCTATGGAGCTGCGTATTTCGTGGCACGAATTTGGCGCGCGCGCATTGCTGACGAGCCTTGTCTTTAATCTAGAGAAACCCTGTGTTAGGTCATTAAGAACGTCAAAACCGTGGTATTATCGCTTTGTTTTCCGTGCATAGCCGGCCAGGGAACCAGCCTAATTAGGACGATGGGTTCACACAATTTCTTGAAAGCATGGTATTCATTTTTTTAAATAGTTTTCTATTAACAACAAGTCAAAAAACTCGATTGTTGCCTCAAGATTAAAACAAAATCTCTTTGAAAAAGAAAATCGTCTTTTGCATTCCTTTTCACAATAGTCTTGTGCGTTGACAGCACAGACTTATATAACCAATAGATGCGTAAAACTGACATCAGATTGGGGGCATGACTTGCATTTTTAAAACGTTTCGTGCAGTTGACGCACAAGACGCGCAAGACGAACTTGACGCGTTGTACACATTGGCCCTTTTCCAAATCTCGACTTCGGCTTAGGCACCGGCTTCGGCTCCATGTGGCCATACACCTTTTCACAAATACTCTTGCACAAAAGACAGAACTGCATTGTGGGAAGGATAGCGATTCAACAACCTTCCCACAATCATGCACTGTCTCTAGTCTAAGTTTACTCAATCAGTATTTGCGAAGTTGAAGCCGGAGCCTGAGCCTAATACCAAGTCGAGATTTGGAGAAAAAACATTATTAAACACAACTAGCCCCGTTACGTTTGTGCACACGCTGAAAAACTTTGCCCCAATCTGCCAAATAGTCGGGTGCCGTCCTAAGTACAGTCGCGACAACGTTATTTGGATAGGGGCTGTTGTCTATAGTTTTCTATGTCTGTGGTTGACAGCTCCATGGAGAAAGTGGGCCCTCTGCTGTCGGCGGATAATGCATAATCGACCTTTGACTAGTTGCGAAGGACGCGCCACATTTTTAGATCTTCGGCCGAAACGTCAGGAAATTTTATGAAAAACAAATAAAAGCTTATGCCTAATATATTTACAGTGAGTGATAACATTTACGTTTTTCACAGACCGTGGACATGATTAATTATGAATCATTTTAATCTGGTGCAGCTTAAAGACAAAAATGGCAAACTGAAAATTTCATTTTTAACTTGCCCAAATTCCGGACAAACGAAATGAAATAAAGCGGTTTCGGCAATTCGATTTTTCCCCGTGCGCATCAGTTTCTGTTTACTTTGGTACAAGGGACATCACATACCAAAGATGTCTTTGAAAATATTTGCGATGTCACAAATTTTGTCCCAAATATCTTTTCAAATATTTGCGATGTCACACTTTTCCCGCAATGAAATAGGCCTACTAAAGTAGGTCTACTAGAGTATGTTTGCATTTCATGATTTATTTGCGATGTTGTACATTTTGTCACATGTCATAGGCCTACTTTAGCTTTGTCGCATAGGCTACTTGTCTAAGTAGGGCGTTTTTTAGAAATTGAAGCTTGCGTCGGGGAGACTGAATGTTAAATAGGGTTTGTTTTGCCCTAACCCAACGTAATTATTAACACTGTTACAGTGCTTTCCTGAGACACTATGAAAAACTTCATAGCATGCTCGGGTGGGACTCGAACCCACGACCTCCTGCAAACAAGGCAGACGTCTTAATCACTCGACCACCAAGTTAGCCGGTGTTGAATGGCTGGTTCAAAAAATTTTGCAACGGGGATCGCAATTAATCAGAAATTGATTTAGCTTGTTAATGGGCCATTTTTGTTAAGAAGCTAGAGGGTCTACCTAGGCTTATGCCCGTCGCAAGGAAAAGATGGCAAACTGGCTTTTAATCCCTTTAGCTTCAACCCAAAACAAATTTAAAAATTACACTTAGGCATGCCAAGTATAAAAGTATGCAACAAAAATGTGCGATGTTGCAAATATTTGCAAAGATATTTGCAAACAAATGTGCGACATTGTAAATATTTGCAAAGATATTTGCGATTTGCAATGTCCTTTGTACGCCATGAGACTGGCTGAATTTTTAAAAAGTGTTTTCTAAGAAAATCTTTAATTTTGGGCTTCTCTAAATCTGCACTTATTGATGCTGAGGACTCGGATGTCTGCTGGACTCGGACTCAAGGACTCAGACTCGGAATGTGTGGACTCGACTACAGCCCAGCAGCCGATCTCACGAACAATTGCATAGCTTGCGTAACTTTTGAAAATAGCATAAGCCCCATAGACTTGCGTGTAATTATCACAGGAATGTTGTCCAGCTTACACAATGAAAAGTTGCACAAGTGGGCTTACACATTGCGTAAGGATCCGTGAAATCGGCTGCTTGTGTACACTCGTATGCAGGCACAAACATGCAACTTCTGATTATTCGTTTTGTGTTTCTCTGTCTTTAGTGAAGAATTCTCTAATTTGAGAATCAGTGGCCGAGTCTAGCAGCCACTATGGCCCCTGTGGACTGGGATCACATGATGAGGCTTGATGCCAAGAGGTTGAATGAGGAAGATGCGGATGAAATCTATGATGTCCTAGCTCAGGTCAGAATGTTGGCATCAACTATGATTCAAACTCAAGACTCGGGACTCTAGTTTAATTCGAAAGAAATGTGGACAAATGTCCATACAGGAGTATGTGTTTAGGGAAATATGGATGCAGTTCAAATCCCCGTCTCCGCGGGGATTTGAACAGCGGACCTTCTGCTTAATGTGCAGACGCCCTACCAATGCATAGTTCCGAGATTGCCCAGTTAACCCCGCCCCCTTGGATATTGTTGCTATGTGCTCACAAGCCATCGCAAAAAAAATGGCGAGACTACGTACAAAGCAACGGGACTCGGCATGGAAAGCACAGATTCATTGGAGAAAACCCAAAGGTATTTATGTTTTGAGGTCGACAGTTACCGTAGCACACACTGAGCGAAGGGCTAGTAATGCAGGGATGACATATCTTTCATAAAAATGCGCTTTCCTACCTTTGAACAGCGAATCGCCCAACATTAAAACCAAAATTCACCCGATCACTGGCGCATACAACATACAAACTGTATGGGCAGAACATCGCGGATTGTTTGTGATGATTGCATCACTTTGACCTTTGTGGGCGCCGTCTGCTAGCTCTGTTGTGATTGGTCGCGGGTTCAGCTTGATTGACAGGTCGGAACTATGCATTAAGCTATGAAGCCAACTGGTGGTCTGAATACCCGGTATTCCAGTTCTTCACTGATGGAACTACTGCAATACCACGTTTCGAGACCACCAGGGGCCAATTTCATAAAACATGTTATGCTTAATCATAAATGTTGGATTAAGCATAGCAGGAATATTCGCTCAAGCAAGGGCGTATTTCATAAAGCTTGTTGTTCTAAGCGCGCGAAGAGAGTGCGCGTGCAACGCTGTCGTCTGTTTCGTTCGAACGTGTTCATCGTCTGCTTTCGTAAGTCAACGTCAAAATTTTCAAGTACCATCATCAGTTATGTTTCTATTTTGGGATGATTATCACTACCACAGAAGACCCTTGCCTGTCTCTGACTAAAATATTTCAACACCAGCTGAAAGTTGTGTATCTGTTGGAAAATGTGTCCTAAATTTTGCAGAGAATGGCGAAGAAAAAAGATGGCGTCATGTTAGCAAAAAATCGGTAGGTTAGCATGCGGTTTGGTTTGCTAGTGCTTAAACAGTTTTATGTAATGGAGAGAGCGCTGCTTAATCAAAATTGCGGTTCAAATCCCAGGCCTCGAAATTTATACTTTTTAGGGCAGAGCCAGTTCGGCCTCAAAATTCTCTGTTATCTTGGGGCACCAAGGCTAGTTCGCAGGGCACTGAGGCCACTTTGCCAGTGCACTACGGCAAAGATAATAAAGGCATTGGAGCCACACTGGCCCCAAAAATCGGCATATAAAGAGGGGCTTTGGGGCTAGTTTGTTTGGGCACGGCGGCCACTAGCCTCCGTTGCCTCTGTAAATTTCGAGGCCTGGAATCCCGGTGGAGAAAAGTTGTTTTTCACTGCATCCAGATTTCCCAAACTCATGGACATTTGTCCACATTTCGTAAAAAACAAAATTGTTCAGTCAGCATCATCTAAATTTGTTCACTTTTTGTGACCATAGTTTGGACTGTGACAGTAGTTGGGACAACTTTTCTAACCCTTGCCAACGATAATCCAATACCGAGAAAATGTCTAAACTGGTGCAATGCCTCCCACACACAGGTGACTACCTCTGCATCCGAGTCCCCAGACCGACTGCTACAGTTGTTTGAAGTATCACGTACCATTATGCAGGTTAAGAATACACAGGTGCAGGTTGCAATGGAAGAGCTGGAGAACATGGCACAGACACAGGGCCAGGAGGGGGTACGCACTGGTGAGTCTTGGGGCGTTTTCATGACAGATCCGAATCCAGATCCCGATCTGTTTTACCGCGCAGAAACAAACGAAACCGCTCTCAACTCGGATCTCAAATCACGTGAATTGCATTTATTTACCAGATTTGTCAAATTTCTGTTCCAAATTTCTCCCACGACATTCGTCGTAAATAAACAAAAGCATTCTAAATTTGTTTGTATCGTGTGTTGCCTCTAAAAACTGAAACGACACGGTTTTACTCACACAAAATCTCCACGATGTTTACGTCGCCATTGTGGATCTAGCGCTGAACCATCTCTCGAGAAGGATTCCACAGATCACAGATTTCGATCAGGATGTGCGTGAACACTTTGGATCTGCGCAGATCTGAATCTGGATCCGTCCGAAACAAACACGCCCTTAGGTAGTCTTTGTGCAAGACAGTCTAACTTAGTTTTGTCCGTGTACGTACACTCCAGCGACAGTTCACCGTAGGGACTAGAAACTTGTCTATTTTTAAGTGCTGCACTGCGACAGTTAGAACGTCTTTGTACATTACTCATGAGTCACGTACATTACTCATGAGTCATTGTTTTAATTGTATTAGCATTCCTGATGATACAATATTCCTGTTATAACACAGTAATCTGCAAAGTCCCAAGGACTTCCTATTAACATGTGTTCACTGTACCAGGTTGGTGGTTACAGTTGTTTTGGGTTTTTTGGGGATTGTTTATTCCAATTTTTTGTCTTTATTTCTAATTTCAGAACAAGCTCTTCTGGATCAGATCCGAGACCTGGAAGAAGAGAACAGAAGGCTGCAGGTAAAGCACCAAGGGGGATGGTTTGACATTAAAGAGAATACAGTCAACCTTGATAATAAGACAAGGAAAATTCTTGGTCCCAATCCTCTGTTCTTAATGTTTTCAATGATATAACCAGGGTTGTAATGAGTCTCCCTCTGCTTAAGTCCCAAGTGAAGTGAAGTCAAGCTGTCTTCGAGTCCCAAGTGAAGTCAAGCTGTCTTCGAGTCCCAAGTGAAGTCAAGCTGTCTTCGAGTCCCAAGTCAAGTCAAACTGTCTTCGAGTCCCAAGTCAAGTCAAGCTGTCTTCGAGTCCCAAGTCAAGTCAAGCTGTCTTCGAGTCCCAAGTCAAGTCAAGCTGTCTTCGAGTCCCAAGTCAAGTCAAGCTGTCTTCGAGTCCCAAGTCAAGTCAAGCTGTTTTCGAGTCCCAAGTCAAGTCAAGCTGTCTTCAAGTCCCAAGTCAAGTCAAACTGCCTTTGAGTCCCGAGTGAAGTCAAGTCAAGCTGTCTTTGAGTCCCAAGTGAAGTCAAGTCAAGCTGTCTTCGAGTCCCAAGTGAAGTCAAGTCAAGCTGTCTTCGAGTCCCAAGTGAAGTCAAGTCAAGCTGTCTTCGAGTCCTAAGTCAAGTCAAGCTGTCTTCGAGTCCCAAGTGAAGTCAAGTCAAGCTCTCTTCGAGTCCCAAGTGAAGTCAAGTCAAGCCGTCTTCGAGTCCCAAGTGAAGTCAAGCTGTCTTCGAGTCCCAAGTCAAGTCAAGCTGTCTTCGAGTCCCAAGTGAAGTCGAGTCAAGCCGTCTTCGAGTCCCAAGTCAAGTCAAGTCAAACTGCCTTCAAGTCCCAAGTCAAGTCAAGTCAAACTGCCTTCAAGTCCCAAGTCAAGTCCCAAGTCAAGTCAAACTGCCTTCGTGTCCCAAGTCAAGTCAAGTCAGGCATGTTGGTCATGTCGGGTCAAGTCAAGTAGTCACTACTGTAAATTTATTTAAGTTAATTTAAAAATGAGTCTAAACGTTGCTTTGGCCAAGGTTTCTTTAGTGCTGAAATACAATTCGGTCCCTAAAATGACAAAAAATGCATAAAACAAATTATTTATTTTTGGCAGACTCAAGTCAAAAAGTCTGAGTCAAGTCAAGTCATTTGGGGTTCGAGTCTCAAGTCAAGTCAAGTCATTTGAGGCTCGAGTCTTAAGTCAAGTCAAGTCAAGTCATTTGAGGCTCGAGTCTCAAGTCAAGTCAAGTCATTTGAGGTTCGAGTCTCAAATCAAGTCATTTGAGGTTCGAGTCTCAAGTCAAGTCAAGTCATTTGAGGCTCGAGTCCCAAGTGAAAATTGGGACTCGAGTCAACTAGAGTCCCGAGTCTCGAGTCAGAGTCATTACAACCCTGGATATAACGAGGTAATTTACAAAGTCCCAAGGACCTCTTATTAATGAGGTTCGATTGTACAGTCAAACCTGCCATTGTGGCCACCTGCCTAAGGCAGCTGTATGTGTTTGATCCCAAGTCAGTTTGTACGCAATCGTATGGAGGTGGAACCTTTGTATTGTGGCCACTGTTTAACTAAGCCAGTGGCCAGTGGCACTAGGATCTCTGTGTATACAATCCTCTTGCAGTTGAACCTGGATAATCAGACCACACAAACTAAATTGCTTCAAGGAAGCAAGCTACTGTGGACAATTCTAGAAGGAGCTTTTAAAAGAAAATTATTCAAAGACTAAACAGAGTTAAAGCCCCAATACAACATTTGCATTTTTTAAAAAACATATCTGATTTAAAATCCATATTTAAAAAATTCTATCTGATTTTATTTGCCATTTGACTTAGCGCATTGGCGGAGCTACTGGCTCGAGGGACATTCGATCCCTCCAGAATGAAATTCTGGAGCTGAATCGTCGGTCGGAACTTCTCGAACGTGAGCTCAAAGAGAAGGAGCGTGAGCTGATCAAGGAACGACGTGATGGAGAGAGAGTAAGTGACGACTTTCCTGACAGATAAGGCTTCCCACGATAAAGGGGGCATTTTAGCAACACAGACCATATTTTCCAGAAAATACCTTTGTCTGGTCTCAAAATAAAAGAAATAAGTTTCAGTTGTTCTGAAGAGATAACTTCGGCCCAAAAGGGTTACAAATAGTGTGACAACATGCCTTTCTAAAAACCCTGTGTACAAATTTCCAATATACGCTCATAACCGGGATGGCCAAAAATGTAACACAAGTTAGAAGGCTTTTCCAAATACATATGTGTCTGTTTTCAATACTTGAGAGACCTTTTCCTCCAGGACTACATCTCTGTACAATGCATTCATCTTATCTCAAAATAAAAGAAATATCTTAAAACGGATCTAAGGAGATAACCTCAGCTAAAGAACGGCAACGAATAGTGCCACAACATACCTGCCTGAAAGCCCTGTGTGCAAATTTCCAATATACCGTATGTAACAAGGACACCGAAAAATGTCACAAAGTATGTGTCCTATGTTACATACGTTAAATAGGAAATTTGTACACAGGGTTTTCAGAAAGGTATGTTGCACTATTTATTGCTAAAGTTATCTTCTTAGATCTGTCTTAAGATATTTCTTTTGTTTCGAGAGAAGATAACTGGCATTGCACAGAGTTATGATCCTGGTGAAAAAGTCTCTCCAGTATTGAAAACAGACTTCTATTGCAGGCCAAGCAATCCCACCTTGTAGGTGATGTGCCAACCATACCAAGATGGCACATAGATAAGTCGATATTTTGCTTCAACATTCAGCCTGTGGAAGACCACTGCCAGCTGAGTTAGCAATTTGCAATATTTTGGATTGAATTGTCAAAATGTTCCTGTTAAAGGCCCAGTGTATCATTTGCAATGACCCAAAAAACAAATCGACGAGTTTACAGGGGAAAAGTTCTGAAAGTAAAGATTGAATTAATAGCAACTACCCAATGAAAGGTTTTCGCTCAAAATGATATAATTTTACCAGAAATAAATCCGTAAAGATGAAATTATTACTTATTTTTGGTTCGCATCTACGCGATACAAAATGCATGGGTGTGTGTGCTGCGTGTGCGTGTTCCAACGCATTTTTATATATCGCGCGCACACGCAGTATATGATGTGCGCCACAGAGTGCATGACGCGAGCCACAAAGTACCCGATCAACTGAGAACGAATATTTGAAACACCCCGCCAAGACCAGGAAAACGCATGTGGATTTTCATGTTTTTTTTTAACGTGGTACATTTGACAAAGCTGAAATTTATTCGGATGAGTTTGTTGATGTCTTTCTTTTGATTTAGAATAGTTTTATTCGCATAATCGCTCAAAAACAGATCATCTACAGGGCCTTTAAGCATGTAGTGGTGTTCATAGTGGGCATGTTTGATTGTACATTTTGGAACGCAGTCATTCAGTAAGCCGTTTTGGTTGACGCATAATGATGCGGCAAAAATCCATTTAGGAGGTTTTTACCAAAGTTGCAGCAATTTCCGACTATTTTGTATGTTCCTCTGTTATTATTACCAATTTTCTTTCCTGTTTAGTTTGCCGAAAGAGCAGAAGAAGCTGGGAGAGAAATTAGGGAGCTCAAGAGAGATGTAAGTTAACTAGAGGTCAAAATGTTAAAGATCTGAAGGCCGTTGGACCTAATTGATAGCTTTACAGTGAAGTCACACCTTCCACCATTTTGGGTGTCATTTGACAATCATGACCCACGTGGCCCGAGTGCTAACCAGCAAAAAGAGCAAGAAAAGCGCATTGGTTGCACTTACCTCTGTTGCTTAACCTTGCTTTATGTTGTTGCGCCACGGCTGTTGTATCAAGAAAGAGGCTAAATCGTGATCAAATAAAAACAATTTCGTTTTTATCAAGCCGAGTACATGCTCAATAATTTAAACGTATCGCAACGTGCGATATTTTCGAATGAATATACACTGGTGGGTATTTTTAACGCAAGTCGCTCTCCAGCTAGTCATTCTGACTGACCGACTGGAACAGTCGATCTTTCGACTGCTGGCGAACCAAGTCGCTCCAAATTGTTTCATACGTCAAACTTAATATAAATTTTTGGGATAATTTAGTTCGGCGTGACACTTGCGGAATAACTTATTACAATTTTGTAGGGACTAAAGTCCAGAACTTGGACTTGAGTCCGTCTCAAGTCAAAATTTTAGTGAACCGGCCTGGACTCGAGTCATAATGGCAAAGGACTCTGACTCGGACTGTCAGACTGTCGTGACTTGGACCTGACACTTGTGACTCATGACCCGTATGTCACATTTTTTTTACCAGTAATTTTTACTGTTTGACTTTGCATTATTTTATTTTTTCTGCTACAGAGTGACATGCTCCGTACCGACTTGCGAGATTACCAGCGCCAGATGGAGTCGCAGCGAGAGAGCGTGCTCCAACGGCGGGGTGACGATATGGATTTTCACGACAAGTTGCGTATGAAGAACAGAGAACTGAACGACCAGCTGGAAGAAATCCAGGTACAAAAAGGGTTAAAATAACTGATATTAATAATGCAATTTTTGAGCTAAGTTTCGCACAACAGGCAGATTGTTAGGAGTCAAAGTTTCGATCTGTTGATCCTCATCAGTGACTAACAAGAACAAGTTTTGTCTGGCCCATTAAAGGCACATTGTATCATTTGCAATGACCCAATATTGTTTTTCATGAGTTGACAAGAAAAACCTTACTCAAAGTGTTGATAGCAATGGTAACAAACACCACATGAATTTATTTCCATCCAAATGTTAAAAATTGACAACCGAAGGTAGGTTTCTAAAAAGTCCCGTGCATGGGACTTTTTTACCATTCACTTGTACACAAAATCTATATTTTCAAGGTTTTCTGAAGCATTGATGCATCTAAGTAGCTAAAATTTCTTCAGGCTAGTTTACCAACATTCTTCCTTAGATTTTTTACACTCTTATTCCACGAATCTGCAAAAAGTTGTATCTTGCGAATGATACATACAGCCTTTAAAGTGAGCTATTAAGGGCTGTGCCTTTAAAGTGAGCCTTTAAGGTGGGCTATTAAGTCGTAAATCAATCTTATTTCCCAAGTCCAGTCACAAGTAGTACTATATGCCCCTGGTAGTACTATGGGCTACTTCTGTATAACCGCCCCAAGAGTACACTCACACTTAGAACTGCATATATGTAGTTCCCCACTGCGAAGGGATTAATGTGCACAAAAACATGCATCCTTGAGAATTTATAACAAAAGAGCCTTTCAAGACTCCAGAATAGCTCTAAAATTCACCAGAAAGCTCTACAATGTACCACACATTTTCAAACTTTTAATGGGGAGAACCTTATGACTACCAAATTTTCCTAATTTATTTACTCAAATGTGGTTATTGCAAACTTTAAAGGTTGACTGTGTAAAAGGAACAACCAGAAATGTTAACGGTAACCGGGCCACTTGAAATGCCGACGGGCCAGTGAAGATTTAAGCCAACTGGTTCGTTGGCCAGTTTGGAAAAAAGTTAAGGGCAAACACTGATCTGCCTGGTGTGTTAGTGGCCTCAGGCTTGAATCCAATAACAATCTTGCAAAAATGTCTGTCTTGAACCCCTAATATACAAGTTAGACTCTTTCACTCTAAAATACAACCTTTCCTGAGCAACATTTTACATTGGTTGAACATTGGTTGAACATCTGCCCAGTGTTTCATTGGTCTCGGGTTCAAATTCTAACCACCACATGATTTGTTCTCATCCCAATATTTGTTGTATCCAGAATCTGACAGAAGCCAATGAGAAACTGCAAGAGCAGTGTGCCGACCTGACATCCAAACTGGAAACCGCTGCCAAGGACATGGATGGGATGGCCGAGATACACGCTAAGCTCAAAATGGTCCTGCAGCAGTCGGATACCGTTACTCAAAACCTGGACAAGGAAAACCAGATCCTCAGAGAACAGGTAAAGTGGACAACTCGGAACTTGATTGTTTATTAAGTCTTAAACTTTATTAAGTCTTAAACTGTATATTTAAAGAGAGTATACATGATTGGTAAACTGTTACAAATAGTTATATCCCCCTGTGTGATTGAAGATATGCATGATTAAAACCAACCTGAGCAAAAACCAGCTCTGTACTTCGTCTAACTTTTGAGAAAACAGTAAAAAAAGGGTTTGCAGTCATTTCGCCCCAAAACCACTTCGCCCTGAACCATTTCGCCCTGAACCACGGCCTGTGCACGAAGTGGTTTTGGGGCGAAGTAGCATTTGGGCAATGTAGTGTTTGGACGAAGTGATATGGGGCGAAATGGCACTCGGGCGAAGTGGTTTGGGAGCGAAATGGTTTTGGGGCGAATTGAATTTTCGTCTCATGAGACGAAAACTAATTGTTTTACTCATTTCTCAAAGACTATAGCACTTTAGACAAAACCATTTTAGGGGAAGTTTTCTACGGTCATCATGCTTATATTGTGTAAGTTAGGCGTAAATCTGTGAACATTTCTGATTTTCGAGATACCAATCATGTTTACTGCCTTTAATACCGGCTGGGGGCAAGGACGTTAATAATGGCCTGAGCCGTGAGGCCATTCAGTTTCAGCATAATTATTGTATAAAGGTGAAATAATCATATATCTTTTCAAGATAAATAATGGAATTCTGTGCTATGTCTTTAGATTGAAGATTTGACAGACCAGTTACGAGGCAAATCCGGTGTTGATGACGAAATAATGGAAGCACTCAACAAGAAAGTCGAGGAATGGAAAGTAAGTGACAAAACGATCGTAATGCATAGTTTCGAGATTGCCCAGTTAACCCCGCCCCTTAGAAATTGTTGCTATGTGCTCACAAGCCATCGCAACAAAATGGCGACACAACGTACAAAGCAACGGGAGTCGGCATGGAAAGCACAGATTCATTGGAGAAAACTTAAAGGTATTTATGTTTTAGGGTCGACAGTTACCGTATCACACACTGAGCGAAGGGCTAGTAATGCAGGGATGACATATATTTTATAAAAATGCGCTTTCCTACCTTTGAACAGCGAATCGCCCGACATTGAAATCAAAATTCACCCGGTCACTGGCGCATACAACATACAAACTATATAGCCAGAAAATCGCGTGATTGTGTGATGATTGCATCACTTTGACCTATGTGGGCGCCGTCTGCTAGCTCTGTTGTGATTGGTCACGGGTTCGGCTTGATTGCCAGGTCGGAACTATGCATTGGAACCACATCCGCTTTTTTTTAATGTCTTGTCCAATACCAATGATGGAAATTAAGGTAGCACTTAAAGACTAACTTAAACAACACCAGTAGTTCAAAGCATCGACTGATTATGAAATAATACAAATTAAAAGTTTTGTATTGAGGTTTAATTACAGTGTTAGGGCAAGTTCGATTCATGACTATAGTTAACTATAGTTCGGCTATTTCCAACTGAACGCAGTCTCGTCAACGATGATTAGTCATGTCTGGTCGACCATTTGGAACCAACCCACAGGGCAACTGTCGCGTTGGAACCAATGCATAGTTCCGTCCTGTCAATCAACCGAACCTGCCGACCAATCACAACAGAGCTAGCAGACAGCGCCCACACAGGTCAAAGTGCATTGCCTTACAAACAACATCACGCGATTTTCTGCTGATACATTGTATGCGGTGTTCCGGGTGAATTTTTGGTTTCAAGGCCGGGCGATTCGCTATTTTTATGAATATATGACATCTCTGTATCACTGGCCTTTTACTAAGTGCGTGCTACGGTAACTGTAGACCCTGAAACATGAATACCTTTGAGTTTTTTCCAATGAATCTGTGCTTTCCGTTGAAAGTCCCATTGGTTTGTGCAGTGTGTGTAGCCATTTTGATGATAGCGTGTGAGGCATAGCAACAATATCCAAGTGGCCGGGGTTAATTGGGAAATCTCGGAACTATGCATTGACTAACCAAAGGCATTTGCACTTGAACATTAACGCAATGTATGTGTGTTGCCTGAATGACGTTCGACCAGTCGTTAACTCTAGTCGTGAATCGAACTTGCTCTAAGTTGTCATGTAAATTTTGATGCAACTTGTCATGCGAGTTTTGATTTTCTTCCAACGTCTGAAGACTTCCCTTGCCGAAAAGGACGAGGAGATGGAAGAACTGAATGAAGTCATCCAACGGCAGAAAGAGCAACTGACAGCGGCTCAAATGGACACTGATAAGACATCTGTGGTGTATCTATCACAGGTGGGTGTGAGTGTGTTTTTAATGCAAGCATCAGCATCAAACAGTTTTTAACGATTTGTTGGGCAATGCTTTTAAAGAAGCTTGTCCAGATTTTTCCAGAAAATGGAATTCGTTCTAGCCAAATAATCATACAAAATACTTCCTCAAAATACTATCAGTGGGAAGTAAACAGGAAATTTGCAATCTCCAATTTGGATGTGGAAGCAAAAAGGTTGGTGTAATCACTAAACTGTTAAAAAAAAATTATGTAACTGGATAAATTAGTTTACAAAACATTGGTGGTTTTTGACGATATCCTTGGAAATATATGGATTGAGAGCTTGAAATTTCAGAATGGTAAAGAGAAAAATATGACAAATTAAAAATTATCAAATTTCAAAATCCATGGAAAAAATGGGTAGGGGATCAAAAATGCGATCATTAATCATCTTTCTTTTTTTGTTCCTTTTACTGCAGACAGAAAAAGGGTTCAGTTTAGCTAAAAGCAAGAGTTCATTTCTGCCAAACCGGAAGCAAAATAAGTTAACTACGTAGCTCAAAATTAACTCAAAATTTCACAAGGCCACAGCGATATTGCAGTACACTGCAGTCGATCATAGTGATTTTTCTCTCAAACCCAATTTGATTTTTCTGTCAATCCGTATGTAGTTGATATTTTGATTAATCATGTTTTGATATAAAGGCCCTTAAAGAAAAAGATGCGCAGCTTGATGCTCTCAAGAATCAGCTAGAGATCTCAGCTGACGAAATGGCCCAATTGACGAACCAGCTAGAGGATATCAAAAGGGATGCAGCACAGGGTGGAGGTACGCATCTATAGTGTTAAAGTGTTAAACTTAACATCTTGGCAGCAGGAAACGTCATACCAAGTCACAATAGACCCATCCAGTAAGCTCCGCCCATGTAGCAATTGCCTAGCGACATGCCACACATGTAAGGCACGTGTACAGTAGAGTCGCGTGGCCGCGCCCTGGTCAGCGCGTATTGAAACACACACGCACACTTAAGTATCTGGTCGTGTGCGTGCACGTACAACACGCCCGCATTACGTGTAACGCGCGATCGAACAAAAACAGCTCGACACACATATAGAACGCAGTGAATGTACAACATAGCAAAACGACAAGCTAATTTTGGTGAGTTTTACCAATTTCCACAAAAACCGGCTCAGGGTCCTCTGCGCTAATAAAAATGATGTTTATGGTGTTTTTGGTTCACTCGTGCTGCAGTTTGCCGTAGCTCTGTGCACAAAATTTTGAGGACTCGAGTAACCAAAATGGAGATCCACTTTTTGGTTACCTCAACCTGAGGCTGTGATTGGTCAATTCCAAAATTGGGGCAGATTACTGGATTGGTCTATTGTCACAATGGTCACAATTGTATGGCCGAGTCAATTCGAAAAATTTATTGTTTGAATATTCTAACCAGGTGTTCGATGGAATATCGAATATTCATTTAACCTGATTTAGTCATGATTTATTAGGTGTAAATTCTCGAATTGGCCTTATACACATACATGTATATTGTAGTGTAATTTAGTACGATCAATCTAGAAATGCACAAATTAAGTCCACTGCATACATTTGGAGCATCATTTGTCGGAGCAACTTAGAGAAAATACCACTCTCGTGAAAATTTTTTTTTTTAGTTTTTCTCCCAATTTACTGATCGATCAACTCATAATTACTAATCAACCTTTTCGAATATTTCGAATACGAAAATTATTATTTGAATATTTGGTTTTCGATCGAATATTCGAATATTTGACTCAGCCCAATATTCAAATATTTGGCTCAGTCCTATACAATTATGCAGTGAAAGGCAAACAATTCCCAATTAAACAACCAATTCCATTTATTATTTTCTGAAGCCCCAGGCGTGCGACTACAGAACACAATCCGCAACATGACCGCAACTCTCCAGGAACAAGAACGGGAGGGAAAGCGGGCCGAGGAAGGAATGCAGATGGCTGAAGCTGATGCACGGGAGAAAGATAAAGTGTTGAACGAGGCTCTAACACGCATGAGGGAATATGAAACTGTGAGTACACTCATCTGTAATGGGCTGGGTGACGACAACATTTTCGAAGTCAACGCCGATTCAAAAAAAGATTCATGATTCCTTTCGGAATCGATTCCATTTTTCACGGGAAATCCTTAAAGGCACAGGCTCGTCAGCAATGCGCACGCGGCAAATTCGTGCCACGAAATACGCAGCTCCACGCCTTTGCTATGGAGCTGCATATTTCGTTGCACTAATTTGGCACGCGCGTATTGCTGACGTGCCTGTGCCTTTAAATATACTAAGCATGTTTAAGTACGTGTACATTGACGGTACTACATATTGTGCAGAAGATGATCCAGTTATTATCGCCAAACGGCTCAAAACGTCCATGAATGATGCCGGCCTGTGCCACACACTCGTTCCTGGAGTACCATATGGAGTACCATATGGAGTACCATATGGAGTACCATATGGAGTACCATATGGAGTACCATATGGAGTACCATATGGAGTACCACATGGAGTACCACATGGAGTACCACATGGAGTACCACATGGAGTACCACATGGAGTACCACATGGAGTACCACATGGAGTACCATACGGAGTACCATACGGAGTACCATACGGAGTACCATACGGAGTACCATATGGAGTACCATATGGAGTACCATATGGAGTACCATATGGAGTACCACACGGAGTACCACACGGAGTACCACACGGAGTACCACACGGAGTACCACATGGAGTACCACATGGAGTACCACATGGAGTACCACATGGAGTACCACATGGAGTACCACACGGAGTACCACACGGAGTACCACACGGAGTACCACACGGAGTACCACACGGAGTACCACACGGAGTACCACACGGAGTACCACACGGAGTACCATACGGAGTACCATACGGAGTACCATACGGAGTACCATACGGAGTACCATACGGAGTACCATACGGAGTACCATACGGAGTACCATACGGAGTACCATACGGAGTACCATACGGAGTACCATACGGCGTACCATACGGCGTACCATACGGCGTACCATACGGCGTACCACACGGCGTACCACACGGCGTACCACACGGCGTACCACACGGCGTACCACACGGAGTACCACACGGAGTACCACACGGAGTACCACACGGAGTACCACACGGAGTACCACACGGAGTACCACACGGAGTACCACACGGAGTACCACACGGAGTACCACACGGAGTACCACACGGAGTACCACACGGAGTACCACACGGAGTACCACACGGAGTACCACACGGAGT
The DNA here is from genome assembly GCA_037783545.1 of Henricia sp. BOLD:AAB3569. NCBI lineage: Eukaryota > Metazoa > Echinodermata > Asteroidea > Spinulosida > Echinasteridae > Henricia > Henricia sp. BOLD:AAB3569. Next base: position 2,279,255 of record JBBELK010000099.1, on the reverse strand, counting down.
ACCATATGGCTGAGCGGTTTGGTGCATCGAACTCAAGAGCATGTCTATTTCAACGGTCGTGGGTTTGATTCCCAGCTGCGACCATGGTACGTGTGCCCTTGGGCAAGGCACTTTGTCATAAGTTGCCTCTCTCCACCCAGGAGTAAATGGGTACCTGCAAGGGTTGCAGCATTTGAGCGCTTGTGTCAGGGCTGCATACTCCCCAGGGAGTTGTGCCCAATGACCAGGATAGAAGATAGCGCAATATAAGATGTTACTATTATTATTATTATTACTAATAATGTGGAAATTATCAGAGGCTAAATAGTCTTGCAGAAATTGAGTGTTCTGGCTTCGAAATTGCTAGGTCATTTCTGGACTCGGCAAGCTATCACTGGGAATTGGATCTAGATGAAAACGGAAGCAATTCTTACTGGGAATTGATTCTACTCGTCTCCGGCGTGGAGTCGCCTAAGCATAATCTGTATTGTCAACATTTTTCATAGTCGAGATTCAAAAATCTTTGTAAAACATGCAGAAATGATGCATTCACGTTCGACTTAAGTTTTTATGATTGATCGGTAACATTCCAGAGCTAGAGTTCTCCATCGGCAATTAGTCTTTTGCGTGTTTCGCATGAATAGCGTCTGGTATACTGACGTACCACAGTGGGAGAGAATGGCATAAAGCAACCGGACTTTCGGTTGTTTGGCAATGACGTGCACCACATAGCAACAACAGCGTAGTATGTGACTTTCTAAATCGCACCTCCATATGCGAAATTTATACGCAAAAGGCAAATTAGAAATTAGGCCACTTCGTTAAAATTTCGTTGCCCAAATTACAAGTCACATTGGTTTTTTTTTTACAGGGAGAATATGGCCTAATGGAAGCTGTACAAGAAATCAAGGAATGCAAGAAGAATATCGCAGTGCGAGATCGGTAAGGGCCACCATGCCTGTAATAATGCAGTATCTGGAATCACCGGCCGTATGAGCCAGTATGGGCTCGTAAACGACTTACCTGACCGGTGTTGAGGGAATAGACCGATCCAGTAAGCTCCGTCCACACAGAAACTGCACGCTCGAAAGCAAAATGTGCACTTAAGTATCCGGTCGTATGCGTGCATGTACAACACGCCTGCAATACACGTAACGCGCCCGATCGAACAAAAACATCTCGACACACATCTAATGCAGTGAATGCACAACATAGCAAAACGACAAGCTAATTTTGGAGAGTTTTTCCCGTTTACACAAAAACACATTTATGAAGGGATTAAAAGCAGGTTAGGATAGTCTTATACAATCCGTTTTAAACCGGCTAGGGTCCTCTGCGCTGATAAAAATGTGTTTTTGCGTCACTCGTGCTGCATTTGTCGTAGCTCTGTGCACACAATTTTGAGGACTCGGGTAACCAAAATGGAGATCCACTTTTTGGTTACCTGAACCTGAGGCTGTGATTGGTCAATTCCAAAATGGGCGGAGCTTACTGGATCGGTCTATTTGGAGTGAAACGATGCACTGAATCAACTTGAGCGGATAGGTTTTTTGTGCCGCTTTTTCTCAAAGTGATGATCATCAAATTTGCGCACGAAAAAGGGTCAGTATGAATCATGCCTGACAAAGACGATTTCCCAAACTAGTGGTAATGCTGTGTATGTGCTTCATCAAAGCTGTTGTCTTTATGCAGGAACGTTGAGCAGCTGACACAGAATGTGAACAAGCTAGAACTGACATTAAATGACCTCTTGGAAGAAAACGAGGAGTTGAGAGGGAGACTAGGACTTGACCCCAAGGAGCCTCTTGACCTAGGTGAGGTCAGACTCACTAAGGCACTGCAGCATCAGCAAGAAAGAGCACTCAATCAGGTATAGTCCTATAAATAATGATGGTCTTAAACTATATTTTTCACATACAGGGTGTTTAAAAAAGAGCAGAACAAAAGTCACCCTTCTCGGGTTGAACAGAGCAGTGATTAGGCATGCCTTTGGTCTTACGCTAAGCATGCAAATCTGTTTGCAGAAAAAGGAGTACTATTAAAGCAGCTAGCTAAACTTTAAAAAAAAACTGAGAGCAAAGCAAAGTTAATTAGCAAAGAAAGGACATGTCAAATTGACACCTCATGCGCCTTGATCCTGTTTTTTGCATTTTCCATTTTTCTGCGCCAATTAATTTAACCTTTGTTTACAAAACTAGCATCTGTTCATTCATGATTATAAAAGCTTGAAACCTATGTCTGCCAATATGTATGAACCAAATTTCAAAAAAATACAGAATTTTTTTCTGAGTGTCTACTTGTTTTTTGTATATTCACAGGATTCAGTGACCAGGCCTCGAATCAAGGGGCCTGCACATGCTAAGTGCTCTTAACATTTATACCCAGCACAATATGTGACAAAGTGACTCCCCCCCTACCACCCCTATACCTCAACTCACTCTTCCCTTTAACACACCATCACCAGCATTCTCCACTACCGATTTTGTCCGGGCGCACCGCCCGGACAAAAAATCATCAGAGGTACCGTTAGCACCCAGCCTGGACAAAAAACTTGGCCGCCCGTACAAAAATAATCCAAGTCATTCCAAAATTAGGTGTAAAGTCACCAAACATGATTCGCTAGCCACTGGTATAATTATCGTTCACTTACCATGCATACATCTATCGCATTGGCGACTCAATCCACAGTTGATAACGACCATGGCATTTGCATGCATTTGTTTTGAACAGCGCCCTCACGCTGCAAATCAGTGTTCACCGCGCACGTGAAGGCGCTGCTCAGCACGCCTGGACAAAATATTTAGCAATGGAGAACACTGACCAATGCTCCCTCCCCCCCTCTCCCCCTCCCCCTAAAAACTGAAAGGAATTCCTTGGATGTTTGAGACACAATGGGGGAACAATGGTAGGGGGAGTACCCTCTGCTACATATCATGCTGCATATGTCAACATTTATTGCATTTGTTAGCCCTTTTAGGATGCATGTTTATCACAAAGCAATGGAATATCAGGAGGCAGGAACTTCAAGCTTTGATTGCAAATATTGTTTGAGGTGAAACTTGTATTAGTAACTTTTTTACAATAACACGTCTTCTTGACTCTGCAAGATGATTGTAACAGTAAATTGTTTGTTTTGTGTAGGTCTTGAGCCAGGAGTTGGAAAGACTTGAGGTGGAGAGATTGGAGCTTAAGAAGCAAGTACGTCTGCTCGCTCAGCAGAGAGCACAGAGGTATGATGGGCATAGACACAAGTGTATCTCTTTCTCATTTCATTGGCACCTCATTTTCACATTAATATTTCACTCTCAGCACTTGATTTTCACATTAACATTTCACTATCACATTATTGTAGACCATAAAATCTTTTTTTTAAATGTGTGAGCTTTATACTGTTATTAAATTTCAAGTGGCAGAGTGTCTGCATAACATACTTTTGCTGGTATAATGTCGATTTTTGCTAAATTTTCGGTTTTGTACAGATGTTTATGTTGAGAAAGTCTCTGTGGTGATCGGAACACTTTGAGCGTGTTTCTACTGAGAGCACCGGCATTAAACCGTTTTTGCCGTTGCGATGATCTTTTTTTGAGCGATTCTGGGAACAAAACCATTATAAATAAAAAGGACATGAAAAAACACATCTGACGATATTTCAGTTCCATCAAATGTACCACGTTTCCCCAAAACATAAAAAAATCCATGCGCGTTTTGCCGCTCTTGACGAGGAGTTTCAAAATGACTTATTCTAAATTCGTCTCTTCGTTCTCAGTCGGTCGCGTACGTATTTTCAAAGCTGAATCGTGCAGCCTGTACACAGCGCCCATTTGGGACCACCCAGATGCGAACCAACTGAGTAAATCGTTTGCAAACGATCAAAATAATTTCATCTTCATGGATTGTTTTCTGGTAAAATTGTGTCCTCTCGGGCAGAAACATTTTATTGGATAGTTGCTACCAATTCAATCTTTACTTTGAGGAAGGTTTTCCTAGTCAACTCGTTCATTAACTTTTTGGGTCATTGCAATGATACAGTGGGCATTTAACCATTATCTTGTCTGTTTATACTGGAGACTAAATACTAGTTATTTGGCGCGCGCACAACAGTTGGAACGACACGCCCCATTAAAAAGCGTTATCGGCTGTTTCTACTGGCAAAATACCGTTGCACACTCCGGCAAAAACCTCGGAGCAAGCTTTAATTTTCCAGTGCGCACACCGGCAAATAACTGTTTAGAGCTGTTTCTAATGGAAGGATACCTTCTCCGAAGCGTGTCAGAAACGGTTATTGTGCTCAGTAGAAAAGCGCTATTATTTTGTGACCCGCTCTGGAAAAAGGTAGCATAAGTCGTGGAGGCTAGGTCAAGTTTTTTGCGACCATAAGAACAAATCTGCGGCAAATCCACGCTTATTAAAATACAAAAACACAATGGAAATTCCTGGCGGTGCCCAGATACCGCCTGGAATGTCCGTGTTTCACCTAGAATTTCATCTTTGTGTTTTTATATTTTAATGAGAGTGGATATGCCACAGATTTCTTCTTATGGTCGCAAAAACTTGACCTAGCTTGCGCAACTTTTGCTACCTTTTTTCCAGAGCAGGTCACATTGGAATTATTGCTTTTGTAATGTTTTGGGGTTGTCTCCTATTTTAAGATTGTGTATAAATAGTTGCCCATGTTTTATAACAATTTGCAGTACTGGTGTAATCTCAATCTCAATTTCAATACCATTATTTTCCAGGGCAGTGGCACTGGGCTTATCAGCAGATGACATGGTAGCCATTGAACAATTCACAGAGGGTCTAAAAACCAAGAAGACGGGCAAAGGAGTGTTAGGTGACACAATGTCGCTGCTGGTGAAGGGGGAGCAGCCGATAGGCCCAGCAGATTCACTGAGGCTTAAGGTAGGTCCACGGCAAACCCAGGAAGTCAGGCCGGCTGGCGTTAGGTGACACGATGTCGCTGCTGGTGAAGGGGGAACAGCCCATTGGCCCAGCAGATTCACTGAGGCTTAAGAGAAAACCTCACTGTATGGCCTTGCCAATAAAAATGTGACCGCAGTGCCTGCCCACATTAAATTCCACTAAGCACTGCCCCTTTAACCTTCTTAATTTTTGTATACTTAAAAATGTCATAAGTTTATTTTATTTAATGTGTTTAAAGTTGCACTGTCCCATAAATGGGTACCAGCAAATACGGTTGGGGAAACCCAACTAGTTGCTGGGGGTAGACATGCGATGGACTGGCATCCCATCCAGGAGGAGTACATGTAGCATTGCTCCTAGTCACTTCATGGCAAGGAAACCGGGGATGAGTACCGGCCGTAATGAGCCAATTGGCTCGTTAAACGACTTACCTTCAGCAGCAGTCGTTTTAGATTACCAGCAAATGTTTACACGCAGTTATCCTGGTAACCGACGTCACACTTAGTTTAGTAGTCTATGTTGAGAGACAATGATCCAAACCATTTGATCCTTTTGTCCGAAAAATTGTAAAAAAAATTCAGCAGTCTGTTCTACTTTCAAACTCTCATTAGGCAAACCAGCTGGAACGTGAACTGTCCAAGGTCGACCAAGTGGCAGAGCGTAACCGTAGCCAGGTCGCGGAGATCGAGGCTCGGAACCAAAGACTCCAAGAGGAGAACAGACAGATGGAACAGAGTATGAAGGAGATATTACAGGCACTGAAGGAGCAGACTGGAATGCACAGTGGAGGAGGGGTTGAGCTGCAGATACCCAACTTGGATAGGCTGCTGGCGGTGAGGATTCCCAGTTAGGAATTGGTGCCCAATTAGGAATATATTGTCCCAATTGGGAATAATGAATATGATTCCTAGGCCCTTTTCCAAATCTCGACTCCGTCTTCAGGCTTCAGGCTCCAGGCTCCAGCTTCATGCGGCTCCGGCTCCAACCGCCTTCTGCTTAACTTTAGCGAAGCCAAACCAAAAACCGTTTGGAACACTAGTCGGGCCTAGTAGGCCTACCACTCTTTTTCACCGGCTTTTTTAAAGCGCTAGCAGACGAGTTTTGTCGGCGACAAAGTTTAGCAAACCTGCAAAAGTTCACAAAGTTTTTGTTGCTGTCACATGATTTTCCAGTTCATGACGTCACGAAGCCGGCCGAAGTCACCTCTTTAGTTGACTTCGTTTTCGAGCCTCATTTGGGCCAAAACGAAGGCTCAAAATGAAGCCTGAAGCCGAGCCGAAGTTTGGTATGCGGCTTCAAGATGGTGGAATGGAGACGGAGCCGGAGACGAAGCCGAGATTTAGAAAAAGGCCCATATTAGGAATATTAAGAAAAAACACAAACTGAGATTACTCACATTGTTGGCATTTTTACGAAGTAGTGAATCCGTAAAAAAACAGTTTTTTGTTAGCAATTTCAGACGAAACGCAAGGTGTACGGCTGGCTTAAGACACACAACTTGTTTGTGTTAAGATGCACATCAGTAAGTGCTACGTGTTTTAGGTTAAAGAAGTGGTGAAATAATTGTGACGTTGTTTGCGTGACGTTGTTTGTGTAACTGACAGCTTTTAGAAGCCAAAACGTCGGGTGGAACCTACGAGGCCCAAGTGGTAATGAAGGCCCAATTGGATCAACTGACTGGACGGAATGAAGAACTACGACGTGAGCTACGCCAGATAAGAAACGAGAGTGAGAAGGCTGGCATTAATCTGGACAGAGCCAATAACCATGTAAGTTACGGATAAGTCTCTTATACCGATTTTCCCAATTGAGAATGGGCTGTGCCCATTTGGAATGAGTTGGAATGGCTCGTGCCCAATTGATTGCTTTCCGTGACGTAGAACATTTGGGAATGTTTGGGTGTCACCGGTCACGCGCGCGCCAATAGACGCACTTGATCGCGATTTTTAGCCTGAAGAAATACATTTTTGTCTTTATCGATACAACAGCCATGGCGCAACAACATAAAGCAAGGTAAGCAACAGAGGTAAGTGCAACCGATGCGCGTTTCTTGCTTATTTTGCCGGTAATCACTCGAGCCACGTGGGTCATGAAAAATGACACCCAAAATGGTGGATTGAAGGCGTAACGTCACCAAAAAGCAATCAATAGGCCGTATTCCTGAACGCGTGAGGGCACTGTTAAGTGGCCCGCGCGTTATGTTCGAACAAGACACGCTATGCGCGCACGCCTTCCAACGTTTACGCCTTCCAACGTTTACTTTTAATGGAAGTCTGTGCCCGCGCGCATCACAGGCCCGTGCTGCGCATACATGAGTTTTTCCCAAGTACAGACATTTCCCCCATTTTTCACTGTCAGCTTTGGTCATTTTCATTGAGTTGAGTTTAAAAAATCCTTGGTTTAAATCCGTTGGCAAATGACAAAGTTATTAAAGATCAAAAGTAGGACATTTGTTTTTGACACGTAGTATCTATGTGATACAGATTACCAGACTAGAACAGGACCTACAGGCATTGAGGGAAGCGGGTCAGGGTGCCGTTACTCTCCATCACATGAAGCTACCCCAAGGCATGGCGGTGTCAAGTGCTGAAGTTATCAGCTCGCTCAATGAACAACTCATACATGCTCTACAGGTAGGTCCGTCTTCACAATCACTTTCATCCACATTCTTACCCGCATGTGTATTTTCCTAAATAGGCTTGTGCGAACCACTGCACACGTGTGCAGACTGCCATTTTGGGAGTCAAAATTAAGGCATCTCATTGGTGTTTTGCTGTGCGTCTGCGTTTGAAAAGGCGCAACACGCGCTTAATGAACTGTGACGTGGTTTTATTTGACTCCCAAAACACAGAAAACGCACATGTGTATGGTCTGCACAAACTCAATAACTCGGCCATCCACATGTATAGGGTGTCTAAAACAATAGGGAGGTTTCGCACCGTCACGGATACCGATACGGATACGGATACGTCATGACTTTATGCGCTTCTCGTGACGCGTAACCGTAGTACACATGTTTTCATACGCGTGAATAACGGTTATCGGCCTCCATACGCGTAGCATAAAAACAGATACCGGTTAATATGCGGATTTTTCGCTTTTTCCGTGATGGATTAATAAGCTGTATGCATTTTGTTTCTTTGTGATATATCTTCCATGAATACCGATCCAATTTAATGAGTCGTGCCAACGAAATCAGTTGAAAACAAAGCCAAGCGCAGAGCAGATTTAGCAGATAAATGTATGCACGTAAGTTCAGTGAGCCCATTAACATGAACGGGTACCGTTATCATATCCGTATTCGTAACCTACTTCTACATGCAGACTTGTTTACTTAATGCACAGCTGTCAAGGAGGTCCATACCAAAAAAGAAACTGCAGTCAATATATCATAATGTTTTTAGATATAGTTTTTTGTGACTTTATGATAATACGCGTAACTTGAAATAAAATCAATGCTAAATATAAATGCAGACACTGATTTAAATGTACATTTTTCTTTATTTCTTAAAACATACTGAATTAGAAGTTTATGAAAAAAAAACATTCAACAGGAAACGCTTTTTTTTTTCGCTGTAAGCGTAAAAGTGCCAAATCTCGAAATGGTATTTGTCGACTTACGCCTGGTTTTGCGGCGTTGCGTCGCATTTTTTCCCTTCCATTTCAGGAGCTATCCAACAAAGAGGACCAGATGAACCGATGCGAGTCATCCCTCGTTCAGTACCGACGGCGATTCGCCGTGCTCAGACACCAACAGGGTTTGCTGTATCGGGAGTACAAGGAGAAACAAGAAGAGTGGGAGAAACAGTCTGACGGATGGGAGAAGGCCAGGCAGAAACTCCTAGATCAGATGGAGCAGCAGGAGGCTAAGGTGCAGGAGTTCAATGTAAGTATTGGGCAGAATCGAGCTGGAGAAATATCTCTCGAATGATAGATATTATCCGTCATTTGAATTCGCAGTATTAAATGTAATGTAAACTCCTCAAAAAAAGTTCAGAAAGTCAAGTTTGACTGACGATTTCTCTCTTGTTACTAAATCATTTCCCTTGAATTTGGCATCATTGGAAAGCCCTGTTATTCCTGTTTACAGTGATGTGTCATTTGTTATGATTAATCAATTGGGGGATGTGCAGTATAGCAGAATACAGGGGTGGGTGGAAAGTGAAATGTCACAAAATGCATTGCTATTGTCATGCAGTGCATTCCCCTTTTGCTTGGAGGATGGGAATGTGTCAATGCACTTTTTGACAATAGCAATGCATTTTGTGACATTTCACTTTACACCCGCCCCCGTATAAAGCTGTGCTGCACATCCCCCAATTGCTTAATCATAACAAATGACACATCATCGTAAAGAGGAATTACAGGGCTTTCCAATGATATAAAATTCAAGAAAAATGATTATGCAACAAGAGAGAAATCGTCAGTCAAACTTGACTTTCCGAACGTTTTTTGAGGTGTTTACATCTCTGAATTATTCCGTGTGGGGAACGCCAGTGCGCTTGGAATACCAGGGCGCATTACGCAGAGTGCGACATATAATCAGAAGAGGTACATAGTGCAGTGTCACATTGGATCCACCAATCAGAACCACGGATTCAAGTTTGCTCGAAGATAAAATAATTTGGTATGTTACCTAATCATCATGGTAATGAAGTCACTAAACATGGGATAAGAGAAAAATAATATGGTCCTAATTGAGATTTGAACCCGAGACCAAATATTACATTACAACGCCAATCTGCAATAGAGCTTCTGCACCAGCGGCCATGACAGGAGGCAGGTTTTCTTATTTAAACGATGTAACAATAGAACCACAAAGCACCTACTCATGCATGACACACGGTGACAATGTGACTGCCCCTGTCATGGCCGCCGTGCAAAGGCTCTATTGGCATCGATGGTGCTTTTGCCTTGTTTAATGAAATAAAATGAATAAAAAAAAATAAGATCCAAATTTTCTTTTATTGCAATTATTCAGAGGCTCCTGGACACTCTACAGCAGAGTGGGGATGAAACGCAGCGTCGCAGTGCTGAGGCCACCAGAAAGATCACTGTACTGAGAGTCAATGAGAGATCCCTCACTAGGCGATTCACAGCCAGTCAGGAGGTTGAGGGAACACTACGAAAGGTAGGCACAGAGGATTGTAGGCAGTACTTCATTTGTTTTGTCACTACAGCGGACATATCTGTCCTGCAGGGTACTCCTGGCATCAGGGAATTGCCAGAACCATATCGCTTGAAGGAGCGCATTCAGATTTTTCCAGAAAATGGGTTTCATTTTAATCTAACAATCATATAAAATGCCTCCCCAAAATAATATCCATTGGAAGAAAACGGGAAATTTGCAATCTCCAATTTGGATGTGGAAGCTTTATGTAACCGGATAAATTAGATTACAAAACATCAGTGTTTTGTTTTTGACAATATTCTTGAAAATATGCAGATTGAGAACGCAGAATTTCATAATGGTAATGAGAAAAATATGACAAATGATATGGTATCAAAATCTTAACACCCATGGGAAAAATTGGTTGGTCAAAAATCTGATCTGGACACGCTCCTTTCAACTAGATGGCTGCCCAGCCAAGTCACACAACCACACCAGCACCTAGATTGTAGCAATCCCAAATATCACTTGGGTTGATGAGGCAATTTAGATTAAGTGTCTTGCCCCAAAACACAAAAACAAATCCAGGCCACCTCCATGGTACATGTGCCATAAATTGCAAATCACCAATCGGGAATAAACATTTATTATCATTTTTGGTCATTGGGCTTTATACTGAGCAACAAATGAAATGCAACAAATACAGTTGAAGTCAGAAGTTTACATACATGTACACCACTACCATCATCACCCAAAATGGTAAACAGGACTACCCGAACCATTGCAAGGTGTGCAAGCACGTAAGGAATTCCACAAAATCACGACTTTAGTAAAGACTGTTACAAAAATGGTGACAACGCAAGTTTAAGCACATCAGTTTTAACACAGTTGTATGTAAACTTCTGACTACAACTGTATCTCAAATTTTGATTGATAAAAAACAGTCAATCTGAGAGTGGGAATTTTGAGCACACAGAAGCTTTATGCAGTCATGCATTATGAAGCTGTTATGTGAATATTTCGATGTCAGCCTAATTACAAAATAATTTTGATGAAACTGAAAATTCGCGTTTCTTTTGTTGCTTTGTATATGTTGTTCCTCACGTCTTCTCAACTGAATGTATTAGAGTTTAATTTTTGTCTCATGCATTTTGTGTTTTTTCTTTCATCAGGAGGTGAACAAGCTTCGAAATGAGATGGTTCAAATGGAAACGGCGATCACAGAGCGACTTGGCTACCTCCAGAGACACAAGGTACAATCAAGAACACGAGACACAATTTTACAACAGTACTAAATTTTAAGTTCACACTTACAGTTTAGTGACTTCACTGAGTCTTTCTCACAAGCAAACTCATCTTTTCAATAACTTGAATTACTCATTTGGTTTGATTCTGACTCAAGTCACATTTTGTGAATGAAAAGTTGACATAGAAGAAATGGCTCGTCAAAAGATTGTAACCACAAATCTTTCAAGACAATGCATTATCTTAAAACCGTCAGCTGATTTTTGTCTTCTTGTTCATTTGTGACCATGTCTTCGAAAACCTGGACAAAGTAAAACATTTTAAGAGTGCAGCTGAGTGTATTTTATGAATCTACATATAGTGCTGAACATAACCTCAACATTTCGTGTCTCTCGACGAGAGCACATTACACCAGTTCCCTTTCAGCTCCATATGCTTCCAGTCAAGCAAAGATTAGCATTTAAGACTCTTTTACTTACCTTTAAGGCCATTCATAACATAGCTCCGGGTTATCTTTCTGACCTTGTCCAGTTGTATACCCCATCTAGGTCTCTAAGATCATCATCGGACTGTCAATTGAGGGTACCTGTTCGCTCATCAACAAAATTCTATGGTGATAGATCATTTGTTTTTTCAGCGGCACACCTCTGGAATGGTCTTCCTAACAGCATGCGTCAAATTCATTCCATCAGTAATTTCAAGTCCCAGCTTAAGACACATCTTTTTGTTCAGTATTACCAGACTTGATGCTCTTGATGATGCTCTTTGGTTTTAACGTTTAATCTTTTTTATCTATGTACATGTATATGTATGTTATTGCTTTGGTTTATACTGTAAAGCGCCTAGAGGCCCTGGCATTTGGCGCTATATAAGATTGCTATTATATATTATTATTATTTCATGAAGATATCTAAAAATTGACTGAGATATGATCTTCTAAAGATATCATATTGTTTAGAAACGCATGTTTTTGAGAAAATTGACTTCGAAGAATTTACACAATTGAAATTTGTGTTTCTCGGTTCTCAGAATTTTCCTGGACACGGGGCAAGTATCAAATTAAAGCTTATGATCCCAGCTTTCGGGTTATGTACAGCACAAATGGGGGAAAAATCAGTCTTCACCTACACACTTTGAACAGCAATTTACTCCAAACGATGGTTGGTGACCTTGTCCAGGTTTTTGCAGATATGATCACATTTGTGTGAAATTCATAAAAGCAGAAGTTGGTTAAGTCTTTTGGTGATAGTTTTTCATAACTTTGAAAACAAACTTTTTTTTCCAGGAAGCGTCCCAGTTTAAGATTGCTGCTCTACAGCGAGCATTAGATGAAAGTGTCCCAGCAGCTGAGCTGGAGTCATCAAATCGTCAGTATAATGAACTAGCTGCCAAATACAGGGACCTGTTGCAGACAGACAACCAACTCGTGGCACGGAACACGCATGTTGATCAGCTTGAGGTATGGCTACAAATAAGTAGAGGTAAAGGCTTATTGACTTTCACTGTGTACACGCGTTTCAGCAGAAATGCCAACTTTTTGTCTTTGCGCATACACGCGTGGTTTCATAATTAAGTGGCTGTGCTGGGTTTAAGCATACGTTTATTTTTAATCAAGTGTGAATAACTGATTATATTTTTAGGGATTATAACCCAGGGACCGCCGAGGTGAATTAATTGGATACAAATGTGGACAAATGTCCATGATCGAGTTTGGGAAATCTGGATGCAGTGAAAAGCAACTTAGCTTCACCGGGATTCAAACCGCGGACCTTCTGCTTAGCGTGCAGACGCCCTACCAATTGAGCTATGAAGCCAACTTTTGGTCTCGAATAATGGTAGTGCAGTTGTTCCTCACTGATTGGGATTGGCTATCACGCGAGCTTAGCAAGCCCTACAATGAGATAACCACCCCTGCCAGAGATCATTTAAGATACGCCCCAAACTCCTGCCCGGCTTGCCCCAATTATTAAGTGTGAATGAGTGATTATATTTTTAGGGATTATAACCCAGGGACCGCCGAGATAAATTAATTTGATACAAATGTGGATTTTTTATTTGATACAAATGTGTGATTTTTAATCAAAATACATAATTCATAGGCGTGTTCAATAGCATCCCTGCATACCAAAATCATTGAGTGCACAGTATTTTAAATATGTATTGCACTTTAGAGGTGGTTCGCTTACCATACCAAGATGGCGGACGTATAAGTTGTGGCTACAACCTCGGGGGTTTCAAGTTGATATTTTGTCAAACTTTTACTGATCCTTGATTTCATAACTGTCTTTTACTTTTTATTGTCTATTAAATCCCGACATTCGCCTTACAGCGTAGTTATTGTTATATTTCACTTACAGGCAGAAAACACACGACTGGAGAACGACGTGGCTAGCTTGAAGAGAGAACTGGCCACAGAGAAGGAGAAATTACATACGTTGGAGCAGGCTGTGGAAGAACTCGGCAAGATTGGAGGTGAGAGACCTTAGATGTTTACTACCGCCCCTTGGTGATCTTGAGACGACAGGCCTGCCATCTCAAGATCACCTCAGGATGATAGTTTGTACCATCACCCGAATAAAGAGCAGTCAATATTTGTATACCATTGGCTAGTGTGTAATTTTAAGACATGGCAATATAATTTGGACACTGCATTAGTCAGGTCTAGGAGAAAAAGTTATGGCATATCTTGAGGAGCATACCCCTAATGGGTCATTCCATGTCAAATCACCCAATGGATTTAACCCTACCCTCTTCAAATTTGGTTATATTTGGTTTATAGGGTAACTTTGGCTCAATAAGCTCAAATTTCAAAATTAAAAATTCATCCGACTTACGGTTTTTGCGATACGGCGCATGCTTTTTCGATGATTTCGGTCAAAATGACTCGACCGTCAACTTTCAAACGACCATAAATAGGTAACCCCTAGGTCAAAATGGCTGAAATTGGTGTTTTTAAAAAGGGAATTGCATAAGGAATGCTGGGTAACTGAAGCCAATGTTTTATGCAAAGTCAACACCTCATCACTGACATCCTCGTCTTCCAGAAAGTACAGCAAATGACAGCTCACAAATTTCAAGAGTGTACCCAGACTGTATCGTAATTGATCAATAACTTTAGCTGAGTGATCATAATCTATGGTAATGATCTAATAATCATAGTAAATGCCATTTGGAATATTGGAATATGTAATTTAATGCTTCTTAAAATGTATATTCCATAAGATTTACAAAATTTGCCCACTGCCTGTACATGTATTGCATGCCTTGCATACGAGTACACATGTACTTTGCATAGGAATATTACATTTTGACTAAACATGGCAACTTTGAGAAGAGCTGGAAAGCAAACAAAAAATATTATATCTCTAATTTTTTGATATTATGAAGAAAACATATGGGGGAAAATTGTCACCGAAGTTCACTTCCGGATCACGTGATCCACGAGGTCAAATTCAAGGTCAAAGTGAAGGTCAAAGGTCATGGAAAACATACCATGTTAATGCATAAAAATAATGGCAGTTTTGGATTCCTTATGCAATTCCCTTTCCAAAAACATAAATTTCAGCCATTTTGACCCAGGGGTTACCTATTTATGGTCGTTTGAAAGTTGACGGTCGAGTCATTTTGACCGAAATCGTCGAAAAAGCACGCGCCGTATCGCGAAAACCGTAAGTCGGATGAATTTTTAATTTTGAAATTTGAGCTTGTTGGGTCAAAGTTACCCTATAAACCAAATTTGAGCAAATTTGAAGAGGGTAGG
Organism: Henricia sp. BOLD:AAB3569; assembly: GCA_037783545.1. Classification (NCBI taxonomy): domain Eukaryota; kingdom Metazoa; phylum Echinodermata; class Asteroidea; order Spinulosida; family Echinasteridae; genus Henricia; species Henricia sp. BOLD:AAB3569. The sequence goes on along the minus strand of JBBELK010000099.1, from coordinate 2,264,241 downwards.
GTGATTTGACATGGAATGACCCTAATCTGAAACAGTCATAAAACACTATTCATAATAGCCATCTTTATATCCTCATTGCACCAGATGGTTTTGGAATGAAATCCAATGTTGGAACCAGCGAGCACCTATCGCTAGCCAAGCGGCTGACTACTGTCGAGATGAAGGAGCTTAATGAAAGACAACGAGCAGATCACGCTGTTAGGATGCAAGATCAGCTACGCAAGACGCTTACGGAGATGGAGAACAGAAACCTGGAACTGGAGCAGAAGTTTGCTGAGGTATCAAAGTCCGATATTTTTGGTGAACCAGCTGTACATGAATTTGAGCATGCTTCTACTGCGGCCATTGGCATTAAAGGACATGTTCATATTTTTCCAGAACAATTGATTTCTTTTGAACCTAAGAATCATATAAAATACCTCTCCAAAATACTATACATGGGGAGAAAACAGGAAATTTGCAATCTCCAATTTGGATGTGGAAGCAAAAATGTTGGTGTAATTATTACACAGCTTTATGGAAGCAGATAAATTAGTTTACAAAACATCAGTGGTTTTTTTACGATATCCTTGAAAATATACGGATTGAAAACACAAAAGTCCAGAATGGTAATGGGAAAAATATGACAAATGATATGGTATCAAAATCTCAACACCCATGGGAAAAATGGGAGGGGGTCCAAAAATATGATAAGGACACGCTCCTTTAAACACATTTTGTCGATACTGTTTCTACTGTAAACAAGAACATGTTTGCATGATTAGGTGATTTTTTTTAGCAATAATGACCCAGGGACCTAAGATAAATCACTAAAATAAATCACTTAATAATTGGGGCAAGCTGGTCAGGGATTTGGGTCCTATCTTAATTGATCTCTGGGAGGGGTGGTTATCTCATTGAAGGGTTTATCCCTCTGTAGGGCTTGTTAAGCTCACGTAACAGCCAATCCCAATAAGTGAGGAACAACTGCACTACCGTGTTTCGAGACCACCAGTTGGCTTCATAGCTCAATGCATAGTTCCGAGATTGCCCAGTTAACCCCGCCCCTTAGATACTGTTGCTATGTGCTCACAAGCCATCGCAAAAAAATGGCGACACAACGTACAAAGCAACGGGACTCGGCATAGAAAGCACAGATTCATTGGAGAAAACTCAAAGGTATTTATGTTTTAGGGTCGACAGTTACCGTAGCACACACTGAGCGAAGGGCTAGTAATGCAGGGATGACATATATTCATAAAAAAAGGGGTTTCCTACCTTTGAACAGCGAATCGCCCGACATTGAAACCAAAATTCACCCGGTCACTGGCGCATACAACATACAAACTGTATGGGCAGAAAATCGCGTGATTGTGTGATGATTGCATCACTTTGACCTATGTGGGCGCCGTCTGCTAGCTCTGTTGTGATTGGTCGGCGGGTTAGGCTTGATTGACAGGTCGGAACTATGCATTGGTATGGTGTCTGCACGTTAAGCAGAAGGTACACGGCTCGAATCACGGTGGAGCCATGTTGTTTTCGCTGCATCCAGATTTCCCAAACTCATGGACTTTTGTCCACATTTTTATCTAATTTGTGTTCTCAAATTGTTTGTGTTCTCACCCATAAAGTTAACAAGATTGAATTTGCAAGCTCAGAAGATTGAGAGTGAATTACGAGATGAGCTGACAGTGTGCGTTACCAAGGCAGCAAGTGACCATGATAAGAAGCACATTACGGAGCTGGAAAGATCAGAAGCCACTCTACGTCTTGAAAGTGAGAAACTCAAGGTATGTCTTGTGAAAAATGTGGAAGTATTTGTAATGACTTGGACTTGAGACTCGGGACTCGAGTCGATTCGACTTGACTTGACTTGAGACCCGTAGGCAGTTTGACTTGACTTGACTTGACTTGAGACTCGAGCAGAAGGAGACTCGTATTTTAATCTGTGAAAATATAGAAATCTGCATTAATTGTAGGAGAAATATGTGGATATTAGACATTGCCTTGCAAAAAAAGAGAATTTTCTTAGAATATCAGTTTTCGTCTAGAACATAAGTTTGTTGAATGCAGTGAACTTGAGGATAACAAGGAACCGATCGACCAATCACTTTAGAATCGCTTTCAAGACTGTTCCGTTTCAGTGATTTCCTCCAGGTCCAAGTAGACCTGTTTGAACAAAGTGATTCCCACAGCAATAAAATGTGACATTTCCTGTTCTGACTTCATATACAGTTGAAGTCAGAAGTATAAATACATGTACACCACCACTATCATCACCCAAAATGGTAAACAGGACTACCCGAACCATTGCAAGGTGTACAAGCTATGTTTTAAGTACTGCATGCACGTGAGGAATTCCACAAAATCAAGAATTTAGTAAAGACTGTTACAAAAATTGTGTAAGCACATGTATTTTAACACTTGGTTGCATACAGTTGTATTTTTACTTCTGACTTCAACTGTAAATAAAATAAGTAGTTCAGCATTTTATTATTTGTATAACATCCAAAAGATTTTTAACTTGCGAGTCTGTAGAGGTGTTAGTACATGCCTTTATTACTAGTAAATTAGACTATTAGTAAATAGTCTGATGTATGGACTCCCTAACAAACAGATTTTAAAGCTGCAGAGAATTCAGAATGCGGCTGCCAAACTTGTCACAGGTCTGTCACGTTTTTGTCATGTCACATCAGTCTTACATAACCTTCATTGGCTGCCAGTAGTTTATTGTATTAATTTTAAGATATTACTTTTGACTTTTAATTGTTTGGTACTGGTCCAGAATATTTAAGCAATTTATTATCGGTTGCACACAACAAGGTATAGTCTTCGCTCGAGTAATGGATTGTTATTGATCCCAGCCAGTATCCGATGTAAGGCTACACTTGGAGATTGTTCATTTCAATCTGCCGCCCCCAAACTGTGAACAAGTTACCAGTGAAATTCGGAAAATTTATGTTTTTAATTCATTTAATTCAGAAAGTGAAAACATACCTTTTATACAACCTTTTAACTGAAAGTATACAGTTGTGTAAAATGCTGCATTTTTGTTTAAGTTGTATAATGGGTGGTGGGTAAATTATTTTTTCCCTGTAAAGCGCATATAGACATATTCATATGGAATATGCGCTATATAAGTTTTATTAAGTATTATTATTATTATAACTTGCGTTTCGTTTCTTTGAACCGTATAATTTTTTTTATAAAGGTCTTGGCCAAGTAACAAATAGGTTTCGACTACATCGCAAATGCGTAACATCTCTATTAATGCGAAATATACCAGAGTGTCATTAATTAATAATCTGTAGTCTGTTGATCGTTTGTTTTTTGTAAAATCTGTCATTTTTCATATTTTTAAGGAAATGGTGGAGGTGGCATCATTTCAAACCAAAGCTCTAGAATCAAGGCAGGTTTCTAGGGACAAGGAGGTCCTGTCTCTACGGCAACAACTCATTGACATTCAGACACAAAGCAACGAAAAGGCAATCATAGGTATTTCAGTTCCTTACTCTTTAAAATGATTCATCTTTTAAAAACTGTTTTCTCAGAACATAGATGAGGTACTGAGCTGACTTATACACAGGTTGGTTTTTGTCATATACATCCTCAATCACACATGGAGATAACATGTAACAGTTGTCCAATCCTGTAATCTATCATTAAAGCCCCAATACATCATTTGCACTTGGGTCATTCCATGAGGTGTGACATACCAGGGGCCAATTTCATAGAGTTGTTTATCAAGCAAGGTTTTTCATGCTTAAGCAATTTTTCATGCTTGAGCAGCTCTAAGAAATTGGCCCCAAATCTTAAATATGAGTAACTTTCCAGCCCAGCTACTTTAGTAAGTATATTCATTTCATAAAGAAACACATGTTACACTACAATAGAAGTATTTACATCACATTGTAACAAAACTACAGACCTCCAAAATGTACTCGTAGTGTTAAACATATGTGGTGTCCATGTTGCGTAGGTAAGACAAATATTTCATGATCTGTGAGAGATTGGTCAGTGAAAACAACATGATTATATTGGGACACCTAGCCATATTCAGTACAACAAATATTTCACCAGATAAATAATTCTCCAGTCTTTAAATAATAGAACTTGTACCAACACAACATGGACACCGCTTTTTTGTTATATACCCAACCTCATGGAATGACCCAGTTACCCAAAATTTTACTTCACAAGTTGACAAGACAAACCCAACTAAAAATGTTGATAGCAATGGTAACAAACACCACATGATTTTTTCCCCATGTAAAATGGTACCTTTATTGGAGAAATGGTCAACTGAAGGTGTTTTTTTTTAATTGTGCAGACAACACAACACAAAAACTATGCATGGATTTTTCAGGTTTTCTGAAGTATTACTGCATCTATGTGGCTGACATTTCTACAAGGCAGTTTATCAACATTATTCTTTAGTTATGTAAGAGGCTGTCCAAAGTTGTCAACATTTTCACAGGTCTACAGACTGTACATGCACTGTAAAATGTTGACATTTCAAGGTATTGATAAATTTTGATAAGTAGTATTTCGGGGGGAGGGAGAGGAGGTCTTGAAAAATACTACACTCTGTAGAACCGTGAAAATGTTTTGGAAAACTTTGGACAGCCACTAATGCTGTTCCTGTTTTAGCAGTTTTTCTAATCATGTAATTTGTCTTTAATATTTCTCCCTCCCCTTGTATCCGTCTAGGTAAGCTGCACCATCACATCGTGGCCCTACAGATCAGTGAAGGGACAGCCGTCCGCAAGTTAGAGGCAGCCAACACTAAGAACAAGAAGCAAGAGGCTCGGATACTCCGCCTTGAGAGGCAGCTGGATGAGAGAGCTCAGAGCTTGTACCACTGTCGGGTTGATGCATGCAACAAGGCCAGGCACCTCAAGAGAACCATACAGGTTGGGACTCATATTGGTAGCAGTGTCGTAATCAAGGCTTGTCGGGATAAAATTATTCATCCAGCATGTTATGTAATATGTGACCGACTCTGGCAAAACCCGACGCTTCTCGGCATTTCCCATTACGTGATATGGGCCCACAACCTTAACAAATGGCCTCTGGGACCAATTTGAAAATTTGGCAGAATCAACATCGGGATACTTTCAAGATTTGTTTTGTTGTTTGACCTTATGACCTGTCTCAAAATTCCTCATATTATTGACAAAAAAATAAATAATCAACTAGTTTGTCAAACTTTAAAGACCAATAGCTCCATTTCACTTTTTCTGATCTGTCATACTTTAATTGGTCATAACTTCGCCAAATATTATCAGAATTTCCTCAAACATGTTTTAAAAGATACCTTTTTGTATGCACACTAAGATGATACCAAAACTTAAATTTTGAATTTTCATCACAAGTGTTGGGTTTTGCTGGACCCATTACTACATATAGTAATGGGTCTTTCCATAAAGTGACATTTTGGTGTCTCCTGTTACACCCGATATGCAAATTTTTCTGGAATCTAAGATGAACTGACTGATGAGTCGCTGCCCTGTAGCCACCTGGGAGGTCCATTGGTTTTGTACACCATCTGGGGGAAATGACACTCTCAGATGTACAAAACACCATTAACCCCTTCACAGTAGGCAACAATAATTCGTGTTCACAATAAGAGCGCCACCAAGTGTTTCTGTCGGAAAGGGCATTTTAGTGAAAGAGCGGTCGACATCGGTGTATTCGTTTACTGCACAAACATATCGGATTTGATTTTAAAACGAATTGATTGCTTTACGGTGACGTAACCCCTTCCATCCACCATTTTGGTTGTCATTTTTCATGACCCATGTGGCTCGAGTGATAACCGGCAAAAAGAGCAAGAAAAGCGTATTGGTTGCACTTACCTCTGTTGCTTAACCTTGCTTTGTTGTTGCACCATGGCTGTTGTATCGATAAAGATAAAAATGTATTTCTGCAGGCTGAAAATCGCGATCAAGTAGAAGCACTTTCGTTTTTACAAGCCGAGTGCATGCTCAATAATTTAAACGTATCACAACGCGAGCGTGCGGCATCTTCGAATGAAAGTACACTGGTGAGTATTTTTTACGCGTGTTCATGTGCGTCTATTGGCGCGCGCGTGTACTCGTGTGACCGTTGACCACCAAACATTCCCGGATGTGCTACGTCACGGAAAGCAATAAATACCTGATTTAGAGAATGAAGTTTATTTAGGAAGCCTTATTATTTATACACGGTTAACATCGTTTGCGAATAAGAAAAGTTAAATCTATGATGCTCTTTTTATAAGAATATTCACACGTCTAGCAATGATCGTGTCGACCAGACACGCGCGTGCGCACATCAAATGTCGCCTTTTCATGTTAAACGCTTGGTGGCGTCTTTATTGTAAAATGCCTGAATTGTATACTGTGCTACATAGCTACCAGGCTTATACAATGCTGTGGAATTTATACCAGTCTTATCTTGGTGACTTCATTCATTGCATCCACCTACCCAGTTTCGCCACTTGTTTCACCTGTTAATTGGTTGTTAACCTTTACAGGAGCTACGTAGGCAGTTCAGCGGGGCTGTTCCACTCAGCGATCAGGAGAAATTCTCCAAGGCCATGTTGCAGCTGAAGACGGATAAAGAAGAAATGCAGATTCAAGTCAAAGTGGTGAGAACATGCCAAACATAAGCATTCTTTTTTTAAAATTCTTTTTTTTCATGTTGATAACGTACCATGCCAAATATTGTGTCCATTACTTTGCTCAGTTGCACATTCACACAATGCCGAGAGAAAGGTTCAGTTCTCGGGGGAAACCATGAAGCGGAACTCCCAATCAGAGGTTGGGGGTTCGAGCCCCACTTCGACCAACGTGTCTGTGTCCCTGGGCAAGGCACTTAATCCCAGTTGCCTCGTCAACCCAAGCGATATATGGGAAGCTGTTATGGGGAATGCCACAATCTAACTGCTGATAGGATTGTGCGCCTTGGCCGGGTTGCCACCTAGTTGAAGCGAAATGGTTCTGGTGATTTCCTGATGGCAGCGGTAATAATGGCAACAGCCGCCTCGGAATATGACTACATAGATAGATGGCGCTTTACAAATGCTTGTGATTATTATTATTATTATTATTATTATTATTATTATTATTACCAGAGGGAGTATACCATTGTGCCTCATAGCTCAGATGGTAGAGCATCTGCCTGGTGTGTCAGAGGTCTTGGGGGAAAGCCTAAGGGAGTACACCACTGTGCTTCATAGCTCAGCTGGTAGAGCATCTGCCTGGTGTGTCGGAGGTCTTGGGGGGAAAGCCTGAGGGAGTACACCACTGTTCCTCATAGCTCAGCTGGTAGAGCATCTGTCTGGTATGTCAGAGGTCTTAGGGAAAACCTGAGGGAGTATACCACTGTGCCTCATAGCTCAGCTGGTAGAGCATCTGTCCGGTGGGTCAAAAATCCTTGGGGCATTTTCCCACTTGTGTTCTGAACAGTTTGCGGTACACGGAGCTTGCATGTGCACCGTGCACGTGAAACAGACTTGGGTCGCGCTTGCGCTTGCAGGCCGGATGGACAGACATGTTGGAAATTGCAAGCATGCTGTGTCGTTAGTATAGCCATTTTACAGACATTATGTACGTCCAAAACTTATTTTGAGACAGCCAAAGTAGTGAAACATTCAATACTGGTATGGTTTGTTAGCTATCTTTTACACATGTTTCACACGCATTGTCAAAAGCAATGTGCTATCAATCATTTCAGTTTACAAATAACCAAGCTAACCCACCGAAAACAAGGAAAATCTTAGTTTTAAAATGATGTGTTTAAAATGTCACAAATTTTTGCCTAAAAAGTGATAATTTTTAGTCAGAATTAGGACAACGCATATTCATAATACCAATTTTGAAGGTTTTGTTTAGTACAAATTGATGTTGGTGACACAAGCAAAACTCATAAAATAACATGTGGACTGAAGTAACTTGACAATTCAACATGAGTGGACAATCTACCCATTCATGCCATTGGGGCCCGAATTTATGGAATCACCCATTACCGAAATACTGCACAAGCTTACACTCCTGCAGAAGTTTTGTTATAAAGGTATACACTGTAGCAACTTCCCTGTGTATCCAATAAGTTAAACCGCTTTTCTTAACTGTTATAATATGCTATGGTTATCAACTGTTGTTGTTGCAGCTGAAGTATGAACGAGAGAAGGTATCGGACCAACTGGCCGAGTTGGAGCTGAGACACGAGGGACTACAAGAACTAATACAGACACTGCAAGATGGTAAAGGGGCCGTGAAGGTGGCCGAGTGGCATTCTAAGATGCAAGATACTAGACTGCAGCAGCTTAAACTGTCAAGGCAGATCGGCCGACTGCAGGAACAGGTCAGGACAGACCAGGGGAATGGGGGTGGATACAATAGCGCCACCTACATTGGAACGTTCTAATTTTGCCATGCAACTACTGCGCAGTCAACATCTGTTAATACACGCGTTGCTATGCACAGCCAGTAGGACTGTGTGTGTGTGCGCAGTGTTGTATGTACTTGCAAACTTAACACAGCAGTATATCAGATTATACCATGATTTCAAGTGTCAGATTTCAAGATTTGGTCCGGGTAGAATGGACAGAATTGTCCTCTCTTAAATATATGAAAGTTTCATCATTACAGTTTACATTTCTGAAAAGCCACGGTTAGAATGGTGGGTTTTCTCATAACAAATGACATTTGGTGGGGTGTTTTAGTGTGAAAATGTGAATACGTGCCGTGGCTCGCCGTGTGTTTTGCGCATACAGTTTGGGGTTAACGTATAGGATGTAATGCTGATAATATACGGCCAATTAAATCATCTAAATGACAATATTTTAAGTAAACAGGACCACATTATTATATAATGTGAATTTCACATGAACTAATTTATAAAGATTTTGGTTTTCTGGAACATTTTGAACCTTTGAAAATTTTGAACCATTTGGAACATTCTGAACCATTTGGAACATTCTGAACCATTTGGAACATTTGGAAAATTTTGAATACAGTAAAACCGCGTTAAGTCGAAATCGGATAACTCGAAACTCCGTTTACCTCGAAGTGATCGCTCATTCCCGACATGAGAATAGGCTTTTGTGCACACGAATACCTTCGTAACTCGAAATTCGTGTGCTAGTGGCTCCGTTTACCTCGAATTGTTTTTCGGCAAATATAAAAAGAAAGTGTGAAATTTTTTTCAGGAGTCTTATATAATCCGTCTTTTCATCAAAAGATGCAGCATGATGCATAATGTCACCTGATACAATAGGGCCTAATCAATCCATAACCGTGACAAATCTGCCTTCCGTGAACGCCTGAATACCGCAAGCTTAGGGCCTGCATTGAAGATCGCGTTGTGCTCACACATGCTCACTTCCATTGTTAAGCTTAGGGCCTGCATTGAAGATCGCGTTGTGCTCACACATGCTCACTTCCATTGTTAAGGATACTCGGAACCATGTGGTCCGTAGCCATACCATGGATACATACAGCTCTGTGTGGACAATGGCAAGTGCGCCCTCTATAGGCACAGGATAGCAATAATCAAGCAATCACACTGCTGGCCGGCCGTACGTACGTGCGTGCGTCACTGCAAACCGCCCACAAAATATGGACGATGTGATGAAAAAAAAAACACCACAAAATGAAGACACTAAACACATGGTGCGTGCTTTACAAAATGGACATTTTAATTTGTTAATCTTGTACATGAAATAGACCTTAAAGTAACAACAAAAATCTTGCCAAAACGATGTTTTGGAGCTAGGAAAAGGCCTTACAAAATGGGCTAAATACCGAGTCCACACCATACACACGCATGATATGGGGCTAGCGAGTTACGGTGGACACTTTTCGTGCGTTGAGCGGAGCGAATCGGGACCTCCGTTTAACTCGAACTCTGGATACCTCGAAGTTTTCGTCCATTCCCTTGAGTTTCGACTTAACGAGATTTTACTGTATTTTGAACCGTTTTGGACCGTTTTGGACCGTTTTGAACCGTTTTAAACATTTGGAACAATTTGGAATAGTTTTGAACCGTTTTGAACCGTTTTGAACTGTTTTGAACTGTTTTTAACCGTTTTTAACGTTGTGAACATTTTGATATATTTTGAACGTTTTGAACATTGCAACACCTGTATGCAGCTTTAAGTTAAAGTTTTCCTTTTTCTCTATCTCAGAACAAGTTCCTGGACGGCCTTTCGGCCAAACACGAGAAAACCATCACCTACCTCGAACATGACAACGTCCGCATCACGAGAGAGTCTGAAGAGAGGCAGTTGCTATGGGAGCAACGGGAGGTGGAGCTAGAGAGGATGATTGACAGCTTGGAAAGACAGCAGAAAGAGATAGCTAATGCTGCACTCAGGGTATGAATATTCATGATTACTCTTGCATATTAATACTCTGGAGAGGCAGCAGAAAGAGATGGCTAATGCTGCACTCAAGGTGAATATTCATGAGTATTCATGCATATTAATAGGCGGGAGAGACAGCAAAAAGAGATGGCTAATGATGCATTCAGGGTGAATATTACACAAATATTGACTGCAATAAGGGACATGGTTAAGATGAAAGCAAAATGGCTGGATATCAACAAAATCTTGGATATCTCTTGAACGTCTAAAAAGCTCCTGACCTCAAATTCTGATTTAGATAAATTCACTTTACATTCTTCAACTTTTCTAGTTTGAGGAGGCAACTGGTTCTCTTCCAGACCCCAGCCTGCCCATATCCAACCAGCTAGAGCATGCCATCCACTCCATCAAAGACGCACATTAAGACAATCCTGGGCATCCCTTAAACATCTAAAAAGCTCTAGTTCAAATCCTGATTCAAATAGCTTCACTTTACATCCTCCAACTTTCTCTTTTTAGTTTGAAGAGGCAACTGGCTCTCTCCCTGACCCCAGCCTGCCCATATCCAACCAGCTAGAGCATGCCATCCGCTCCATCAAGACACACATTAAGACAATCCTGGACGTCAGAGCCGAGAATCAAGCACTGCAGAAGGTACATGACCACCACCTCTCAAGTAAATTCGTTTTGAGTTGTAATCTGGGCCCAATGTCGTAGAGCCCCCTAAGCGCAAACAGTAACAGCGTGCTTACTGTAGCAGACTAGTTAAGTGCTATTTCATGGCCGCGGCGTGGTTAAGCATGTGCACACTTGGAAATGACTATTGTTGCGTCACTAAGTTGGGCTCTGCAGTTAAGGCACGTTTTTAGTTGCTTGCATTTAAGGATGTCTATGAAATAATAGCCTAACGCTCGGTTAAGAGAAAAGAGGCTGTTAAGTAGCTCAATGAAATTAGGCCCACATCATACGCCTGTAAGGCTAGTACAAGTAATTGCGAGCAGATTTCCCCTTTTTTTCTTTGAGCACGCCATATTTTATTTTTCGCTTTTTCATCTGACAGGCCAAAATTTTATTCCCCCGGGCATGGAAAGAGCACCCTTGGAAAAAGCCGACTTGAGCAAATATAGTTCTCCTGTGTGATGGCACTTTGTGCTACTGTGCAGTTGTGTACTTGTATGCACATGTTTGTGTGCAGATTAATGTGTGCACGTGCACATCCGCAAGCATGCAACCCACATAGTTTTGTTTGCTACTCATATGTTGTTCGTTGGCTGGACTTCATCAATGATGTTACCAAGTTGTTTTTTAGAGTGCTCACCAATAAATTGAGTGAGCAAAATATAGTTGTTGCATTGAATAGGTTGTTGTGCCATGGCAGTTGAGAATGTTGAAATGCCTTTTTCATGCTTCATTGTGAATCAAGTTTTGAAACAAATTCTTTCGTTTTTACAAGTTGAGCTAAATATTTATATGCATTACAACGTGAACATTTGGCATTTTTAAACAAAAACATGCAAATAAGTGTTGTTTAATTAGTCTGCGAGCATTGATTGGTGCCATGCAGCCGGTGGGACATAGAGTTCCAAGATGTCAGCCATTATGAAAAGCATTCTATTACATCCACAGTAAATTCTTATTAATTCTATAAATTTCATTCCATCAGTAATTTCAAGTCCCAGCTTAAGACACATCTTTTTGTTCAGTATTACCAGACTTGATGCTCTTGATGATGCTCTTTGGTTTTAACGTTTAATCTTTTTTATCTATGTACATGTATATGTATGTTATCGCTTTGGTTTTTGTTTTTTATACTGTTAAAGCGCCTAGAGGCCCTGGCATTTGGCGCTATATAAGATTGCTATTATTATTATTATTATATATTATAGCGCTCTTTAAGGGACCAACGAAATGCGAGCCTTATATCCAGAGAGCACTGTAACCACTGCATACATATTCAATAGAGTAATGGCCGGGACTTTAAAAAGAGAGCTTTATATCAGGTGGTATTATAACGAGAGTTTACTGTACATCTTGCTCCCAATCCTCTTTCAGAAACTCTCTGACACAGAAACCCAACTCAAGCAGACAGAGGACAACCTCCTGCAACGCGACAAGATTATCAACGAGCTTCGTCTGCGACTACCGGCATCTTCAGACAGAGACGAAGTCATCAAAGACGGGATGGCCCAAGGAGTCCGCTTTAGGGCTCTGGAAGAAACCTGCGAACACAAGCAAGCATTGAAGGTTGCACAGACACAGATCGAAGGAATGCAGGTTGGTAAAAAAAATAAAATGGTCCTCAGTAGGATTTGAACCTGCGACCTCTGAGATGAGGTGATCAAGGACGGGGTGGCCCAAGATATTTTAACCACTGTCTTGTTAAAGTTTTCTCACATTGAAAATCCAAATGGAACTATTTAAAAATGTCAATTACAAAAATATATTAAAAAATAGAAACTTTGTCTGGTGCCAAATCTGGATTGTCTCATTTTAATACAGGCTCGTCTACAGCAGAAAGAAGACGGACTGAAGAAATACACAGAACTGTTGGATGAGGCACGGCAGGTTAGTAAAGTGAAAAATTTAATTTATAAAAAATAAACGCAACCGATTTTTCCACACACTAAACTGACCATTTGGCAAGGCTTGCTTTTCCTATGGCAACAAAAAGCTATGCCATACATGTACTGATACACAGTGCTTAAAGAAGGTTTTACCTGTATTTAAATTAGTTACGATATCAACTGAAAAGAAATTTACAATTTTTGATTTAACTTGTTTCCAAAGAAAATTTATGCTTCTTTTGTTGCTCGGAAAAGTAAGGTAGCACGTGTTTGTTACAACCTTTAATATAACTTTTAATTTTTAAGAAAGAAGGAGCTATTCACATCTCTGTGATACTTATCGATATCTTTAAATGCAGAAAGACTATTTGTTCTCAGAAAGATTTTATTTGAAAAAAATGTTTAACATTTTTTTGAAACAAGAAAGGGAAAATCTTTGTGACAGTTATTTTTTTTGCTTGAAACACAATTATGATGCAGAGAGATGTTGAATTAAAGTTTAAAACATGAAAGCTTCAAGTTGGGCTGAGTAAATGGGTTGAAACAAAAGAGTGACTTTTCTGTCTTTTTTTTATTTTTTAAAGTAGATTTGTGGGCTTGTCTTGTTTTGACCACGTGTAGGAGGAAATGCCCCCTTTACTGTGTAAAGACCCATCTACATGTTTGACTTTAGTAGCCTCTGACCTAGAGCTGCCACTTACACAGGAAAGACGGTAGATTGGAGATCGTCTCAGGTCTTAGGATTTTGGTCTTGCAAGAATCGGCAGCAGAGCATAAGAAGCATCTTGAGGAGATGCGCGCCCTGCAGATGAAGGTTCTTGGACAATCAGATTCATCCTTCAATAAGGTCTTATTAATTGGTCTTGTAGGAATCGGCAGCAGAGCATAAGAAGCATCTTGAGGAGATGCACGCCCTGCAGATGAAGCTTCATGGACAATCAGATTCATTCTTCAATAAGGTCTTATAAATTGGTCTTGTAGGAATCGGCAGCAGAGCATAAGAAGCATCTTGAGGAGATGCACGCCTTGCAGATGAAGCTTCTTGGACAATCAGATTCATTCTTCAATAAGGTCTTATTAATTGGTCTTGCAGGAATCGGCAGCAGAGCATAAGAAGCATCTTCAGGAGATGCATGCCCTGCAGATGAAGCTTCATGGACAATCAGATTCATCCTTAAGTAAAGTCTTATTTATTGGTCTTGCAGGAATCGGCAGCAGAGCATAAGAAGCATCTTCAGGAGATGCACGCCCTGCAGATGAAGCTTCATGGACAGTCGGATGCAGCCTTTAACAAGTTCAAGCAAGCTGCTCAGGTTAGTGTCGGTTCTTTCTGTTTCTACTTTTTTTTCCTCTAAGACCTCTTTATGCTTCCAGTTTTCATTTTATTACACGACTCTTTCTGATTCTTTATCTTGACTGGCTGAAATGCAGTCACATAGTGTTCACTAATATAGGCTAGTGCACAAAATTTGCTGCAGCGTGAACTAGACGTGCATCAAGACTTTGCACATGCAAAATTTCTGACTATCATTACTGACTGTGTACTAAAAAATGTCATCATATAGCAAAAAGTGTCACTTTATTTGCAGTTGAACTGCATCTTATTGTCAAACTGCCTATAAGGCCAAGAAAAAAATGGCCGTGTTTCGTATTACCTGCCCCAACCTAGAAAATCACGCAGAACCTACAGTTGAAGTCAAAAGTATACATGTACACCACTACCATCATCACCCAAAATGGTAAACAGGACTACCCGAACCATTGCAAGGTGTACAAGCTATGTTTTTAAGTACTGCATGCACGTGAGGAATTCCACAAAATCAAGACTTTAGTAAAGACTGTTACAAAAATGGTGTAAGCACACCAGTTTTAACACTTGGTTGCAACTGTATATCTTTTTGCTCAAAACTCAAAACTTATCTGGCCTACCTAAAACCTAAATTTTGTGTACATCGCCTTTTTTTTGTTACCCCTTCAAAGCATGGAAAAGTGGCTCACTCTTGTATATTTGCAATGTTGTAATGTACAAGTGGTAAAAAAATACTGACCGTCATCCCACCCTAATATATTTGACTGAAAATATTTAGAGCAAAGATATTTCCCACCTACCCACCCTGAATTATTTTGAGCTGCAGATAGTTCAATTGCTTATTGTTTAAATGCCTGTTGTTGGACTGCTGCTTGTTGAATTTCCTAATTGCATTTATATTTTGGCCAGAGGTATGTTATAAAACGCATATGGATTGGCATAATTTGGTCTCCAGTGCACAACTGTGTGCCCCTTGGGCCTGTGAATGACCTGTGAATCACCTCGGTCTACAGGGCGCACAGATGTGCACTAGTAACCTCATTGCCAGTCCATATGTGTTTTAATATACTTAGGAAACAGAAAAGGTGTGACGCAGAATCCTCCAATCAAATGACAAGGATTTTATTGGGTGTTATATAAAATTTCAAATTGGACCGACTGAATTTGGGACCTCATCCAAGTTTAAAATAATAATAATAAAAACACACAACTGACACATTATTTAACTTAATCACATCTCAAATTTATCCTGAACAATTCCCAGACCCTCGTAAACCAACAAGGAGCCCCGGTCCCTACCAACAAGCAGCTTGCTCGTCTGCAAGAGCTGGAGGATCTGCTAGCTGAACAGGACAACTCGCTGTCGGCAATGTCCATTAAGCTCAAGGCAGCGCACACCGAGACCAGCAAGTGGAAAGGGGTGCTGGAACGCAAGATGCAGGAGAACAAGGCAGAGAAGGCTAGGTACAAAACACACAACCTGATAGGTCGAGTTCGGTCGGTCTATTCTTGACACGGGCAACTAGTTCTCGGTGGATAGGTGGTGTGTGATAGGTGGTCGTGTTCCCGCCATTAGGGCATTGTTCGTGTGTCAAGAACAGACCGCCAGAACCTGACCCTATATTAAAGTGCCGTTCGAATAGCTTACACTGTGTAACACCAACTTACACCAGAGCGTAATAACATGTCTGCCCTGGGGCCAATTTCATGGAGCTGTTTAGCAGCCGATTTTGTGCTAACGGAAGCTCCGGCTATTTCATGGAGACTGTAACCTTAAGCACTGGCAAACGTTTGCTAGCTTCAGAGGCAAATTTGCTAAACACTCGTGACGCAACAATGCCTGTTTCCAAGCACGCGCACGTTTCCAAGTTAGCACAACTTTTCTGCTACAGTAAGCACACGTTTTCAGCTAGCGCTTAAGCAGCGCCATAAAATTGGCCCCTGGTGCCAGCCACCACTGCCCCAACTCGTGGCAGTCCCACTGGTGTAAGGCTCAGTGTAATGACCTCACTGAGTAACCGTGTGGAAGTTGCGAGTGATAAAACATAGCGGACAATTTGGAATCACGAAAATAATGCACAGATTTAGGACTAAAATAGGAGAGAATGGGGTGGTGAACATTTTCCTTGGTCAATTGATGTCTGTGGACGTTGACACAGTTTAGCGTTACCTTTAGAACAACTGATTTCGCGTGGCATTGGTTTAAATTTTTTCTCTCGAGTCAAACAGTAACGGTGTTATAAAAGTCCCGCCTGGCAACAACCATTGACCTGTGTTACCAGAAGTTAAAGCGAAAAACTGTGGTATTCTTTTTGCATCTTAATTGGTGCAAACCAGATGTAATTCAGTGTAGGCTATTCAAACACTACTATTGTATTTTCACTAGTGTTCAGACCAACCTCGCACAAAGCTCTTCAACTCTTATTTTTGTTTGGTGTCTCAAAGTATACTTTCCCTTTTTTTCCATCAGAACCAGGAATATAGTCGGACCTTTCCAAGTCAGATCTTTCCAAGTCAGACCTTTCCCAATGAATTTGGATAGTGTATTTCGAAGAGGTGCTTTTAGCAAGGCATGGAATTGGAAATTAGGATAATAGCATTGTTTTAAGTTATGTTTTCAGACAATTTTGTTGGGAAAAGTGAGATCTTTTTGAGACCTTTGACAAAAAATGACCTCATGTTAGCTACAGTTGAAGTCAGAAGTATAAATACATGTACACCACTACCATCATCACCCAAAATGGTAACTCAGGACTACCCGAACCATTGCAAGGTGTACAAGCTATGTTTTAAGTACTGCATGCACGTGAGGAATTCCACAAAGTAAAGACTGTTACAAAAATGGTGACAACGCAAGTTTAAGCACACCAGTTTTAACAATTGTATACAGTTGTATTTATACTTCTGACTTCAACTGTATATGTGGAAGTGTTCAAAGTTTGAAAATGTAAACATGTGAAAGGTCTTGAGGGATATTCTCAGAAAGGTCACGACTACATTTCAAGCTTTGGTGCAAGAATATCTACATTGCTTCAGCTGAAATTGATTTTCAGTTTCCATGCTTGTTTATTTTTCTGGGGCAGGATTGCGGGTGAGCACAGTGCCAAGGTAACAAGACTGGAAGGGGAAATCAGCGAGTTGACAAATATCATCCAGGAAAAAGAAGACGAGGTTGGTATTTTTACTCAAGACTAATATTTTTCAAATTATGTTTTAGACTCTGCTGAATTTTTCTGATATTGTGCCATTGCTGTTGAAAATGCATAGTTCCGACCTGTCAATCAACCGAACCCGCCGACCAATCACAACAGAGATAGTAGACATCACCCACATAGGTCAAAGTGCACTGTCTCACAACAACATCACGCGATGTTATGCCCCATACAATTTGTACAGTGTTGTATGCGATGATCCAGGTGAATTTTTGGTTTCAAGGCCGGTCGTTTCGTTGTTCAAAGGTACGAAAGCACGTATGTCATGATATGACATCCCTGTATTACTGGCCCTTTACTCTGTGTGTTCTAAGATAACTGTTGACCCTGAAACATGAATACCTTTGAGTTTTCTCCAATGAATCTGTGCTTTCCGTTGAAAGTCCTATTGCTTTGTGCGTTGTGTGTCGCCATTTTGACGATAGCGTGTGAGCCATAGCAACAATATCCAAGGGGGCGGGGCTAACTAGGCAAACTCGGAACTATGCATTACTCTTTATTCGTCCGCATTTTGTATTGCTAAATGAATGAGTTGGTAATCGCATGCTATGAAATGCATAGGGAAGGGAAACACAAACACAAGCTACATTTCAAATGATGAATTATTGCTCTTTGTCACATATTAAGTGGTGGTGTTAAAATTAGCGATTAAAAGTAGGTTTGGCCAGTTTTAAACATACGTTTAAAACCGGATAGGGTCCTTTAATCCCATTCATAAATACCTTTTTGCGTAAATCGGTAAAACTCACCAAAATTAACTCCTTGTTTTGCCACGCCATGATGTTTTGCATTCACTTTCTACACCCACAGTGTCAACACCGCGTTCGTACAACTGCTAGCTGTGCGTCGCTATGTTTTTGTTCGATCGCACACATTATGCGTAATGCAAGCGTGTTGTGCACGCACGCACACGACTGTGTACTTGTCACAGTGCACAATTTGCTTTAGGGAGCGTGCAGTTTCTGTGTGCATGTGCATGTTACATACGCGCCGACCAGAGCGCGGGCGCGACTGCTAGCCAGGCTCAAAAGTGTTTAAGACTGACTGTGCCTTTATCGCTTGGTTAAAACTGCCCGCATGATGTGCTTTCAGCCCATAGGGATGCGTAAACTGTCTAAGGTATTTATTATTATTATTATTATTATTATTTTTCTGGTATTCAACCAAGGATTCCTCAATAGTGCTCATTGCACTGTCACTCGCAAGCGTGAGGAAACCCATGAAGAATTCGAATTATAGAAAGTGACCAGAGACACCGGGGAATAACCCCTTGCTCTTTACGAAAGAATGCTCTGGGATCTTTAGAGTGCGTTACCATTACCTAACACACTGGACCAACGGCTTTTCATCCCTTCCAAAGGATGGAGCAAGTGTGGTTGAGTGCCTTGCCCAAGGGCACAGGTACCGCAGCCGGATTCGAACCTGCAACCCCAAGTTTTCACCCATGATTGCGAGTCAATGGCCCTAACCACTCGGCCACGGTACCCCATTTATGGTTGGATGATAATTTGTCTCCACATTACAGATCAAGAGTGTGCAATTGGAATTAGAAACACAGAAGGAGGCCAACACCAGAGCCCCAACCACCACCATGAAAGCCCTCGTGGAGAGACTCAGACACGATTTAGCATTGAAGGAAAAACAACACAAGGTTGGTTTTCCTAAATACAGGCTGCGTTCGGGCGTGCAGTTCTCGTTACTCGGGAGTAATGCGTGCGCATTGCACTCCTATAACGCGAACGGCAAATCCGCAGTCCGCGTGCGCGAATGGCAATCAGTGAAGATGGCTGTCTCTTGCCATCACTGCACAAAAAAATGCCGTTTCATTGCTCACAAGAAACTGAGGAAATACAGGCCGTAAGTCGTGAGAACCTTTGATGCCGTCTAAAACAAACCTTAGTGAGTTATTGTTTTAGTTATTGAGATGACACGTTGAGCAAATTCACAAAAAAATCCCACCCATACTCTGCCATCTTCGTACAAATCACATGACACTTGACAGGAGTACGAGCACACTCCCCATTTGTTGGGGAGTAGTGAGAGCATACTCTCACTGACCCGAGTGTCGTTATTCTTGCCGTTCACACGCGCAGGAGTATAACTCGTGTTAACACGAGTACACGCCCGAACGCAGCCTCTGTGTCCGAATTGATCACGTTGCCTGTACTCGATTGTTAAAGATATAACTAAAAGGATTTTTGAAATAGGGTGCAATTTGCATTAATTGCAGAAAGAAGTAAACCTTTTATTATTTCTGGTTTATTATCAAAACAAATATTGCATACCAACAGCATAAATGCTGACATTCACAATATTTACAGTAAAAAAAGCAATATGAAAATTTGCAAAAATGCAATAAAATATAAAAGACAAAAACATAAAACTAGACATTGAAATCACAACATACAACAAACCCAACAAACAACTAGTCCGATAAACAAGTAATAGATTTTACACGATGGACAAAAGCTACATGTAGAAGCAAACCCCCCACCCCCAACCCCCATCCACCCTCTCATTGGAATACAACGGTATACACTGGAATTTAGTTGTTGTATTTTTTTAAAATACGTTAAAGCGTATAGTGTTTTTCATTGTGGGGAACTCTGGGTGAAAGTACGGTTGTCAAATGAGAAATGTGAAGTGATTAAACATAACACATTTTTGCCTCTGGGGGCATCATGTATTGACCACTCTCACAGACGGCCATCTTCGTAGTTAAAATACACCTGTGTATTAAACGCCATCAGGTACGCGTACGCACATCGTGGAAAGTGTTTCAAACACGAGCGAGTGTTACTCAATATTTGTTCGAAATACGGCGCAGCCGATGTGCGTCACAGGAATTTACGCTTAAGATCCTGATGCATGTAGCAATCTGTAGGAAGTGATTTAATGACAGACAAAGCGACAGAACCACAATCATTAACGTAAAGATTTATGAGCAGTACTTTCAGGAGCGTGTCCAGATCACATTTTTGAGCCTCCATTTTTCGCATGGGTGTTGAGATTTTGATACCATATCATATGTCATATTTTTCTCATTACTATTCTGGAATTTTGCACTCTCAATCCGTATATTTTCAAGGATATCGTCAAAAAACCACCGATATTAAACTAATTTGTCCGTTCCATGGAACGTATTTTAAGGAAGTATTTTATATGATTGTTAGGTTAAAATGAAATCCATTTCTAGAAAAATCTGAGGATACAGTTTATCTGCTTTTATAATGAAAAGTGCAGCCTAATTGAAATAATTTGTGTCTCAAATTCAAAAAGTGCAGCAACTGAAAATGTTGTACTCAGGCTTAATATTTTAAACAAAAAAATCAGTGAATATATACTGAAACGCAAAAGAAACTTACCACCTTTTAAACCTTTAGATAGCAACAATAACACTGCGTGTAGTAATGTGTAAACTTATTTGTGGACAATAGTGTCCTTACTGTCAGACCAAACGTGTCTGAAGGTCACTTGAACCTTCAATGGTCACTTCATGGCACAGCTGTTGAACAGCTGTTTTGACTGTCAGTGATTGGCCAAGGGGTATGGGATGATTGTAATGAGCTGCACGTGATGTCTTGATGTTGGCTTTAAAAAGGCCAGTGCAAAATGGGCATTTCAAGCAACATGCCACGATTGTCGGGGGATCAAAGACTGGTAGGCAGTATGCGCCGATGATGCACTGCCTGTATGAAAGGGGACTGACATTGCACCCTCTTCTGTTCTTTACTGTAGAACAAACTGATGAGATGGTGTATCTTGGTCAAAAACTTGACATGTCATCAATAAAATGCCAATGTTTCAATTAGCAATTGTTGGTTTGTTTTATTTTGAACTGTTACAATTTCATTACATTTTGAACAAGTGGTAAGTTTCTTTTGCGTTTCAGTATACTTTCAACACTGCCACACTGTCAAATCAGCAAAACCTTTCCACAGCTCACTGGATGAATGAAATGTTGTATTTGTCTTGTAGTCTCTGAGTCAGGCGCTGTTGAAGTTGAGGGCCGACATGGTGGATACAGCTCAGCAAAATGTCAAGGCTAATGCTGAGGATCAGGAACAACAGATCAATGTGCAAAAACTGCTGGAGAAGGAGACTAAGCACATCAAGGTAATAGATTGCCTAAGTGAATATGTCATCTTTTGTTGGTTGCCTAGGCAATAGATCTAAACTAAAAATACTGAACCGTGTCCCAGTGCTTTGTGTATTCGTGGAAAATCTCTTGCATATTGATATTTTTTGAATGTACTCCTTTAGAGGAGGGAAGGGGCAGGGTCTATCAAATGATTATTTTGTATGCTTTTGAAAATATCGATAATTGTGGAAACCTCTTATTTTTGTGTGTGTGTGACAGGATCAACTTGATGAAACGAGGGGTAAGCTGGATGCTGCCAGGAAAGAGTTAAAGAAACACAGGGCTCGATCGTCGGATCTCAACCGAGATATTCAGGGTTTGAAGCAGGTAAAATCTCATACTGGAATTACCATAGTACATATTGTGTTGACCAGTGTTCTAGTTATAAAGGCAGCTACAAATACAAGGCCCTGCGCGCAAGTCCAGTCTGTCAATCTCAATCAAGTCACAAGGCATTTAGTCCTTTGCATTGGGCAATATTCAATACTCCTTATTCCGAAACCACTGGTACCTGTAGTATCGATATTCAAACATGTCTAGCTTTTGTTAATTCCAACCCTAATTCATATTTATTCTTCCCGATGCAAGCCAAATCACATTTCTTCGTCATTTGCGGTACCCGCTGCTAAATGATTCAAACCGGCCAACACTGGCCAGCTTGGTGGTCGAGTGGTTAGGACATCTGCCTAGTATGCAGGAGGTCGTGGGTTCAAGTCCCACCAGAGCATGCAATAAAGTTTTTCTCATAGTGTCTCGGGGAAGCACCGAGTATACAGTGCTAACCAAGTTACGTTGGTTAAGGGCAAAAACAAACCCTGGTTGATATTCATTCTGCCTGGTGCAACATTCCTTTGTTAATACAGTTACAGAGATGCCAACATCTACAATTTAGGCGAAGTTTGTATATGTACAATAATTCTAGAATGCATAGCTTAAAATGTGGGGTTTAAATAGGGCTTATCTGTAAAGTTTTAAAATTTCGTGTCCAAAGCGGGTGCCCCGTGGCAAATAACTCTTTTTTCAAATTGCAATGTTGGCATCTCTGCAGTTTCATATCAAAATTGGCTGTCGGCCGACACTGAACGCAATAAGTGAGGAAGACACTAAATGAACTGGGTTTAGTCAATTTTCACTAAAGGCCTGTCCGCATTGGACTTTTTTTGGGAAAACTTACCGAGACGATGGGTACTTTTCCCATTTTAAGTCCAATGCGGACAGCCTAGGACGTTTTCCTCTCAGTAACTTTTCCCGAGTCCAGTGGTTACTTTTTCTGGCCAACTTCTGCCCAGGAAAATTGACACAGCGAGTCGGTAAAAGCGCTCTGGAAGCGTACGTCCGGGCTGTGAAAGTCAAACTGCAAAGGGACACTGCGCATGCTCTTCCACTGTCTCGGTAAAATTTTACTGTGTCAAAAAGTCCAAATGCGGACAGCAGTAAAATTTAGCCATTTTTCATTTTACCATCGTCTCGGTAAAACCTTTCAAAAAACAAGTCCAATACGGAGACGGTTTAACACTGGACTGGTTTAAAAAATGGACTGAATTAGTTTTTGACCCTTTAATTTAGCATGGCAGCACTGTATAATCACTGCCATGTACGGAAATCATAGTTTCATCACTGATTGACCTTTGCTTCCAGTCAAAGAGAGAGACTCAGTTGGTAGAGCGCTGTTATTTTAGACCTTAATTAGTGTAACCCATACAACGTTATTTTCCATCTGTTTGTATGTTTGCAGGATTTGGAAGCTAAGTCGTCTGCTCTTCAGAAACTCAAAGAAGAAAACAAGAAGATGCAGCAGAAGATGGAAGAGCAAGACAGGGGTCAAAAGGTCATATCTTGAACAGTTTACGATTTTATAGTTTAAAATTTAACAAACTCAAAAAATTAAAAAATATTATTTAAATTTTATAAATGATTTAATGGAGTCGATGATGACATAAGAAACGTGTCTGCTTTTGATTGCCAAAAGAGGACCGTGGTGACAATATTCACCTAATGCTCTTTATCATTTTGCAGAGTGATGAGCCAGAGAGAGGGCCTTCCATCGAAGTTGACAAGCTGAAGAAACAGATACAATCACTGGAGGAACAGCTCCAACAAACAAAGGGGTCGGCGGTCAAGGATGCAGCCTCTGATCCAAAGAGGGAGCAGGTAGGTGGACAAGCTGAAGAAACATATACAATTACTGGAGGAACAGCTCCAACAAACATAGGGGTCGGAGGTCAAGGATGCAGCCTCTGATCCAAAGAGGGAGCAGGTAGGTGGACTAGCTGAAGAAACAGATACAATTACTGGAGAAACAGCTCCAACAAACAAAATGGGTCAGAGGTCAAGGATGCAGCTTCTGATCCAAAGAGGGAGCAGGTAGGTGGACAAGCTGAAGAAACGGATACAATCACTGGAGGAACAGCTCCAACAAAAAAAGGGGTCGGCGGTCAAGGATGCAGCCCATGATCCAAAGAAGGAGCAGGTAGGTGGACAGGCTGAAGAAACAGATACAATTACTGGAGGAAAAGCTCCAACAAACAAAGGGGTCGGAGGTCAAGGATGCAGTCTCTGATGCAGCCTTTTCCCACCTTATGTCTGACAATTTCTTTTGTTCTTCTTCAAATACGTCTGTTTCAAAGCCTGCTTTTTTGTGTGTGTTTTCCCAAAGAGTGCAGTGGAAGTTGCCAAGTGGGAGGAGGGCAAGAAATGGGAGAAGAAAGTTGAGACCTTACGGAATAAGCTGAAGGAGAAGGACAAAGACATTGAACATCTGCAGAAAGCAAACAAGATGATGAAGGATGCCCTCAATAGGTCAGATATACTCAGTATCTTTGATTAGATCATAAGGGAGTTTTAGATTGTCACGTCGAGTATATGGACTGCGACGTAATGACCTTATTTTGAGACTTCGCACATGCATTAACTCATCTCTGTCATCCACTGCCGGAATCGAGAATGCATTACATATGGTTTTGGCATTCAGTCCAAATCCGGAACATGACGTCAACAAGTCTCAGTCATATAGTCAGCATGAAAATTTAAAAGTCCCAAATGATGGAAACCTTCAAACTGTACATTTAAGAAAAAAAGAATTAACATTTATTTTATAATGAACAAGAGAAACTTACTTGAAGGATACTTGAATATTCAGGACTGGATTGCACAATTGGTGCAGTATAGTATAGTATAGTATAGTTAACACATTTACAAACACAAAACTTGGGCTGAGAGAAAAATCATAAGGGCCTAAAGGCATCGGGATTCGAACCTGAGACCTCTGACTAACCGGGCAGATTTTTCACTTATCACGATTTTTCTCTCATCCCAAATTTCGGTGTTTTATTTCAATGGTGATTAGGCACCATACCAGATATTGCGTTCGTTACTTTTGGATTTGAAATTTTAATTAAAAATATCATTTAAGAATCAGAGTTATTTATTACTTTTTGGGTGGATTTTTATGGGGGTGGGGTGGTGGAAATCCAATGAAACTTAGAACTAAGTGAAATTTGGTACGTACCTAAAAATGGAAGAAGGAAAGAAGGAATGAGCTTTAGAATTGGGTTAAAACAGTTTTTTTTCCAGAAAAATAAAACATGTATTGGAAGGGGTCACAGCGCAAACCCTCAATGTGCAATGAGAGAAAGTAATACTAACATTCACACACCTTCCCTGTGTGTTTCTTGTTGATTTTCCAACCAATTTTAGGGCGGAGAGAATCAAGCCTACCACAGCCACAAAGCTCGAGTCCACCAAGAGGAGTGGAACCCCGGACTCTGCCGTTGAGGAACTTAAGAAGAGGAACTATGAGCTAGAGGAAGAGGTTGGGCTTAAATTTGAAGACTTTTGTCGCAAAATGAGATGAACACTGTTTTCGAACAATTTCAACAAATTGTCAAAAAATTTGACTCGGAGCATGTTGAAAGTTGTCTTTGTCTAGAGTACGAATCCCGATGAGGATCATAACTTTTTTCTCATCCCACATTTGGCTATTTCATTTTGTGACAGTTAGGTGATTCATCAAATATTACATTCATTAAGGTTGCACATCAATGCAACACGAAGAAAAAGTTGGGTTCTTGGGGAAACCTGTGGGAGTATACCACTGTGCCTCATAGCTCAGCTGGTGGAGCATCTGTCCAGCGTGTCAGTGGTCTTAGGTTTGAATCCCAATTAGGACTATACGTTTCCCCCATCCCAACATAAATGATGAATTTGAAATGCATGGTTTAATTTTCATTGGTTTGTATGATCCAACTTTTATCTTTAAATATAACAACTTTATAGTATGTAGTATAAATTTCTTATTTCTTGTTTCCTAGGTTGCATCATTGGAGCGTCAGCAAGCCTTAGGTCAAGGGTCAATGCTTGAAGATATCAGGCAAGAGAACAGGCAGCTGACTGAGAAGCTGGATTTAATGGAACGCCAGATGGCAAAACGCATGGCAAAAAGCACTGAGGTAATCAGAATTGTAGTCGGGGCTGCCACAAGGCCCTGCAAGTCCTTAAATGTCCATTGGCTCTGTCATTGAAGCGTCAGCTAGCCTAAGGTCAAGGGCCAATGCTTGAGGATATTTGTCAAGAGAACAGGCAACTGACTGAGAAGCTGGATTTAAAGCCCCAATATACAACATTTGCAGTAACCCAAATTTTACTTCACGAGTTGACAAGAAAAATCTGCCTAAAAGTATTGATAGCAATGCAGGGATGCCAGTCTTAAATCCAACAAAGCCTTTTTTCCAGGCCGGAAAAGTAAACGGCCAGAAATATAAGGAGAATATATTTTTAACTCTTCAAGTCCAAAAAAATGTGGAAAATTTTCTCACTTACTGATCAACGATGTCCGGATATGCCATGTATGTCATGTATGTACAGGCACGTAGCACGTTTTCCCAATGATTTGCACACATGCAGTATGTCTGTATCCTGGCCATAATCATTCACGGTTAAAGTATCGCGAAACCAGACTATCGATCAGAAGTACATAGAGGGCGCTGTATCCATACAGCAGTGGTTAGATCACATACATACAGACATCCATTGCATTGCACTCGTACTGTCAATGTACATACTGTACAGTATACTGTGCTGGCGAGTCCATGTGGACACACGCATGCAGTTATAATAGTAGATCTTTTTCCGGCCCTGAAGGTAAGAGCCACTGGCATCCCTGAGCAATGGTAACAAACACCATATGATTGTTTTTTCCCGTGTAAAATTGTACCTTTGTGGAAGAAATGCATAGTTCCGAGATTGCCCAGTTAACCCCACCCCTTAGATATTGTTGCTATGTGCTCACAAGCCATCGCAAAAAAAATGGCGACACAACGTACAAAGCAACGGGACTCGGCATGGAAAGCACAGATTCATTGGAGAAAACTCAAAGGTATTTATGTTTTAGGGTCGACAGTTACCGCAGCACACACTGAGCGAAGGGCTAGTAATGCAGGGATGCCATATATTCATAAAAATGCGCTTTCCTACCTTTGAACAGCGAATCGACATTGAAACAAAAATTCACCTGGTCACTGGCGCATACAATATACAAACTGTATGGGCAGAAAATCACGTGATTGTGTGATGATTGCATCACTTTGACCTTTGTGGGCACCGTCTGCTAGCTCTGTTGTGATTGGTCGGCGGGTTCGGCTTGATTGACAGGTCGGAACTATGCATTGCCAACTGAAGGTGTTTTTTTTAAAAATTGTCTGCAGACAACTTTTTACCATTCATTCAACACAAAAACCATGCATGGATTTTTTCAGGTTTTCTGAAATATTACTGCATCTATGTGGCTGAAATTTCTACAAGGCAGTTTATCAACATTATTCTTTAGTTATGTGATGTTGTTCCTGTTTTTAAACGTTTTCCAATCATGGAATCTGTCTCTGATTTTGACCAGGACCAAAGCGATCCAAGTGCCACTTCAGCCACGGATCCCAGACGAGAGGAACAACTCCAAAAACAGATCTTTGAGCTATCCCAAGAAAACCTAGAGCTTCGGTTTGATGCGGAGCAGGCTAAACGGGACGTACCGAGATTGAAACAACGCATTGAGGATCTGCAGGGGTACAACGATGCCTTGAAGGCTGACATGGAACGGGAGAAAGGGAAGAACAGGGCTGCGGCCAGCGCGACCAAGGTACTCGGGAAGGTAAGCATGGGCAATTTAGGTCAGTGTGAATGCCAAGTAAAGTCATTTTATGAGCATTGAATATTATACAAATATTGACTGCAATGAGGGGCATGGTTAAGATTATAGGCCCAAGGTGATCTCGAAGCCATGACTATGCCCCGAGGCGGAAGCCGAGGGGCATAGTCATGGCTTCGAGATCACCTTGGGCCTATAATCTTAACCATGACCCGAATAAACAGCAGTCAATATTTGTTTTATATACCGAATGTGTAGATTTTTGTCATCTGGTTGGTTAAAAGTAACGATACATCATGACAGTGGTCCTTCGAGTTTCGATTTCGGAAGCTGGTCTACGGCGGAAAAGTTGTATATTTACAGCAAACATTTGTAGCATAATCACCTGGCACTTTAGTAGCACATTTCACCTGACACAGTTTAATTCACTGTAGGCCACTTCTCTTACTTTCTTAAGGACTTCATCATCTACGACAGACGACAAAATGACGTCGAGATCCCGCCATTACCGTCCTGATGAATGTTTACGTGAAGCGCCCAGCTGCATAATTGGTGCACAGCTATGCTAACACATGTAATGCGCGCGTCCGGAACCCGCTAAATGACTATGCCCGGGGCATGGCAAAGACTATTGCCCGGTGGGCATATACGCGCCGGGTCTAGCTGATTCAATGCCCCCACTTTTAACCAATCAGATGACAGGAATCTACGCATGAGGTATATAATTTACATTATAGTCGAACCAGTAACACGTTTCTAATTTTTGTCACAAAAACAGACCCATTAACTCTTTGGTGTTAAAGCCGGCCTGAAAGCTTGAAGCTACTTGGCGAGGAAGAAAGTTATTATATAAAACGGATGTTACTTGATAAAGTTGCGTTTTTCTTATATTTATTGCTGACTTTATATTAAAGATAAAAATTAAAAACTAGACCATGTTCGTCAACCGGCAACAGGCCAAAATAGTGTCTCCTCATAGCGAGGAGACACTCACTATTTTGCAAAGCAAGTTGCATGATTTCCGCATAGCATAAACTACCAGTCGTTATTTTTCTGTAAAGGTTTTCAAAGTTTTCGGTGTATTTTCTCAGTGGTTTTTACACCGAATTCATTTTTTATATCAATAAAATGCCAGCTTCGTGCCTTGTCGGTGGTAACACTTGCAACTCTGTGGAATGTCCGCGGTTCCGTGCGTGCATACAACGTGTACGTGTTTGCTGCGAGGAGCCAAGTACACCACCATCGTCAGTGAAGCAGCTCTGTGTGTCTCCTCGCTATGACGCCACACACATAGCTCGAGTTGATTGACGTGACCTTTCGTTTTTAGTTTCGCGTAAAAAGAGTCTTGGAAAAAGACTGAAATTTTCTGACTTTTCCAGGATGAAATTCTGAATATAATGTTCTTAGTACATAAAGGACTATATAAAGAAAGGAATGTTGTTGAAAACCATGACAGTGAAGGGAGATTTCCACCCAGCTTTAAGTAACCACACCCTATCAACTTGAAGTATTCAGCCCTACATGTATGTTGACAACTTTCTAAAATGATTATCTATGCTATTGATTGCTTTCGATGACGTAGAACATCCGGGAATGTGTGGTGGGCAACAGTCACGCACGTACACGCGCGCGCCAATAGACTCACATGAACACGTGTAAAAATACTCACCAGCGTATTTTCATTCGAAGATGCCGCACGCGGGCGTTGTGATACGTTCAAATTATTGAGCATGCACTCGGCTTGTAAAAACAAAAGTGATTTTAGTTGATCGCGATTTTTAGCCTGAAGAAATGCGTTTTTATCATTCTCGATACAACTGCCATGGCGCAACAACATAAAGCAAGGTCAAGCAACAGAGGTAAGTGCAACCAATGCGCTTTTCTTGCTCTTTTTGCTGGTTATTACTCGAGCCACGTGGGTCATGAAAAATGCCCACCAAAATGGTGGATGGACGGGGTGACGTCACCGGAAAGCAATCAATAAAACAAGACCTTCTCTGTTGCACAGTCTCTTGGCTCCAGTGGCAAGTCGGTACCCGAGCTTGAGAGGACCATTGGACTGATGAAGAAGGTTGTAGAACGTGTACAGAAGGAGAATGAGGAACTCAAGAAGGCACCGGGAGTCACAATCCAGACTGAGATCCATGGATTAAGGGAAGAAAACCACAAACTAAAGGTTGGTCTATTTTATTTTTCAGGAGAATATTTGTATCAGTTAGGGTTTGTTTTGCCTAGCCTACCCGACGTAACTTGGTTAGCACAGTATACTCGATGCCAAGATACTGTGAGAAAAACCTTCATAGTATGCTCTGAATAATTGCGACCCCCGTTGCGAAATAATTCAAACCGGCCATTCAACACCGGCAAGCTCGGTTTGCCTTGTTTGCAGTAGGTTGTCGGTTCGAGTCCTACCCGAGCACACTATGTTGGAAAGCACTGAGTATACAGTGATAACAATTACGTCGGGTAAAGGGCAAAACAAAACCCTAATTAAAATTTTTTCCGTTGGTGCTAAGATTTTGATACCATATCATTTGTCATATTTTTCTCATTACCATTTTCAAATTTTGTGTTCTCAATCCATATATTTTCAAGGATATCATCAAAAAACCACCGATGTTTTGTTAACTAATTTACATGGTTCCATATTAAAAGCAGTGCAGTAATTATACCAACCTTTTTGCTTCCACATCCAAATTGGAGATTGCAAATGTCATATTTACTTCTCATGGATAGTATTTTGGGGAGGTATTTTATATGATTCTTGGTTAAAATGAAATCCATTTTCTGGGAACACGCTCCTTTAATTGAGTTGTCCATATTTCATTCCACAGACTGATCTTGAGAAACTAAAGCACCAAGTGGGAGGCCAGCTGAGCACTCGCTACGAGAGCACACAGAAAGGTGTAGCCAAGGCAGTGTCAGAGAACAACCGATTACGGCAGGAGCTGAAGAGAGAGGTGGAATCTGCCGAAAAACTGCGAGTTAGTCACAGCCAGCTGAGTCTCGACAAAGAGAGGTTACATAGACAGCTGAGTGAGGTAAGGGTTGGGATGGGAAACTGAGGGTCAGTCACAATCAGCTCAGTCTGGAGGAAAGGCTACAAGGTTTAATTTCTGAATCGTTGACATCCTACCAAGATATCAGAATTACACATTTTGTTCCATAACCTCCGACTGGTATTTTTTTCTCCTGTGTCTTTACAATTTGGTGCCGGAGGATGTGTAAACATGTTCTGTCAATGTATAGTCACAGTGGCGGCCGCCGCCTTGGGGTATTGTTTTTCTTTGGTGAGAAGATTCATACACTGAATGTAGAAACGACTCTCAAAAGTCAGTATTTGTCTTGCTTGAACTTATCTTAAGCCCGCCGCACACGAGAGCTATGTGCTGAGCCAAAATTCATTCGTGGCCGATGGCGTAAGGAGATAGCTCTCGTGTGCGGGCAACTTACGTGAGCATTTGGTCACTTGTGCCACTTGAGACAAATTTCTAACGTGTTTGATAATTTTGGCCTCGCGTGGCCAAAATCTCACGTGTGCGGGGGTGCTGAGCCAAGTGCTGAGCTAAATTAAATGTAGCTGGCCAATTAAAAACCATCCCCATATTCACGTGATATGAATACAGTGCGCGCGGGCACCGCTAAGGTCACCAAACTTTTGCTAAAGTGTGGCGACCTTGGCGGGGTTCGCGTGCGCGCGCTGTTTTCGTATCGCGCGCGTGGTTTTAATTGGCCAGCTACATTTATTTTAGCTCAGCACTTGGCTCATCACCCCCGCACACGCGAGGCCAAAATTATCAAACACGTTAGATATTTGTCTCAAGTGGCACGAGTGACCAAATGCTCACGTAAGTTGCCCGCACACGAGAGCTATCTCCTTACGCCATCGGCCACGAATGAATTTTGGCTCAGCACATAGCTCTCGTGTGCGGCGGGCTTAACCTTTTGGCCAGTCACTTTGCCTTTTTAAAAAATTGTTATTTTTTATTTGCCAAAAATAATCCTGGCATCAGCTGGTTAAACAAAAACTCATATAAATTGATTATTTAGGGTGAAATTGATTGCATGTACAGACAGTATACCTCTACAGAGTTGCCAACTCTCCCTGATTTTGCAACGGTTTCCTTGAAAAATGGCCAATCTTGTGGCTTTCAATACAGATAAAAACCCTCATGGATTGTCAATTAACAACAAAAATGAGACACATGTCAGGGGATTTCTCCAGGAAAATTGGCAGATCTGTCTCTAATATACTCTGTCTTCCAACCGAGCTATCCTGCCCTGCCTGAAATGCTAAACATTTTAAAATCAAATTTTGACAAAGCAGAAAGTCTTTAGGCATGGAGTTTTTTGGTCAAACTTACCGAGACGATGGGTACTTTTCCCATTTTTAATCCAGTGTGGACAACCTAGGAAGTTTTCCTCTCAGTAACTTTTCATGAGTCCAGTGGTTACTTTTCCTGGCCAACTGCAGCCCAGAGAAAGTTAACCAGGGAACTTTTCCCCAGACGATAAGCGTACGTCCAGGCCGTGAAGTTCATCCTGCGAAGGGACACTACGCATGCTCTCCCATGGTCTCGGTAAAATTTGCTCATGTCCAAATAGTCCAAATGCGGACAGTAAATATTTAGCAATTTTCCATTTCACCATCGTCTCGGTAAAACCTCACGAAAAACAAGTCCTACAAGGCTTTTGGATCCCCAAGTAAGCAGATTTATTTGTGTTTTTTACTTAACAGAGCCATGAGAAGCTTCAAATCGAGCAGGCCAGGGGACCACGGCTAGAGGGCGCCGATAGCAAGAGTTGGAAATCAATCGTCGTTACGAGGATGTACGAAGAGAAGATGAAAAACATGGAACAGGAAACAGAGAAAAAGGTAGACGGGGGAAAAATTATAGAAGACAATGCTAAACTTGAGGGCATTTATACAATTTTGGTTTTTCTGACGAAAACTGATTCGATACAAATGTGGACAAATGTCTACGAGTTTGTGTAATATGGATTATGGATGCATGAAAAACAACTTGGCTCCACCGGGATTCGAACAGCGGACCTCCTGCTTAACATGCAGATGCCTTACCAATAGACCAATCCAGTAAGCTCCGCCCATTTTGGAATTGACCAATCACAGCCCCAGGTTGAGGTAACCAAAAAGTGGATCTCCATGAAATGTCAACATTTTACAGTGCATGTAAAGTTGTACGCGTCCCTCAACTCCCTCCCCCCTTCCTACGTTTTGTAGAACTGTGAAAATGTTGACAACTTTGGATGGCCCCAATACAAAACTAGTTTTACTTATCTTTGACTGCTTCGTGTCCACCAGAACTCCACCATTCATGACATGAAACGGCTGTTGAGGGATTCAGCACAGAGGGAGCAGAGCCTGATGCAGCAGGTGGGTGAGCTGAGAGAGAAGGTAGCCATCTTGGAGCGGTTCCCAACGGATGCCTTGACGTCGGACACTGAGCTCGTCCGAGAATTGCAACAAACCAGGTAAAGCATTTATAGACCGTATCGAATTGCTGCCATCTTGTAGGGCAACTTTTGACATTTAAATTGGTCAACAATGTAAGCACAAAATATGCAACGATGAGTTTCTTTGTTCCTCAAGGAACAAAGAAACTGCCCCACAAGATGGCAGCTATTCGATACGGTCTGTTCTTGGTGTCATGAAGAATGTGCTCGGAGTACACGGTACTAATAACGTTACTTCGGGCAGAGACGAACAGTTTGTCATTGAATAGTTGTATTGTGATAGGAGTCTTTCCACAGTAAAGGGGGCATTTTGGCAACACAGACCACATTTTCCAGAAAATAAGTTTAAGTTGTTCTAAAGAGATAACTTAGGTTCAAAAAGGGTTACAAATAGTGTGACAACATGCCTTTCTAAAAACCCTGTGTACAAATTTCCAATATACGCTCGTAACCGGGACGTACACTTGTGTTACATTTTAGGCCGTCCCGGTTACAAGCGTATATTGGAAATTTGTACCAGGGTTTTTAGAAAGGCATGTTGTCACACTATTTGTAACCCTTTTTGGGCCTAAGTTATCTCTTCAGAACAACTGAAACTTATTTCTTTTATTTTGAGACCAGACAAAGGTATTTCCTCGAAAATATGGTCTGTGTTGCCAAAATGCCCCCTTTACTGTGGAAAAACCCAATTCAATGATGAACAGCCCAGTGATTTAAAAATTTCCTTGCAGGTTAACGGCCAATCGTCTTGAAAATGAGAAGGCTGAACTACTAAATGAGCTCAAGTTATTCCGACTGCAGGGAAGCCAGCCGACCGAGGGTGGAACAGACAAGGTTAGCATGCCCATCTTGGATTAGGTTTCGTTGAGGGATTCTATTTCCATTTAACCTTGCTGAACGGTTTTTGTGATTAAAACATGGAAGTTTTTAGAGTCGTATACATTTTTGACCTGCTCTTGAAAAATTATACTTATGTCGTGCCGTTTAATTTGAGAAGAGTTTTTGCGACAAAAACAAGATATGTTTCTGTCAGGTTTAAAATGCATCACTCTAAGATCATCATTGGTCAAATTTGTGAAACGTCAGCAACAAATTTCAGGCTGCTACTCATAAAAACATAACTTGCTTCGTGCGACATTGTACTCATTTTCTCAGAGTGGGTCACATTTTATAAAGGTTGCGGAGTCTGCAACTGGCCATTGTAGTTAAGAACCACTAAACTCAAGTGTTTGATTCTTGCTTCAACACAATTTTTGACTTAGGGGCCGTCCATAAAGTACATACGCACGAAATGCTGACTTTTTAGACCCCTCCCCCCGTACGCATTTTTTTGGCAAATTTGTTGACGTCATCCATTGATTTTAACATTGGCATCTGCATTGGCTCTGACACTCCCCCTCCCCCCCCCCCCTCCCCCTCCCCCTCCCCCTCCCCCTCCCCCTCCCCCTCCCCCTTTCCCCCTCCTTGTGTACATACTTTAAGGATGGACCCTTTAATAGCAAATTTAACTCTTAATAAATTTCATCTAGGATGATTTTCTGACTGAGCGACTCCACAACTACAACAAACTGATGGAGGAGAATGTTGAGATCCGAACTGATATGAAGTCCCTTCAGCTGGACCACGAACGACTCAAGAAGGATAATGAAAGAGTGAGAATGATGATTTTTTCTACTGTCCAAGATTTGCATTAAATTCAGATTTTTCAACTCTCCCTCATCTTGTTGAAAACTCCCAGAAATTTTGTCAGTCTTCTGGTGGATGGTGTGTGAGACTTTCGGGCGATAAGTCTGTGGTTCCTGGCCCCGGCCTGGTCAGTGCTATTGCATTGTATCCTTGGACAAGACACTTTATTCCACATTGTCTCTCCACCAAGGTGTATAAATGGGTACCACTGAGGAAATACTCAACTAATGTGGGGTACTGTGGCCGAGTGGTTTGGGTCACTGACTCGCAACACTCGGGTAAAAACTTGGGGTTGCTGGTTCGATACCCGGCCGTGGTACCTGTACCCTTGAGCAAGGCACTTCAACACACTTGCTCCATCCTTCGGAAGGGATGTAAAGCCGTTGGTCCAGTGTGTTGTGTCTAGCCGTTGATTAGGGAGTTTTCGATTTGCACGACGGATGATTCTACGACGGATGAATCGCTATCCCGACTCATCTGCGCATGCGTCGACTTTGCCATGTCGTCGTCGTCGTCTGATTTCTAGGACGGTAGTTGGGGCAAATCAACGTTGTGGCGACGACGGCAACGTTTAGGTAACATTTGACCTTCAACAACACATTTTTTTGATCTCATGACTCGATCTCAAGTCGTCGTGAAAATCGAAATGGATTAAAAGTAGGAAAGGACGTTTTGTGCAACGACGTGTTCGCGGTCAGATTTTCCACCGTCGTGTTTCTCTCCGTCGTCCAATCGAAAGCTCACTAATGACAATGGCGCCACCCACCTAAGTGGAATATAAGTTTGTAAGCTTCATGCAATTCAGCCTATGGGCTGCAAATTGAAGTTCATTAAACCCATTAAATAAATAAATTAAAAAAAACTGCTGGTGTAAACCTACGATGGTCATGTAGCTACCTTGGAGGTTCTTCAGCACGGCCACAAAGTGCGAGAGAACAGGAAGTGTTCAGTTTTAGAGTTGAAAGGAAAATCCCGCACATGAAAGCGTGTGGGGAAACCCAATCCACATACAGACCCAGATGGGGTTCGAACCAGGGCCACAGAGGTGGAAGGCGAGGAAAGTACTATACACCAACCTCAACCTGAAATTTTCCTGTCTTCTCTTTCAGCTTCGGAAGGAACTGGAGCAGTTTGATCCGGCATTCTTTGAAGAAATTGAAGATTTGAAGTTTAACTACAGGGAATCAGTGCAGCGCAACGTGCAATACGAGGAACAGTTACGGAGATTCTCCCAACAGTTTGGTGTATCGGTCAACATACCTGATCTCTGAAAAATGTTGAATTCGACAGAATTTAAGCCAGTTTTCTAGTTGTGCCTTAGAACACGAATGCTTTACTTGCCAAGAAAAAAATTGCTGCAGGTTTTTTTTAGTTAAAAGAAGTACGGTATGTGCTCTGTAGATTGATGTGTATCAACACTCTTAAAATGTGGCGTCAGTTTTCAGGGTAAACATTCACTGGTAACCTGAATAAACGGCCATTGCTTTATGGGTGTGGCACCTTGAAAAATATTTTTTTTTAAACACAGAAGTTTTTGCTTTCAAATGAGAAAGCAACGAAAAAAACAACAAACGTTTTATTTAACAATTAATGTCAATATAACAACAAGGTGCAAAAACGGCCGCATAAAAACGGTGTTTTTCACAGGGTTCCCGATGTCTAAAATACAAAGTATGATTTTTTTCGTTAAAATAAAGTAAATACATGTGATTTAACAATTCATTTGGATTTGCTGAGAACCATGGACAATATAACTTTAAGTGCAGGAAAACAGTTGGCTGGTTTTAGTGTAGACACAGCAGCCTTAGCAACACACAAAGGGTACAATTTTCACTTGAGTCCTCTATTTCCAGATTTTTATTTATTCTGAGGTAAAGATTAGGTGAAAAGACAAAGTTTGTCACTATCCCGAGCCAAAATCTGTAAAGAGACGGTGATCAATTCCTTCGTGGCAGTTAAAATACTGAACAGGATTTCCCTCGAAAGGACCTGCACTTATGAAATATGAAGGAACAAGTTGTATGGAAGATTTAATATTGATGATAAGAAACGGGTTGTGTCAAATTCCAAGAATTTGATTCCGAGTTTGCTTTCGGCGGGGTTGGCTCAATTTTAGTTGACCTTCACTCAGTTTATTAAACACTAAGTGTTTCAGTCTGTTTTTTTCCCCGATATTTTGGTAGTTCATGCATGGAGTAAATTGCATATTTGGGTCTTTCCACGCTAATGGGCCTATTTAAAAAATAAGTCAATAATTCCTTTCAGATGTCTTCAGTTTATCTCAAACTTAAAGAAATTCCCTTGTACTGTTCTCAGGAGATAACTTTTGCCCAAAAAGGTAAGAAAATGCTGCCACAACATACATTTCTGAAAAGCTTGTGTACAAATTTCCCCTTATACGTATGTAATGTGGACAGACAAAATTGTGACATATGAAAAAATTGTACACGAGGTTTTCAGAGGTGTATGTCGTGGCACCATTTTCTTACTTTTTTTGGGAAAATTTATCTCCCGAGAACAGTACAAGGGAATTTCTTTAAGTTTGAGATAAACTGAAGACATCTGAAAGGAATTATAGACTAGGCCCATTAGCGTGGAAAGACCCACTTGTCTTATGAGTTTAGCATTTGTGAGGCAAACTACTAACGGATGTATCATTGACATTTAAGAAATTGCTTAGAATAAGTTTACTTATTACAGCTGAAGATGGTTGTCGCTAAACGTTTGTCGCTAAATAAATATATTTCACAAGATGCCTTTTAGAAGAAAACAATTTTTTTGTAGAATTTTAAGTTAAATATAGGGTTCAGTCTGTGTGTGATCTGTGCTCTTCTACAAACCAGTATTGCAATAGACGGTGTTTTAAAAAAAAAGATGTATCGGCAAGTCTACACAAGCAAAACCATATGTGACGGGCTCTAGGAAAATGAGTCACAAGTCGCGCTGGCTAGTATTCTTTTTGCGACCATAAAAAGAATTCTGTGTCATTTCTACGCTCATTAAAATACCTAAACACAAAAGAAATTCCAGGCGTAACACAGACATTCCAGGCGGTATCTGGGCACCGCCAGGAATTTCCATTGTGTTTTGGTATTTTATTGAGCGTGGATTTGCCGCGGATTTCTTTTTATGGTCGCAAAAAGAATACTAGCCAGCGCGACTTGTGACTCATAGAGCCCGTCACATATTGGTGAAAAATGTACTATTGTGTGAATGTGTGAAGACAGCTGTTTGCAAAAGTAGCATACATACAATGGGTGTTTTATGTCAGTTAAAACCACAGAAAATGTTCTCCATCTTGAAAAACAAATGTGTGCAGATCTAGGAGGCATAGGATGGTTACAAAAGTTTTATTTTCCTAAGTGAGTCCAAAATGAATTGTTGTAGTCGAGTACTTTTCGAGTACCAAGTATTTTTTATATAAATATGTATTGGCTTGTCAAGTCCAATATACACTTTCAAGTATAAAGTTTGTTATTTAGCCTAAAAACGAACGCTTCCACAACCGAGTATGTTAAAAGTCAAACTGAAGTGTTTATCTTCAAACCAAGTTTAGCTATTGTACAGTTCTTGATGTTCAAAGACTTGAACATCACTGTGGGACGATGGATCTTAAACATATGGGTCATTCTATAAATTTGGGGTCCAACGTGTGACATTTTCCTGTCCCTGTTACACCTGACACTGCCATTTGCCATACAAGTATTATTAAAAATGCCTTCAAAAATATTTTTATGAATTGTACTTTATGTAATCACTCCTTGAAATAGAAGGCATTTAAAGAATATGTCCTGAATTTACAAACTACAACATTTTACAAGATGTCAGACGTAACAGGGGACAGAAAAATTGGACCCCAAATTTATAGAATGACCCATATATTAATCAACAATTTCTTAATGTACTCAAAAAGTATTCGACTACAACTCTGCCATAAGATGTTGAATAAGATGAAATGACACTTTATTTCCCGAAATAGGGCATTTAGTTGCAAACCTGTCAAATTAACTGTTTTGAAATCGGCAATTGGTCTTTAAAATCAGAAATGGTCTTTAAACATTTTGTGTAATGTTAAATTGTTGACTCTGTAAAATCTGTATATTTTTGTATAATCTCAGGATCAAAATAAAATTGATATTGGACGATGTAAAAATATTTTTTTTTTTTATTGTTATCATTGCACCAATTAGTTCTCATATTTGGCCAATTTTAATACAGAACAAATCCAAAACAGTAATTTTTTGTGAAAAAGAAAAAGAAAAACAAAATCAAAATGAGAAATTTCCCTTTTTACAACTTCCCCTTCTCGCCACATTTCCCCCTCACCTCTTCCTCCGCCAACCTCCCCCTGGCGTGCCACTTACAAAAGTCCTCCACTTACGAAAGTCCTTCCCCTCCTCCCCGCCCCTAGCACCCCTAACCCCCTTCCCCTTGTCCCCCTCCCACACCCCGCCCTCCTCCCCCAACACCCCCAACACTCCACTCCCCTCCCCCTCCTCGAGGCCTCGCTCTGCTCACTACCTCCGCCCTCCCGGCCCCAGAGGGCGCCATTTATACAACCACTTGCACTTTGTACTTGTTGCAACATTTCACATTTTTTCACAGCAGCTAGTTGTTCGTTTTCGATATTAATTGTAATAGGCCTAGTAGTACTAACTGCGCAGCAGAATTTGTGAAAACTTCGCCTTAACCATTGCACTCCACCGCTGAGGTACGTTTGCTTCACTGTTTTGGGTTGAATTATATTCATGTAAAACTGCAAGTGCCAGATTACGAATCGAACATCTCTTGATTGTCTTCGTCTTTTGTGCTTCACGTACGCGTATTACGCAATGGCGTGAAACACAAACAAAACATTTCGCAAACCTTTGAGTTGAGACTCCATGCACTAACCTGTGTTTTGAAAGAAAAACTTGATATTTTTTCATAGCTAAAATACTTTTTCCTACATAAATTTATATTTTCTGATCGAGGCACTAGACCTAGTAAATAGGCTATTGGTATTTTTTCGTATTGAACATAGATTTTAAGGAAATTACCTCCTGGAATCAACATACTTTTAGAAGGCTAAAAGTGTTGTTTTGGACGTTTTATATTGGGACGTTATCATTTTCTATATACACTTTTAGCCCCTTAACATTTTAACCCCCTTCGATCGTGTGGACCGTTCTTACACGCCCTCAAGAGGCCAGATACACATGTGTAATATCGTACCGTAAATTCCAAATCAGACATTTAAAAGCTCACCATGGTGGTCCTTGTAATATCTAGACTTCTGTACCCTTGTCGTTCATTGTCCATGATGACTCAAACATCAAAAAAGGATAGAAGGAAGCAAAATCTGGAGTAAAATCGACAAATTTGGACAGACGGGAGACTTGACCAAGTCATGCATGCTGACTTCGCTACCCACGTGATCGCATCAAAAGGAAAGTAGTCCCACCCACGCGGATGGATTTTGTTTAGCCTAGACCTGCCCCCTGTCTATGTGCGCTACGCTGCTCTCACTCATATACAACGCGTGGGGAAGTAAATTTGTGGACATGGGTCCAGTCTAGGCTAAACAAAATCCATCCGCGTTGGTGGGACTACTTTCCTTTTGACGCGTCTCAGCATGAAGTCTGGGGTACCATGCTCGCTGAAAATTGTCGATTTTACTCCAGATTTTGCTTCCTTCTATCCTTTTTTGATGTTTGAGTCATCATGGACAATGAACGACAAGGGTACAGAAGTCTTGAGATTACAAGGACCACCATGGTGAGCTTTTAAATGTCTGATTTGGAATTTACGGTACGATATTACACATGTGTATCTGGCCTCTTGAGGGCGTGTAAGAACGGTCCACACGATCGAAGGGGGTTAAAATGTTAAGGGGCTAAAAGTGTATATAGAAAATGATAACGTCCCAATATAAAACGTCCAAAACAACACTTTTAGCCT
Organism: Henricia sp. BOLD:AAB3569; assembly: GCA_037783545.1. Lineage (NCBI taxonomy): Eukaryota > Metazoa > Echinodermata > Asteroidea > Spinulosida > Echinasteridae > Henricia > Henricia sp. BOLD:AAB3569. The sequence goes on along the minus strand of JBBELK010000099.1, from coordinate 2,223,445 downwards.
TCTAAAAGTAGAATCAACAGATCATCAAATTCTAACTTTTCTAAGATTATCTGTTGATTCCAGGAGGTAATTTCCTAAAAATCTTTATTCAATGTATACGAACAAAAATGCCTACTTCTTTCTGGTACTGAAAACAAGGATTCCTCAAAAGTGCCCATGTTGCACTGTCGCTCACAAGCTTGAGGAAACCCATGAGGAGAAGACCATGAATTAGAAACGGCCAGAGACACCGGGGAATCCCCTTGCTCTGCACAAAAGAATGCTCTGGGATCTTTAAAGTGCATTGTCTAACACACTGGACCAACGGCTTTACATGTACATCCCTTCCAAATGATGGAGCAAGGGTGTTTAAGTGCCTTGCTCAAGGGCACAGGTACTAGAGCTGGGAATTTACGGTGAATTCAGAAACCGGTTTGCAATTCTTTCAAGTGTCGGTTAACCGTTTAACCGTTCAGCCGACATAACAAATTGTTGCTGGTGTTGATAGATGCATGTGCAATGTGCTTACAAAAACTAGTCCCCCAAAATAATAATTGAATCTTTATCTGGTCAAATTGTAATAAAATGATTTTGAATTTTTTGTTAAATGCCTACCATTTTTTATTTATTTATTTCTTCATTTGTTTATTTCTTTTTTCTGTTTCCTAGAGTACAGGTCACCGTCATGGCCGATTACATGCGAGTACATGCTGACGCTCTACCTTTACCCCATGGAGGGAGTATTCAGAATATTCACACAACATGTTCAAAAGACATTGTTCCCGTCAGAGAGGCTGCATCTGACATGGTCGAGACGTCAACGCCCGGAAAGTTGCGTCATAGATTCAACTGTCGTACGTGTCTTCCGCCAGCTCGGCCAGCCTCCGAATACAAACATACCCTCAAACAACTTGGTGTAATATCTTGGCCAGTGGTATGCATTTTTTGTTTATTTATATTAAAATTAGTTTCTTGTCCGAGCCCTTTGAAAAAAGAAAGGTTGTTTTTTAATGTGCCAGTTTTTCCAAGACAGTGTATGGTTTCTTTTTTAAAATGATCTCTATTTGCTCCATTTATAGTGCAAAAAATACAATAGACCTTATGCGTAGCGGCCATGATAGAGGGCAGGTTTTCATATTTAAATGATGTGACAATAGATCCACAATGTGCCTACTCAAGCATGACGCACTGTGATAATGTGACTGCCCTCTATCATGGCCGCTATGCATAAAGTCTATAGGAAGTTGGTACACACACACAAAAATAAAGTGGCCGACTTGTCAACAATTTCATTTTTACAATTTTTTTTTTTTTTTTATTAACAATTTGTTCCAGGCTGGCTCAAAAAAATGTAAGTAGGGACGAAAAAATACTCAACAAAAACGACACTTATTGTCATCTGAAATTTTAAGAAATATTCGTAAAGGCTAAATAACACATGTTTGGCAGACTCAACAAGGGCACAGGCTGCACCTACTTTTAGAAGGCTAAAAGTGATTTTCTGATGTTTACATTGGGACTCTATGAATCACTTTTAGCCCCTTACCAATGCATAGTTCCGAGATTGCCCAGTTAACCCCGCCCCCTTGGATATTGTTGCTATGTGCTCACAAGCCATCGCAAAAAAATGGCGAGACTACGTACAAAGCAACGGGACTCGGCATGGAAAGCACAGATTCATTGGAGAAAACCCAAAGGTATTTATGTTTTGAGGTCGACAGTTACCGTAGCACACACTGAGCGAAGGGCTAGTAATGCAGGGATGACATATCTTTCATAAAAATGCGCTTTCCTACCTTTGAACAGCGAATCGCCCGACATTGAAACCAAAATTCACCCGGTCAATGGCGCATACAACATACAAACTGTATGGGCAGAACATCGCGGATTGTTTGTGATGATTGCATTACTTTGACCTTTGTGGGCGATGTCTGCTAGCTCTGTTGTGATTGGTCGCGGGTTCGGCTTGATTGACAGGTCGGAACTATGCATTGAACCCCATTTGCCATGTTGAATTTTCCTGCATGACCAAGATGGCGGCCATTCTCCAAAGTGAAATTTTACCTTACAGTCAAAATTAAACATTGAAAAACTAACCATGGAAGTCCCTGGAATCTCCAGAATGTAGTACCGTGGTCCATTTTCCCCGATGATTCTTCTAAACAGGAAAAAAACTAGTCCAACGTAATTTTTCTTTACATTTTCCCAGCAAACTGAAGGGAAGAGCGGGATGTTACACATGACCGACCATCGTCAATCAAGGTCAAGATAGCCCGCCCTCTTGTGGTCACCTTATTGTACTGCAGTGACGTCATACAATGAGGTGACCACAAGAGTGCGGGCTATCTAAACCGTGATTCGCGATGTTCGGTCATGTGTTACATCCCGCTCTTCTTTCACTTTGGAGAATGGCCGCCATCTTGGTCATGCAGAAAAATTCAACATGGCAAATGGGGTTCAATTGGTAAGGGGCTAAAGTGATTCATAGAGTCCCAATGTAAACATCAGAAAATCACTTTTAGCCTTCTAAAAGTAGGCTGCACCTATACAATTGGTCCAGATGAAATTTAAAGAGCTTCACATGAATGGTGTGAAATGCATCGACTTTGTGGCTAATTTGCTTTTGTGTTGAGTACACTTGACTTGACCCTAAAAGTTGATAAACAGAAACATTTAGGTTGATCTCCACCATAAAGTTGATATCTCCTGGCACTGGAATGTTAACCAACGCTTTCATGGTAACAAGCCAATAGGTTTTGATAAGACTGAGGGAGGGGTGTTATTTTGTCAAAAAAGTTGCCAAATTTTGCCTTTTTGAGGACCAAGAACCAGGGTTGTATCGAGTCTCCCTCTTCTCGAGTCCCACGCCAAGTCAACTCGAGCTGCCTTAAAGTCCCGAGTCAAGTCAAGTCTTGGGTCCCAAGTCAGGCATACTGGTCAAGTTGGGTCAAGTAAAGTACATGTAGTGACGACAGTAAATGTTCAAGCTAATTTCAAAATAAGTATAAACGTAGAAACTCGCATTTATGTTGCTCTGGCCAAGGTTTCTTTAGTGCTGAAATACAATTCAGTCCCCAAAATGACCCCAAAAAACAAAAATGCATAAAAGATCTATTTTATTTTTTGGAAAACTCAAGTCAAAAAGTCTGAGTCGGTCAAGTTATTGAGATTCGAGTCTCAATTCAATTCAAGTCCAGTCAAGTCAAGTCATTTGAGGTTCAAGTCTCAAGTCAAGTCAGTGAAAATCAGGATCCGAGTCCCGAGTCCCGAGTCCCGAGTCCTGAGTCCCGAGTATATTAAGAAGTTGGGATGTCATGAAAAGAAGCAATGACTGCAAAACAATGATGACCGTACCTCGAGGTAAATTCTTAAAAATGTTTTGCTTTTTTCCCAGGTGCTGTACATGATTTCATCCCTTCTCCTCTCGGTAACAACTATAATTTTCTCTGGACATCTAGGAACAGATGAAATCGCTGCCGCCTCTCTGGGACAGTCGGTAATTTCTTATTTTGGCTTTCTAGACGTCGGCAAAAAGTTGATGTTTAGCCAGTTATGGAAAAATGATTATATAATAATAATTGCAGCATTTGCACTTTTACACAAGGTATCACAGCGCTTTACACCAGTAACTATACACAGGGCAATTCCGTAAATTCAGATTTACACCTCAGAGACTTTGAGGGCTTGTAATGCTTCACATATTCAAGTTGTTGTTTTTCAAGCATCATTGATAGAAGTGTAATTCCTGAAAAACTTAGTGTAATATGCGTGGTACATTCAAAAATATCTCGGTTTCGGACGTACTCATTAAAGGGCCCCTTATTTATCCTAAAAATCCTATTTGTAGCTTGCTTTGGGGGTTAAAACAAAGGTTTTTTGTTTTTATGCTAATGCAAATATGCATATTCATGACCAAAGTCACGATGTCACAAGAGGCAAACACAGGAAAATCACATTCAACTGTGCACAAAAGATTCCACTTTTTTCTCATTTTTCCTGAAACTTTCCGGAATGAAAATCTGATCTCACTATCCCACCAAAGAATGCCGGGAAGGGAGGTGAGAAGTCTAAGGGCAAGTCTAATACCAACTAGAAGCAACAGCAGTGTCCCGTCTTCAATAGGATTGCCCAGAGTGTTATGGGTAATTCCCAAAATTAGGGGTCCAAAACGTTTGGTGTCCCAGTCATGTACGACACCATGTGCATCAAAAACCACCACAAAAAAAACAAAAAAAAAACATGATCACAGATTCCCAGTAATGGACTGTGGCCTGTGATTATAGGGGACAGAATCAGTTTTCTGAATATTTGAAACAAAAGACCATAAAGGCTCGTAATTTGTTCCATTAATTTATATTGAATAGGAATTTGGTGTCCCGGATTACCTATGCCAATGAAAATTAGCTGTAGAATGAGTTTGCATTAACCTTGGTGTATTATCCACACACAAACATTAAATTTAAGTAGCGTTTATGCTAATAAAAATAAATATTTTTGTAGAATGAGTTTGCATTAACCTTGGTGTGTTATCCACACACAAACTTTAAATTTAAGTGGCGTTTATGCTAATAAAAATAAATATTTTCTACTGGAAAACCACTTTCAACCACTAAACACACTTGAAAATCTTGAAAATCTTTTTGGACCCCTAATTTTGGGAATTACCCTAATACGGTATGTCTCTGGTTTTAATCCCAAAAAGGACCATGTGATTTTACTCTCGTTCTGTTTTTTTTCCAGTGGTCATTAGGCAATGTACTCTACTCAGTTGTGCACCCGTGCAACACTGGGGGGGGGGGGGGGGGGGGGGTTGGATGGGTTCATAGGGAAAATCTAAGGGAATATACCACTGCCTTATAGCTCAGCTGGTAGAACTGCCCGGTGAGTCAGAAGTTCTGGGTTTAAATCCTGATGAAGGCCATATGTTTGTTTCTATTCTACAGGTAGTCCATGTGTGTTGGAGAGCCATCTTATATGGCTATACATCGGGTGCAGACACCATGTTAGCACAGGTAAGTTGACCTCTCTTAGCCACTCTACTCACTGTCTTTAATAGATACACATCTGTAACCGCAATTGGTCATTTGTTTAATACCCGATCCGGCGGCAAATCAATGCATATTAACCCTTTCCTCAGAGCTGCCAACCCTCCCGGATTTTGCAACAGATTCTTCGGAAAATGACTAATTTTGTGAGTCCTGCAGCCGATTTCACGAAACTTACGCAGTTGCGTAAGCCCACTTGCGCAACATTTTATTGCGTAAGTCGCGCAACAATTTAGCAGTGATAACACGCAAGCTATGGGGCTTGCGCCATTTTTCAAAAGTTGCGCAAGCTGCGCACTCTTTCGTGAAATCGGCTGCTGACATGGATAAAAACCCTCCTGGATTGTCAATTAACAACCTTGGGGATTTTCAGATGTGTTTGTAGTCACGGAATGAACTAGCTCTTTTCCTAGATGTCCTCCCCAAAAATCCGGGAGGGTTGGCAGCTCTGTTTCCTTACCAATGTCGAGTTTACTCGACCACTGACCTCATAGGTTTTACACATTTGCCCATACATGTGGTACACATGTGGCAAAAAACAATGCGGTATGCAAAGGGTTAAAATGTGAACATATAAATCCCACGTATCAACTGGCATTTTTGGGTCACATACCCAGGGTATGCAAAAGGCTAATTAAAGGCACAGGCTTGTCAGCAATGCGCGTGCGCCAAATTCGTGCCACGAAATACGCAGCTCCATAGCAAAGTCATGGAGCTGCGTATTTCGTGGCACGAATTGGGCGCACGCGCATTGCTGACAAGCCTGTGCCTTTAAGCTGGTTCACCCATGCTTTTAAAGCTTATAGAGCTTCTGCACCAGCGGCCATGACAGGGGGCAGGTTTTCTTATTTAAATGATGTAACAATAGAACCACAAAGCACCTACTCATGCATGACACATGGTAACAATGTGGCTGTCCCCTGTCATGGCCGCCGTGCATAGGCTCGATTGGGCCTTTCTCTCAAAATAAAAGAAACAACTGCAATACCGTGATTCGAGACCACCAGTTGGCTTTATAGCTCAATTGGTAGAGCGTCTGCTCGTTAAGCAGAAGGTCCCCGGTTCGAATCCCGGTGGAGCCAACTTGCTTTTCAATGCATCCAGAGTCTTAACAATATACCTTTCTAAAACTGTATAACTACCCAACAAATCTCCCATTTACTTACGTAACAATTAAGGACAGACACTTGTGGGACATCTTTGGTGTGTCCTTGTTTTATACGTAAGTTACACATGGGAAATTTGTACAGGGAGGTTCTAGAAAGGTATGTTGCTCTTTGGTGCTCTTTTGAGGACTAGTCAAAGTTATTTCCTCTTTTTTTGAGAGAGAGAAGATCAAAGCATTTATAAAAACACATATCTTGATCACCAAAGGGGGCTCTAGACCTTAGAAAGACCCTATTACATGCTAATTTCAGCATAAAATCCCCGGGAGAGTCACTCTGTATGCCGCACGAACCCATGTGCATTCTCACTCAAATAAATAGGCCCCTATTGCAGACAGACATAAAATATCCCCATCCCCTATTGCGGGTGCGCGTGGTTGCTTTTAAAGGGAAAAAACACCCCACTAACCCACAAATTCTGAACGAACTTGCAAAAACGGTGCAGGGTAACTAATCAAAGAATATCGTCACAGCATTTCCGATTCCCAAAGTGGTGCCCGGAGTCTCATTTGCCCCAATATTTACAGGATATATGGCTCTTTATTTAGAAAGGAAAACGAGAGAGGGCCTATTGCGGGAGCGTGCATTCTGAAGGGGGCCTATTTGCTCTTTTGTTGGTCTGCACAGACTTGCTTTAGAAGGCCAAAAAAAAACCTAACATGCAAAATTTACAACGCACATGGGTTCATACCGGCATACAGAGTGAACCCCACCACGCAAGGATAAAATCCGAAAATTGATGTATACTTCTGCAGCTCATTGTGTGGCGATGGATGACATTACCTTTTATTGTAATCTGAACATGTAATTTCATCTTGATCAAGACTTATGGCAGCAAGAATAAAAAGCGTGTGGGGATCATCTTACAGCGGTTTCTAGTCATGTCATTTCTACTAGCCATCTTTTCCAGTGGTCTTCTATTCAACACGGAAGCCATATTGTTGGTCTGCAAACAAGATCCTAAGATTGCAAGGTTATTTTAGCATAGAGTTCAGTATCTTTTTATCAAATGTTTGTTTAGTTGAAGGTTATTTTTTTCTCCTAAATGCCCCCATTTTCATACAAATCATGCCCATTTTCAGCGTAAAAAATATCACAATTTTTCGTGTAAGAATTGAGAAGTTGAACATTACTATATATTTTTCTTAAAAATGACTTATCACAGAGTACTAAAGTCAAAGTGAAAAAGTCGCCCTTTGTGTTGTGCCAAGGTTACTGGTCCGCACTAAAATAAGTGAACTGCTTCCCTGCACTTTAGCAATGGACGTTTCAGATTAACAGCGAATGTTACCCTGACGAATGGCGACTGATGTCATATTTTAGTATATTACAAGTTTAATGGAAAACCCAACTTTAAGAGTGAAAAAAAAAAGAAATGCCACAGAAATGGATACAGCACCGCCAGCGGCGACAATAAAGCAGTACAGTGACGGGATCTTTTGATACCACATGATCCGGAATACGATAGATGATTGGTCATCGCTAAGTCGTCGTTTCTCCAGTATCGAAACAAGTACCGCATACGGTAGACCGAAACGTCTGTTTCGATGAAAACATGTTCTGCGGAACAAGCACTGTTTGTTTTGCGAAACAACGTTTTCTGTTTTGGGGTAACGCAGACGAATGTCAATGTCACAAGAAAAACGTTTTTGTTTCGTGTTTTTGCCTCCCGTTTGCGCCGGGCTTTAGGAAACACCTAAAACATTTTTAGCCAGTTTCGTGTGTTTTGTACAAAAGGTCTGAAGCAATGGTCAACCATGGGTCAAATAACAACCTAATTCTTTCTGTTCATTCATTGACTTCACATTATGCTACTGTTATTGTATGAAAAATGCTTTCAACATTTACTGTTTTATTAAAAATAGGAGAAAAACAAATACAAAGTAAAGGTTTTTCTTTTACTCATTTCCAACTTTAACAAGTTAGATTTTCAAAACAATCTTTCTTTTTGAACTTTTTAATTTAGACTGGCAGCAGGGTATGGAATGGTCTTCATGGCAGCCACGCCTGTAAGTTGTCAAAGGAATTATTTTGATAATTTTGATCTTTTTAGTTATAAGGCTGTGCCTAACAAATCAAATACTCAAATATTCGGTCGTCCATCGAATATTCGAATAGCATTTTACCAAATCGAATATTCGGTATACATGTGCTTTTTTCACTCCAAACCAAACATGTCTTTCAGCTAGGAAGAAGTTAAACTCTTTTTTCCTTTGCTGAAACAGCTGCTTTGATGTCATATTTGCATCTAACCACAAGTCCAGTGTACAAGTCCAGTGTACAAGTCCAGTGTACAAGTCCAGTGTACAAGTCCAGTGTACAAGTCCAGTGTACAAGTCCAGTGTACAAGTCCAGTGTACAAGTCCAGTGTACAAGTCCAGTGTACAAGTCCAGTGTACAAGTCCAGTGTACAAGTCCAGTGTACAAGTCCAGTGTACAAGTCCAGTGTACAAGTCCAGTGTACAAGTCCAGTGTACAAGTCCAGTGTACAAGTCCAGCAAAAACCTCTCCGGGTGAGAGACTGATATGCAAGTTACAACATGAAGTCTATAATTTGAGCACACATTATTTTTGAGGTGGCAAATTCGGCAATAAAAAGGCTGCTGTGAGCTGTGATGAGTTCGGATGTGCCAAAATCAATTAATTTCACGGCAATTTTTTTTCCCAAAATCTTGGGAAAAAAATTCACACATCAAATATCGAATATTCAATCGAAAATGAAACCTATTTTTCGAATAGTAAATTACTCGAAAATGCACAGGCCTATTCTGTTGAGAATTTATCTTTTTTTGTGAATTCAGGGTTGGAATGGGTCTCTCTTTACTTAAGTCTCAAGTCAAGTCCAACTGCCTTTGAGTCCCTAGTCATTTGACACAATGTCAATTTAAGCACGTTGGTCAAGTCGAGTCAACTCGAAGTAGTCACGATAGTAATTTTTATGTTTCTGTTGTTCATAAAGTACGATATTGTCCCCAAAACGACCGAAATCAGATACTGCATTGCTATTTTATTACAAAAACAAAATATTCTTTTTGGTAGACTCAAGTTAAAAAAACAGTTCAAAACCGAGTCAAGTCTTTTCTGTCAGTAACTTGACTCCAAATCAAGTCATCTGCAACAGTAACTAGCCCAAGACAAATCATGAGTTTTGATGAGACTTGAGTCAAGATGGGACTCGAATTGTCTCATCATTGCAACACTGATTTATATTTTTTCCATTTTAGAAAGCATTAGGCTAAAAATTTTACTACAAAAATTAGTGCAATAATTGTATGTGTGTGTTCATGCATCTTTTTCTTTTTCAATTTTGAAGGCGGATGCAGTCCTCTGTCTTCTGATCAAGTACCTGGAATGCCAGAGTATAGTGCGCCCTGTATTGGTCTTCGTCATCCTGATGGCCATATTCAACGTTCTCCTTCATTTCATCACAGTTTTTGCTCTCCAGTTGGGAATGCTGTAAGTGATCATGATAATAGCTAGTTTTCCTGCATGCACATTGATACACAAACACACTCACACATTTAAACAACTAACTACGTATAATATAATGAGGCAGACTGAACAATTTTTAGGAAGTGTTTCCTCACAAAATTTTCCTACTAAAAAATTTGGAGTTTTTCCATCAAATTAGTCTTTTAAAGAAAACAATTATAATGAGCTGCTCAAGAGTCTTACTGTGCTATTCGGAGACGACATGTACTGAAATAAAACAAGTGGTGCAAGTTTGAAATGAATGTGTGCTTTTGCTTTATTTATAGTGATAACCCCGGGTAACTTAATCGTCACTTGTCATTTTTCGGGTTGGTATTTTTTTCGTATACATTGAACAAAGATTTTGAGGAAATTATCTCCTGGAATCAACAGATAATGTATTTTTAAGATATACTTCCCACTTGCACTTTTGTCGCAAATGTTGCTTTTCTGTAGAAAAATCACATTTTCTCCTTCAAAAATTGCCTTCAGTTAGTGCACAACATAACCATTCACGCGCGCGAGCAGCACCCTCTGTTGTCGCGCTTACGTACAGACCGCTCGCCGCGTCATTTTGTGCATTACTTTATGCAGTAATTTTATCATTTATTTATCTCAGAAATGCAACATTTGCGACAGAAGTGCAAGTGGGAAGTATATCTTAGAATTTGATTATCTGTTGATTCCAGGAGGTAATGTTATTCAAATGTTTGTTCAATGTATACGAAAAAAATACCTTCGGGTCATTCTTCATCAAATATAAAATGTGAATATTAGAAACATTGTTAAGTTCCATAAAATAACTTGCAAAAGAAGCCCTTATAATGCGCAGCGTTCAATCATCCATTTTGAATTTGCTATACAAAAACACAGGATTGCTAAACATAATTCAAAAATTGCTACGCCAAAAAAAATTGCATAGCAAGTCTGCTATCAAATATTTCAGAACGAAATTTCAGAACGAGTTTGTGAACTTCAAAATGTTTGCCCTATATTGATAAGGTTGTGTTTTTTCCCTCCATTTTTCCCCCAACAATACAGGGGAGCTGTTGGGGCTCAGGTGATAGCATACTATCTAGGAGCTGCAATGATACTAGGCTACATATATGCAAAAAAACTATACAAGGAGACCTGGCCAGGTAAACAGTGCAATTTAGGACACTATTTGATGAAGAAAGATACATTTGTTTGGTATAATTGTGCATAACAAAATACCCTCCAACACATTCCAAAAAATAGATAAAGGTCATTTGATGAGGTGTGGTCTAGCCGTGCTCCTAATTGGAGGGTTATGGGTTCGAGCCCCACTTGTGCCAACGTGTCTGTGTCTGTGGGCAAGACACTTAGTCTCAATTGCCTCGTCAACCCAAGCGACATCTGGGGAGCTGTTATGGGGAATGCCACAATCTAACTGCTGATAGAGTTGTGCGCCTTGGCCAGGCTGCCGGCCTAGTTGAAGCAAAATGGTTCTGGTTATTTCCTGACGGCAGCGGTAATAATGGCAACAGCGCCATGATCTATATGGAATGGCGCTATATAAAAACCTGCTATTATTATTATTGTTAATGTTTTGACATACCGAATCTTAATTCTGTATCTCATTCCAGCCCAGCTACTTTAAATAGTATGTACATTCATTTCACAAGGAAAAACCTATTCCACTACACTAGAAGTACTTGCATTGAACAAAATGACAGATTCATTAAAGGCCCTTCCCACCATTGAGAATCTCGAAAATCAGAAATGTTCACAGATTTACACATAACTTACACAATATAAACATGATGACGGTAGTAAACTTCCCCTAAAATGGTTTTGGCTGAAGTGCTCTAGTCTTTGAGAAATGAGTAAGACAATTAATTTTCGTCTTGTGAGACCAAAATTCACTTCGCCCTAAAACCACTTCGCCCTGCACCACTTCACCCAAAAGCCACTTCACCCAAATGCCACTTCGCCCCCAAAACACTTCGTGCACAGGCCGTAGTTCAGGGCGAAGTGGTTCAGGGTGAAGTGACTGTAAAGCTTTTTTTTTTACTGTTGTCTCAAAGTTAGACGAAGTAAGGAGCTGATTTTTACTCGGGTTGGTTTTAATCATGCATATCTTCAATCGCACACGGAGATAAAACTATTTGTAATGATTTACCAATCATGTGTTCCGCCTTTAAACATGAAACATCAAACTACATTAAAGATAGTATACATGATTGGTAAACTGTTACAAATAGTTTTTATCCCCCTGTGTGATTGAAGATATGCATAATTAAAACCAACCTGAGCAAAAACCAGCTCCGTACTTCGTCTAACTTTTGAAAAAACAGTCAAAAAAGGGTTTGCAGTCATTTTGCCCAAAAACCACTTTGCCCTGAACCGTTCGCCCTGAACCACGGCCTGTGCACGAAGTGGTTTTAGGGCGAAGTGGCATTTGGGCGATGTAGTGTTTGAACGAAGTGATTTGGGGCGAAATGGCACTCGGGCGAAGTTGTTTGGGGGCGAAATGGCACTTGGGCGAAATAGTTTTGGGGCGAATTGAATTTTCGTCTCATGAGACGAAAAATAATTGTTTTACTCATTTCTTAAAGACTATAGCACTTCAGAAAAAACCATTTCAGGGGAAGTTTTCTACGGTCATCATGTTTATATTGTGTATTAAAGTTAGGCGTAAATCTGTGAACATTTCTGATTTTCGAGATACTAATCGTGTATACTGCCGTTAAACATGAGTGGTGTCCAAACAAGAATTTAACAATGTTGTGCTAAATATTATAGCATCACTATAATATTTAGTACAGCATATTCAGTTCAACAAATATTTCACTGACAACTTGTGCCCATGTAACATTGACAATGGTGTATTCATTGCCCCCAAACCTCGACTGACCCATATTTTGAGGAATGCAGAGTTTAAGTGGGACTTAAAGAGCTGATTAAACGATTTCTGAAAATCCGTTTTCTGCTCAAAATTTAGAGTAATGGTTATATATCTTTACGAATTGTGGTTTTAATTTTCAAATTATCACTAAAAAATCACAGTAGTTTCGTTCGTTTTGGCCGTCATCGAATTAGAGTCATTGGCAAGTTTTTTCAAGATCGGTGCATGCCACCGAGTGCGTGACGCACTTTAGGAGAGCTGCCCATTCACAAAACACAGCGTAGGCTTCGTATAATGCATGCATGGTACACTGAGTGTACACGCAGTATTTATTCGTAGCCAGCCAACAAGGCTACACTTTCACACACTGTCAGTTCTCCCAAAAGACGTCACACTCACAGGTTCCCACTCGCAGCGTTGCTTATGCATTGCACAAGACAGACAACCAATACCCCATGCCCTCAGCGGCGAAATGTATCAGTTTTTAAAAGCTAGTTTACTTTTTGTATTGAACAACCGTGACTTTTTTTGCCCAAAAGGTCAGAGTGCCCGACAATGAAAATCACTACAAGACAAGAATAGTGGACTTCTTTCTGCAATTAATTAAACAAAATTTCACTGTGTTCCAGAAATCGTTTTACTAGCTCTTTAACATGGTGAAGTGATTGTTTATTATTGAAAACTAACACATTGTATTTTGATCTCAAGTTTAGAGTCTCATCAAAGAAGGAAAATGTGAGAGCCCAGAGTTTGACAATGGGTACACAACAATGGAAAGTTATTATTTAAAATGCTTCCAATAAAGCAATGACTGATGCTTCAACAAAAAGTAAACACTCATAAAATTGTAGATAAAATGGAAATTGTATTATTTTGGCTCACACATATTGTAAAAACTCTGGATGCCGCAATAGGGCGACAATTCGGAAAGCCTTTCCCCGGGGACCACCGAAATTTCGGGAAGAATCACTCAAATTGACACCAAATTTCTCTACCCGAAGCTTCCAAAAATGGTTACAGACCTAAGAGAGACGGTTCTAGACCTAATAAAAATGGTTCTCGATTTTAAAAAAATGGTTTTTGACCTAAAAAAATGGTTTTTAAACTCAAAAATATTAGGGCGACACCAAATTGTCGCCCTATTGAGCATGTCGACCTAATATAGCTTTTTTACACACAAATTGTCGCCCTATCCTAGCAAACAGAGTTTTTGGTATACATAGGGTTTCATGTTTTCATTAACGTTGCATCATGTAGGGAATTTCACGTCTGACCGAACAGGGGCTAGTTTTGTAAACAAAGCTAAAAATAACTTGCGCATAAAAATCAAAGATGCAAAACAGGATCAAGGAGCATGAGAGGTCAATTTGACATGTCCTTTCTTTGCTATCAGCTTTCATGTTAATGAAAACATGAAACCTATGTCTACTGATATTTGTGAGCCAATTTTCTAAATAATATAAAATTTTAATTTATCTACAATTTTATGAGTGTCTACTTTTTTCTGATACACCCTGCAGTGATATAGTGATGTTAGTGATGTAGTCTCTGTTTTTAATTTCATTTTCATTATTTGAAGGCTGGTCCTGGGAATGTCTTCAAGAATGGGGCACCATCATGAAGCTGTCCGCAGCTGGATTGGGTACCACCTGTGTGGAGTGGACTGTCTTTGAAGCAGGGTTTTTTATCGCAGGTATGAATTCCGTTCACTGGTCGCCATGGAACAGTCGCCAAGTTTATGGAACAGGGCAGAAAAAGTCCAAGGAAATTGTTAAATGTTTTTCACTCCTAAAATCACTTTCTTTAAAATCGAGGCTGTAGTCGAGTCCCCACTTTCTGAGTCCGAGTGCTTGAGTCCGAGTGCTTGAGTCCGAGTCCGAGAGTCCGAGAGTCCGAGAGTCCGAGAGTCCGAGAGTCCGAGAGTAGGCTGAGTCAGAGTCCGAGAGTAGGCTGAGTCAGAGTCCGAGAGTAGGCTGAGTCAGAGTCCGAGTCCCGAGTCCTTATTTCAAGTGCAAGTGTCAATGAGCGTGCCTGTGATCTTTGGCAGCTCGTCAGTTTGCTTTAGGCCGAGAAAAATGTTTCTTTGGGAGGTGAGGTACATTTTGAGTGCTCAAAATTATTTTAAGCGGTAGAAATTATTTATTTTACATTCTCAGAATTTTATTTCACATGTTCGAAATACTTTCGGCCCCAAAATAAATTACAATAGACACTTAAAATAATTGTTGGCGCTTGTATAATGTACTTTTTGTAAAATATTATATATTTATTTTTTTCACTGGACTCTGATGGACTCAGCCCCAATCTCAGAGTCCTTACCGCCTTATCTGCTTGGTTTCAGGGTTACAGGGAACGACGGAAGTCGGTGCCCATGCAGTGTTGTTCTATGCTTGCGGTTTCACGTGGAGTGTAAGTACACTACCTGTGAACGCTGATAATGGCCCTCACCTTGTCTTGGCTCCAAGACCTTCATCGTTTGTTTGTTCTCGTAGAGCGCCAATTCTGCTGTGCGATTGTTTCAATGTTGGTATCGATTCTTACCGTTTTTACCATACTTCCACGAAGGTTTTGGAAATTTGTTCTTCGGCTGTTTAACTTTTTCTTTGTTTTCAGCCAATATTCCCCCGAAAAGTCGGGGGAGCCGATCGAGATCAGATGCGCTAATGATTTATGTATTTTGATTTGAAACCATAACAAGTGCACACGTACCGTACGAATGTTCATACAGTAAACACGCACTGCATTGTATACAGCCTATAGAATGGGCACCACACGATAAATATGATATCAACACTACAACAAATTTGCATATGATGTCCGTCATAACTCACGTGAGTAGGTCATTAGCAAGGTCTGGTTCCGCCCACAAATATACAGAGTAGCACAGACTAGCCCTCGCCTTGCGGCTAAGGCTATTATCAGCGTCCAGGACCCTAGCCGGTTTTAAATGTATGTTTAAGACTGGCCAAACTCACTTTTATTCCTCAGTAAATTCACATTATTAGCACAATTTAAGAGACCAAACTAATGCAAGCTTTATATCCAGACAGTGCAATAACCAATACATACACAATGAATAGGGTCACTATTTCATCTAGCCACCCATCCAGCCGTCTTTTGGACGGGCAGTGTGTGATTTTAGACAGGCACTTTTCGAAATGGACAAAACATGACGGGTAGAATTTTGAAAAATGGACATTAAAAATGACAGGTGGATTTTGGAAATTTTGGAAATTTTAAATTAAACCCTGATGAATAGGGTAACGGCCGGGGCTTAAAAAGAGGAGCTTTATATCAAATCGAGCATTTTGTATGATTTTCTGGAAAAAAATCTGTCAAATAAAAAAAGGATGCTTGTTCAGTATGTGAAAGTTGGCAAGATTTTTTGGTAAAATATTTTGAACAAAAATGCCAGAGGATAATATAGAAGCTCACAAAAAAGTGACTATACCATTCTCAATGCCGCAAACTTAGTTATTTTCTTTGAAAGCAAATCCGCATTAAAAGCATAAACTTCAAGTTCATTACTACATGTAGTACATTTAGTGAATTATGTGCAAAACTAAAACAAATTTATTTGTAAAAAAAATTGATCCACTTTTCCCCTATTTTGCTATTTCTTCAGATATCAGCAGGGATTGCCATTGGTGGCGCCATATTGATCGGGAATCACCTCGGGGGCAACGACCCCATCAGAGCCCATATGACAGCAATATGCTGCGTCAGTCTTGCAGGTATTGTACAAAACCATAAGTTGTGTTCTTACTTCTTACTATGTGTTGGACTCCATTACAGTGTTGATTAAATAAATAAAAAATTATACAGAAAATTAAACTATACATGTGATAACCGGCAAAAAGAGCAATAAAAACACATTAGTTGCACTTACCTATATGTGACCGGCTCCAGCAAAACCCAACACTTGTGATGAAAATTCAAAATTTAAGTTTTGGTATCAGCTTAGTGTGCATACAAAAAGGTATCTTTTAAAACATGTTTGAGGAAATTCTGATCATTTTGGGCGAAGTTATGACCAATTAAAGTATGACAGATCAGAAAAAGTGAAATGGAGCGATTGGTCTTTAAAGTTTGACAAAATAGTTGATTATTTAATTTTTTGTCAATAATATGAGGAATTTTGAGACAGTTCAAACAACAAAACAAATCTTGAATGTATCCCGATGTTGATTCTGCGATATTTTCAAGTTGGTCCCAGAGGCCATTTGTTAAGGTTGTGGGCCCATATCACGTAATGGGAAATGCCGAGAAGCGTCGGGTTTTGCCAGAGTCGGTCACATATGTTGCTTAACCTTGCTTTATGTTGTTGCGCCGTGGCTGTTGTATCGATAAAGATAAAAATGTATTTCTTCAGGCTAAAAATCATGATCTTTTATTTTGAGACCAGACAAAGGTATTTTCTAGAAAAATATGGTCTGTGTTGTCATAATGCCCCCTTTACTGATGTCCTTGTGAAAAGTCTTGACTGTAACACTTGTGTTGTAATCGTGATGTAATTTTGTTTTGTCTTGACAGCAATTTTGGGTGTGATTTACATTGCGTTCTACCTGCCCCCCAAGAACGTATTGGGCTATATCTTCACCAAAGATGTGTAAGTTGTTCGAAATTTGCATCTGGTACGACATTGAAAACTAGAGTTTTAGCCCAAGCTTGGGCTTGGTATAGCCTTAGTAAGAATAGAGGTTTTGCACACGTAAGAATATAGTTACAAATACGGATATGATAAAGGTAAACGTTTACATTGATGCTCACACTGAACTAGGTTTCACGCTGTGTGACTATAGGGGCGTTCGAGACGCTTACACCGGGTAAAGGGGGTTTACACTGGGGGAAGCCCCCAGAAGATGCAAAACGAACGACACAGGGTCTCGCTTTGAATTCTGGGAACACGTGGTCAAAGGTTGTTGTGGGGTGGGGCTTTATAAACGCCGTTATCGTTTGACTCGGGATGAAAAATTAAGCCGGCGCCACGCAAAAATAGCAGCCCTAAAGTACCGGAATAAACTTCGTCAATGCCCACAGATATCTACTGATTCAGCAAAATGTATTTACAGCCCTATTTCCTCCTATTTTGTGTCATAAATAAGTGTTTTCCTTCGTACTCACGTCGCGATTCCAAACTGTCCGCCATGTTTTACTACTCGCGGTTACTAGGTGACGTCATTACACCTTGCTTTACACCACAGACCCAGCCGCGAGCTTGGGCAGTGGTGGCTGCCACCGGGGCAGACTCAGGTAGCACGTGATGGCTAAAAGAACCCTCCGGTGTAAGTTGGTGTTACCCGGTGTAAGCATCTCGAACGCCCCTTATATGTGTGTGTACATTTATCTCCAGTCATTGTTCAAATCTGCTCTGTGCGAGCCTCTGATTTCAGCTGATCTTTCACTTTGACATGACCCATCAAAATGATCTGTACATTGAAAAGGAAAAACTAAAATTTATTAATCTGGCAAAATGTGTATCCGTTTTTATACTATGCATTTGGAGGCCAATAACCATTGAAGAAAGCACAGAATAAAGTGATGCCATATCCATACCAGTATTGCACCTACCAATTGTTTTCCCCCCCCTCCCCCCCCCCCCCCTCCCCCCCCCCCCCCCCTCCCCCCCCCTCCCCCCCCCCCCCCCCCTCCCCCCCCCTCCCCCCCCCCCCCCCCTCCCCCGCTATCCCCACCCCATAGGTGGGGGTTTGGTCAAATTTTTCATGCCCCAGGGTGGGGCATTTGGCCCATTATCTGTGCATTTTTGCGCATGTTTTGCACCCGAGGGTGGGGATTTTTGTCACCTAAATGTTGCCCCAGGGGTGGGGATTTTGTCACGCAAAAAAGTGACAATCCCCACCTCTTAGGTGGGGTAGCCCGGGGTGGGGGAAACAATTGATAGGTGCATATCTGTCACAGTGCGTAACATGTCTACTAACACTATGTACACTCCAACACCAAATTTAAGGTTAAAAGGAGGGGCAAAAGATTGCTTAATTCTCCAGAAATAAAATAGCCAATTCTACGAGTAGGAATTTGTTTATCATTAATAGTGGAGTAAAATGTTTTAGCAACACAATTTTTTTTTTCTCTAGTGACGTGGTTCGCTTGGTGAGTGAAATTCTACCCATTGTTGCCTTGTCTGAAGTGTGGGACAGTGGAGCTGTAAGTTGATAAGGGGCAGTTCCACGGTATCGGATGTACATTTTGGACACTTTAAACTGCTTTGACAGGGTGTATTCTTAAAGCTACAATTTGAAAGTGGATTGTTAGTCCATTAACAGACAAGTGGAAGTTAGTACAATGATTTAGTAAAAACAACTAGCCCCAACAATCTTTGATGCTTTAGAAAGTGGCTCAAATACCATGGTGTCAGACGTACGCAGAGAAAGTGATATTTGTATGGTATTTCTAGGACAACAAAGATTTGTTGGGGCTAGTTGTTTTTACTAAATCATTGTACTAACTACCACTTGTCTGTTAATGGGCTGACAATCCACTTTCAAATTGTAGCTTTAAGAATACACCCTGTCAATGTACGTCCGACACCGTGGAACTGCCATAATAATAATGTCTAATTCTTATATACCGCATTACACAAACAATGCTCTTTACATTATTACTCCTGGTCATTGGGCTCAGTAATATCATTCCTTAATCCTTCTCAACTACCTGGGGTGTATGAAGTCGCGTGCAGCTTACACATACAGGGACTAATCAAACACATCAGCTTTCACTACCCTCACAGGCACCCATTTCCTCCTGGGTGGAGAGAGGCAATTCATGGCAAAGTGCCTTGCCCAAGAGCACACGCACCATGGACTAGCTGAGATTGATTGCACATAACATGTATAATTATAAGTTGATTTGTAAAATGTGATCCGGGGGTGTTGGTAAAACAATGGGTAATGGTTATGTTCACTACACGCAAATGTCATGTTTTACATTGGATCATTAGAGCAGATATTTATATATTATTATACCTCATAAATATTCATCAGGCAGCCGCGGTATTTCATTGGTCCATTCCAGCAACTCGGCCGTGTGATAGTTTTTATTATATACCTCATACATTGATTCTCGTTCACTGATTGGTTAAACGTAGATCACGTGACATAGATTAGTTTAACTATTTCAGTGGGCAACTGAAAAAAAGTACTATTGTTTGACCTATTGCGCAATAGGTCAAAGGATAGTACTTTCTAAAAGTACTATTTCATAGCGCGTACGCAATCGCGCGAGCGTGTGCCAGCGCGCGGGAGACGCGTTCGCGTGAAGCAACTAGCAGTGGTGTTCGCGTTCACGCGAACAATGTGCACTTTGGCTCTCTCTGAAACTGAATTTTGTCCTGAAATACAAATTATTTGACACAAAAATCAATGTATGAGGTATATAAAACAAATATTGACTGCTTTTTATTCGGGTGATGATGCAAACTACCGCCCCTCGGCAGAACTGCCGTTTCAAGATCACCTTGAGACGATAGTTTGCACCATCACCCTCGTGAGCAGTCAATATTTGTATACTACATGTATTTCCCATCAAACCATGTTGTATTTGTATAATATAAACTGGTAGGGATCCCCAATAGGCAAACACTTCAGTGCTGTTATTTTGGCTCCATAAAAGCAAATCAGCAAAAAGAGATATTTAAACAAGTTTGAAAATGGAATTGTCTGTTCTGTTTTCAACAGTGTGCATGCTATGGTGTTCTACGGGGTTGTGGCTATCAGTTTGTGGGAGCTATAGTATGCATCATGAGTTACCTTGTTTTTCTTCCTGTTGGAATCTCACTCATGTTTAAATATGAGTACGGATTAAAAGGTATGTGCTTAAAGGCACAGGCTCGTCAGCAATGCGCGCGCACCAAATTCGTGCCACTTAATACGCAGGTCCATGCCTTTGCTATGGAGCTGCGTATTTCGTGGCACAAATTTGGCGCGCTCGCATTGCTGACGAGCCTGTGCCTTTTAATATGGCCCAAGCTTAATACAAAATTGCTGCTATTGACCTTTATCATGGTGCTTCCATGTTTGTCTTGTTCATCACAGTACGTGTCAGGCGCAATCGGTGCATGTGCACAACCATGCAATAGCGCGTGTAATCTCCCGTTGTTGTTTTGAGAGAATCACTATCCTCACAGCGCGTTATCTTGATCGCGCTACGCATGTGCCATTGTGATGCACACAATAAACGGTTTCAACACGGGACCAAACTATTTTTTCTGCAAGCCAGGTCTTGGTTGGGTTCATTTTAATAGGAGAAAAGGGAAGATGGCCACACCGTGATAAAGGTCTATAGCTGTGTATGCATCCAAAATGTCTTGGACAAATTGCCCGTGTAACATTGGCAGTTGGTGTACTTACAACTCCTTTTGCAAAATTGTAATAGACCGTATTCCTGAACGCGTGAGGGTGCTGTCACGTTTGGCAGGAGTTTTTGAGATGGGGTCAACGGTGTTAGTGTTAGAGGCCCTCAAGCTTTCCAAAAATATAAGTGATGTCATCGTACGAAATAGCGCCCTCTTGCAACAAGATGAATAAATAATTAAATATATTAAAAAATCAATAAAAAAATCAACCGTTTGACATACTATCTTGATTCCTTCGCCATATACAATCACTAACAAAGGTCTTTAAGATGTGCCCATCACACGTTATGTTCGAACACGTCGCGCTGTGCGCGCACGCTTTCCAAATGTTTACTTCTAATGGAAATCTGTGCCTGCGCACAACACGGCCACGCGCTTTGTGTACGCGATGTTTTCCTACGTATTCCCCCCTATTTTCCACTGTCGGCTATGGCCATTTTCCCCCAAATCACCTAGTTCGAGCGCCCTCACGCGTTGGTCACAAGTTGCTGATATGTTAGTGGCTGATCAGTTTAGTGGGGTCGCACTAAAAAGCGTCAACACAGCGTCAACACATGACAGAAGCGTCAACACACCGTCAACACATCCAAAACACATTCTGAATTGACAAAAAGGGCATATAATTGTGAAACATACAATAAAAGAGAATTTCCATTGGATTGAGTTTCCATTTCATTGTTAAAAATACCGTATTTTCACGCGAAAAAAATGACCTTAACTCGCACGGCCGTTGTCCGCCATCTTGACTTCGCACAAAGCTTGGACTACACCATTTCAAGTAGGGGTGTGTATACAACAAACATGCATGAAAAACAATAAGTGCAATTTATACAATAATGTAAATACCAACGAACAAGTACAGAAAATTAAACAACAAAGGCAATTGCAGCGTAAACACAGCATTCAATTGTTAGTCTTTGCAGATATTTTTAACACTAGCGACCCCCGCCGCGTCCCTCTCTGTTGGTTTATTGTACAATGATATTACCCTTTAGAATAATGGTATGGTCCGCGCTGCCACTGAGGCAACATGGCAGCCGATTTCGGAGCGGCACGGAGAGCCAATTTTCTTGAACTGAAAATCGCGATTTTCAGACGTTTAACCTGTTGATTTTAAGCACAAATCTTGTTTCTGTCCATACTGTATGGGTTACATACTACTTTTGTCAATTTTAATGCATTTTGGATGTGTTGACGCTGTGTTGACGTTGTGTTGACGCTTTGGAGTGTGTTGACGCTGTGTTGACGCTTTTTAGTATGACCGGTTTAGTGTCATGTTGTAAAAGCAGTCAGATATTGTGTGAGATACCGTGGCCAAGTGGGTCGTTGAATTGCAACATTCAGGTAGAAACGTGCGGGTGTTATACCCGGTCGGGTGATACGTGATCGTAGTACCTGTGCCCTTAAGCAAGGCATTTAACCACAATTGCTCTATCCTTCAGGAGGGATGTAAAGCCGTTAGTCCAGTGTGTTGTGCAATGCACTTAAAAGATTCCAGAACCCTCTTTTGTAAAAAGGTCTTTTCACAGTAATGGGGTACATTTCTGTGACATACAAGATCTTAGGTCCAAGTTCACTTCAAATATCTTAATTTTACCTTTAAATTATCCAGCTAAACCGAGGAAATAACTTTTACCCCAAGGAGTTTACATTTCTGAAAACCCCGTGCACAAATTTTCTTATTACGTATGTAACAAAGACAGAAAAAAGTCACAAATTGGTCTGTCCGCGTTACATATGTATAAGGGAAAATTTTTACACAAGCTTTTCAGAAATGTGTGTTGTGGCAGCAATTTCTTACCTTTTTCGGCAAAGGTTATCATCTGACAACAGTACAAGGAAATTTCTTTAAGTTTGAGATAAACTGAAGATATTTGAAAGGAATTATTGACTTATCTTTCAAATATACCCCATTACCGTGGAAAGACCTAAAATGGCTAGTGTCTCTGGCCATCGGCTGCTAATGGTGCCACCCATCTATGTTCTACAAACCTTAACTCATTAAATAAATACAAAATATTAATATCACCAAGCACAAGATTTGTCTCCTTATAAATAGACTAAAGAAACGTTGTGTTGAATTTTTTCTTGCAGGACTGTGGATCGGTTTGTTGATGTCACTCGCATCAAACTTCATCATTTTGGTGATTTTCATCTTCTGTTTCATCAACTGGAACAAAGAAGCGCTGAAGGTCTGTTGCTTGACTTACTCTTTTTGTATGTGGGTCATTCCATAAAAACGGGACACAGTGTCCCCCTTACGTCGTGACACTTCTGGAGTTGATTTTTTTATAATTACCGGACTTCAGAGAACGATTACCTTCGGCATATAAAGAATATATGACCTCATGAATCGAACACTACCTTTATCTGTTGATACTACCTAAAACAGATTCAATAAACTAGAGCGATCTTGTAAATGCAAGTGTGACATTTTGAAACTTTTGCTCAAAATGTAACAAATTTCGCTCGTAATAAAGTCCAGGTTCTACAGCTGGGTAAAATTAGCAACTACCTTTTCCAGAACGAAACTGGTCAAAAAGACTTGAAATTTAATCGCAAGAGTTGAAAAATGCCTTGGACTCCCCCTTACGTCGTGAAACAATTTTCTTGAATATTTTTCAGACTATGATACCAAGACATGTCTAACCATTATTTACAAATTGCACAGAAATTTTTAAAAACATTTTTGTTATCTTGAAAAGGCCATTTTTACAAATGCATCAAAATGTCACACTTTGGCTCCTGTTTTTATGGAAATACCCATGTCTGTGTTTTTACAAATGTTGAAACTTTGGTTTCAGATGATTTTGCTCAGTGATTTCACAGTGGCCACAAGGGCTATTACCTCTGTTGTCCCTGGCTTTGGTACTCTGATCTTTTGCATTTCCCTGTTGACTAGTTTTCTATTGGGAGTGCCATTGGCAAACAGAAACACTTCGTGGCACTTGCAGTGGTGTCTAGAAGGGAAGACTTGAGGTTTGAACTGTGGAAAATTAATTTTTCACTAGAAGACAATTCCCTTTATTTTAAGCATCAAATAGCAATTAGGGGGACCAACCCAGTGACGGCACTGGGGGAGGAATGGGGAATTTGCATCCCCCCCCCAGTTTTTTCTCATTACATGTACTTTATTTCTCAGCTTTTAAATTTATAACACATAAACAATGGTAATTTGGTAAACAAAACACGCCCTATCTACAGCCGTAGATAGGGTGCCGTATCATAAGTGCGACGCCTCATAGGTCCGATGCCTCAGTCCGACACCCTATAAGTCCGACATTGGAAAAACGAGGCGTTTAATTCGTCGGACCAACGGTGAGGCGTAGGAACTATGAGACGTTGGACGTATTAGGCGTTGGACTTATGAGGCGTCAGACCTATGTGGCGTCGGAATTATGAGCGGACCCCGTAGATAGTGTGCAGCCAACGTCTTTTCTCATACGCCATTCTGCGGTTTCATACATTTCTCATTCATTAGAAGGACTACAAGTCTTCTAAGTTGCTCTACTGCCCGCGTGCCCATTGTCACTGGATTTTAGTTGAACCCCACCCCCCAAAAAAAACAATATTTGAAATATTTCCTTAACCCCCAATTTCCGCCCCCCCCTTTTTTAGTCTTATGCTGCCAATGAACTAACGCATACCCCCATCATGTCTTTGTCAGCAGCATTTAGGCGCGGTTCTATGGGGGGGGGGGGGGGGGGGGGTCGGGTCGGGGTAAAGCAATACTTTTTGGTGAACAATGCAATTTGAATTTCAAAGAGTATTTACCATCTCTATAAACCAACTATTACGCATCCATTTGTATCAACTGCATATTCGCTTGAATGAACAACTTGAAAACTGTCTACTTGCTGAGATCCACTATTATACATGCAACAGCACCCATTCCTGTTAAAACCAAGGAAAACTGTACTGTTATTTGGTGTAACAACAACGTCCTCTCCAACACAGTGAGTTACTGGGAAAGTATGTTGGATGGTACCGGATTTAGAGTATACAGCAACTTCATAAAAGTTGGCTACTACTACTTTAGAATCAGGCCCGTAACCAGGGGGGGATCGAACGATCCCCCCCCCTCGCGGAACCGGGAGTTCCGCTCTACAAAATAAAGATTCAATAATTCGAATAATTAAATTGTTCGTCGCACAATATAGCCAAATATCTGAAAAAGTTAGTACCGCTAAGTGTTTTTGGTGTGATAAAAAATTATTGTGTTTGTTTTGTTCAGCTCACATATGTTCAGCAATTTACTCACAATTTAATTTAGTGTATTATTATTGTATTATGTTGTTGTACATGTATATCACACAGTGATCATATCTGAAAAGGAGTCATCTACTTATCCATGGCATGCATTCTTCGTTATGTATGCAATGTTATGTATAGCCGGCATTTTACTGTTTCAAAACTAGTCCCTGACGGCACTATTCGATCCCCCCCCCCGCAAAACTCGCTGGTTACGGGCCTGAGAATCTAATGCATGTCACGTCAACTCCAACAGGCCCTTTCTCATCATTAACTTTTTTTCGGATTCGACTGCCATGGTGATGCCACCTGATTTTTATTACCTGTTTTCATATTACAATATTTATACATATATAATTTTTGCATAGTATAACATGCTTTTTTTCAGAACAACAGAAAAAAGAAAAATATTATTGTTGTTGTCGACTTGCACGTTTTGGTACACTTTATTAAGTAGGTTATAGCTCTGACTATGACTGTATTTTTCAATTGAGCAATACATTTTCAAATCTATTTTTGATATTGTTACCTGTCCTTAATATTAAATTCTCATAATTACTGTTTTCATCTATTAGCTTTACTATTGCCTGCAATTGACATTAGAGGTCGTTTACTTCTATTTTCCTTTTGTTTGCTTGTTTAATTGACTCTTTAATCTGAATTTTCAGAAGGTCCCGAATGATTCTTTGATCAATATTTGAATCAGAATAATCTCTAGAGAACTTCTCCATAATTTCAATCATACTCTTTTGATATGCTTCGTTACTTAAAAGAGATGTATTCAATCTCCAGAAACCTTTTCCTCTTGTACAATTGAGAACCAACAAGTAATAGCTCTATGGTCAGATTTAATAGAAGGTAATATTTTTTTTTTTTTAATTTCCCACAACTGCCATGACTGCTACTGTAATTTTTGTTTAATTACACACTTATGAAATCTAAATTAACTCATCCTGATTGGTTCAATTTAGTTGCGACTATACTCCTTGCAGCCCGCAACACTCGACAAAATTACTACTACAAAATCGGACTATAATTTTACTACTGCATCTCCATTTGTGAAAACATCCAAAGTTCCTACTCTACCTCGATAAACCACTTAAAACACTCCATCCCCAAGCTGCTAGCACTACCAGAAAAAGTTCTGTACTTGCGCAACACAACACATGCACAGGGTCAATGCACTTTGCATCAAGCTTCAAAACATTTTCAAATTATAATATACCACAAATAAAATAATATTCCACAATCTCACATCAACTTTGTTCACCCCCCTGTTTCTGAACCTTGACATAAAATTCCCTCCCTCTATATTTCACACATTCATTTTAGCATAATATTTGCAACACCCAATATTTTCATTGTACCGTACATGCATACATTTGTTCACCCGAATCTCTGCATAAGTTCTGGCAAGACCAGTTTGGTGCAGTTACCATCGTTACACAAAGCAGGCTAAAATCCAAAGTTTCCTCCTTGACATTTTGATACGCAGATTTGACTATTTTCTAATGTAATCACAGTTTTCGCAGCTCCACACAGGCACCAATATTTTTCACATACATGCAAAAATACCTAAATTTGTTATGGCCTAATCATTTGGGCTATACACATTACTATGAAATATACACATAAATCTCAACTGTAAATTTAACATTAAAAACACACATGTTCATTTTTGTATCTCGTTTTGTTTACACTTTATAACACTTTTTCAATAATTTCAAATAATTGTTTCTGAATTATAATTTGTGAGTTTTGACGTGGAACATTATTTCGAAATTGGCATTTTGGGTGCTTCAGCAAAATACAGATATCAAAATCCAACTTCTACACCTCACATTGTTTCGTGACACAAATAAGCATCATCATGGTTACCCTCACAGAAATCATAGTGTACACAACCTTTAATTTTGATGTCCATTTCACACTGAAATTAGCAGAGTACATATAGAGAAATCTTTAACACCACTTGAAACCACTGTGCAGACTACTTTTGAAAGGCAACTTTTGTCGTCATCATTTTGAACCTCATTAAACTTCAATAAAAATTTAGTTTCCAATTGTAATTATTAACTTCAACTTTGTTTCTATATGTGCTACAAATGCTCATAAAGTATAAATCTTTTTTTTTTATAAACAACATAGCCCATACTTCACAAATACTACCAAAAACACCTAATTTTAAAATCACCATTGACCTTACATAGGCTGTACCAAAATTACATATCTCACTGTGCATATATACAATATCAACTCAATTTTAATATACAGATTTACTCACAAATAACCAGACCTTCACATTCACACACAAATTTACCTACCATCTCCACAATATTTTATTCTCCCATCCCACACTTGTTGGAAATTTTACCCCTCCCAAATTTTTACACAACAGTTACCTGTCCCCAACTCCCCCATGTCACCATGAAATCCCCAAACTCTCCCCAAACTCTCCCTTTAACAAATAACCGTATTCAAAATCTTTATCATTACACCACTTTGCATGGGCTGTACTCGAATTACATGTTAACAGACTGGCACATGTACAATTTTCTCACAACAATAATCATCAAATTACAACTCAATTTTGATCGTTATCTACTGAAGATACTGGTAGCAGACACATTTGCACAATTGTACTATTTACATTAATAATACATGTACTCACAAAATAAACAAATACACTTGCTGACCAGCATAAAAATAATAACCCACACAATTTTATCATGCAGACTCCATTTATAACAAGATTATGGTTATAAGGATGGCAGATTTTTCTAATGGATTCCATGCCATGAACGAACTAACACCAATACAAGAACAGTGCACAACATAACTATAATTGCTAATAACCACTTGAAAATGGCACTTGCTCCAGAGAAGGATGACATTTCCACCTGGACTCCTTTGTCTTGGCAAATACAGTCGTAAACGTTTTTGGCGTAATTCTGACAGTTGTTAAAGAAGAGGCTGTGTGATTGGGAGGCAAGAATTTGGCACATGTGATCCACTTCGGCCATGTCCAGCGTTGTAGCACCGGCTCTTTCTATAGATATGACACTGCTGAAAATCTGTGCTTTCATTCGTCGGTATTCTCCGCTGAAGATCCCAACGTTGGTAAGATGGAGACAGTACTTGTTTACCAGAATGATAAAGTGACTAGGGGCAAAGCGGACGAAATTCTTCGTCTTCATCAGGTAGATATCGTGGGTCAGTAAATCGTCTGTTTGAAACTGGACGGCTCTCTTGATATGTTGAATTTTGTCGAACTGTTGATTGACAGAGTGTTTGTTGCTGACCAAAGACCAGATGCCTGTTTCATTGTACCAGCTGAGTAGCAATTTGTTCCGCATATTATATATGCTGCGGTTGTGGTAAACCCGGTGCTCCCTGCCCACTTCATCGATTTCGATGGGGGTCAGCGTGCGAAAGGCAAGAGTTATTCCAGTGATCATTGTAGCCCAATCACGTTTGTTGCTTCTCGCCAACATATCTTTTCCAATTAGGGCAATCAGGAGATAGTCCGAATCTTTTGGAAGTTCTGGTCCCCCATCTTTCCTCGCTGTTTGAAGGAATCGCCTGACTTGGCTGCAATGGCTTTGTTCCTGGGAGACGTTGCTGTCCATATCATCCTTGCAAAAAATGCTGGGATCTTTCTCCTCGGTTAGACGAGCTAAAAGTTGTAAGATTTCTTGATCTTGAGCCATCTTTTAAATTTTCCTTTTTACCCACTGCAATCGTTTACGTGTGCGTATAGCTTGTATTTCAATAAACTCGATCTGTAGGAGCTAAGCAATGTCTATGTTATTATCGTACTTACAAAACTGTTGACATGCGAAATATACTCCTGTAGGCTTTCATCGTGCACGTACACACATATATAATCCCTTTGTAAGGCTTGCTTGAACAAGATAAAGCACTTCCAGATAAGCAACGTACTTTGCCCCTAGGGTTGCATACTTATTTATTAGTAAACTTATTTTATCATACCAGTCTACGGCATTTGGTGTTGACAGTGATTTAATTTTCGCACTCCAAGGACGGTTTCTTTGTTCTGTATCCACACAGGAGCAATAATCTGCCCAATACACCAAATAAACACGATAGGAGCGTACAGAATATTCAGGTGGCAAACAGCTTATAGGGAAAACACAAAGGAAACAAACAAATTGACGTGTAAAATAAAGAAAAGTTTTTTACAACGTACCTTGACTAGCATGTAATTCCGTCTTGGCATCGATGTGCCAAGTTGCTGCAGTATTTCTGAAAAATGTTGTAAACTGCGTTGAGTTGAAATGAAGGAATAAACGTCTTAGAGCTGTGGATCCAACGAATGCTACTCCAAAAATGACATTAGAATTGAGACCCAAAGCAAGTCTTGAGACCCAAGACTTTTGGAAAAAATCCAAGATGTAGTCACTGAATGCCGCTAGTTGCGTTTTGTGCAGTAAATCCCTTAGCAAGGCCTGTCAGAGCCATGCAACACCGCCTCTCTATATCTGTCCAAAAGAGGGAATAAAAATCACTTTGGGGTCTGTTACTTTTCATAAAGCTGATATTTTATTTCTATCCATTTTTGCTGTAGGCCCAGAGACGAGCTGCAGTTGTGCCATCCAGTAAAACAGAGAAACTGGAAATAAATGAAGGAATTCAATTAAAGCAAATCACAGGCGCTCCAGAGGTTATTGCTGATGAGGCTTCCCATCTAAAGGAAGACGAGATTGAAGGAAACACTTATCAAAGTCACGAAGACGGAAACATTTTATCCAAACACGATCGTCAAATCGGTGTTGAGGATGTCGGAAAGTCTGGATCCGTTCCGATAGATGACCATGCAGCATTTAGTAAGGATGGTGCTAAGGCAGAAACCAGACTTGATGGTGGCTGCGTTTCAGATGAAAAGTACGACGGGGATAAAAATAGTGACAATGAAATAGAAGAAGAGGAAAAAATTGTCGCAGTACTAACGCTGAACAGGCTGTCTTGGACTCAAATTGTCCTACGCCGTGGATTACTCCTGATTTTCTTGGTTTTGTTTTTTATCGCTTCAGTCATTGTTTGTTTGTACATTGTTCCCCGTGTACGACCGGCCATTCCCGATTTAGGCAATTCAACAGTCTCTAGCAATATCACCATAGCAGAATACATGTATTAGTGTACCCCTACGTTCGCCTTCCAATTCGCAGGAGCCAATTTTTCAAATCAACTCCCAAGGAAGAAAACTCCTCTGAACACAATATGCCACACACAAATAGAACCAGGTTTATTAATGAGAAATAAAAAAAGAACAGATAAATATATGAGAAAAGGGCCCGTCTTATTTAAAATACAATTAGCATGACCATTTACAAAAAGCACCAAGGTTTAAAATTTGATGGTTCAAGCTGGTTAGCAGTTCACCGGAAATGAGCAGTCTCAGTGACGTATGGCTGTACTACTATAAGTGTTGACATCATCATATGGAATAGCACCCTCTACCGACAAGATGATTAAAAATAAATTAAATTAATTAAATATTCAAACATGAATAAAAAATCAGCTGTTTGACCTACGATCATGATTCCTGCGCCATATATGATCACTAACAAAGGTCTTTAAGATGTGCACATGTCTTAACCTTTCCTATTGGTCAAGCAGATTTTGCCTTGCCATTTGAAAGTGGTAAGAGAAATCTGAATGGGGTTAACGGTGTTAAGGTTCAACAAGGGTGGGGTATCCAACAAATATGGCGATGACCTTTGAACTTGCTCACTTCCAGTCGAAACCGGAAGTGGCCCTTAGTTTGAAACTGGTAGGAGTTATTGAGATCAGGTCAACAGTGTTAGTGTCAGAGGCTCTCATCAAGCTTTCCAAAAATAAAACGTATTTTAAACATGTCTGTGGGGAAGTTTGTCTAAAAACGGTCAATATACACATGTGGTTGACGGTGTTAGTGTTCAGGGTTGCTGGGCTTTCCAAAAATGTAAGTAGAACGTTATCACCTGGAAGGTTGCCCTCTAACGACAAAAATAAATATGTCTTGAATTTACCTTTTTGCATCAATGTTTGCGCAAATAAGCTCTTTGTCGATGATAATAGGTCATGTCGAACACCAATCGTGTTCATAAAAAATCAACCGGAACAGCCCCGTATATAGACTGCCAAAGTAAATACGTCATCTTTTGTTGGTTGCCTAGACAATTGGCTCTAAACTAAACATCACTGAACCGTGTCCCTGTGCTTTGCAATGGTACTTTTTCCAATGGCCATGATAGTTTAGAGCCAATTGCCATGGCAACCCACGTCACACTTTGGCTGTCTATAGTACTTTCATTGAAAATGTTATTTCCTTCTAGTGCAAGAGATTAATAGCAAGTGCGAATTTCTACCTCACTACTTTCCAAGAGTAAAACATTTTTAAAAACCTTTACTGAATTATCTAGAGGCTTCATCATTTTAAAACTTAAGATTTTATTATGGTATGGTTTTATTTCATACATCTTTCCTGGATTGATTTAATACAATCATTAGAAGCTGCGTTATATAAACATGTCATGAATGTATATGAAAATTAACTTTGTTGATAACACAACACAACACAATAAGGGCATATTTGTTAATGGAAGATGTATGGGATGCTAGATAAAAAGCCAATCAGGCTTATACAAGACCTAGCACACCCGTTACAATTAACAAGGTAGTTTTAAATTAAGGTGAGGTGCAAAATTAACAAAAATAAATAAAACATAACTTTATACAATTGTCAAAACTTCTAAAGGACATTATGTACCGTGCATACTAGCTACACTTCATGGTTTTTTGTGTACACTTATTCAGCTATTGAAATATTTAGTACCTTGAAAGGAGATAATTTTTTTAAATATTTTTTAAATTAATAAATACAACGCATGTATGGAATATTTTTAAAATTATTCCACAGTAGTGGACCTTGGTGTCTAACCGTAGATTTACAAATACTTGTTCTAACAGGATTTATGTGAAACATAGAAGACAATCTTGTAGGGTCCTTCTATAAATTAGGGGTCCAAAAGTGTGACATTTGGTGTCCCCCGTTACACCTGATATGTGTTATTTTTCGTACAAAAATCATTAAAATGGCTTTTAAACCATTTTGTATGATTTGTACTTTATGTACTCACTCTTTGAGATGGAAAGTATTTAAAGAATGTGTCCTGAATTTACAAAAACAAGATGTAAAATGTAACGGGGGACACCAACATTGGACCCCTAATTTATAGAAAGACCCTGTACAATAGGTGTGGATTGCACTATTCAAGGTAAAAATATTCTTAACAGTGCAGGGTAATATGTCTTTATCATACTTAAACATTAAGACCCCAGGGTGGTATTTGTAAATGTCAAAAATTGTAAGACATTTCAAGTTTTTAAAAACATCTGTATTTGGTACATGTACACTGGTAGAATTATTTATTACTTTGAGGGATTTCTTTTGGACTACAAATAATTTGTTTAAATACGTTAGATATGTATTTCCCCCAAGACAAAACAGCATATTGTAAGTGGGGAAGGGTTAAAGTGTTGTAAATGGAAATAAGCACCTTAGTGGGCAGTATGTGCATCAATTTGCGAAGAATACCCAAGTTCCTTGAGATCACAGAGTGGACTTTTTGACAGTGCTCTTTCCATGTAATTTTGTAATCTATGACAACTCCAAGGAATTTTGTATTGCGAGTTTGATTCATTAAAATATTAGTACACATTATTATTTGCATTTGTTTTCTTCTTAGAAAACACCATATAGTTTGTCTTGTCAGTATTAATGGATAGTTTATTACATATGAGCCATCTGGAGATGTTTGCCAATTCAGTATTAACCAGACCAATATCATCTTTCAAACATTTACTACTGTAGAAAATATTTGTATCATCGGCAAATAAAATAGATGACAGCAATTTTGAGGAATGACATATATCATTAATGTATATAAGAAAAAGAAGTAGACCTAGAATCGAACCTTGGGGTACACCGCATATAATTGATTTATGCGTAGAAGTCCTATTTTCCCCATCCAACATATTGCTTACGATTTGATAAATAATTTCTAAACCAGTCTAATACGATTCCTCTAATTCCGTATTTTGACAGTTTAGCAAGTAGTATATCATGGTTGATTGTATCAAATGCCTTAGACAGGTCAAGACAAATTCCAATTGTATCTATACAGTTATCCAATGATTGAGTAATTTTATCCACAAGGTCAACCAGGGCTAATTCAGTGGAATAATTTGCTCGAAATCCATACTGCGAATTTGACAAGATTTTAAGCTTACAAAGGAATTTATTTAAACGATCAGCTACTAATCTTTCAAGGAGTTTTGAGAGGACTGGCAGTATTGAAATTGGTCTATGATTAGTTATTTCACGCGAATCACCAGATTTATAAATAGGAATACTCAAGTAAAGGAAAAATTAAATATTGTTAACAATGGGTCAATAACAACAGGTGCTATGCTTTAATGATGTTCATCATAGCCTGGGCTTTTATTAGATGGTAGTTTATTTATAGTACAATGCAAAAGTTCTTCTTTCGTAATTGGAGATAAGAAAAATGAATGTGAACAATCACATTGGATTAAGTAGTCAACAGGGTCAACATTTAAATTCGGGATTTTAGATGCTATATAGTTTGGGGCCTACGTTGATAAAAAAATCATTAAAAGCTGTAGCAATTAATATTGGATCACTTACTATAGCAGTACTAATAATGTTGATGGTGTGCTAGACTTCTTTCCAGTTTTATTGAGAGCCTTATTGATAACTTTCCAAGTATTTCTCATATTATTTTTATTTATTTCAAAGGACTCAACAAAATATTTTTTCTTAGCAGCTCGTATGAGCTTTGTTAGTCTATTGCGATATACAATGTATTTATTTTTATTAGACATACAAGGGTCAGAAATATATTGTTTTTGATGCATAGTCCATTCTGTTTTTTACATGGCTGAATTATACTAAAGTATTAAAAAATTGTAATATTCAAGTGTGTGATTTTTTGATAAAACAGCTTTGATTCCGTGACTGTATATAAACAGAAGGGCACCCCTGTTAATTTATTAAAATAAAGTTTGATATTTGTGAAATTCAAAAGGTTTTGCTGTTTTTGTTTTTTGTTTGGTTTCACTTTTATTTAAAAGTGTACTTTGATTTTTGAAATTGTGTAGTCAGTAGCAGTTAATGCATGAGACATACAAAAAGTGGGTATGATGCTTTTATATGTAGATGTTGTGAAATGTTTGTCCTCTGAGCCTATGGGGCTTATGCCATTTTCAAAAATTGCGCAAGCTATGCACTTTTTCCGTAAAATCGGCTGCAGGAGGACAAAACAAAATGTTTCAGGTGCAGCAGGTGATTGCATGTTTTCCTCCTTCCAGAGGAGAAACATGGGAGATTAATAGTGACCTGTAACAACGTAAAACCACTATTTGTGGTTGAAATCTGGGATAAAAATATTTAAACTTGTATGTACTGCCAGTCTCAGTCTATCAGATATCTGATAAGGTTTAGAAATGAGTTGTTTGAGATGAGTCAGTGTAAAACTGCAAATCACATGATTTCCTATGGTACGCAACCTCGATCCACAGTGTGTGTTGGTTTTTACCGCCCATCACTTTCTACACTGAGAACGATCCAGTTCCTCGTATGTATAGTTCCTTGTCTCAGCGCATGTATTTCGCAATATATCAGTAAATATATACCTGACTATTTTGCTTATCATTTCGGTTCTTCATTCATTCCCGTTGCACCTTACGGCGCGCTCACTAAATTGTTCCAAAATTTGCGAGTTATCGTCAGAAAATCAAGATGTCACAAAATGACGCTGAAGTTCAAAAGCAGGTAAGTTAAATAAACAAATTTCGGAAAGAATTAAGTATTTAACCATGGCTTTACACCTTACAAAACATGAGACTGGCTAAAAAAAAATGTTTTCTAAGAAAATGCTAATTTTTTTCCCACTTCTATTCCTAAATTTAGGTTTTTCTATCAAATTAGGGCTGCGTTCCACTTATGCGAACATTTGCAAACGTTGGGGGCCAACGTTTCGTTGAATGTGGAACGGATTGTTTGTGATTGTTTGCAAAAAATTTACATTGTCAAAATGCCGGCGCCCACAGTCCCAGCGGTTGCAGCAACGTTGTAATGTGGCTTGCTGCTGCTTACCAATTTATTAAAGAAATGTGACACGTTGTCATTGTCTGTATCACCAGCGATAAGGGAGAAAACAACAAAAGGTGCAATTTGTTATTTTCTAAACTGGAAATCATCGCCTGTTGTCTTTCATGTCGCGTGTGCCATTTTGAAATGACTCGCGAACAAAACAAAAGTTTGTTGGCCAACACTTGCCAATGTTTGTGGCGCACAATGCGTTCCATTCAAAATTGTTGGCCAACGTGGAACACAGCCCTGCACTCACTGATGTTTGTTAAGTCGGAGCATCATGCAGTGGTTTTACGCGGTTTTACCGCACCAACCACTGGTCAACTTTGCATGAGATCCTGCAAAGAGCTTCGTGACGTCACCCTACACCAGGCCTGAATAACACTTGCTGTGATTGGCCAGATTCTGTCACCTGACACAGTAAACATGTCACCTGACAGTCAGTAGAATGATGATGTATTAATGCTTTGGCACTGGTTACATAATTTGCGTTGCGTGGGGCCACTAGTCTGACGGGAAAAAATTCCAAACAGTTGATGTTAATACTGTCTTTGACAATTCCTTGGTGGGGCGGACCTGTTGGTCGACCCCATGCGTCGTGGTTGGCGTAGCTGGGGGACTAACTGGAGGGGTGGGAGATGAGCCCGGCACGGGCCCGATTGATCGCTATAAGGAGACCAGAGGGGTGGGGAAAGAAGGTGAATGCGGCGAAATGTCGCCGCGGCAAGTGCTTCCACACCTGACCTGACCTGACCTGACCTGACCTGTCTTTGTCTTTTGATTGCACAGATTCAACACATGATGGCCTTCATTGACCAGGAGGCTAAGGAGAAAGCTGAGGAAATTGAGGCCAAGGTGAGAATATCTTGCACCAGACAATGTTTAATATAGCATAGGTGTGGGGAAAGAATTGAATACATTTAATTGATTATAATTTCAGTGAATTTTTTTTCCCCCATCAAATCTGCACTTACTGATGCGTTATGAGTCACTTTTAAATAAAGAAAACTAAATTCTGATCAACTTCTCAACTCTTACCCGCACTTTGATAAGGGTATGAATTCTGAGTGAATGCAAATTAACTGCATTTTTAACTTTGCACTTTATAACATAATTCAAACAGGTAAAATCAGGTTTTCGGAGAGAAATACATTTTTAAAAAAAATTCCTACCTAATTAAAATTAAGTCCTCTCAGACTTCAAGAAGGCTAATGGGCCATCATGGCAGAGATGAAAACTTCTCATCAAATATCAAAAAAATCTAAATATCAATTTTACTGCAAAACAGTTTCTGCCTTTGTTAAACATTTACCCTTTACAACTTAGCATGACTGTACAATTGATTTTCTGGATGTTTTTATCGAAGTTCTGATCAAATGATATTGTTGTATGTTTGGTAATGTCTCTAACTGCTAGAGAATATTGTATTTTATAAAAAAGTCTCAAAATCTAAATGCACAAATTTGTCGGCCGCATTTTATGATACAGTATGCTTTTGATACGACCTTTCATTTTTTTGCAGGCAGAGGAAGAGTTTCAAATTGAGAAAGGAAGGCTGGTTCAGCAGCAACGATCGAAAATCATGGAGTACTTTGAACGCAAGGAAAAGAATTTAGAGTTGCAGAAGAAAATGTAAGCATTGGCGAGTGGCAGCGGCTAGTTCCTATGAGTGGTATTAGTGGATGTGGCTATGCATCTCATTTGTGAATTGGGTCTTTCCACAGTAAAGGGGGCATTTTGTCTGACACACCTTTGTCTGGTCTCAAAATTAAAGAAATAAGTTTAAGTTGTTCTGAAGAGATAACTTAGGCCCAAAAAGGGTTACAAATAGTGTGACAACATGTCTTTCTAAAAACCCTGTGTACAAATTTCCAATATACGCTCGTAACCGGGACGAACCCTTTTGTTACACTTTAGGCATGTTGTCACACTATTTGTAACCCTTTTTGGGCCTTAGTTATCTCTTCAGAACAACTGAAACTTATTTCTTTTATTTTAATACCAGACAAAGGTAATTTCTGGAAAATATGGTCTGTGTTTCCAAAATGCCCCCTTTACTGTGGAAAGACTCGATTCATAATTTGCCATAGAGGGACATCGGGCAGTGTTATTTCCAATAATTGTGTGTCCAAAGGACCATATTGCTAGTTTTGCTACACTATTTGAATGGCCAATATAGATTTGCATCAAAAATATCCCAAAAATTAAAACTGGAAAAGTTTCAAATTTTGCAATATCCCAAATTTTAAGAAACCATTTTGACTGAAACAAAATGACTCAAAAAGAAGATAGAAGTATACCCAGCACGGTATTTGATAAAGGGACTCCCCCTCTACTGGCCCTATGCCTTAACACACACTTCCTTTTTGTTAACACATCAACTCCCTCCCCCCTCCCCTAAAACCAAAAAGGAATTTAATTGGGGAACAATGAAAGGCGAGTACCCTCTGTCACATATCGTCTAATGCAATGTTTTTGCCTGATGATTTTTTAAATGACAAAACGATAATTGCAGGTGAATTAATAAGTGAATTTTTACAATTTTTGAATTTATATAAAAGCGTTTTGCTCTCATGTAAACTAAACTGGGCCCCTGACTGCCATGGTATTGTGGCTCCCTTATCTATGCAGTATAGCCAGGGAACCAGCCTAAATAGGACAGTGGCTTCGCATAATTTCTTGAAAACATGGACACGATTTTTCATTGTTTTCTCAGAAAATGGATGAGGTACTGAGCTGACTTAAACACAGGTTGTTTTTTATCATACACATCCTCGGTCACATATGGAGATAATATCAACCTTTACATGTTATGCTTGTTGTGCAATGTTCTTTCTACCGGTATGTCCCTGCAGTCAGCAATCCAACATGTACAACCAAGCCCGTCTCAAGGTGCTCAAGTGTCGTGAGGACCACATCTTGGTTCTTCTTGAAGAGGCCAGACAACGTCTTGGTGAAGTCATCAAGGATCAAAGCAAGTACAGTAAAATCTTGAAGGGACTGCTGGGCCAGGGCTTGTACCAGCTTATGGAGAAAAGGATAACGGTGCGATGCAAGCAGTGTGACCTGGCTCTCGTTAAGGTATTGACATTTCTTGACATTTTGGGGAAACCTGAGGGAGTATATCACTGTGTTTCGAAGCTCGGCTGGTAGAGCATCTGCTCTAGTGTTTAAGAGGTCTTGGGTTTGAATCACGATAAGGACCATTTGATTTTTTCTCGCAGCACATACTGTTATTTGTCTTATTAGGTAAGGGACTACATGTACTTTCCTTTTAAGGCATACGTGCTTAATCTGGGCTTGTAAATGGCAGTTAAAATGGTCAGCTCTCTTTAGACCAAAACATCTGCTTGAGTATACCGCAGGAACAAATTACAAACTTTAACAAGACGAATTATCTCTTGTTGCCAATTCATTTTCCTTGAATTTTGTATCATTGGAAAGCCCTGTTATTCATCTTTACAATGATGTGTCATTTGATATGATTAAGTAAGTGGGGTATGTGCAGCACAGCTGAACACGGGAGTGGGTGTAAAGTGAAATGTCACAAAATTCACTGCTATTGTCATTCAGTGCATTTCCATTTTGATTGGGGGATGGGAATGTGTCAATACACATTTTGACAATAGCAATGCATTTTGTGACTTTTTACTTTACACCCACCCCCGTATTCAGCTTTGCTGCACATCCCCCAATTGCTTAATCATAACAAATTACACATCATTGTAAAGAGGAATAACAGGGCCTTTGAATGATACCAAATTCAAGGAAAATGACTCCGTAACAAGAGATAAATTGTCGGTCTAACTTGAGTTTCCGAACTTTTTTGAAGAGTTTATAATGAAAAAAATACTTAGCTCACTTATGCCTTTATGACAAGGTTCCCACCCAAACAAGTGTCAACTTTTCCCAGTGGTAAATTACTAGTGCAGTTTGTGTTGAAAAAGATTTGTGTAGACAGCAAACCTTTCATTTGCACTACACAAATAATAGGTTTAAATCTGGAACAAAACACACTGGCATATAAACTGTTCCCAGCATAAATGTATTTGGGTCTTTCCACAGTAATGAGGTACATTTTTGTAACATTCAAGATCTTAGGTCCCAGTTCACTTCAAATGTCTTAATTTTATCTTTAAATTATCAAGCTAAACTGAGGAAATAACTTTTTCACCAAGGAGTTAAAACAAAAGAAGTCCTTCAACATACATTTCTAAAAACCCCGTGCACAAATTTTCCTATTACGCATGTAACAAAGACGGAAAAAAATGTCACAAAATGGTCTGTCCACGTTACATACGTAATAGGACAATTTGTACACAAGCTTTTCAAAAATGTATGTTGTGGCAGCAATTTCTTACCTTTTTGGGCAAAAGTTATCTCCTGAGAACAAAACAAGGACATTTCTTTAATTCTGAGATAAACTAAAGACATCTGATAGGAATTATTGACTTATTTTTCAAATGTACCCCATTACTGTGGAAAGACCATTTAAATATTACATTTAAACTATGCAAGGTACGTGTGAAGTAAGTATCAATCATGTGCAGTTAATAAACCACCCACTCATTTTTTTATTTTCAAAATATTTTGATTGGTAGCGTATTGAAACATTTTAATTTCTGTTGCTGCATTTTAGGAACAGACAAAAGCAGCATTGGTCGACTACAAGAAGGAAACCAAGAAAGACTGCCAGGTCATTTTTGATGAAGAGAACTTCCTCGGCGCTGATGTGTAAGTCTAGACATTTATTGACAATGTTCTTGGGGTTCTTTTTAAACCCCTTTCCTGCATGCCAACTATAAACAGACCAATGCAGGCAACTTTGCTTATTGTTTGGGCAAATCCTTGAATACAGTAATTGATTGATTAAAAACTCAATGTAATGCATAGTTCCGACCTGTCAATCAAGCCGAACCCGCCGACCAATCACAACGAGCTAGCAGACATCGCCCACATAGGTCAAAGTGCATTGCCTCACAACAACACAACAACATACAGTTTGTAGATTGTTGTATGCGGTGATCCGGGTGAATTTTTTGTTTCAAGGCCGGACGATTCGCTGTTCAAAGCATGTATTTCATGATGATATGACATCCCTGTATTACTGGCCATTTACTCAGTGTGTTCTAAGATAACTGTTGACCCTGAAACATGAATACCTTTGAGTTTTCTCCAATGAATCTGTGTTTTCCGTTGAAAGTCCCATTGGTTTGTGCAGTGTGTGTGGACATTTTGAGGGATAGCGTGTGAGGCATAGCAACAATATTTAAGGGGGCGGGGTTAACTGGGCAAACTCGGAACTATGCATTGGTAACTTACATTTTAAAGTCTCAAATCGTGATTCCAAATGACATAAAATATGCATGGATTTTTTACAGTTTTTGTGAAAGAAATATCCTTGTCTAGATACTAGTGACCGCAGGTGAGATTTCTGCCTACTGATTGGCTAATTCCCTCCCCCCTACCCCTGACAGAAAAATCTTGGGAAAAACTGCAACATTAATTTTAAAAAACAAAATTTGGACTACCCTGTATTAAGAACTTTGTTATCCCTTTTTGTTTAATTTTCAGCACTGGCGGGATTGAGATGTTCACTGATTACTATAAAATCAAAGTCGTAAACACTCTGGAAAGCCGGTTAGACCTAATGAGCAGACAGGTGGGTAGCTATGCTGTCTTGTTGTCATTTCTTGGAAGATTACACCTGCGTAGGTCAAATTCAACTTGATTTGAAATTACAATACAGACGCCACTTAGAGTTTGACACAGGAAGTAAACTTTTGCTGTGTGTTGTTGGAAAAACGTTGGCACGCACATTATCAGACGAGTGATAAAGCACATAGTATATATTGCATATTCTCGAAACGAAATGACATAGATTGACCTCTTCTCTTTGCAAACACCGTGTTTTAAAAATCCAGGCATCCTAAGTAAGTTAAAATGCTAAATAATTGTTTCATATCCAATAATTATGTGTACAATAAATAAATGCACCAAAGTCAACCGGACAGTCAGAAAATGCCCTCTCCAGCAATACCTCGTCGCTATATATTGATTTGAATTTAAGCAGTTTCCTTGCGCTTTTATATTGAGCATCAAAAGAAACTAATC
Source organism: Henricia sp. BOLD:AAB3569 (assembly GCA_037783545.1). Classification (NCBI taxonomy): domain Eukaryota; kingdom Metazoa; phylum Echinodermata; class Asteroidea; order Spinulosida; family Echinasteridae; genus Henricia; species Henricia sp. BOLD:AAB3569. The sequence continues at coordinate 2,181,999 of JBBELK010000099.1, read as the reverse complement.
AAGATATTTTTCTTTTTGTATGCATCTAATGCATCTGATTACAACTATTCCTAAATGTCAGTTTCACCTATTGGTATTAAACCCGAAATTGAGCATGACATGCTTGAGTGCCTCTCTATTTATGAACTGCCCAATTTGACCTTTCTGCTGAAAATATTTAAAAAATCTTGATAAGTTTCTTTTGATGCTCAGTATAGATAATAGTAGTTGGGGTTGGGGCCACGGATCGGAGTATGTTTCATGAGCACAAAAAGAACAATTGGCTCTCAATTGTTCATGCAACTTGTATATGTTCATATATAGCCCTTTACAACTACATGCATAGGATTTCTCGTTCAGTTTTAACAAAGTACCTCCCAAGTTCGTTTTAGCACAAATTTGAATTTAGTTTGAGATCATCCTTCAATGCATAGTTCCGAGTTTGCCTAGTTAGCCCCGCCTCCTTGGATATTGTTGCTACGGCTCACACGCTATCGTCGAAATGGCAACACACAACGCACAAAGCAATGGGACTTTTAACGGAAAGCACAGATTCATTGAAGAAAACTCAAAGGTATTCATGTTTCAGAGAACACACTGAGTAAAGGGCCAGTAATACAGGGATGTCATATCATGAAATATGTGCTTTCGTACCTTTGAACAACGAAACGACCGGCCTTGAAACCAAACATTCACCCGGATCATCGCATACAACACTGTACAAATTGTATGGGGCCGGCAGAACATATCGCGTGATCATGTTGTTGTGAGATAGTGCACTTTGACCTATGTGGATGACATCTGCTAGCTCTGTTGTGATTGGTCGGCGGGTTCGGTTGATTGACAGGTCGGAACTATGCATTATTTAAAGAGAGCATTCAATTTGGTTTTTCGAGCACACAAACGGGAAAATTTCGCACTCAAATTTAAAACTACGCACATTCAATTTTTAAATACCAGCAAAAATTATTCAAATTCGCCCAACCCCCGAGCTTGTGCTAAATTCAATGAAGATTCAATGCTTTGTATTTGAATGACGCAAATTCTAATCTGGATTTCTTAGCGAACAAATGTGAATGTCTTTAAACGAAATTGAATAACATGCAAATGAATAAGAACCGAAGAAATTGCGTCCTGATCATAATCACTTGAATACGTACTTCCACAAACGAAATCGAATGCATTTCTGATGAATTCGAGCGAGAAAACCTATATTAGAAACTGCTTGAACATCAAAATACATAGCCGGGTGCTGCCTCGGGCAACCAAGCCAGAGACACCGGGGAGAAGTCCTTCTCTTTGCTAACAAATTCCTCTGACAAGTCACACAATACTACATGTACTTGTTTTATATTCTTGATTTTGACTGAACTGTCCCATTTTTCCCTTTGTTTTTCAGATGCTACCAGAAGTGAGGAAGATGCTTTTTGGGCCCAACCCAAACAGGAAATTTGAAGACTAGGATATATATTTTTCAAAAAAAAATCTTACAGATATCCACCACTGTACACATGTGTACCTCGAAGGAGAAATGCTGGTTTGTAAGAAAAAGTAATATATATTATCTTGTATGCAATAAATGCTGTTGTCATTCCGATAGCTGTTGTAACTTTCAAAACATTACAGAGATCAGGGCTGCGTTCCACACACGCGAACGTTTGCAAACGTTGGCAACGTTGGCCAACAATTTCGAGTGGAACGCATTGTGCACCACCAATGTTTGCCAACGTTGGCCAACAAACTTTTTGGTTGTTCACGATGTTCGTGAGTCATTTCAAAAGGGCGCACGCGACATGAAAAATGACAGACGATGGTTTCAATTTTTGAAAATAACAAATAAATCGCACCTTTCGTGTCTTTTTCCCCCTTATCGTTGGTGATACACAATCAATGGCAACGTGTCACATTTCTTCAAAAATTTGGTAAGCAGCGCCGAGCTGCATTACAACGACTGCTAGGAAGTAGCGCCACCATCTTGACAACGTATTTTAGCAAACAATCCGTTCCAAACGTTCGCGTAAGTGGAACCCAGCGCAGTACTCGATTTTACAAAAAGGTGCGTAGTTTGCATAACTTCTGAAAATAGCATTACTTGTAATTATCGGAAGATATTTTATGCAGCTTATGCAGTAAAATGTTGCATAAGCGGACGTACGCAAAATACAGGTTTTGTGAAATTGGCTGTATGTGATATCTGACTGGAAGTAGGAGTTTTAAAGGAGCGTGTCCAGATCACAATTTTGACCCCCATTTTTCCCATTGGTGTTGAGATATTGATACCATATAATTTCTCATATTTTTCTTATTACCGTGTTGAAATTTCGCCCTCTCAATTCGTATATTTGTAAGGATTTTGTCAAAAAACACCAATGTTTTGTGAACTAATTTATCCGTTCCAGAAACCAGTGCAGTGATCACACCAACCTTTTTGCCTCCACATTTAAGTTGGAGATTGCAAATTTCCAGTTATCTTGTCATGGATAGTATTTTGGGGAAGTATTTTATATGATTGTAAGGTTAAAACGAAAACCATTTTTTGGAAAAATGTGAGCAAGCTCCTTTTAGCTTAGTCGATGCCATATGGAAAAGGTTTTAAGACATTTCCATAAATTTTAAGTTATCAGTATTATCAAGTGATGTATCCATTTCCAGTGCATTTGTTGAACCAAACTTGAGGTTAGGAGGGACTCGATCCCATGACCTTCTGCATACAAGGCAGAAGTCTTAGCCACTGAGCCACCGTGCTTGCCGGTGCCCACATGGCTGGTTCAATTATCCTACACTGTGCGACTGTAATAGACAGCCGAAGTGTGACGTGGGTTGCCATGGCAATTGGCTCTAAACTAACATGGCCGTCGGAAAAGTACCATTGGAAAAGTACCATTGCAAAAGCACAGGGACACGGTTGAGTGATTTTTAGTTTAGAGCCAATTGCCTAGGCAACTAACAAAAAATGAGGTATTCACTTCGGCAGTCTATTATATGAATTTTTGTTGTAATGCTAATGGTTTAAAAACAATACGGTGACTTTCAGATGTCAGTAGATGGAACTGAATGCTATAGATCGTATCGAATAGCTGCCATCTTGTGGGGCACATATTGTTACTTACACTGTTCAACAATGTAAGCACAATATGTGCAACCATGCATGTCCTCAAGAAACTGCCCCACAAGATGGGGGCTATTTGATACGGTCTATAGCAGTTTGAAAAAGCCTGCCTGTCCATTTACATGTAGGTCTCTTTGTAGTATAGCAGACCATGGTAACTTTTGTACACCCCTTAGGCATATTCGAAGCCCTGTATTACCCGAGTGACTTGAGAACGGCGTTCTTAGGTCTACAGTTATGAATGCAGAAGTGCATAGCGTCTACCGAGTGTGTGGTTGCATAATTTTCTGAAAATGTTGGAAGTTGGTAACGCTCTGGCTGTTAAAAAAATACTGCCACAAAATCTAAGTCAAAATAAGCTCCATATAGAGGACCTGATGTTTTAGGTCGTTGTTTTCTTTCCTGTGCTACCAAAAACAGCGAGTTAAAGGAACACACCGGCTAACTGTTTACATAATTTAGTGATGTAGCATCATCGACAAAATAGCCCATCAAAGCCGGTGTGTTCCTTTAACTTACAAGTTGCGAGTAAATTACCGGTAGTTAGTCAGCTAAATTACTTCCAGTCGTAGCCATTCATTCTTTGTCAGCCATCTTTGCTCTTCGTCCACTTCCCACTGAGCGGGGAGTAAGAATCTTGTTCGCGAACAATGTTTGCATGTTCGTTCTTGGCATTCAAAACTCCGTTCTCGTGTTCTGACAACACGCGAACGGGGTTTTGAATATGTCTTGAGTTTTTAACAACAAGACATATCTGGCTACATCTCAAAATTACACACTAGTCTATGGAAAGTGAGCAAGCCGTCTACCTAGTTACTACCATTGACTCCTATTTCAGGATCCTGGATGTAGCCATACAAATCATTCACAGCCCGCTTCCCACTTTGGAACTTCCTCATTGTAGTGCCCCCTAGTGGATAAACTGTAACTTTGGTCATGGAGACCTATATTATTGAGTACTAATAAATTGTAAAATTAAAGATGTGAAATTCATTTGGAAGAAAATTTATTATTCCTGTGTGACTGACTTCTGTACATGTATTTCAATCCTAATAGAGTACTCAAGTGAAAATGTCACCACTTGCGTGTTGCTGAGGTTACTGGGTCTATGTTATACCCAGCACAATAGACAGCGAAGTGTGATGTGCGTTGCCATGGTAATTGGCTCTAAACATCATGGCCATCGGCAAAAGTACCATTGCAAAAGTGCAGGGATACGGTTCAGTGATTTTTAGTTTAGAGCCAATTGCCAAGGCAACTAACAAAATATGACGTATTCACTTCGGCAGTCTATATGTGGAAAAGGGACTTGCCCTAACGCCTTGACACACTCTTCCCTTTTGTTAACGCACCAACTCCCCCTAAGAACAGAAAGGAATTCCTTTCAAATTCCTTGGATGTTCGAGATATAATGGTGAACAATGGAAGGGGAGTACCCTCTGCATGTTCTTTAGGGTTACATTCCAATTTGTTTGCACCTGGGCTATACAGGGTTTTAAGACCTTTGTTAATTTCCTAGTGCACAGCATTCCAGTGTTTGGTCTACTGTGACCACCTTATAAAACCCAGGCACTTGTGACTGTTCCTTGAGTCTGCTGGGTGTGGCAGGACAGAGGACCAGGTGCAGGACTGTGCTGTGAGTTGTGTAGTGAGAGAGCCGTGTGTTAAGTGTGGACATGTAAGTTGCTTCTATTTTCTTCGTCCTGCCGAGTTTTAAATGATTCTTTACTTGATAGATTGGACAAGTGTCCATGAGTTTGAGAAGTCTTGATATATATAGAAAAACTTGGCTCCACCGGGATTCGAACCGCGGACCTTGTGCTTAACGTGCAGATGTCCTGCCAATTGAGCTATGAAGCCAACTGGGAGGTCTCAAAACATGGTATTGTAGTTGTTCCTCACGAATTGGGGTTGGTATTCGCGCAAGCTTAACCAGCCCTTCTATAAGATAACCACCCCTCCCGCAGATCACTAAAGATGCGACACAAACCCGCCTGGCTTGCCCCAAATATTAAGTGTGAAAAGGTGCTTGGTTTTCAGGGATTTGTTTTTGGTGAATTACATGAAGCCTCTATTTACAGAGATGCCAACATTTACGATTTAGGCGTAGTTTGTACAATTGTTTCAGCCAATGACGACCAGTATTGTGACATAATTCTAGAATGCATAGCTTCAAATGTGGGGTTTAAAAAGGGTTTGGGTGTAATTTATAAAAAATTGTGTCCAAAGCAGGTGCCCCGTGGCAAATTACTTTTTCAAATTCCAATGTTGGCGTGTCTGAATTTAACATTTTCCTAAACTTGGTACAAATTTTTAGTTGGTGAATCTTGATCAAACCGCTTACAATTAAGCCCTTTCTACAATAGCTTGAAGTTTAAAGAAGTGCAAAATCTGTTGATGCATTCAAAGCCGTGTTAAAAAACTCGCTTTTCTGAAAGTTTTACCCAATACTAAGTAAGTCTCGGCAAATTATGGATTTTTGTGATGAGCGGTTGAGTATACACACATTAAACTGCACAATATAAATGTCATATTTCCATCTTCGAGAGAAACAAATCAATTAAATTTAACACCAATAGATTGCTTTCCCTAGATAGAGCTTTACAGAGCTTTTTATTGGTTTCTTGTTACTGCTTGCAGGTGGTTCATTTTTCACAAGTACATGTACAACAGTGTATATCAGCTTATGAATAATTATGTATTGCTTTTCAAACACACACACATAGGCCAAGTTCTCCAAAGGTCCCATAACAACACCAGTTATAGACCTTATGCGTAGCGGCCATGATAGAGGCCAGTCACAGTGCGTCATGCACAAGTAGGCACATTGTGAATCTATTGTCACATCATTTAAATATGAAAACCTGCCCTCTATTATGGCCACTACGCATAAGGTCTATTGGACATCTGAACTTTATAAACTCCTTAAATTCGAATAAATTATTCAAGAAATGTTTTTTTTTTTGGTTTTTCTACATTTAACGAACGTTAAGTCGGATACTATGAAAGCAAGAAAACTTTAACAAGTTAAATAGTGTTGTAGTGAGTCCATTCCAAGACCTTGTAAAGGCCCTCTCACACATGGGAAAAATCTTGGGTGCGAGTTGGCACGAACTTCAAGAGGTGGCGAACTCGGGATGATCCATGTAACTCGAGGACAACTCGTAGAAAAGTTTAAGCATGTTTATAATTTTGGCCACGAGTTTGCAACTCGTATAGCATTGTATGACGGGGGTTTGATTTTGTAGACCACTTGTACATGGGTCTGTCCGAAGTAATCGGGGTACATTTTTATTTTATTTATATACCACATCCAACAGCGGAGGGACCGCCAATTACAGGAATGGGAGCAAGTGTGGTTGAGTGCCTTGCTCAAGGGCACAGGTGCCACAACCGGTCACGGCCAGGAATCGAACCTACATTCTAGTACTAGCACAGGAACTTAAGTTCGACGCACTAGACCGCTCGGCCATAACACCCTCAAGATCTTGGGTCCCAGTTCACTTCATATGTCTTAATTTTATCTTTAAATTATCAAGCTAAACTGAGGAAATAACTTTTTCACCAAGGAGTAAGAAAAATAGTCCTACAACATACATTTGTGAAAACCTCATGCACAAATTTTCCTATTACGCATGTAACAAAGACGGAAAAAAATGTCACAATTGTCTGTCCACGTTACCTACGTAATAGGAAAATTTGTACTTTTCAAAAATGTATGTTGTGGCAGCAATTTCTTACCTTTTTGGGCAAAAGTTATCTCCTGAGAACAAGGACATTTCTTTAATTCTGAGATAAACTGAAAGGAATTATTGACTTGTTTTTCAAATGTACCCTATTACTGTGGACAGACCCACATGCGAGTTGCAGGAGTCGGTGAAATTCCAGATGGCTTGGTGCCAAATCCGATGCCGAAGTCGGGTAACTTATGCATGTACCGCTCTCAATAAGCTCGCAGCAAACTCGTGACCTACTTGGGAAACTCCTGTTTACTTTGTAATAGCATAGCACTCGGGACAACACTTATCAAATTTGTAACTGTCTTGTAGTATGCTCGTAGACATCATGATGCCAAGGGTTTCACCAAGAGTTTCCCAAATTCGCCAACTCTTGAAGCTCGCACTTTCCCCCCCCCGTGTGTGAGAGTATCTCAAGTCCGAGGGACTTGACATTTAAACACTGCATAGAAAAACGTGAAACTTACAACTGGTCTTTAGAAATTAAGTAAAAGTTTTCAACGCTGACCAAAAATTAAAACGGTGGGCTAGTACTATGAATATGTAACTCAATATCTTCACAAAAACCATGAAATGGAAAACTGGTACATGTATATAATGACATGTATAATCAAATAAACCTCGCATTCCGATATATTCCAATTTAACAAAATAATTTCTGGAACCATAATTAACATTATGTATTATGTACAATCAATATTTGGCAATGGGTACATTTGCATTTGAAAGTATAACATTATACTACTGTACATAAATTACCTTATGCCAAACAGTAACCCATGGCTTAAATCTCCTAGAAAACAATAAATAAAACGAACTAAAATGTTAACTTTAAAATGAACTTGGTTCATACATAAAGTAAACAGTTTCACAAGGAAAAACAAACTGAATTAATGTTTAATAAGAGTACTCTTTAAAGACCCTATGTATCATTCGCAATTAGATACAACCTTTTGCAGATTCGTGAAAGAGTGTAAAATATCTAAGGAAGAATGTTGGTAAACTAGCTTGAAGAAAATAGCTACATAGATGCATCAGTGCTTCAGAAAACCTTGATATGGATTTTGTGTAAAAGTGAATGGTAAAAAAGTGCCGTGCACGGAACTTTAGAAACCCACCTTCGGTTGTCAATTTCCAACATGAAATACCATTTTTGACGCATTTGTTACCATTGCTATCAACACTTTGAGTAAGGTTTTCTTGTCAACTCATGAAAAACAAAATTGGGTCATTGCAAATGATACAATGGGCCTTTAAGTGTTTGACTGTAAAAGAAATTCTGTAAATAAAAAGCTTTAATATATCCCCCCCCCCCCCCCCCCCCCCCCACCCTCCCCCAGTATTTCATACTTGGAGAGGAAAATTAGCCTTATTACATATATATTACCAGATCATGCCTGAAAAAAAAACTTGGTTTGCACAGTCGAACCTTATTAAGAGGTCCTGCAAATTGACTTGATCAGGAATGACAACCAATTATTGTGTTTTTCAATTTTCAAGTCTGTAATGAACTGCTCTGTGAATATGTAACACACAGCTTGCCACAACGGAAATTACCAGCTGTGTAGGAGATGAGATTCCATGGGAGATTAATGTAGAATTTAGAATAAGGGTAACAATTAAAGGTTTTCCTCTTCAAACCAGGCTAGAGTGCAAATCATGACTATGAATATTTTGTGCATTTAAAACATGTACAAGGTTACAAGTCTGTCGTGTAATTATGTACACTTTTGGATAAGGTAAAACGCTTAAATACATGCTCCTGTTTCATCTGAATTTAGTGCATAGGTAATGTTTTAATGCTTGGTTCTATTTTGGTGCTTTTTGCATTAAAAAAATGACCAAGATAAATTAATTATCCTATCTTCCAAAAACTAAACACATTTTCACCACCCCAGACAAAATAAAACTGCAATTTTAACAGCACAAAAGAATATACCAGCTATTTAGCACCAGTAGATTATGTATATACACTGTATAGCACCTGTATGATTTTTATTGTTTAGGAAGGATTGTATACACACTGGGTGATAATTCTAACTGTAGTACACAATATTTGGCAGAGTTTAGGCAGAAATCCAACCTAAAAACACTGCACTTTGAACAGGAATGCACATCTTCTATCCATAGGGGTTACATGAACACACATGAAAGTACATAAGTTCCGGGATGCAATTCTATACTTTAGTCGTTCATGGAGCCATTGTGAATGTGTAGTTCGAGAGGATAATCCATGGCAGCTAAAGCATGCGTGCAGTACAGCCGTACATACTTTTTGCGCGCAACATGTAGTTCAAGTGGATATACCACGCCACATCGTGGATAACCAACGGCGCGCAGTTTATACCGAATAATTCAACGACACATGACTGGCAATGCACCAATCAGATGACGGGGATTTATTTGGGTGTTTTATAAAAAAAATTATTCAACGGACCCCTTACACAGAACCACACATGTATAGATGTCTGCACATGTGGTAGGAATGACACTTATTATTTATAAATAAATAACCCATTTATACCAACACTCTATCAGCTGCCATAAGATATTGTGTACGTACGTATACACCAAACATATATACAAAAGGAAAGTTTCTTTAGCAGTACAGTTGTATATTAACAAGATATTGCTTTATAATGTGTCCTCTTTGGTCTTCTGTTTCTGAAAGAATACAATGCTGATGATTGTCTCCCATCGGGGTCCAATTTCATAGAACCACTTAGTAGCCCATTTTCTGTTAACCGAACATCAGGCTAATTTTATATGCATTTGAAAATGTGCATTAACTGCAGAGCCACACTGCTAGTGGTGAAACAATAGCAGTTTCCAAGCACGTGCATGCTAAAGAATGCAGGGACTATGAAATGGCAATTAAATGAGCATGTCCAGATCACATATTTGAGTTCCCCCCCCCCCCTCCCCCGACCCAAATGAATTTGGGTCAGCTCAAAGATTATTCATGAAAAATGTAGACTGGGCCCAAGCCTCCTTACTTAAGATGTGATTGTTCCGGTTTTTCCCGTAACTTTCTTTTGTCTCATTGGTTTGTGACAAAGATTATTCCGGAAAAAAACGTAACAAATCACATCCCTGAAGATTCTGAAAGCAATAGTACCTTTAATTTCCGATATTTCTCCATGGCCAAGACTCCCCCCCCCCACATTACAAATGCTGGCCCTTTTTTGAAAAGTCTGTTTAATAATAATGAACTCATAATGTTCTTTGCAGAGGTATTGCCACTTTATGTTATTTATTTATTTCTCTATTTTATCCAATGGGGCGACACTTTTTGTGTAGAGTCCTATAAGGGCAACGCGGTTGGTTAGGGCGACAATTTGGCGTAGCCCCAATATTTTGGAAGTCAAAAATCATCTTTTTAAAACCGAGAACCATTTTTATTAGGTCTAGAACCATTTTTGGAACCTCTGGGTTACAGAAATTTGGTGTCCAATCGATGTCTTTTAGCCGAAATTTTAGTGGTTGTCTGGCAAAGTCTTACCGGTGGGTCGCCCCTTTGCTGCATTAAGTGATATTATTATTTTTCTAATTTTGTCTACTGCATGCGAAATGCAATATTTATAGCTTTAATAGTACTTGAACTACATGTACTGTTATTTAGTTTTGTGCAATTGACAGTTTTCCTACATTTGAAAGCACCATTTGAATTACTTTGGACAAATTAAACACTCGCAGCACACAGGTGTCACAAAAAAAACGGTGGTCCAAAAGGTGAAATAATGGCATTTTAACAGAACGGATAGTTTTAATGAATTGGAAATTGAACCAGTGAAATCAATACCAAATGAAAAATGTATAAAGAGCTCAGTTGGCAGAGCACTTGATCCATGCTGACGAAAGGTCTCCAGTTGGAATGGTCAATTAAAAAATTACATGTAATTCAAACCTGTCCCCATGCAGTTAGTACCCTATCCTTTTAGTCATTTAACTGAGCATTAACAGTCGAGTACTCAAAGGAAATGTTGTCTGATATAAGTTATGTCAAACTCGCTGTACAATAAGAACTGTACTTCAGTTATACTTGGTTTAAAGGTAATCACCCCGGTTTGGCTTTTACAATGACATGTACTTAGGGTCTTTGAAATGCTGAAAGTACTCACCGACTACTTTTCGAATTTCAAAGGCCTTCAGTGTTTTAGACATGAAAATGAAGTGATTATCTTCAAACCAAGTATAATTGAACTGTTGTACTTATTGTACAGCAAGTTTGACGTTGTCTGAGTAATCGTAACTTAGACATTTCCTTCTAGTACTCGACTACAGCACTGCTGTCCAAAAAATCTGGCACCGTAATGCACATTGTTAATGCATAATGTCAAATAATTTAACTGGAGACGAATAACTGATTGGAGTAATATCTACTGTAGGACCCGGTTAGGGAAGACACACAAATCTAACCGCTGGTACGAGTGTTTTTTTTATTTAGTGGTACCGCCTGCACAAAGGGAGGAAGATTATGGTTTCTCCATTCGTGCAGGTGGTACCACTAAAAAGAAAACGCTGGTATCGGCGGTTAGATTTGTGTTCTTCCCTTAGTGTTCACATCAGGGAAATTGCTTCATTCGATGAAAATTTAAGGATGATTTGGCAAAGATTTCCTCGTGTGAACACACAAAGATTATAATTGCTTCATTCAATAGACGGCTTAATTTGACAAAGCCGATTTGTAATTGGACATGTAACAAGTTAGGAACATCACACGGCATAATTCGATCTCTGTCGGCGGTTGCGTAACAGAGCTGCCAACCCTCCTGTATTTCGCTAAAACAATCCTGGAAAATTACCTATCGTGGGACTCCTATCACAGATAAAAACCCTCCTGGATTGTCGATTAACAACTTCGGAGATTTCTAGATGTGTCTGAAGTCGGGAGGTCAATGTTATTTTCCAGATTTCCTCTAAAAAATACGGGAAGTTGGCAGCAATAGCTTAAATGTAAAAGATGCCAACGCACACTTTATTAGGAGCTGTGTATTTCGTGGCACAAATTTGGCGCGCATTGCTGACGAGCCTGTGCCTTTTTAACTATTAAACTAATCTTCATCCAACGAAGCAATTTCCCAAAAATGAGATGTAAAGGTTTCACCATAATTTCATGAACCCTTTCTTTTATCCATGCCTATAATTACATTGCTAGGAGAGGCCAAAAGCCAACACACACACACACACTTTCAGGAATCATTAAAATAAATAAACTAACTTTCTGTACAAATTTTGCGACGGATAAAACTGCACACCTCTTGTTCATAACCACTGTCTGGGAATTCCGAGTAGAAACTCGCCGGCACCAAAGTAGTACACAGACTGTGCAATGCCGAAGAGCGGCGAAATGACGAGTAGTCGGCAGGACGCGCCTTTAAAGAATGCCGACGGACCCTCGTACCTCCAGATTTTGACCGCGCAGTCACGGATCCCCGTATAGGTGTGTTCCCCGGGGGCTTGTTGTAATAGCTGCAGTCGGGTTTTGATGACTAATGAAAATATTCAAAACACATATTGGTATACATTTGTGAAAACGTTTCAATTAATCAATTTGTGCACCACTACATTTTCATGAGAGGAGAAAGTGTTTCGTTTTGCCCTTGCCCGACGTAGCTTGGTTAGCACTTTCCCGAGACACAGAGAAAATCTTCATAGTATCCTTGGGTGGGACTTGAACCCACACCGAGCAGACGCCTTAACCACAGAGTGTACATTTTCCAAATTTACTAACATTTAGGTTCTGACCAGGAAAGCAATAGACCGATCCAGTAAGCTCCGCCCATTTTGGAATTGACCAATCACAGCCTCGGGTAACCAAAAAGCAGATCTCCATTTTGGTTACTTGAGTCCTCAAAATTGTGCAGAGCTACGGCGAAATGCAGCACGAGTGACGCAAAAACACCATAAACATCATTTTTATCAGCGCAGAGGACCCTAGCCGGTTTAAAACGGATTGTATAAGACTATCCTAACCTACTTTTAATCTCTTTATAAATGTGTTTTTGTGTAAACGTGAAAAACTTACCAAAATTAGCTTGTCGTTTTGCTAAGTTGTGCATTCACTTCGTTCTAGATGTGTGTCAAGATGTTTTTGTTCGATGGCACCCGTTACGCGCATTGCGACGTGTTGTACGTGCACGCATACGACCGGATACTTAAGTGCACATTTTGCTTTCGAGCATGAAGTTTTTTCTATGCGTGTGCGTGTTTCAATACGCGCTGACGCACGGCACGGCCACATGACTCTACTGCACACGTGCAGCATGTTGCCAGGCATATTCTAAATGGGCGGAGCTTACTGGATCGGTCTATTCTAAAAACAGTTGTAGTTGTTGAGTATAAATTTAGTAACGAATGCATTATTTGGTATGGTGCCTTTCACAATGAAATGAAACAACCAAACACATACGATAATGAAAAATCATTTGGGCCTCATTGGGATTCGAAACAGACCTGTGACTCTCAATAGTGCTGGGCATTGTTTGGAGTAATTGGAAGTGTATAGGTGTACGGCAATTCCAGAAATTCAAATTTACACTTCAGAGACTTTTAGGGCTTGTAATTAATGCTTCACATATTCAAGTTGTTTGATTTTAAACGCATGTTCTTCAAGCATCATTGATAGAAAGTGTAATTCCTGAAAAACGTATTGTAATGCCATTCTCGGCAAGTGTGCAGGGTCCCCAAAACCCTCAGTTTCTGACGTACTCATTGAGATATTTTTGGATGTACCACTCATATTGAGAATGGCATTACAATGTTTGATTTTTTTTTAAAATCAAACAACTTGAATACGTGAAGCATTACAAGCCCTCAAAGTCTCTGAAGTGTAAATTTGAATTTCAGGAACTGCCTTGAAGATTGAATTCTCGCATTTTTGCTGCCCATCAACTGAAAGCTGGTATTATAAGCTTTAATTTAATAAGTACCTGTACCAGTACCTGGAAACAAATTGTTTGAAATCTTAAGTTTAAAAAAAAGAAAAACGGAACTGCGACTTTATGATCGGAAGGTCATAACTCAGTCAATTTGTTGAGGGTACCGGTATGTTCAGCAATTACATGTTGATTCATAAAAATCACACTTGGCTGCATTCCTGAATTTTGACTTTCTCCTGGTATTTGCAGACACAGACATAAATTGTTATACCGGAATAATCAAATAATTTCCGGAAGCAACTTACCATCAACAGGATTAACTGACAGGGAAGCTACAGTGGCAGCTAGGCAGCCACACATGAAGGAATGCCGGAAACTAGCTCTGCCGTGCTCGTGGGTTATACCCTGGTCGAAAGAGACGTAACATAACACGTATAACAAACGCAAAAATAATTATACTGTAAGTAAGTATAGTATGGTAGAGTTTAATAGTACAGCAGCAAAACCAAATGTGGTCTTAGATCTTGATTCTGCCTAGGGTGGTGCATGCCACTTGTCCTTGATCAAGATCCTTTAATATTTGTCCCTCTATATGTGTGTGTCAAAATGACATTTTTGAAACCATTTTTCCCATGGGTGTTGAAATTTTGCTAATATATCATGTCATATTATTTTCGTTACCATTCTGAAATGTTGTGCTCTCAATCCATATAGGCCTATTAGGATATCGTCAAAAACTGTTTTGTAAACGAATTTATACTGTTCCATAATGCAGTGCAGTGATTAAACCAACCTTGTTGCATCCACATCCAATTTGGGGATTGTAAATTTCTTGTTTTCTTTCCATGTATAGAATTTTGGGGAGGTATTTTATATAATTGTTAAGTTAGAACTAAATCCATTTTGTGGGAAAAATCTTGACCAGCTCCTACAAGTTGAGATATCCATACTGACCAATGTCGTAGTCGAGTCTCGAGTCATTAGCCCCGAGTCCGAGTCACTTGTTTGCCAAAATGAAACTGAATCCGCTATAGTTTGGTACACACAATATGTGAAATGACATGCTCATGCGTTCCTTGCCGGCCTGGTGGGGGCAGTGTACATATTCACGCATTGTACTGTGTTTTTTCCTTCAAGAATCCTGCATTAAGCACAAGATTATATCTTCTTTTTCTTTTATTTAATATGTGGTGGAGTCCGAGTCATGAAAAATGGGACTCGAGTCCTACAACACTGATACTATGCCATACCCAAGTACAGTGTTTGAAAAACATTTCAAATGGTTTCAATGTCAACTTATAGAAAATAAATTGATTAAACCTTGGTTTTATATGTACTGTAGATATCAAACAAGAGTTTCTCATGCATGTTTTAGAATTCCTGTTTTATCAAATAAAACCCACTAAAATAGCAGAAAATTACCAGCGCATTGAGATGTGCAAACAGTGGAAAGTAGATCATTGAAAATGGAATGTCTCTCATTAAAGTTGCTCCTAGTCCCCTGTAGAGTCCAAACACTCCTTTGGTCTGTAGCAGATTGCGTGCAATCGTTAGTGCTGATGTGGTGACTTCGGCCGTTGTGCTGGCAGAGAATGCCCTTGTGAGCGAGGGATTCACATCTGCCATGTTCCCTAAACCAGGAAGTTTCTTCTTTTGAACTGATATGTCCAAAGAAAAAGAAAACACAAATATGAACGTAATTATTTATCTTAACATGAAGGTGATGTTGGCGGCTACCGGACATGGGACGCATATAACGGGTTGATACCGAATACATAACGGACCAAAACGCATAGACTAACGAATGCATATACAGTATGAAACGCACAGAACGTCTGAATACAGTCCACTGAACGAATCTCTAACGCACCACTACCGAAAGCAACGGATAGTGAACGGGCATTGAACGGACTATCGAGATCATACAAAAGGCTCGGCCTTTGGCATTCCTCATCACTACTAGTCGGACCTACGATCGAGATGTCATGCATACGCTCTCTGCGACGATTGTCATACGTTGACTGTACGTTTTGTGCGTTACTCATACGTTATGCATTCGTTTGATAAGGTACACATCCGGTATTGTTCGGTGGCGCTCGGCAAACTGAACTTTACAAATACGTTCCCTATCCGCAAGTCGTTCGTTCATCATACGTTCTCTTCGTTCCATGTATGTTAGTAATTCGTCTATTGTTCCTATTTCTTTGACGAATCCCAACGGATCAACTATATTTTTCATTCGTTGATGTCTGTTAATCATATTCGTTAATGTGTGACAGAGCCTTAAAGACTGTTACAAAAATGGTGACGACGCAAGTTTAAGCACACCAGTTTTAACACAGTTGTATGTGAACTTCTGACTACAACTGTATGTACATGTACCGGTAGTACCATCTGATGTTTTCTTTAGTTATTTTTGGGGCCTTTTAGAGTATTTCTAAAGACCCTCCACCCAAAATACACAATGTACTACTTATCAAAATTTGTCACTCCCGTGAAAGGTCAACATTTTAATGTACATGTAAAGTCCTTTGCAGCCCACAACACATCCCACCCCCCCCCCCCCCCCCCCCCTCCCCCAAACCCCCCTCCCCCAAACCCCCCCCCCCCCCCCCCCCCCCACACCTTCCTACATTTTGTAGAACTGAACTTTGGACGGCCCCTCATCAATATTTAACATCGGCTCGACAGTTTTACACAATGTTACAATTACATTTCCTCTGACTATCAAAATATAGTATTTTACCAATGTCGGTCTGCCATTGTTCCTGAATCGATTTTAGAGGATCATCCGGATTTACAAAAGTGTGAAGCTTGCGCAACTTTTGTGAATGACATTAATCTTGTGTAACTATCACAAGATTTTTGCACAGCTCACTCGGTAAAATGCTGCGCAAGTAGACTTGCGCAGCTGCATAAGGTTTTAAAGACGGATTACATTATTGGAAACTTTTAAAAACAGGAACAGCATTACGTAACTAAAGAATAATGTTGATAAACTGCAAGATTTCAGAAAACCTGAAAATCCATGCATGGTTTTCTTTTTTTATATTTTTTTTTAAGCACCTTCAGTTGTCAAATTTCTAGCACAGAAGTACCAATTTCTGCACAGGAAAAAAATGTGTTTATTGCAAATATTTCTTGTCAACTAAAATTTTGGGTAACTGCAAATGTATTGGGGCTTTAAAAAGTCGGCTGCAGGACTGGACATCAAGATTTTGATTTACCAAAAATACATCAAATTTTTTTTTTCAATAATAAAAACATTTTATACTTGGGTACATCCAAGCTGCCCTTACAAAACTCACCCTTACGCCCCGCATCCTGTAGCTGTATTTTGAGCATTTCCATAGGGGTTGTGATTATCACCTGGCACAGCCCGGCTCCCCCACCTGCCAGCATCTCTCTGTGCAGCCCAATTTGCTTTCTGCAGAAGGTGATACAAAATATGGAAAAGGAATTGAGTTTGGACGTGTGCGAAAAGTTCATCCAATATTTATGAAATTCTGATTAAGGGTTTTGATTACACATTTCGGGGCCCAGGAAAGGCATCCAGGACTTGTACATGGGTCTTTCCACAGTAAATCTATAAAATGCCGGAAGTCTATTTTAATTTCAAATGTCACTTCATAAATTGCCGTAGACTATTTCCTATACATGTACCTCCATGATTATTCAAAGTGTTAATAGAATTGCAAGCCACTGGATGGTACTGAACATTTTCACCCTGTTAAGTGTTTACACTTGATCCCGCGGTCGAACACCGAGATCGTGATCAGTCCCAGATCACAAACTGAGGGACCAAATTGGCCCCGGATCAGACCAAGAGATTTTGGTCTCGCGTTGGCGGAGGGTTTCATCCTGAGCTCGGGATAAGTTTGCGGTTAGATAAGCAATTAATTGTTACCGCATCCTGCCGCAGCCGCTCCACAGGCGTAGCGGGAGAAAATCCCGCAAAATTCAAGTGGCCTTGTATACTGTACATGTATGCACAACCCATACATGCACACATAGAGCAATGCATGACCTTTGACTGCATCTTCTGGCGCCGCGCACGAGATCAACTACAAAATGTAAACGCGGTGCACTTCGAATCATTGCGGTTAACACTGACGCATTTTTATCAGGGGATCAATCTTGATCCCGAGCCAGTGTAAACAGTCTAGGTTATGCTATTAACCCGTATTTAAAAATTAATCCCCTCTGCACATAAAATCTGATAGTTCAGTAATTTTATATATACGATTTCAACACTGATAAAAATACTTAAATCAATTATTTGATTGGCAACACAAGAGTAGCAGGAGGTGTTGAGTACACTAGTATGTAAACAAACGTACGATATTTATCCTAAAATAGAAGCTGCGCGACGCGACTATTTGATTAACACACTGGCAATGACGCAGAATGCCTAAACTAACCGGAAATACCACGTTAAATATCGACACGTGCGTAAACAGGGCAGCATTAATTTCTACCGTACAAAATGTCGGGCGGAAAAAGGGTCTAATTTAAACCTCGTCACAATCCTCCGTGGGCTGGTATTATCTGGCTCAGTGCGCTGATAGGTTTTGATGTAATTGTTCAGCTGGAAATTAAATCTTGAGGTTTTTTTTACCTCTTCGGAGAAAGGATGAATGATTGCTGGCGTTCGGATGTGAGGAAGTGCGGTTAGACTTGGAGTAAAGAGTATTATAAAGGGAATCAAGGAAATGAATTGTGGCTTTTAATTTATCATCTCAAGTGGGGCATGTGATGGAACTGTCTCATTTTGTGAAATGGATGGAAACGAATTAGATCAAATTAAAAGTAAGGTTGCCATAGTGTTATTTGTTATTCCACCTGTGTGTACCAGTATGTTAAAAACTATGAATGCTAGGATAGGGCGACAATTTGTGTGTAAAAAAGCTATATTCGGGCGACATGCTCAATAGGGCGACATTTTGGTGTCGCCCTAATATTTTATTTTTTATAAATCATTTTTTAGGTCATAAACCATTTTAAGGTCAAAAACCATTTTTATTAGGACTAGAGCTGTTTCTCTTTGGTCTGGAACCATTTTGGAAGCTTTGGGTAAAAAAATAAGGTGTCATTTTGAGTGGTCCCCGGGGAGTCTTCCCGAAATGTCGCCCTATTGCTGCATCCAGAGTTCTTACAATACTTGTAAGTATATCTGAGCTGTGAAAGTCTTTTCAAATTGAAAACAACCATATTAAGATTACTAAGATAAACAGGTGTTTGTTGCTTAATAATTAAATAAATTAATGCTAATTGATTAAACCTATAATAAAAATTGTCTATGAACATACAAATACATATCATGATAGGCCTAAATTAACCGTAAGGTTCTTTCATGATAAACGGATTTAATTTAGGTAATGGTAAAATATGGTAAATGTTTCATACTGTACCCGGTACATTTAACTACATTTAAAATAAGCTACAAAAAAACCCCAAAATTCAAGAAAATACGTTATTATATAAAATGACGGTATTTTCATGACGAGTGCGGTGTATTCTCATATCGTCCGAAAGACATCCAATATTATTATTGTTATATAAAATTAAGCTTATACCTTCTTTGTTTTGTAAGATTTCCGCAAGATTTGTCTGTTTAGTGTTGAAAACATTGCAAATGAACTAAAGTTTTCAACTGCATGCGCTTTTGTTACTGTTGTACAGTTTTTGGTTACTTTAATCATTAGGGACCATTAGAAATGATACGCCTACGAGAAACGTATGCGGCTCGGAAAAACTGGATGGTTGTATCAACAGTTTGCGCGGTTATTTTGTCTGCACAACATAGGTAATGTGACTTTAACATCAATATAACCATGTACAGATCCGCACATTTCTTGAACAGCCATGCAAAATTGTGATATAACAACCCAGTTTTTGCGAGCCGCACACGTTTCCCGTACGCGTACCATTTCTAATGGTCCCTATTCACTCGATGCATGATGCGCGCGCACGCGTGTGCCCAGCGTATACGCACATCAGATTGGGACTCTGTGCTGCACAGTATCAGAAACGCACGATATCCGCAAAAGCTTCATTTTATATAATAAACCGTCTTGTAGGGCAGTTTCTTTGTTGAATGCGGACATGTATGGTTGCACACGTTGTCCTACAAGATGGCAGCTATTCGATACGGTCTATATACAGTATTGGTATGTAACTGGATGTTAATTACTGTGCATGACGACAATTACCAGATAAAAGGTTTTCAATGTAAAAATAGCAGGAAACGGTGCAAACTACACAAACTGGTTTTTTTTTGTGAACACCAAAAATAAAAACAAATTGCAAAGTCTATTAATAAAAAGCTGAATACATCATTTGCGAGCTCAATGAAAGCATCCAGCTTGATATGAACTTCTGCCGTACAAAACAGGAACATTTCTGTTTGCCTTAAATTCCACCTTATTTTCTCTCCCCATCCTTTCAGGATGTGTGTTATCGTTATGCCCCAAGGGAAGAACAATAACGCACGGATGCAAGTGTTCAGCCGAGAGTAAATATCTTGCAGGCCGCCGTCTTCTGTTTCTTGAAGATGAAAGGTCTTATTTGTCTGCAGTAGTCGGCTTCAAATGTAGCATGTATATCTGTTCAATAACATCGCGCTGGACAAGTAATTTCAACGCAGGCTCTTGGGCGACGTATTTTGACGTTGGAAGATTGCTCCATATGAAATGATAACAGTACCCGAGGCCCACCGGGCATGTTTCCCTAAATTAAAGGGGTCTGTCTGTGACAACGTCTGGGCAACTGTCCGACAAATTAAGCAGTTTTTCTCTTTTTTTTGGAGAATAGTATTTTTAAAATGGAACAAAAAACAATATTTAGACAATTCTGTTGTGGCAGAAATAGGATTTTTCTTTTTCTAGTTTTGTTGCCGAATTGCCATCATGCAAAGTCCTCAATCTGACAATATAAATTTACCTCTGCTTAAAAAGGAAATTATAAAATGGCCAAGGATTTATTTGTTTTGACCATCATTGAAAATTAAGACTTAAGGCTATGCATGGTGGAAATCATGTGAATCTCTTTTGTATATGTGTGGTTCTGAAAAGAACGGGGCCCAATTTCATGGAACCTGTTGGCACAAACATTTGTTTAGCACAGAATTTCTTTGCTCTGTAAAATGGGTTACCAGGCAAAATTGTATTTTTAAGAACAGGAGAAAAATATCAGTAGATACACATCACTTACGATTTTGGCTGGCAACCCAGTTTTGTAAAATAAAGCAAAGAAATTCTGTGCTAAACAAATTTGTGCTAACGGGTTCCATGAAATTTGACCCTGGTGAACTCAACGTTTCGAACAGTGTGCTCTGTTAGTCGTCATCATTTAAATAAAAATAATACCTCTTCTCTGTGATGACCATTCACACAACAGATACAAAAAAGTTTTATTTCTAATTTCCATTTTCAACAAAAATACAATGTATCAGTATACATGTAATCACCAACCAGGATAATGCATAGTTCCGAGTTTGCCTAGTTAGCCCCGCCCCCGTGGATATTGTTGCTATGGCTCGCACGCTATCGTCAAAAATGGCGACGCACAAAGCAATGGGACTTTCAACGGGAAAGCACAGATTCATTGGAGAAAACTCAAAGGCATTCATGTTTCAGGGTCGAAAGTTATCTTAGAACACACAGAGTAAACAGTAAAGGGCCAGTATGACAGGGATGACATATCATGACATACGTGCTTTCATACCTTTGAACAACGAAACGACCGGCCTAAATGAAACCAAAAATCCACCCGGATCATCGCATACAACACTATACAAATTGTATGGGGCCGGCAGAACATATCGTGTGATCATGTTGTTGTGAGACAGTGCACTTTGACCTATGTCAGTGATATCTGCTAGCTCTGCTGTGATTGGTCGGCGGGTTCGATTGATTGACAGGTCGGAACTATGCATTAGCTACCACACAATAGTATTTTTAAAATGGAACAAAATTCAATTTTCAATGAAGAAAGAGTTCTTTTTCAGACTATTAACTGCTGTTTTAAGTTGCCAAAACAAAATACCCTAGGCAATAAAATAATTACCAAGTATACGCTATTTGCGGCTTCCAACAAAATCTCTTTAATACTCTAATATTCTGATACCGTTTTGAAAATATTTGGCAAGATCCAATTTCATCTGACAGGAGAATGCACATGGCTTATAATTCCCATAGAGGTGAATGGCTCACAAGTGTATCGTTCCATGATAATCCTCCGGATTGGATCGCACTATCAACCCACCAGAAATGTCAAGTGTTTTAATGCATTGGGGCCACATTATGTGCAGATACTTCACTTGTTATTTTCCAGGCCATAAGAAACATTCCAATAGACAGCCGAAGTGTGACGTACGTTACCATGGTAATTGGCTCTAAACATCATGACCGTCGGAAAAAGTACCATTGCAAAAGCACAGGGACACGGTTCAGTGATTACAAGTCCTCTTACAAGTAATAAAGAGCAAGATCAAACAATGAATAAAGTTAACCGTTGCTTAAAGGCCCTGTAGATGATCTGTTTTTGAGCGATTCTGCGAATAAAACCATTATAAATCAAAAGAAAGACATCAACAAACTCATCCGAAGAAATTTCAGCTTTGTCAAATGTACCACGTTTTAAAAAAACATGAAAATCTATATATGCGTTTTCCTGGTCTTGGCGGGGTGCTTGATCGGGTACTATGTGGCTTGCGTCATGCACTCTGTGGCGCACACCAAATACTGCGTGTGCGCGATCCATAAAAAATGCATCGCGTTGGAACAAGCACACGCAGCGCCCATGCATTTTGGACCGTGTAAATGCGAACCAAAAATAAGTAAATCGTTTGCAAACGATTTAAATAATTTCATCTTTACGGATTATTTTCTAATAAAATTATATCATTTTGAGCGGAAACCTTTTATTGGGTAGTTGCTATTAATTCAATCTTTACTTTCAGATCTTTTCCCCTGTAAACTCGTCGATTACTTTTTGGGGTCATTGCAAATGATACACTGGGCCTTTAAGAATCGGGGACTTGTGAGGGACTTGACCACAGCCCTGAGGACAGTAATTTAGGTTACGTAGATTGGCTTACCCATCTCTCTGTAAATGGTAACGGAAGAAGTCATTGCCTACAAGCTTAATGGCCTTCTCGGGTGAGATCAACGTGACATTGACGCCAAAACCTGAGGTAGAGGAAGGGGGGGTAAATAGATATTAGTGAATGAAACAAGGCTTTTCAGCAAGGAAAAAAATAATAAAGATATGGAATATATGTAGATGAACCTGTAACATTTTGTAGTTTTGGAAAAATGTTTAAGCATTCGTTTTAATGGTGATCTATGTATAATGTGTGCATACGAAATACTAATCTGCTGTATCATGACTTTTGACTGCTACCGTATCTGGAAGTCTTTATCTCCTAATGAAGACTCGGACAGTAGTCAAAATGTCACGACCCCCATCACCGACAACATTTTGTGACGACGAATTAATTTTGTTTATTCCATATATTACAAGTGGATGTACACAATCTTTAAAATCGGGGTCTTCTGTACACAATGTGTACTTGTAATATTGAATGAATATATCCTAATTTTTATGGTACATGTACTAGGTTAAATAAAAAAAATTGCCAATTTCAAGCCCTTCCTGTGGGCCCCTGTAACAAATTTACACGTTCGTGAAAAAAATATGCATCAAGATATACATGTACACATGCAGTACCTTCCCCTCATTAAGTACCTTTTTATCAAATTTGATTAATAATACAAGTGTAGGTAATCATGCAAATTGGTTCAGAATGACGTATCCTACGTCAATTACCCCAGTGAACAGTGCATCTTCTTCGCGTACGCGTACCCGGTACATGTACACAGCTGTTATCAATACGTCCATTAGTCGATTAATTAAATATAAATCGAGTCATTTTTCAGTGGACGAAACCACAGAGCACTGAGAATTCAACCCACGCACTGAGACATCCTCTGGTAATGAACTTCACATGGTAAAGACCTTAGGCCACAAGGGGTGGGTGTATGGTAGGAAATTGCAGGCCTCAAAATAAATAAACAAAAAAAACGTTTATTTTGTTCAAATAGACAGCCGAAGTGTGACGTGCGTTGCCATGGCAGTCGGTAAAATGTACCATTGCAAAAGCACAGGGACATGGTTCAGTGATTTTTAGTTTAGAGCCAATAGTCCAGTGGCATGTGGTAAGAAATTAAGGCCCGTGGGCATCGGATGGTTAGAAAATGCCACATAGCTAGATATCTTAATTACACCCCAAAAACCAATGAACAAGAAAAACCATGTTGGCAAAATCTGAGAGGTTGCAAACGGCGGCCATCTTGAATTTTAAAATGGCCGCCATTTTGGAACCATTTTCTGCTAGAAATACATTTCCAAAGGTCATAGAAAAACCTTTTTTCTGTTTTGTTTATTCTATTTGTTTAGGTCAAACACTTAAAATGGACAGTTGTTATTTTCCGTATATGTTAACAAGTGGCAGCCATCTTGATTTCCAAGATGGCTCCATATGCATATGCGCATACAGTAAAAAAATAATTGTAGGTCTTAAAATAACGTGCGCGTTATTGTTGAATGATTGACATCTTAAAAACAGAAACATCAAGCTCATTAGTTTGGACACCGAGTCAGAAAAACTACGAAGGACGTACCACATATAACAAAAACATGTCCCATCTGGGAATCCGTAGTTGTGTTTGTGGAGGCAGTTGAAGGGCGTGTAGGCCTATATACACCGTATTGCACCAATTTAAAAAAAAAAGATAATTTAAAAAAATATTAAAATAAAATTGAGATAAGTGAATATAGCCTTTGTCAAAGAAGGAGAGACAGTATTTATAGGGAAAATAATGCTCTTGGTGGCCGGCCGTGCAGTCCGGCAATTAGGTTCAACTGGCAAGGGTATTTTTGTGGGTTACGACCTACATGTAGTAGTCGCTGCTTTTTATAGCAATCAGCATGATGTACATGCGAATCCTTTTAAATTAAATTTAAATTATTTTTTCAGTTTTTACCGAGAATACTTAAAAGTTTTGAAATTACCAATGATAAAAGGTATGTACGTACAGGTGCACGAGCAATTGAAAGCCTTCATTCTGTGTAATGTACGTGTAACCTGGAAAAATGGAACAACTGGGGACTAACTCAATAAAAATGACATAGGGACCTGAGGACCAGTCACGAACTGTTTTTAAAGAAAGGTTTAATGAATGACACAAATGAACCAGACTAGTAATTACTTAAAATTATTAACTACTAAAACTTGAACTTGAAACCAACTAAAAGCAACCAACTTATGACCAACCCAGTGTACAGTAAAAACCTAGTGGACAATCGGGGAACATGTTAACAAACAAAACCAAAAACGGCAAAATAATTAAATACATGTACTAGAGGAGCCAGGGAGGCTGCAATAAACTAAACAAGGGACCTATGTATACACTAATGAATATTCATGAAGTACTGGTATGTAATAAAACTGCTAATCCCAAGCTAGGCATACCATATGTGGCCTTCCATGAGTCTAGGGGCGTGTTTGTTTCGGACGGATCCGGATTCAGATCTGCGCAAATCCAAAGTGAACTCACTTTGCGCACATCCTGATCGAGATCTGTGATCTGTGCGGCGGCCTTCTCGAGAGATGGTTCAGCGCTAGATCCAAAATGGCGACGTAAAACCGTGTCGTTTCAGTTTTCAGAGGCAACACACGATACAAACAAATTTAGAATGCTTGTTTATTTACGACGAATGTCGTGGGAGAAATTTGGAACAGAAATTTGACAAATTTGGTAAATAAATTGCAATTCATGTGACTTGAGATCCTAGTTGAGAGCGGTTTCATTTGTTTCTGCGCGGTAAAACAGATCGGAATCTGGATTCGGATCTCGATCATCTGTCGTGAAACAAACACGCCCTATAGGACAGAACAAAGGAACATTCTGAATCACATGGTTTTACACTAATGAATATTCATGAAGTATACTGGTATGTAATAAAACCGCTAATCCCCTTCAATGAGTCTAGGACAGAACAGAGGAACATTCTGAACCACATGGTTTTACACTAATGAATATTCATGAAGTACTGGTATGTAATAAAACTGCTAATCCCCAGCTAGGCACACCATATGTGGCCTTCGATGAGTCTAGGACAAAACAAAGGAACATTCTGAATCACATACGTTTTACCATACCTCCATGGTTTTAAAAGCTAAAAGTACCAAAAAAAATTTATATCAAGAAAAAACAAGCCAAAAATTATACAAAAGTCATTTAGAATTGCACCTCCAGAGGGAGGCCTGGGTGCGGAGGTCCATGATTATGGACTAGTATTACTAGAGCATTGACACTGACAGCTACTACCAAATATTGTAAATTGACTGATTGATTGATTGATTCTTAATAAAATAATTCTTTGCATTGTTGTTCATTCACATCTTGTGCCCAATTGTTTATTTATTTACCCAGTCCGACCTGCCCATGAATTTAGGATATATTTTCCTAAAACGAATGTCCTCCAGGTTATACTTAGCCGCTCGAGTGTAACTTGTTACATGTATAAATAATTATAAGTGGCGATAAACACCGACCACCCTGCGCCGCCTGACTTAAAAATTAGTCGGAAGCGTCGGCGAAGTTTATAGATTTGTATTTTCACATTTCTTGCCGGGTTTTCCAATCCACCGGTTTTATCCACATCGGCCGGCTGACGCGCGTAATACTCACGCCCAAGTGCCATTTCGCCCCCAAACCACCTCGTCCAAACACTTCGCCCAAAAGCCACTTCACCCCAAAACAAACTCGTGCACAGGCCGTGGTTCAGGGAAAAGTGGTTTAGGGGCGAAATGACTGAATCCTTTTTTGACTGTTTTCTTAAAAATTAGACGAAGTACGGAGCTAATTTTTTGCTCGGGTTGGTTTTTTATCATGAATATCTTCAATCAAACGGGGGAATACAACTATTTGTAATAGTTTACCAATCATGTATACTATCTTTAAGGCCAATAACATACTGACCAGCCTCTTACTATTTTTAACATCCATTGAAATGTCTTCTCAGACACAAATGCCATTGAAGATTAGCGCCAGGTGTAATTACATCATCTCCTTAAGCGGCCTCTGATAAACCTATTCCAAGTCCGTTACTATTCATATATGGCCACTTTGCATTCCCTAGCCGCATGATGTGGGTACATACGAGTTCAATAACCCTTGCTGCATAGTAAATGCACTTAAATATGGGTCTGTCCACAGTAATGGGGTACATTTCCGTAACATTCAAGATCTTAGGTCCCAGTTCACTTCAAATGTCTTAATTTTATCTTTAAATTATCAAGCTAAACCGAGCAAATAACTTTTTCACCAAGGAGTAAGAAAAATAGTCCTACAACATACATTTGTGAAAACCTCGTGCACAAATTTTCCTATTACGCATGTAACAAAGACGGAAAAAAATGTCACAACATTGTCTGTCCACGTTACCTACGTAATAGGAAAATTTGTACTCTTGCTTTTCAAAAATGTATGTTGTGGCAGCAATTTCTTACCTTTTTAGGCAAAAGTTATCTCCTGAGAACAAAACAAGGACATTTCTTTAATTCTGAGATAAACTAAAGACATCTGAAAGGAATTATTGACTTATTTTTCAAATGTACCCCATTACTGTGGACAGACCCATATACACCTTCGAGTAGAGTATGCACGCTTAGAATGATGTAAATGATGCGATACAAATGCTCAGTTTTCTCTGCGTGATGTCGTTTGTGATATGCACATTGCGAGTTTAAATTTTACAAATACATGTACCGGTAGCTCTAACTCCTCGGGAGGTATTTTCAATTTTCTACATGGGTGGACAAGTGATGAAAAAGTAATTTTATTCTTAAGAACTTACCTTTATATAAACCTCTTATCCCATCTGCTTTTGCCGTCTTCACAAAACAGTCAAATCTGATGAAAAATAAAAAGGATTTTACAAAGACTGGATTAAAAAAAACCCACGTACATGTACAATCGGGGCAACGTCGATTTAGATTTTTACTGAGATGTTTTTCAGAATAAAAAACCATTCCTATGCAAATTTTTTTTATATTTTTGTACATCTTTTAGTTTGTTTATAAGTCCTTTTTTGCCCCAAAGCAGAATTTCGGTAAAAAAAACAAACATAAAACAAAAAACCCCTCAACTTTTGTTTTTATTATAATATTCATCGTTAAAGATAGAGTGCATGATTAGTAAACCGTTAAAAAATGTTTTATTCCTACTCGTAATTAACAGCCTATGTCGAGAAAAACTGCCTTGTAGAAATTTCAGCCACATAGATGCAGTAATACTTCAGAAAACCCGAAAAATCCATGCATGTATTTTGTGTGTGAATGAATGGTAAAAAGATGTCTGCAGACAACTTTTTAAAAATGTCTTCCACAAAGGTACATTTTACACTGAAAAAAAAATCATGTGGTGTTTGTTACCGTTGCTATAAAAAAATTTGGTCGGTTTTATCTTCCTAACTTTGGTTAACTGCAAAATGTATTGATCACGTTCACAGACGCCATCTTCGTAGGAAAAATGCCACTGCGTATTAAACGCCATAAAGTACGCACACGCTGAACATGTTTCAAACACGCGCGCATATTGCTCAAAATTTGTTCGAAATACGGCGCAACCGATGCGCGTCACAAAAAAATACGCTTAAAATCATGATGCACGTGGCGATTTGTAAGAAGTGACGTCATTTGAACCTGATCAATTGGGGCTCCAAATATGTAAAATTTGGTACTAGATATTACCTATATGTATGTAAAACTATTGCACTTTACTCTAAACACACACAGAAAATTGATTTTCTGGGGATTTTTTAAAGCAATTATTTGAGCAATTCTTAATTTCCTCTTTCCAAAAGTTAAGTGCATTTTTTGCACCCAATTATTTCCAAATGGTTATAACCTGGAAAAAATGTGTTGTTGAAATGGAATCCTTACAATTCTAGGCTTGATGGATGTTGATTATGATCTCTCAATCAATGAGGCAGAACGACTGAAATTAACTGCGTCTCGGATGACATTTAATGATCCATAAATACTCGTCTAGGTTTGGCTTGTATTTCCTCAACAATTTCCTTCGATTAGAACCCGAGTCTGTGTACATGTACATGTGTATTAATTACATGTAATAACTGGTTCCTATGGCGTTTGGTTGTGCTTTATCCTTTTTCCTCTTCTTCTATGTGTAAACAATATAGCAATGCCTTTATGTATGGGGTTGATAGCAAGCCAAGAGGTTTAAAGAGCGCTTTTAATTTCCCCTAAAAGACTGTCTTGCGGACATGCAAGAGCCCCCAGAGACGTGCCGTTGATAAAACATGAAGAAAAAAAGGCATGAATAGATGTATTATTCCATTTTATCCAACACATAAAAGCCATAGAGGAATCCTCAATTAAGCACGGCATAAAAATAGACAAAGTAGTTGGACCAAAAATGTACTGCTTTAGCATGACATTTAATGTCAAATGATAATTATTTTCTCCGCAACATCCATAATTTGATATAAATTGGCCAACGTTATTTCGAAAGACATCGGCAATATGTCGCCTGTTCTGGGAAAAAAAAAGTAATATAAGTCGCGCAGGCTAGGTCAAGTTTTTTTTAGACCATAAGAAGAAATCTGAGGCAAAACCACGTTTATTAAAATACAAAAACACAATGGAAATTCCTGGCAGTGCCCAGATACCGCCTTGAATGTCCATGTTTCGCCTGGAATTTCCTTTGTGTTTTAACAAGCATGTACCGGTATCTACCACAGATTTCTTCTTATGGTCGCAAAAACTTGACCTAGTCTGTGCGACTTATGCTACCTTTTTCCAGAGCGGGTCACATATGTGTCTGTTTTCAATACTGGAGAGACCTTTTCCTCCAGGATTATATCTCTGTACAATGTCATTCATCTTCTCTCAAAACAAAAGAAATATCTTAAGATAGATCTAAGGAGATAACTTCAGCTGAAGAACTGCAACAAATAATGTCACAACATACATGTACCTTCCTGAAAGCCCTGTGTGCAAATATCCAATATACCGTATGTAACAAGGACACAAAGTATGTGTCCTATGTTATACATTAAATAGGAAATTTGTACACAGAGTTTTTAGAAAGGTATGTTGTTGCACTATTTGTTGCTTAAGTATCTTCTTAGATCCGTTATGATATTTCTTTTGTTTTGAGAGAAGATAACTGGCATTGCACAGTTATGATCCTTGTGAAAAAGTCTCTCCAGTATTTAAAACAGACTTATATATCTTCAGATAACAAGGAAAAAGTGCGGTTTTAATTCCTTGTTCTTAATCGTTTCGATCCTGATAATATATGGGTCATTCTATAAATTTGGGATCCAATTTTTCTGTCCCCGTTACATCTGACATCTTGTAAAATGTTGTAGTTTGTAAATTCAGGACCTATTCTTTAAATGCTCTCTATTTCAAAGAGTGATTACTTAAAGTACAATTCATAAAAACATGTTTTGAAGGCATTTTTAATGATACTTGTATGGCAAATAGCAGTATGTCGGGTGTAACGGGGACAGAAAAATGTCACACGTTGGACCCCAAATTTATAGAATGACCCATATGGCAATCTGCAAAGTCCTATTTCTCGTGTAAATTGTACGCATCCACATCCGGGCAATTTTCTTTTCTTTGAAGAATTAAGACGTTTAGATGAGGAAACCGTGATCTTTCTCCAGATTAAAAATCAAAAGTAATCTCAAAATACACCGGTACTAGCCACAAGCAAACAAATGCCTCGCTTAATCAATCAAGAAATACTGTACTACCCAGCCATCCTCTGGGGAAATTCCTATAAGCCTAAGGTAACGCTTTCCCTTCGTGCAAACAAAGTCAAACTTTCAATCGATCTAAAACCGTTTCCTCGACACCCACGCATCCAAGGGAAGATTTTCAACGCACTTCCCCCAGTGGGTAGAAAAGGAAGCCTGTTTCCGAAAACCAACGCTAAAACGGAAGATGGGCCCCCGAGGTTCTCGGGGCGACCCCGTTTTCCCTGCTGGTAAATTATTGATTTGGTTCTGCTCCGTCAATGAATACGTTGACACAGAAGTGTTCAAGTGTATCACGTCTGTTAATAATTGGTCAGTGTCGGAGATGTCGTCATTGCACGAAATAGAGAATACGTAGCTCATCGTAGATAGAAAATTCAGAATCAATCATACCAAGGCTTGAAGCAACACAATAAGGGGCAAGAGTGATTGCAAATAACCTTCTGTTTTCCCAGAGTACCGATATAGCTAGCCTATACCGTGGTCCTCTGAAAGACTGTTGTAAAAATCCTCCAGTGTCATATTTTTTAAATGAGACCCACTACACAAAAAATAGTTGGACTATAAAAAAAATACTAATGAATATACAGAAACACAATTGGAATTCTAAGCGGTATTCAGATACCGCCTGGAATTTATTTAATTTTGATATTTTAATGACCTTAGATCTGCTGCTGATTTTTAGTTTTTGTCACAACTTGATGTAATTAAAAAGTATTTGACAAAAAAAACGGATCTTTGTGTGCAAAAAATGTCACTTGTCACTGAAGATAAAACCTCTTGATTTTGGCAAAAACTTGAGACGGACATGCACCTTCATTGATAGTCATACTGGAAAAATTAAAAAGTATGCCAATGAATGTACTCTTTTTTTGTTGTGTTAAATACTGAGCAAGAAAATAATTTTTTTCCCTCACTTTATTTCCACTTTTGGGAAAAAAGTCAACCTGGGAGTGGAAATTTTCAGCACAGTTCTAAGCTTTATGCAGTCATGCATAAGCTTTTATGTGAATACATATATTTTGATATCGGCTTAATTACAAAAGAAATTTTGGTACTCGGTATAGCTTTGTTGCATTTGTGAAATCACCCCATATACAGTAGACTTGGTTTTTGATTTTCTAATGGTACCGTATGTGCCCTTTACAGAGAAAGGGGTGTCCCTGCCGTGAACTCACAGATTATTGTACATTCGGCGTCCATCGATGATCTGTTGATTCTGTAACCGTGTCTTGACCAGGTCGATGGGGAAGATGCAGGTGACTCCTGTGATGCCTGCTAGAGCACCATTGATGCACTTGGCAGGAAGGCTAGGTACAAGACCAAGACAAAGAAACGGTTAATTGAGTATTAAATACTGAACAATTCATTTACAGACAAAACAGTTTCAAACTGTTCAGAAATATTTCAACAAATTGGAGGATGGACACTTATGCACTTTTATGTGTTTTTATATTGAGGCTGCAGTACTTGTAATTTGTACTGTTATTTCCTAGATATATCCCCATCTACTAGACTTAAATGTAATTTTGTACACAATGTGCAATTCTTCGGTACAGCCTCGGATGTTTTACTAAATTAGCCTGAATCAAGCTCCTGCTCCTAGAACAAGTAGAACTGTAATTTCATGCACTACTGCAATAAGTTGGGGATATTGTGGGGTGTACGCAGATATTTTATTGAGGGTATGCATTCCGCTTGAATGATTTTGATTAGACAATTGTATCTGCGTGACAGACGCACCTAATTGTCACAGGAATAGTTGACAAGTCATTTGAAAAAAAAAAAATTTGAACCACACCAATATCCCTAACTTATTGGGAGTACATGTAGTGTATGGCAGGCCTTGAAAATAACCCACAGCACCACGGCAAATTGCCATCGGTGCCCTAACACAAATTTTCAATTTCCTCATTCAGGTGCCCTTTACTAAGAGAAAATTGCCGTGCCATTTTGAAAATGAATTTCGAGGCCAGGTATGGCAAACAATATTTTCTTGTGTACCGGGTACATGAGGTAAATGCCTCCAAAGGCCTCAACTTGTTTGGGATCCAATTATTTACAGGCGCGGTTACAACCGAAATTCAAAAGCTACAACAAAACCAAATGAAGGTTAACACGGCAAAATGGAACAAAGTTATGTGCTGGATTTGTAGGAATGCAACAATTTAAAATTGGTGACTTTGATCTTGTTCACATCAGGGAATTTGCTTTGTGCGACGACGTGACCAACCCTAGGAGAATTCTGCCATATCTGGCAGATGTTTTTGAAAAAAATGGAACTAGCAGAATGTTTAACACCCTAGCAGAATTTTTTGATTTGTCTGCACATGTGAGGCATTATTTTGCCATAAAATTTCCGAATTTTAGCATACTTTTTGATCTTTTCATTGCATTTCATGTGATTTTGGGCGATCCATATCAAGAAACCGACAACGAAGATTAAAATAAGCTGTACAACGGTCCTAGCTATCTCATTACGTGTCAAATCGTTTCATTGAACAAAGGGATTGTTTGAATTTCAGATTTTCTTTGTGAAATTGAAAGATATTTTAAATTGACAAAGGAAGCTATTTTGTTCCATTGAACGAGGCAATCCTAATCTTCAAATAAGGAGACATGCGTGTTCACATTGGAAAATCTTCATCGAACAAAGCGATTTCCTTGATGTGAACGGGGGTCAAAGATACTGATCAACTCCTTTACATGCTTGGAGATGCAAAACAACACACGATGAAGCAATCTACATCTACATTTAATCTATTCTGTGACATTCGCACATGTATAAGCCATGGGGACATCTAACCCCTATATGTCTGCTCTGACGTCAATGATTTTAAAGTCTGCAGTCGATGTTTTGCATGTAAAACAACCGACTACATGTATGTGGAGTTTGGTTGGCTTATCACATGTGGCGACAATGAAACTAATTTGACCTAATGCACAAACCAGCTGTATAATTGCACATGTATGTTTCAATTACATACTGTACTGTGCCTAAATGTAGTTTCCATAAAATTTGTCTTCATTCAAATCCTCGATCATCGTTCAACTTCATCTCAATTTATTTTTTAGTTTTTTTTTAAAATTGGGATCCGAGTTCCAAAACATTTATTTTTTAAAACTTGGGATTCAATGTGATTGATCGATCAAAAATTGTGACATTTAGTGTCACCCGTTACACCTGATGTTGTTTTTCGTACAGAAATCATTAAAATGGCCTTTAAACCATTTTGTATTAATTGTACTTTATGTACTCACTCTTTGAGATGGAAGGTATTTAAAGAATGTGTCCTGAATTTACACAAACAAAACGTAAAATGTAACGGGGGACACCAACACTGGACCCCTAATTTATAGAAAGACCCTAATGTAAAAAGTTTAGTTGTCTCATTTCAATGGTGATTGGGCACCAATATTGTGCTTGTAAAGTGTAAAATTCATAGATTCCTGCTTTTATAAATAGAATAAACAGTATTGTGCACAACAAAACATGCTAAATGAAAATTGGGGCGAACAATTATTCAGTTAAATACATTTATACTGGTACCAGTACATTTGAAAATCAAAAGCTTAAAGGCAGTATACAGGATTGGTATCTAAAAAATCAGAAATGTTCACAGATTTACGCCTAACTTACACAATATAAACACGATGACCGTAGAAAACTTCCCCTTAAATGGTTTTGTCTAAAGTGCTATAGTCTTTGAGAAATGAGTAAAACAATTATTTTTCGTCTCGTGAGACGAAAATTCAATTCGCCCCAAAACCATTTCGCCCAAGTGCCATTTCGCCCCCAAACCACTTTGTCTAAACACTACATGATCGCCCAAATGCTACTTTGCCCCAAAACCACTTCGTGCACAGGCCGTGGTTCAGGGCGAAATGGTTCAGGGTGAAATAGTTTTGGGCGAAAACTTCGTGCACAGGCCGTGGTTCAGGGCGAAATGGTTCAGGGCGAAGTAGTTTTGGGGCAAAATGACTGCAAACCCTTTTTTGACAGTTTTCTCAAAAGTTAGACAAAGTACGTACGGAGCCGGTTTTTGCTCAGGTTGGTTTTAATTATGCATACATGTACCTTCAATCACACAGGGGGATAAAATTATTTGTAACCGTTTACCAATCATGTATAGTATCTTTAACCTTCAGTGTCTACCGTAGTATATTGTATGCAGGTATGTACCTGTACATCGTACACCCAAAATTCAGACTCCGGAAAATGTCTTCACAATGAAATTGCATTTAAGTGCTAATGCACCACAACTATTAAGCATCTGATTGGCGTTTGCAATTACATTACACATGAAGGGAGTTACATTGCAAATGTAATCAGCGCAGACTAAAACGTGGATCAATCCCACCATTCAAGCGTGAGTAAAAATTGCACTTAGGCGTGCGCTTTCATTCATAGCAACCGACGAGCCAATTTGACCACGGGGAAGAAAACAGCAGTAGGAAGTGGGTAATCGATGTCCATTGCAGCGTCAATGATCGGCGAGTAATGTTCTTTTGAAGATTAGCGT
Organism: Henricia sp. BOLD:AAB3569; assembly: GCA_037783545.1. Taxonomy (NCBI): domain Eukaryota; kingdom Metazoa; phylum Echinodermata; class Asteroidea; order Spinulosida; family Echinasteridae; genus Henricia; species Henricia sp. BOLD:AAB3569. The sequence goes on along the minus strand of JBBELK010000099.1, from coordinate 2,146,907 downwards.
CGTGATAAATTGCCATTCAATCTTTCATGAGGCACAGAGAGATGAATATGGCAGCACTGCAGATTGATCACAATCGATACTGCAGGCATATTCTTATTGGCCTCTGTAGCAAAAATGCAAGATTTGTTTTCCAAAGGTACGGTAGTACTAGCCACATTTTTTTCCATGTACAAAAATCTGAATACATGTAGGATTTTTCCAATTGCAATCCTGTGCCACGAAATCTATAAAATGTACTGGATTTATTTGTAAATTAATAAAATTAATTCCACTCATTACAAAATGATGTTAATGAAGGGATAAAACAAGGCTTTCTAATTATGCTTTCCACAATTTGTCATCTGGGTTAGATTTTGTCAAATGCAGCAGCTCGTTGGTCCGTTCAATGGTATTTTATTTCACATACTCTGAAAGAGACGCTTTTATAAATCATAGAACTGGAAAATAGGCCCTATGAATTTCATGCATTTGTCTGTTTAGTGTAACTCAAAATATTTTAGTACATTATCTGCCCAGCGATTTAAAGGCCTAGCGTATCATTTGCAATGACCCCAAAGAGTAATCAACGAGTTTACAGGGGAAAAGTTCTGAAAGTAAAGATTTAATTAATAGCAACTACGTACCCAATGAAAGGTTTCCGCTCAAAATGATACAATTTTACCAGAAAATAATCCATAAAGATGAAATTATTTAGATCGTTTGCAAACTATTTACTTATTTTTGGTTCGCATCTACGCGGTCCAAAATGCATGGTCGCTGTGTACTGCGTGTGCGTGTTCCAACATGATGCATTTTTATGGATCGCACGCACACGCGGTATATGATGTGCGCCACAGAGTGCATGACGCAAGCCACATAGTATACCCGATCCACTGAGAACGAATATTTGAAACACCTCGCCAAGACCAGGAAAACGCATATGGATTTTCATGGTTTTTTTAAACGTGGTACATTTGACAAAGCTGAAATTTCTTCGGATAAATTTGTTGATGTCTTTCTTTTGATTTATAATGGTTTTATTCGCAGAATCGCTCAAAAACAGATTATCTACAGACCTTTAAGTGTTAGACAGTAAAAACAAAACTTCAAACGCAATGTTAAAAAAACTCTGTAAATGTAATTGTTAGTCAACTTCAGTCAGTTTAACTACTTCAAGGGGCACCTTTTTAATCAAAGGAATTGCCATTAAATATACTTAAGGCGGGATTAAGGGAATGGGGAAAAAATGTAACTAAACTGAAAAGAAATTATGCAATACAATGAAATTTTTGATCACACTTGATGAAATGTAATTGTTTTCATTGACATTTTAGTTCATTTAATTAATGGGTAAAAAGATTGTACAAAATGTTATATTAACGCACGTTACAGATGAATACTGTGCAACTCAACTCTAACATTGGAAAGTGAATGAACAACGAAAGAAAACAGCATGATGTTTTACACAATTAAAAGAAACTAAATGTCTAAACACCCTGCTGTGAAAATCAACACTTCAAATATCATGCAAACATTTGGGAAGTCAATAATAGACAATGCACCAGGTGAATGGGCTGAAAACATCAGGGTGGCATGCAAAACCAAGGGTTACTTCAAAATACAGCCACCCAGTCGCCCACTAGACACCCAGTGAAATGCTATTGTTAGTTACCCAGTGTAGCCTTTGGGTTGCTTTGGGATTTCCTCACTGGATTCTTTGGAAGCACTGAAAGTACACAGTTGTACAATTAAAGGTGTACAATTAAAGGTGCACAATTAGTGGAATACCTGATAAAAAGCAGTGCACATAACACGATCTTGGCAATCAACTGAAAACCATACATGTTGTATTCAGACTTTTAAAAATGCTTTTGAATACAAGATATTTTCTTGAAAATACAAGACATTTTCATGAACGCCTTCCTTCCCTACATGTACACGGTAAGGAATTGCATGGCAATGTCAATTAAACTTGCCTAGATAGGCCTGTCCACATTGGACAGCCTAGGACGTTTTCATCTGTTACTTTTCCTGGCCAACTGCTGCATCTTTTCTCGAGATGGTACATGTACCGGTATAGTACATGTATGTACCATCTCGGGAAAACTGAGTACGGACACAGGGAGTCGGTCAAAGCGCTCTGAAAGTGTACATCGGGCCGTGAAGGTCAAACTGCGAAGGGACACTGCGCATGCTCTCCCACGGTTTCAGTAACAATTTTCCTGTGTCGAAAAAGTATAAGTGCCGACAGCAGTAAAATTTAGCAATTTTTTTATTTTACCATCGTCTCGGTAAAACCTCCCGAAAAAAAGTCCAATGCAGACACGGCTTATGTCGCTGAAAGAGGGTTAAACGGACACTTACCTAATATCACCCATTGGAAGAAGAAAGCTTTTGAGATCTGCCAAGTTGCTGTAGGAGAGTTTAAATCAGGCCGTCGTGAATAGCACACAGGAATCACCACCAGAGAGAAACGACCGAAGAAGATTCCAGCAGAGCCATGCAGAGAGCGACTCCAACTATAACGAGAACAGCACAGCCCAAACAAGGCAGGATTAATCAATCTTCAAAATTACTATGACGGTGTGCGTAGAGCAAAGAGTAAGCTGAGACATTAACAACCACGTGCACCTCCTACAGCCAAAAACAGAATGCGAGACACCAAGTTGTGTTTAAACATGTAAAGCCTTCCAAGAGCACTTATGCCTGGTGACGCACGAACAAGAGGCCCCACAATGCGTACACTGCTATTATTAATGCCCGTCGGTGATTGCGTATGCATCTCGTGACGAAATATCTAACCCTCTTGGGCTTTGAGAAGATTTTTTTTTAGCCAGTGGGCAAGGTTGTCGTGACGACATCCTCACGACGCTGGGATCGTATCAGCGGCAAATCAATACTTAATGGCCAGATAATAACCCAGGAATTGCCATTAGGAAATCTCGAGGAAAAAATCCCTGGCCGGAAGTAACACGCATTCCTGAGCACTTGCCTGGAAACTGTAACAGATATCCTCCAGTTTATTTTATGCTTGGTTAAGTATTAAAAAATATGATCTGGACACGTTCCTTTTATAAGATTCATCATTTGACTGAGTGATTAATATTTTACCAGTTAAAATAAATGCTCGGACATTCTAAACCATGTTTGAGACTGAAACGATATGCTGGCAGAGTGTGACGTCAATTTGCGCGCGGACGCGTTCACTACTTTGACAATGGTTCACGATACTTGCATGGCAACGTGTTTCTCCATTCGTTTTGCACAGGAACCACAAGGAGAACATTTTCTGTTGAGTTTTTCTGGTAAAAATATCACAAAATAAGGCGGCAGCATAGTGTATCGGTAGGTATGAGAAAACTATTGTAAGTCATTATTGTCCTTATTTTTTAATATTTCCTTCTAAAAGAATAATGGTAAACCACACTGTGCGCAAACACAATGGATGTAAAACGACTCCGCCAGCAAATATCGATCTTCAGTATTCAAATTCTTGATTAAAGGTCATTTTCAACGACTCACTCATTTAATGGAGTTCTTTCTCATAGTGATTAAAGCAATGGTAACAAATTAAATTTGTTCCAAGGTACAATGTTTTGAAGACAATGGTAATTGAAAAGGGTTTTTTAAAATGAGTGTGCACACTTATTTTTTTGGGTAATGTTTATGTACTTTGATAGTACATGGGTGCATTGCAAACTTCCATGCATTTTTAGTTATCTAGAAACCTACTGCACCTACATGTACGTATATAGAGCTGATCTTTTTTGAGATTTTCTTTTCACTGTGACTCCTCATTACTCTTAGTAAGTCTTTACATTAACTGCATTCATTTTAGGAATTGATCTTTAAAAATCTGTAAATGATACTTGGCCCTTAACCAGTTAATACTGTGATTTTTTTCATACATTGCTGTCCGTAGGCGGGGGTTTATTTTTAGTTGAATCATGGAGGAAGGAAAACAACTGAACTCATTAACCATGCGCAGTCAAGTATTATGTCGATACACTGTTGTTCTACACCCCAATGTCGCTTTGTTATAAACTGTTTTTCCCATTTCCCTCGTAAATTACTGTGAGTGTAGATGTTAAAAGCAGTAACAAATGAATTTCCCCTAAACGCGTTGACAAGTCCTCTGCTACACCGATGCGGAAATCTTGGTTTGTTTAGACATCCTGCAGCGTCAACTGGTTAGAGACGGATTACATGATTGGAAAACTTTTAAAAACCGCATCATGCACATAACTGAAAAATAATGTTTATAAACTGCCTTGTAGAAATTTCAGCCATATACATGGAGATGCAGTAAATACTTCAGAAACCATAAAAATCTATGCATGGTTTTTGCGTTAATGAATGGTAAAAAAATTGTCTGCAGATGCTTTTTTTTAAATAGCACCTTCATTTGGCAATTTCTCCCACAAAGGTACTACATGTACATGTATTTTACATGGGAAAAATATTCGCATGTTTTTTGTTACCATTGCTATCAACAATTTTAGTCGGGTTTTTCTTTGACTTGTGAAGTAAAATTTGGGGTCGCTGCGAATGATGTATCTGGGCTTTAACACTCAAAAATGCAAATTATCAAATTTAGGAATGTGCACACATTTGTTAAGATTCAACTGATTAAATAATATGTTGACGGACATCACTCAACAGTTAAATTGAAATTCTGACAAGAACTGGAGCATGCAATCATTGCAATAGCTGCCAGCATCACACAGCCTACATGTACTTGAGTTTTCCAATCGGGAGTTTCAGCGCTAGACACCTGAGCCTTTTCTAATCTAGTCCTGAAGACCATTTTGTGAGAAAAATCTAAATTTAGCCTTAGTCTGTCACGGATTAGAAATTGAAATTATCACATCGGGGGACGTTAACGTACATGTAGAGGGACAATTAAACACCTGAATCTGCTATTTGCAGGCTTGACTTTTTGCCACTGAAGAGCCACTTTCGGAATTGGTCAATTTTAAATATACCGGTAAGGGCAGGGATGTGATTGGATGTTTGAAAAAAAACCTGAAATTGTGACCGCGCAGGGTGAAGCCATTACCGCATGGGATTCACGTTTTTTGGCAACAAAAAAAACCTGATTTCAGGGAAACACCTAAGAAATCACATCCCTGTAAGGGGCATTTTTGTAAAATGCACTTCCACAAGAACATTTTTTTTTAAAGAAAAAAAGGGGGCCAAGACTAGGGGTAAAAAATAAGGCGCAGCTTTCATACCGTACAGTGTGCAAGAAAATGATTGCGGGTACAAAGTCTGCATTTTATTCTACGGCTGTGCAAATTACAATAACTTATTTGAATAGTATGAAATCAAACATCGATTAGACTTGGATTCAGTTTGTGTCAAAAGTAAAAATCCAGCAACTGTACATGTATCAAACTACATGTACCATGCAGTATTAAAATAAATTGTCATTGTAGGATATAATTTTAGTAGCAACATACGTATATATACATGTACATTGTATAGAAGACATACCGGTAACTGTTGCAATTTTTTTCTATGAATTTGTTCATTAACTGCATATGGTAATTTGTGAATATTCATACCTAAATTACTATTTGAATATTTTATTATCGGGTATAAATACCATACACCCTTCACCACTACATGTAAAATTTTCTTCGTGAATTTAGCAGTGAGAACATTTAAAGTTTTCCTTTGAAAACACTTAGAATTGTTATGTTATGCTCTGTAGACTTGGTGCATGCGGAGTCTCAATTGGCGGGGGTGTATGGTATTTTTTCCTATTAACAAATGCTCAAATATTTTGCAACAGCCTTATTTTGTGCGTACATAATTTATAACCGTATGCTTGAGTGGGAAAATTCTTGCCCCGGTGCACATCGGTACTTCAGCCACACAAACTAATAATTTATTGATAAAAGTAATAAAGCAAATTGAGATGCTCATTTTGTCATGTTTCCGACAAGAAATACATTGCACAGTTGTATGTGCAAGTAAGACCTCATCACACCAGCATTATTTTTACTATAATCCTTTTCATCACATTTTTATACCATCTACGTTTCCAATTTACATTTCTCAAGATGGGTAGGACGTACTGTATACAATTAAACAAAATAAAGAATCGCAATTTAAATCATAGAAGAGGCCGAGTTAGTTACACATGTTACATGTATGAATATCTTGAGGCAGGGTGTGCCACTGAAAGTGCATGCTCTCTGAGAACCTGCACTTCTTCTTGGATCGTTTTTGAGATGTGCAGCTCCAGCTGGAGACAAATTCATCAAACGGTTAATGGGTTAAAAAAAAAGTCAACAAAATCAGTTTTGTGGGAATACAGACACATGACGGAATTCTCCCAGATAAACGAAACAGAATTGTTTTTTACTTGTCGCCACTTTTCAATCTCCACAACACACAATGACTCGCATAATATAAACCACTAAAATTAAAAAGTAAAAGTAACATGTAGGCCTGTAGTAAATGTAAACAATGCAGGTAAATTTAGGTGTGAATATATTAAACATTCAACAATTTCCTTGAAAATACTTTATAGGCCTACATGCACATAAACCTTTTCTGTCATGTTCCATCAAATACATTCAGTAGGCCTAAGTACTAGCATGGAGGCCTAAGACATGTTTGCAATGCATATGTCAATGATATGCTCTCGGTGCATGCGAATCGGTGCATGCACCCTGCGTGGCAAACATTATTCCCACTTCCGATCACACGCGTATCGATCGTGTCGTGTTATGTCATGCGCGCATACGCATGTTGACAGGGACAGCAGCAAAAGCCGATCGTAAATTTCGATGCCAAAATCTCCATTTCCAACAAAAATATTACTCCCACAGTAGTCTCAAAGTATTACGTACCTTTTGTGAGAAGATCGGTGTGTTTTTTGGTTCAAATTTTCCCACAATCCAGGAAATTCAATGCTCTGCATGACCGTGAAGTCTGCCGACGGAAATGAAAGCGCGATATACACGCCGGGACGATGGTGCATGCAGTGTGGTAACCGCCAAAACATAAATTATTCATATGCAAATCACAGGTTGCCAATGGAGCACTGAAGAATTCAATTGGTTAGTTATAAATAATTTGCATATGAGGTCGCGTGCGCATGATAAGTTCACGAAATTTATGAATGAACGTAAACACGTGTCTATGGCAAGCCAAAAGGTCTATACTCCCCAGGGAGCTGAGAAGGATTAAGGAATGATATTAATTAGCCCAATGACCAGGGGTAATAAATGCAGAAAGCGCATTGAGAGATCCGTCGGATCTGTAATGCGCTATATAAGAACGGCAACGCGTTGCGAAAATACTACAACGCGTTGCGAAAATATCACAACGGGTTGTGCTATCATCCAATTACAACACTGTATTTGTGCAAGGTGTTGCTGAAAATGGACTCGCGACGTGTTGTGAGGTGTCCAACAACGCAATGCGAACATCTCACAACGCGTTGCCAGATATATCCACAACGAAATGGTTCTGGTGATTCCCTGATGGCAGCGGTAATAATGGTAACAGCGCCTTGAGCACCCTGCAGGGTGGATATGTGCGCTATATAAATCTCATCATTATTATTATTATTATTATTATTAGGCAATGTACTTTATTTACATAATTGGATATGTTCGACACTCACGGCCAAGTTACAAATGTCAATGCAAAATCTGCGCACTTACTAAAAATATAAAAATAATAATAACCACGTGACGGGCAGAATTCTGCCCGTCATGGCTGCCCTTTACCGATCCCTATATTTTCGCAATAAGCGAACCAATCTATAGGGATCGGGAACCAATCTAATATTACTAGTGCTCAACTTACGAGAACCACCTTCGTAAGTTGAGCACTAGTAATGTTTTATTTGCACTTTGCACCTTGCACCTTGCACTTTGCACCATTGTTTAACAGTGCTACGCAGCTCCCTTCGCTTTTATCTCAAGGCGAAAATATCACAACGGGTTGTGCTATCATCCAATCAGACCACTGTATTTCTGCAACGTGTTGCTAAAAATCTATGCTAAAAATAAACTCGCGACGTGTTGTGAGGTGTCCAACAACGCGTTCCGAACATCTCTCAACGCGTTGTGGATATCTGGCAGCGCGTTGTGAGATGTTCGCAACGCGTTGTTAGACACCTCACAACACGTTGGATGATACCACAACCCGTTGCGATATTTTCGCAACCCGTTGTGGTATTTTTGCAACGCATTGCCGCAATACGTTATGAACCTTTTGGCTTGCCATACTCGTGGGCGTGCGCGTGGCAGGCAGACATGGCTAGGGGCGTGTTTGTTTCATGACAGATCCGAATCCAGATCCCAATCTGTTTTACCGCGCAGAAACAAACGAAATTTCTGTTCCAAATTTCTCCCACGACATTCGACATAAATAAACAAGCAGCCTAAATTTGTTTGTATCGTGTGTTGCCTCTGAAAACTGAAACGACACGGTTTTACTCACACAAAATCTCCACGATGTTTACGTCGCCATTTTGGATCTAGCGCTGAACCATCTCTCGAGAAGGATTCCACAGATCACATATCTCGATCAGAATGTGCGCGAAGTGAACGAGTTCACCTTGGATATGAGCCGATCTGAATCTGGATCCGTCCGAAACAAACACGCCCTAGGTGTTTTAGATTGGTTCCCGATCCCTATAGATTGGTTCGCTTATTGCGAAAATATAGGGATCGGTAAAGGGCAGCCATGACGGAAAGAATTCTGCCCGTCACGTGGTTATTATTATTTTTATATTTTTAGTAAGTGCGCAGATTTTGCATTGACATTTGTAACTTGGCCGTGCGTGTCGAACATATCCAATTATGTAAATAAAGTACATTTCCTAAAGCAAAGGGCTTGGCCAATTTTTAAATATAAAAAACACAATGCGCACGCGCAAAGACGACCAATTACAGATCAAGATGAAGCGCCCTTTACCTGTCCTTATATTCTCCTGTGTGGAATATGTGGACGGGAACCAGTCTATAGGTGTTTTGGCTTTCCCCCATAATTTTTAAGCCGTTTCCGAATTTACTTATTCCAAGAGGCCCCACAATGCTCACACTGCTATCCGACATTAAAGGACGTGTGAAATAGGGTTTTTATTACATAAAATAATAGTAGAGGATGTGTTTTACACATTTCGGTCAATTTCAGAGAATTTGATAGTTGCGTTTTGGTGTAATTGCACGTTTTCCATTTTTATGTTAATGAGAATTTCCATATTCATGAGCAAAGCCGTGATGTCATCTCAGGAAAAACAGAGGAATTCTCCATAGACTTGTGTACAAAAGTTAATGTCATTTTCAGTGGCTTCTTGATATCGTGAACTATATAGGTTTACTGAGTTTGTTTAGTTTGTCATTTGCAACAACCCTAACAATTTTGTTTGGGTCAAAAATGGATCAGTGGGCTACTCCTACTGTTTGAAATGTAATGTTCTTTCTTTTTTTTCCACCGTGGGTTCCCTCCATGACCAGCAACAAACAGTGCCCTCGCCCGACAAGACATTTTTGAAGTTGAGAAAATGTCACTTCTTTCTGAAATGAAAACAAATTTGAGTGTGCCCCTTTGTCTGCAACACTTTGATCTTTTGATTTCTGTATAAAAACAGCTGGGTGATAATTTTCACCTCACAAAACCTTTAAAGCGGGCGCCTCCCACTGTGCGATTTTTGCCACGAAATTCAAGTCCAACGATTAGGTACGATTTGGTGAGATTACCAGGGACTGTCTATAGACTCTATACACAATCGTACCTAATCGTTGGGAATTCGTGGCAAAAATCGCCCAGTGGGTGGCCGCTTTAGTACGTCTTGGGCTTTCAGAAGATTTTTTTATAGCCAGTGGGCAATGTTGTTGTGACGACATCCTCACGAGGCTCGTATCGGCGGAAAATCATTAGACAGCCGAAGTGTGACGTGTTACCATGGCAATTGGATCTAAACTACTATGGCCGTCGGGAAAAGTACCATTGCAAAGCACAGGGACACGGTCCAGTGATATTTAGTTTAGAGCCAATTAATTGCCTAGGCAACCAACAAAAGATGACGTATTCACTTCGGCAGTCTCTACTTAAAGGCTGAGGCTCGTCAGCAATGCGCGCGCGCCAAATTCGTGCCACGAAATACGCAGCTCCGTGCCTTTGCATGCTATGGCGGGCGCGCATAATACCCAGGAATTGCTATTATAGGAAATCTTGAGAAACAATCTATTAACTTATTTTTGTTCTTCAACTTGAAGTAAAATATAACAGGACAGAAATTATTTTTCCCTTGAAAGATTCTTCTCTGTTGGCCTATAGTACACGTTCGTCACGCCCAGTATATAGATTATCGCTTAGAATCTACTTTGTTTATGTACTTCATTTTATTTTATATTTGTATAGCAGGCCATTATCGGCCAACGGGGTTGTTTTCCAAATTCCTGGCGTCTTGGGTTCGTTTCCTGATGAGCGTGACTTTGCATGAATGCATGATATATGACTCGGCCGCATGGGGTTTCCTCCTCGGCCTCCAAGACATTTTTTTTGCAAAATTCTAGCAGATTTGTAGCATATTTCTAGTAGAATTTTAGCAGATTTTCGACCAGATATGTCTAGTAGAATCTCCAGCAGAATGTTTCTCTCTTTCGTACGAGTTGCTGAACTTGAAGGATTCGGCCGACGTAAATCTTTGTCCTGTATTATATAGCCACCTAGCTATGATGTTCTTCAGCTCGGCCACGAAGTGCGAGAGAACAAAGATATTCTCAGTTCTAGAGGTGGGAGGAAAACCCACGGAATCAAGCAGGGACTTAGAACCTAATCGACGTACTGACTGACTCGCAGTACGGGAATCGAACCAGCCATGAGGGCACATTGGCGGAAGACGAGGAAAGACGGCTATGCTAACCGGATTTCCCAGCAGAATTTCTAACTTTTATCGAAAATTCTAGCAAATTTCTGGCAACATTTCAGAAGAATTAACAGATTTTCTAGCAGAATTTCTAGACGAATCTTTAACAGATTTTCTAGCAGAAGTTTGGTAGATTTTGCAGCAGATTTTATTTTCTGCCAAATTTCTGCTAGATTTCTTGCAGAATTGTTAGTGTTGTTGTTGTATATTTTATGGCATCTTCGGCAACTAAGGCCCTTTATGCCATCAACTATACGGTTTTAGCTTTAACTATACTATATTATCAACTTGACGAAGAAGGAGTTGCAGTTGACCCCCAGCCCCAGGGACTGCAAACCCAATCCACATACACGCCCCGGGTTCGAACCCGGGACCCCAGAGGTGAAAGGCGAGGAAAGAACCCGTACGCCAACCCGACCGCCCGAATTGTTAGTGGAATTCTAGCAGATATTTGTAGCAGATTTTTTAGCCTTTTTGGGGGGTAGATTTCTAGCAGATTTTTTTTGCTAGATTTGTGTGTTAGATTTCTCAGAATTATAGTATTTTAGCAGATTTTTCTGTTGAATTTTGCCAGCTAGATTTCTAGCAGATTTTTTTCTTTTCTGCTAGATTTTTAGCAGATTTGTTTCCCCCGCTACATTTCTAGCAGATTTTTTTCTGCTGGATTTCTAGCAATTTGCGCCCTCACTTGTTCACTGGTTTGCAATTTCAGACAGAACACTCAAATTGCTTGAAGGAGATGAATCGAAAAGAACGTGCGATGGTTAGGGAACCGCACGGCACACATAGGTAAAGCACATGGGTTGGAAATTTCGATCACTTGCGAACAACCGGTTCTTTTTTTGAAATACACAGTTTGAGCATGGTTTGAGAAGCTGAGTCTAGAAGCCGTAAGTCGCATTTGTTCTCTTATCTCGCCAAAAATATATGCACTAGGTAGGGTACTATCGTAGGATATTTATCGGCAGGATATCGCAATTACTACTTGGGTGAATGTGCACAGAAGCAGAACTGTATTGTGTGTGGGAAGGAAAACGGAGCAGTCTGCCCCGCGGCCCGACAACCTTCTCACAATACACTATTGTAATTTTGTATTTCAGGCAAACCAGCCCTTCACATCAGGGCTGCAAAAGCAGTACAATATTGAAAATGTCTGATCTTGACTGCCAGTGCAGAGTGCTACTTATGAGGAACTGCATGGATGAATACCCTACATAAGGAAGAATGCACCATTTTGCAGCATATTGGTTCTCTCACTTTGAATGTCAAAGAAAACTAGTATTACTTAGCAATGACATGAATGACAACACCTCAAAAAATTGATCTTTCAATCTGATGATACACTTTCTACACAAAGTGCCAACTAGATTCAACAACATTTCAGTTTATCCATACTCAAATTTTTAAAGATGTTCGGACACTGCTGGAAGAATCTTCACCGTGTTTTAAGACGATGCGAGTCTGAAAATTTACTTAAAAGAAGGCACTTTGTAAGCAAACAGTATTCTGATACACTGAACTTGCCCAAAACGACGTTTGAGCTGTGGGGTGCAGGAAAGCGTGAAGAGGACATTCAAAAGGTACATTTTCATTGTAGTTTATTATATATATTGTCGTAAAGGAAAATTTAATTAGTAGTGAAGAATTTAAAGTGAATAACTACATGTAAGTTGTCATAACTAATTTTCCCTTATAACTTACAGACCACGAAATAAAAACATTAGTTCGGAAAAAGTTGGATTTTTTGTGCTAGGAGCGGGTTCAGATTTTTTCAGAAAATTGATTTGGTTATAATCTAAGAATCATATAAAATACCTCCCCAAAATACTACACTGCATCCATGGGAAAAGACGGGAAATTTGCGATCTCTAATTTAGATATGGAAGCTGTAAGGTTGGTGTAATTGTTACGCCCCAACTATCGCACCTGTCCTAACTATAGTTGGGATGGTCCCAACTATAGTTGGGATGGTCCCAACTGTAGCGTTGTAGTTGGGACTTCCCAACTATTGTTGGGACAGCTAGGCGCGTCTTATCACTGCCACAGCGCGCGTTGCGTGCAGGCATGCTCAGGGAGTTAGTCTGGTTCCCAGAAAAAAAATCCGATTTATTTTTTAAAGAGTCGTTAGGTCAGGGAACCGGGCAGTCATAGAGGGCGCAGTTCAGTCCGCGTACGCAGCTGCCGGTTATAGAGCAGACGACGGCTTATACAACTCTATGGAGCAGACTCGGGGCGGCAAGCTAGATGCCGAGATCGCGTGCGTGCTACGGGTGCACAAACCGTAGAATTCGAGGGAATGGCATTTCGTTTCACGAGTGAGTAATTTTATTATCTCAAACCGGTATTTTGTCTGTATACATTGAACAAAGATTTGAGGGAAATTACCTTTTGGAATCAACACTGAACAGATCCCGGTGTCGGGCGCTAACGGCTAAGCCCCATTGTCACTTCGCCCCACCTAGGCTATTTAGCCGGCACTCGGTCAATAAAATAGGGAAAGAGTATTTTTTCCGTATACATTGAACAAAGATTTGAATGATGAGATTACCTCCTGGAATCAACAGATCATCCAATTTTAAGATATAGGGCCTACTTCCCACTTGCACTTCTGTCGGAAATGATAAAATTACTGCATAAAGTTAATGCACAAAATTGCGGCGCGAGCGGTCCGTGGGCAAGCGCGACAACAGAGGGCGCTGCGCGCTGCGCGCATGCACAAATGGTTATCTTGTGCACTAAGTAAATGCAATTTGTGAAGGAGAAAATGTGATTTTTCTACAGAAAAGCAACATTTGCGACAAAAGTGCAAGTGTAGTGGGAAGTCATCCTCTTGCAATAGTGCCCTTTTAACGCACTCCCCAACTCCTGCGTACCGAGGCCCTGTTGAAATCGGCCCCTGTTGAAACTGCTTCGCCCTGGACCATTTCGCCCTTAACCACATCGCACCCAAAAGCCACTTTGCCCAAAGCCACTCTACCCAAAAAACACTTTGTGCTTTTGGCAACTCGGAAAATAAGTTTTTAAATTGATAATTTCCTAGGAACATAAAAGTTATTCGCTTTAAAATGAGACATCAACGAAAACAATTGACCCACGTTTTATGTAGTTATCCAACAATTACTGTCAATATTTCAAATTATTGGCGGTCCACCAATAATTAAGGCGTAGACCTCCCGTGCTCGGTCTGCAATGCGCAGCGCACAGTTCACCCTCCAGACTGGTAGCCTGTCTCAGAAAGTCTTCAGAGACAGAAAAAAAAAAGGATTAATTTGACAGGCCCCAGTCCAGAGAGCGCACTGTGCGCTGCCATTGCAGACTAGACCAAACACGGGAAGTCAGACCTGGGCAAGTCGAGGCAAAACGGCTGTATAAAAACAGCATTTTTCACAGTGTTGCCTTTTTGTAAGATACAAAGTAGGCCTATGATGTTTTGTCGTTAAAATAAAATTAATGCTTTAAAAATTCGTTCAGAGAAAAAAATAAAATTTACTGAGCACCACGTACCAACTGTATATCTTTAAATTCAGTAAATATGAAATTGCCATTTATTCCACCTTCATTGCTTTCTTTAATAGGAGAGAATTTGCCCTGAATGGGCCGATGTCAGTATCTCGGGCCTTGACGAGACAGTTGCAAATTGAAGTATTGGAGAGGGTGAAGGGGTCCGTCTTTCCGTGGCAGAAGATGACCATGGATAGGGACTTGGAAATATGTGACGTCATCGCTAGCGCACTGGGTACACTATTATTGTTCAGTTTTAGAATGCATTCTTGCCGTTTCTGAATTTTATTGCGCATCATGACAAATAAGCTCTAAAACATCACAACATTGTTCAATTCAAAGATTTTTGAAACATTTGTAATACTAATAGATACTAAAAATAAAGCATACTTTCTGACGATATGCATTTTTAAAAATTTATATTGGGGCGCAGCAAAATGTTTGTTTGGTAGTGAGATTGCTGGTCCAAAAATGGGTTGTTTGTGTTGCGACACAGACTTGTGAAACCGCTGACAGTTTGGGGTGATTGTTGTTTGTGTTTGTGCCAAATTTCATTGAAGAAAACATGTAATTTGCTTGTTTTTAGCCCACAAAAATGATTAATGGCTCCTTTTTGGTAACCCCTGTACTGCAAAAGTAGTACACGAAGGAGTTGTCCACGAAAACATCAGTCTTTGCCAAGCTTCCGGACAAAATGGTGACGTACGTGTTACACGGTGTCACTGCAATCGGCGATAATGGCCCCAAGCCACAGGGGAGGGCCATTATCGGCATCCTTAGCCAATCTTAAATGCACTGTTAATTATGACTTGAAAAAAAAATGCACCTTTATTCCAATTCATAAATACCTTTTTGTGTAAAATGGGTCTTTCCATAAAAACAGGAGCCAAAGTGTGACATTTTGATGCATTTTTTTCAAGTTAACAAAATTTTAAAGAAATTTCTGTGCAGTTTCTAAATAACGTAGAATATTTAAACTAATTTAGACATGTCTTGGTATCATAGTCTTGAAAATATTAAAGAAAATCAGCTTTATTCGATCTTTGTTAGTGGTCGCCTAATGTGAACGGTACTGCGTTTCATTCGATCTTCATTAAGTGAGATGTGAATGCACGCTTCCGTTAACTAACGATGATTAACTAATCTTTGTCGATTGAAGCGATTTTTGTAGTGAGAACAGGGTCTTAATCTCGGGTTATAAAATGTAGATTGAGGTGCAGATATCTGTCCATTTACAAAGTGATACCTCACTGCCATGATACCAGTTTCCAAACCAAACCATTTCCTTCAAAATTTAAATTATTAACACATATGTACTGGTATTCCACTGTTTATTATAGAACATTATGTATGTGTTTTAAATATACATGTATGTACTTGTTAATGTAGTTTAGAAACATGTTCCTTTATTATACATATGTAGTGTACAAACATACATACATGAACGTGTCCTTTTATTTTTTGCCAGCTAATAACTCCAGAGTCCTTGCCATTTTGTACAAACGGCACATTAACTTCTTTACAGGATTTGGTGATCGAAAAAACATTAAAATGTTAGTTTGGCTGCCATTTTTCTTAAAAGACCCACTGGTCATCTGCCGTCTATTGTGAACCACCTATTAAAGTATACTTTGAAAAAAATAAAGTTAAAGCATCTGAAAGCAAGCAATTAAACTAAATGTGTCTGGGAGAAACTGCATACTTTGTTTTCCTTTTTGCAACATTGCAATTTTTATTCTCAAACTCATTGGGTTCTTATGAAAACACTAAAGGCTGTTTTCAACTTTGTCTGATCATTTCCCCATGGGTCCCAACTGCGGGTGGGGTTGGATAACACTAGAAACGTGACTCTTTTCACACAAGGCCATTGTCAACGATATTTGGGACAGACGACAATGAAGACTGGACTGTCGCAACTATAGTTGGGGAGTGTCTGATCATTTCCCCATGGGTCCCAACTGCGGGTGGGGTTGGATAACACTAGAAACGCGACCCATTTCACACAAGGCCATTATTAACTATAGTTGGGACAGATGACAAGGAAGACTGGACTGTCCCAACTATAGTTGGGAAGTGTCTGATCATTTCCCCATGTGTCCCAACTGCGGGTGGGGTTGGATAACACTAGGAACACGACTCTTTTCACACAAGGCTATTGTCAACTATAGTTGGGACAGATGACAAGGAAGACTGGACTGTCCCAACTATAGTGGGGAGTGTCCGATCATTTTACTCTTGCGTCCTAACTGCGAGTGTGGCTGGATAACACTAGGAACACGACTTTTTTCACACAAGGCCATTGTCAACTATAGTTGGGACAGATGACAAGGAAGACTGGACTGTCCCAACTATAGTGGGGAGTGTCCGATCATTTCACTCTTGCGTCCCAACTGCGAGTGTGGTTGGATAACACTAGGAACACGACTTTTTCCACACAAGGCCATTGTCAACTATAGTTGGGACAGATGACAAGGAAGACTGGACTGTCCCAACTATAGTGGGGAGTGTCCGATCATTTCCCACTTGCATCCCAACTGAGAGTGTGGTTGGATAACACTAGGAACACGACTCCTTTCACACAAGGCCATTGTCGACTATAATTGGGACAGATGACAAGGAAGAATGGACTGTCCCAACTATAGTGGGGAGTGTCCGATCATTTTACTCTTGCGTCCTAACTGCGAGTGTGGTTGGATAACACTAGGAACACGACTCTTTTCACACAAGGCCATTGTTAACTATAGTTGGGATAGATGACAAGGAAGACTGGACTGTCCCAACTATAGTGGAGAGTCGGAGTGTCGATCCCGGGTACGCGTGTTTGTTTCCTCACAAAATCTTAAATTTTTTCCTCTCAAAATGTATTTTTTTCCCATCAAATCTGCACATAGGCTATTCCAATGTATATCAAAAAATGTCTGATACTCTTCCCCACGAAAGATTACGCACAACGGTCGAATTGACGCGACTTGGTCAACGATCGAATACATGTAGCATGATACAACGGTCGAGTTGTTTGAGTCGAGTTGGCAAACGGTCGAGTTTGAGAAACCTTAAAACAATAATTTGCTTCATAACCATGAAAGATTACGCACAATTTCCTCCCCAATTTTCCGTGTAAAACATGAAATTCACTTCACGGGTGAACGCAAGGTAATTTCTCCTCTCTGCAGGCTACGTAGATGCAAAGCTAGAATTCAGAAAAGCCCATGCGAAACGTAAAAACGTGTCTAAATGACGCACGATCCCATCTATAGTTGGGGAAGGGCGTTTGTCCCAACTATAGTCGGGACGGTCCCAACTATAGTTGGGACGGATACGATAGTTGGGGCGTAACATAATCACTGCACTGCTTTATGGAACCAGATAAATTAGTTTACTAAACATTTTTAAAAATTATATCCTTGAAAATAAACCGATTGAGAATGCAAAATTTCGTAACGGTAATGAGGAAAATATGACGAACGTTATTTATGGTATCAAAATCTCAACACCCATGGGAAAAATGGGGAGTTCAAAAATGTATATGATGGTAAAAGCACTTTACACTGTTAAGATTGAAAGTCTACAGTTGTCTGTTGTAGTATAAAAAATTATGTTCCTGGAATCTACATAGTAAACTTAACACTTCTATCTCTTTTAAAATCTACACCTAGGTTTGTGGTTTTTCTGAGCTGTACTCATGGCAGAGTCATCAGAAAATGAAGAAAGACTTTTGTCTGCATGATGGGCCTCCGTATGCAAATGGTGATGCCCATGTTGGCCATGCTCTTAATAAGGTAATTAAATAACAACTTTGCTTTTGTACATCCTGTCAAGTTTCAACTGTAACCAGATACATGTGCAGAGAAGCCAGCTTCTCATACTGAAATCCCGGACTGAAATGGAAGTATTCGTCTTTTTATCCTTTTATCTGCAACTCAGTAAGCCAAAGACAGTGATGTCATGCTTTGTTTACATACATGTATGCATGTCTATGAGGGCCTCGGGGGAACTAGACGTTGTACCTAGGACCTAATAAACGCACACATGTGACATCACTGCACCGCTTTATGTAACCGGATAAATTAGTTTACTAAGGCCCAAAAAAGGAACTATGTTTAGTGTAAGTTGAAGTCTCCCAAAATGATGCGGTGACACGGCTGGGTTTTTTGTTTTTTTGTTAGTGGATTCCAACAATAAAATTAACATGAAGCCAACAGGCATGTTTTTAATCAAACACTCAACAAACGGGGCAGGTTTAAAGTGATGCGCGCGCCAACGCTAAACAGAGTTCTTTTTTTTTTTTGCCTAAACTTCGGTGGATTTTTTGATGATATCAGAATGGTAATGAGAAATCTCAACACCCATGGGGGAAAAATGGGTCCAAAATATGATCTGGTCATCACACTCCTTTTAAGTAAAAAAAATAATAAAAAATCTTTGCAGAGACCATGCCAATAAGCATGTTTCTTCTTCAGATCCTGAAAGATGTCATCAATCGCTACAAGCTCCTGCAAGGACATAGAATCCACTACAAGCCTGGATGGGATTGTCACGGTCTACCGATTGAGCTGAAAGCACTCACTGAGAGCAAGGAAGACTTCAGGAAGCTTAGCCCACTTGATGTTAGGAAAAGGGGTAGGCCTACCAAAAATTATCACTGTCTGGCTTTCATAGTTAAATCCCTCGTACATGATTTGTGATGTCTCAACATTTCAATTAACCATTTGACCGAAAAAGAAAGAAAAAACCTACTCAAATGGAAGATAGTTGCGCATACACACAGATTATTCTACTTTGGCGCTCTCATGTAGACAGAACTTGGACTCCTGCAGCCGATTTCACGAAACATTGCGCAACTTGCGCCATGGCGTAAGACTTGCGCTATAACTTTATGGTGTAGCTGCGCAATAAACCCAAGATTGATTTCACGAAACTCTCCTTAGCTGCGCAACGTTCTTTTATTTCACTTTAGCACTTGTAACTTCTAGGACGAGAAGTTTTGATGTTTGCGCTTGATGAAATAGTCGTATATAAAACATACGTCGCTGTTTTTCACAAATTTTTTACTGTCATCATGCGTCGTGTTGCAGATTTCACTATGATAAAAGGCCGTTTTCTACTAACGGAAGGCCAGGGTTGAGTTCGTTGACGATGCGGTAAATAAGCACGTGTAGCGAGCTGCATTATCGCCATTTTTCACTATCCTACAACACATATTTCCAACTTACGCCACTAAAAACCATTGTGCTGTATTTCGAACAAATTTTGAGCAACTCGCGCGTGTGTTTGAAACATGTTCCAGCGTGTGCGTGCGCGTACTTTATGGCGTTTAATACGCAGTAGCATTTTTTTCCTACGAAGATGGCGTCTGTGAACGTGATCAATTGTTGAACAGTTTAAGTAACAAAAGGTGCCCCACGAAATGGTGGTTATTCGATCAAAATTTAAACCAGTCTATATATACCTGAATATACCTGAATTCTTACCACCCCTATTTTTGCCCCCTTTTTTCAGCCAGAAGATATGCAGAGAAGGCGATTCGGAGACAGATGAAATCGTTCAAAAGATGGGGTGTGATGGCTGACTGGTAAGCAGACAAATTCCCCTCAAAATTCTGCTCTAAATCCCGTCATTCAATTTGACTGCCCAGTCTTTCAACAAACTTTTCTGTGAAGACGAAAGCATCTTTTTCTTAATTCACAAAAACTTTGCTAAAAAGCCAAAACTTACAGGTTGCAAATATGCCTTGATTTCATGTTTATAAACATAAACAGATAAAAAGTGGAATGCATGTAATATGTGACATAAATATATGACATAAATATATGGCAGCTGTTCTTGCATCTTTGTGTGTTCTGTGATTGTTGCTTTTTATGTTCAAAATTAAACTGTCAAATTACCAAAAACTGTCCAATGTCCATCAATTTATGAATTTTTATTTACTTTTTTGTGCTACCATGTAAAGGAAAGATGGCTGCTATTACACATTTGACAAGGAGTACGAGGCCAATCTACTTCAGGTTTTCCATCAGATGTATCAGAAGGTACACTTGTTTCTTTTTTTAAAAGTGGATTTCAGTTTAAAAATCAAATTTAATAAAGAAAAGATCAGGGTTGTAATGAGTCTCCCTCTGCTCGAGTCCCAAGTTAAGTCTAGTCAAACTGCCCCCGAGTCCCAAGTCAAGTGAGACTGCTCCCCCACCCCCACCCCCCCGAGTCCCAAGTCAAGTCAAATGGCTTTTGAATCTCAAGTCAAGTCAGGCATGTTGGTCAAGTCAGTTCAAGTCAAGTATTTGTTCTACCTAATTTCATAATGTGTCTAAACCCTGAATCTTGCATCTGTTTATGGTATTTTTGTTGTTCTCACCAAGAATGCTCCATTTT
Source organism: Henricia sp. BOLD:AAB3569 (assembly GCA_037783545.1). Classification (NCBI taxonomy): domain Eukaryota; kingdom Metazoa; phylum Echinodermata; class Asteroidea; order Spinulosida; family Echinasteridae; genus Henricia; species Henricia sp. BOLD:AAB3569. Next base: position 2,126,158 of record JBBELK010000099.1, on the reverse strand, counting down.
AAAAGAAAGCTTCAGTTCTGAAAAACAATTAGGTCCTCAAAATGACAAAAAAATGCATAAAGGTTTAATTTCATTTTTGGCAGACCCGAGTTAAGTCATGTCAAGTCGTTTGAGATTTGAAAGTCAAGTCATTGAAAATCGGGACTCGATTCCAAGTCATTACAACCCTGGAAAAGATGACCAAAAATGGATTTAATATTGTCTTCAATTTTCTGTGTTTCTAGGGCTATGTCTACCGTGACCTAAAGCCAGTCAACTGGTCTCCGTCATCAAGGTAACTTTAAAATATTGTGCCTGCTTTCCTTAGGAAATTTATTGATAAAACAATGTGTGATGTGGCTGAAATGCTACATACTCAACATACTCACAAGTCTCTTTATATCCCGTTCGATCACATGTGTACATTTGCTGAAAGCAAATTCCTGTGACTGAAGGTGATATACAAGTGTGTAAATGCCAAGAAATGTTTTTGTGATAAGCTCCATAGGATTTGTACAGGTTCTGGAATTATGGCCCCATATTGTGTAGCTATTATATCAAATGCAGTGCAAATTATGAATACCATGTATTTTTGTTAACACTTTCATGGTGCTAGCCATTGAATTCTCAAGAGCAGGGGTCAATTTCATAAAGCTGTTCACAAGAAAAATTTGTTTGCTTCATAAAAATGGTTTGAAGAAGGGACAACACTTGTTTGAAGTTATCGACGGATTTAATCAAAAATATTACTGATGTATTACCCGGTGCATAAACCTTCATGAGTATCTGAAAATCTTGTTTTCAACGTCGGCAACCCAATTAATTTTGATGATAAACTATGCAACTATGTGCTGTGCCATATTTGAAATTTTGAAAGGGATTATGACGTCAACCATGCAACGATTGTATGGATGATGTCAAGATTGATGTCTTGTTTTCCGACTCCCATATGCCATGAAGTATGTTAAAATCCGTGTCCTGACTCGCGCCCTCTCAAGTCCGGGCGCCGAACAGCAAAAGATGGCGACTTGCATGAGAGGACAGAGTAAGGTAACCCTTGGCAAGTGTCGTCCCTTCCTTTAATAGTCGCATGCGATTTTGACTGCTAACCCATTTTTATATAAAAGCAAACAAATTTTGCATTTAGCAATTTTATTTATTTGCTAAACACCTTCATAAAATTGATCCCTGGAAATATCCCGCTTCAGAGGGTTTAATTATTTTCGATCATTTCCCCAGGACAGCTTTAGCAGAAGCAGAGTTAGAGTACAACCCTAGTCACGTGTCTCCATCCATCTACGTCAAGTTTCCAGTGTCTAAACTCCCGGAGAAATTGGCCACGTACTCTGGTTAGTATCAATGTAGCACAGGATAGAGGACTCTCCATTTTGTGTAATCGAGTTTAGCACACTGGGTGTGTTAAGGCAAAACAGTAGCCACATGCATGCTTTTCGTATAATCTGCACATCAATCTTGGAATCCTCTAATTACTTTTGAAGGTGATTTTACCTTTAAAGGTATACTCGGTGTTCTCCACTGCTAAAAACAACCAGCCTAATGGGACGGTGGCTTGACACATTTTCTTGAAAGCATGTACAATGTACACAGTTTTTGAATGTTTTCTCGGAACATAGATGAGGTACTGAGCTGACTTGTGGAGTGCGTGTGGTCTAGTGTGTATGAAGCGGGGCTCACAATCGGAAGGTTGTGGGTTCAAGCCCCATTATGACCAATGTGTCTGTGTCCCTGGGCAAGGCACTTAATCCCAGTTGCCTCGTCAACCCAAGCGATATTTGGGGAGCTGTTAGGGGAATGCCACAATCTAAGTGCTGATAGGGTTTAGCGCCTGGCCAGCAGCCACCTAGTTTAAGCAAAATGGTTCTGGTGATTTCCTGATTATTAGGGGTTTTTCAAAATAACATGAAATATCTGTCAACCAGAATTTCAAATTTTTAAGCGACTTTAAATAACTATATTTTTACAGATTTTAACCAGTGTACACCAAACCTTCTGAGAAGTAACAATGTTACAAGTATTTTTCATCAGAGATGTTAACTTTGTCAGATTGGGATATCAAAGTGACAAATCAGCAAAATTGGTGTTATGCATGGGACACATGTACATATATTTCAAAAATGACATTTCTAGAATGAAATTTGTGGGTGTACCTAAGCTTGGTGATGGCCAAAAAAAACCGGTGAAATAACTGACAGTTATTGCTAAACAACCTGTTAAAGGGCATGAACTTGAAATTTCATTTTGAAACTCCCATTATACACAGATTGGTTTTTATTATACACATTGACAATCACACGTGGAGATAATGCCATTTGTAATGTCAGTTCCCAATCCGGTAATCTCTTTAAAATTTTGCAAATCTCAATTAGCCAATCTGTCGGCGGTTATTTGGACCACCACGCCTTGGACCATTCCATCTAATGAAGCCGTCTGCTACATGGCAGCCAAGGATTACAGCATTGTGCAGTGTACAAAGACAGGTGAACGCTACCTACTAGCATCTGAGCAATTCGGTGAAACTCAACAGATACTGGGAACAACCTTTAAGACGATAGTTTCTTTTGAAGGTATAAAATAATGCTTATATACAGCTCTTGGAAAAAATATTTGACACCTACATTGTTATCCCTTTTCACACACACCCTTTTATTGTTAAAGGTTGGGAACTAGAAAATGTCAAAATTAATATAGATTTTTCCAGCGGATATCCAACTGTTTACATTCCTTTTTAGTACTGCAAGTATTCAAATTTGCATTCACCAAAAATAGGTCACAATTTGATGGAACAGTAACGGATTCTCCTTGATAGTTTGTTTTTTAAAAAATGCTGATGCTTTGTGAATGTGGGTTCTTTGCAGGATTGCTTTCAAAACAAAGCTGTACATGTCATAGTAACCAATAAAGTAATGATGCAAGGGGGTTTTTATCGCATGATCAAACTTTATATTGAGACAAATGACTTTTAAAAACATTTATTCAAACAAACTCATGTTTTCAATGAGAGCACTACATAAAGGATTTTTAAACTGATTGTTGGTCTTTTTGTTCCGTTTATCTTTTTTGTATCGATGAACTTATTCATAATCTGGTACAAAGCTATTTTGACAGTCTCACATTGAACCATTAATAATAATAATATAATAAAACGGTGCTTATATACTGCATTATATGTCCATAGACATCTCAAGGCGCTGTACAAAAATTTCACACATTACCCAATAAAAATGTTTTGTTATTAAACCTAACGGCTAATTACATCTAAAAAGATAAGTTTTCAGTGATGATTTAAATTCATTTAAAGACTGTGCACATCTAACAGACAATGGGAGCTCATTCCAAAGTTTGGGAGCAGCCGCTGAAAATGACCTATCACCGTATGATGTTGATGTTTTGACTACTGTCAGTAGATGCTTATTGCATGACCTTAGAGTGCGTGATGGCGCGTAATTTGACAATAATTCAGCAAGATAACCCGGTGCTAACCCATTGAGGGCCTTATATGTCAATAACAAAATCTTAAATGAAATTCGCTTTCGGACTGACAACCAATGCAAATGTCTGAGGACCGGTGTTATATGAGAGTGCTTTTTCGCCCTTACAACCATTCTAGCGGCCGCATTTTGAACCTGCTGCAATTTAGCTATCTCCCGGTCTGGCAAACCATAAAACAAACTGTTACAATAATCCAAGCGTGAGGTAATGAAGGCATGTACCAATTTCTCCACCGTGAGTTGATTTAAATATTTACGAATTTGTCCAATCCTACAGAGTGCGAAGTTTCCAGCCCGGCATCCACCATTGGTGCTCAGTCATCCATGACAGGTTTTCTGGTTTTCTTGGTGTCATAAGAAAGAGGATGCGATCATGAGACGGATAGTAGTTGCCGTTTTCCAATATTCTCAGTCAATAGACCTTTATCACGGTGCGTCCATCTTTGTTTTGTTCCCCATAGTACGTGTCGAACACAAACACGCGTGTAATTTACCTTTGTTGCTTTGAGAGAATCGCTGCCCGCGCTGAGCGTTTTCTTGATCGCGCTACACGTGTCATTGTGATGCACACAATGAACATTTTCAACATGGGGCCAAACTATTTCTTCTGGAAGCCTCGCTTTGGTTACGTTCATTATAATAGAGGAAAAGGGAAGATGGCTGTACCGTGATAAAGGTCTATACTGACTAATTAGCAGTTTAATCTTGGTTCCCTTTTTTCTAGGACACCCTGTATGATGGCTTCATGAAAAAAGTGAATATCCTTATCAAGCTCTACTTTTTCCTCGCGATAAAAAAATGAAAAGATGATTTTCTGTTCCTGCATCAGTTTTACTCATTTTGATCTTTGTTTTACTTTAGGTTCAGACTTGGAAGGCACTACATGCACCCATCCCACACTTCCAGGCAAAACAGTGCCCTTACTCCCAGCAGCCCATGTTAAGATGAATATGGGCACGGGTCTCGTCCATACAGCACCTGCACATGGAGCTGAGGATTATGGGATAGCTGTCCAATTTGACCTACCGCTGGTGAGTTTGGGCTGCGATGACAAATTATTTGATGTGAGATTCTGCAAGATGTATTTAACCCAATTACTGATTAAAAGCACCAGTTTTTATTATGGGAAAATAAACTTGATTTGAAAAGGGTTAAAGTTATGTCAGTGGTTATCAGCAAATTCTATTTGTTTTTCTCCAAACAAATTTTTAAAGCATTTACTATATTTTAACCAAAAAAACATACTTTATAATTTAGACATCAGCAACCCTAATGCGTTTTTTTGCGCCATATCTAGACTTGCCCAATTCTGACCTCCCATGTTTAGTCTGTAATGTGCAGCGTATAGTGCGCCCTCTGGCCTGTCTAATTTATTTTCTTCTGTCTGTTCTTTTCTTCTCTCCTGCGCCATGAGCATCTTTTTTTATGGATACCGGCGCATTATAAATTTTCATTATTATTATTATTAAAAAAGAAGAAAACAGATTATACAGGCCATTAGTCCAGAAGGCGCACTGTACGCTGCACATTACATACCAAACACGGGAAGTCGGACTTGGGCGAGTTGAATTATTGGCGGAATTATTTGCAAGATTTTATACAAATTTCTTGAATAACTACAATTACATAACTGAAAAAGAATTTTGGTGAACTAGCCTGCTGAAATTTCACCTACATATGCAGCAATGCTTCAGAAAACCTACAAAATACATGCATGGATTGTGTCAAGTGAATTTTTTTAAAACCACATTCGGTTGTTCCTACAGCGTTGCATAGTTGACGAAGACGGTCTCTTCTCAAAAGAAGCTGGTCCCCATTTGGCAGGGAAGAATGTTCTCACTGAGGCTAATGATATTGGTAAGAGCAGAGAAAGATACTCGGAGAATTAATTGAACATTACCTTATAATTTGCATGTGATATACTTGAGTGATGTTCCTGCAAAATGTGACTACAAAACTAAGTTAGATGTCGCACACCCTGGACCAAATGTTTTTTCTTTTCCGCAAAACTAGAAATTAGTGGCAGATCCAGGCACCAGAAAACAAGGGAATTCCAAGCAGTACCTGAATACTGCCTGTACTGACCAGAATTTCTATTGTATTGTCATGTCCTATTTTAATGAGCCTGGATATGCCACTGATTACTAGTTATGGTCGCACATTTCAATCCACTATATATGACATTTGACTCATTTTAGTAGTGCAGTCACAATTTTAATCGTTTGCACTGCAAATACAGGGCATGGAATGCAAATTTTATAGACCTTCCATATGACGGTCCTACAAAGACTACATTTCCTCGCTGTTTTAATTGTTATTGCAGTTATTGGAATGCTAAGAGACAGTGGGAGTCTACTTCTGCAATCTGATTACACACACAGCTATCCATATGATTGGAGGACAAAACAACCAATCATCATCCGGCCTAGCAAGCAGTGGTTTATTAACACTGAAGTACTCAGGGACAGGGCATTGGTGAGTGGAACCAATCTCTTGAATTATTCATGAGATGATTGTGTTTTTGTGAATGGGCCTTATTCAGTTACCTGTGTGATTGGAGGACAAAACAACCAATCATCATCCAGCTCAGCCAGCAGCTGTTCATTAACACCACTCAGGGTATTGGTGGGTGTACTGAAATTGTTGAATAATTTATGACGTGGTTGTATTTTTACAAATGGGCCTTGTGCATTGTTTCAACAGACTTACTCATGGTTTTGTAAAGTTGGCAATAAGCAATACATTCTATCTTCAATAATAAGAATACTGTTGGTACAGCATTCTGAAAAGTCTATACAAACTTCACAAGAATGGTAGTGGCATCGCCAGTTTGCCTCAAAACTGGACGAAGAATATTGTTGCATACATTTTCGTGCATGGCCATAGGAATGCACACAGGAATGCACACAAAAGCGGTGACCCGCGGCGTACTACTGTATAAGGCATATCTGCAACGAATTGCCATTCGTTGTGAAGTTACTACCCAGTTTCAGTGGGTCGTATTTCTTGTTTTTTTTGTTTTTTTTGTATAACACTAATGTACCAGTTGCACTTGCTTAGTACAAGGTCTTGTTTCTTAAATTGTTTTCATTGTATTATGATTTTTTTACAATCTGTTTCTTTCTGTGTACCACAGGAATGTCTAGAGGGAATCACCATGTTGCCCAGCCATGCCCTGAACAGCATGCGGGCACAGCTTAGTAACAGGACATTCTGGTGCATATCGAGGCAGCGAGTTTGGGGAGTGCCAATCCCTGTATTTTACAACAGACACACAGATGAACCTCTCATCACACAGTGAGGCCATTGTTGCTTATTTATCCCAGTGTTTATTTTAATCTAGTGTTATACTGTATTTAGGCTGGGGTACAACTTGTTTCTAATCAGTCCTGTCAAAAATCCTCAAATTGAAACATTGACTCAACCTTATGTTGTGTTAAAGGCCCTATAGATCTGTTTTTGAGCGATTCTGTGAATAAAACCATTATAAATCAAAAGAAAGACATCAACAAACTCATCCGAAGAAATTTCAACTCTGTCAAATGTACCACATCTTCTAAAAACATAAAAATCCATTTAAATTGTTTTAACCTGATTGATTTATTTGATTCGTTTGTTTATTTCTAAGGGAGAGCATAAATCACATTGGTGATTTGATCAGAAAGCAGGGGAGTGACTGCTGGTGGACGCTACCCTTTGAGGAATTGCTGCCCTCGGATATTTTGGCTAAGGTCAGTGCATACAGTGACATTGCAAGATTTCCAAGTTGGCTTCCTTAAAGGTAGAACACATGATTGGTATCTCGAAAATCAGAAATGTTTACAGATTTACACATAACTTACACAATATAAACATGATGACGGTAGAAAACTTCCCCTGAAATGGTTTTGTTTAAAGTGCTATAGTCTTTGAGAAATAAGTAAAACAATTAATTTTCGTCTCATGAGACAAAAATTAACTTCGCCCCAAAAACCACTTCGTGCACAGGCCGTGGTTCCGGGGACGAAGTGGTTTTTGGGCGAAGTGACTGTAAAGCTGACTTTTACTCAGGTTGGTTTTGATCATGCATATTTTCAATCACACATGGGAGATAAAGCTATTTGTTACGGTTTACCAATCATGTATTCTACCTTTTAAAGAAGAGGTATTCTCAAGAAACAAAGGACAGCGTGCTAAACACATGCAACTCGTACATTATTATGCAAGTACAAAGAACAAGAAATCTGGATACAACTTCACAAAGATTGTAGTGATGCCTTGCATTATGGGCGCTGCTATTTTGTCCGGAAACTCTGCAAAGAATGACGTTTTTGCATACAACTTTTTCGTGTATTCTTATAGGAATGCAGAAAGAGGTGGTAGACAAAAACAACTTTTGTTGTGACTCTGTGTGCTGCCATTTGTATCAGCCTTTTACAGTGATACCAACCCTCCCAGATTTTAAAAAAAAATTCTGCAGATTAGCTGATTTTGTGAGTCTCAACATATATAAAAACCTTCCTGAATTGTCAATCACAACCTCAGTGATTTTTAGATATTAACAGCTATGCTTTTGTTGTGATTCAATTTATGTAGGATGGTTTATCCTCCAAGGACTTTGTCAAGGGAGAAGACATCTTGGATATCTGGTTTGAAAGTGGATCATCTTGGTCTCATGTCTTAAAAGGCAAGATATGTTTATTTTATCACAACTTTTTACAAAATGCCTTTGTAAAGAAAACTAGGACCTTCTAATCAGATATACAATTTAAGGCGCCTTTCCATATGCGAGTCTTTCCAGAAAATACCTTTGTCTGGTCTCAAAATAAAAGAAATAAGTTTCAGTTGTTCTGAAGAGATAACGTAGGCCCCAAAAGGGTTACAAATAGTGTGACAACATGCCTTTCTAAAAACCTTGTGTACAAATTTCCAATATACGCTCGTAACCGGGACGGACGCTTGTGTTACATTTTAGGCCGTCCCGGTTACGAGTGTTATATTGGAAATTTGTACACAGGGTTTTTAGAAAGGCATGTTGTCGCACTATTTGTGACCCTTTTGGGCCAAAGTTATCTCTTCAGAACAACTTAAACTTATTTCTTTTATTTTGAGACCAGACAAAGGTATTTCCTCGAAAATATGGTCTGTGTTGCCAAAATGCCCCCTTTACTGTGGAAAGACCCATATATATTTTATCGTGTGCTATGTGTCGTTGTGTATATGTTGTCTTTGTATGTTTCCTTTTGGCAGACACAATCATTTTCATAATGCTGCATGCTTTTTTTCTCAGATGTAGGCAAGCAATCTGATTTGTACATGGAGGGTGAGGACCAGTATGGTGCGTGGTTCCAGACTTCGCTATTAACCAGTGTTGCTGTTCACGACAGGCCACCTTATAGGTGAGTGAAATTTTATTACATTTTTTTTATTATTAAAGCAGCATCCATTTTGCTCGTCAGATGAGTACAGAAGACGTCCGTTTAACAAGTGGATATGTTTGCCAGCTAGACGAGCAGCAGTGGGAGTAAGGGAGGTTAGATTCCCATAGTATGTAAGGGTGATACTATATACCGGAAAACACACTAAATACCGGAAAACATACTAAATACCGGAAAACACACTAAATACCGGAAAACACCCGAAAGCACTTAAAACACCACCCCCACTACCTGCAGAAAACACCATAAAATACTGTTTTCCGGTGTTTTCCGGTATTTAGTATGTTTTCCGGTGTTTTCTGGTGTTTTCCGGTAAATAGTACTACCGGTATGTAAGGCAGTATGCTATAAACTAGGCTTGGGCAAATCCTCTTTGGAGTCGCGTTACGACTGGACGAAGGCATGTGCAAGTTTCATTCGTCTTATAAAATGTGACCGGCTCCAGCAAAACCCAACACTTGTGATGAAAATTCAAAATTTAAGTTTTGGTATCAGCTTAGTGTGCATACAAAAAGGTATCTTTTAAAACATGTTTGAGGAAATTCTGATAATTCTGATAAAGTTATGACCAATTAAAGTATGACGGATCAGAAAAAGTGGAATGGAGCTATTGGTCTTTAAAGTTTGACAAACTAGTTGATTATTTAATTTTTTTAAATAATATGAGGAATTTTGAGACAGTTCAAACAACAAAACAAATCTTGAATGTATCCTGATGTTGATTCTGCCAAATTTTTAAGTTGGTCCCAGAGGCCATTTTTTAAGGTTGTGGGCCCATATCATGTAATGGGAAATGCCGAGAAGCGTCGGTGTTTTGCTAGAGTCGGTCACAAATATAGCTGGCCATATAACATGAAGCTGTGATTGTACATTCCACATGGAGCTGGAGTTTACTTTAGGGATCAATAATTGATCCTAACTGATAATCATTATCTTACAGGAATCTTATTGTGCATGGCTTCACGTTGGACAGCGAAGGGAAGAAAATGTCCAAGTCGTTAGGAAATGTTCTTGATCCAGACGTCATAGTGAGCGGAGGAAATGTAAGTAATTTCTTTAGTTATCCAAGTCACTAATTGAGATACTAAAATGATTTTGATTAGTTTTGGATAACATGCTCTGGAGGTCCTCGAGTAACGGCCAAAGCTTCATGGGGCGTTAGGGGGCGTGTTTGTTTCATGACAGATCCGAATCCAGATTCCGAGTTGTTTTACCGCGCAGAAACAAACGAAACTGCTCTTAACTAGGATCTCAAGTCACGTGAATTGCAATTTATTTACCAAATTTGTCAATTTTCTGTTCCAAATTTCACCCACGACATTTATCGTTAATATACAAGCAGCCTAAATTTGTTTGTATCGCATATATCGTGTGTTGCCACTGAAAACGACACGGTTTTACTCGCACACAAATCTTTGCGATGTTTACGTCGCCATTTTTGATCTAGCGCTGAGAAGGATATCACAGATCTCTGCGCGAAGTGAACGAGTTCACCGTGGATCTGCGCAGATCTGAATCTGGATCCGCCCCAAACAAACACGCCCTAGGTAGATGGCTGAATCACTTCCCATAGACTTGTGTGCAATTTCAGGACGTAGCCAAACAATTCAGATACGGCCCTAGTTGAAGAGACGAATCTTGGAATGCTCAAGTACTGTAGTCGGGAACTTAGAACCAGTTCAGTAATGTTGACGAAGTGCTTCTTTTCCATAAAGTGCCCTAAAAACACTAATGGATTTTTAAAAGGCTTGCACATTTTTTTTTTTTAAACAGCTGATTTCTGATGTAAACATACCGGTAAATATGTAGTGCTCTCATTAGAAACATGAAAATATTTTTGAATAAAGGAGCTTTAAATAAAGTGATTATTGGGCTTCTTACCTGTTTATCCTTTAGTGTTTTACCCTCATAAACCTATTCATATTCTGGTGCAAAGCTATTTCTGACAGGGTCGCTCAGTCATCCATGAAGGTTTTTTTTTTTTTCGGTGTCAAAAGAACGAGGACACAGTGTTCTAATTGATAGTAGTTCCTCTTTTCCAAAATTGTTTTCCAAACTTGCCAAGTAATTAGCATTTTAATCTCGCACGGTAGTGAAGACAGATTTGTGCCGAGAGATTTTAATTCTTGGTGTGTTTTTTTGTTTGTCTCAGGATAAAAAGAAAGACCCTGTGTATGGTGCTGATGTCTTGAGATGGCGATTGGCCGAATCCAGCTGGTTAACCAGGGTCCACCTGGGGCCTGAACTATTCGCCATGACCAACCAGAATTTGTTAAAGGTACTGCCAAACAAGGAGGCTGGTGGTCCGACATCCTAGTAGTAGTAGATAGGATGTCGGACTTTCGGGTATGAAGTCCATGGTTTAACACCCGGTGACTGCATTGTGTTGTATCTTTGACAAAGTGCTTTGAAGACAGGGATGCCAGTGGCTCTTAACTTCAGGGCTATCATAACTGCATGTACGTACGTACGTACGTACGTACGTACGTACGCACAACTATGGACTTGCCAGCACATTACGTACATACATACATACGTACGTACGTACGCACAACTATGGACTTGCCAGCACATTACATGTATACTGTACAGTATGTACATACATTGACAAGTGTGCAAAGTCACCACTGCTGTATGGATACAGCGCCCTCTATATGTACTTCTGATCAATAGTCTGGTTTCGTGGTACTTTAGCCGTGAATGATTATGGCCGGGATACAGACATACTGCATGTGTGCAAATCATGTACATAGGTTGTACATACATGACATGGCATATCCGGACATCGTTGATCAGTAAGTGAGGCAATTTTTCACATTTTTTTTGACTTAAAGAGTTGAAAATAATATTTCCGGCCGTTTATTTTTCCAGCCTGGAAAAAAAGCTTTGCCGGATTTCTTTTTCCAAAATAAGAAAAAGCTGGAATTCCGGCAATAGCCGGACGACTGGCATCCCTGTTTGAAGAAGACCAGTAATGAGGGTATTTTTATTGTGCTGAAAGACACTTCCATTTGACATCCATAATGTGGTCTTGGAATATAATTTGCATCAAACACAAAACCTTAATTCTGCAGGTCAAGAGTTCGAATCCAAGCCAGCCTGCATCTATAGACCGTATCGAATAGCCGCCATCTTGTGGGGCACTTTTTGTTACTTAAACCGTTCAACAGTGGAAGCACAATATGTGCAACCATGCATGTTCTCAAGGAACAAAGAAACTGCTCCACGAAATGAAGGCTATTCGATACGGTCTATAGTGTGTGTGCCCTTGGGCAAGGCACTTTGCTAGAAATTGCGCCTCTGCCTTTCTCCACCTAGGAACAAATAGGTACTTGTGAGAGCAGTAAAGGTGTTGTGTGAACACCTAGCAGGCAACCAGGGCTGTATACTCCCCATGGAGTTGAAAAGGTTAAACTAAGAAATGCTATTCAGAACCCAATAGTCAGGTGTAATATGTGCACTATGTAAATATCCACATTCTGAAATCTTCCAAAATGGAAACTATCTTAAAAATGTCAATAATACACTATTTTCAAAGTACCAATTTTTGTAAACATTTCAGGAAATAATGGTTTTTCCCCCAATCTTTCCAGATTAGAAATACCATCCGCTACTTCTTGGGCAACCTCTATGATTTTGACCCAACAAGCGACCTTCGACCTTACACTGACCTCCACCCTGTGGACCAGTTCATGCTGCATCTTCTCCATGAGTTTGGGTCAGAGGTCACAGCAGCCTATGAGACGTACGAGTTTGGGGAGGTCACGGCAAAGGTCACGGAACTGATCCATGGCAAGATATCAGCGTTTTATCTGGATACCATGAAAGATAGGTGAGTGGCTTTGCACAGTCATTGAGTCGGTATGAAGGAAGAATATGGATTTGTTTTTGAGAGAAATTAAGGTTAAAGTAGGGTCGAGTCAATTCGAATAATTTACTATTCAAATATTCTAACCGAGTGTTCTATTGAATATCGAATATCGGTTTGGTGTAAACTTTCTTAATTTGCCTACATGTATACCGTAGAGTAAATTTTGATCCGGTACGAATAATTTTGAAATTTATGCGAAAATTATGTCCACGGCATACATTTGGAGCAACCTTAGACAAAATGACACTCTTGTTAAAAAAAAACCACATTTTTTTCTCTTCCAATTTACAAATCAACTCATTATTCATCAACCTTTTCGAATATTGGCACAACCCCAGGTTAAAGGCCCAGTGTATCATTTGCAATGACCCCAAAAAGTAATCGACGAGTTTACAGGGGAAAGTTCTAAAAGTAAAGATTGAATTAATAGCAACTACCCAATGAAAGGTTTCCGCTCAAAATGATATAATTTTACCAGAAAATAATCCGTAAAGATGAAATTATTTAGATCGTTTGCAAACGATTTACATATTTTTGGTTCGCATCTACGCGGTCAAAAATGCATGGGCGTGTTCCAACGCGATGCATTTTTATGGATCGCGCGCACACGCAGTATATGATGTGCGCCACAGAGTGCATGACGCAAGCCACATAGTACCCGATCAACTGAGAACGAATATTTGAAACACCCCGCCAAGACCAGGAAAATGCATATGGATTTTCATAAACGTGGTACATTTGACAAAGCTGAAATTTCTTCGGATGAGTTTGTTGGTCTTTCTTTTGATTTATAATGGTTTTATTCGCACAATCGCTCAAAAACAGATCATCTACAGGGCCTTTAAAGAGAGAAAATTAAAAAAATCCTGTAAATTTTGCACACTGGGTCAAGTTTTTGCGATCATGTGTGGCAGATGTGCTCATTAAATTACAAAAACAATGGAAATTCCAGGCGGAACACGGACACTCCAGGCAGTATCTGGGCACCGCCAGGAATTTCCGTTGTGTTTTGTATTTTAATGAGCATGGATCTGTTGCAGATTTCTACTTACGGTTGCAAAAACTCGACCTAGCTTGCACGACTAATAGGCCTCTTTGCATAGCGGGTCACAAACGAGGAAAACAACACACAAGCATACAGAAGAAAATTCACAGGATCAAGTGGGGATCAAAACCCATTCCACAAATACTGGTCTGAAACTAACGAATATCGAATTAAGTTGTATAAGGAAATAGTTGTACATAGTGCATTATTGCTTTGTTGAAGTAAGCGATCTCTCTGTCGATTGAAGAGACTATAATTTTCGTTGAATTATCGTCAAATCTTCAACGAACAAAGAAATTCTCTGATATGAACAGTGTCTTTGTTCTGCCATTTGCAGGTTATACGCAGAAGTTGCTGATTCATCCGAGAGGCGGTCTTGCCAGACAGTCCTGTATCACATGCTAGAGGTCATCGTAAGGGCAATCGCCCCCATCACACCACACTTGGCAGAAGAGGCATTTATGCACAGGCACGGTGAGACTTACAAATTTATCTCTTAGTTTGTTATGGCAATGTAGTTAATGCTAGAAAAGTTGAGAACAGATTAAACAAGGGTTTCTGATTGTGTAAATTATATGAATAAAGAGTACAGTGCAATTGCTGGAAGATTAGCATATCATTCTCAGAAAAACTCTTGCCTTTGGAATGGTTTTCAGGTTTCTAATAGGAAATGCAGCCTTAAAGTTCAATACATCATTGGCAGTTCCTCAAATTTGATTCAAGATGCAAGCGCGTCAATGCGCACGCGAGGAACAAATCCGTGCCACAAAATTCACCACTCCATAGAAAAGCATGGAGCGGTGAATTTCATGGCACTAATTTGTTCCTCCCGTGCACATGACGAGCTTGCGTCTTTCACGAGTTGACAAGAAAAACCCGACTAAAATTGATGGTAGCATGTAAAATTGTCTGCAGACAATTTTTTTACCATTCGTTCAACACAAAAACCATGCATAGATTTTTATGGTTTTCTGAAGTATTACTGCATCTAAACTCCTCAAAAAAAGTTCGGAAAGTCAAGTTTGACTGACGATTTATCTCTTGTTACTAAATCATTTCCCTTAAATTTGGTATCATTGGAAAGCCCTGTTATTCCTCTTTACAGTGATGTGTCATTTGTTATGATTAATCAATTGGGGGATGTGGAATACAGGGGTGGGCGGAAAGTGAAATGTCACAAAATTCACTGCTATTGTTATGGAGTGCATTCCCCTTTTGCTTGGAGGATGGGAATGTGTCAATGCACTTTTTGACAATAGCAATGCATTTTGTGACATTTCACTTTACACCCGCCCCCGTATTTAGCTGTGCTGCACATCCCCCAATTGCTTAATCATAACAAATGACACATCATCGTAAAGAGGAATAACAGGGCTTTCCAATGATATAAAATTCAAGGAAAATTATTTTGCAACAAGAGAGAAATTTCTACAAGGCAGTTTACCAACAGTTTTCTTTAGTTTGTGATGCCATTGTTCCTGTTTTTAAATGTTTTCCAATCATGTGATCTGTCTTTAACAGATGCTATCAGTGTCTTCAAGACTGGATGGTACCATTGTGACCCTTCGTGGCATCAGCCTGAGCTGGCTGTCATGTTTGGCGCCCTCTGTAGCATACGGGAGGCATTCCTCGGAGCCATACATGCACCTCAGAGTCGCGAGTATGATGTCGCTGTTTGTACCAGCGACCCAAGACTACTGGATTTTCTGAAGGTGGGTATTTCATTTTGTGTTCTAATAATTCAGGTTTCCCTTAGTTACCCACAGGCCAATTCCAAGGTGCATCTAAGCACAAACATTTGTTAGCAAAAGTGCATTACCAGCCAAAACGTAGGTAATGTGTATTACGATTTACTGTTGGTAAGAACACAAGTTGACACCTTTTTTTTTTTGCTGGTAAACCATTTTTGTAAAGGAAATAAATTGTGCTTAGCCAGGCTTGAAATTGCATTTTCTTAAGTTTGTTTAGATCCAATGGGAAAATATGGCTGCTGATGCTGGAGTTCAGAGAAGCAGATAAAAGGAAGTTTTAAAAACGGATAGAAAAAAATCTAGACATATTTTGTAACTGCAACAATTGAAATTACCAGAAACGAAATGTAAAAACCAAAGTGCTAAAAAGATTTTTAAAACGACGAATTCACTTTTTCAATACAATGCTGATTACCGCACAAGACTAATTCCACGCAATCAGGACGTATAAACCAGTTGCATGATAGATTTGCATAAATCCAAGACTCTTGCCTTCACACTATGGCGCTCGCATGCCAGTGAGTCAAATACCTGGCAAATCGTGCCGTTTCCAGGGGGTGCAAGCTGGTCCATAGTAACCGGCTCGAAAGTCTGTACAGTACCTGGAATACCTTGCACATTACTCTAGATGCATATTGAAGCTGGGAACCCGTGGCTGTTTGGGGATGAAATTAGAGTATCGTTCTAAGGAATTTGCTTGATATAAGTGCTAAAATAACCGGAAAATCCTATAATAGCTTTTGCAAATTTGTAAGGTTTTATTTATTCTCAAGTATATTTACATTGCATTTACTCTTAAAAATAAAACTCAGGAACAGCAGCAAGAGCAAACTTCATGTACATCTCATCTTAGTGAACTCATGATGGCTTCCTTTACATCCGTTGCCACGGAAATGGAGACATCACGTACAGAGGGCAGTATTTGCGTGGACAGCAGTGTCGACATTAAATTAGCAGGTACGATAAATTGGGAATTCCTTTAAGGAGTTTAGTAGTTTAGTGTGACAAATGTAGTGCAATCAAGCAAAAACAGTAAGTAGGCCCTGGTAAATTTAATTGCATATTCGTCACTATGTCAGCTTTGCGACGAAATGCTCATTTTAATGTTGTCCACCCCCACCCCCCCCCCCCTCCCATATTAGTGAAAACTCCATAATAAATTTGAGCTTTGGCTAAAAATACATTTGTCAAATACAGGTTTCTCTTGGAAATAGTTTCAGGTTTTTTGATAATCGTTGAAACTGGATATGGTTTTTAAAAAAGTAAATTTTTAAAACATATTTTTTTAAATTGTTTTTAAAAAAAATTTCCTCCCTTATCACTAAGAACATACATGTATCTCAAAACAAAGATTGCCAAGTTCAAACGAATGTTGCTTGGTCACATACACAAAATTTTTGGGAATTTTAGTAGTTGGAAGCTAGAAGCAATGATACTATTCAAAATGTACATGTTTTTAATACTATATACTAGATGGGAAAACGTCAAGTGCAAAGTATAGTCTTCTCATCGAGCCAGCAAGTCATTATCACTGTACACGATGCCGTAAACATACAGCAAAGGCACCAAATCAACCCTGTGAAAGATGTCTGCATGCAATGTCTGGTGGCTGGGAATGAGACTATCACATCCAAGGTAGCTTTTACCCACAAATGGACTTCTTTTTTTATTCAGCTGTTGACTAAACAACTTCGTACACCCACACGAAAGCATATCGGTAACGTCACAAAATATGCATACAGGGATCTAAAAAGTTTGCTTTTTTGTTTTATATATACACTCGACCAAAAAGGTTCTGTCACCAGTAAGACATTTGTAGATATATTATTTTCCTACATTAAATCCAATTTCATAATAAATTTCAAATTTTGGCTGAACATATCCCTCAAAGGAATAGAGCTCAAGAGAGATCATGATGGCAAGCTTCACTGAACAGGAATGCAACAAAGGAGTGTGGGGTCAGAATGAAAAACACCAAAGAACAATGCAACTTGTGATTTGGGCAATTAGGACATTTTTAAGTGAGTTTGGATTTATCAATGTCTTGTCAAAAATATCCAAATCAAAATGGTTAAATTGTCCAATCTGAATCATGCCATTGCATTAGGTATGGTGGAAGCAAAATACTGAACTGTAACTCCCCTTGCTCGAGTGCAATAGAGTTGACATCGTTGTTTTTCATTCTGACCACACACTCCTTTGTTGGATTCCTGTGCCGTGAAGGTTGTCATCATGGACTCCGTTGAGCTCTATTCCTTTGAGGGATATGTTCAGCTAAAATTTGATATATTATTTTCCTACATTAAATCCAGTTTAATAATAAATATCTATTTATGTCTTACTGGTGACAGAACTTTTTTGGTCGAGTGTACGTATATACACACCTAGCCCTTGTTTGATGATTACCCTACTGTCTAATCATATACAAAATCATTCAAGCAGAATGCATACCCTCAAAATATCCTTAATTTATTGTGAGTAGTGTACTTGGTTTATTTCCTATGGAAGCTCGGGGTAATCAAAAGCCATGACCCTGTTCATATTAAGGAAATTGCTTTGTTTGACGAAGATATTCTTTTAATGTGAACACATTTCGTTAATCGATTATAATCTTTGTTAGATTAATTAATCAAAATAGCTTCATTTGGTGAAGCAAACCTATAAAGGACAGACACTTGTGGGACATCTTAGTCTGTTTAATGGGAAATTTTGTTCAGGGAGGTTTACAAAAGGGGTGTTGGTAAAATGCGGAACGGAGAAGGACCATATGCATTTTGAGAGGGAAAAAAAAAGTGTGAATTTTGCCCTTTTCAAAATGGCAATATTTCAAAAATATGTTCCTGTAAGCTTTTTATATACAGTGGTGTTTTTGGGGGGTGGGGAAATAAAGAATCGAGTATAACATCTGAAATACTTTTTGTAAAAAAACTTATTTTATGAATTTCTGTTGATATTTAATTCCTTTTTTAAAACCCAAATTGACGAACTTTAGTTGTAATTTTTTGTTAGGAGTCATTTTTTAAACATTTTCAAAAAGGTTGGTTTTTGGCCAATTTTGTACGAAATTGCTGGACTAACCCCTTATGATTTTTTTCATTTTTGGCCCAATATTTTACGATTTAGATTTTCTTTGAAATTTCAGGAAATGTTGCTTAACACCCATAGATAATATTCCGTGGATTTGACCTTGATTGCTCACCCAGGGAATAAAATATGAAATGTTGAAAATTTCAGTTTGAGAAAAAAAAAGTTTGGCCAAAATTTTAATTTTTCTTAGAAATTAGCTTGGGAAAACTGTCGAAATAGGTTCGAAATGGGCTGAATTTTTTGTAAGGAGTAATTTGAGACATTTTCAAAAAGGTTGGTTTTTGGCCAATTTTGTGAGAAATTGCTGGACTAACCCCTTATGATTCTTTCATTTTTGGCCCAATATTTTACGATTTAGATTTTCTTCAAAATTGTAGGAAATGTTGCTAAAGATGATATTCCGTGAATTTGACCTTGACTGCTCACAAAGGGAATGAAATTTTAAAAGTTTCATTTTTTGAGAAAAAAATGTTGAATTTATGGTCAAAATGTAAATTTTTCTTAGAAATTAGCTTCGAAAACTGCCAAAATGGGTTCCAAACAGGCTAATATTTTGTAAGCAGTAATTTCTGAGACATTTTCCAAAAAGTTGATTTTTTGCCAATTTTAAGAGAAATTGCTGAATTAATTTTTTTTGAAATCTGAATTGTACACGTTGCAAGTAAAATTACAGTAAAAACCTCTCGTAAAATTATGAAAGTTTGGGCAAGTTGTAGTGGATTTGAGCACTTATTATAACGCATCTAGTCTTTGTGATATCGACCCCACTTCACACACAAAAGGCAGAAGCCTATAAATAGGAAATTGTACCTTTCTCCCTACCCTATAGACTGCTTTTGGCTCGTGCCAATCGACGCACACAGACCCGAGTAAAAAAATATCCATCCACGCATATTCATTCGAAAATGCCACATGTGTGCATTGCAACACGTTCGAATGTTGAGCATGTGCTCAGCTTGCAAACATTAAAGTGTTTTTTTCACTTGATCACGATAGCCTGATAAAAAGACATTTTATCCTTATATTCAGCGCAACAACCAAAAGCAATAGAAGTGCAACCAATACGCTTTTCTCACTCATTTTGCTGGTTAGCGCTCGGGCCATGTGGGGGTCATGATTGTCAAATGACACCCAAAATGGTGGAAGGTGTGACGCCACCGTAAAGCAGTCTATATAAAGATTAAATCTAGAATCGTCTTCAGTTATCACCTTGGTCTTCCCCACCTGTTGCATTTCTCGGCTGTCTGTCGGTCCTTGAAGAGCAGCGGTGGAGAGGCAGGTTGTAAGACGACGCCTCGTTTCTTGCCCCCTGGACCCTTCTTGGACCGTGGTTGTTGACCTTTGCGTCCTGAACTGTGCTGCTCCTCTGTGGCTTTTGGTACGTGAATCGGCATCCATGGAATGGGATTGTAGAAGTTGGGAATGGGATAGGCTGCTGTGTCGTAGTAGCCTGAAATAAAAGCAAGTGATAGATGAGTCGACTGGATTCTATAACTAGCAGCGACTCAAAATCCTTCCCTAATCCCCTGTGGAAAAAAAAAAATGCTACGAAAACGGGGGTCGAAATTAACCTGAATTTCATGCTGGTCAGAAGGACCAGTAGATCAGAGAACTCTACTGGTCCTGCTGAAAATTGGTGCTTTTCAAAATGGCACTGAGATATACTACAACACTTTCTGGTTTAAGGTCACAAGAGTGCAGGATGGTTGGGATTGCTTTTTGATCCAACACTGGGGCATGTCTGCGATCAGGAATTCTTCGCATTGAGTAAGAAATGTTTACTGTGGATTAGGCATCAGGGAATGTTTCCATGAGTCAGTAAACAGTTTTCACTGGTCCATCGGACCAGCATTTTTGACAGATCTAGTGGTCCTTCTGATTTTTTTTACTGGTCTCGGACCACAGGACCAGTGCTAATTTCGACCCCTGGAAAATAACACATTGTGGTCTACATCTCTGGAACCATTGTACTATGGTGGTAAAATAAATATCAAAGTAAAAAGCTGATAAAACAACTTCTAAATGGGTGCAATATGCTATACTTATTGCAGAAAAGAGAAACTTTCTAAAACTTGTCGGTTTATTGAGTGGCACTTTTTTTGGTAAAGCAAAATTACGATTGTTAAATTGAAAATATGAAATAATTCAAAAATTTGCCACCAAAGGCATTATGTATCGATTGTCGCAAGTGAGAGCAACCACTGATTGTGACGCGATTGGGAGAATGCACTGTGTGTGGAAACATAGCTCTCCTGGCTGGCTATGAATAATTATCTACCGTGTCTACGCAGAGTGTACCATGCATTACCACAGAACCTAAACCGTAATTTGTGAAAGGGACAGCGCCTTCCAAACGCACGTGAAATGCATTATGACTTAGTGACCCGCACTAAAGACCGTTTTATAGAAATATATCAATCAACAAAACAAACGCAAAAATGTTCTCAACATTTTAATTGAAAAAAGCCGTAAATCTGGGAGTGGGAATTTTCAGCTCACGGAAGTTTTATGCAGTCATGCATAATGAACCTGTTGTGTAAATATTTCGTTGTCGACTTAATTTTTAAAAAACATTTAGATTTTGATTAAACTGAAAATGTTCGTTTCTTTTGTTGCTTGGTGTATATTTAAAACCTTTACTCTGAATTATTTAGAGATAAAAAAACAGATTTTTAGATATTGTTTTATGATCTCTTTAAAGGGCCCGAACACTTGTTCTAAGATCTTCGTGACTTATGTCCCCTTTTAGCAAATTGGGTCACAAAACTGATTTTGCACGGCAAGTTATCTACCTTTGAGCAGGCCTTGACCGACACCCCAACTACTAGGCACTGTGCGTGGTTTTCTCTTGGCATCCTGGTACCATCTCTGGTATGCCTCGTGGGCCTTGGCCCTACACCCCTCCTCAGCTGATTTTGTGTTTATAACAAGAGTTTACTGTACCTTTGAGCATGCCTTGAGTGACACCCCAACTACTAGGCACTGTGCGTGGTTTCCTCTTGGCCTCCTGGTACCATCTCTGGTATGCCTCATGGGCCTTGGCCCTACGCTCCTCCTCAGCTGATTTTGTGTTTATAACAAGAGTTTACTGTACCTTTGAGCATGCCTTGAGTGACACCCCAACTACTAGGCACTGTGCGTGGTTTCCTCTTGGCCTCCTGGTACCATCTCTGGTATGCCTCTTGGGCCTTGGCCCTACGCTCCTGCTCCTCAGCTGATTTTGTATTTATAACAAGAGTTTACTGTACCTTTGAGCATGCCTTGAGTGACACCCCAACTACTAGGCACTGTACGTGGTTTCCTCTTGGCCTCCTGGTACCATCTCTGGTATGCCTCATGGGCCTTGGCCCTACGCTCCTGCTCCTCCTGAGCTGATTTTGTGTTTATAACAAGAGTTTACTGTACCTTTGAGCATGCCTTGAGTGACACCCCAACTACTAGGCACTGTGCGTGGTTTTCTCTTGGCTTCCTGGTACCATATCTAGTATGCCTCATGGGCCTTGGCCCTACGCTCCTGCCCCTCCTCAGCTGATTTTGTGTTTATAACAAGAGTTTACTGTACCTTTGAGCATGCCTTGAGTTACACCCCAACTACTAGGCACTGTGCGTGGTTTTCTCTTGGCTTCCTGGTACCATCTCTGGTATGCCTCATGGGCCTTGGCCCTACGCTCCCGCCCCTCCTCAGCTGATTTTGTGTTTATAACAAGAGTTTACTGTACCTTTGAGCATGCCTTGAGTGACACCCCAACTACTAGGCACTGTGCGTGGTTTTCTCTTGGCTTCCTGGTACCATCTCTGGTATGCCTCATGGGCCTTGGCCCTACGCTCCCGCCCCTCCTCAGCTGATTTTGTGTTTATAACAAGAGTTTACTGTACCTTTGAGCATGCCTTGAGTGACACCCCAACTACTAGGCACTGTGCGTGGTTTCCTCTTGGCCTCCTGGTACCATCTCTGGTATGCCTCATAGGCCTTGGTCCTACGCTCCTGCCCCTCCTCAGCTGATTTTGCCTTGGCTTCCTCCTCTCTTAATTTCTGTTCTTCTGCTTGCTTCGTTTTGTCACCCAGCCACTGCCGTCTGTTAGACTGAATAATAATAATTTATCCACTTTACTACACATGTATCCAGGGAAACCCCAATCAAGGTGACAATTTTCCATGTAATAAGTAATCCAAAAAATGCAAGATTCAAATCACCAACTTTAAAAGCTATGTGGCTGAAATTTCTACCGGGCAGTTTTATCAACATGGGCTTCTAATCATGAGTGGAAATAACACCCCGTTTAACAGTTTACCAATCATGTGTTCTACCTTTAAAGGCCCTACATGTATGTGGGTCATTCTATAAATTTAGGGTCCAATTTCTGTCCCCGTTACATCTGACATCTTGTAAAATGTTGTAGTTTGTAAATTCAGAACATATTCTTTAAATGCTCTCTATTTCAAAGAGTGATTACTTAAAGTACAATTCATAAAAACATGTTTTGAAGGCATTTTTAATGATACCTCTATGGCAAATAGCAGTATGTCAGGTGTAACGGGACAGAAAAATGTCACACGTTGGACCCCAAATTTATAGAATGACCCATGTATCATTTGCAGATTCGTGGAATAAGAGTGTAACATATCTTAACTTAAAGGGACACACCGGCTTACTGTTTACATAATGTAGCGATCTAAGCATCCTTGACAATAATTTTTTGATGGTCGTTGTGAAAAAAATATCAAAATGTCACGTAGATAACCAGAAATGTTTAAAATTAACAAAAGAGACAAATGTTGGGCTATACGCTTTACCATCCGTCGCAATGTATTATGTATCATGTGTTTGTAAATGGGTGGACACGTGTTTAACCTTGTTCCCTTGTTTTCCCCTGACTCGTCACACCTTGCATGATCCCTTGGGTCAGCGCTGACTCGAGGAAGCAATAGGCCTATGCTGTTTTTTCTTCGGATATTATTTATCGCCGCGAAGCGAACTTGAAGACGCAAAATCTAAGAGATTCTCTCGTCCATATCAACACCCAGAAACGCTTCTTATGAAATCTGTTGGCAGATTTGTGTACTAATTGGAAAATACGGTATGTACATAGTGTTCGTAGGAAACAACCGCGAATGACAAAAGCAACTCGCACTTCATGCTGGTTTCTACAGCTTGAAATAAAACTAACTGCAAGACCACATGATTTATCCGAACCAGAATGTGGTTCCGATATATCACGTGACCTTTATTTTTTTAGAAATGGTCAAAAACAACCAAATTTTGTGGTTTCTTTTCAGGTTCTCTTCGGTCTATTTCGGAAAGACTTTCAGAGTCATGTATGGGTCTATTTCGAGCCCAAAATAGCCCAACAAAGCCAGTATGTCCCTTTAAGGAAGAATGTTGGTAAAATAGCCTGAAGAAATTTTAGCTACTTAGATGCATTAATGCTTCAGAAAACCTTGAAAATCTATCTATGGATTTTGTGTACAAGTGAATGGTATTTTTAGAAAACCACCTTCGGTTGTCAATTTCCAGCATGAAATACCATTTTGGACGGAAATAAATTCATGTGGTGTTTGTTACCATTGCTATCAACACTTTGAGTAAGGTTTTTCTTGTCAACTCATAAAAAACAAAATTGGGTCATTGCAAATGATAAAAATGGTTACAAAAAGTTGTACCTTGGCTCGTTTAAGTAGCTCCTGCTGTTCCTTTTCTTTCTTGTCCTTTTTCCTCTGCTCAATTCTTTCTGAACGTTTCACCCGTTCCTTTCCACTTTTTGTCTTTTCCTCAATCCATTCCTCTACCCTCGCTTTGATGACCGAATCCTTTTCTTTTTTCACTCGTTCAGCCTCCTCTTTTTTCCGCTTTTCGTCCCTTTCCCGTTTCACTTGAAGCCGCACCTGCTTGCGTTCCTCCTCCGTTTTCTGCACCAGCCATTTTTCCCACGGGCTAAGCTGTGGCTCTGATGAAGGCGATGCCGTGCGTGTCTTTGCAGACGAGGATGGCGTTAAAGCAAGCCTGATGGGAGGAGTTCTTGAACTTGATTGGCTGGCTGCTGAAGAGGCTGACCGAGAGCTCTGCTTTGATTGGCTGGATGCCGAGGGGCGTGATCGATGTCTTGAATTTGATTGGCTGGTTACAGAAGCTGACCTGATTCTTGAACTTGATTGGCTTGAAGGGGTGATTGACTTTGATTTGTGCCCCGATGATGGAGGCGATTTAGATCTAAATGCAAAACAAAGAAAGTGAAACACTGAACTTGAACAAAAGTATAAATATTTTGAAAAACGTTTACAAATTGTAATTCATCACCCGACCTATTTCCAGATAAAGTAAAATTTCTTTGCACTTTTCAAAGACTACAATCACGATTTAGGCTAAATGTTTCCCTGAGAAATCAATTAAAAAACACTCTTTGGAGTACCGTGGCCGAGTGGTTTGGGTTAAGCTTGTGCCGGTATTGAAATTTATCACCGCGGTATATATCGTCTGAGAAATATTGTGGTATTCGATATTATTATATAAAATGAAGCTTTTGCGGACACTTTGCGTTTCTGTTACTGTGCAGCACAGAGCCCAGATTCGATGTGCGTGCACGTTGGGCGCGCCACGAATACACGCGCGTCATGGATCGAGGGAATGGATTGCGTGCGTGTGCAATGCGCGCCAGAGTACAGTAACAAAAAATACTGTACAACAGTAACAAAAGCGCATGCATTTGTAAACTGAAGTTTTCAACACCAAACAGACAAAAATCTCGCGGAAATCTTTCAAAACAAAGCTTCATTTTATATAACAATAATAATATTGGATGTCTTTTCGGGTGATATGAGAATATACCGCACTCGTCATGAAAATACCGAACTCGCCTTCGGCTCGTTCAGTATTTTCATGACTCGTGCGGTATATTCTCATATCACCCTCAAAGCCATCCAATATTATATAATTATCGTCTACCGGCACAAGCTTAGTTTGGGTCACTGACTTGAAAACATGGTGTTGCGGGTTCGACACCTGGCCGTGGTACCGGTGCCCTTGAGCAAGGGGCTTAAGGGAAGACACAAATCTAACCGCCAGTACCGACAATGGTACCGGCGTTTTTTTAAAGCGGTACCGCCTGCACGAAGGGAAAAACCACAATCTTCCTCCCTTCAAGCAGGCGGTACCACTAAAAACATAACGCCAGTACCGACAGCGTTATCGGCAGTTAGATTTGTGCGTCTTCCGTAACCACAATTGCACCATCCTTCTGAAGGGATGTAAAGCTGTTGGTCCAGTGAGTTGTCAGCACACTTAAAAGATCCCAGAACACTCTTTCATAAAGAGTAAGGGGATTCCCTAGTGTCTCTGGCCATTGGCTGCCAATGGCACCACCCACCTGAAGACACGTAGCTTCATAAAGCTCATTTTTATGTGCCGAACACACAAACATATTTGTATGGAATGTACGCAACATAAATTTAATTAAATAATAATCTCAGATTACAAGACTGACCTTCTTTTGCGCGAAGTTAGTTTTGAAGATGACGAAGAGCCTTCACTCGTTGAGGAGTAACTGCCTTCTGAGACGTTTTCCACACTGCTGTGTGACAAGACGGATAAGAGTGACCTTGTAGAGTCCCCTGTCTGCTCCAAGCCTTGTCTCAAATGTCCAGAAAAATTGCTGTCCAGTGGTGTCCCTGGCTGTTTATCCACAGGTGTACTTTCATCTCTCTTAGGTGTTGAGTGAGCTTTGGGACCGTTTTCTTCATCGCTGTCCATTTTCTGACATGGCTTGATCTGTCTGGTAGAGAGAACACAGATTAGGCCAAACAAAATAAATGGTGTGTTTACGGTAACCTGACCTACCTGGAATTTTTGAGGCCAAATTGCCGACCTCAAACGTTTTACTGCCAATTTTCAAGTTGATAATTTTAAATGAGCACTATTTGCAATAATTTCCAACGAACATAACATTTTCTACACTTGCACATGAACATGGTTAATAGTGTTAATAGTGAGTTTCAAACATTGCAAAACAACACGCAAATGCATGAACTAAAATGTAAAAAAAAATGACAAAATAAAATTATTTTCCTACCTACCTACCTGGATTTTGTTTAGGCCGTTACCGTAAACGCACCATTTATTTTGTTTGGCCTTAGCAAAAATTATTGCAAAAATACGGTACAACTGAGGTTGTTCATAGTAAGAATTTAGTCTGAGTGACTTGGACCTCAAATATCACTTTTTTAACATGGGGATACGTATAACAAATACAACAGTTTTCACCTTCAAAATGGCTACTGATACATTTGACACCATTTTGAGGTATAAGTAGATATTGAGGTTTAAAACTTTAAAAATACAATTACTTGAAAGGGCCGCAAAACACCGGAAAACACACTAAATACCGGAAAACACCAGAAAAACAGTGGGTTGTTTGTCGCCTATATTTTTGGGTGCTGGGTATGTTTTGGGGAGTTATTTGGGTGTTTTCCGGTATTTAGTGTGTTTTTCAGTATTTTTCTTTTTGTGTTTTCTTTTTTGTGTTTTCCGGTATTTAGTATGTTTTCCGGTGTTTTCCGGTATTTAGTATGTTTTCCGGTGTTTTTCTGTGTTTTCCGGTAAATAGTACTGGGCCTACCGCCATGAACCTTTGCGGATGCAAACAATGTTTATTCTTTTCGCCTCATTTTTGTGTTGATAAAATGGCTCCATTCAGCACTGCAAAACCCAAGTTATTATTATTATTATTATTATTTCTTTCTGGTATTCATACCAAGGATTCCTCAATAGTGCTCATTGCACTGTCACTCGCAAGCGTGAGGAAACCCATGAAGAATTAGAATTAGAAATGGCCAGAGACACCGGGGATGATCCCCCTTGCTCTTCACGAAAGAATGCTCTGGGATCTTTAGAGTGCGTTTCCATTACCGGTACCTAACACACTGGACCAACGGCTTTACATCCCTTCCGAAGGATGGAGCAAGTGTGGTTGAGTGCCTTGCCCAAGGGCACAGGTACCGTAGCCATGGGGAGGTTCGAACCTGCAACCCCAAGTTTTCACCTATGATTGCGAGTCAATGATCTAAACCGCTCGGCCACGGTACCCCAGCATGGAGGAAGATGTGTTTCTTCCTCCATGGGCTTAGTATCCACCATGCTCATGCTCTAGGCTGGTGCATGCATGGTGGAGGATCCCGGCCTAGGCCCTAGCCTATGGAGGAAGGTGTGTAGGCCTTGGCTTTTGTGTACAAAACATACGATACGAGACCAACTGAAAGATTTGTTTCCAAGAAAACCTTTAATTTGTTCACCCTTAAATTTGAAATTTTCCTATCAAATCTGCACTAACTGATCCTGGACAAATCATTTAAGGAAAAATGTAGTCGGATGGTCAATTTCTCAATTTTTACTCGCCGAAAATAATCATTCTACAAACCCGCACTCCGCAGTCACGTTCAAAAAATTCCAAACAAGCGCGACGAAGTAGCGTAAGAGAGCCCTCTCTAGGCGGGTTTTGGAAATGTTGTAGTCTGATCCTCACCCGTGGCCGGTAGTACTATTTACCGGAAAACAACGGAAAACACCGGAAAATATACTAAATACCGGAAAACACCAAAAAGAAAAACCTTTTGAAAAGAAAACACTGCAAAACACACTAAATACAAAACATACCGAGAAAACACCAGAAAACACAGAAAAATTGTATTTTTTGTTTTTTTCTGTATGTTTTGACATGGTTTTGGGGTGGTTTTTTTTCATGGAGGTAGGTTTTTTTTTGTGCTTTCGGGTGTTTTCCGGTATTTAGTATGTTTTCCGGTATTTTCCGGTGTTTTCCGGTATTTTCCGGTATTTTCCGGTGTTTTCCGGTAAATAGTAACACCCGTACCCCATGTGGCCGTCGACAACACCATTGACAAGTACATTGTAACCGCACACACCTGTTTTTTTTTATAATCAAGCAAATCGCATCGATTATTTCGATCAAACGTGTGAAAACTGCGGCCGATTGTCATGTTAACAAGCTGACAATTGACAAGTGACAGTGGTGTCTATTGACACTGTTACACAAACATTGCCCGCACATTTAGCAGGGCTGAATTCCAACCGTCAGTTGTGCATCCACAACAAACAGTCACGGGCGAATCAAGGGATATGATCCTGTTCGGGGCTTTGCTGAGTGTTTTGGTGCCGTTGTCACTTCTCGTGTGGGCGGTATCCCTGCTCGGTTTCACGTACATGGGATCGGAAGGTTTGCAGCATTTTGATCTTAGCTAAATCGGACGCGTTTCCCTTGATTTGAGTGACTGTTTATTTAGGTCTGCTCATTTATGGCCGAGGAGTGGCATCTACTTTTCCTGTCACTGTTTTGTTATGCAAACATTAAAACAATTCAACAGTGTACATAGACCACTCCAAAGAATTAAAGGAATTTGCTGAGCTACAGGTTGGCCAATTGCAATCTGCTGGTTATTATTAGGCCAATGAAATTAGATTACTAGTTTCTCGTCAACCATTTATCAAATTTTTCATTATTCATTATTTAATCCAGGAAAAATACAATCCTTTACACATACACAAGCTGCCATTTAGAAACTGATAAGGCTGATAAACTCGCCCAGAAATAGCTGAGGTTACCTCAGCTCTAACTTTATCATGTGGTTATTCGGATGTGGTTTTTCGGATGTAGAGCTGAGGTTACTTATCAACATGAACACGATATCACAAAACAAATGTGTCATTTTCTCAACAAGGACACACTAATTCTCCCTGGGACTCGCCCAAACCTTGTCAGGCATAACCACTACGCAGGTCCTTCAGGGAAATAACAAGCCACGATAAAGATTTAGCCTACAATTGCAGTAAAAAAGGAGGTCTGGAATGACAGCCGATGTGTACAAATTCAAGTCTTGTGTACGATGTGTCTATCCGTGTACAAAGGAATGGCAATGCGCGGTTGATTACCAGACTACCAGTGCACAGACTGAATTTGTGATATCATGTTCATGTTGATAAGTAACCTCAGCTCTACATCCGAATAAAATGATAAAGCTAGAGCTGAGGTATTAACCTCAGCTACCCAGAAATGGTTTGGTGCCAGTATCAATTCCATTGAGTTATACTGGGTAGCTTGAAGGAACAAGTTGAGATGACAAAATCATGGGAAATGATAAAAGGAGATGTCTGGTTAATATGAAAGAGCAAACACAAAAGCTGCAAAACACAGATTACAAAATTTTGCACAACTGAAATGGAATCGTTTCGCTTAGGAGTAGTTTGCATCTAATTTCCCGTATTATTTGCAAAATAATGAAATTTTGGAATAATGAACATTTTTGGTGCGGGGTCAAAATCACATGTGGGCACTGACGAGAAACTAGTAATCTAATTTCATTGGCCTTAACTAAGCACAACAGTATTTACATAACTTAGGTATGTGACAAAATTAAAATCACTCCAGTTTAATAAAAGTCATTTTATTAAACGGCTTTGTTCCTTCGCTTGTCACCGTTTTTACTACAGCTGTACCGGAAGTGACGTTGCGGCAAACCTACAGAATTATGATCATGATGGCTCTCCAAGTCCTTTTGGCTAGGGCTGTGCAAATTTGTAAATTAGTATTCGAATATCCTAATTAAATATTCAATCAAATATTAAATATTCATTTGGACTAACTTGATCACATTCAGTCTTTGTGTATTTAAATTCAAAGTCCAACAGTAGCAAACTATATTTCTGGAAAGGAATTAATTCTTCTGCATAAATATTATCTCTTGGCAGATCTTTCCTGAAGCAAAAAAAAAACAGAACACACCTAGTTTTTATGGGAAAGAATACTAATTTCTGCTGTTCATTTTGTTTATTATCCGCACTTGTGAATATTCATACCTTAAATCAATATTCAAATATTCATTATTGTCAGATCAAAATTTGAATATTGAAATATTTGGTACAGCCCTTATTTTGTCTGGACTCAAGATTTGATCATGATTACCAGGCGGTCGGGTTGGTGTATTAGTTCTTTTCCTGGCTTTCACCTCTGGGGTCCCGGGTTTGAATCCTGGGCCTGTATGTGGATTGGGTTTGCAGTCCCTACCTCAGCTGTGTCGGTTTTCACCAGGAGATCTCCCTTTTCAAAAACTGCATCTCCTACTTCGTCATCTCAAGTTGACAATAAAATAAAGCTACATGTAACATTTGACATAATAATTAATGCATTGTTAAAGATACCATAAAATTAAACTACAACAACATTGATCATTACCAACCAAATCAGTATTTTACTAAGTTGTGCATTTTTCCCTCTCTTTGTGTATTTTCAGCCCCAGTCTACCCAATATCACCGGGAAGATGGCTTTTGACTGTCACACTGCCACTTTTTCTTGCCATCAGCGGTCTGCGAAAGAAGAGTGTTACTTCTGGGGGTGCTGTCTTAGGTAGGAGTTCCTGGCCAAGAAGAATCTGCCACAGTCTACTTAGTACTTTCCTTACGCCCCCAACCGCGCCGCTGGGGTTTCAAACAATAAGCTAGAGCTGGCCCCACTATTGCTGGGGTATACTTCTATTGAATTGTTGGGAAAGCCTGTACGATATGTTGGTTGCTCCATCCTCCAGATGGGATGTAAAGCCATGTTGGTCCAGTGTCTTAAGTATAGCACCAGGGTTGTAATGACTTGGACTCAAGACTCAGACTTGAGTCGACTCGAGTCCCAATTTTTACTGACTTGTCTTGACTTAAAACTAAAACTTCAAATGACTTGAGACTCGAATCACAAATGACTTGACTTGAGACTCGAACCTTAAATGACTTGATTTTACTTGACTTGATATGATATGACTCGGACTTGTACATTTTTTGACTTGGGTCTGCCAAAAGTGAAATTGAACCTTTATGCATTTTTGTCAATTTGAGGACCGAATTGTTTTTCAGAACTAAAGCTTTGTTTTAACATGGAACATTGTTGGCCAGAACAACAAAAATACCCTACATGAATTTAAGATTCAGGGCTTGAACAAAGACTTAAACTGACTTGACTTGACTTGGGACTCAAGGGCAGTTTGACTTGACTTGGGACTCGAGCAGAGGGAGACGCGTTACAACCCTGTAATAGCACTAAAATGATCCCATAGCATTTGTTTGCTAGAGAAGGGGATTTCCCCACCTCCCCAATGTCCCCGGACTGGCTGCCTCCTAACGTAAAGCCTCACATCCCTAGATACAGTATATCTTGATGTTAACATTAATTTTAAGAAATTATTAATTTTAAGAAATTATATTTATGTACCAGTACTTTGGCATTGCATATGGGTGCTCTACAAACACGCATTAATTTTCACTGTTGTACGTGTACTGCATAAATGGAGTTGAAATTTCTTGAGATTAGTTTACCGTGATTCCTCTTCAGGGGCCGTCCAAAGTTGTCAACATTTTCACGGAACTACAAAGCGTAGGAAGGGGGGAGGGGGGTCAAGGGCCACGTACGACTTTACATGCACTGTAAAATGTTGACATTTCATGGTAGTGACAAAAAGTGTTAATCAGTAGTATTTTGGGGGAGGGAGGGGTGTCTTGAAAAATACGCTCTGTAAAACCATGAAAATGTTGACAACTTTGGACAGCCCCTTATAAACATAAGGGAAATGATAAAAAACACTTCTGAATTATATACTGGGTTTTAAGTCTCTGTATAAAGAAATTCCAACCTGCATCCACGGGGAATCCATTTGCAAAGAAATATTAGTCATGTACGTACAGCACAGGAGTATCTTTTTAATCTGTTGACTGCAGTAACAAACAGTTTTCTTCTTTGTATCATTCAAGGCTATCTGGTGGGGTTTATCATGCTTCTAGCCAGCTACTCATTCTTCATGGCCCTGCTAGCTTTCTTCTACACTGCCTCCAAAGCCACCAGGTTTAAGTCTGAGATGAAGAAGAAGATAGAGGCTGATTATAAAGAAGGTACAGAAATAATTTTGTTAATGATTGTATTACAATCAGGTTTTTAGGAGTTACACTTACATCAAGAATGCTTGAAGAACATGTGTGCAATTTCCATTCTTTGTGAAATTCGTATCTGATTTTTAGCGAGTCAAATTCCTTGTTCTTTGTACGAGTTACACTTGTTCAGCACAATGTCTTTTGTTTCTTGGGTATAATTCCCCTTTAAACGCAGGTCTCAGTGGCTAGTTGACACTTTTGGACTAACTCGCGAAACCCGATTGACCAGGGCTGCGTTCCAAATACGCGAACGTTTGCAAACGTTGGCAACGTTGGCCAACAATTCGAGTGGAACGTATTGTGCGCCACCGTTAGCCAACGTTGGCCAACAAACTTTTAAGTTGTTCGCCATGTTCGCGAGGCATTTCAAAATGGCACACGCGACATGAAAGACGACCGACGATGGTTTGCAAATTGGAAAATAACAAATAAATTGCACCTTTCGTGGTTTTCTCCCTTATCGCTGGCGATACACAATCAATAGCAATGTGTCACTTCTCTTCAAAAAAGTGGAAAGCAGCGGAAAGCCACATTACAACGTCGGTATGATTGTTGTGACTGGGCGGCGCCATCTTGACAATGTATTTTGGCAAATAATCCATTCCACATGAACAAACGTTGGCGCCAACGTTAACAAACTGTTCGCGTGTTTGGAACGCAGCCCTGGTCTCAGTGGCTAGTTGACACTTTTGGACTAACTCGCTAAACCTGTTTGACCAGGTCTCAGTGGTTAGTAAAGTCAAGACTTGGGACTCCAGTTGACTCGAGTCTCCATTTTCACCGACTTGACTTGACTTGAAGGCAGTTTGACTTGACTTAATTAATAATTTGGGACTCGAAGGCAGTTTGACTTGACTTGAGACTCGAAGGCAGCTTGACTTGAGACTCGAGTAGTTACAACCCTGGTAC
The DNA here is from genome assembly GCA_037783545.1 of Henricia sp. BOLD:AAB3569. Lineage (NCBI taxonomy): Eukaryota > Metazoa > Echinodermata > Asteroidea > Spinulosida > Echinasteridae > Henricia > Henricia sp. BOLD:AAB3569. The sequence goes on along the minus strand of JBBELK010000099.1, from coordinate 2,092,622 downwards.
TTTCAGGCACCAAGTCTCAACTTCCAGGAGAAAATTTGGTTTGATACCCAACCCTGGTACCTGTGCTCTTGAGCAAGGCATTTAACCACAATTGCTCCATCCTTTGGATGGGATGTAAAACCGTTGGTCCATTGTGCTGTGTAACGCACTTAAAAAGATTCCAGAGCATTCTTTCAAAAAGATTAAAGAGATGTCTCTGGCTGTCAGCTGCCAATGGCGCCACCCACCTACCTATGTATCTCTATGTTTAGGTGGACGATACTTGTAAGCTTTATGCCAGGGTTGTAGTCGAGTCCATCACAAGTCTTCACAAGTCCCTGGGTCTTAATTCAAGTCACAAGCTATTCAAATAAACTCCAACAAAGGCATTCTTTTGTGCTTGTTACTGGACTTATGACGGACTTGTGCGGGACTTGTGATTTTATCAGCTCTGGACTCGTGATAGACTTGACCACAACCCTGCTTCATGCAATTCAGCTTACAGGCTGCGAATTTTATTAAATATAAAATTTAATACAAAAATAATAAAATGGAAAAATAAGTAAATCCTTGTTTTACCTTCGAAGGTGGCCAACGCAATTGGCTACAAGTCGTCAGCAACGGAGGCATCCCTACATCCCTTGCCCTCATCTACCTTGTAGACAGCGGTTTCCGTGAACTCCCGCTGGATTTCAGGAATCGCTATGACACCACATGGACTGCGCTGGCTCTGATGAGTGCATTTGCCTGCTGTTGTGGTGACACGTGGGCTTCAGAGATTGGGAGCGTTATGGGCCCTAAGACCCCTCGACTGATAACCACATTGTCCAAAGTCCCAGTTGGTAGGTAGCAGTGGACCTATACCTGTGTTTAAAAATAAATATAAATTTCCCATGTAATTTACGTAACAAAGATGCCCCACTGGTGTTATTATTATTTATTCGACCGAAATGTAACTGAATGTGAAATTTGTACAGGGAGGTTTTACAAACATATGCTGTCATACTACTTGTATCTGTTACTGTTTTAGGGCTTAAAGGCAGTATACATGATTGGTATCTCAAAAATCTGAAATGTTCACAGATTTACGCCTAACTTACACAATATAAACATGATGACCGTAGAAAAAACTTCCCCTGAAATGGTTGTCTGAAGTGCTATAGTCTTTGAGAAATGAGTAAAACAATTATTTTTCGTCTCATGAGACGAAAATTCAATTCGCCCCAAAACCATTTCGCCCAAGTGCCATTTCGCCCCAACACTACGTCGCCCAAATGCTACTTCGCCCCAAAACCACTTGGTTCAGGGCGAAGTGGTTTTGGGGTAAAATGACTGCAAAGCCTTTTTTGACTGTTTTATCAAGTACGGAGCTGGTTTTTGCTCAGGTTGGTTTTAATCATGCATATTTTTAATCACACAGGGGGATAAAACTATTTGTAACAGTTTACCAATCATGTATACTATCTTTAAGAATAAGTTAATTTTTCTATTTTGAGAAAATTTAGAAGTTCTGGTATTTGTAGGAACATGTTATCTTGATTGCCAAAACGGGCTCCAGACCTGAGCATGACCATCTGAACATACCTTTTTCAACTTCAACCCACATTGCAGGAACCAACGGTGCCATCTCAATCGTGGGTCTCCTGTCCAGCCTCGTTGGTGGTTTCATGGTCGGTTGTGGCTTCTACTTCGGTCTGCTAATCTCCTTCACCAGTCCTGCCTTCAAGACGGCCTCGGCGCAGTGGCCAGTCATCGTGTTTGCAGCTGTAGCTGGACTGGTCGGCTCGCTCATCGATTCCCTGCTAGGGGCGCTCTTCCAGTACTCAGGTTGGGAACAAGTGCCAAAACATTGCTGTTGAAGAAGCAGGCATAATTTTTATCGAAGTTAAACAGCTAGAATCCCCCCGTCCACATTTTAAAAGTTTTTCTGTTTATCATGGAGGTGTATGAGTCTACAACACCATCACAACTTGTTTTTCACAAAAAAATCGACAGGCTGGAGCTAACAATCGTGTTGACTTCTCTTTCTCAGGATTGCGTCACGGGGTCATGCGCATATGATGAATACCTAATGAGCATTTCAGAAATCGCGAAAATCTCATTTTCGAAAAGCGCACTTTTGCTTGCAATTTATCCACTTAAAACCGACAATTAAAAAATAATAACAATCCACGTCGGCAAGAGGGATGTTTGGACTATCGAAAAAAGCCTAAATGCTGGATTTTCGTCAAGGGGGATTCTTTCTCTTTAAGCAAACACTTTCTTTAATGCTTAAAGGAGATGTTCGGATTTTTCAAGAAAATGGATTTCGTTTTAACCTAACAATCATTAAAAAAATACCTCCCCAAAATATTATCCATGGGAAGAAAACGGGAAATTTTGAATCTCCAATTTGGATGTGGAAACAAAAAGGTCGGTGTAAATACTGCACTGCTTTATGGAACCGGATAAATTAGTTTACAAAACATTGGTGGTTTTTTGACGATATCCTTAAAAATATACGGATTGAGAAGGCGAAATTTGAGAATGGTAATGAGAAAAATATGACAAATAATATAGTATCAAAATCTCAACACCCATGGGAAAAATGGGGCGGGGAGGGGAGGTAAAAAAGAAGTGATCTAGACACGCTCTACCTGATCTACATGTACATAAACGGAAGAACATTTCTGGCAAAAACTATTGAAATTGAATGACGCCATTTATATAGCATTCTAACATGAGGTATTACAGCACTACATCTCTTATATTCCGCCTAAACATTGAGATACATAGGCTGGTGGCGCCATTTGGCAGCCAAGCCAGAGACACCGGGGAATCCCCTTACTCTTCACAAAAGAGTGCTCTGGTATTTTTTAAGTGCGTTACATAACACACTGGACCAACGGCTTTAAATCCCTTTCGAAGGATGGAGCAAGTGTGTTTGAGTGTTTTGCTCGAGGGCACAGGTACTACGGCTAAATTTCGAACCCGCAACACTGAGTTTTAACCCAAATGTTGCCAGTCAACGACCTAAACCACTTAGCCAAGGTACCCTACAAAAAGTCTGACACACATCTACATTACACATGGAGATAGCACCATTTGTAACGCTTTATCAATCCTGTAATGTATGCTTTATCGATCTTTAAATGTATGATTTATTTGAAATATTCCTACAGCCTACGACCAACGCACCCACCGTGTGGTCAGCATTGCCTCCACAACCACCAAGCATATCTGCGGCTGGCCCATTCTAGACAACAATGGCGTCAATATGCTGTCGTCCCTGCTAACATCCATGATCATGCCTGGAGTCTGCTTTGCTTGGTGGGAAACAGTGGCAAGTTCAATGTGGTAGTAGCTTCTTTGCTTAGGGGTCGTCCAAATTGTGAAGATTATCACGGTTCTACAAAGTGTAGGAAGTGGGGTGGGGAAGTGGGGTGGGGAGGTGGGGTGGGGAAGGGGGAGGCGGGGGTGCGGGACTTTACATGCACTGTAAAATGTTAACATTTCAAGGCTTGTGAAAAAATGTTGATAAGTAGTATTTCAGGGGGAGGGAGGGGGTCTTGAAAAATACTACGCTCTGTAGAACTGCGAAAATGACGACAACTTTGGACGGCCCTTTAATGGGGAAATTCCAAAAATTCAGATTTACATTTCAGAAGCATTACAAGCCTTTGAAGTCTCTGGAATTTATGTAAATGCCTAGTGTTGTTGTGTTTGGGCACAAGTTATTCTCATGCCAAGTCACAAGTTCCAAATGGAAAATTCAGTTTTGCAGTTCATTCAAATAGCGTGGGAATTCGGAGATTTCACAATATAGGGCATCACCAAACAGTTAACTGAGGCGTGTTCAAAAGCACAATACTGAAATACGTATGGCAGCGTCGGTATGCTGCAACCAAAACGGCTTGTTGAACGACTGCATCCCAAAACGTACGATCAAACATGGCTACTGTAGACAACGCGGTTTTGCAAAGCACTATGGCTGCACGCTTAACGCAAAGATTCTGACAATTACATTGCAAATCAAAACTGCTAACTCAACCGGTAGTGGTCTTCCACAGTCGAAGAATAAACACATTTGTTGAAGCAAAATATTGACTTCAAACCCTGAGGCCGTAGCCACAATTTATCCGTCCGCCATTTTGGTATGGTAAGCGTACCTCGTTCGAGTTGGGATGCTTGGGATGCAATACGTATCGGGAATACTGTGCGTTCGGTTGCGTTCAATGTTTTCGGTATGATGGGATAGCCAATACCGGCGTACGTATTGTGCTGTTGAACGCGCCCCTGGAGAGGTCTTTTTCACAATAGGGAGGTTTAGATGCACGTAAAACGTGAAATGACTTGAGCACTGGGCTTATCTCAGAACCCAGGTTTGAATTTTGGTAACGGCAAAAGTATCTTGGCACGAAAGTCACATTTGTGGATTTTTGTTTTCATCTGTTCTAAGATTTCCTCAAAGTAACGACCGATTGCTCAAAGCATTTTGCGTTCACATTCACATTTAACATGCATCTAAACCTCCCTGATAACAAAAAGTAAACATCAACATGTGTGTGGTTCATTTTTAAAATTCCGGGGGGGGGGGGGGAATTCATAGGATGGTTTTTAGTATTATTAAAAATAAAAATTATTTGTGAGGCTGAAACAATTGTCTCATTCTACGAAAACATGCCAAGAGATAACACGTTTAGTTACAAATGTAACTATCCGACCAAACTTACCTTTTGGTGAAATGAAAAATTGAGCTGTGACGGGCTGAGCACTCGACTTCAACTCTGACATTAACATGGTGGTATGATTTTCATTGCCATTCCATGCTTAGAAGGCGGCAAGCAGCTGTATTCAATGTAAGACAAAAATGTTACACTTTTTATCAGGGGAAAGCACAGATAGGTTTATCAACAATATTAGAGTACAATTCCATTACATAGTTCATTTTTTGAACTGATGCAGTTAATGTATCTGAAAACATACAACGTCCACGTAGGGAAGTACTGCTGTCAATCTGGGCTGCGTTCAAAACACGCGGACGGTTCGTTAATGTTGGCGCCAACGTTTGCTCACTGTGGAATGGATTGTTTGCCAAAAAACAATGTCAAGATGGTGGCCCCCACAGTCGTACGGACGTTGCTATGTGGCTCTCTGCTGCTTACCGAATTTGAGGAAATGTGACACGTTGCTATTGATTGTGTATCACCAGCAATATGGAAGAAAACAACGAAAGGTGCAATTTATTTGTTATTTACCAAACTGCAAACCATCGTCTGTCATCCTTCATGTCGCATGCGCCATTTTGAAATGACTCGCAAACATCACGAACAACCCAAAAGTTTGTTGGCGAACGTTGGTGGCACACAATTCGTTCCACTCGAAATTGTTGGCAAACGTTCGCGTATGTGGAACGCAGCCCTGAACTCTATTGGCTCCGTGGGAGTCCGGGCCAGGTCTCGGTCACTCTCTGCAAGAGCGAAAATAGATAACTATTAGACAAAGTGCAGATTGCACATGAGACTTTTCATCATTGCACCGTTACGTTTGGTAATTATAGTTTATAATGAAAAAGATGAAGTACGGAGCTGATTTCTGCTCAGGTTGGTTTTAATCATGCATACCTTCAATCACACAGGAGGATGAAACTATTTGTAACGGTTTACCAATCATGTATACTGCCTTTAAATAAGAATTCTACATGGGAGAAATTGATGAATTCCGTTCACTGGTCGACACTGAGTTGCCGTGTGTTAAATCTATGGAACAGGGGAGAAAAAGTTTAAGTACAGAATTGTACCCCTTTACCATGGACAAACCCATTTTCTTAACCCTTTCAATACCAATGTCGAGTTTACTCGACAGCGCAACGCAGTGTGCTTCCGTACCAATGTCGAGTAAACTCGACAACAGAAGGCCGCTGTATTCAAGAAGCTGCATTATTTGCGTTTGCTGCCCTCTGTTGAATTTCATATGTTGTTGAATTTGGTATCATATAAAAGACTATTTCATTGCCTACAAATAATATACACAATGATTTTCTGTAAAACGAAGTCTTCAAATGGAAAATTGAGGTTTACAAATAGTAAACATTGCAAGTTGCATAAAACAGTGCGTTGTGAGAAAGAATGCGGTACAGGGCAGTGTGACCCCATAAAACAATGCGGTATTGAAAGGGTTAAACCTTATTTTAACAGTACTTTGTAAATATGTAGTGCAGCTGAAAGAATTTGTGGCAAAAAATATGCATCAATTGACGTATTCGGAGTCATTAAAATACAGGAATTGTACAAAGGAGCCATGCTCAAACATAATCCATTGTATTCCTGTATTTTAATGAACCTGGATACGCCACAAACAAAAATTGTTGGTCATTTTACATTGTAATTTAATTCATAAAGGTGAGATATTATGACATCAGCTTTTACCATGGCAAGATTAAGCCTGTTGCAAGGGCCCAATTTCATAGAGCTGCTTAAGCGCTACCTGAAAACGTATGCTTACTGTACCAGAAAAGTTGTGCTAACGTTAAGGCTATTTCACGGCCGCGGCGTGCTTAAGCATGCACACGCTTGGAAACCGCCATTGTTGCGTCACTATCTTAAGCAAAATTTGGCTCTGCGGTTAAGGCAGGTTTTTAGTTGCTTACCGTTAACGATGTCTATGAAATAGCCTGACGCTCGGTTAACGGGAAATGGGCTGTTAGTGTTAAACAGCTCTATGAAATTGGGCCCAGGTCATTAGAGACGTTGAAATAAATAAGGTTTGTAAAATTATTATAATCTTTTTGAAAAAGTGTTGCAACAGAAATAATGATTCTTGTTTAATTGCTCTTTTCAAACTTGTAGTGCAGCTGATAAATGGGCGTTACAATGTACGTACCAATCTACATGTATAACAGTGCAAATGCATGTACTGCATTTATTATGAAAAAGTTCTCAAAAGGCCTTTCTCAGACTTTTGACAAAACATGAAAAATACTCAGCGAGGCTAAATGGAATAGAATCCCTCAACGAAACCTAATCCACGATGGGCATGCTAACCTTGTCTGTTCCACCCTCAGTCGGCTGGCTTCCCTGCAGTCGGAATAACTTGAGCTCATTCAGTAGTTCAGCCTTCTCATTTTCAAGACGATTGGCCGTTAACCTGCAAGGAAAATTTTAAATCAATGAGCTGGTCATTATTGAATTGGGTCTTTCCACAGTAAAGGGAGCATTTTGGCAACACGGACCATATTTTCGAGGAAATACCTTTGTCTAGTCTCAAAATGAAAGAAATGTTTCAATTGTTCTGAAGAGATAACTTAGGCCCAAAAAGGGTTAAAAATAGTGTGACAACATGCCTTTCTAAAAACCATGTGTACAAATTTCCAAAATACGCTCGTAACCGGGACGGACACTTGTGTTACATTTTAGGCCGTCCCAGTTACGAGCGTATATTGGAAATTTGTACAAAGGGTTTTTAGAAAGGCATGTTATCACAATATTTGTAACTCTTTTGGGGCCTATCTCTTCAGAACAACTGAAACTTATTTTTTTTGAGACCAGACAAAGTTATTTTCTGGAAAATATGGTCTGTGTTGCCAAAATGCCCCCTTTACTGTAATTCCCCCTTCACTGATACTTCAAATACGTGTACGTACGTCCAAGATTTGTCCATCTTTTGCTTTCTCTCTGTAACCACACAGCTTCACGTCTGATAATGAAAGCTTGACTCATTTATAATTAATATGATTTGAATTGTCCTACCGATATGACAACTAATTTTGCGCTAAAGTTTATCCTCAGTTTTATTCTAATAATCATCACTGTGTAATGTTTTTCCTATCTGTTACATGTTTATGATAGAAGTTTTATTATAAGATACCTAGTATCTTTAAAATTTATTTGAAAATGCACCTTTACTAGTATGTACATGTACAACATGCTGGACGTACTTTAAATCATATTTTTGCAGAATTTGTATTTAGCTGTAAAACCAAAAAAGATTTTAATTAAGTGCCTTCTTTGGATCTGTATTGTATTAACGTATGTTCTACTAAAATTCAATGAAAATCTAGTCCGGCAGCCGATTTCACGAAATTTTTACTCAATTCCACTTACGCCATTACTTGCGCAATAATTTATGGCGTAAGTGGACTTGCGCAATTGCGTAAAGTTTTGTGAAATCGGCTGCTGGACTTTTCTTTTTCAGATAAAAAAAACTGCTCTTGGATCTTGTGAAATTAAAAGGGATTATTTGTTCTTTCTTGATATACTATGTGTTGCCAAGTCCCCATTGTAATTCACAAACGGGATTCGAACCCACGTGTATACTGGTAACTCAAAATGTTAGCTTATTCTCCTGAAGTTTAACATCAAATTCCACCCTATATTCGGACCTCTTCAATAGTGCATGTGGACTGTCTAACCCAACTGTTGTTGTGAACTCAGGACTGTGCGTGACCATACATACAGTTGAAGTCATAAGTATAAATGCAACTGTATGCAACCAAGTGTTAAAACTGGTGTGCTTACACCATTTTTGTAAGTCTTTACAAAAGTCTTGATTTTGTGGAATTCTTCACGTGCATGCAGTACTTAAAACATAGCAATGGTTCGGGTAGTCCTGTTTACCATTTTGGGTGATGATGGTAGTGGTGTACATGTATTTATACTAGTTCATGACCCACTAACATTTCAGTACACTTACTTGCTTATGTCTCTTGTCACGAAAGCGTACAACGGGCAGTGCGAAGAACCAGGTTCCTTAACGCTTGGTGGTCCTGGGCGACAATAGTGGCTTGCTCCAGAGAGATGCCTTGTCGGTCTAGATCTTTTCTGACAGTGCCTATCCACCTGGTGTGGGAAGCTCTGCGAGGACGCCCTTCAATCGGCCGTCCAAAGTTGTCAACATTTTCATGGTTCTACAGTACAGAGCATAGTGTTTTTCAAGTCTCCCCTCCAAATACTAGTTACAGTGAAACTTGGCTATAGTGGCCACCCTCGGGACCGTAAAAAAAAATGGCCACTATAAAGAGGTGGCCTCTTTATAGAGGTTTCTTAAGCATTATACACATGGCATTTGGGACCAAAGGTGGGTGGCCACTATATGGTGGCTTGTTTATCAAGGTGGCCTTAATAGCAGGTTTCACTGTATCAACTTTTTTGTCACTACCACGTGTGTCAACATTTTACAGTGCATGTAAAATCCTACGTAGCCCTCGACCCTCCCCTTTCCTCCGCTTTGTAGTTCCGTGAAAATGTTGACAACTTTGGACGGACTCTTAGAGTTGAAATCATATACGATCCTGGTGGGATGATCAGGATGCAGACAGCACAGATGGCATCGGAGATGGCTTTGAGTCAGGGTGCGGAGCACTGGAGGCTGCAATGTCTGGCGCGTTAGATCAGCGTTGCTGATGTGGCTGTCCCATCTGATATTCTCGATGGTTCAGAAGGACTGAGGCATTATAGACGTGGAGCTCGGACGACTGATGTTACGGTGGCACCATGGTTGCCTCCACAAAGACTGAAGGACACCTGCTACCAAGCCACGATGCCCGTTTACCTTCATGGTGATCATGCTGGTAGATGTTATAGTGGACCCGAGGCAGACCAATCTATCAACATCATGACCATTCACGGTGTTGGCACTTCCCCAACAAACATGCACTTCGCATTTGCCCAGCTGACCTCCAGTCCAAGCTCTGCAGCCTCGGTAGAGGAGATTATGAGTGCCTTCTGGATATCGAGGGGGGTGGTGATCGCAAACAAAATGGTTGAATTTAAAGTGCGTCTATATTCTTTGTGTGTAATATATTTTTTTTATCTGTCGGATAAAAAGGGTTGAGGAAATGGTAGGGCAAAAACAATCCCAAAATTTTCATTTTTTCTCCATAGATAGTTCTGTTTATTGCTCATCTCACATCCACATTTACATATAACACAAAAAACAGAAAGCCTACAATAAACCTATTTCTCTATGAAACTACAAACTATTACCATGAAATTGGCGCTCAATTTCCTGTCTGCTACCATCTCCACTCAAGTCTCTTTTATATACAACGAGTCAGTGGGTTAACTAAAATTAAGTTGCTTTTTGGTTGTCAATAGCAACACTTGCATAGGACTCATTTAACAACTGATTCTATTGGCTGGTAAATGAATGTCTGCAAGCTCCCGACTCCTTTTGACCAATCAAATTCGTGCTATCTAGGAAATAATGTCAAAATGAAATATCCTACCACAATTATATCATGTTATGATTGTACCATTTAGTTAAAGTCAGAATCCAGGACCACTTTTTTTTTACATGTTTACATCTAAACAAAATATTTGTTTGTTCAATCTTTACAACAAAGGCAAGAAAACAATTTTTAAACACCTAGATATATATACTTTCTGTTTCTGATATCAGAAGTGCCACAAAAAATACAGAACATTGGGCGACACTGAAGAATTATGTAGTCATTATTTGTGTCCGCAAAAAACTAAATAAATATGAACACCAATTTCTTCTCTACATATATCCACACATTCAGTCAAAAGATGTACAATGGAGTCTGGAATATTTTAAAACCACAACGCTTCATTCCTAAAATGTTGAGTATTTGAAAAAAAATTGATATATTTTAAAATGTCGTAGAAATAGAATAATCATATTGTGATTATTTACTCGTTTTCAAGTGTAATACATGTAATTCAAAAAAGATATTTTCAACTTGGAATGAACTTGTATTTTGTGTTTTTACAGATGTTAAAATTCCTCCTCCTTAACCTCAAAACGTTTGCTTGGTTTGTGAGAAAAGCAAGTTTAAGACAAAACTCGCATTTCGTGGAGAACCAGCATGAAAATAAGTGTCAACAAATCAAAGTGATCAGTTTCAATAAATACTCGGCACTAACTCTTTCGACAAAAACAAATTGAAATACACGTACACCCAAAAAAAGACCTACATTCACAAATATACCGAGCACTGACAATGTATACCCACAAACTGACAACTAAATGCAAACAATTAGCGTGCACGTGTCAAAAGCTAAATAAACAATTGCAATTCTTTCCTATGTTTACAGTTGCACACTATCCCTACCATGTACCAACAAACGACGCAGCTTATGAACATCGAAACAAACATCCAAATTGATCTAATAAAATTTGTGTGGCTAATTTTTCTCAAGGCACAAAAATGTACTAAGCACCAAACAGATTGTGAGTTCTTCTAGACAGAATTTACGTAGCTCCGTGTCCATTTTGACTTGGCAGTAACCACATAGACGCATATACATTTCTCAAAGTAAATTTACAGTAATTTACATTTTCCAAGACTTGAATTTAAGCCCTTTATTAACAGATGTAATTGCGCAGCTGAGGAAAAACCAGAAAAAGAAAGCTCTTCTATCTTAAAATGAATTGAAAAAAACGAAACAATCATAGATTTCAATATCTTCTTGTTATTTAAAAAAGGGCTAGTCAAGTGAAAATTTGGTGAGAGCTTCATTTGTTTAGGTGAAGCAGACACGGTATATGCATCACTTTAATAGCAAACTCCATTGCTATAAAAGCAGACATTGAAATCGTGAAAACAAGAATTTGGGAATTTTTACAGTTATTGTTTAAATTTGATTCAACAACATTCAGGATAGAAAAGGAACTAACCCAATGAATTGTTGCACGCCTTCTATAAATTATGGCCCCAAAGTAGAAGTGAAACTTACATGAAAATTCAACAGGTCTCCTAATCTCCTTTGCTCAATTCTCGAAAATGTTTGTTCATTTCCATGTTTATGCCGCCATATGGCATGCAGTGCACCATACATACTATCAGAATCCGCCTTGTCTAAAACTGCCAAAAGGGAACAATTTGAAATGCATGAGAAAACACCACTTCTCTGAACTGACACATTCATGTCCAAGTTTGATATTAACAGGTGTGAATCTAAACCCAACCATATGTGCCAGAGAAAATAAAAAGGTTGCAAGTGTAAATGCCTATGATAATGCATGGTTATCATCAGTAGTTTTGACCCCTTCCTCCGCTGTCCACACACACAAAGTGCCACTGGGGTATTGCAGGCGATGACTCACAACTCAGAATCTGAGAATTCAGGTCACTAGGGCCGCCTGCAAACACTTCCGATTCGCAACAAATCCAATCATTGCTTTTCATGCGTGCAGATATCGTGGGTCCGTTTTCCCATCTCAAGTTAAATCCTACATAATTTTGCAAACAGCACTAAACAGAATTTGTGAATCTTTACAAAATACCCGATTGTACATAACTTTTAAGTGAATAATTATTATCTGGAGGGGTAGTCAGGGTACCGGACAACAATAAACGGCATTTTTCTTGCATTTTCCTACATCTATGAACAAACTTTTGAACATGTCAGCGTTACATTAGCTGTAACCCCAAATCCAATATATTTCTAAAAAGCCAATATTTCAAGTCATTCTGAATTGAAAATTTAACTACTACGGGACTTACTCAGGAAAAACTGTCAAATGCTCAACAATGGACATGGATAAAATAAACATTTATGAAGACCTTACATTTGTCTGGTATCCTCTAGTAAACATGTTAATTAATAATTTATGCACAACTTGTTGATATCCTGAACACCACAACACGTAACCGACACTTTCAAGTCAAATAACTTTTCTGCAAATCTTCCAAACACCAATTTAAAGGCTACAGAGTAAACATTCTGACACGTTTTCCTAGTGAACACGTTGGTGACAAGTGGTAAAATACAGGGCACGTCAAAAAATAGAGAAATTTTAATCGCTACTAATCAACCCTACATATTAGTTTTTAGTTTTGTTTAATAGAAAACGATCTTTCACACAGCACCATCTACAAAATCTCTGATACTTGTTTAAAGTTTTTACCTGTGCTACGACAAGACACTGTTTTCTGTTAAGATAGAAACATTATATATTTTGTGATCATTTCTACAACATTTCGGAGGTAGTTCAGATTAACATCTATATAGGACTCCCACAAATGGTATCATACTCACTTCACACAAAAGTCACAGAATCATTCCTAGAACTTGAGAGCAAGACAAGGTACTCAACAACATCCAAAAAAGAATACATTTTAAGTATAAGACATCGATTTTAAAGTGCAAAAATTCAATATAAAAATCACCTAAAATGTGAAGAAATATGAACACCACTTACGTAATGGATCGTTCCATTTCATTAGAGCAGAGGGGTTTCCCAGTTCATTCAAGGGTGATACCAATGTTCAGGCTGGAATCATATTTGGTTTAAAATTTGTACTGTTTAATTTATGTGCCTGTACAAGGTCACACCCCTCAGAAAGTGGGTCCTCCCTGCTTTAATCAAGAATGTGGAACTGTCCATTAGTAGTGCAGAGGTGATCCACTGATAATTTGTCCCCTCAAATTTCCACACTCTTCCGTCAACTCATCCTTCACCAGAGAAATCAACATGTATCAAAATTAAAGAAGTCATTTTTTGTTCTATGACAATTTTCTTAATATTAGGTGCTCCTACGTGTATACCACTCCCAACTTCAACAAAGGTCAATGCCAACACTAATGTGGTTGAAAAGAACTATAATGTAGCTAACAACTTAAGATAGTAATTAATATACAAGACATCTTTAAGCGCCTCTTGGCTTGTCATAATATACAAATAATTTTTGTTTGTAAAATATACATAAATACAGAAAAATACACATTATTTTTGTCTGTCAAACAGAAAGCACAAATAGTGTACTGAATCGGAACTCCTACACGACTATACTCCATTATGCAATACCTCTGTCTTCCACAAAACCGCTAATTTCTCTTGCACACTGATAAGTTGGTGAATGAAAACATTCTAAACTGAAGTCACAAACAAAAATCACTCTGAATAACACAACGTTCATACTCCTAAATCATGGGACACTTTCCCATTCCTACATGTATCACTGAAGAAATCAAAATGACACTTGGTTTCAATCTTGAACGGACCAAGGATATTTCAGTGTCAGTATACCCTTTTTGTGAATATTTCTGTGAGCTGTGCAATAGTAGTGCTATCATGATACTTCGATCATCTCGCAACTGCTACTCAGCGATCGTTGACTACTCAATGAGCGATTATCGTAGTCGTCTTCGTCTCCCTCCATGCCAACGTATTTCAAATCGATCTCGCGCCGTGGTCTGACGATTTCCGAAACCGCCTCGCGGGCACAGGAGCCGATTTCTTCACAGGATGAACTGCGACCGGCAACAACCATTGTCGTCTTACGGCTGCAGCGAGTGTCGTTTCGTTCACAGTCTATGTGATCCGAAATGGCAACGTCCCGTTTGGAAGCAAAGCCACTTGTTTTGTCGGCATCAGGTCTTCGCGTCTCTTCAAAGCTGTTGGTGCAATCCTTGCGTTTCTGCCAGACGTTGCTTCGACTCTCTTCCACTGAGTGTTGCTGGACAGGCACGAGGGAACTTTCGCTGTCAGTTACCGCGGAACATGTCGGATAAGATTTGGCTAAGTTCCCTAGGGTGTCAAACAAGCTGGCTGCTTGGTTGGTGTACTCGGGAGAGATTCCCAAGCTCCCAGGGCTGCCGAGTCCAACAGACCCAGATTCACTGCTGCACGACGGTGATATCCCTGAACTGTTATCACTGCACTGCGACTGCGAGCTGACCTGACGAGTAAAGAACGGATTTAGAGGGTCTTTGGGTGAAGTGCTTCGATTCCCGGCACTTGGTCCCAAAATCCTGGGAGATTCAAGTTGGAGGTGAACTTCCTTGGAGACTGGGAGCTGTGGCAAGTCCTTGGTTTTGGATTTTCCCGTCTTGCATTTGGCCCCTGCGTTAGGACGTACAGAATCCATGAGCTTCCCAACCCTCGTTCGACCGAACTGAAAGGCAACGGACGTTTCGCTGGGCGAGGAAGCCTTCTTAGCTTTGACTTGAGCAGGGTCTTTAGTAGACTTGGCGTTGACCTGCAACTTCGCTGTCGGAGTTTGCTTTAAGACCATCTGTGCAGGGCGTGGGCTAACCGTGCGGGGAGATCGACTCCTTCCCTTAGCCTTGCCTTTAACATCCGTCTTTTTGAGAATGCCTCGTCGCTTCACCTCGGCACTTTTTCGTGGCTCCTCCTTTCTAGGAAGCACCGGTGTTGTTTTTGTACCTGAGAGATTTGGACCAAGTCCAGAGACTGTCGATGCCTGCTCTTGCACTTTGGTCTCTTGGGCTTTCGCAGGAGAAGCTTGCACATCATTTAGTGGTTCAATGGCAATAACCATCTTCTCTGTAACTGTATCGTTGGCTTCTACTTTGGATATCAGTTTCATAGCCTCATCCCGAGCACGCAACACTGCTTCTTCTTGTAAGCATTTTTCTGCCAGCCGTGCGCAAGCCTCAACAAAAGGGTTTTTCTGGCGAACCTCCGGCGAATTGACGCTCAAGTGACTCGTACCCCATTCTAGTTGTTCCACGAGTGCACATGGGCTATTGTGGCCAGAACGGGGCTTCTTAGGTTCAGACGAGGGAGGCGAGCCCAGAAAAATGGGCCCGATTTTGGAAACTTTGACATCCAGGCCACAGGGTCTGGGTATTGTCCTGGTTCTGAGTTTGGGGCTTTGTGCAGATATTGCGAGGGGACACCGGGATTCCTTTTGGCCGATTGATCGCTTGCAAGTTCTGGGTTCGGAGGCTGAAGGGGTGGTGGGCTCCTCAACTGGTCGATTCTCGTCTGTCAAGAGGATCGGCGCGGGAAAGGGAGCCTCTGGCTTGGTAACACGAAAAGTTGGATTCGGCAGGATAAACCGAGACGAGGTTTCAACTCCTGGTGTCTTCGGGATTGACGACAACTTGGAATCACTAGAGGTAGTCTGGCTGCTATTTGCTGCAGATGTTGTTGATGTTGTTGTGGATGATGTTTCAGTTGCTGTCGTTGCCAACGAAGCGTTAGTAGGTACGGCTATTGGGGGTTGATCTTGCTGGAGACGCTTCTCAAATTCTAGAAGCTGGCCCAAGAAGTTAAAGTTTGGTGAGATTGACTGGCGTTTTTCTTTCAAATACCTGGGGTGAGAAACAAAGCAAATAAGAATGCATTGCTAATTTTGTGCACTAATACACAAGTGGTTCCAAATGTCCAATACAATGATTCTGCACGAGGTATCTTTTAAATAAGAAAACGATAATTGAAGATGAGTTTATAAATCCAGAAAACGAGCCTGAACAGGACGGTAGTTTCGCACAATTTCTTGAAAGCATGGACAAAGGTTTTCATTGTTTTCTCAGAATGTATGTGTAGATGAGGTACTGAAATGACAGGTTGGTTTTTATCACACACATCTTAATAAACACATGAAGATAATGCTGTTTGTAACAGATTTCCAATCTTGTAATTTAGCTTTAAATGGTGTGTGGCTTGACTAGGGCCCATGTACTTGCAAGGGACTTGCAGGGCCATGTGATTGCCTCGGCTACAATACATTTTGTTACAGTTTATGATATACTCACTTGTATGCCTCATCGACAGTCAAGTTCATGTACTTCATGATGTATGCAATGGCAACTGTAGGTGACCGCGAGATACCAGCTAGACAGTGGACAATCACACAGCCATTGGCGGACCTCACTTTCTCTGTAGTCAATTTAAAAATAAGACAAAATTGTCATTTTAAGGCGAATTTTTAAATAATTTTAATTGTTCTACAAATGCACACTCATAACTATGAGGGGTATTTTATTGGCGCTGCACTAAAATCACTCAATCGTTTTCCTGGAGGTTTCAAAGCATTTCGTGAAAACAAAAGTCTCTAAATTTTCACTGAGGAATTTTCAAAAATTCAAAAAAAAAATTGATTTATTTTTAGTTTAATACGTCTTCATAGCCCATCATCTATCTAGTGGATATGCTATTTAGACATGAGACAAAACATAACAGACTGAACACATTCTCTTTTGGCCAATCAAACTTTTTTTCGATTTGTGGCCTTTTTCTCAAATTTCCTAATTTTTTCTTTAATGGAAAAAGGGAAACTAATATTCCAGGTTTTTCTTGACTTCCAGGATGGCTAAGAACACTGTCCTGAGATTTTGCATGGATATTATAGCTACATGTACATGTGTAGTTTGGAAAATTGTTGAGTTACCAATGTGGCAAATTCCCGCTCTCTATTTAGCAAAGCTTACATGCATCCTAAAATACTTTGCAAACAGAACTCAAAGAAAACAAATCCCCAAACACCGAAACTCACCGATAAAATTCATGGCGTCTTCAAACCACGGCAGGAGCTTCTCGCCGTAGTTGTCCCGGACGGGTATCCGGTGGAAGTGTCCCGGCGCGATGTGGACCGGCGACGGACATGTCTTACTGACATTGAGCACGTAGTTGATGCCGTTGGCACGCATGATGTCCTCGTCGAGAACATCCTGTTGCGAGCCGACGTAGAGGTAGTTTAGGACGCGGGTGGGACCGACTTTGGCCACTGGTAGGCAGGGTTGGGACAAGGTGGAGCCCATCATGGTGTATTGTGCCTGGCCCTGCGACCCGCACAGGTAGGGGAAGTCGGTCTTGAAGGTTGTAAAACCCCCTGGAAGGATTTTTTATCAAACAAAATTATTTAACTCGGTCTTAACTATTTAACCTTAACTCCCTAGGGTGCATGTAAAATCATATTGATTTTGGAGGATTGAGGAGTGTTAGGATTAATGACCAAAGCGGCCAAATGCAGCCTTCATCCTAATGCCCAAAGTGAACATACCACCCTTTGTGTGTTGCCAAGGTTACTAGGTCTACACTAAAACCAGTGAATCGTTCCATTTCCGCTAACCAGCGAATGTTCAGACCCTGGCAACTGGCGTCAGGGTAATTCCCAAAATTAGGGGTCCAAAAGTGTGACATGCTTTTTAAGATTTCCAAAATATTGAAGAAAATGATGCTGCCCCCTATAATTACAGGCCACAGTCCATTACTGAGAATTTGTGGTCATAAGTGGGACACTAAACATTTTGAACCCCTAATTTTGGGAATTACCCATCACACTTTAGCAGTTGATTAGAATCGATTTTATGTTGGAAATCAAAATCTTGATTCCGTCTTTTGGAGGAATTAACTCCATTACCTTGGCAATTCCAGGAAGTTGAGAGATTCAGAAATTACTCTGACCTAGATAGTCAGAATGTGATAGCACAGTTGGTAGAGTGCAGAGACTTAAGTTTGGGGTTTTTTTTGGGTTTTTTCATGGCGATCTAATTCTAACGAGAAGAAATTAGCATGTTCTATTTGATTCTTCATACCCGGTACATGTAATGTTGATTTCAATTGTATAGCAAGCAAAAAAAAAAAACAATTCAGAAAATGTGGGGGGGAGGGGTGGGGGAAGCAGACTCTTTTCGTCTCATTATCATTAAATTACGTGTACGGCATCTGATTGAAACTACGCCTAATGCCATTAGCACTGAGTTAAGCAGTACACATGTAAATATTAAATCTATTAGGCAAATATCCATATTAAATAAAAACGACAGCCACCAAAGCAGAAGCACCGCCGATAAACTGCCATTTGCGTCACACACACAAATGCATATTTCATTAACCGCCTCCTTTTCGAGACCAAAACGTACGTACAGTGAGCTTCACTGTCACTTCCGCTTCATTACAATTAATTGACGGCATATCCCAAAGTCTAAGGGAATGAACGGTAAAGTGTGGATGCGTAGGTGTTGTGCTGCGGAAGTCTGCTCTGTGTGTATATTGATTTATGAACACAAAGGCAATATACTGGTACAGGATAGTTACAAAAATGTGTATGGTACAAGGGCAGCTTTTACTTGTGTATGTATAATAAAACATTCTACACTATTCTTGGGTTTCACTTGGCTTGACAACGGTTGCTATCCGCCATTACTGTGTCCATACTATGTATGGCACACCAAAGCGAAAAATAATTCAACACTGATAATTTATTGTTGACGCATATTTTCGCAAATGTTGCCCAAGAAAAAAAAGGTTGGCATGACTTTTAAATGTTGATAGACTGTTTGAAACTGGCATACCGTGCTTCTGTGTATTACAACATTTTTGAAAATCAAAACAAAGCCATGTACATGTACTTTTTGGACAAGACAGAATCAGTACCACTTTCTGTTCCTTCCCATTTCCTGATAAACTGACATTCATGTCATTCAAGAAGGCTTGAACATGTACTTTCATGAACTGTGGTCTTCTTGGAAATTAATAAAAACTTCAAATCCATCATTTAGAACTAAATGCACGACATACATTGTGTAAACTGAGTGTACGACATGTACATACTGTGTGTATGACATGACTTGCTCCCCAATTTAGGTTCATTTTGGAGTGCTCATGAAAACCATGCTCAAAGTGCGTGGTGTTAAAATAAACAGTGTTCTTAACAAAATATCTTTTGACCCTTGGAAATTTATAAGTTACCGTACCACATGTACATGTACCGTACAACACCTGTACATGTACATCCCCAATGTTCCGTGCATATAAGTACACGATATGATATAATACACAACAAATGTGCATGTACATGTACATCAAACCATCTGGCCAGCAGCACTGCACACTTGGCACACTGCCGTGCAGCGAATGCAAGGCTATATTTAGAGAGCTTCGACCCCCGGTATTGTCGTCAGCAAAGCGATGAGTCATACATTGATATTTGCCCCACAACGCTAGGGCAGATGGCCTCAGATCTCTTCGCAACGAAACAGCTTAACTGAGCGTACTGCATATTCCTTCTCTTCCCAACCTATAAATAGATATTAACGTAGTGCCACCGCGCAGAAGGGGGATATATATTGTGCGTTTTAATATACGGCGCGCAGAGAACTGGCAGGGAACGTGTTTCGGGCTGCGTGTAGCATGTCGGGTCAAATATTAGATGATGAATGTCGTGTTTCATATGGTCGCTAAGGACTGTTTTAGGGTTCCGAAGGGAGATGAAATATACTGGCAAATGATCTGCGAGAAATTGTTGATATATAGCATAGTATATATCTATTTGGTGTGGCATCAATTCATTTCGCTTTTCTTTTTTCTTTTTCTCGTGAAGGCTTTTTGTTCATTTTGAGTTTGAACACATTTTGAGTTTTTACCAAATGTAAACAATATTGAAAGCTACGTAAACATCTTAATTTATATATTTTTCAGACTTGTTTGTTGTGGTTTCTATTTCATTTTGTTTTAGTTAATTGGTTGTTTTTTTGTTTTTTTGTTCATTGTTGGTTGTTTTCTACATTTTGTCTTGTTCTCTACTGACTTCAAAATATATTTTTTACTTTTTAAAACCAAACTGAAAAAAAAAGAGTAAATTGTGCTAAAACTGTAGTCATCTGGGTGCACTCACTGAAAAATTATGTCGAAACAAAAACCGTGCCAAATGGCACACTCATTCTAATTTCCGTTCCATCATCAGATTTTGGACATGCATTGAACGCTTGCCAAAAAACTTTCACTAAGTGCTGATATTGTAAGAAAATGACTCATTAAAGATTTCTGTTTTAGATTTTCAAGAAGCATGACAAAAGGATTTTTGAAGGTCGTAATTTTGCATCCGTGTGAAAAGCATGCACCCTTTCCAAGTTCCCATTAAATTTTGAGTTTCTAATGGTTCCCATAATGGTTCTAATATATGAAAGATTCCCGATTTATTTTTTTAAAATCAGATTTACATTTTAGAGACTTTATAAGCTTGCAATCATGCTTCATGTTTTCAAGTTGTTTGATTTTAAAAACATTCTACAAGCCTTCCTAAAAAAACTGATTGTCATGCCATTCTCAAAACCCTTGATTTTGGATGTACTCAATCGATCTATCCCAAATGAGGTCACTTATTACAGTGCATCAGGATTTTGAGCATAGATTTTTGTGACGCGCATCAGCTGTGCCGTATTTCGAACAAATTTTTTGCAACACGAGCATGTGTTTGGAACATTTTCCAGGATGTGTGTACACGTAATAACATATGACGTTTATTACGCAGTTGTATTTTTCCTACAAAGATGGCGTCTGTGAGAGTGGTCAATTAGTACGTCCGAAACCAAGGATTTTTTGGACCTACAGGTACATGCTTACCGAGAATGCCATTACACTTCCAACAAGGATGCTTGAAGAACATATGTTTAAAATCAAACAACTTGAATACATGAAGCATTACAAGCCTTGAAAATCTTTTAAATGTACTAAATTTCTGGAATTGTGAATGCACGAAATGCATGACACTACATGTACACGCGGGTATCGCACCTGACAACATTGAGACTGTCTTGAATACTTCGGCCAGTTTGCTGAGTAGCACAACGATAAAGCTGTCGGGACACAATCGGTTCACGTCCTGGGTGCTCTGATCATAAACGATGACATCACACGAGGAGTCGGCCTTTTCCCCTTTACAAGACGTGGACAGGAGCTCTTGGATGGAGAGCTGGAACGACAAAGAGGAAAAAATGCCACCAGAGGTTAGTCCAAAATCACAATTTTGCAGATTTTTTCAGATGATTGTCAAATCTGTTTTTAAAAATGGGATCATGTGTGGTCTAGCGAATGCACAGCCATGTTTATGAAATTGGGAGGTTGTGGGTTAGATCCCCACTTGTGCTAACATGTGTCCATGGGAAAGACACTTAATCTCAATTGCCTTGTTAACCCGATTGATATTTGAGGAGCTGTTGGGGTAATGCCACAATCTACTGTACTGCAGATAAATGTAGGGTCTTGTGCCTTGGCCAGGTAGCCACCTAGTTGAAGCGAAATGGTTCTGGTGATTCCATGATGGCAGTGATAATAATGGCAACAGCACCAGGAGCACCCCGCAGGGAGGACATGTGCACTATATAAGAATCCAACATTATTATTATTATTAATAAATATCAAGTGCCTACTACAATTGTGATGACCCTTTGAAAATCTCAATTAGGAAGGGGAATTCCCATTTTTTGGTTTAGCAAGGACCAATTAAAGGAAAGAAAATAATTAATAAAGTCCCTATGGCTTTATTGCAAAATGTCATAAATTGGGTGATATTTTGTTAGAGGTAAAAAGTTCTTGCTCACTTTTGTACGCAAGTGTGCTGCATACAGGAACCTATAACTATAAACAACTGATAAGAATTGTAATTCGGGTTTTTGATATACATGAAAAGAAAACACCAAAAATAGATCATATCTAAAAAAAATTATTAACAATAACCTCCTGACCAATTCAGTTTTAAAACGTCAAATTCATTGGCATACTGCTGAAAAGTACAAATAAAAATTATTTACCTAAGTAATAATTTTAGCCGCAAAATGCGTAAAAGCCCTACAGTGTGACGTACATGTGCCAAACAACCGACGTAAAAACTGAACCTTTGGTACTGTATCTGACTAGTTATAGGCCAAGCTTGTTCCCATGTATATATCAGTCTGATCTATTTTCAGGGCCACGTTTAACACTGTCATGATAGACTTTGGCCCAATAGTTTGTTGAACCGAAAAAGCGCATTTTGTGGCAAATGTATGACATCATGTCTTTCCACACGATCTTGCCGGCTTAAAAATCAGCTGACAGTGACTCAGTTGACTCGGTAAGATCAGGGCGTGAAACCAATTGTTAAATTTGTGTGTTGTGATTTAATCAGATGCTTGAAAAAAAAAAGTGGGCTTGGTCGCCTGGGTGAGACCTGAAGTGTGGATAATCCGCTCTAAGTTTTTTTCCAACTGTTACTCCACCCTTTTTTAACCCAGCATCTCAAATAAAGACAATTTGAAAGCCATTTTAGACCAAAAAACGGTAATTCAAACAAGCAAGTTGAAAGTTAAAGTGACAAAACGGTCTCATAATTACAGAAAGAGGGAAAAAGTTAGAAATCATTGACTTTGTACAGCATTTTTCAACAAAACGAGAACCAAAAATAAGGGAAATCAGCTAGCGTTCTGCATCGGACTTGTTTTTCGGCAGGTTTTACCGAGACGATGGTAAAATAAAAAATGGCTAAATTTTACTGCTGTCCGCATTTACCGAGAGCATGTGCAGTGTCCCTTAGCGGGATGACCGTCACGGCCTTAAAGTACGCTTCCAGAGCGCTTTTGCCGACTCAATTGTGTCCGCATTGGACTTATCGTCTCCGGAAAAGTTACCTGGTCAATTTTCCTGGGCAGCAGTTGACCAGAAAAAGTAACCACTGGACTCGGGAAGTTACCGTGGGGAAAACTTCCTTCCTAGGCCGTCTGCACTGGACTTAAAATTGGAAAAGTACCCATCTTCTCGGTAATTTTTTTTTTTTTAAAGTCCTAAAGTCTGTACGACTGACTCAAATTACGTTTGGTGAGTCATCAACGTCCGAATAAAGCCCGTCACTTTATTACAACTATCCAAACGGTTTATTGAGCTCGCACTACTAAAGTGCAATTGAGAATCTCAACAATGAATTCCATTCTGCCAGGTTAAATTACACTACTTTAACAGACATCCACAAAAGGATCCCTATAGTACCGCTTTTATTTGATGCGATCTGTGCGGTTATAAAGGATGACACAGACACAATGGAGAATTCATTACATGACTAGAACCCACAGTTGGCTAGTTTATGAATGAGTCACTTTATACAATGTGGTTTGACAATCTCCGTTGGAATTAAAGTTCGAACTCTTGAAGAAGACTATGAAAGAGAAAAACCTGCACAGGGCGAAAAGGAGATCTATCTATTACCGTTTGCTTCAGGCAATATCTCATTCGCACAACCAAATTACTAGTGAAAAGGGTTTTCAAAGCAACCGCTGGCACTGCAATATTGGCTATCACAAAATCTTCTAGACCCGAGCAAATTTATTGACGTAGACGGATTTTCTTGCCTCAAAGAAAAATAGTCAAAAATAATTAGTTTTTAATTTTAAACCAAAATCAAATTTATTTTCTTTACTCTAATGCTTCACAAATTTTGGTTTAAAAAAATATAAATTAATTTATTTTCTATTAGCTCCACATGTTGCTCCACCATTTTTTCCCTAAAAAAATACAAATTAACAAAAGAGTAAGAGGATTCTTGTTTGAACGTGTCAGTGATTTTAGCGAGAATCAAAATTAAACCACAACATGCAGGCCTGGAAAGTCATCCCACAAATATTTTCTGGCAAATGAATAAATTCCATAAAGATGGAGTCACACAACCCTCATTGCATACAATAAACAGACCAGCCATTACCAGAACACAAAACTACTAATATAAACTTGAAACCGGGCCACAAATTCTCTCTGGAGTGGGGGAGAGGGAGATGTGCATGTACATGTACATGTATGGTGCACATGTACGGTACAAAGAGGAGCCTGTGCAAAGTTTATGCAAGCCCACAGGCATCTCAGAATGTTTTGCTCTAGTTTTAGTGACCGTGACAGACAAGGGACTTCGAAGAGTTTGCTTGCTTATACTTAGGGGAAGGGGTTCTTGCGAATTATTAGCCAAGATGAATGGAATGTGGGAAGAGTTCAGGGGTAGAAATTAACCTGAATTTCGTGCTGGTCAGAAGGACCAGTAGAATAGAGAACTCTATTGGTCCTGCTGAAAATTTGGTGGTCCACTGGTGCTTTTCAAAATGGCACCGAGACACTGCAACACTTTGTGGAGGATGGATAGATGAGATTGCTTTTTGATCCAACACTAGGGCATGTCTGAAGAGATCGGGGAGATTAGAAAGAAATGGAGTTATCTGAAAATGTCTAAAGCAATCAGGAATTGTTTGTGGTAACCAGAAATTCTTCGCATTGAGTAAGAAATGTTTACTGTGGATTAAGCATCAGGGAATGTTTCCACGAGTCAGTAAATGTATTCACTGGTCCATCGGACCAGCATTTTTGACAGATCTACTGGTCCTTCTGATTTTTTTTTACTGGTCTCGGACCACAGGACCGTGCTAATTTCGACCCCCGAGAGTTCAAGAAATAAAATGTGGGAATTTGATCAAGTTTGCAAGACAACGTCAGAAAATGCATGAGATTTTGACAATGGATGAAGTGGACAATATTTACAAACCTGTCAAAAGCTACCCCCTCAGAACAGCTTTTACATGTACGTTAAGTTTTTGGCCTGCTGAATCCTGCATCCTAATAAAGAAGCTGGCTAATAAAACTGGCTAATTTCTTTCAAGAATATATTGTACCAGAGTGTCAGCTGTCATTTAGGGCATAAAACAAAAATATGTTATGTTGGCGTAACGGGCCCCCAAAAATAGGGTAGGTAGGTAGGGATTTTTTTTTCTTCTCCCAGCAACGAAAATGACATGAAAAAGTGGAAACCAAAATCAGACAAAATGCTGGCCATTTCATCTGATTCCACATCTTTGTATGGACCTGCTTCTTCCTTTGACGATTGTATTTTCAGCACCGTGTACCCCACCTTGACATCGTCGGCGCAGCTCTTGGCGATTAACCTTAGCTGTTGACTCAAATTTATCCGTTTTAAGCGATCAAAAATAACCGCAGATCCACATTTTCCCTTGATGGAAACACTGTACGCTTCGGAACCGGGCGCCATGTTGATGCGACTGTGAAAAACATGGGGCCGGGGTCACAAAATAGTTTACAATTTTTTTAGAATGTATATATATCAGTTTTAACTCATTTATATAGATTTTAATCATTAAATTTCTTCCCTTGAAAAAAATAAAAATATCCAGGGTCGGCCGTATTTTTAGGGTCGGTCGGGTTACGCCAACATAACATATTTTTTTTTTATGCCTAATATACTGAACCGCAAAAGAAATGTCGCTCGAATCTGGATAATGGAAGCTTCATTTTGAAAATAGCATATTCAGCTGGGCATTTGGGTGAACGTTCAGTATAATGGTACAACATGTTGTCAAATTAAGCACACTCAAAATGACAAAGAAAGGACATACCGGGGTATTTCTGTTGAGGTTTTATCAGCATTTGAAAAAGCGACGTTTCTTTTGCGGTTCAGTATATTTAGGTCTACGAATTCTAAGCAATTGGCAACACAACACAAATTTAGCACTGAAAACAACATTTGGCGTTGCTAATATTTAAAATTTTGGACAGTATGATTTTTCTCATACCATATTTGGTTACTTCATTTCTATATAAAATATTGCATTTATTCTCACTGAGTAATGTCATGATATTCACTTTGTGTGCTTATTATGAGAATATTCATACAATTCTCATTGAGTAATCATTGTGTTTTGATGCTTTGGGTGATGACATCATGACATGAACAATACTTTTCAAGCATCACTAAGTCACTTGCTACAAAATACATAGGCTACAGTATTACTGGTTTACCTCATGCTCTCTAACACTAACAGCCTGCATAGTATGCTTCTGACTCAACCTGTGCTGTGGTCTCCCAGATTGGCAGAACAATGGATTGTATTTGAGCTAGAAACCAAGGTAAAGTTCAACCCTACACGTACAGTACCTAGAACAAAACCACTTTTAGAATGTCATACGGTAGATCAATCTCATTTTGTAACAGGCTAAGGGCTGGACCTTCAGTTTCATTCTTGATATTTCAAGAGAGAAAAAAAATAATTTTGGAACCACAAGTTAAATTTTTGCTTTCAGTATTCTCAGTTTTCATAATAATGTACACAAGATCAATAACACGTACGCACATTTTACTTTCTCTATGCAAATTGTGCATGTGACAGTTTTGTATTCCTTAACCAATTGGCACCAGGATTATTTTTGGGAACAAATTAAAAGGCAAATGTGAATGGCCAAAAGTTGCCAATCTCAAGGTGCCAATTTCATAAAGCTGTTTAGCAGAAAAATTTGCTTAATCAAAAATTTGTTTACTTTATAAAAATTGGTTAATTAATAGTCAAAATTGTATGTCAACTTGTGTTCTTAGCAAGAGTAGCAGGATACCAGTCAATTGTAATACATTGTTATGTACATGCACAAATAGAGCATGACCTTTCAATGCAACTTCTGGCGCTGCGCTCGAGATCAACTACAGAATGTAAATGCGAAACTCTGAATCATTGCTGTTAACATTGATGCATTCTTATCAGGGGATCAATCTTGATCCAGTGTAAACACGGTGACGGTGTTCACACACAGGGGCAAAACACTTGCCCCTTAACAATGTTCTCCACTGTTAAACATTTTGTCTGGGTGCACTGAGCAGTGCCCTCATGCGGCTAACACTGATCAACCGCGCGAGGGCGCTGTTCAAAACAGATGCATGCAACTGTCATGGGTGTATCGATCACGGATTGGGTCGCCGACGCAATAAATATGCGTGGTTAGTGAACGATAATGACACCAGCAGCCGGCGAAACATGTTCATTGACTTTACACCTAATTTTCTTAAGTGTTTTAGAGGGGGAAATGGATTACATGTATTTTTGTCCGGGTAGCCGATTTTGTGTGTGCAGGCGGCAAAACAGGTAGTGGAGAACACTACTTAAGATTGCTATCAAGCAAAGGGTTTATCTCCACAAGACCATCACAAGTCCTTACAAGTCTGTTGGTCTTAGTAAGGCCACAGCTATTTATGTGAACTTCAACAATGTGGAGTGAACATGGGTACATTTAATGCTTGTCAAGTCATCTTAGAGTACTGGTGAAAGCCAGAACGCAGACATTTCGCAGTAAAATGACTTCAGACAAGCTCAGCTCTCTGAAACTTGAAACGCCTTCTGGGGCGGAAGTGACTCCACCCCCTGTTGAGCGACTGGTTCCTGGAGCGCGGTCAACCAGTCAGATTCAGTGCTGACTCAAACCACCTAAATTTATTTTGGGGGGAATTCTCCTTCAAGAACAGCGTCATACCGTTTGGTTGGGCCAAAATGACGTTAGACACCTGTATTGTTTTGCTGTTGGCCAATCACAGCTTGTTACAGTGAACTCATTTCTCTATCATTAATCATATTATAATTCTGTTAAATTTTCAGCAGGGGGTTACCAGCACACAACTTTGTAATGTACACATACATATAGTTAACGTGTGTATAGACTATCGAATAGCAGCCATCTTGTAGGGCAGTTTCTTTGAGAACTAAAGATTTCCAGGAGATACATGTACAGTTGAAGTCAGAAGTATTATACAAGTACACCACTACCATCATCACCCAAAATGGTAAACAGGGCTACCCGAACCATTGCAAGATGTACAAGTTATGTTTTTAAGTACTGCATGCACGTGAGGAATTCCACAAAATCAAGACTTTAGTAAAGACTGTTACAAAAATGGTATAAGCACACCAGTTTTAACACTTGGTTGCATACAAAACAGTTGTATTTATACTTCTGACTTCAACTGTAGTGTAAGAATAACACACTATGCATAGTGAATTTAAATACATTAATTTCCCCTTTTGTGCAATAACATGCACCATACAATTTACAAAGAAAATATTTTTTTTGTCTCGGCAAAGGATCAGCCAGTAACCACACTGTAAGTTTTGGTTTTGGTTTTCGTTGCTGGGGTAAACCGCAAGACCAGATATGACACCTTTGACCCATGTTTGCACACACTACGGTTGCTCGATGAGTGTGGGATCCAGGGTTTCGTTCAAGGCTAGGAACTAGTGGGAAGAGACCTTTATTAGCTGAGAACCGGGAAGTCCAATTTTTGGAAATGAATGAGCAATCTTTAGAGTGGAAAAATGGACCTGTTTACACAATGCAATTGATTTTCCATATTATGGCACACTACAGTATGTGTATTTCCATGTTTGGAGTTTTGAGGCACCTGGTACATTTACATGTATGTAACACTAGGGCAGGTGCAGATATACATGTATTGATAAGTGCTTTGCCAAAACTGGGCATAATTTTTGTTTAGAAATGGTGTTTTATAATGAAACAAAAACTACCAGTACATCGGATTAGAGGAAGTACTCAAATGCCCATGTTCTTACTTTCATTTGACATGACAAAACTATTTTAATAGTTAAAGGAATGTGTTCAGAAGAATATAATTTGTTTTAACTTAATTGTACAAAATACCTGGCCCCAAAATACTATATATGTGAAGAAAACAGGAAATTTGCAATCTACAAATTTGATGTTGCAATCTACAAATTTGATGTGGAAGCAAAAAGGTTGGTGTAATTACTACATTGCTTTATGGAACCAGATAAATTAGTTCACAAAACATGGGGAAAATTTTGAGGGTCAAAAATGTGATCTGGACACGCTCCTTTAAATTTCAAATTGATCAAAAATGGGGGTTCTTACATTGTACAACAATCAATGGTTTATAATCGTGAGCTTTTGTTAATTTTAGTTTTTTAAATGTGGAGAGATTTTTTGCCTTAAAAGGGAGAAAGTGGTTTCACCATGGAGGTAGGAAAAGCACAGAGGCCCTAATGCATAGTTCCGAGATTGCCCAGTTAACCCCGCCCCCTTGGATATTGTTGCTATGTGCTCACAAGCCATCGCAAAAAAATGGCGAGACTACGTACAAAGCAACGGGACTCGGCATGGAAAGCACAGATTCATTGGAGAAAACCCAAAGGTATTTATGTTTTGAGGTCGACAGTTACCGTAACACACACTAAGCGAAGGGCTAGTAATGCAGGGATGACATATCTTTCATAAAAATGCGCTTTCCTACCTTTGAACAGCGAATCGCCTGACATTGAAACCAAAATTCACCCGGTCACTGGCGCATACAACATACAAACTGTATGGGCAGAACATCGCGGATTGTTTGTGATGATTGCATCACTTTGACCTTTGTGGGCGCCTTCTGCTAGCTCTGTTGTGATTGGTCGCGGGTTCGGCTTGATTGACAGGTCGGAACTATGCATTCACATAACAGGCAGACAAGAACCTTAATTTTCCCCTAATTTGTTTGTCTATTCCACTGGTCTATTCTACAGCACTGGCATTACTGTAACAAAGCAAAGTGCCAAAACAACTGAAAACTTGCCAGATTTATGAATGACATCATTGGACCATTTTAAACACAAAGATGGTCTGGCTCTCGAGATAAAACCCCATTGTTATATCCTTGTAGTGAGTCATGCTACAAGACTTCCTGCCTTGACCTTTTACAAGTCCCACTGGGTAGCCTGGAAAACCCAGAAATCAGGAAATATGCTTACACATCCCAAGATACACATAGGCCTACATGTACTGATTAAAGGAAACACTGGTCATTGAAATTGTGCTACTTGTTTACAAAAAAACAACTTGCCTCTCCAACGAGTTTGTGGTTTTTTGTTTATTGGAAAATTTACTACAGGCCCTATGTTTGTTATGTATTTGTTTATTAATTTACATTATAGGGAAATCAGCAATTAACACAATGTAAAATAGCAAGGCTCAAATGTACAAGACACACTTCAGAGGAAAAAAAGCTTTTCACACTACAATTTCAACATGGATCCAACACCTGTTCACACTACAACATTTCAATCCGTGTTAAATGTTCAATGCAGGTCGGAACACAACCCTGCTCGGGAGGCGGGTTGAAAGCTCACGACCCATGTTGAGATTTTCCAAATGAGTTGAAAACTGCAACTGGTTGATGTGTGTTTTGTGAACAGCGTGCTGTAAACAAATGGCCTTTTGCATGTGTCAAAAGTTACATACAGGTACATGTACATGTATAGTGTGAAAGCCTAGTGCATTATTGACCACTGTTGAAACTTTACACGGTAGATTTCGGTACGTGTTAAAATGTAATAGTGTAAAAAGGCTTACAACTTGCAAGAATTTATAACCAGACCTTTGTCTGGTCTCAAAATAAACAAAATAAGTTTGAGTTGTTTCGAAGAGATTTTATAACTTACATGTAGGTCCAAAAAGGGTTACAAATAGTGTGACAACATGCCTTTCTAAAAAACCTGTGTACAAATTTCCAATATATGCTCATAACCGGGACGGACACTTGTTACATTTGAGACCAGACAAAGGTATTTTCTGGAAAATATGGTCCGTGTTGGTAAAATGCCCCCTTTACCATGGAAAGACTCAAATATGTACGTATGTATAGTCGAATCTTGTTAATAATATGAGGTCCTCAGGATTTTGTAGATTACATTGTCATGAATGAAAACAATGAAGAACAAAAGATTGGGAACAAAACTGTAACATACATACTGTAAGCAGGATGTTTGACATAGGTATAGAAGTATACACCAACATCTTTCTATTGTGGGAATTACTTTTAATTAAAATCTGCCATATACCGGTATTTTACTCCTAGATCTGGTTTTCCACAAAGTGTGATTAAAAATTGCCTGAAGAAAATTCTGCAAACATTTTACAACATGTGAGATTATCATTAGGACCACTGAGCCCATTTATCCAAGTCCTTTTCCCATGCAGTTGTATGGATTTTGCAGACCACAAGCTATGACTCATACACGCAACAACGCAATCTACGGTTTCCCATAGTGTGTAGGCCTACATTACAACAACAGAACAGCCAAGTTTCCCGATACAAAGAAAGAAATGACCAAACACTGGGAGAGGAAATGTGATCTAGTTTGAGGTTTGTGACACCCTCTGTGCCCAGATTGGAATATAAATGGAAAAATCAGACTATTTTACGCTCAAGATGTGTGTATTTTTGGAGAGTAATTATAAGAAATACAGTAACTGCCTTTGTTCAAATTGAACGCAAGTTTCAGCAGAACCTACAAAAATGTTTAGCGTGATTATAAGTGTTTATAATTTGGCAAAATACGGTATCTTTCGAGGTATTTTAATCCGGCTTTGACTTAAAGTACATGTGATTCTTTTCACTGAACGCAAAAACCATATAGTTTAATTTTCAGAAAAATGAGAATGTAGATAAAGCATTAAAATTTAACTTTTGTACAGGTCTGCCATATTGATTTCCTGTCGCCTCCATTTACTGACAATAAACTAGAGATTGGGACGTTTAACCAGTTAACCGTTTAACTGGGAAATAAATGTAAAACCGGTTTTGCCGAGCGTTTAAACAAAACCCAACTTTAACGAATTTACCTTAGTTTTCAGAGGGTTATTTGTAATGACTTCAAAAAAATTAAAATAAATTTATATGGGGTCGGAGTAAAATTTTTACCAGATAAAAAGTTCAACGACTATTTTGGGGGCCTAGGGGTATTGTGTACATTGCACATGCAGATCTATAAACACCAGCAACAATCTTTAGTGTCGGCCGAACGGTTAACCGGTTAAAGGCCCTGTAGATGATCTATTTTTGAGCGATTCTGCAAATAAAACCATTATAAATCAAAAGAAAGACATCAACAAACTCATCCGAAGAAATTTCAGCTTTGTCATATATACCACGTTTAAAAAAACCATGAAAATTTTCCTGGTCTTGGCGGGGTGTTTCAAATATTCGTTCTCAGTTGATCGGGTACTATGTGGCTTGCGTCATGCACTCTGTGGCGCACATACTGCGTGTGCGCGCGATCCATAAAAATGCATCGCGTTGGAACACACACACGGAGTACACAGCGCCCATGCATTTTGGACCGTGTAGATGCGAACCAAAAATAAGTAAATCGTTTGCAAATTTCATCTTTACGGCATATTTTCTGGTAAAATTATATCATTTTGAGCGAAAACCCTTCATTGGATAGTTGCTATTAATTAAATCTTTACTTTCAGAACTTTTCCCTTGTAAACTCGTCGATTACTTTTTAGGGTCATTGCAAATGATACACTGGGCCTTTAACCAACACTTGTAAGAATTGCAAACTGGTTTCTGAATTAACCGTAAATTTCTATCCTTACTATGAACACACTACATTTCCCTCTTTGGTTCATTATTTAAAGCTGCAATTTGCTTTCAAATCCATGGTAATACCGTCCGGTATGTCACACCACAGAGCAAGGAAACAGGAAAACAGACTACATGCCTATGCTTTTTCTGCAGATGGTTTTTCTGCAAAAACTTTTCCTGCAAGCCACCATAAATTGTGTCTACACAAATTTCAAATTGAGCAAAGAAATCTGGCCAACATACCAGCGCTTTACTAACTGAAAAATTTGGCTCTACGTGTAGTTGTAGTATTCTGAAATGCTTTTTGCCAAAAGAAAAATGCCATAAACCGCTATAAACCAATGATTTTCACTAACCAAAGATAACACTACATTTTGTACAGTACACACCAAACAGTGACCTTGGGGTTTTGCAGAAGATAGCCTAAAGCACTTTTGGAAAGAATTGAACAGTTAATCATAGCTTTAGACCTTGTGCACATAAAAGACTGGCTGAAAAAAAGTGTTTTCTATGAAACCCTTTAATTTTTCCCACTCTTAAATTTTGATTTTTCTATCAAATTCTGGTGCCTGATAAGTAATTTTAAAGAAAGGTTTTCATGATCAACTTCTCAATTCTTGCCCAGCTTTTTTTAAAACATAAATGTAGCCACTGTGGGTTATGAAAGAAGAGTGCTGAGCTTGTAATGCAACTGTCAATACCCCATACATGTACCATTGTTAATTACTGGTAGTACAAAGCAAGTCCACCCATGGTCCATCCAGTCCACCATTCAATACACTTCAACTGGGGGATTACATGATGTATGCAGTAAACAGAACAGAGGAAGTGTTCGTTTTTTGGTATGGTCCCAGAGTACAAGTACGGTAGAAACAAGTTTGAATTATTCTGTAATTTTCTACTCTTTGATAAAAAGAAATTTTAAAATGAATAATCAACATTTTTCAAATGATAATATGGGAAGTGATATGAGAGAGAATTTCTCTTTCTGTAAAGTATAGGCCTAAGTGCACAGAGATCCATGTAGAAAAGGTGTCAAAGCGAAAGCACTTGAATTTTTGCAAACAATTTTATACATTTAGTACTTCAAAAGTAGCAAATCACAAAGACAATTTCACAAATTTTCAATGTCCTTAAACACAACAAACCTTCCTCTGTGGGTTCAAAATATTAAACTGCTGATGTTGCAATATTATTACAGTACATGTAATAATAATACAAGTATACTCACCAAAAATTGCTAAAGAACAGAATTTATTCCAAGTTCAGGCACAAAACACCTTTCTTTCAAGGCACCAAAAATACTTCTAAATCCAGTCTTCTTTGCGTAGAAAATCATAAATCCAGAACACATGTAGCGGGAACACAACATCAGCTGCTTCAAACAAGATCTGTGACCAAATGCATCTGCCAGTGCTCGTGGCTAGTGCTTGTACTGTGTGGTTACGATAGGCAACACTGCGATACACTCACTGTGTATATTCAATCCAAAACGAAGGGATTCCCTCGGCCTGTGTGTATGCACTGCACAGGCTTTTCAATGACATGGTCCAATAGAACCCAGTCACACAAGGGAAATGCCTCACTGTTCCTGCTTCCTATGACCTCATCGCTTCATGAATTATTCATGAAGTGGCCCACTGTCCAATCAGGGACAAGGAGAGGGTCTTCCCTGACTGTGTGTGTTGGCAGTGAGATGTGTGCACTGGTGTCCACAGTTTAATGATCAATGATTTGTCAGCGGTGGCCAGAGACAAGACAGAACAAATCTTTGTCATTAGGGCAGAGAGATCTTTACCCTGTATTTTCCAGCGTTGCATGGTCTAGTGCAAACGTGACACACAAGTGCAATTGCTTGTTAGATCAGGTGATCTCATTTCATAAACCACAATACATAAATTTACCACACAATGGCTACACCCACATGATGCATCCACCAATATTTGTCACCAATGATAATGCGGTGATCAGTCACATGGTTTATGAATAATTCATAGGCTTTGGCCAATTGCAGCTTACATGTAGATTTAAAACTTTCCACCCACAATTCTTAAAATATTTAGGACAGGTGTAATTTACACCGATGGTAAATAAACAAGTACATGTAGGGGTAGAAAAGGGAAAACCCCTGGCTTCTATTATCTACATGTACCTCGATCCTCACCAGACAAGAAAAACAAATGTCTGTATACATTTGCGGATTTCCTCTCAATGTCTCGATAATGTATCCACTTTTGTCATTACCGTATGTTACGGTATATGTTTAGGTTATTTTTATAACAGGGAAATGAACATGGTTTCACCACAATCATGTTTAGGATATTTAGATAACAGGAAAACAAATGTGGGAGGTTTTATTTTAGAATGGTTGGTAATTACAATTTTGTATTATTTTTAAAATCGCTTTTTTATGAGATTTCCTAATTTGGCAAAATAGAAATAACCTAGGGTGTCACGCTTGGATTATTGTTTTTATGAAAAATCTACTTTTTCATTTCTAAGAACTGGATCGATAAGCATCTTGTTTTTTGTTATGAATCTTTCCACTTCAAAAATACAAAGGAGCAAACAACCGCCGTGCGCCCCGCCGTGCGCCCCTCCCTCCCTTCCCCAACCTCCCTTCCCCAACCCCCAACACCCCCCCCCCCCCCCCCAACCCACCCCACCCCTACCCCCCATACTTACTGATCACAAGCATGCAAAATCAATCTTCCATACAAAATACGAGATTAAAAATTTACTCCTCGTGTCCATGAGAAAATGAGTCATTACCATCCCAATGCCAACAAAAACCCCGACAACTGATCAAGTTTCTCTTCAAAAACAAAGCAGACACATGCACAACAACTACACGTACCTACATGTACATCTTGTAAAAACTATTTCGTATGAGATGGAAATCTTAAGAATTTCATTTCATGCAAGTAGATAAACATTAATCACACGCGAGCACTGTTCTGGCTTCTCTAAGAAACCAACGGCAAAAAGGAAGCAATGTTATGACTAAGACAAGAAATATGCCTGCCCCAAAGACTCTGCAGTACGCATATGTGCACTGCACACAGTACGTGCACTGCACACAGTATGTAGAAGTATACACTGTAGCTAATATTAGTAAGGAAAACTATATGAGAAAATGATCCAACATTTGTAAGGAACTTTCAACACCCGATCCCATTTCTTCTTAATAACTCTGTGGTATTTGCGGCAAATATATCACAAACTTTTTCTTGGACAGGCCGGCTCTGGTTTCAAAACACAAGATTCCAGTTTCTCACGGCACCATTTCTAATTTGTGACCAGAATTCCACGAACAGTTTCTTGTGTTCTTTTATATGCAGATGTGCTGAGTAAGCCTACAACCATGCTACTGAGGCTGGATCTTGGATACACCCTGGTCTCCAGGCAATTCTTTGACGTCAGCACTTGGTGCATGAACCAAAAGGCTACGTGATGTGTACAACGCGAGCAGACTTCTATGAACAAGGTGAAGGGCGGTCCACTGGCTCTGAGGTCAGAACTGTGTGTTCACTGCTAACACTCTATACACAGACCAAAGTAAACATACAAGCACATAACCAGGGGAGTTTTCCATTTGAGTGCTCTGCGTCTATACATGGCCCATCCAAGTTTTAACCGCAGGAATTTCATTGACACGTACTTTGACGTCATTCTCTCTACACACACGCCTGGCCCAGTAAACCAACAGAACTTTACAAAATGTTCAGTAAGTGGAGCCATGCACCACATTGAATATGGTGGCTTATACTTTATAGTTCCTTTTGTGGAGAGAACTATGATGTACCGGGTATTAAAGTTGTTGGTTAGGGTGCAGTGGCGTGGAGAAAAGTTCGAATTTAAGGTTATTTTTGGAAAGAGTTTTTTTGCTTTATTTTTATTTCTCCCCGTGTCATAATTTATGTAAATTATTTAAAATGCCGATGGATGAATTTTGGTGCTAAGTCACACAGGTACAGAAATTAAAAACACTTTTGCTGTGACCAAATAAGGCAGTTGGTTAAATACGGGCACCGATATGATTTGAAATGCTACACCCGTTTTGCCAGCACGGAATTTCTACATTCACAACATTGGAATTCTGTAATTTCTTAATACCCATGTGCTGATGCGTGTGTTGTGGTTGTTTAAAAATTAGTGGAATTCTCCCTTGAGGAAAGCTGCGAGCCACACATGACAAATTTACTAATGCAGGCTCCAAAACATAAACAGCCCAATGACAAATACCTGTACGTGTATGCAATGGTAAATAAAAAGGGTCTAGCACATTAATTTTTAAGATTCTCAACCCCTTGGCAGTGGCTAACCATTTTCCACTTTATTCCCCTGGAGCAGGAGACTGCACTTGCAGTTTTTGGTTATACAGTCAGTACATGTACTTGTACATGTCTCTGGGGCTTGATACGGTAGAGACTTGATAACAAGTTTTTATTTCAAGTCGTAAAAGTCCAGTCACAATTCATTTTCTCAATCTGAGTCAAGTCAGGTCACACCTAAAACTGACTTGAGCCAGCTTAAGCCCAAGCCAGCAAGTTCAGAGACCAGCTCTGCCCTGGTAGTACTGACCCATGGGCTAATTCTGTATAACCGCCCCCAAGACAAATAAAACTGCATATGCTAGTTCACAGAAAAATTACGCTTGTACGCTGCATTTACCGCATTGCATGAGCCATTTTTCTGTGATAATGTGAATACCTCTTTACCTACTTATGGTACTCAGATTCTGCTAGAGCACTGCGATTAAAGGCCAAAGAAGTTTTGAAATTTGAATGTTTTAACCCTTCATAATTTCACACTTGTTTAAGTGATACAAGCTTAATTTGCTACAGGGTGAGTTTAACTCGGCAAAAAGGATGAATGATTTAGTCCTAAACATGTATACGTGTGTAGCATCAACCCCAATCAACTACGTAGACAAATGTTACTTCACAAATGCCTTAAAACTTCATCTTTTTTTTTGACATTCTGTGAAGGAATGACACATAAAACTACTATTCCCCCAGTTATGGTATTATGCATGGTTTAACTCGGCTTGCTTCATACTAGGTACTAACATTTTCAAGTTTCAATCCGAGACGAGGATTTCACTCCGGGTCAAAAATTTGAATCCTGGTCTGGTGCAGGGTCAAGTTCAACCTGGGGAAAAAACTATCTCGGGTTAACACAGGATTTAAAATTCTCAGGTGTGAAACACACTAGGGATGTGATTTGTTCCGGTTTTTGCCGACAAAAGAAAGTTCCGGGAAAAACCGGAACAATCACATCCCTGAACACCACTTCTGAGCGCATGTGGTCTAGTGGGTATGAAGCGGGACTCCCAATCAGAGGTTGGGGGTTCGAGCCCCACTTCGACCAACGTGTCTGTGTCCCTGGGCAAGGCACTTAATCCCAGTTGCCTCGTCAACCCAAGCGATATATGGGAAGCCACAATCTAACTGCTGATAGGGTTGTGCGCCTGACCAGCAGCCACCTAGTTAAAGCGAAATGGTTCTGGTGATTCCCTGATGGCAGCGGTAATAATGGTAACAGCGCCTTGAGCACCCTGCAGGGTGGATATGTGCGCTATACAAATCTAATCATCATTATTATTATTATTCTTTTCAACCCAGCATCAACCTCCAGATTGGTCAAGTGTGAAAACTCCTTTATACAGCCATGCTTTCACACCAAGTCAGAAAACTAGTACAAAGCTGTCAACCAATCAGATCATAACATTCACCAATTTCCTGAATGACATTGCAACCATCTGACCAATCAGGAAATGCCTTCTGTCTACGGGGTACATTCAGAACCGAAGCTTTTGCACGCAATGTACTCCTTCCCTGAACAATGCATCTGAAAATAACCTTTCTCTCCCTTGTTTCCACGCAGGGAATTCCCTCGGATAGCAAGAGGCCATATTTTCAGAGACCGTAAGTTTGTGACTTGACTGTGACAAATTCCTGGGAGTACCTTCCCAAAGCCAGAACAGCTGTCAGTCAAGCCAAGTGTTGTTTCACTCTGACTTTGCAATATGAGGAAGTGACGGGATAATTAATTGTAATCTGTGGCAGATCAGTACGCCATGAACCTAACTCCTTCTCAAGGGAGTGCAAGAAAATGACAAAAGTTACTCAATTTGCCTGGAAAGATGCCAGTACCTGATTTACCATACCTTGACTCATTTTAAAGCTTACAAAAAGGGTATACAGGATTTCCAATATCCCAAAATTGTATTCAACCATTTGAAAACCTTACTTAAATGAAAGATAGAAGTGTTTCCAACTGTCCAATGCAATGATTCTGCCCAAGATATTTTTATAAAAAACAAATAAGGAATGCATGTGCACACACTTTCTTACAAGGGCGCCCTCGTGTGAACAAACCTAGGTCACTGGTATTACGGCTCCGTTGCAGTACAGCCAGGAAACCAGCCTAAATAGGGCAGCGTTGGCTTCGCAGTTTCTCGAAAGCATGGACACAGTGTTCCTTGTTTTCTCTGAACGTACGTAGATGAGGTACTGAGCTGACTTATACACAGGTTGGTTTTCATCATACATCCTCAATCACACATGGACATAACGCCGTTTGTAACAGTTTTCCAATCCTGTAATCTATCTTTAACAAACAAGAAACAAGATTCTCATTGTCTTGCCAAAACACATCCCTGGAAATACACAATATGCTTCCTTCTTTCTTAAACCAAGGGTTACTTCAGAAGACAAAAGTCTGCCTCATTGAATATTTCAGAAAGTTTTTATGAAAAAACCAGGAATTAGCCTTAATAAACCAATGCTTTTCTACATGTATACTTGGCATCTCAGGAAATAAATGGGAGAGAAAATCACCTCAAAATGATGATCTATGAAAGGAGTATGTTCAGATTTTTCCAGAAAATTAATTTCATTTTAACCTAAGAATTATATAAAATACATCCCAAAAATACTATCCATGTGAAGAAAACAAGAAATTTGCAATCTCCAATTTGGATGTGGAAGCAAAAAAAGGTGGTGTAATCACTTCACTGCTTTATGGAACCGGATAAATTAGTTTCCAAAACATCAGTGGTTTTTCAACGATATCCTTGAAAATATACGGATTGAGAACGCGAAATTTCAAAATGGTAATGAGAAAATATGACAAATGATATGGTATCAAAATCTCAACACTCAAAAATTTGATCTGGACACGCTCCTTTTAAAAATACGGTTACCGCACAAGCCCGCGCCCTGTGGGGGACAACCCAGGTTCCCGCAACTTCTACGCAACCATGAATTAAATAACCATCGACTCAGTCATTCGGGTAAACAATCGTATACATGTGCATTATTTACTGGAATTTGGCATACAGTAGTTTTTATTTTGAGGCAAAAATGGTAATGAAATTTGGGCAACCGAAAATGTAAATCGGTCAACCAGATTTGAAATACCCCTGCCCAAAGGGCAACCACATTTTGAATTTTTTTTCAAGCCCTGCATGCTCAGATTCCTTCCTAAACAAAATTGCACAGGATTTTCCCAGGCACTAAGTACTGCACATACAGTAATGTTCATTGTACTGCATGCATCATGTATTGTGCACTTTGCACCTCCAAGGAACAGGAAAAAAATTGCGTTATTCTTTGACTCGTGGATATTTGTTGAGTGACAATACTGTTGTGATAGTGACTAATGCTGAAAGTAAAGTGAAAGGACAACACAATAGTCCATTTGTAATTGTTTGTACCCTGTTTTCTAGGGTTTCCAAAGTCCTGGTGTTAGACACTACCGGTATTTTGCAAGACCAACTTTTTAAAATATGGACAGGGTTTCATTGTGTGATAATTGCCGTACAACTTTTGCTTTCCTTTGAATGACAGCATGTCACATGGGCAAGTTTCCAAAATTGTCATTTCAACACAGCTCGAAGTCAGAATGGGACGAAGTTGTGAACATTTTCAACAAAACATTCCCTTATCTTCATTACTGGTTACATGTACTGGTTACTCACTGCTAGACACATTTGTGATATTAAAAAGCATGTGTTAGTGCACATACACGTATACTGAAATCAAGAATAGCCAATTATTCTTCAAATTTGGTCTTGGGTTCAAAACCCAAATCCATATAATTTTTCTCTGAATCCGTTTATTGTTTACTATGTACTGGGTCCATAGGGAAAACCTGAGGGAGTATACCAACTGTGCCTTATAGCTCAGCTACTGTATAAGTTTGAGGTCTCGGGTTCAAATCCCGATAAGGCCCTTACAATTTTTCTCTCATTCCAAATTGAATTATTGGTCCACCTGCATTAAGCATGAAATTATGACAATTTTAAAAAGCACTAATGCTGAGATTTTGGTTAAAAACCCATGTAAATACTACTTTTTTGTTTGGAAGTTTTAGAATGGATGCACAACTAGACAATGTCATAAAGGCTCAAAGCATTTTACAGTATACCCCGG
Organism: Henricia sp. BOLD:AAB3569; assembly: GCA_037783545.1. Lineage (NCBI taxonomy): Eukaryota > Metazoa > Echinodermata > Asteroidea > Spinulosida > Echinasteridae > Henricia > Henricia sp. BOLD:AAB3569. The sequence continues at coordinate 2,051,561 of JBBELK010000099.1, read as the reverse complement.
TACACTCCGAGGACAGAGTACGTGAAACCCTTTTGTTCGAACAAAAAAAATGAAAATGTGCAAAGTAAACAACATATTTAGGGGGCGTACACCCCTAATTCCATTGTATTCCTGTATTTTAATTAACCTGGATCCACGCCCGAGACCCAACTTTTCATTACAGTACAACAATGTACGTGAAAAGTGAGGTCTATTACTTTCAGGTTTTTCGTTCTAACAAACGGATTTCACATACTCGGGCCCCACATGTAGTTACGTAAACACAAAGAAATCTATGAGCCCCTGCAATCAAACAGGAAACGTCCCTTTGTTCCTCGCAAAACAAACGATAAAAACGTCAAACAAAAAAATCCCCTCACAGGCTCACAGCTACAGGCATTAACGTGACTAATACGTATGTGTCATCTCCGGTGGGACCTCTCCCCCTCCCCAAAAAGAAGGCAGATTTGTCCCCATCACATGCAATTGAGACTTCAATCCCCCAGAGCCCTCTCCGCACCTGTTGTCTTCGTACGTCGTTCTCGCATCCAGAACGCTGACTACATTGTACGTGCCACCCCGAATCGCGGCGTGACCCCAGGGGCAAACTGGGTGATTCTGATCCCCCCTTAAGCCCCCCTGCCCTGGCACACTGTCATCATTGGTTTTGTGGCACCAGATGGAGATAGCTTTTGCCTACTGTACAAGCATCCTCGGGTATCGGTGGAGCTGGCTCGGTGAAGGCAGCAGCCGGCAATTAGGCAATTAAAGATCCTGGAGCAATTGACGGATTATGGTGCCACTACAAATTCACATTGAAGCTCAAATGTATAAACGGCAGGGTTACAAGTATACATAGTACTGGTACATGTATGTTACATTAGAGAGGTGCTACAATGTATTACTTTAGCCAGTACGTGTAAACAACATGCACAACGTGTACATGTACATTTTGGAAGACACGCAGACTCGTACTCGGACAAATTGAAATGATCATAACAGTGACTTTTGAAAGGATTCTGGAAGAGTGAAGAGAATTATGGTTTATGCTGACATCGCATTACTCAAAATTAAATCAAGCACTTACAATGACACATTATTATGTCCAGTACTGTAGGCCTATCAAAAGTTCCGCTTTATGAGTCGTCAACCTTTATAAAGAGTTTGAATACAATCTTCACTGAAAGGTACAAGTACTTGAACTGTACAACATTTGTACCGTATTTGTCACTTGGTATTTGTTGTCATTTTGGAAAATGGATCCACACGTATAGGCCCACTGGTACGATACTACTACGTGTAAAAAAAACCTGCAACATGTCCTGACTAGTTGCAAGTGCGCGTACATGTACATGAACCTTTTTAAGCAACTGATCAGTTGCTCCCAGTTGCTGCGAGTTGCTTCTAGTTGCCAAAAACGCCAGTTGCCACTATACATGTACCGTACATGTAGTTGCTTCCAGTTGCAAGGTCGATGCAGGGTAGGAATTTCGTCACCGAAGGGGCACTGCCATTTTTGTGTTTAGAAAGGGCACTTCCATTGGAAAATCAAAAAGTCTATGAGAGTATTGCAAAAGGGCACCAAGGCAAGACCAGGGGCAACAGAGGCAATGGCCTCCGTGGCCTCAGTGAAATTCCCACACTGCGATGTCTGCTAGGCTTTATTGAGAGAGTTTCATCAGTCCGAGAGGGTGAGATTTAAAACCCATACGAAAAAAATTCAGAATCTGCCACTTTTGACTTGGCGTACCACTCCAATGTCGATATGGTGGCGGATTAGCATGCTGCAGCCTCAAGCTTTTGAAGGAATGCAGGATCACCCCTAATGTCATTGCAAACCACCTCGATTGTTTCGTGCAACTCATCAAGAGGTGCAGAGGGACCTCAGACACGATCTCCTTGTCATTTGAGTATGCCAAGTCGCAAGTGGCAGATCTGAAATTTAGGGGTTTTTTTTCACCCTCTCAGACAAAACGGATACAAATACATGTAGCTCAATAAAATTTGTCATGCCTTGTTTACCTGATCTGAAATTTGGGTTTAAATCCATTGGCAAATGACAAAGTTATTCAATATCAAAAGTAGGACATACATGTACCGGTACATGAGTCTTTCAATGAGAAAGGGGGCATTTTGGCAACACAGACCATATTTTCCAGAAAATACCTTTGTCTGGTCTCCAAATAAAATAAATAAGTTATTTTGAAGAGATAACTTAGGCCCAAAAAAGGTTACAAATTCCGGTAGTGTGACAACATGCCTTTTTAAAAAACCCTGTGTACAAATTTCCAGTATACGCTTCGCCTTGTAACCGGGATGGCCTAAAATGTAACACAAGTGTCCGTAACACAAGTGTCCGTCCCGGTTATGAGCGTATATTTGTACACAGGGTTTTAAGAAAGGCATGTTGTCACACTATTTGTACCCCTTTATGGGCCCCAAGTTATCTCTTCAGAACAACTTAAACTTATTTCTTCTATTTTGAGACCAGACAAAAGTATATCCTCAAAAATATGGTCTATGTTGCCAAAATGCCCGCTTTACTGTGGAAAACCCACATGTAATACATTGTTGGATGGCCAGAGGTTCACGAAAGAAAAAAAACAGAAATGAGAAAAATTGATGCCCATTTTGTCAAACAAATAACCGTCTCGCAGCACGTTTCTTTTCATGTCTAGAATCTCACAAGTCTGGTGCCTGCATTTACCGGTACGTCGCTGGTACAGACATGCGCGCGATGGGCAGCAGATTTTAGAGCATACACAGTAAACAAAGGTAAATGATGGTTCACCTTGAGAAAAAGGGCCAGCAAAGATCTACCCAAAAAAAATTCAGCGTTGAAATCATCCATCCGGATATGTACATCCCAGTAAATCTGGACTGCATGAGGTTTCGAAAAAGTGAAAATCGCATGTTTGCCATCCAAAAGACCGTATTGAATAGCTGCCATCTTGTGAGGTACCTTTTGTTACTAATAAACTGTTCAACAACGGAAGCACAATATGGGTAACCATGCATGTCCTTAAGTAACAAAGAAATTGCCCCACGAAATGGCGGCTATTTGATATGGTCTACATGTATGGTCCTTAAAATTGTACTGTCAATAATGTCCGACACTTACGGTTACTTGTTCCTGTCAGATTCCTTTCAGAAAGCCTGTGAGCATAAGAGGCAGTCGGACTACAGTTTAGGTACTAAGGTTTTTTTTAAATTCTTGATTCCATAAACGTATCAACAAAAACTGATGCATTAGGCCTATCTTTTTAAAGAAACTCACCAAACAAATGAAGCTGCTCACAGTAGTTGCTCAAACCACAGACAATTTAATCATCGCACGTCTCCTTCCAAAGACAGAACCTTGAACTTCAAGCCTTCATGCACATCAGCTGAATCCAACTTCAAACAAATGAAACCAGTCTGCCAAATTCAAACCCCTGTTACTAACCGAAACCAGACCCTCCGAGGTCTCGAACAACTGTGCGTCGCCTTGACAATTAAATCAGTCTTGCAAGGCTGATGCATTTTAAACTCGAGAGTGAAACCAGCCAAGAATGCATTGTCATTTTTAAAACTCTGAATATTCCCCTTGGCAAGACAGGGTCAGTCATGCCAAACTTGGGATTAAATAGACTAGCCTCCAGTCACCTCGGCATTCTGTCCTATCCCCAACAAATTGAGCTGTGGTGCCTGGATGCAGGCACTCTTCATTATCTCAGTCTTAATAATGGACTATTTCCATCATTTATCGAGAGGTGCAACAGTGGGAGGGTCAAACAACTCCAAAATGGTCCAAGGTTTTCAATTCACGCATTTCACAATAAGGCGCCACTAAGCGTTTGACGCGGAAAGGCTACATTCGATGTGCACGCCCGTGTCGGGGGAAAAAGGTCAACACGATCATTGCTGAAGTCACGGTGAAAAAAGCATATTATATTGTTTATTCTCAAGAAAAGAGCATAGATTCAATTTTTTTTTTGCAAACATTGTTAACCATGTTTAAATAATTTAGGCTTCCTAAATAAACTTCAACCTCTAAATCAGGTATACGTTTTCAAATCAAATCCGATATGTTTGTGCAGCAAACGAATACACCAATGTCGACCGCTCTCCGACATAAACGCTTGGTGGCGCTCTTATTGTGAAATGCCCAAATTGATACTGGCAGTGTTTCCCCCAGAAAATGTTTAAAGCATAGTGGTAAAATATATTCGAGATGATTTCTGTTCACTTTCACCATCCAATACTGTCATGATACAAACAGTGGATTTCTGAAGAGTTTTCACTTCGTTCATTGTACATTTATCAGTTTCATTGTCTTTTTGTATCAATTTTAATGTCTAAGAGCTCAGAAAGCAATTTTCTCTAAGAATACTGTTGGAAGCTCTGAATGTGAAAGGGTAGTGGCTGATTGGTAAAGAGTAGTGGCCATTTGCAAAAGGGCACCACTACTCTATAATGCTTTGGGGGAGACCCTGACTGAATAATTGTCAACTCAAATAGGAGAAACTTGATGACTTAGGAAGGATTTGGACAAGTCTGCTGAGGCCAGTCAGCAGATCCACTCTGTATTTGACCCACCAGATAAAAGTGCAAAGAGCTCATACAGTGTATCCTCTTGGGCCTCAGAAAAGAAGCATTGTCATTTTGCAAAGTGATAAATCACGACAGGGTCAATTGTTCTCTCTTGTCTTGGGGCTGCCAGCAGATGAGTGACTTGAGGACTGGCCGCGGCTCGCTGGTGCTGTCAATCAGACAGACATGCTGTCTTCTCATCCATCCGATGGGCCATGACCATGATGTATCATCTCTGACTGTTTGACAATGATTGTATCTTCAAAGGGGGAAAGAAGCCTTCACCAGATACGGTTTTAATTGTCCAGTTTTTACTTAAACCAAAACCTGCCAAAACCACCGTTTTGTTATGTGAAAACTACATGTGTTTAAAGTCAGGTTCATACGTGTACTTTACGCAAAAGCATGCGAATCTGATGTCACAGGTAGGTTTTTGCAAGCTGCAATTTAGCAGAAAGTTGAACTACGTAGTTTTACAATGCATGAATGTTCTGAAAGTGTGTTAATTAAAACTGCTATGATTCAACCAGTCCACTGTCGTGGGTGGTTGCTTGCGACGTTCAGACCCTGAAAATATTCATTATTTTGCATTTGAGCAGCAAATTTGATGCAAATATTAAACTGTTTAGACATGGTTTTTTTTCCAAGACACTCGAGTTCAACATACATGTTTCAGCCAATTTTAAAATGCATCAATATGGGGTACAGCCAGACATGTCAAATAGAACCGTTTCGTCACACCTCTTTCCCCTTAATTAACGGTATAAACTAGGACTAAACTCTCCCACCCTTCTCAAAAACAGAAAGACAGAAATTTTAAAAAAAGGTTTACTTGGTGATTATCTTTGTCACTGGGGTGACTGGGCTCGTTTTTTGATGGCAACAACAGGTACTGACACAACTGGGATTCAGAACCGCCTTATGACGAAGGTGAAGGGGAGAGGGTGAGGGATGGGGGGTGATAAGCTTGCGAACAGGGTATACTCCCTTGGGTGACTCACTATGAAATCTCAGCTATGATTACACAAATGGGCATGTTCTGTACACAGGTAAGCGGTTAAAGCCAATAAAATGCTGCACGTCAACTTTGATCAAGCCTTTCACACTTACAATTCTTGTTATCGTGGCAACTGACACGACAATCTTCACTTACAATGATTGACAAGTGAAATCCACTAATAAAATGGTTACAGAAGCATTAGTCATACTTATGGATTTACACCGAGCTTTTTCGTGCGTAAATTCAATTCGCAGCCCGTAGGCTGAATTGCATGAAGCTTACAAGTTAGTACATGTATACCACCTAAACACCGAGTGTAGGTGGGTGGCGTCATTGGCAGCCGATGGCCAAAGACACCGGGGAATCCCCTTTTACTCTTTACGAAAGAGTGCCTCTGGGATCTTTTAAGTGCATTACACAGAACACTGGACCAACAACTTTACATCCCTTCGAAGGATGGAGCAAGTGTGTTTAAGTGCCTTGCGCAAGGACACAGATACCACCGCCAGGTATCGAACCCGCAACCCCTAGTTTTGCACCCGTGACCCAAACCACCCGGCTGCAGTACCCCATGGTCCTTGGCATGGAACTTGTGTATGAACATCATGTGGGACATTCAACCGACAAATCCAGCGCAAGCACAAAGCAAAGCCTACACGTGCGCAAAGCACAGCCCAGCCCACACATCCGCAAAGCACAGCCCAGCCCACACATGCGCAGATTACACAAGTCAGTAGTGACTTCCGCTTTGAAAGGCGGATTGAACCTGCATCAAGACGTAGTGTAGACACGGCAAGCAAGTGCTCAGATTTGGGGTTGCAATAACATTACTGAATCTGTATCTGCCTTTTCCTTTTCTGTATGTAGTGTAAACACGGTGTAAAGTTCCAAGTCAATTTCTGCAGTCATTGTTTCTTTTTCATCAACTGGAGCCCGTGAGTCACGTCCAATTCTCGGTGCCAGTAATCCGATCGCTCAGGAAAGTTTGTCTTATGACTCTTCGATGGTGTGGCAACTTCCTCAATGCACATCAGGGATTTCAAGGTTTTCTGGCACTCGCAAGACTGATGAGTATTGTCCACAAACTTGTTGAGGTCAGATTAAGATTTGTTTGCAGTTTTTTAAAAAGTGATCAGCTGACATTGATTTAGTTAGGGGTAGGGCGAGGCTGGGGGAAACGGGCAGGGTGGACAGGCATGGCGGACAGGCATGGCGGACAGGCAGGGCGGACAGGCAGGGCGGACAGGCAGGTGGACAAGCATGGTGGACAGGCATGGTGGACAGGCAGGAGAACAGGCATGGTGGACAGGCAGGATGGACAGGCAGGGTGGATCGGAGAATGGAGAACAGGCAGGGTGGACAGGGCGGGGAGAGATGTTGGGGCAGGAATGGGGAATAGACTGGGCACAGGAAAAAGAAAACTGCCATTCCAGTTCCACACATTCACCCTAATGTATTTCCCCAAAATTTGGCACTTGGAAAGGATAGAATCAAACTGTTCACTTTGTGTTCCAAATAAAACTGCCTATTTGTAACAATTTGACATCAGCATCCTTCAGGTGGCCCTATTTTTTACTCCCTGTATAAGACTCAAATTGTAGCACTTTTTGTGGTCTTCCTAGTATGATAGACATTAATTTTATAATGAATAGAAGTGCCCCTTGCAAACACAATAAGTCTCCTGTTAGTGCCAACATTTGAGGATTACCAGTGCAGTCACCTTAACCCAGCTGAAATTATTGCTACGGGGTACCGGTACATGTACATGTATATACGTACACATTGTTACTGACTTGAGATTCAACAGCGAATAATTTACAAAATCATCCCTGTAAAGAGTTGAAGTCTGTCGTCACTTGTAACAATTTTAAACTCTGATGTATGTACAATTTACGTATTGTCGGCCAAAATGCAAAAATCACATAGAAATGTTAAGTGATTTTGTGCAAATCCATCGCCTTTACAGTAACTGACAGAAAATTACATATACTTACTCTCAACACCAACCCAATTACCAGCGACCTACATTTGCATGAATTTTAAGCATACTACTGAGGCTCATACCATAACTAGAGTTTCCTTTGTTAATAGGGAATTACTAGCAGGCACATAAAAAGTACACTCAATTGGTGGAGATGAATGATTAATTGACCAACAGTCACTGAGTCAACAATGAGCAATCACAAACGATGCAAGAGTCAATGGTATGGTACATGTACCTGGTACATATACATGCACATGTAGCTTCCAATAATCAGGCCATATAAGGCCATAGATTGCCTTTATCCATGCATGGTACAATAGGAAGGTGTATTAAAAACAGGATACAATTGCAAACTTATGCACATTGTCCACTGTTAATGGGCAGCATGCAGACCTTACATTTACGTCATGTCCAAATCACATGCCTCGAGTCTGCAAGTCATCACTACCGGTAGGCTCAAGTACTGGTACACGTATGGTACTGGACCCCGTTCTTATTAGGGCAATCGCTTCGTTTAACGAAGATTAGTAAATCGTTGTTTCTTAATGAAGCATACGTGTACGTGTACATACATGTAGACACATCTTACAGTACCGGTACATAGAATAACTTTGAAGATTCCATTGCAGTAAATCACAGAAAGAGGGCGCTGTTTGGGGTGCATCACTTCAGGAAGACACAAGGCAAAAGTATACATTGTACAGACAAAAACAAGACAGGATTACAAAAGTTTCAGCAAGTTTGAAAAAAAAGTGGTATATTGCGTGCATACCGGTAGTTGAATGTGATTTTCCCTGTGTTTGTCTCTTGTGACATCACAACCTTGCACATGAATATGCATATTACATTAGCATAAAAGCTAAAAACCTTTGTTTTAACCCCCAAAACAACTGCAGTAGAGTAGTTTCATAGCATATACCGGTATGTCATAAATAAAAATCTCTAATCATGGGCCCTTTAAAGGCCCTGTAGATGATCTGTTTTTGAGCGATTCTGCTAATAAAACCATTATAAATCAAAAGGACATCATCAACAAACTCATCCGAAGAAATTTCAGCTTTCTCAAATGTACCACGTTTAAAAAAACCATGAAAATCCATATATGCGTTTTTCTGGTCTTGGCGAGGTGTTTCAAATATTCGTTCTCAGTGGATCGGGTATACTATGTGGCTTGCGTCATGCACTCTGTGGCGCACATCATATACTGCGTGTGCACGCGATCCATAAAAATGCATCGCGTTGGAACACGCACACGCAGTACACAGCGCCCATGCATTTTGGACCGCGTAGATGCGAACCAAAAATAAGTAAATCGTTTGCAAACGATCTAAATAATTTCATCTTTACGTATTATTTTCTGGTAAAATTATATCATTTTGAGCGGAAACCTTTCATTAGGTAGTTGCTATTAATTCAATCTTTACTTTCAGAACTTTTCCCCTGTAAACTCGTCGATTACTTTTTTGGGTCATTGCAAATGATCCACTGGGCTTTTAAACTTTCAGAAAAAAAAGTTATTACACAACATACACATGTAGTCATCACTTTTATTCTGAACTCAACAGAGTGAAAGAAGAACAAAACTAAATTCCAAATCACGCTCACACCAAAATGATTCATCAGTGACAATGGTTGTGGGTCCGTTTCCTTATTACAGTGCGTTTTACATCAGTGGGCTCCCTTCCAATACTGCCCTGGAAAAAAACACGCCTCCAAACTAGAGGTGGCTAATTCTCAAAATAAAAGCAGTTTACAAAACTTGACACCAATAAAAACCACCTTTATTTGAGTATTGAAAGCACACAAGTTTAGTCAAACTGGGACCTAATGAAACTGGGAAGGAGAAACCGTGGCAAGCAGTTCATCATTTTAGAAATTAATAAAGTAGCGTGTCCAGATCACATTTTTTAACCCCCCATTTTTCCCATGGGTGTTGAGATTTTGATACATATAATTTTTCTCATTACCATTGTGAAATTTCACGTTCTCAATCCGTATATTTTCAAGAATATCGTCAAAAACCACCAATGTTTTGTAAACTAATTTATATGGTTCAATTATAAAGCAGTGTACAGTAATTACACCAACATTTTTGGCTTCTACCAGTACATCCAAATTGGAGATTGCAAATTTCTTGCTTCCCATGGACAGTATTTTGGGGAGGTACCGTATTTTGTATGATTCTTAGGTTAAAACGAAATACATTTTCTGGAAAAAATCTTAACTAGGAGTGGGAATTTACGTTTAATTCAGAAACCGGTTTGCAATTCTTTGAGGTGTCGGTTAACCGGTCGGTGACACTAAAGATTGTAAATTGTTGCTGGTACACCCTTACAGATGCATGTGCAATGCACACAATATCCCTACATGTAGGCCCCCAAAATAATTATTGAACCTTTATCTGGTCAATTTTACTATGACCCCATATAAATTTATTTATTTCAATTTCATGATGAAGTCATTAAAAAAAACCTCTGAAAACTATTCTAAGAAAGAATAAAAGACTGAGACAAATATTTTCAGAAAACTTGAAAATATTGGCGACATTTCTGTACCGTCCGGTCATGAATGTGATATTCCTACATGTACTACGAATATTGAGCGTACATGTACCAGTACGTGACTATTTTGAAAAATAGAAAATTGTGCAACTATCGATTACGTACAAATTGGTGTCACATGCTTTTCTCCCACTCAACAGTTCTCTAGAAGACAAATCTGTCCCTGCACTCTTGCAAGGGGGCACAGAATTCCCAAGTGTCCACTGGATTCTCAAGGGGCCAACTTGCAATGTCCGCCAAGACGATGATGTCATAGCACTGAGGAAATGGCACTACGAGAGGCCATCAATTTACCCGCTTGCCAAGTTTGGTTCGCGGTACCAGCTCTGAGTGGTTTCAGGGGGCACTAATTTTACAACGTGTTAAAGAAATTCTCCAAATTCTGGAAGCATCTCTCATCTGTACTGGGAAATCCTGGGGTTTCAATAAACAACCCTGAACTGGCACAATAAAAATAGAAGTATAGAACATAAACTTTAGATAAGAATCAACAACACGGGGGAACATTATAAACAATGTTGTAAAGCTCAAATATCTGGATTATGACATCATGCACAGCTGCAACATTTTGAGAATATTACACATTTTCCATTTGAAGTGGAATGATCTTTATCATACATGTACATGCATGCAACTGTGTCAAAACAAAGAAAACCAGAAAAATGCAAAAATTATCCAACTTTGTATACATTGTTTTTTCTAATTTTCAAGGGGACAAACGACAAATGAGGAAACACAAAAGAGAAAATCAGCTGATAAGTTACATGCCTGATCATAATTTATTTAGTAAATTGAGGTTTAAAGAATGTCTCAATTTAGAAAGCTGGTGATTTTGAATACTGTTACAAACACACAATAGTGAGCAACTGTTTTTTTTTTCAAGTTTTGAGGAGTAATTCTGGTGCTTGCATGGGGTACTTCCATAAAAAAATAATTAAAACAAAAGTCGATAGGAAAACTATTTGCATTTCATCAAGAAAGGAAACAAGCAAAACTGACCATCGAAAAACTCCCTCACTATTGACCCAACATCTAGTTATTAAAGGACGGATACTGCCGCGCGTGTCTGATAAATGCAGCCTTATAATAATTACTACCGGTACATTGTAAATGTACCGTTGAGCTGTTTACAGCAAATAATAGCCGTTATTAGTGAAGAAATGGAAGGTCACGAATGAACGAACAAATGATTTCTGAAGCATTCATCCATTAACATGAGTCATACACATGCAACAATACAGATGTGCATGCGTACAGCATATGGTGTGGTACAATATTAACCAATTAATGGTAAATACAGAACAGAGTATACCAGTGTACATGAACAGTCTCTGCATTACCGGTATATGAAGTCTTGACCAGTATTACACTGTACAGTATGGGAATATGACAAAAAATTTCCTAATATCCAGAAGCAACCCGTATACAGTTTGGTTACATATGTAGACCGATTTAGGAGGTGGGGGGGAGGGGGTGTGGGGGGGAGGGGGTGTGGGGGGAGGGGGGTGTGGGGGGGATGGGTGTGGGGGGAGGGGGGAGTGGGGGGAAGGGGGAGTGGGGGGAGGGGGAGTGGAGGGAAGGGGAGTGGAGGGAAGAGGGAGTGGGGGAAAGGGGAGCAGGCCACATGAATTTCAACATTGCCATTGAAGTTTAATATTTTTGAAGCATCTTCTGGTGTTTGCAACTTAGGGCACTTCAATTAGAAAATCAAAATGTTTGTACTGTAGATTTGTACACATGTACGTACAGAAGCACGTATCAGAAACCTTTCTCTTAACATGGGATAGCTACTGGTATACAGATGTACCACATGTACGGTACATGGACAATACTCCCACTGCCAAATGCTATTATTATGTAACTGATCGTCATACATGCATACTGTACCGGTATATACCGTACATGTACGTGTACATTCTGTACGAGGCGGTCACTACGTATGAAAATAATTTTAATAAAAGAGTTTGCAGGATGAGTCATGCACTTTGTACACATGTGTGCAATATTTTATGTACATGTACCTATACATGTACATACATTGTACCGTATCTGTTTATCAGTGTTGTACCGGTACCGTACTTGTACGTGTAAGTCTCGGTCTTGATACCAGTCTTGGATGTTTGAGGTCTCAACATTCTTGGCCATACATCGTTTCAAAATAATGTGAAATATCTGTCAACCAGAATTTTTAAATTTAACATGTACCGGTACATGTACATGTACATGTACGTACATGTATGTAAGTGACTTTAAATAACCATTTCTGTACAGATTTTAAACCAATTTACACCAAATTTTCTGAGAAGTTGCAATGTTTTAAGTATTTTTCATCAGGGTCATCATTTTTCTTCTTCAGATAATACATACCCTGTATATCAAAGTGACAAATCAGCAACAAACTGCACTGAACAACTGTACAGTACTGCACTTAAAGGCCCAGTGGATCATTTGCAATGACCCAAAAAGTAATCGACGAGTTTACAGGGGAAACGTTCTGAAAGTAAAGATTGAATTAATAGCAACTATCCAATGAAAGGTTTTCGCTCAAAATGATATAATTTTACCAGAAAATAATCCGTAAAGATGAAATTATTTAGATCGTTTGCAAACGATTTACTTATTTTTGGTTCGCATCTACGCGGTCCAAAATGCATGCGTGGGCGCTGTGTACTTCGTGTGCGTGTTCCAACGCGATGCATTTTTATGGATCGCGCGCACACGCAGTATATGAAGTGCGCCACAGAGTGCATGACGCAAGCAGTACTCGATCAACTGAGAACGAATATTTGAAACACCCCGCCAAGACCAGGAAAATGCATATGGATTTTCATGGTTTTTTTAAAACGTGGTACATTTGACAAAGCTGAAATTTCTTTGGATGAGTTTGTTGATGTCTTTCTTTTGATTTATAATGGTTTTATTCGCAGAATCGCTCAAAAACAGATCATCTACAGGGCCTTTAAAGGAGCATTCTGACCAGATCACATTTTTGAACCCCCAATTTTTCCCATGGGAGTTGAGATTTTGATATATCATTTCTCACATATTTCTTATTACCATTCTGAAATGTTCGCGCTCTCAATCTGAATATCTTCAAGGATATCGTCAAAAACGTCTGATGTTTTGTAAACTACATGTACAGTATGTAATTTATCCGTTCCATAAAGCAGTGCAGTAATCACATCAACCGTTTTGCTTTTACTTGCACAGTATCCAAATTTGAGATTGCAAATGTCCCGTTTTTTTCCCATGGATAATATTTTGGGGAGGTACATATTTTAGGCTTGTTAGGTTATAAAAATAAAATTTTTTGAAAAATCTGAACAAGGTCCTTTAACACTATATGTACATATTATATGGCCATCAGTGGATAATGCAGGTGCCTTCAACCTGGTCAATGAAAAGATGAAATTGAAAGATGCTGAAGGCCTTGCGCTACGGTGAGTCATCCAGATGAATCAGTTGACCCTGAGTGACCAGTAGTGGACAGTCCAGTTGTGACCAACAAACCATGTGACTGATTAATTAAACATGAGGATGATGCATTGTAGGAAAGATTACCAAATCAATGAAGACACCTAATAGACCGATCCAGTAAGCTCCGCCCATTTAGCAATTGCCAAGCTACATGAAACACATGCTAGACACTTGTACAGTGGGCGTGGCAACATAACATTTCGTTTACTGCTTTCCGTGCTGGCGCGCCCATGGTCAGCGCGTATGGAACACACACGCACACAGAAACTGCACACTGGAAATCAAAATGTGCACCGTGACAAGTATCCGGTCAACATGTAGCTTTACGCGTAATGCACGCAATCGAACAAAAACAACTCAATGACACACATCTAAAATGCGGTGTAGGAAAGTGAATGCCCAAATATGGCAAAACGACAAGCTAAATTTGGTGAGTTTTACCAATTTACACAAAAAAGTATTTATGAATGAATTAAAAGTAGGTTTGGCCAATCTTAAACAATCTGTTTATAACTGGCTAGGGTCCTGGGCGCTGATAAAAATGATGTGTATTGTGTTTTTGCGTCACTCATGCTGCAGTTTGCCGTATCTCTGTGCACCTCACCTGAGGCTGTGATTGGTCAATTCCAAAATGATCGGAGCTTACTGGATCGGTCTATTGTAGCACCACTACATAATTTCTCTCCCAGAAAAAGAAACGCAATTTTCTTAAAATATAAATTCTTGAATATTAGACAGTGAATTTGTGGATAGCAAGGCACTGATCGACCAATCACTTTGGAATCGCTTTCAAGACAGCTCCATTTTAGTGATTTCCTCCAGGTGCAAGTAGACCCATTTGAAGAAAGTGATCTCAGCAGAAATGTGACATTTCCTGTTTCTAGAAGATTCCTGTATATGTGTAGTCTCTCAGGAAACCCATTTTGTTGGATTTTTAACCTGATTAAACCTGCATGGGATGAGCTGACCTCTGGAGCCATGCATCTTAAAAAGCTTTTTCACACTATGCCTTACGGGGTTGACGCGGGGTGAAACGTATTACAAATATAGAAATGCCCATGGCTAAATATACAGCAGGCGAGTTTAAAATTCCTTAACAATCTTGCTGGACAGTGTGAGTCATCATTGACTGGACAATCTCCAATTTTGAAGCTTTAGATTTTACAGTGATGATCATTTCCAGTACTGTACCAAGTTTATACGTGTACCGTGTTGAAAAATCTACACTGTACACAACTCTTATGGGGCTTATATTATTATTAACAAGAATATACGTAGCTTGTGAGCATGGGTATAAAGGGTCAAGCTGTCTGTAGAGCCAAGCTGGTTTAAATACGGCCGTTACTCATCCCCAGTTTTTATCACATGGAGTGGCTAAGAGCATTGACACTACTCCCCCTGGATGGGATGCCAGTTGCAAGTTTACCCCCAGCAGTTAGTTTGGTTTCCTCAACAGGTTGTTAGTTTCCATGGCATGGAGTGACTAGGAGCACTGCGGTACTTCCCCTGGATGGGATGCCAGTCCATTGCAAGTTTACCCCTGGTAGTTACATGTACCGGTAGTTGGGTTTTCCAAACAGGTTGTTAGTTTCCATAGCATGGAGTGACTAGGAGCATTGCTACTCCCCCTGGATGGGATGCCAGTCCATTGCAAGTTTACCCCTGGTAGTTACATGTACCGGTAGTTGGGTTTTCCAAACAGGTTGTTATTTCAAGGCATGGAGTGACTACATGTAGGAGCATTGCTACTCCCCCTGGATGGGATGCTAGTCCATTGCAAGTTTAAACCCCAGCAGTTACATGTACCGGTAGTTGGGTTTCCCAAACAAGTTGTTAGTTTCCATAGCATGGAGTGACTAGGAGCATTGCTACTCCCCCTGGATGGGATGCCAGCCCATTGCAAGTTTACCCCCAGCAGTTGCATGCAGTTTGGGTTTCTCAATCAGTATTTGTTGTCAGTACCCATTTATACACCTGAGTGGACAGAGACAATGTAAGGTGTCTTGTCTAAGGACACAACACAATAGTGGTGACTACAGTAGGCCTTGAACTATGGAGTTATCACCCAAAAGTTAAAACACTACCGGTATCTACTACTGGTAGACCACCATTCCCCCAGTTCATTTGGTGCAAGATATGAGACCAAGTGACTCCCCCTTACATTGTTCCCATAGTGTGTAAAACATCCAAGGAATTTCCTTTCAGGTTTTAGGGGGGAAGTCGTATGATAACAAAAGGGAAGAGTGTGTCGAGGTATAGGGGCGGTAGGGGGAGTCACTTGGTCTCATATCTTGCAGCATACCCCAGTTTGTGAGCATATCATATGCAAATTATGTACATGTACACTGTACGTTTGTATTCACCCTTGCAAACTGGTTGAATTTTGACAAATCTATCGATGGAATTTAATCATTTACCGGTAGACAATTAGACACAATTCTCTTCACATTTTGCAGAACTTTGTACTGTGACTCAATGCCACATGCCAGGACTGTCAAAATGACTCAGAATCATGAAATATATACAAGTAATTACAACCTTAGATTAAATATTTCTGATAATTCTTTAATATCTAAATTGAGATCAGAATTACCCAAATCGTCCATGATTCTGAGTCACTTTAAAAATTCTAGTGATGTAAACCTACGTGTACACACGTACACATACCCTACAAATGGTTTCCTTCCCAATCACTCATGCCATGGTGATACTGTGAGAAACTATCGTCTTGACAACCACTTGCCCAAACGGAAGACAAAGATCGATTTCCAAATTAACTGTCTATTAATGCCAAGTTTATCCGCGATATTAAGCCTCCACAGTGTGTAAATCAAGATCCTTCCTTGAGCTGACTTGGTAATATGGATGACACAGGCAACCAAACTCTGGTTACCAATTCATGCGTAACACAGCACTACGCGAAATGTGCATATTTTAAGTGATCGGGGCGATTGTCGCAGCAGAACTCCATGTTGAGTACAGTGACAGACACTGATGGATAGCAGTTTTAGTTTCAATGTCCATGCAAATGAGAATGTGCACTGTACTGTACATTATTTAAAGTTAGTCTAATTTATAACGCAATTGGTTTTACTGTACAATAAATAGTACATGTAATTGAGTAAACAGAAACTCCAAGCATTTTTATAGGGAAATTCCCAAGACATTCCTTAGACATACAAAGAATTGAAAAAACAATTTCCATTATCAATTCCCAGAACTAGGGATACCTGTAGCTTCCTCCAAAATCATACAATATACTTTTACTTTACAGCCAATTCTTTCACACCATGAAAACATGTCTGGTACACGTACTGGTATGCAACATGTACAGTATGTATTCTTTTGGACATTTTTTAAAATTCATAAACACTTTATTATATAATTTTGCAACTTGGATGGAGACAGATGTCAATAAATACAATGTGTTATGATCTTGCCAAATTTATCCTATTAATTCACCAAAAGTTTAAGCCAGCCGATTTGTTTGACTTGCAAAATACAGTATGTATTACATGTAGTACACCCCTCAAAATGTAACTCTGACCACTGTATTTTTAAAAGTAGTCAATCTCTAATGCCACTTTGCAAAACTGCAATGGAAATCCGCTTCTGCTTCAAAAGTCTTAACCGTTACAGATTTACTACCTTCTTTTTCCTTTTGCTCTTGTTTTCTTAATTTTTGTAAGGAAGTTCACATCTTAAACCAAGCGTCAATAACCATCAAGAACAAATTTTAAATCTAAAGACCCGGTAACTCTGTACAGAAACTGAATGCAAATTCAAAATGTACATGTACCGGTACATGTACATGTAGGCCATGTAAGTTTGGGCAAGCAATTCAATTTCCTCAATGAATTTTCCCAAGACAAACCAGGGCAGGATGCCGTAATTGCAATGGGATTTTGTTCTTTGCTTTCAACCTGTAGGAAAACGTCTCCGAGATTTGGGACAACGATAACACATTATGCAAAGCTTGAAACGTGCTTTTTACTTGGATCAAATATTTCTGAAACAAATGTTTTCACAATTTTGCTCTGCCAATTGGGTCAATATGTAATGTGTAGCTTTCAGTCCGGCATTTAAAAGGACACACCGGCTTACTGTTTACATAATGTAGCGATCTAGCATCCTTGACAATTATTTTTCGATGGTCGTTGTAATTAACTAGAAATGTTTAAAATTAACAAAAGAGGCAAATGTTGAGCTATACGCTTTACCAGCTGTCGCGATGTATTATGTATCATGTGTTTGTAAATAAAGGTGGCGTTCGATATGGGTCGACACGTGTTTAACCTTGTTTCGCCTGACTCATCACACCTTGCATGATCCCCGAGGTCAGCGCTGACTCGAGGAAGCAACTCGAGCGCAACTTTTTGGTGTCTTTAGTGCCCTCAATAGTTAGCTTTTTTTCGGATATTATTTATCGAAGCAAAGACGCAAAAATCCTAAAGATTTTCCCCTCCGTATCAACACCCAGAAACCTTTCTTACAATGTATGAAATCTGTTGGCAGATTTGTGTACAAATTGGAAAATACAAATTGGAAAGCAACTCTCACTTCGCGCTGGTTTCTAGGGCTGGAAATATAACTTACTCCAAGACCACGTGATTTATCGGAACCAGAATCTGATTCATATAAATCATGTGACCTTGATTTTTTTTTTTAATTCTAAAAAATGGCCAAATTTGGTGGTTTCTTTTTAGGTTCTCAGTCTGTTTCGGAAAGACTTTCAGAATCATGTACCGGTATGAGTCTATTTCGAGCCCAAAATAGTCCAACAAAGCCGGTGTTCCCTTTAATGTAACTGGCTGCACAGCATTTTTGTTTTCGTGCAACGTTCAGCCAAAATACATTTGACAAGCATTTTTGTCCAGGTACGGCGCCCTACATTTGATTCAAAAGCAATTATGGTAATTGGTCAGAAAATGTCCATTGCCCGACTGTACTTTCACATTGTCGGGTACATTGCATTTATTGATGACTGTCAGAGCACCTACAATAAATTTACATTTCTTAAAATAAAATAAAAGTGCAACCTTTATTTTACCAACTACCGGTAGGAATGAATCGTTCATTCTATTCTAGTGCTAAAAAATCCCACAGAAAAATCACAGCTGGTGCTGCATGTTACAATGAGCTGTAATTCATGACACATTATCAATTTTCAAATCACCTAAAATGTCAAGTCAAACCGACAACAAAATACTGATGTGGTAAAAATGCCGTACGGTAGTTGTGTGACAGCAATTTGCTTCAGAGATTTTGCTTCAAAACATTTCTTACCTTGTTCTGTTCCAGTCTTCGTTTCACGATCTTCGAAAATCCAACGTTGACCGAGTTGAGGACGTGGGACGTGTTATACTCCAGAAAGGATCTGCTGTCGATCAACAATGTGCTCTCCAATTTGTCGTTGTGTAGCAGCTCGGCGAGCACGCTCGGTGACACCATACGCGTCCGACAAAAGTCGGGAGTCCCACTACTGTCCATTATAACTTGTGGGATTTTGAACGGATGAGCTAAAAATGGCACGTCCAATACTAGATGCATGTAGGCTGCTGGGGGGTTGGTCCCTCGGTAAGGAATGTGAAATGACGGCGGCCGGCTTCGACTGGAATGAACTGGTCATTGGTAGAACAGCGTCTGATCTCAATGTACAATAATTTTTTCTAGCCGATTTTTGTTTTAATGCAAAAATGGTAAATCACTAGTGTGTTTGTTGAGGAAGTTCACAGGCTTAAACTACATGTATCGCTGGCACTGTACCGGTACATGTATCGTATGTATGTCTTTTTCAGCAGACAAGTTCCTTTTTGCTTGGTTCAAATGGCCTCCAACCGGCAGAAACCACAGTTACTGAAAAGGAAAAATAAAAGAATCAATACTCGTAAAACAGTCAAAAGTTTGGAAATTTGCAGTACTGGTAGAATGTCTAAAACAGTGTTCATACCTCAACCGTGAATGTTGTACATGTAGGGTCACTGCCTAAACGTTAAATGGGACCTTTGAAGCTGGATAAGTACCAACGGTACACACTACACTAACTGCTGACTAATGACCTGGATTTAAGTTTAAACCTGTGTGTGTCATACATGTACATGTACATGTTGGTAATAAATGAAAACGGTATGAAGACTTGATGGATAATCCAGAGATTAAGAAGGGATTAAGTGTTACACAGAGCAGTACCAAGGTAGTGACCAATTACAATGATGTATTCCTACCCAGGTTAAATCCTTTTTCTGAAATCACACTCACTTAATCCCTTTTTAAATGTTTTGTTCTTTGTAGTTTCTCAACACCAGGGGTGTGAGGGGAGAACCCCAACAAATCCAAAAAAATCTGAAAGTGCAATCGTAAAGCTGAAATTGCGAGTGCGAAGCCCGAAGCCCTAACGGCGTGGGGTCCGGGGCCCGCTTAAGTTGCACTGACATCATGATGAATTAATGTCCCCAGTTGGTGCATTCTACGGCTTCGAGAATGGAATTTTGTACTGAATGCTGGCTTGCACATGGCGTGCGCTAGCAAGTAGCAAGTACCGTACATGTACTGTAGAAAAAACCCGGAAAATAAAATCAACGCTTACGCATGGGTGAAAAAAAGCTGAAATATGTCAGGAGAAAAAAAGCTGAAATTAAATTTTGGTACATTAAAAAAAAACAATCTGAAAATTCACACCCCTGCAACACAGACCTCTGACGTACGCACGGCAGATTTAAATAAAGAAGCTACATGTATGCACCCTGAGTTAGCACAATTTCACGAAAGCATTACGAACTGGTTAAATGTGGCCATGACTATATTTAGCCTAGTCCATCCAATGAAGCTGTGCAGCAGTGTGATGACTCATTCATCTAGATAGCCTTCACGCAAAGCCGTACTTGTTTGGACCCGAAAGACAGTATGTGTTTTATATGACAGTCTGCCAACTATAATATTAATAATACAGCAATATGTGGCAAGATTGTGTAACCTCTAATCACACTGCACTTTTAATTTTGTTGCCAGTGGTTTTGCAACTTTGCCAAGGGCATGAGTATTTGAGATTTAGGTGTATGACGTACAGCTCTACTATTTATAGTACACAATGTACTTGTTAGTGATCTGACCAGGAATAGATCTTAGCATGACATTGTAGTTTCGTTGCCCCACACCACCATGCATGAAGCTTAGCCATTAACCAAGACCGAGGCAAATTATGGCCTCATGCTCTGCAGAGTTGGCCCCGTTACTCCTTCAAGAAATACACCTTCTGAGGCCAATTTGGCCAGCATCCCAATTTCATGAGGCTTGTTACACCAATAACCAGTACACATTTGTTTGTGGTACCCCTCCAGTTGGCCTCAGTGCTTTTGAAATTTGAAAAATATCAAGGCTGCAGAGATCTGCGCCTCATTTTCATGAGGCCTGTGTGTTTAATATTTAAATGCCTTGGTTTCTTGGCTTCAGTTGATAAAGAGGCATCATAATACAAAGCTCAAACTCAAATCCTGAAATGCAGCCAAATTTCCCTGGTCAATTAAGGAATTTCATGAACCCAGGTACATTTGTAGAAACTCTTGATGTCTTTTAATAACGTAGATAAAATCCCAAATTTAAATTTAGTTTACAATGACCAATGTTAAAGAACAAAAATCTTAATATGGACAATTTGTAATGAATACAGGTGAACTCATACACGTGCCAACTCGTACGAGTTGTCCCATAGGATTAGCACATGGGGTCTCAGAGGGTGTCCGTACATGGTAATCTTTCCGGAATTCCTCCCGGTATTTTTTCGTATAGGCCTACATTGAACAAAGATTTGAATGAAATTACCTTCTGGACTCAATTAAAATCTTTGTTCGGAAAAAACACCTTCCTCCCATTTTGATCGTTATCTACTGGCGGCTACCGGACGTACATGTACCTAAAGATGAATACAGGTCAACTTGTATGCGGGCCAACTCGTACGCAACCAACTCGTACGCCAGCCAACTCGTACGTCGACCAACTCGTACGCCAGTCCGGCAAGCGCATGTACAATGATGTACATGTAGCTAATCTCCGTTGTGCAAATATCGAAATCCTTATCGTGGCCCCCAAACATGTTTGTAGAAAGTTTTGTAAACAGTTTTTAACAACTCATTTTCAAAAAAAAATTTGCCGGGCATTTACAGAAATCTCTGTGGCCCTGGAGGGTCGTTTTGTTTTTTAAAAAAAAGTTAACAAGAACCGAGTGGTTTTTGGCGGCCCTGGTTTTGAAGGAACCGATTGTTTTTTTGCAGAAATCTTTTTTTTATATTGTGGCCCTGGAGGGCAGTTTTTCTTTTTCCCAAGAATTAGGTTTTACTGCCGAAATACATTTGAAAAAGTTTTGGCAATTTCTTTACAGTAAACACACCTAATTAAATGATTTGAAATCTCCATTCATCCATTCATTAAAAAATAAAATAAAATAAAATAAATCTGCAATTTATTTGTATAGTAAACACAACAAACTAAATGCGAATTCCATGAACTACTCCTGCCTCTAGCTAAAACTTGTAAAAGGGTGGAGCTGGTCAGAAAAGGCAGGAAGAAGTATCATGATTGCAGTCTGCAGGGGAAAACAATTTGATTTCGTTTGTGAATGTACGTACCCATGAAAAAATAACGATGAGTACGAGTTGGTACATGTACGAGTTGGTGTGCGTACGAGTTTGCATGTGTACGAGTTGGCACGCGTACGAGTTGACCTGTTTCCAACCTAAAGATCATCTTTGAATTAGCTAAGATAATCTCAGCTCTTGCTTTATCATTTTTCATTGGGATGTGGTCTTTTCACCAGTAGAGCTGAGAAACATTAAGAACATGAACACGCTATCACAAAACAAATGTGTCATTTTCTCACCGTGACACACTAATTCCCCCTAAATCTCACCCAAACCTTGTCAGGCATAACCACTACGCAGGTCCTTGAGGGAAATAACCATCTATTTTTAGTTCACGTCTGGTAACCAATGCGCATTGGTATTCCTTTGTACACAGACTAGGCAGATAGACTTTTTGAACACAACATGACAACGGCTAGGCTGTGAGCATACCGGTTTGTTTCGCTGGAATTGTTGGCAAAATATTCATCGTGGCTGGTTATTTCCCTCAAGGACCTGCGTAGTGGTTATGCCTGACAAGGTTTGGGTGAGTTTTAGGGGGAATTAGTGTGTCACGGTGAGAAAATGACACATTTGTTTTGTCCTGTTTTTGTGATGGCGTGTTCATGTTCTTAATGCTTCTCAGCTCTACTGGTGAAAAGACCACATCCCAATGAAAAATGATAAAGCAAGAGCTGAGATTATCTTAGCTACCGGTACTTCGAATAGTCAGAATCTTTTAGTCATGTTAGTCTGGGAACCATACAATAAAAGTTCTAGGGGTACATTTTCCTCTCTTAATTTTTCCTTTTTTATCAAACAAAAATTATCCGGTCGAATACGGGGACGCAACCTCGAGCGCGGTGAAAACAAACGCCTGCTGAGTGCTCGCATGTTGCTCTATGCATGGCTCTATGCAAGCAGGCATTTGTTTTCACCACGCTCGAGGTCACAGAACCGGAACTTCCGGTAAAGTTGCGTCCCCTTTAGACCCGTGAACAAGGCGTCGTATCCTCCACCCTGGTGCCGTTTCCAACCCCAAATCTGTGGCACTCACGCAAATGAAATTTGTCCCTTGGCTCTGATATTTGCTCAATGCACTCGCCCCAACGTTCAGATATTCCGAAGATTACGCAGCGATCCGTTGTTTAGTTTCAGTGAAATCGTGGGACTGTTTGCCCCAAAATAAAATATGCGCATGCGCGAGAGCGCAACAGTAACTCAACACTAGACTGGTTCCCTGTCCAGGGGTCGAGTTGTCCAGGGGTCGAGTTGTCCAGGGGTCGAGTTGTCCAGGGGTCGAGTTGTCCAGGGGTCGAGTTGTCCAGGGGTCGAGTTGTCCAGGGGTCGAGTTGTCCAGGGGTCGAGTTGTCCAGGGGTCGAGTTGTCCAGGGGTCGAGTTGTCCAGGGGTCGAGTTGTCCAGGGGTCGAGTTGTCCAGGGGTCGAGTTGTCCAGGGGTCGAGTTGTCCAGGGGTCGAGTTGTCCAGGGGTCGAGTTGTCCAGGGGCCGAGTTGTCCAGGGGCCGAGTTGTCCAGGGGCCGAGTTGTCCAGGGGCCGAGTTGTCCAGGGGTCGAGTTGTCCAGGGGTCGAGTTGTCCAGGGGTCGAGTTGTCCAGGGGTCGAGTTGTCCAGGGGTCGAGTTGTCCAGGGGTCGAGTTGTCCAGGGGTCGAGTTGTCCAGGGGTCGAGTTGTCCAGGGGTCGAGTTGTCCAGGGGTCGAGTTGTCCAGGGGTCGAGTTGTCCAGGGGTCGAGTTGTGCACATTCGTTTTGCACTACGCAGTGCATGCAGAGGCCGTAGACTATACAATGTACATGATGTGACAGATTATAATTCAGTGTAAAAAAAAATCCCGGGAAAATGTTTGAACTAAAAATAGGCCTATGCATTTTCACTTACTGTTCTTTTTCCCTTCAATTTTTGCATCAGCTCTGATCCATCTGTAAATCCTCCTTCACAGCCAGCGTGTTTTTCTTCTTCCGAAAAGTCCCGCTTTTCGGTGAAATCCTCGAAAATGGGAAAAGAAAAACTGCATCCATAAACCGACCTATTTTACCGCAGCCGCATTGCCGTACGTACGTGCATGTATCGCATCTCGACGTGTACACATGCGCATTATGCAGCTGATTCGTTCTAGTATTATGTCATAGATATTTTTAGAACCTTGCGTCATACTCGGCCAATCAAAGAGGGGAATCCGTTGACCAATAATGACTGCGTGTGGCTAGCTGCTTTCGCGCTCGTTGCGGAAACCTGCCAAAAATTTTATGAATGGAAAATGAGTACTTCCTTGAATTACCATAATATTATGGGAAAGAAACCACAAGGCCATAGTTGTTGGGCGTACACTGTTCTGGTGGGATACGGGGCTGTGATCACTAAACACAACCAAAGTGTTTATTCATTGAAATTTCATTGGAAGAGATTTTTTTTGTCCTGTCACCAATCATGAAATTTCACAAGGCAAGATTTAAGACGCCATCACAGCATGCAAATTTGCTATTAAAATTGTTGGTGTAATTACTGCACTGCTTTATGGAGGAAGGAACCAGATAAATTAGTTTACAAAACATCGGTGGGTTTTTTTTGCGATATCCTTGAATATTTATATACAGATTGAGAACGCGAAATTTCAAAATGGTAATGAGAAAAATATGACAAATGATATGGTATCAAAATCTCAACACCCATGGGTAAATGGGGGTGGGGTAGGGAGGGGTGTTAAAAAAATGTGATTCGGGTACGCTCCTTTAAGGCTTCTCCATGGCTCATTCCTAAAATTAAACTTCAAAGTATTATTTTAAATTAGTAAAAAAATTGCCCTAAACGTTTCATCAATTGATTAATTTGGTATTTTGGGAGAGCCATCGTGTGGAAATATGTATTCATCGCCCTAGTCACTTTACTCGTTCAGACTCAATCGTGGCGACTTATATTTGAAGTCATACGATTTCAACATATCAAATCGACATTTTACATGCACATGTAACATGTTCGCATTTCCAATCAAAAGAAGGCTATACTTGCAAGCGCCATGCCTTATACCAGCCATGGTAATGATGGTTACAGCACGGAGCTATAAAAGGATACAGCCTCTTTAAATTATGACTCCTTAGAAAAGTCGAATGAATGTTATTTGGGACAGGAGTCAAACTATACTCTGTCTTGGGAGTAGCCTGCGATTGACTTTGGAAAGAGTCATTTGATGGTTTTGACCCTGATATGGCTATGTGTGAAGGCTCGTTGCCAAAGCGAGGTTTGTAGTACATAAATAGTCTGGCGCGTTCCCAAGGTAGGTTACTTTACGCAGAAGTGATGCAGGTATACGCATGAATGAGGTGTATAATACGAATAGCAGGACACGTAACTGGAATTTGGCGTCGACATGCGAACTATTGTCACAGCGACACGCGATCTATTGTCACAGAGAATGACTCAACTGATAGGGGTTTCACATCTTCTACTGGTAGATCGCAGCTTATGGTTTTCATTGTTTATTGAGCATTGTTTGAGAACTTTTAACCGTGGCTGTTGTAAAATACCACAGCATCATTTGTAAGGCAGTCAGAGCTATTATTCAGTGGGGCGAGCTATTTTTAGGTCTATAATTATAACCTCCCACAATGCGGTTCCAGCTGATTTTCTTTGGAAAATGCGGGCAAGAACTGAATATAGAGTATTAATCATTATTGTAAAAGAGATTTTGTTTAGACCATTGCTATGGCAATCGAAAACAGCAACTGGTCGACTTTGGCATTCTATATACTGACTCGGTATAGCACTCGTGCCCATTTCGGTGCACGAATTTCCACTTATTGCGACCATTTCCTCGCGATCTCTTACGACCTTGGCGATCCCTCTATACGACTTCTCTGCAATCGCATACGATCGTTGCGATCAGGGTGCCTTGGCAGGCGACCTTCTTGAGATCTCCTTGCGATCTTGGTCATTGCTTTGCGACCACCTTGCGATCGCTTACGATCGCTTGCGATCACCTTGCGATCTGCCCCGATTTCACCACTTGCAACCTCTCGACTCATGTTAACAGATCTGTTAACACGGTGTTAACACCATGTTAATTCTCCACACTGTATACATAGGGCAACATCACAATTCTGTGTTACGTACGTGTTAGTGTTGAAGTAACAGATCTGTTAACAATTATAATTGTGACCTAAGAACAGACACCGTGTTAACTCGATGTTAACATGGTGTTTCGGGTGTGTTAGTGTTACATCTCATGTTGCAGATCGTGTTACAGATCGTGTTAGTTTAACAGATCTGTTAACAGATCTGTTAAGTTAATCTGAACGAAGTGGGTGGTGTTAATTTTGATTTTAAAACTTTTGTAATTCTCAATAAATAGAGGTTCAGTTTTCAGCATAACTTATAAATGTGTTCGGTCTTGCATTCTACCAATGAGACATTTGTTTTTGCTCCATGAATACTCTGAAAATTTCAATCTCTTAGTGGTTAAGCTCGTGTAACACGGACCGGAGGTTACTCTATGTTAGTGTTAGTGTTGAAAGTCATGCAGAACCCTATACCGCCTTGACATTTCTCAAAATGCTAGGTCAACAGATCTGTTAACAAATATGTTACACTAACACGATTTCCCGAGACGCCGAGTTAACAGATCTGCTACACTAACACTAACACGAAACACAGAATTGCGACCTCACTGCAATTTGCGGTTCTGCACACGATTTTCAACACTAACTAAGTACACCATAACACGTCCTGTTAACACGATGTTGGTTCGGAGGTCACAATTCCGATTGTGACCTCAGAACTGTTGTAACAGATCTGTTAACAGATCTGTTATCACTAACACTAACACGTAGCACACAGAATTGTGACCTCACCCAATGTCTAAAGCACGTGATGTGTTAAGTGGAATGCAAGCGATCGTATGGACAGAGGAACAGTTTAACAAAGAAAGCATTTAATTGTCTCCCTCTGGAGTAAAATGACCTACGCATTGCCTGAAATAATTATCGCGTACCCATCGTCCATATATATATATAGATAGTGGTTACGCCAAACATTAATGCACAACTAAAATAATGCTTTGCTTTAATTTATGGGCATAATATTTTGACATGTTTTTTTTATAGTAAATTAGTAAAACAAATTGTAACATAAGCCACTGTTGAAAATGAGTTGATGCGAAATCATGACTGTATATTACTTTTCCCTGTAATGGTGCGTGGCGAGCCGCGGTGATCCAGGATTCACACGACACGATGGCGCCACGAAAAACCGCCAAGCGTGGTTTTTGTGTGACGCATTGAAAAAATTTTATCATGTATTTTATCATGTAATTAATTATATCAAAGATGAATAATGCTTTAAAATTATTACACAGTGACTAATTACACAGGGTGTCTGGTTCTGGAATTCGTCTGCCCCTACCCAGAACAATGGAGAGCTATAGTAATAGTTCAAAATCACTGAACCATTTCCCTGTATTTTTGCAACGGACACTTCAGCCGACACGTGTAGCACGAGTATCATACGCTGCCACATTTGAGACCGAGTGACGTCACACGGCGACCCGCCCCAACAACGTACGTCCTTATTGCCCACCATCACGATCTGTGGTATTACCCAGAAATTGGTGTTTCAAGGAACTTGGTATTGTCAACCAAGTTTCACAGTTCCTTCAGTCAAAATTGCAGTGTTCCGGTACAAAACCCCTCGTTTTCCCCTCGCAGTGGTGTAAAAAAAATACGCTTCCGGTTTAGGGTCCACATTTTTGCAGAAAATGGATTTCATTCTAACATAAGAATCATACAAAATACCTCCACGAAAGTACTATCCATGGGAAGAAAACAGGAAATTTGCAATCTCTAATTTGGACGTGGAAGCAAAATGGTTGGTGTATTCACTGCACTGCTTTATATGTAACCGGATAAATTGGTTTATACAGCATCGACGTTTTCTACGATATTCTTGGAAATATACGGATTGAAAGCACAAAATTTCAGAATGGTAATAAGACAAATATGGCAAATGATACGGTACAAAATCAAAAGCTCAACACCCAATTGGAAAAAATAATGGAGGGGCAAAAAATGTGATCTGGACACGCTCCTTTTGGAAATATTTTGGCCAACGAGATGACTCACACATCTTCATTTAGAAATTCCTATTATTATTGAACCTATAAACAGGTTTTTGCAATTTTAAATTACAGTATACATTATCTTGAAAGTGTCTGCATTAACACGGGTCATCTTTACTTTTGACTTTAACAAATTAAAACGAATTGAGTCATTTAACTTGACAATCGAAAACAAAGCTGCTTCGTTGTTTTATGGTATACGTATTTAACGACAGAGGTTGCATAAGCAGTCGAGCATTGGCTATGCTGCAGACAAGAAATGAGCTTTCTTGGCTGTCGTGATTTTGACTTCTTTTTGGGGTGTGGGGGAAGTCCGGTTTTCAACGTTTTTAAACATGCACACACGGGATTCTGATTTATATTGAGTACATTGCACGTAATCTGTCAACAGATGTTTGATTAATTTTGATTCTGTCCAATAGAGCAAAGGGCGAAATTGTTCTTTCTGACCACGTAAATTTTCACACGGGGGAAATTCTCTGGAAAACCCATTGCGTTCCCCGGGTCAGTCCCGTCGAAGACGGTGACTCATAATCCGCGGGATTTACCGGTGGTTCATTCGGACAGACCTCACACGGGAAATTATCACAGTGTACAAACACTGTGTTCTTTATTAGAGATTGTTTCCTGCGTTTAATCCTGGAAGTCCGATCAACATTTTTATTTATGATAAAACCGCACATGATTTTCGTATGGTGGAAATGAATAGATTATATACTGGGTGATGTCCCACGAGGATGCGATCAACAAATTTCAATACGGGTGTGAGTAATAGAAATAATATAGGACCAGATGATAATCGTATACGTTTTTGACTAGACACACACACTGTAGTATAATTTATACAAGTGGTGATTTGGGATTTTGTGAGGAAATGTAAGGAGGTGATGTCATTTCGCACCGGAAAACTAGGGTTATGAAGGGGAAATGTGGTCTAATTGTTTCTTCCCCGTCCAGAGAAGGAGCATGCAGCGAGGGGCCTCGGTTGAATAACTTTCTTTAAAAGAAGACGTTATCTTGGATTTGCGGGGCTTTAGGGGCTGTAAGCCTTTGTTTTGAGGAAAAAATGAATTTAAAGAAAGTCGTTCTACCAAACAACGAACTGAGCCATTTGAGGGTTGATTTGCATCGGGAATTTTGCGTTAACAGTGCGTATACGGAGTGCGTGCGCGCGCTTCGGCGGTGAGGGGGTGGGGTGGTGAAGGGTGGTTGGGGACGGGGCGGTAACAATTATGAAATTTTTGCGACGCGTATAAATTCAACGGGCCGAAATTAATGTCACAATCAACCATCACTGCTTGGGTATTATGGAACAAACATGGCGTCACAATAACCACGTCATCCGTTAATAAGAAAATCCAAATGCGCGAGCTAGCTGGAGTGATGATCATTTGGGAGTGGCGCGACTGTCACAACTATCCAAGGAGTCACACACGCGTCACCGACTCCTTCAGTTCCAAGATTCACCTAATAGTTGGGATTCTGAAATTTCGCGCTCTCAATCCGTATATTTTCAAGGATATCGTCAAAAAACCACCACTGTTTTGTAAACCAATTTATACAGTTATATAAAGCAGTGCAGTTATACACCAACCTTTTTGCTTCCACATCCAAATTGGAGATTGCAAATTTACTGTTTTTTTCCTTAATTGGACAGTATGTTGGGGAGGTATTTTATATGATTGTTAGGTTAAAACAAATTCCGATTAGAAAAAAAATATTGACAGCTCCTTTAATTTAGCGGCCAAGGACGTAAATACGTGGATGACCTGACAAATCTTTGACCAATAAACCTGGCTCTTTTCAAATTGAGTAGTCCGAAATTAAATCCCAGTAAATGTCAGGCCATCCAGGTTTCCCCTGATCCCGATAGGGAATCTTCTTTCTCTTGACTAATCCTAAACTTGTCAAATAATCAGATCAGATGAACTATAGGGTGTGACTTTGCCGATTTTGATGCAATAAAGACTATAACCACTTTTTCCTGTATATAGGACGACCGGTTTTGGATAATAAAAAAAAAGAGTTAAAACAAAATTTTTTTATTAGGTTTCTAACCATTCTTTTTAGGTTTCTCACCATTTCGGTCTAGGTCGAAAAACATTTTTATGGGAACTTTAAGTCGAGAAAATGGGTGTCAACGGCAGAGTTTATTGCCGACAAATTTACCGTTTTATGGTTCCCCAGAGCACTCTGCCCAAAACGGTCGTCCTATACCGGGAAAAGAAGTTATATATATTTTTCATTCTCTATATCCAGGAATCCTAGATTCTGAAGTTGCCTTGTCTGGCCTGGACATTTTTGGACACACTGTATTTTGGTATACGTGTCTTTTGCCAGTGATTTTCACAGTTTGCTGTACGTGTATTTTCGTGGTGATGTCTTTTATACTATATTGTCATATTGACATATACATGCATATGGCTGTTTGGCCACGAGATGTATGAAATACAATACATTATGTTGGGGTTATCCCCATGTTTAGTATATACGCTGGCCCCCAACGGATCTTCTGCAACCGCTCAACGGTCGGCGCGGTGTTTGCCGAGCAAAATTGAGCTCGTTTGGGAAGAGTCACTCCGGAAGATGCCAGTGGAAGCAACGGGTGCGGATATTTCTGTGACAGATGGCTGGAACGTCAAGCTCAAAATTAGCCGGAGAAAAGTGAATGTCCACCAAAATTGATGTGTTCTCCCTGCAATCATTTCTGGATGAATCATAGCTATGAAAGGGATACGGGAACTGCGTTTCATATTATGTTGGCCCATCAATTACATTTTCCTGTTCATTAATTTGCCTTGATATATTGCTCACACACAAAAATGAGACCCAAGAAAAGTTTCGCACAATTTCCAATTTTATTTCGACACTGATTTTCCCCAGAGTTTTCCAGCAATTAATATAATAAGGCATATTTAATAAACTTATGTACACTCATCAGACATGCCATCCCGGGCTTTTTCTGAGCAGTGAATATACGACATGGGGCGGGATGTGTTCAGGGTGATCTTGTTTTAGACTATGTAAATAATATTTGAGTGTGGCACATTGCACATGTAAGAATCATGCACGCAGTTATTATCTTTGATTATGAAATCGTACATTTTTTACATCTTTCAAGCATTCAAAATATAATGGTATAATACGTTGGAGTACCATATGGCCGAGCGCTTTGATGCATTTTGTAATCAAGAGCGTGTCTAATTACACGGTCGTGGGTTCGATTGCCGGTCGTGACTTACACCCTGTTTACACTTGATCCCGAGCTCGGGGTCGAACACCGAGCTCAGGATCAGCCCCGGATCACAAACTGAGTGTAAACGCTCTCGGGACCAAATTAGCCCCGGATCAAACACCGAGATTTTGGTCTTGCGTTGGGGGAGGGTTCGATCCCGAGCTCGGGATCAGTTTTCGGTTAGATAAGCATCCTACCGCATCCCGGACGCATGTAGCGGGGGAAACGCCCGCGAAATTCAAGTGGCCTTGTACACTGTACATGCACAACCCATGCACATAGAACATGACCTTTGACTGCAACTTCTAGCACTGCTCCCGAGATACTGCGGTTCCCTTGGGCAAGGCAACTTTACACAAAATACAATTTTGGACTGAAATAAAATCACGTGGTGTTTAGTATCATTATTACTAACACTTTTAGTAAGTTTTTTCTTGTCAACTCGTGAAAAAAAAAAAGCACTGCAAATGATGTATTCTACCTTTAAAAGTACACGAACGGTGATTCTCCCTGTTTCAATATCGCACGTAAATTGTACACCAGTATTCACGTCCTGCAAACCAATGATAACCTTATATTCCATAATACGCAATATAATTTTCGCCCTGGGCTACAACATACGCCCACAAATGAAATCACGATAATCGTTTAAGTTACTTTTCTTTCTTAATGATATACGAGTTGTTGGGGTCAGCGACAATTTGATTAAAAATAAACTCGGTGTTTAATACACCGGTCAAATTTATCGGTACTACAAACGCTAGCCAATAATAATTATTCATCCATAATAGAGATGTAAACTTCGACAATCAATTTCATCAGTAACTCACGGACACAATTCTTTAATTTCCTCAGTAAAATAGATATCGCATTTACTTCATATAGCGGCTTGGGATTTACTCGTTTGGTTTTTTTTTTTTCGGTGTTTGTCGTTGGCAACATTTCCATGATTGGTCTGGGGAGTCACACTGGCGACAAAGTCGTCTCAGACCTTAGGGCCTCGGGCCTCCCTGTGCTGGAGTCACGCCATGATATCGATGTTTTCCCTGGCTCGCTCTCTCCGTCCAGGGTAGTCCGACTCGGCGATGTACATGTATAATGTGGCGAAGGAGTGTTTAAAGCCCAATACATCGTTTGCAGTTACCCAAAATTTTACTTCACGAGTTGACGAGAAAAACTAACTGAAAGTTTTTAATAGCAATGGTAAAAAAACACCACATGATTTTTTTCCCGTCTAAAATGGTACCTTAAGTAGGAAAAGGTGCCAAGGTGGTTTTCTATATTCATTCATACACAAAAACCACGCATGGATTTTTCTGAAGTATTACTGCATCTATGTGGCTGAAATTTCTACAAGGGCAGGCAGTTTATCAACATTATTCTTTAGTTATGTAATGCTGTTATTCCTGCTTTTAAAAGTTTTCCAATCATGTAATCTTTAGTTTAAAGCCCGTATACAGGATTTGAAATGCCCCAAAAATGTTATCAACCATTTAAAGGAGTGTGACCAGATCACTTTTTTTTACCCATAACTCCCCGGGACTTACCTTATGGGTCATGATATTTTTATATCATAACATCCGTTATATTTTTCTGATTACGAAACTGAAACTCCCGCGCTTCTAGGCCGCATATTTCCGAGGATATCGTCGAAAATCCACCGATTATTTGTAAACTAATTTTCCAGTATCAACGTTTATCCGCTGAAAGCATACTCGATAGTTTTTTTTATTCAATTTTTTACTGGAAATTGCGAATGTTTTCGGGTTTTTGGGACATGGGAGGTGTGTATGGGAGTTACTTGATAATATTGGTAAGTTACATCGAAAACTATTTTCCAGAAACTCTGGTCACGCTCCTTTAACCCGAAACAAAATAGAAGTGGTTCCAAGTGTACAATGCAATGATTTTGCTCGAGATGAATATTGTTTTTAATAGAAAACGATTATGAACATGAATTTTTATTATAAATGCGTCTGCACACGCATATTTTACAAGGAAGCTCCCTTGTAAACAAAAATAGGCCCCTGACTATACCGTGGTATTATGCCTCAGTTTTCCCAGCAGTAACCAGCCTAAATATGACGGTGGTTTCGTATCATATAACTCCTTAAAATACAGCTTTTCATCGTTTTCTCAGGAGGTATTGAGCTGAAGTCATGTATACAGGTTGGTTTTTACCTAGACTTGATGTCAAGTCTGTAACTAGACCGGTTGTTTCGTAAACGGCAGCAGCGTAGTCGCGAATGGACTGGAAACAAGTCTAATCGACCTCTAGTTACAGACTTGAGAAACCTGTTTCCGTTTTGTACACGGTCTATGGAGATTGCTACCAGAATTGGACGTAGAGAGTTGATTGGTCGAAACGCGGGACTACATTAATATTCATGGTACTCCTTTAAATGGATGTGTTTTTGTGAATTTTGAATTGGGTTTCATCTCCATCGTAATAACGCATGCAGCAAGCTTGAAGTGCACATTTTTTAAAGCTATATAGGCTACATGTACATGTAAGCCTATTCGACTTGATCAGTTTATGCGAATTTGGGATTATCGATGGTTTTTGTTTAAAATATAATCGCAAACACTGATGATTGCATGATTGTCAGATCGTGGTTTTGGAGAAAGATAGAGCTGAAATTTTGAACAGTGCTGTCAAGCATGGGCGCCAAAGAATGGGGTTGTCGGCCTCGTTGAAACCGAAGCTAGGGATTTGGAAATCTGTGACATCGTCAGCCACACAGCCGTGACACTATTTTTGATATCTGTTGCAACTTGTCTGTTGTGTGAAAATGGTTTTAACTCAAAATATAAATTTTGGATTTTTTTCAAAGTCTCATAAGCAAATGGGGCAGTTTTAATGTGCTTTTCAAGCTTTCGGTCAAATATGTCACCTTCTCAACATTTGCCAGTTTTGTATGACAAGGACGCAGATCTTCGATGGTGAGGAAAGATTTGTTTGCAGGACTTTTTCTAATCTGGAGCGAAGATCTGATTTATCAAGACTGTAATATTTCTTGCAGGATAGTAAAGTCGTGTTACAAACTAAGCACGCACGCCACTTGTAGGTATTATGCTGACCATTTTAACGACCAGCAACACGTTTTGAAAATCAACTAGTCGAAGAAGAATGTTACAAACAAAAACCAAAATCCAATTTGTAGTAAAAAAAAAAAAAAAAACACCGGGCAAAATTACTGACCCGCTAGCTCGAGTTTGGAAAGTTAGCAGGGCGCTCGATCCCTTTCAATTTTACATAAAGCGCATCTTAGTCTGTGGTGCGTTAACTGGACTGCAGTGCCACAACAGTTGGAAAACGATAAAGCAACAGAAGGTAAAAATAGTTTTAATACATTCTGCTCAGCTTCATTTGTTTTCTGCGACGTGGTAAAGGGCTGTGCAATTTAATTTATCGATGTATTTAGCCCTTGACGTGACACAAGTAATTGGCGCAATCACATCTAAAGGGACTGATACCGAGTTAATACTTGAATATGATACTGTTAGAACACATTCATCAAAAGAAGCTGATACAAGATTTCCCATAATCATTATAGGGGAGATCTTTTTAATGCATATTGTTGTACATTTATTTGTACATCATCAATGCTCTTGACTGTAACTTAACATACTAAATTTCACTGAACGCTTAACACAGTTTCTCTAAATAACAATATTGAAGTTTTAAAACACGCATTAACCGAATCAGATAACATTACATCCCCTCTGGTAGAAGTGGACGTTACCACGGCACGATGGCCGAAATGTTATTGGCTGGTTCTATGGCAACAGCGTGATTATATATTACGCGCCATGAAGCATTAATATTGGCGCGAATACAGGTTTCTCAAGTCTCTAGACAGGTACTATTCATAACAACGACTGTTGCGTGTGGGGATTATAGGCGTCAGACGGACCAAATACGACTGTCTAGTCTAGAGACTTGACCTCAAGTCTAGTTTTTACCATGCACATCCTCAATCAAACACAGATTTGCCGTTTGTAACATTTTTCCAATCATAAAACAAGATATTACATTATACCTATACATTAGCATATTATAAAGCAATTCAAGCAGCATATAAATCGACTGGCATTGCGCCAAAACT
Source organism: Henricia sp. BOLD:AAB3569 (assembly GCA_037783545.1). Lineage (NCBI taxonomy): Eukaryota > Metazoa > Echinodermata > Asteroidea > Spinulosida > Echinasteridae > Henricia > Henricia sp. BOLD:AAB3569. Next base: position 2,015,907 of record JBBELK010000099.1, on the reverse strand, counting down.
ATACTTGCGGTGAATGGATTCTGTAAATTGAGCCGCCAGTACCGCGTGCTATATGAACAAGTCAAACACGGGACAAAAGTTGGCAGCGTATACAAGACAAAATGACGTTGTCCATCAGCGAAATGTCGCGGATGAAATGAGACCAGTCGTGAGTTTCGGGAACGAAAGTTTGGTCTCTAATACTCTAAGGTTGTCTTTAATGGGGGACTTTTCAGACTCTTGGTGGCAGCAAACAAACTGGTCCTTTTCCGTTGTTTACGTCATATTGAGCATGCGCACTTTAGCTCAAACGTGACGTAAACAATGGAAAGGGGCCGGTTTGTTTGCTGCCACCAAGCGTCTCAAAAGTCTCCTATTGTCTAACATTACAACCAAAATATATTTTTGAAGGAATGTTCTTGCGTGAATTATCATATTTCTACCTTTGGGCCATCTTTTATCAGTTTCGTGTATATAACCCCGAAAATCGCCCAATCTGCAGCGGCTTTGCCCATCTCCTCATGCTTATTTTGACCTGGCCTGGCCAGCCGACCATCGGGGCTTCGTGTGTACGGCGTGTTGTTGGGCCAACTCCGAGACACCGAGGCGGCCGTGCGTCTCTGGAGAGGCAGTGATCGGCGGCGATCATGCGCCAGCAACACGGCTAATGAACCTGGACTACAGACTTGAAGGCGCGGACAACACTTCTTTTATACGAACGCTTGTTAAAAGTAAAGTCCTTAGGCCTAAAGCCATCATGATGCGGTAATTGTGAACGACCTGGTGTTTGTTGAGTATATTAAGCAGGTATAAGTAGTTGAACACGTTTTTAAATACGAGAAGCATTTAATCAATTTCAAACAAGCAAAGGAATTTGAACGACGCCATATTTGAACCTTAGATCATGGTTTCCATATCTATAAGAGTTAGCTTTCTTCTCTTTTGTGATCTTGTTTTTCTATTTTACTACAAAGACGAACTGAGGTACAAGTATAAGTTCTTATTAACGGCGCCCGACTACTGGCAATCGGGTCCTTGTTGCTATGACAATGCGTTGATTTGATCGAATGGCCAATGGCAGTGTACATACTATCGACGACGGCTCCGTGTGGCTAATCACGTGACAAGAAATGAGTGGCCAATCAGCGATCAATCTGAAGAGACAGTGATCAGACTCATTGCTTCAAACTGACCCTGACTTCTTTAATTCGTCTGACGTTCAGAGTCGAGACTCGTCGCAGTTACAAATTGGACAACCATGCAGTAGACAATATCAGGTGAAGAGTCAACCTGATTGGTGAGAAATTTAATACTGTAACCCGATATATTGCGAGACTGCGTGGCTATGATCACATTGAAAACAGGCATACTTGTGAACCACAAACCATACAACCGACATGACATGCATGGTCGAGTTATTCGAAACTTCTGTGACTTTTATCAGTGTACCTCAGAAGTTGCCATCAAAATGGCCGGCCAAAATGGGTCTGACATATTAATATCAATTTATTTTAGCTGTCAAATACGAGTAACTGCAATATATCTCCGTGTAATTCCTCATCGGCGTTGAGTGATGTTTTCAACATTTCATGATATGCAATCTTTATAATGAAACACGATAGCGCCACCGCGCGAGGGTACACCGTGTGCCTGTAGGTTTAGAGTTTTGAGGTGTCCCAGTAGATATGCGGTATACCTGTCGACTTAAATTTCGGATGACGACCAGTGTACTGTATATGGCGTTTTACTAACTGGAAAGGAAATTGACAATAGCATTTCAATTATGTGAAGGGTATTAATATCAATTAACTATTTTGTGAGGAGAACATTAAACAGTCGTTCAAAGGTTTAGCAACCACTAGTTTAGACTTTCGATGGTTTAAAGGCCCATTGTATCATTTGCAATGACCCAATTTTGTTTTTCATGAGTAGACAAGAAAAACCTTACTCTTAGTGTTGATAGCAATGGTAACAAACACCACATGAATTTATTTTCGTCCAAAATGGTATTTCATGTTGGAAATTGACAACCGAAGGTGGTTTCCTTACCATTCACTTGTACACAAAATCCATATATAGATTTTCAAGGTTTTCTGAAGCATTGATGCATCTATATAGCTAACATTTCTTCAGCCTAGTTTACCAACATTCTTCCTTATATACGTTATTACTTATGATTTACAAAATACAAGTTTCCTGTTCTCAGACAAACAATTGGGGATTGAAACTGCAGCAGTTTGCCTCAATGCAAGTTTGAAGTGTAATATTTTCTTTTACCTTTCTCCAGAGTTTTAAAAGTGCCATGCAGAAGGCATTGGTGACGTGACAAACAGCGCCCTCTCTTGTTACATTTAAAATGTAACTTGTGAAGAAAATTTCTTCCTTTTATTTCAAACCAAAATACACCGTACTATACTATACGAAGCGGACCAATTAATGTTGAATGTACGTACTCCAACCGCACTGTATGTAATTCAACGTAGTCACAGTAATGTAGTACAATCATTCACGCGCAGTCATTGTTTTTGCTCGGGGCAGTCAATTCACAAGTGTTCTCTCAATGTAAAGAGGTCTCGAAGGCGCCCGCAAGTGTCATTCCACGCCACTCTATACTTGAAGAATGTCTCGCGTTCTTGTGAACCTGTCGAGGAAATTTACAAATCCGTTGATGATAATGACAGGTTTTGGTCTAGTCTCAGTCAACTAGATTCCCGGTCAACTAGATTCCCGAAACTCGGTCCAAGGTCAACTAGATCCAGGTCAATAGACTGCCGAAGTGAATAGGCCCATGATAGGCCTATCATCTTTTGTTGGTTGCCTAGGCAATTGGCTCTACACTAAAAATCACTGAACCGTGTCCCTGTGCTTTTGCAATGGTACTTTTCCCGACGGCCATGATGTTAGGAGCCAATTGCCATGGCAACGCACGTCACACTTCGGTTGTCTATTTGATCACAAGGTGCCAGCTCGGTCCCAGGTCAACTTGGTCCCAAACCAACCCTTCCTCAGAACAAGTCGACCATGTCTCATCTATCTTCTCCAAGAGTGAGGGAGACAGGGAACATCATCTGCAAGTACGCTAAAATGAACGTGTAGGCATATCTCAAAATTGACCGTACCACTTCAAACTGATTTTGCAGGATCGCTTCACATGATTAGAACATAATGTGGAACAAACACCTGAACAAATGCAGACTTGAAGGTACATACCGGCCTACTGTTTACATAATTTAGTGATGTAGCATCCTTGATGGTTTGATGGTCCTTGTGAAAAAAATATCATCAAATTGTCCCGTAATTAACAACAAAAGCTTAACATTAATTTTTGTAAACGGTCAATAGTTGAGTTATACGCTTTACTAGCCGTTCACTATCACGCGAGACTCACGACTTTGTCGGAAACGATTTGCTCATCATGCACTTGGCAGCTTTTGCTTTGAATATCTCTTATTTTCTGCTGAAGATTTCACTGGACAGCCCGGACCACCGAATGGGTTTTTCCCGTTTTCTGTAGAGGAGCAGACATTAATGGTTTGTCTTCAACTTTTAGAATCATCTATTTCAAGCCCAAAATAGCCAAACAAAGCCGGTATGTCCCTTTAAATGACATTATGTACAGCAGGAACAACAGCATTAGGCTACATAATTATAAAGAATACTGTTTATCAACTGCCTTGTAGAAATTTCAGCTAAATAGAAATATAAGATGCATTGACAATACTTCATAAAACCTTAAAAATCCATGCATGGTTTGTGTGTTGAGTGACGTGAATGGTGAAAAAAGTCGTTTGCGAACGATTTTAAAAAAACTTCAGATGGAAATTTCTCCCACAAAAGTACTACCCTACGAAAAAATCATGTGGTTTTAGTTACTATTGCTATCAACACTTTTAGTCAGGCTGTTCTTGTCAACTGATGAAGTAAACTTTTGGGTAATTGCAAATGATGTAATGGGGCTTTAAGATAACAATGATAGAAAACTTCTGGGAGAAATCGGGAAGTGGGCGGGCGGGAGGTGGAGCAAAACGGAAACAGGTGATGGCAATTCGTTCGGCAGTGTAGGCCTACTCAGTGCTTTGGTTACAAGTTGCGCTTCTGTCGTGTCGAGTTAACGGTAAATTTTGTAGTAATTTTCTGAGACAGCTTGTCAATCTGACAAGATGGCAATACTGACTTGAGATTCGTAATATTCACCTGGGTATTTTTGCAGCTGGCAAGCGCAAGAACAGAATCCCTGCACTGCACTGAGCAAAAATCTATCCATAGAACTGAGTATATACAGTACATGGGGATTGGGTGTAATAATCATGATAGGTGGGCACAGTCCTTTTCCTTAAAGGTTATGTATCATTTGCAAGTCAGACGTTTTACAGATTCGTGGAATAAGAGTGTAACATATCTAAGGAAGAATGTTGGTAAACAAGCCTGAAGAAATTTTAGCTACATAGATACATCAATGCTTCAGAAAACCTTGAAAATCTATATATGGATTTTGTGTACAAATGAATGGTAAAAAAAGTCCCGTGCACGGGACCTTTTTAGAAACCCACCTTCGGTTGTCAATTTCTAGCATGAAATACCATTTTGGATGGAAATAAATTCCTGTGGTGTTTCTTACCATTGCTATCAACACTTTGAGTAAGGTTTTCTTGTCAACTCATGAAAAACAAAATTGGGTCATTGCAAATGGGCCTTTAAAATTACCATGAAAGAACGATTTATTTCCTGCGATAAAAGCCCCATAAATGAATATTTGTTTTGTACACAAACATATGGATGTCTGCCAGACAGTATGGGTTTGCCCAGGGAAATCTAGTAAAGGTGCACTCGCCATTTTGGCTCTGTTTGAAAGGGAAACTTGGAGTTTGAAAGTTAAAAATACAGAACACCGGCTGTTCAAAACAGCAAGGCTGTAGTCAAGTCCACACTTTCTGAGCCCGAGTCCGAGCCCGAGTCCGAGCCCGTGCCCGAGCCCGAGCCCGAGCCCGAGTCCTTGGCGTCCGAGTCTCCAAGTCCGAGTCCAGCATACATCGAGACCTCAGGAGGCCGAGTCCGAGTTCGAGTCCCGAAGTGCATTATTGTCAACTGTCATTGATGATGCATATGATCTCTGGCAGCTTGTACGTTTGCTTCATACCCAGAAAAATATTTCCCCACTGGACTCGGCCCACAATCTCCGAGTCCTTTACCGCCCGAGGGGGAGTCCGAGTCCGAGCCCGAGTCTTTGAAAATCGTGGCTCGAGTCCGGACGCGGTAGTTATACAGCGCTGCTTACCAGCCAACATTGCACATGATGTATATTGGCTCTGCAGCTGGTTCTCGGCATTGAAATCTGCTGATCAAGACGATTAACTTGATTAACTTAACAAATCTGTTAATCATCGTTTTCTTTACTGGCTTAACGAAGAAACGAGAAAGCCACATTCCGCCAGATATGGGTCATCTCGGCGAAACGAGCCGCAGTGTTCCATGACACGGCTCGGGTGACAAGGGGAACGATGACTTGTACCGCGCAATGCTGTCATCACAGCGGCCATCAGTCATCGAGAACCGCAGCACATCCCTCAATCATTCAAACTTTGATAGATGGATTAATACGTTTTACAACCCATTTCCTCTCCTATGAATTGTCCAATTCGTTTTGCACTTTTTCCAGCGTGATGCGGCCCTAAGCTGATTCCTTAGTTTTTCTCGAAGAAGCTGGAAAGAGGGAAAATTGATGATGTAAACTTGCACCTGGACCAACTGCCAATCTTCATTAGGGTATTTTCTCTAGGTCTCCTGGGGACGCTTCTTAGGTCGAGTTCAAAACTCCAAACCCGGCAAAAGGTCTACTGTGCATTTATTTTGTATTTCCTTCAGTTTGCGTGCTTGGAGAAGATGACATACTTTGGTATTGGGTGTCCGAATGATATACCTAAAAAGCGCGGGGGTTATCTCTTTGAGTTTGTTTACAGTACAGCCTGATGAAAATGATCCCTCCTTTCTTGAAGAGGGCCTTTAAATGGTGTATTGTCGTAATTATTTTGTGCAAATTCAATACATGTTTTGATGACAAAAGGTCTCAACAGCCACAGAGCTTGTTCGGGGCTTGTCTACATCCTACCTATACCAACAACTAATGTATTCAAAATAAATCCCAACCATAGAAATCCAATTTATCAGAGAACAGAATTGATCATCACTAAGCAATTTTCTAGAAATATCTATGAATTTTGATACATTTCGAAAACAGCCTAGTAGTGGCCTATCCCACAGTGGCCTATACACACAATAAACGGTTATCCTTCAAGTTCCAGACCAAAACATAATTCGAACCCAAATTACAGAATCACATAATCAATACATGGTTATTATTAACGTAAACTTAGAGGTTTCCATTTTCACCAAAATGTTTAGTTGAGCAAAGGAAATCCGGTTTCCTAATCAGACTAAAGGCACAGGCTCGTCAACAATGCGCGCGCGCCAAATTCGTGCTACGATATACGCAGCTCCATAGCAAAGGCATGGAGCTGCGTATTTCGTGGCACGAATTTGGCGCGCGCGCATTGCCGACGAGCCTGTGCCTGCTTTGCCTGTTACCCAAAGTGTCGGCATAATTCGATTGAGCTAATATTGCTGTGAGAGTATGGGCGCCTTGCACCGGCGGCCATTACAGGGGGCAGATTTTTATATTTAAATGGTGTGACAATAGATCCATGTACAAAGTGCCCACGGTGACTGTCCCCTGTCATGGCCGCACGTACGTGCGAAGGGTCTATTGGCACCAAATCGTAAGCTCGCTCCAAATCGCCTTGAAACATGCACAACTATAATACGCAAAGGCAAGTGAACGGAACATTATTTTGTTAACGTTCGCGCATGGCGCCAACGTTTTGTTGGAACGGATTGTTTGCAAAAATGGCCAAAATATTGTCAAGATGGCGGCGCCCACAGTCACAGCGGTCGTAGTGACATTGTAATGTTGTTCGCGTTGTAATGTTGTTCTGCTTTATACAAAAATTTTGAGGAAATGTGACACGTTGCCATTAATTGTGTATCGCCATCGATAAGGGAGGAAATCACGAAAGGTGCTATTTATTTGCTATTTTCAATACTGCAAACCATCGTCTGTCATCTATGAGCAAGTTCGGGCAGGCAACTAGACTTAACCATAGTCGATATGGCCTGGAATTAACAAGTTCGCGCAGGCGACTATAGTTAACTAGACTAACCTACCCCCGAGACTTGGTTCCTCTATAGTTAGACTAGCTATAGTCAAACCACGCAGCGTTCGGGTGACATAGAGCAAGTTCGGGCGGGCGACTATAGTCGAACTAGATGTCACTCGAAAGCTGTGTGGTTTGACTATAGCTATATAGTCTGACTAGAGGAATCAAGCCCCGGGGGGTAGGTTAGTCTATAGTATACAAATATTGACTGCAATGAGGGGCATGGTTAAGATTATAGGCCCAAGGTGATCTCGAAGCCATGACTATGCCCCGAGGCGGAAGCCGAGGGGCATAGTCATGGCTTCGAGATCACCGAGGGCCTATAATCTTAACCATGACCCGAATAAACAGCAGTCAATATTTGTTTTATATACCGAATGTGTAGATTGTTGTCATCTGGTTGGTTAAAAGTAACGATCACAGTCATGACAGTGGTCCTTCGAGTTTCGATTTCGGAAGCTGGTCTACGGCGGAAAAGTTGTATATTTACAGCAAAAAATTGTAGCATAATCACCTGGCACTTTAGTAGCACATTTCACCTGACACAGTTTTCACTGTAGGCCACTTCTCTTATTTTCTTAAGGACTTTATCATCTACGACAGACGACAAAACGACTTCGTCGAGATTTTGCCATTACCGTCCTGCTGAATGTTTACGTGAGCGCTCAGCTGCATAGTTGGTGCACAGCTATGCTAACATGTAATGCGCGCGTCCGCAACCCGCTAAATGACTATGCCCGCAAAGACTATTGCCCTGTGGGTATATACGCGCCGGGTCTAGCTGATTCAATGCCCCCACTTTTAACCAATCAGATGACAGGAATCTACGCATGAGGTATATAAATAACTTTATAACACGCCTTTTTCTGATTTTCAATCCTGATTTTCAAACGCAGTCACGTGAGGTTCACTAATATACACATATGGACTGGCAATGAGGTCACTAGTGCACGTCTATGGGCACCCAGGGACTGTGAGTGACCACAAGAGGTAATAGGACCCTCTTGTGGTCACTCACAGTCACGAGGGGCACATAGACGTGCACTATATAGAAACCGAATTATGCCAGTCCCTATGTGTTTTAGAACACGCCTCAGGCAAAAATACACACATGTACAGATGGAATTCAATTTAATACATTAACAAGCAACCTCCAGAGAGCGCAGTTACCGGTCACTAGTTTTTGAGACTAGTGACCGGTCAGGAACACTAGTAGGGAATCACGCACGCGTGCAGTCTTAACGCGCGCGCCTGAACCTTGATACGCGCGTCTAGTTCACGCTGGCGCAAATTTCATGCACTAGCCTGGATTAGTGAACCTCACGTGACTGCGTTTCAGCCAGTCAGGATTGAGAATCAGAAAGAGGGGTGTTATAATCTAGGCTAGTGCATGAAATTTGCGCCAGCGTGAACTAGACGCACGTATCAAGTTTCGGGCGCGCGCGTTAAGAGTTCCTGACCGGTCACTTGTCTCAAAAACTAATGACCGGTTACTGCGCCCTCTGGAGGTTGCTTGTTAATGTATTAAACTGAATTCCATCTGTACATGTGTGTATTTTTGCCTGAGGCGTGTTATAAAACACATATGGACTGGCATAATTCGGTCACCAGTGCTCATCTATAGACCCCTCGGGACTGTGAGTGACCACAAGAGGGTCCTATTTCCCTTCGGCCTCGGGAAATAGGACCCTCTTGTGGTCACTCACAGTCCCTCGGGGCCCATAGACGTGCACTAGTGACCTCATTGCCAGTTCATATATGTGTATAATAGTCGCCCGCCCAAACTTGCTCTTTTATGTCGCGTGCGCCATTTTGAAATGACTCGCTAACATCGCGAACAACTTAAAAGTTTGTTGGCGAACGTTGGTGGCGCACAATACGTTCCACTCGAAAATGTTGGCCCAACGTTGCCAACGTTTGCAAACGTTCGCGTATGTGGAACGCAGCCCCGACGAGTGTCATGTGATTTGTACGAAGATGGCGGAATATGGGTGGGATTTTTTTGTGAATTTGCTCAACGTGTCCAACTCGATAACTGAAACAACAACCACCCACTAAGGTTTGTTTTAGACGGCTTCAAAGGTTCTCACGTCTGTCTTCAGTTTCTTGTGAGCAGTGAAACAGCGTTTTTTGTGCAGTCATGGCAAGAGACGGCCATCTTGACTGATGGCCATTCGCGCATGCGGACTGCGGACTTGCCGTTCGCGTAATGTGACCCGAGTGCAATGCGTACGCATTACTCCGGAGTAGCGAGAACTGTACGCCCGAACGCAGCCAATAAGTTCCTTATATGCCATACCGTTCTTTTGAACTACCACTCCCAAATAACCCAACCGAAGCATGCACTGTTAACAATTTCTCCGGTTTTTTTACGGAACGTCCTGCAGCAAAATTACCGGAACATTTTGTTTTTCTCCGTAAATTTACGGAATTATTCCGTTTATTCCGTTGTTTTGTCCGTAAAAATACCGATTATTCGACAATGTCCGTAAAATTACGGAACTCGGTTTTACTCCGTAAAAATACGTAAATTTTGTTTTTAAAATCCGTAAACAAATTTTACGGGTTTTCCGGAAAAATTCCGGCAGCAAAATGACCAGAACCTTTTTTTTCTGCTCCGTAAATTTACGGAATAAATTTTACGGAAATACGTAATTTTACGGAAATAATCCGTTTATCCAATATGTTTGTGCAATTAAAAATACGGATTCTACGTGTGCAGTCCGTAAAATTACGGAAATGACCCTAACAATTCCGTAAAATGTTGTCCGTAAAAATACGGACATTTTTAACAGTGTGGGCATGATTCGCATGAACAGCAGCTCTATAATGCTACAGTCACACGGTCATATACGGATCTTGCGGACGCTGCGGATTTTTGTCCGTAAAAAATCCGCATAATCCGTATCTATCCGTAATGGATCCGTAATGAATCCGCAGCATCCGCCAGGATCCGTAATATACGTAACTCTCCGTAAACTATCCGTATTTCTTCCGCAGTCAACTTTTCCTGACTTGCCAGACATCTTGTAGACAGTCCTACAAAATCTAGAGATATTTGTGAAAAATAGAGCAGAACTTGTCCTCTTGGCATCCAAAATGCAACTGAAATGGCGTCGCGTCCGCTGCTGATGAAAATCGGAGAATGCGGACGCGAAAGTAAACTTGCCGCATCTTTCCGTAAGTCTCCGTATCTCTCCGTAAGTCTCTGCAAATCTCCGTAAGTCATCCGTAACTATCCGCAGCATCCGTAAAAATTAGATGTCACCTGCCGCAATTGTTTTTCATTTAGGCGTAAATGTCCGTATTTATCCGTAATTCATCCGCAATTATCCGTATTTCATGGCTAATTTAACTTTTCTGCGTAGTTTTTAAGTGATTTTCTGCGGATAAAAAATATATAAAAATCCGCAGCATACGTATTTGACCGTGTTACTGTATAGATCTTACCACGTAGTGTCATCTTATGAGTGGCGGGCACCCGTGACGAGATGGATATTCATCAGATGATTATTTGAAATCCCTTATCTAAAACAAAATTAATCTTCCACAATACGTGGGATTTCCTTCTTTTCCTATCGGGATTTATTTATTCATTGAAACAAAAAATCCACCTGCTCAAACTCAAAAGACAAAACTCTTGCAGGAAACTGACAATTATTCGCTAATACTTTGTCACATTTTCCGGTCGGTTCATTGCGCGTCTGGTGACTGAACCGCCGTATACGGGGTTCACTGACCCCGGGATGACGAATTCGGCGATAACGTCACCCGATAAATCTTGAAGACTTAATTTCCATTTTTTTATCTTGAAAATTCTCAATTTTTGCACATGCGCATACGAGAACCACACCTCGACATGGTGGTAAAATACACCTTCATAGTTTGATTTAGTAAACATTTCAGAAATCCAAAACACCATAGGGGTGATTCACTAATTCTCCCCGACCAAGAGATAAGGGGGAATTTGATACAAAATCTTACCCCTGGATCTACTCAGATTTACCCCTTAAAGTAAACGACATGGCGATTCAAGCTCACCCGGGGGGAGAACGAGTGACTGGGACGAGGTATATATTGTTCGCCAGATACGGGTGAATGGGTAATTAAGATGACAAATTTTGGTATAAGGCTTAAAAAGAGAAGAAAGGATGAGTCATTTCTGAAATGATCGCTCGGTGTGGGTCGGACAAAGGGGAGACTGCTGTCAATCGTGTCTTGAAATTGTGTTCCTTCATCGGCCCGTTGAGTTCGCAATAAGACCAAGCGCCTACAGTACCGGGGGTACTGCGGCTAAGAAAATGTGATTTCGGGCCCGACACCTACATCTCCGTTTTTCCCCTCTGGGGCAAAATAATCTCGCGCAAGACGGTAGCGTGAGGCATGGAGGAAATGTGCTTTTTGCCTGGGGGATGAAATTTGCTGGTGTTTCGGAGATGTACTTTCTTGTAGCCCACCGAAATAGTTGACGATTAGATGGCGAGTACATAATGTACTTATGGCGCAGCACCGACTTGCATGCATCGTGTGCGCATGACGGCTCATCCCGCTAATACCCTAAATGGATTTAGACTTTTATGACCAGTTCGTGTAAGCCTATTAGCTTACTCACTCTACATCGCGTGCTTTAAAAAAAAAAATATTTGCTTTTTTTCTGCCGACACAAAAACTTAAGAAATCATAAACATTTGATGAGAGTAATGTTTCCGCCCGTACGTGCCAGCAATCCATTTGTTGATAGTATATACAGTTTAAAAAGAAGAGTAAAAAATGGTTATAAAAATGCCAGTTTCTTTACTAAATTTAAACCCAGTATAGCACCGTAATTTACTTATCTTTCCGCGGATCAAGCTACATTTCATCGGGGGTTTTGTTCAATTTCCGTTGCAACAAATTATCACATAAAGTGGTGTGAGTCACGTAGCCTTATAGCTTTGGGCTTTCGTGTATATAATCTGCCCGGGGCACAAGTATATCGAGTTTTCGCGCGGGAAAAAGGTGCCATCCTGAGAGACTTATATTGATTGACATGAGAAATCACGGCTAGACCAATTCTGCTCCGCAACAATAGTCTGCTCATTACAATACTAAGCCCAAACGCTGACTGTGGATATTTTTTTCTTTCCCTCTCTAACAAAGCAGGGGACTTTCTTCTCAGTGATAAATTAATTTCAGGCCCGCAAGGTTTCTGTCATCTTTGTTCTGTATCTATTATTGTTGGCCTGTGAATGGTTGCTCCGCTGCAGCCCCGGGGTCCTACAGCCAATCACTCGGTCTGTTAAATCCGATCTACCAGAATCAACCAGCGGACGGTACGGGCAACGGTCCGGGAATACGCGGAGATGTGCTATGACAATCGCCGTATACACCAAGCCTCAATCCAAATTATCAATATGCCTGCGCTTTTCTTACGTGATGGATGGCCTGACGAAAGTGCATGTTTTATGACTCACTCCCCGCACACAAAGGCGTTTATGAAATTTGACCCGAGAAAAGAGGTAGCAAAAAATTACTCCAAGAGCGAACAGGGAGCAATTGTTAAGAATTTATGTTTTTCCTCATCTACACCTGACACCCTAATATTATAAATGGTTATACTCATTGTATACAACAGGACACTGCTTACTAGTCATGCGATAACAGATAAAACAAAGCCTATGCAGTGATCAGAATGGTAAAGAAAATGTATGCATGCATGCGCATCTCAGGTTTTTAAAAGTATCATTTCGTTTCAACTCGCCGAACCCTTTCTATATAGTGCATTTCACAAAACACTTACGACGGGTACACGTCGCAATTTGTGGGTACGCGGCGCGAACCCTTCGCATAAAGTTGTAATGAACTATTTGGTAGTCGTAACTTTGCGAAGGGTTAATCCGTTGTTACGACGCGTCGCAAATTATTTTTGTGAAATAGACCCCTAATTTACACACAGCATCAAAATATACCACCTAGATGTTAATTTTCCCAAAAATGTCAAACATCGTTTCCGCGTCTTGGTCTCGGCCATTTTCTAATAAACGTAGGCCTATGCGTTCCTAAAGTCGACTCTCATTAGTAGAAAATTATTTTTAGTACAATTTAGTATACAATTTAGGTCCGAGGTGTTATTTTAGTAAATTGCTGATATACAAGGCTACTGTGTTACAGCAAATTGTAAAGTCCCCGAAAGTAGGCCTATACAACAAACGTCGACTTTATACCAAATAAAGGACAAAGTATAAAGCGGTATTCATCTAATTTATTTCCTCGTACGAACGCACTTTGGAGTTTCCCACATGACTCATGACTCATGTCTCTTATAATGACCTGTCCCCTGGTTCAAATGCATCTTCAACAGATATCTTTCCACATTGTAAAAAAAAAAATTTTTCCCCTTTTTTAATTTTTCAGCCCTCACATCGAGTGACTTCCTCAGTAAACCTTTGTTCACAGACCCTATTACGCGCAAGCAGGGCCACACTCGCCTGCCTGCAACCTCCGCCCACTTTCCACTTCTCCGCACTCCCGTCTCCAACGTAGCAAAAGAGAGCATCCTTTTCACCCGCGATGATTCATAACCGCGAGGAGATGGGCCGGCCACGAGACCGTGTTTGCGCAGCGATCGGCCCGTCGACTCACCGCGGCCTGCCCGCTACGTGCCAACGAGTGCCTCGCGTAATGGACACTCGGCAAACACTTCATACCGCGCTTCGCCGATACGTGTTGGCACTCAAGCGCGTTGCAGGATCCTCTTATCTTGGAAAAAGGGAAAATTGTTATTGCAGTAAATTTTGGCGCTTTTAGTTGGTATTATGGCGTTATTGTATTAATCGGGGTGGCCCTATGGCATAATGGTTTATGCTGGGACCGAGGTTATACTGACAGGAGTACGAGAATACAAGGGCCGATATCGAAAAGTAGACTTTGGACTGGGACACATATTGTACTTATAGCTTGGTCACTGAATTATGTGAACATCAATTTCATTTGCGAATTTAGCAAAACAATAACTATACCCGGTACCACATGCCCAACACCCTGCCTCGCTCACAAAAGGCCTACGGGCGCCACCAAGAGTTTAACGCAGAAAGGCTACTTTCGCTGTGCATCATGGGGGAAAAAGTCGACACGCACGTTGTTGGATTGTGTTAAAGCACATACATGTATAGTACATGTAGTTTTATATTCTTGTATATTCACGCATATTATGGCGATTCACTTTATTACCCCTGGTCATTGGGCTCTTGATAGCATGCCTTAATTGAACCTTCTCAGCTCCCTAGGGAGCATGCAGTCCCTGGCATGCCTGTTAGCTCACTCATGAATAATCAAGCACATCTACTACACTAATTAAACAAGTACCAATTGCTCATGTGTGAAGAGAGCCAATTTATGAAAAGTACCTTGCCCAAGGACACACGCACCTTGGCTAGAATTGAACTTGTCACTTGCAGAATTAACCACTGTCTTGATTTAAATGTGGAAAAGGTTCAGAAGGTCTTCCTATACTTATTGATCATCACAATAGTCAGTTATAGGCCTAATGGACATGAAGACCGCACCCACAAAAAGTGCATGACGAATTGAAGAAATACGATATTATAGCATCACAAACGGTACAAACTGGGGTCGTAAGATAATCCGTGGCAAGGTCATCGATGATGGTACATTGTATCTCATATAACAACCTTGGCCACGTCTTTCGTCGCCGGTTTTTAGTTTGTGAATCGCAGCTGCTACGAGGTCAAGTTGTAAGAAAGATACGTCACCTCCCCTGACGATGCCTCTTAAGGAGGAAGACACCCAAGATTGAAAAAACAAAAATCCTAAAATACGGTGGCTATGAGCAAAACGTACATTTGGTGGTTGCGGGGGGCGGGGAAGGGGCGAGATGGAAGGAGGGGGTGAAAGATGGAAAGAGGGGAGGTGAGGGGAGAGGACAGGGAGGAGGGGAGTACCCCACCCCTAGCTCCCCTCCCCGGCGACACCACTGTTTCTAAGGTATTATATATCGTAACAATCATCTGCAGAGATGACTTGTCATCTCTCCCCGCTGTCCCAAGTCTTCAATGTACACTTCTCACAATACTATATACTAAAGAAAAGACTGGTTTCACCTATTCCTGTAACAAGGTGTGTCTGTCAAGTGTCATGCAGATACAATTATTGTCTAATCATAATTATACAAAATCATTCAAGCGGAACGCATACCTTAAAAAAAATATCCGTACACCCACAATATCTCTAACTTATTGTTCTTCGCTATATATATCTTTCACATATGGTACTGACGTGACCTGCATGTGCTGTCAGACAACAGTTCATGGCTTCTTAAATACAGTTTTGGAGAAAGATCTAGAAATATTACATTCCGATAAATTCCACAAGATCATGTGTCTACAATGGTTTTTGCCAGCAGAGAATGCGCTGCATTTGGAATGTTCTGAAGCAGCACAGTTACAGAAGGGGTGTATGTAAACCTTTGACCCCGCGGGATTTGAAGATTTGTTTCAATAAAGTTCACTAACGCCACCCTATAAAACCCTTTTGTCTAATTTTTGTGTGTGTGAGAAATGAGTATCCTACTTATCGAAGTGAAGCAGCCTCAGAAAGATATTGATGTTAAAGCTCTAATACATCATTTGCAGTATACCCAAAATTTTACTTCACGAGTTGACAAGAAAATCCCGACTAAAAGTGTAATGATATCAAAATAATGGTAAAGACCACATTATTTTTTCCCGGGTAAAATGGTATCTTTATCAGGAGAAATTGCAAACTTGCGCTTTTATCTTTTTACCAAAAAAAAAAACCGAGCATATTGTTCAGGTTTTCTGAAGTATTACTGCATCAGTGTCTGAAATTTCTATAAAGCAGTTTATCAACATTATTCTTTAGATATGACATGCCGTTTTTAAAATATTTTTCTTCAATCATATGATCTGTCTTTAAGAGCAAATATATAAAGTAAACCTATCAAACGTGTACGCGGCCTTTGGACCCAACTGTGCGTGTATGCGACAATAAGAAAGGTCTGTAAAAACAATGCCACGTGCAAACTAATTTTGACTGGGATTCAAGCACTTTGGGTAGTGCTGATAAAAGCCGAGTTCTGATTGGCGAGGAGGCAGTCAACTCGTGCAATTTCCCCACCCATCTTTATTTTGTTAAGGCCCAAACGTAAACCGTTATACAAATCTGAACTAGAGTGATTTTTCTTTTTAAAAAAGCATTTATATAACATACAAAACATAGATGCACTGCTGAAACTATCCGACCCCATGTACATGCACGTACTGCCAAGCTTCTATAAAAGTCATCGTCATTTTCCGTGCCATGCACCGCAGCCTGCCCACCACACCCCGCCCGCCGCGCCGCTCGCCGTGTCATCCTTCCTCGTGGCGGGGAGTCCGCGCGAGATGCGAGAGAGGCAAACCCGCAAAATTACAATTTTGGAGAAGAAAACATCCGATTTTGGCGAGTTGGCATCCGAGATCCACTTGAGGGCATTCGAAAAGCAATCAATCACTCTGCATGAGTCATTGTGGCATCTTAAGGGGCGCTATTTAACAGCAGTATTCTATACACAATGTACATTAGCTGATTATCAGACGCCTTGGAAAGCAAATGGCGGTCACATTCTTCCCGCCATTTTTAGCAGAATGAATTACCATTTCAAGCAAAAGTAGGCCTACTCCCAGTTAAATGTAGATTACACGGCTAGGCTAGAAGACTGTTAAAAACGGCTTATCCCTACGTGTTATTATTAGGATGTGCAAGATCAAACCAACCTCTGTGCAAGTCAGCTCAGTACACTCTCGAGAACACAATAAAAACTATATGTCCATGCTTTCGAGAAATTGTGAGAAATCACCGTCCTATTTAGGCTGGTTCCCTGGCTATACCTGACCGCACTGCATGAAAAATGAAGCCATATGATACTACCGACGGTCAAGGGACTGTTTTCATTCACATTAGGGCGCCCTTGTTAAAAAAAATTGCATGCACATGCATTTATATAAATTAATTTTCAATTTTCTTCAATTTATCTTCAGTTTTCTTATAAAAAGATATTTTGAGTGGGATCATTGCATTGGACACTAGTTGGCTGTTCCGATTCGGGTCGGAACAGCCTTTGTTTTCGTTACGATTTTTATTCCTTTTTTTTTTTGGCTGTTCCGATTCGGGTCGGAACAGCCTTTGTTTTCGTTACGATTTTTATTCTTTTTTTTTTTTTTTTTTTTTGGCTGTTCCGATTCGGGTCGGAACAGCCTTTGTTTTCGTTACGATTTTTATTCCTTTTTTTTTTTTTTTTTTTTTTGGCTGTTCCGATTCGGGTCGGAACAGCCTTTGTTTTCGTTACGATTTTTTTTTTTTTTTTTATTCTTTTCCTTCTTCCACTTTTTTCAGACGCTATTTCGGACACTTGCACATTGATGATTGACTTCAAACTTCACATGGACATTGGTCACTATGTGAATTAGTGCACAGTACTAATGACGTAATGATGACGTCATCACGTGTCAGATTAAAGGCGCATGAAGTTTAATAAATTAAATATTCAAAAATCAATAAAAAATCAACCGTTTGACCTACGATCTTGATTCCTTCGCCATATACGATGACTAACAAAAGTCTTTAAGATGCGCACACGCCTTGACCTTTGACCTCGTTTCCTATTGGTCAAACAGATTTTGCCTTGCCATTTGAAAGTGGTGCAAGATATTTGGACAAAGTCACTTGTGTTACACTTCGACTAGTGTGGGGTATCTAAAAATTATGTTGGTGACCTTTGACCTTGCTCACTTCCGGTCGAAACCGGAAGTGGCCCTTAGTTTGAAAGTGGTAGGAGGTATTGAGATGGGGTCAATGGTGTTATTACCAGAGGCCCTTAAGCTTTCCAAAAATATAAGTGATGACGTCATCGTACGAAATAGCGCCCTCTAGCGACAAGATGATTACGTAATTAAATATTCCAAAATCAATAAAAAATCTACCGTTTGACCTACGAATTTGATTCCTTCTGCATACACGATCACTAACAAATGTCTTTAAGATGCGCACATGGCTTGACCTTTGACCTCGTTTCCTATTGGTCAAACAGATTTTGCCTTGCCATTTGAAAGGGGTACAATATATCACGATGGGGTCAACTGTGTTACACTTCGACTAGGGTGGGGTATCCAAACATATAGCAACACCTTTGACCTTCCCTATATGTCAGATTAAAGGGGCATGTAATAATATTCGATATTTAAAAAACGATAAAAACTCAACCGTTTGACATACGATCGTGATTTCTTCATATGCGATCACTAACAAAGGTCATCCCGAACACCATATATGTTTATAAAAAGGAGGGGAACAGCCATGTGTTCGTTGTCAAGAACGAACACAGGTCTAGTTTTTTTTTTTTTTATTCTTTTACTTCTTCCACTTTTTTCAGACGCTATTTCGGACACTTGCACATTGATGATTGACTTCAAACTTCACATGGACATTGGTCACTATGTGAATTAGTGCATAGTACTAATGACGTAATCATGACGTCATCACGTGTCAGATTAAAGGGGTATGAAGTTTAATAAATTAAATATTCAAAAATCAATAAAAATTTAACCGTTTGACCTACGATCTTGATTCCTTCGCCATATACGATGACTAACAAAAGTCTTTAAGATGCGCACACGCCTTGACCTTTGACCTCGTTTCCTATTGGTCAAACAGATTTTGCCTTGCCATTTGAAAGTGGTGCAAGATATTTGGACAAAGTCACTTGTGTTACACTTCGACTAGGGTGGGGTATCTAAAAAATATTTTTGTGACCTTTGACCTTGCTCACTTCCGGTCGAAACCGGAAGTTGCCCTTAGTTTGAAAGTGGTAGGAGGTATTGAGATGGGGTCAATGGTGTTATTACCAGAGGCCCGTAAGCCTTCCAAAAATATAAGTGATGACGTCATCGTACGAAATAGCGCCCTCTAGCGACAAGATGATTACGTAATTAAATATTTAAAAATCAATAAAAAATCAACTGTTTGACCTACGATCTTGATTCCTGTGGCATATACGATCACTAACAAATGTCTTTAAGATGCGCACAGGGCTTGACCTTTGACCTCGTTTCCTATTGGTCTAACAGATTTTGCCTTGCCATTTGAAAGTGGTACAAGATATCTGGATGTGGTCAACTGTATTACACTTGGACCTAGGGTGGTGTATCCAAAAAATATGTTGGTGACCTTTGACCTTGCTCACTTCCGGTTGAAACCGGAATGGGCTATATAGACTGTGCACTACTAATAGGGAAACGCGAAATTGAGTATTTCACTTGTACACAAGCAATGGCCTATTGACTGTGCACTTCGAGGAAACATGAAAATACGTATTTTGGTTGTACACAGGCAATGGCCTATTGACTGTGCACTGCGAGGAAACATGAAAATACGTATTTTGGTTGTACACAGGCAATGGCCTATTGACTGTGCACTGCGAGGAAACATGAAAATACGTATTTTGGTTGTACACAGGCAATGGCCTATTGACTGTGCACTTCGAGGAAACATGAAAATACGTATTTTGGTTGTACACAGGCAATGGCCTATTGACTGTGCACTGCGAGGAAACGGGAAACGAAGTATTTTGCTTGTACACAGGCAATGGCATATTGACTGTGCACTTCGAGGAAACATGCAAATACGTATTTTGCTTGTACACAGGCAATGGCCCATTGACTGTGTACTTCGAGGAAACGGGAAAATACGTATTTTGTTTGTACACAGGCAAAATGCCTATTGACTGTGCACTGCGAGGAAACGGGAAAATACGTATTTTGCTTGTTGGCTGTGCATCTCTTTTTCTTCTTCCACTTTTTTTCAGACGCTATTTCGGGCACTTGCACTTTCATGATTGACTTCACATGGACATTGGTCACTATGTGAAGCTGTGCACAGTACTAATGACGTCATGATGACATCATCACGTGTCAGATTAAAGAGGCATGAAGTTTAATAAATTAAATATTCAAAAATCATTAAAAAATCAACCGGTTGACCTACGATCTTGATTCCTTCGCCATATACGATGACTAACAAGGGTCTTTGAGATGCGCACACCCCTTGACCTTGGACCTCGTTTCCTATTGGTCAAACAGATTTTGCCTTGCCATTTGAAAGTGGTACAAGATATCTGGATGTGGTCAACTGTATTACACTTTGACCTAGGGTGGTGTATCCAAAAAATATGGTCGTGACCTTTGACCTCGTTTTCTATTGGTCTAACAGATTTTGCCTTGCCATTTGAAAGTGGTACAAGATATCTGCATGTGGTCAACTGTATTACACTTGGACCTAGGGTGGTGTATCCAAAAAATATGGTCGTGACCTTTGACCTTCCCTACATGTCAGATTAAAGGGGCATGTAATAATATTCAATATTTAACAATCGATAAAAACTCAACCGTTTGACCTACGATCGTGATTTCTTCATATACGATCACTAACAAAGGTCATCCCGAACACCATATATGTTTATAAAAAGGAGGGGAACAGCCATGTGTTCGTTGTCAAGAACGAACACAGGTCTAGTTTTTTTTCTTTTCCTTCTTCCATTTTTTTCAGACGCTATTTCGGGCACTTGCACATTGATGATTGACTTCAAACTTCACATGGACATTGGTCACTATGTGAAGTTGTGCACAGTACTAATGACGTCATGATGACGTCATCACGTGTCAGATTAAAGGGGTATGAAGTTTAATAAATTAAATATTCAAAAATAAATAAAAAATCAACCGTTTGACCTACGATCTTGATTCCTTCGGCATATACGATGACTAACAAAGGTCTTTGAGATGCGCACACCCCTTGACCTTTGACCTCGTTTCCTATTGGTCAAACAGATTTTGCCTTTCCATTTGAAAGTGGTGCAAGATATTTGGACAAAGTCACTTGTGTTACACTTCGACTAGGGTGGGGTATCTAAAAAATATTTTTGTGACCTTTGACCTTGCTCACTTCCGGTCGAAACCGGAAGTGGCCCTTAGTTTGAAAGTGGTAGGAGGTATTGAGATGGGGTCAATGGTGTTATTATCAGAGGCCCTTAAGCTTTCCAAAAATATAAGTAATGACGTCATCGTACGAAATAGCGCCCTCTAGCGACAAGATGATTACGTAATTAAATATTCAAAAATCAATATAAAATCTACCGTTTGACCTACGAATTTGATTCCTTCTGCATATACGATCATTAACAAATGTCTTTAAGATGCGCACATGGCTTGACCTTTGACCTCGTTTCCTATTGGTCAAACAGATTTTGCCTTGCCATTTGAAAGGGGTACAATATACCACGATGGGGTCAACTGTGTTACACTTCGACTAGGGTGGGGTATCCAAACATATAGCAACACCTTTGACTTTCCCTACATGTCAGATTAAAGGGGCATGTAATAATATTCAATATTTAAAAATAGATAAAAACTCAACCGTTTGACCTACGATCGTGATTTATTCATATACGATCACTAACAAAGGTCATCCCGAACACCATATATGTTTATAAAAAGGAGGGGAACAGCCATGTGTTCGTTTTCAACGAACACATTTCTAGTTTTTTATTCTTTTACTTCTTCCACTTTTTTCAGACGCTATTTCGGACACTTGCACATTGATGATTGACTTCAAACTTCACATGGACATTGGTCACTATGTGAATTAGTGCATAGTACTAATGACGTAATCATGACGTCATCACGTGTCAGATTAAAGGGGTATGAAGTTTAATAAATTAAATATTCAAAAATCAATAAAAATTCAACCGTTTGACCTACGATCTTGATTCCTTCGCCATACACGATGACTAACAAAAGTCTTTAAGATGCGCACACGCCTTGACCTTTGACCTCGTTTCCTATTGGTCAAACAGATTTTGCCTTGCCATTTGAAAGTGGTGCAAGATATTTGGACAAAGTCACTTGTGTTACACTTCGACTAGGGTGGGGTATCTAAAAAATATTTTTGTGACCTTTGACCTTGCTCACTTCCGGTCGAAACCGGAAGTGGCCCTTAGTTTGAAAGTGAAAGGAGGTATTGAGATGGGGTCAATGGTGTTATTACCAGAGGCCCTTAAGCTTTCCAAAAATATAAGTGATGACGTCATCGTACGAAATAGCGCCCTCTACCGACAAGATGATTACGTAATTAAATATTCAAAAATCAATAAAAAATCAACTGTTTGACCTACGATCTTGATTCCTGTGGCATATACGATCACTAACAAATGTCTTTAAGATGCGCACAGGGCTTGACCTTTGACCTCGTTTCCTATTGGTCTAACAGATTTTGCCTTGCTATTTGAAAGTGGTACAAGATATCTGGATGTGGTCAACTGTATTACACTTGGACCTAGGGTGGTGTATCCAAAAAATATGGCCGTGACCTTTGACCTTGCTCACTTCCGGTCGAAACCGGAAGTGGCCCTTAGTTTGAAAGTGAAAGGAGGTATTGATATAGGGTCAATGGTGTTATTACCAGAGGCCCTTAAGCTTTCCAAAAATATAAGTGATGACGTCATCGTACGAAATAGCGCCCTCTAGCGACAAGATGATTATGTAATTAAATATTCAAAAATCAATAAATAATCTACCGTTTGACCTACAAATTTGATTCCTTCTGCATATACGATCACTAACAAATGTCTTTAAGATGCGCACATGGCTTGACCTTTGACCTCGTTTCCTATTGGTCAAACAGATTTTGCCTTTCCATTTGAAAGGGGTACAATATATCACGATGGGGTCAACTGTGTTACACTTCGACTAGGGTGGGGTATCCAAACATATAGCAACACCTTTGACCTTCCCTACATGTCAGATTAAAGTGGCATGTAATAATATTCAATATTTAAAAATCGATAAAAACCTCAACCGTTTGACATACGATCGTGATTTCTTCATATACAATCACTAACAAAGGTCATCCCGAACACCACATATGTTTATAAAAAGGAGGGGAACAGCCATGTGTTCGTTGTCAAGAACGAACACAGGTCTAGTTTTTTTATTCTTTTCCTTCTTCCACTTTTTTCAGACGCTATTTCGGACACTTGCACATTGATGATTGACTTCAAACTTCACATGGACATTGGTCACTATGTGAATTAGTGCATAGTACTAATGACGTAATCATGACGTCATCACGTGTCAGATTAAAGGGGTATGAAGTTTAATAAATTAAATATTCAAAAATCAATAAAAAATCAACCGTTTGACCTACGAACTTGATTCCTTCGCCATATACGATGACTAACAAAAGTCTTTAAGATGCGCACACGCATTGACCTTTGACCTCGTTTCCTATTGGTCAAACAGATTTTGCCTTGCCATTTGAAAGTGGTACAAGATATCTGGATGTGGTCAACTGTATTACACTTGGACCTAGGGTGGTGTATCAAAAAAATATGTTGGTGACCTTTGACCTTGCTCACTTCCGGTCGAAACCGGAAGTGGCCCTTAGTTTGAAAGTGAAATGAGGTATTGAGATGGGGTCAATGGTGTTATTACCAGAGGCCCTTAAGCTTTCCAAAAATATAAGTGATGACGTCATCGTACGAAATAGCGCCCTCTAGCGACAAGATGATTACGTAATTAAATATTCAAAAATCAATAAAAAATCTACCGTTTGACCTACAAATTTGATTCCTTCTGCATATACGATCACCAACAAAGGTCTTTGAGATGCGCACACCCCTTGACCTTTGACCTCGTTTCCTATTGGTCTAACAGATTTTGCCTTGCCATTTGAAAGGGGTACAATATACCACGATGGGGTCAACTGTGTTACACTTCGACTAGGGTGGGGTATCCAAACATATAGCAACACCTTTGACTTTCCCTACATGTCAGATTAAAGGGGCATGTAATAATATTCAATATTTAAAAATAGATAAAAACTCAACCGTTTGACCTACGATCGTGATTTATTCATATACGATCACTAACAAAGGTCATCCCGAACACCATATATGTTTATAAAAAGGAGGGGAACAGCCATGTGTTCGTTTTCAACGAACACATTTCTAGTTTTTTTTTTTTTTTTATTCTTTTACTTCTTCCACTTTTTTCAGACGCTATTTCGGACACTTGCACATTGATGATTGACTTCAAACTTCACATGGACATTGGTCACTATGTGAAGTTGTGCACAGTACTAATGACGTAATCATGACGTCATCACGTGTCAGATTAAAGGGGTATGAAGTTTAATAAATTAAATATTCAAAAATCAATAAAAATTCAACCGTTTGACCTACGATCTTGATTCCTTCGCCATATACGATGACTAACAAAAGTCTTTAAGATGCGCACACGCCTTGACCTTTGACCTCGTTTCCTATTGGTCAAACAGATTTTGCCTTGCCATTTGAAAGTGGTGCAAGATATTTGGACAAAGTCACTTGTGTTACACTTCGACTAGGGTGGGGTATCTAAAAAATATTTTTGTGACCTTTGACCTTGCTCACTTCCGGTCGAAACCGGAAGTGGCCCTTAGTTTGAAAGTGAAAGGAGGTATTGAGATGGGGTCAATGGTGTTATTACCAGAGGCCCTTAAGCTTTCCAAAAATATAAGTGATGACGTCATCGTACGAAATAGCGCCCTCTACCGACAAGATGATTACGTAATTAAATATTCAAAAATCAATAAAAAATCAACTGTTTGACCTACGATCTTGATTCCTGTGGCATATACGATCACTAACAAATGTCTTTAAGATGCGCACAGGGCTTGACCTTTGACCTCGTTTCCTATTGGTCTAACAGATTTTGCCTTGCCATTTGAAAGTGGTACAAGATATCTGGATGTGGTCAACTGTATTACACTTGGACCTAGGGTGGTGTATCCTAAAAATATGGCCGTGACCTTTGACCTTGCTCACTTCCGGTCAAAACAGGAAGTGGCCCTTAGTTTGAAAGTGGTAGGAGGTATTGAGATGGGGTCAATGGTGTTATTATCAGAGGCCCTTAAGCTTTCCAAAAATATAAGTGATGACGTCATCGTACGAAATAGCGCCCTCTAGCGACAAGATGATTACGTAATGAAATATTGCAAAATCAATAAAAAATCAACCGTTTGACCTACGATCTTGATTCCTTCTTCATATACGATCACTAACAAATGTCTTTAAGATGCGCACATGGCTTGACCTTGGACCTCGTTTCCCATTGGTCAAAGAGATTTTGCCTTTCCATTTGAAAGGGGTACAATATATCACGATGGGGTCAACTGTGTTACACTTCGACTAGGGTGGGGTATCCAAACATATATCAACACCTTTGACCTTCCCTACATGTCAGATTAAAGGGGCATGTAATAATATTTAATATTTAAAAATCGATAAAAACTCAACCGTTTGACCTACGATCGTGATTTCTTCATATACGATCACTAACAAAGGTCATCCCGAACACCATTTATGTTTATAAAAGGAGGGGAACAGCCATGTGTTCGTTGTCAAGAACGAACACAGGTCTAGTTTTTTTTTTTCTTTTTTTTCTTTTTCTTCTTCCACTTTTTTCAGACGCTATTTCGGGCACTTGCACATTCATGATTGACTTCAAACTTCACATGGACATTGGTCACTATGTGAAGTTGTGCACAGTACTAATGACGTCATGATGACGTCATCACGTGTCAGATTAAAGGGGCATGAAGTTTAATAAATTAAATATTCAAAAATCAATATAAAATCAACCGTTTGACCTACGATCTTGATTCCTTCGGCATATACGATGACTAACAAATGTCTTTAAGATGCGCACACGCCTTGACCTTTGACCTTGTTTCCTATTGGTCAAACAGATTTTGCCTTGTCATTTGAAAGTGGTACAAGATATTTGGACGGGGTCAATTGTGTTACACTTCGACTAGGGTGGGGTATCCAAAAAATATGGTGGCGACCTTTGACCTTGCTCAATGTGTTAGATTAAAGGGGTATTTGATAAAATTAAATGTTCAAAAATCAATAACAAATCAACCGTTTGAGCTATGATCTTCATTCCTGCGCCATATACGACCACTAATAAATGTCTTTAAATGATGACGTCAGGACGACGTCATCACATGTCAGATTAAAGGGGCATGAAAACAGATAAATGAAATATAAAAAATCAATAAAAAATCAACCGTTTGAGCTACGATCTTGATTCCTGCGCCAAATATGATCACTAACAAAGGTCTTTCACTAATGACGTCATAATGACGTCATCACGTGTCAGATTAAAGGGGCATCAAATAAAATAAATGGGATATAAAAAATCCGTAAGAAATCAACCATTTTAGCTACTATCTTGATTCCTGCGCCATATACAATAACTAACAAAGGTCTTTAACTGATTACGTTATGATGACGTCATCACGTGTCAGATTAAAGGGGCATGATGTTTAATAAATTAGACATTAAAAAATCAATACAAAATCAACCGTTTGACCTACGATCTTGATTCCTTCGCCATATACGATGACAAACAAAGGTCTTTAAAATGTGCACACGCCTTGACCCTTGACCTCGTTTCCTATTGGTCAAACAGATCTTGCCTTGCCATTTGAAAGTGGTGCAAGATATTTGGACGAGGTCAGTTGTGTTACACTTCAACTAGGGTGGGGTATCTAAAAAATAGGTTGGTGACCTTTGACCTTGCTCACTTCCGGTCGAAACGGGAAGTGGCCTTTAGTGTGAAAATGGTACAGGGTATAAATACGGGGTCAAGGGTGTTAATGTCAAAGGGCCTCAAGCTTTCCAAAATGTGAGTGATGACGTCATCGTATAAAATAGCGCTTTCTTGGGACAAGATGATTAAATAGTTAAATATAACAACATAGGTGATAATAGGTCGTCTCGAACACCACACATGTTCATAAAAAGGAAGGGAACAGCCATGTGTTCGTTTTTAAGAACGAACACAGGTCTAGTTGGAATTACTTTTATCTTCCTTTTTTTTCAGTCAAATGGTTACAAGTCATTGCAAAGGATTTTTTTCACGAATTCCATAAACAGCATTACATCAGTCGTATTCATCGAGACCTTACCTCCAGACTGGTTCTTCTACACATGGGCTGGGTCGGGTCGAGGGATTGGCAATCGATTGGGTTGCTGGTACGTTTATTACATTTAAGAACAGGAACAACAGCATTACATAACTAAAGAATAATATTGATAAACTGCCTTGTAAAACTTTCAGCCACACAGCTGCAGTAAATACTTCAGCAAACCTTTAACATTTTATACATGGTTTTTGTGTTGATTGAATGGTAAAAAATCGTTTGCAAACGATTAAGAAAAAAAAATCAAACTTCAGTTAGCAATTTCTCCCACAAAGGTTTATTTTACACTGGGAAATTCACGTTGTGTTTGTTAGTTTGTTACCATTGCTATCAACACTTTTAGTCAGGTTTATTTTGTCAACTTGTGAAATAAAATTTTGGGTAACTCCAAATTTAATACGTATTTGGACTTTAACTTTGGGTTTTAGCACTTCAAGCCTTCCTATAGTGCCGGGCGATAGTGATGCTTTTGCACGTGCTTAATTGCTTTGTTATGGTGCAGTACTTTGTGCCCTCCGTCTAAACATGAGCAATTACCCAGCACATTTATTTCCCTGGAAGCTTCGAACTCCACCTCACACCGTAAACACATCACGAGTTCATTTGAGAGACGGTGTTCCCCCTCAGAGTATGACAACATCGCACAGTGCGGTCAGATGAGTCACCGCTGCAACGTGACCGCAAAGACGTGCTACGGTGCTCCATGTGTGCCACATCGCGTATTCACAAATCATGACTGTCTCACTACTCTCACAAGAGAGCACATGTCAGGCGCGGATCCGGGGGGTTGGGGGGGGGGGGGTGGTGGTGGTTAGGGGGTGGGGGGGGGGGGGGGTGGTGGTTAGGGGTGGGGGTGGGGGGGGGGGGGGGGGTTAAAACCCCTCCCTGCTCCGACATCAAAACATATAATGTAATGCATTTTGTGTGTGTCCGCCTGTCCGAAACAAGCTGACATAACAATCTGACGGGCAAAACCCCTACCTGGTGGCAAAACCCCCTCCTGGAAAAATTCCTGGATCCGCCCCTGCATGTAATACACTGTACTCAATTTGATAAGGATCGCCAACTAATTTTGATGCTGGAAATTATGCAAGATGCTAATGTTTTGTTATCTGTTTACATAAGGGATCAATAAACAGAATCTGAATTTATTTATTACTTTAAAATATGTTTGAAAATATCATTGATCCCAGTAAGCAAATTTTGAATAGTATATGCTTAAACAAGCATCGAAAAAAAGAACAAACAGTCGATTTTTCGAAATTTGTACGAAACAGCTCGTTTTGTGCGAGAAATAAATTCAAGCATCCTGCGAATATTTTTCTGTCGTTCTTTCGAAAGATCACGTTTGGTATATGGTATATGGTATATTTATGGTATATTTTATTCACATTATCACATTGTAACCCAAAGGTCAAATTGCATGATAATTTACAATATTAAAAACATCAAAATCACAGTAAACATGAGTTTAAAAATCAAAAAGCTGCTCACAGAGAATACTCATTTGGATAACTAATAAAAATTAACACAGACTGTTTTGTTATTAATCGAAATGCGAGTAATAATCTTGCACAGATTTGTGGTGGCTCCAATTATAAAAGGATTGTTGCCTTATATAAGCCGAGGTTCCCATGATTCAGTATTCCCACGATTGTGAGAGAACAGGAAAAATTTCAACTGGCTTTAGAGTTGGGATGAACAAAACAAAAATAAAATTTCACATAATGGCTCGGACGGGATTCGAACCCGCGTCACACGCGACAACCTAATTCTCCAACGTTGCACTAAAACCCCCAATTCACGTCACCAGGTCTTATTTATTAAGAGCAATATTACATAACGCAACTTGTTCCGTTTCGGAAGGTCCCGCGCCAGACTATATGTGTGCGTTTCAAGCCTCGCTTTGCACCCCCGCTCATGTAATATACCGCCAGGGGTGGCTTCAAATCTCGTTTTGTGTCTCATTGTATCTCGCCCCATTTTACGACATAATTTATTTTGGTGGCGAAATATACACCTAATTGTAAATACGTAATTTGGCATTTCGGGAGCACCGTAGCCGCGAACCACGTACATGGGCGATTCCCCGATGACTGCAGAAACAACTGATGACGACAGTAGATACAAGTGATCATGATGACTTCTTCGAAATTTCTCTTTCTTGCATCTTACTATAGGGCCGGTAATAAAACGAAAAGAACGAGGGCCGTCATCTGGTACGGTGGGGAAAACACGCTGGCTAGTATAGTGTGAGGTGACGTCTTGTGTGTTTGTTATAAATGATCGTCGCGGCCGGTAGTGACATTTTGGCAGTTCTTACGTATTTGGGGGAGACAACGTGTCGGCTGTGCCAAGATGAATCACCTCGTATTTTCATGTACTTTGTTGTGGCGGACTCGTGGTTTACCTGGAAAACGGGAAAACCAAATGCAACCTGTTCGAACATGTCTTAATTTGAAAGTAGGGGGAAAACGTTAATAGCATTGAAAGTAGGATGGCAGAGAACGTGTTTTGCAATTGCTAATGTCAAATCCATCGTTAATCCACAGGGAAAAACAATTTGAGAAACTAGCACCGAAATGGCGTAAATAGGGTATCACAAGGAGAGAAAAAAGGGCGAGAGGGAAAAATAATACGGGTTTTTGAATTACGCCCCAGACTTTTTTTTCATGTTGGACACTATGGCGCTATACCATCTGCAACTGTGAGTTAATTCTCCATGAGGGCTTTCACATGCACACTTAGTATCTACTTGACCAGACTATAGTTTTGTTGCTATGTGGTGCACACGGCAGGTGTGAAGTACAGAATCAATACCGTGTTCACTGTAGAATATAATGTCATTAGGCAACCAGACTAGATATTGATATATATATAGGCAGTAGCGTGTACCACGTAGCAATATTACCATAGTATGTGACTTTCTAAACTGCACCTCAATTTGAATGTGAAGAATTCGGAGTACCAGCCATTATGCAAATGTTACATGCAAAAAGATAATTACATGAAGCATATTGTCTTTCACCTAAGCATCGAGATACATATTAATGTGGGTGGAACCAATGGCAGCCGACGGCCAGAGACATGGGGCCAATTTCATGGCGTTGCTTAGCACACAAATTTGCTTAGCACAGGATTTGTTTGCTTTATTTTGCAAAAATGGATTGCCAGCCAAAATCGTAAGTGATGTGTATTGAAAGGTATTCTCCTACTCTTGCGAAGAACACAAGTTGGTGTATAATTTTGGCTTGTAATCCATTTTATAAAGCAAACAAATCCTGTGCTAAGCAAATTTTCGTGCTAAGCAACGCCATGAAATTGGCCCCAGGTGATAAACGTTGCATTTCCCGTGTTTCGGTGAAAGGATTAAAACAATTTATTTACACAAGCGAACGAATTTAGAAAGCTTACGTGTCTCTGTAACGAAAAATATCAAAAACCTAAATTTCCGACGTCGGGAATTGGAGATACAATCCTTTTTCTTGAAACGTGCTTCACATGTTGTACATGTGCGCGTACGCTCATATGTACATATTATGTGTACAATGTACACATGTACGCGCACATGTACATTTACGTCATAACCCTGTCGATTAATTGACCAACCAGCCATTTAATCATTTCTTGTTTTTAATCGACTGGCATTAATCCTTGACGGATTTTTACGTTCTTGGTGCCAAATGAAAGCTGATAACTTTTTCTATTCTAGAAAAATACCTATTTAAGTCTTTAAAAAATAAATTGTACGCCCAAATCGGCCCAAACACGGGCAGTGCAACTTTAATACTTTTCACGAATTGCGTTACACAACACACTGGACCAACGGTTTGTCATTCCGAAGGGTGGGACAATTGTAGTCAAATGCCTTGCTCAAGGGGTATCGAACCCGCAACACCCAGTCTTCACCTGAATGTTGCGACTCAGTGACACAATCTACTTAACGACTAAAATTGCCACAAAAACTTGAAAAGTAAATATGTTTCTGACAATCATAGTACACGTGTGAAAAAATACCTGTCCAATTTCTTTTATCTTAAATAACTTTTTTATTTTCTAACAGATTTAAACCAAAATTTCAGATCATGTAAACAAGGCCAGGCAAATGTTGTTGTGTGAGTTTTATCAGTTTTGGAAGAGAGGGTGAGATTTAAAAGCCATCCGAATAAAACCCGAAATTTCAGAATTTGCCACTTTCGACTTAGCATCCTCCATTGCCAAAAAAATAGTCTATGCCCGAGGTCCCTTTACACCTCTTGACGAGTTGTGAAAAACGAGATGGTTTGCAATAACATTAGGGGTGATCCTGCGTTCCTTCAGAAGCTTTTGGCTGCAGCATGCATATTCCAACAGTCGCCAGCGGTGTATCGACATCAAGAGGAGGCCAAGTCGAAAGTGATGGCAAATTCTGAAATTTAGGTTTTTTTCGTATGGCTTTGAAAATTTATTCTCTTGTCCAAAACTGATGACACTCACACAGTAAAATTTGTCAGGCCTTGTTTATACATGATCTGAAATTTCGGTTTAAATCCGTTGGAAAATGAAAAAGTTATTTAAGATCAAAAGAATTAAAGACACGTAGTAGTTACTATATGGCCAAGTATTGTCCTATATCTTGGGGTTAAATTGCGCCTAGGCCTAAACCTGCAGTCCATTACTATAATTCTGACTAATGTCTTTGGAAAGCCAAAACAAAATGATGGATTAATGTAAAAAGAGAAAGCGATCCATGCAGGCCAACGACCGAAACAAAATACCGAATGTGAATCAAACTGACACCGAAACCTGAAAGAAATACACAATTATTAATGACCGCGGTTTTCAACTCTCGGCATTTGAAAGGCAAATCTAGGGTTAACTTTTATGTTTCACAAGTTGAAATCTTATAGGATCTCAGAGCCGGTTGCTAGGCGACGGGTTGGTCTTGAAGATGAAAGATTGTAACCAAAGAGGGGCTTTGAGGGATTGGTTGAGCAATCTTTTGGTTTCGAATTCTTTTGGTCTCGGTATTCCCGATGAATCACAAGGCGTTGACGCGATGGATACGGAATACTTCTTGGCTTGTATATGGGATGCTCATTATATCTTGATCACATGTTTTTTGGCTTGACCTTACTTCATGGCGTAGTGATGATTATATATGTCCTGTTACAAACGGCGTTATCTCCATGTGTGATTGAGGATGTGTGTGACAAAACAACATGTGTATATTGGTCATTTAAGTACCTCATCTACGTTCCGAGAAAAAAAAACCTGAAAGACTGTGTGCATGCTTTCAATATTATTTGAGAAGCCACTGTCTAATTTAGGCTGGTTCCCTGACTATACTGTACGGAAAACTGACCCATAATACCACGGTATAGTCAGGGGTCTAGTTGTGTTCACATGTTTAAAAAACAATGCGTGTTTTGCACGCCTTTATTATATAAATTAATCTTCAATTAATATTTTCTTATAAAAAAGATATCACAGGCGGAATCATTGCGTAGTACGGCGCTCTGCGAGTGCCATCCTACTTGTTTAGATAACAGATAATTTATCTCGTCAAGTCGACTTTGAACGCGAATTCAGTCGACTTGGCGATAAATTTATTTTTGCAAAGTCGACTTTCTAGATTTGATAAGTCGACTTGACAAGACAATTTATGTTGCCAAGTCGACTTTCTAAATCTACTATAATATAAGTCAACTTAACGAGATAATTTATGTCACCAAGTCGACTTCGTAAATTTAATACGTCGACTTGACAAGACAATTTATGTTGACAAGTCGACTTCCTAAATTCAATAAGTCAACTTGGCGAGATAATTACGTTCTTTGAAAACTTGAAATGTTGCCAAGTCGACTTCCCTCATTGGCTGCGTTCGGGCGTGTACTCGTGTTAACACGAGTTATACTCCTGCGCGCGTGAACGGCAAGAATAACGACACTCGGGTCAGTGAGAGTATGCTCTCCCTACTCCCCAACAAATGGGGAGTGTGCTCGTACTCCTGTCAAGTGTCATGTGATTTGTACGAAGATGGTGGAGTATGGGTGGGATTTTTGGTGAATTTGCTCAACGTGTCAACTCAATAACTGAAACAACAACTCACTAATGTTTGTTTTAGACGGCATCAAAGGTTCTCACGACTTACGGCCTGTATTTCCTCAGTTTCTTGTGAGCAATGAAACGGCATTTTTTTGT
Source organism: Henricia sp. BOLD:AAB3569 (assembly GCA_037783545.1). Taxonomy (NCBI): domain Eukaryota; kingdom Metazoa; phylum Echinodermata; class Asteroidea; order Spinulosida; family Echinasteridae; genus Henricia; species Henricia sp. BOLD:AAB3569. Next base: position 1,982,455 of record JBBELK010000099.1, on the reverse strand, counting down.
GCAGTGATGGCAAGAGACGGCCATCTTCACTGATTGCCATTCGCGCACGCCGACTTGCCGTTCGCGTGATGTGACCCGAGTGCAATGCGCACGCATTACTCCCGAGTAACGAGAACTGCACGCCCGAACGCAGCCATTATGTTTACATGTCGACTTCCCGTTTGCAATAAGTCGACTTACCGATATAACTTGTTGCCAAGTTTTCAAAAAACATAATTATCTCGGCAAGTCGACTTATTATATCTCGACAAGTCGACTTCGATCGCAACACAAATTATCTCGCCAACTTCGTCTTAATCCACATTATAAGTGTGTCATAAATTATCTTGGTATATAAACAAGTAGCATATGGCACTCACAAAGCGCCGTATAAAACGGGACAGTTGGCCGGAACCACTTCTATCTTCAATTTGAGTACAGTTTTTTCGGTCATTAATTGATTGACTAAATGTTAGCACATAGAATGTATTGTAAATCCTGCCTTTAAGTCGGGACAGTTTGGGCAATCAAGAGGGAAAACCACTGCTCCAATTTATTTATTCTGAACATTCATATCACATATAAAATATTAATAAGTGATTATTTTTAGGGGTTATATATGACCCAGGGACCGCCGGGGTGAATAAATTCAATACAAATGTAGACAAATGCAAGTGTCCACAAATGTATTTGTATCGAATATAAAATAAAGATATACTTGTGTCAAAGCTGTCATTTTGGCGTTAATTATGATCATTTTGTACATCCCACCATTCAAAGTACAGATGTTTACAAAATTTACAGGTAAAATTTACCATTCAGTTACATTTTCATTGTCTGAATCCTAATTACTTTTCAGGAATCAACCGAAAAATACAAATGACGATATTGTGACTAAACTGTGAATACCAGTATTCACAGTAACTCAGCCGTGCCAACACAGTGTGTCACTGTCACGCGCGGAACAACAGTTCGTCACGCCATCCATGGTCACGCATTGTATGCAGCGTGCGCGCCAAACCAATTTACATCGCAAATTAATGCCGTCATAGTCATGAAATTTTAATGACAACTGTTACAAACTGTTATGTCTGTTAAAGTCTGTGGGACTGCCGCCAACGTGGATAAGACCGAGTTAGGAAACGTCAGTTCTGGGTAACACCTGTATGACGCATCTATACCTCGTGTTTTTGCGTGCGTCCAAAGTGCGCCCTCTGTTGATTGAAACACACAATGTTTGGCACAGTGTTTTACGGGGGCCTGTTTTCGCGACCATAACCACAAACATATTACTGACGTAATTACTGATTTGACCAATAGACTACCGAAGTAATTACGTCATCTTTTTTTAGTTGCCAAGGCAATGGCTCTACACTAAAAACCACTGAACTGTGTCCCTGTGCTTTTGCAATGGTACTTTTCCCGACACGATTGAACCGTTGAAGCACGATTTTACAAGTGCCCAGTTCGTTCAACGACTCCCATTCCTCCCGATCCCCTTTTAGGGTTTTGAAAGCGAGGACCTTAATAGCACTTGGTATTGTAGTTTGAAGACACAAAACTTATTTCTTGCAACTGACGCTTGGGATGATGTTCAAGTGCGAGGTGCAGAGAAGATATTTGGTCGCAAAAGGCGCAAGTTGTCGATGGCATGCAGTCAACGATAACTGCATGCATGGGGTCGGTCGCGAATGTTCAACATTTGCAATGCCCGTGAGCGGTCGCACTTTTGCGTGTAACCTTTGCGCCAAGACTGGCGCCCATAATTATTTACTTTCAAGTGGAGGTGCAGTTTAGAAAGTCAACATACTATGCTGCTGTTGCTACGTGGTACACGCCAGTGACGCCATGCTTAATAACGAACAGTCTGGTTGCTTTATGCCATTCTCTCCTACGGTTAACACGGTATCGATTCTGCACACCTACCGCGTGTACCAGGGGCCAATTTCATAAAGCCGTTTAGCAAAATAATTTGCCTAATCCAAAATTTGTTTGCTTTATAAAAATAGGTTAATAGTCAAAATTGTATGTCAACTTGTGTTTTTAGCAAGAATAGCAGTACACCAGTAAATTGAAATACACATCACAAGATTTTGACTGCTAACCCATTTTTTTATAAAGCAAATTTTTTGCTAAACAGCTTTATGAAATTGGCCCCAGGTCACATCACAAAACAACAATTTTAGTCTGGTAATCTGGATACTATTGTGTGCATGTCACGGGAAGAGAGTCGGTACATCAGACGCTATAGTCATGTAAAACACGCAAAAGGCTAATCGGCCGCAAGATGGTCGCAAGGCAGGTCGCAATGGGTCGGAGTCACAAATAGGGTCGCAAGCCACCTACAGTGATTCATTGCGATTATTGTACGTTAACAGTCACAATATACAGGGACGTTTTCGGGCAATGTACCGTTTTCTCTCCCGCCCTACAAGAGCGGTTAATCCGTCAGTTTTCGGTTCATGGATTTTACTGTCAAGGCTCTGGTCAAAATGTGCTCGTGACTCACCCACTTTGCGGTTTTACGACCGAGAGAATCCCCTTCCCCTATTTCCCCCTCTCCATCTTTTGATTTTTAATTTTGTCAAAGCAATCAATATTAATTATTTTAACAGCGTAATTACACTCGGGCAATTTTACTCCGCCAATGGGAAGCTGAGACGACGGGTGAGAAATGGCGAGTCTAGCTGGGCGATGGACGCAGGGACAGCTCGGCATTGGCTCGGCGGCGTGGTGAGTAATCTTCCGGCCGATCAGGGTGTAAGTTTACGATCAAATAAACTGCTTGGATAAAATATATTTACACCCCCTCCCACCCCCTCCCCCAAAAAATGGCATGTTAATAAGTAGTTAGAGAGTCTTATATAACTTGAAGTGAATTGCGAGTGCAAACAAAAGATAGAAGGGGGGTCTAAATCTGTTTTGCATATATTGAGAAAAAAATATAACCAAATTATTGAGGTTAATAATATTAATTCTTTTTGGTAAAGAAACATGTGAATTCTCAGTCTTAGAGGTGGGGGGAAACCCCTACACAATCCTGTCCAGGAGAAAACCCACGGAATCAAACAGGGACTGAGAACCCAATCCACCTACTGACATGGACGGAGTTCGAACCAGGACCACAGAGGTGGAAGACGAGGAAAGCACCACTTTTTGTCGTTGATGATGATGGGGATGATTTTATGTTATCTTCGGCTCTATATCATACGATATCAGCTTATAACTTTACTTTTAATTATCAACTTGAAATGACGAATAAGGAGATGCAGTTTTAGAAATAGGAGCCAGGAAACACCCAGGAAAAAACCCACACGGTCAAGCAGAGACTGCAAGTCCACGTTTCCAGAAATCGAACCCGGGACACCTGGAGTGAGGTGAAAGACGGGGAAAGAACCACTATATGCCAACCCGACAGCCTCTTCAAGCTCTTGAATGAAATGACTTCTTTTGACATCGTCCATTCTTCGAATTATACATAGTTTTGTAGACGCGTGCGGCAGCATCATGACCTTTTGGGTCAGAACTAGGGTGATGTTAGTCAAAAATATAACTTTCTTTAGCCTTCGCTGAAGAAGCTTTATATTTCTAGTCGTTTTGTATTACACGAGGATGTAGTTCCTCAACTGCACATTCGCGTATAGGAAAATGTAGACGGGGATATAACACTCATACTCGGGGACAGAATGGGTCATCCGACCGTGAGATGGCACAAACGGTCGCCCGGACAAAGGCTCCATCGTCCCAGGGCCCGCTCCCTCCCTCGCTCGCTCGCTAATTTGCAGCCGTCTTCCCCAGCCGTCATATCAAGCCACTCGCTCCGTGTTCATCAAGGTGAAGAAAAAACGATGCGGGGATAACAATGGGGAGGCTGAATCGATCATGTGGACCGAAAGAGCTCTTTCATAAAATTCGAGAAATATGACCGACATTGTATATGGTATGATTCATACCTTACCAAATCTAACTTTGTTTCTCTCGCGTGCTCTTCACAAATAATTACGAGTTGCCTCGGTGAATCACTGCGAGGGGATTTTCGCGAGATCCGAGGGGCTTTGTTTGTACGTGGGGTCCCTTGGGAACAGGATGTGCGCAACCTCTCAGGGGTGAAAAAGACAGATTTTGTTGAGGTTTTTGCTTATGTTTCATGTGTTATTTTCTATATTATCCATGCCGAATTTGCGTGTGCAACGGATGATCGGGAAATGTGGAGAAGTGACAATGGTCTGTCATTATCTGGTTGCGAGAGGTTTTCGCGTGGATACTTGACCTAAAGCACTGGTCGTGGTTTTTAAGTGCACCTGATCCCAAATTTCACTGCTCAGCTGACCCGGCTTTCGCGAGTATCTCACCAATTAAATGCGAGCGCTTAGAAGAATTATATCGTTGTGTGCCGTGCTGTGAAATTAGTTTTGCTCTTTAAAAAAGTACAGTAGCAGAGAAAATCCTTTTGCGGTAAACTGATGACAATTTGTAAAAAGTAACATTTACTTACAGGAAACAACTTCTTTTCTTCATAGACTCGCCGCCACACACAAGTCGCATCCCCAGCCACGCCATTTTGTGCATTTAATCCAAAGATATCCAGCACGATATGTGCACCAGAGGGATTCCCCTCACTGGCCATATACCTCAACACTCTATTCCCTTTTTGTTAACCCACCAACTGTGTCCCAAACCAAACACCTGAAAGAATTTTTTTTTATTCTTTGGATATTTGAGACGCGACAGGGAAACAATGGAAGGATACCATATGTCACATATCACCAAATGTAACTTCCCCAATAATCCTGTGCCCTCATTGTGAACAAGAGGCATGTATTGTGTTCCTCAGGATTAGTATAGAATCCAGAGAATGCAGAAAAAAAGAGTTGAAAAACGAAAGAGCAACTCGTCAGTAGTATACAATAAAACAAAGTAGTTACTTAATGACGTCACTGGCGAAGGGACAAGCTGTGGAGGTCCCACAACATGACTGCACAGAAAAACATGGCGCCGACACGAGTGACATGCCAGACAACTTGTAAGTCATCAATCCGTCTCCCATGAAATGTAAGACGTGGATGATTGCCCGTGAGTCACTCGGGTCCATGAGCTAAAGAAGAACGATATGATATTGCCAGGTCACAGAAGACTACCAACAAAAGCCGGATAAAAGTGCCACACATCGCGATGACACACAGTGCCATAAGCCTATCACAATATGCCCGCAGGGAAACAAAGGGGAACTTTATCTTGTATAGAGTTATCGACGAAAGGAAAATTGTGCAGCGTGATTTGTAAATGAGGTGTGACGTTGGGAGTGACAAAATACAATCCATATTGTATCTCTTGGTTGGAGCTGCGTTTTGAGCTTTTTAAAAAAAGGAAAAGAACGTTGATAAAGGACACACAACATTTCTTACCATTTGGGATAGAAACAAAATCACGAGGTGTTTGTTATCATTGCTGTCAACATTTTGAGTTTTTGGTTTTTCCCATTTACTGGTCACCACTTATTTTCCTTATAATGACTCAGTAACCACCAAAACGTGTTAATATTTTGAAGGAAAGTCAATTTAAAGGCAGTATACATCATTGGAAATTCGAAAATCAGAAATGTTCACAGATTTACGCCCAACCCACACAATATAAACATGATGACCGTAGAAAACTTTCCCTGAAATGATCTTGTCTAAAGTGCAGTCTTTGAGAAATGAGCAAAAGAAATAGTTTTCGTCTCATGAGACGAAAATTCGTTTTTTAAAAACATTTCGTTCAATGCTGCCCTCACACGACCGATTAATAGCGATGAAATTACAACCTCGTCCCCTGCATCACGAGGATTTCTACCACCCCGGGGACGAGGTTGTCAGGTTGTAACTTTGCAAATGCCCTTTTGAAAAAAACTTCAATAATTTCCTTGAAAATACCTAACTTTTTCTGCCCTGTTCCATAGACTTAAAGGCCCAGTGGATCATTTGCAATGACCCCAAAAAGTAATCGACGAGTTTACAGGAGAAAAGTTCTGAAAGTAAAGATTGAATTAATAGCAACTATCCAATGAAAGGTTTTCGCTCAAAATGATATAATTTTACCAGAAAATAATCCGTAAAGATGAAATTATTTAGATCGTTTGCAAACGATTTACCTTTTTTTGGTTCGCATCTACGCGGTCCAAAATGCATGGGCGCTGTGTACTCCGTGTGCGTGTTCCAACGCGATGCATTTTTATGGATCGCGCGCACACGCAGTATGTGCGCCACAGAGTGCATGACGCAAGCCACCTAGTACCCGATCAACTGAGAACGAATATTTGAAACACCCCGCCAAGACCAGGAAAATGCATTATGGATTTTCATGGTTTTTTAAAACGTGGTACATTTGACAAAGCTGAAATTTCTTCGGATGAGTTTGTTGATGTCTTTCTTTTGATTTATAATGGTTTTATTCGCAGAATCGCTCAAAAACAGCTCATCTACAGGGCCTTTAACATACGGCAACTCAGTGGCGACCAGTGAACGGAATTAATCAATTTCTCCCATGTAGAATTCTCTTTTAAGACTGGATTACATTTTCACAGTCTACTCAATGTAGTGGTCGATGGAAATCCAATCGCGACCATTTTCACTCAGAAAACATGCCAAAAATGCGATGACTAAGTCGGCTACAATATTGAATATCACGCCAGATGCAAATTAATTTTCCAACCCAGGACAATCAACTGATTTTTGATGCTCGCCCATCAGGGCTGCGTTCCAAACACGCGAACGTTGCAAACGTTTGCAACGTTCGCCAACAACAGGGCTGCGTTTCACTTATGCAAACGTTGCCAACATTCGCCACTGGTTACAGTGTTTTTGTGCACTCTTCTATAGAAATCAGGGCTGCGTTCCAAACACGCAAACGGTTTGTTAACGTTGGCGCTGGCGTTTGCTCAATGTGGAACGGATTGTTTGCAAAAATACATTGTCAAGATGGCGCGCAGGGCGGCGCCCACAACCACAACAGTCGTACCGACGTTGTAATGTGGCTCTCCGCTGCTTACCAAATTTTTGAAGAAATGTGACACGTTGCTATTGATTGTTTATCGCCAGCAATAAGGGAGACATCCACGAAAGGTGCAGTGTATTTGTTATTTTCCAAAATGCAAACCATCGATCGTATGTCATATTTCGTGTCGCGCACGCCATTTTGAAATGACTCGCGAACATCGCGAACACTCCAAAAGTTTGTTGGCCATCGTTGGCGAACGTTGGTGGCGCACAATTCGTTCCACTCGAAATTGTTGGCCAACGTTGCCAACGTTTGCAAACGTTCGCGAATGTGGAACGCAGCCCAGGGCTGCGTTCCAAACACGCGAACATTGCAAACGTTTTTATCGTTCGCCAAGAACTGGTACCCGGCTTTTCATAGACGAGTGCACAAAAGTACTGTAAGTGGCGAACGTTGGCAACGTTCGCGTGTTTGGAACGCAGCCCAGGGTACCAGTTGTTGGTGAACGTTGCAAAGTTTGCAATGTTTGCGTATTTGGAACGCGGCTACGGCACCGTGGCGAAAGTTGGCAACGTTTGCGTAAGTGGAATGGAGCCCTGGGCTGCGTTCCACATACGCGAACATTTGCAAACGTTGGCCAACAATTTCAAGTGGAACGCATTGTGCGCCACCAACGTTGGCGAACGTTGGCCAACAAACTTTTGGGTTGTTCGCGATGTTCGCGAGTCATTTTAAAATGGCACACGCGACATAAAAGACGACAGACGATAGTTTACAGTTTTGAAAATAACAAATAAATTGCACCTTTCGTGGTTTTTTCTTTTATCGCTGGCAATACACGACCCTATTTCTTTCAGGCACATTACTATAGTCTCGTGTATACCCAGACCTGCTGGGGATGCGCACCCGGCCATCAGGGCTGCGTTCCACAACGCGAACGTTGCCAACGTTCGCCACTGGTTACAGTGCTTTTGTGCACGCGTCTATGGAAAGCCAGGTACACCTGTTGGCGAACGTTGCAAACGTTTGCAACGTTCGCGTGTTCGGAACGCAGCACTGGGCGCGTTCCACATACGCGAACGTTTGCAAACGTTGGCGCTAACGTTTTGCCCAATATGTGGAACAGATTGTTTGCCAAAATACATTGTCAAGATAATAATAACACATGCATTTGTAAAGCGCCATCTATCTATGTAAACATATTCCGAGGCGGCTGTTGCCATTATTACCGCTGCCATCAGGAAATCACCAGAACCATTTCGCTTCAACTAGGTGTGCAACCCGGCCAAGGCGCACAATCCTATCAGCATTCCCCATAACAGCTTCCCATATATCGCTTGGGTTGACGAGGCAACTGGGATTAAGTGCCTTGCCCAGGGACACAGACACGTTGGTCGAAGTGGGGCTCGAACCCCCAACCTCTGACTGGGAGTCCCGCTTCATACCCACTAGACCACACGCGCTCCCAAACACGCGGCGCCCACAGTTCCAGTGGTCACGGCTTTACATCCCTTCCGAAGGATGAAGCAAGTGTGGTTGAGTGCCTTGCCCAAGGGCACAGGTACCGCAGCCGGATTCGAACCCGCAACCCCAAGTTTTCACCCATGATTGCGAGTCAATGGCCCTAACCACTCGGCCACGGTACCCCACGATAGGTGCAAAATATTGGCGCGGGCGCATGTTCACATTTAAAGCCGTATCTGGATTATTTGGCTACATGTGGGCTATAGAAATTGGTCAAGTTCGTCTATCATTGACTTCATTTTTCTGGTTTAGTCCGATAGATTCGGCTTCTTTACTTCATACACAGTAATTTGTTTAGATCGGAGGAGGCAAAACCCCGCCCGGGGCTACTTTCGAGCGCGGCACCAGGGATCCCTGGTGCACCATGGTGCTCGCCCGAAAGCGTGTTGGTGCACCAGATGGTGGCACCAACTGCTCCCGACCCCCGAGTCGTCGGGACAACTGGGAGACATGCGCAGAGATGCGCGTACTCATGCATAAATCGGCAAAAATGACTGGCGCGTCGTAGAATGATTCTGGAAATTTGGGTTGATATTTTGAATGTTCAAGCTTCCACATCGAATGCAAATGTTGTAAATATTTTCATGATTTATTTTCATCAGATACCTGTGATTAATTTTGTGGAAAACTAAGCTTTTATTAGCGGGAATGTAATCTTTAATGACCGTGGTGCACCAGGGATCCCAAAAACGCTTTCGGGCGCGATTGTGTGTACGCATGTGTGTGACGTAACGTTCCCAACGCCAAGGTGCACCAGGGACGAGCGCTCGAAAGCAGCCCCGGGTTGTATGCAACAGATTACAAGAGTTACAACGACAGAGGGCGCTAACCAAAAATAATGGTAAAAACTAACTACATAGTTTACAATTAACTGCTTGCACTTCTAAACTGTATTTCATTTTGCAAATCACAGCAAAACTGTAAGACACAGACGTTTCACCTTCTCCACTGCAAGTAGATAAACTTTCAGGACATCTCTTTTTGTAATTTCTTTGTGGTAGGCCTAGGATTCACCAACAATTGCCAACTTTTATTTTTTTAAATTAAAACTAATAAAACTTAAAAGGCACACCGCGCGCGCCGTGTTCGTGTTTCTTCCTCCATCATCCATGGTGCCGCGAAGTGCGCGGCAACGTGCCTTTGGTTTGCTACATAAACACTTCCTCCATGGCTACACCATGGAGGAAGCTGCGTATTTCGTAGCACGAAATTGGCGCGCGTATTGCTGACGATCCTGTGCCTTTAAACATGTTTAAAAAGTAACACAGTGACTGAGGTCTTCGCTCGTACCATGGAGGAAGAAACATGCTCGTACCCAGCGCCTTTTTTACAGACTGGTGTGCCTTCACAGATTTATGTGAAAGAAACACGTGACGCAAAGGTCACATATACAGACTAGTCTGGTTCCCAGACCAAAATATCCTGACTATTCCGATATGATATTTTCGCTCATACCCAGCGCGCCTTACAGGGTGCTGGGACGGGCTAATTTGTTGGCGCCCTCATTGGCCAAAATTGTATACGACACGTGACCACGAGGTCACGTCTTTTTCTTGTAAACAGACGTAAATACAATTTTCAAGCAGACAAGGTAGGTCTTGCACAAAGTACACTCATTTTATTTGTAAATTAGATTTTTTCACTGGATGTATATAAGCGTTAACATACTATTTATTAATTATTCGTCTGGCAGCAAGCAACCCACAATGCTCCGCGGGTCTGTATATGTGACCTTTGCGTCACGTGTTTCCGTCACAGAAATCTGTACAGGCACATTAGCCCTGTATGGACAGGCTATTAATGTGTCTGGAGCTAAAAACAAATTTGTGTGTGGATTTTGACCTGTTTTATGAGGCACAAAATGATATGCCTAAAATTAAAAAGCATTCGGCATTCAGCCTATTATTTATAGTATTATAGTCACATTAGCCTAAGTTGTTTTGGTTGTTTTTTTATATTTAAAGTATTTCTTTTTAGACAAATTTCTCTACATGAAACCTACTTTAAAGCTTAATCCATTTTTTTACAGCCCAATTCCATCAGGAGAAAAAAAGATGGCAGTTCTCCAGAAGATGAATTTCTTCACTTTCTTGCGACTCTGTGCATCATCAACTTCCAAAAGCATCAGAAGACGGCAAACACGTTTCCTCTGTTCAACATTTGCAAGTGAAAAGGACGAAACCACCAACAATTCTCAACCAAAGTCAAGAACTTGTAAAATCCGGCAACTCCATCCCAGAGAGGTCTCCGTTCTTTCCAGTAGTCAGCCCGTAGAGGGAGCCAGACTCGGAAACGAAGATCTGCGACTAATGTACAACACCGACCCGAGTGGATTCTTTCTCTCAACGACAGGTGATGGGGACGTGGTGGGGACTATTGCAGCTGTGAGGCATAGCGAAGAACTGGGATTTATCGGATTTCATCACGTGACGGACTCGTACCACGAGGAAGGAGTGAGGTTGTGGGATGCAGCCATGGAGTATCTTGGGAACAGAAATATTGGTATAGAGGTTGGAATGACGGAAGTTGAAAAGTACTCCAAACTGGGATTCAAAGAAGAATGGAGAACTGGTTGCTTTAAGGTTGGTTGGCTGCGTGTTTAACATTTAGTACACAATTTGTGGAACATTCACCAAATAAATTGGCCTTTTGCGTGTAACATATGCACAATGGCCGACACCCCTAACTCTTCAATTTCAAATGGAGGTGCAGTTTAAAAAGTCACATACTATGCTGTTGTTTCTACGTGGTGCACGCCACTGCCTGGCAACCAACAGTCTGGTTGGTTTATGCCATTCTCTCCTTCGGTGAACACGGTATTGGTTCTGTACTTCACACCTGCTGTGTGCACCACATAGCAACAAACATTTAGTCTGGTCAAGTGGATGCTAAGTTTGCATGTGAAAGGAAGTATGTCAGTACACCAGACGCTGTTCGCGTGAACAATAACCTATAGTTTTGTTTTGTCGTCCAAATTTCAAATGTGATTGTGTTAAAGACTATTTGTTATGGTGCCTAATCGCCATTAAAATGAAACAATCAAACTTTTTGGGATGAGGGAAAAAATTATGTTCTTATCATCAGGACTCTAACCCAAGACCTCTAACACTCCGGACAGATGCTCTACCAGCTGAACTATGCCTGGTTGCGACCCATGCAACACCAAGAGAAAAATTTGGTTTATATTTATAAAGGAAAACTTGTGGCTTTATCATAGCTCAGCTTCACAGCTACATGTAGAGCGTCTACCTGAAGTGTCGGATGTCTCTGGTTCGAATCCTGATGAGGACCCTTTACAATATGATTTTTTTTAAAACCTGATTACCTGTGAAGGTTAACATGCAACCACATCATTCCACGAGCTTAAATGTGTGTCTTTCTATGGTAAAAGGCAGCCAATTTGGAAACAAACACAAACAACTTTTTAAAGAAATTTCTTGTCTCGAAATCTTGTCTCAAAATAAAAGAAATAAGTTGAACTTTCTTTGTCAGATTTTATTCGACCCTTTTACTCCAAAATTGCATTGTGCATGATTCTATTTATCAACTGAACATACATGTATGCAGGTTTGATGCCAGATAAAATGGTAAAACACGTAAAAAAAAAATCAGACAGACGGACACCGTTGTAAAATTCTTCCGATCGTTATTTTGTGAACGTACATGTACAGGGGTCAGGGATTCCTCTACTACCCGAGGTTCAAAGCAACAAGCTTCTACGACCCATTGCTAGTATGGGGTATGGTCGGGTGATAGACTTTGATACAGAGGTCTGTGGAGAGCAACGTGTTAAGTTCCTACTTCATTGGCTGAAAACAGACAAGCCTGAGGCTGCACAAGCCGTCTTAGAAGGTAAGATAAGAGATGGGTTGAACTTATCAGGGCTTGAATTTCAACTAAAAATCTACATGACCAGCTATTGACTCAAAAGTATTTTTTACTACACCAAAGCCAGAAAATTATAACTTGTTAAAATTTAGGGGAAAATGATAAAGTACATGTACTGGACTATCTGTCTCATGCAGCACAAAAAAACACTAGACCAATGTTTGTATTACTGGACTCGATCCAGCAGTCCAGTTGGTATTTTGAACCCTGAACACACGTTAGTCTGGGATGAAAGGTACTAAAATGAGCGTGTCCAGATCACATTTTTGAAACCCCATTTTTCCCATGGGTGTTGAGATTTTAATATCTCATTTGTCATATTTTTCTCATTACCATTCTGAAATGTTTCACTCTGAATCCGTACATTTTCAAGGATATCGACAAAAAACCACCCATGCTTTGTAAACTAATTTATTTGGTTCCATGAAGCAGTGCAGTTATTACACCAACGTTATTGCTACCACATCCAAAATTGGAGGTTGCAAATTTCCCGTTTTCTCCCCATGGATATTATTTTGGGAAGGCATTTTATAGGATTTTTGGGTTAGAAACAAAATCCATTTTCGTTTTTTAAAATCTGCACGTACTGATGCTCGAGTCATTTAAAAAATAAAAAAAATCAACTTCTCAACTCTTACCCTCTTGAGGCAGTGGTTTATTTAGTGTTATATATTCATTATTTTTTCCTCCGCAAACATGACAACCCCTACCTCACATCAGACAATCGTGTGGTAGGCTACGGTGCCCTACGCCCTCTCCAGCAAGCTTCCAGCCACTACATGGGTCCCTTACTGGCAGACAACCCCGCCGTGGCCCAGGTGCTCCTATTGTCCCTGCTCAACACCGTACCTCAACAGACGGTCTTCATAGATTCGCCTCTTAGCAACCCCTCGTTCACTCGAATCTTAGAAACTGATCTTCGAATGGAACAAGTAGATGAAAGAGCCAGGATGTACACTAAGGGGAACCCGGGGGTTGATGTGCGGAAAGTGTTTGGTGCGCTGAGCAAAGACATTGGATGATGCAACCCCTACATTTTCAGCTTGTCATCTCAGAGGGATACCGTTAAATGAGCAATTTCACAAGTGTACCAAGGGGAATGCATGGTTTACATCCAGTATAATGGCTTTATGGAACTTCAGTTCGCAGCCCGTAGGCTGAATTGCATTAAGCTTAAAGGCAGTATACATGATTGGTATCTCGAAAATGTTCACAGATTTATGCCTAAATTACACGATATAAACATGATGACTGTAGAAAACTTACCCTGAAATAGTTTTGTCTGAAGTACTATAGTCTTTGAGAAATGAGCAAAAGAAATAGTTTTCGTCTCATGAGACGAAAATTCAATTCGCCCCAAAACCATTTCGTGCACAGGCCGTGGTTTAGGGTGAAATGACTGCAAACCCCTTTTTGACTGTTTTCTCAAAAGTTAGAGACGAAGTACGGAGCTGGTTTTTGCTCAGGTTGGTTTTAATCATATCTTCAATCACACGGGGATGAAACTATTTGTAACAGTTTACCAATCATGTATACTATCTTTAAAAGCATGTTCCACTTAAACATCGAGTTGCATACATGTAGGTGGGTGGTACCATTGGCAGTCGATGGACAGATACATAGAGTGCTCTGGGGATATACTAGACAACCCTTCAGAAGGATAAAGCAATAGACCATATTCCTGAAAGGGGAAAGGCGCGTGCACAGATTTCCATTAAAAGCTAGATAAGAAACAACTGTTATTGAATAGCACATCACCAAAACCGGTTTGGACTGCATGCGGGCCACTTGACAGCGCCCTCACATGTTCAGGAATACAGTCTATTATGGTTAATTGCATTGCTCAAAAGATCAGGTACCGCGACACCCAGTTTTTGGCGACCATGCGATAGCAATGCAGCCACTCTTAAAAAATCTAGATTGTAGGATGGAGGGAAACATGCACCCCCAGGCAAGGAGTTCTAAAGAGATGCAGTATGTGGGGGAAAAAGATTTTGGAATGATTCTTCATCTCGGCAAACCTGGAGTGTATGGGTTAGAACAAGCAGTGAGCCTGGTCTCACGCTCAAACACCCCGACAGGAGGCACCTGCTTGGACAGACTGCTGGGCGCCGACACATTTACCATGAAAATATCTAGAAAAGACTGACTGGCAATGAGAAAGAGGTTGCAACAAAGATCAAATTTCATGTGCCAGCTAATAATACAATGTAGAATTCTTTGTGCTTGGCAAGGATGACATCCATTCACGAAAACAGGTGGATGCCACAGCTTGTGCGTATAGGCCAAGAACCTGGCATTGACAAGCAGTAAATACACATAAGCTGGACGAAATTATTTGTTAAACGCAATTTATTCTCTTGCAACAGTCTCTGTAACTTGGTTTTCACCAAAGATAATATAGCACGGTAGGTGCAAGATAGACTGCTCATGTGAACAGTTACAGCAGCATGCCAGAAAGAAATGAGACTCATCTAGTTTGCTTACTGAAATGGTGCCTTAAAAGTAGGGGGTAGAGTGGTCTATATCTTGCGCCTACGGTGTTATATCCTTTGTGAATTACATAAATGATGCAATTGATCCTAAGACATGTATCAGTCTTGTGGTAAAGATTCATATTAAATCTCATGACGCATTGGCAAATAGGACAATATTTGTGAAATATTTTCTGCTTTCAATCACCTCGCAGTTTTACAGTGCTTTCAGAACTAATGGGTTAACTGAGCTCTCCATGATGTCAATTTTAACAATCATGTTGCTGAAACAGTCAGCATCCAATAAAATAAATTATATTTTAGGTCTTGGTTACATCTCAATTATTTTCAATACTTCACAAGCAAACCACAACACCTTCATTCATAAGCTTTCCCCTTATTCGCCCGCCCCCTTCCCTCTCCTTTAAGCTATAGTCTGGTACTACGAATGTACTTTGTAGTTAAGCCTAGTCAATCCTTACCGGTGGAGTTTTGTGTGCAATCCGGGAAGAAATTGAAATTGTAGTAAAACCCTAGAGGACCTCTAGTGCAACCATGTTGAAGCTGGGACACTGCGGTTGCTTCATGGGGCATCAGACTAGCCCTTAGATTTCTCGGCTCCCTTCCCGGCTTGGATCCTGAGATCAGAAATCTATCCCGATTTGGAGCCAAAACGGTGGTTGCCTGTAGCAGAGGGACACCGGGACACAAACGGGGAATGTGTGACAGGGACCTTAAAGACAAATTACATGATTGGAAAACTTTTAAAAACAGGAACAACATCATTACAGAACTAAAGAATAATGTTGATAAACTGCCTTGTAGAAATTTCAGCCATATAGATGCAGTAATACTTCAGAAAACCTGAAAAATCCATGCATGGTTATTGTACATGAATGAATGGTAAAAACGTTGTCTGCAGACAACTTTTAAAAATAACCACCTTCAGTTGGCAATTTCTCCCACAAAGGTACCATTTTACATGGAAAAACTGTGGTGTTTGTTAGCATATCTATCAACATTTTTAGTTTTTTTTTTCTCTACTTATCAACTCATGAATGCTGTAGTGAGGCTTTAACAAGATCTATTACCATGCAGGGAATTCTAAGATGTCTCTTGGTTGTCCTCCGTTGCCATGGTGAGGACCCCCAGGTGTCTGTTGCTAAGGAAGTCAAATAACTCATTGTCTTTGATCGCTCTGAGGATGTGAGTTGGTAGAATCTCTCTGGGTAGCCTGTAGAAATGAGAATGATTCAACGTAAAATGCACCAGATTTTTCCAAGCTTCAAAAGTCGCCCAAATTAGGGTAAACAATATATACCCGTTTCATACTGGCGCACCAGAGCCACGCTGAACTAAATTACCCAAGAAATTTGAATCAAGTTTGACGAATAAAAAAATTTGGAGCGACTTGGTTTTAAACGTCGATCTTAAGTGTGCGCATGGCTCACATTAAGAACGCCCGTCTAAAACCAAATTTTAAAATGAGTTCGGCGCGATTCTCGTGCGCCTGTATGAAGCGGGTATTAGACCCTTTCATTAATTTTTCTTTTATGGAATTTTTTTAATTCCGGAAAAGTGTTCAAGACCACCCATGTTGTGTTCTCGACCAATAGCCCGCAAGCGAAATTACGTCTTAAACCGCTCCGCACAAAGTATGATGGAATGAATGGACTACTCGCTAAAGCAATGCTCAATTTGTTTGTGTTTACGTACGTCAAAATCATGGTAGTTTATATTGTGCACTTTAAGGCCCGCTTCAAACGTCGCGCTTATGCCGTGTCAAATTAAATTCAAATTGTTTTAATTCGACACGGCACAAGCACGACGTTTGAAGCCATTTGGCTCGGCAAAATGAATTCGGCACGGCAGAAAAATTTAGCTCGACAGCGTCTGCCGTGCTAACTCAATTTAGTGCGGCACTAGCACGGCTCGGCTTCAAATGTCGTGCTTCAGCCGTGTCGAAATTTAATTCCAGTTCGAAGTTGGTCCGCAATTTTGTTCACAACTAGGAATGTGCATGCTCGCAGCGCGTATGTGAGTAAAGAAATAACCAACAAACAAGTGCATCAAAATAATAAATATGGCGACGTACAATGGACAGAATGGAAAACGCATGTGTACAACGTCCATGGCGTTTACAATACTCATCCGCCATGTTGGATGTATTTAAGCTCGACTGGGAGTTTGCAATTAAGTTTGACGTTTGAAGCTACTGCCGTGCTAATGTCTTGCCAAGTTGAATTTAATTTGACACGGCATAAGCGCGACGTTTGAAGCGGGCCTAACTGATTGGAATGCAGCCACCTTCGAAGGATCTCTGAAGTATTTTTGGCAACAGGTTTGTATGGTAGCAAAACGTGTCAAATTCACAGCATCTGCCATTTGTTCTTTTTCGAGTACTCCAAATAATCCCATGAACCTTTGTGCGATGTGGTTTTCTTTACAGCGCTAACATCATCTCTCATTCTGTCTATAAGAATGCACAAACTGTCTCCTGCATTTTTATGTTTACAATGTCATTACCTGTTGTCTGTGCGTTTGTTGTAAGCCTTGGATAACGATTCTCTGAGAAGGGAGCTCAGGAATTGCGAAACCGCCTGAAACAAAATATAAAAACTATTACAAGAGAAAATACATGGAACATTAAAAAATGTTACTTATAAAGGAAGGGAGAGCTTACAAAGTAACAAGCCCGATAAATTAATTTGTCATGTCTACTCACAGAGAACATCACTTCTTCAGCAACAGGAGCGAAGGTGTCTCGAGCTAGTTGAGTTGGTTTGAAGTGGATTCCAATCTAAGGATGACATATAGGGGAAATCAGCATTTTTGTATCCAAATTGTTGTATCCTGGGCCCAATTTTATAACGCTCGTTAGGATCTGTTTTTTGTTTAAGCAGCGCTCCTTCCATTTAATAAAACTCATTCTCTGCTCAAGAACCTAGTAAAGCAGGCAACTGCATGCTAAACTACTACTACTTTTTGCTGACGTAACGCCGTCTTTTTTCGTCACCCTACTCAGCAAAATATGAGACGTATATTCCAACAGATACACAACTTTCAGCCGTTGTTGAAAAATCCCAGTCAGCGACAGACAAGGTTTTTCTTTGGTAGTGACAATCATCCCAAAGTGGATACATTAACGATGATGGTATTTGAAAATGTTTAAGTGGACATATGCAAAGCAGAAGAAGAACGTGTTTGAACAAAACAGACGACAGCACAATCTCTTCACGTGCTTTATAGAACACCAAGCTTTATGAAATACGCTCTTGCTTGAGCGAATTTTCATAAGAGTAACATGTTTTATGAAATTAGCCTGTGTACATGGGCTGTAAGGATATAAGGCTCACAGACTTGCAAGGGCACAGCTTTGTGATGGCCTTGCAATGTCCTTACAACAGCCCCGTAATGGCCTTATCACCTGCTGCGCTTCCTCCTGGACCAGTTTAGCACCGTCGCCGGGCGGCAGGTAAGACCGTATCCCTTTGTCAACTCCAGAGGGCTCCCTCTTGATGCGCGTCTGTTGGCCCAGATCCCACACCCCGATGATATCAATGTCTTCTTCGCTGTCCGAGCAAGCCTGGTCGATGGCAGCTTGCTGTGTCTGAAGTTGCCCCACGATTTCCTCTGGTACAGTGTAGGTCACTGGTTTAAGTAGTCCTGGAAATGTATTCAATGCACATGACACAAAATACAGTGAAATATCTGTAAAGGTCAACCTGCGCCAGGCCAGAACTGTCGGCATCAAGCCAAAATGTAACTAATGGGCGAGTATGGCTGTAGTCGAGTCCACACTTCTCGAGTCCGAGTCCTTGGTGTCCGAGTTCAAGTCTGAGTCCAGCATACATCCAAATCCTCAGCAGGCCGAGTCCTGAGTTCTTGGTTTCAATCTAAATTGCATTACTGACACCTCATAAGTTTGCTTTAGGCCGGAAAAATATTTCTTTGGCAGTTTAAAATCATTTCAAGCAGTTGAAATTTCACATTCCCAAAATTTTGTTTCACTTGTTCAAAATATTTTTGGGCCCAATAAATTTATAATAGAAATAATTTCCCGGCACTCGTAATGATATACCTTTTGTAAAATGTATCTTTATGTATGTGAATTTTTTTCTTCACTGGACTCGGTCCACAGTCCTTAGTTAAAGGCAGTACACATGATTGGTATCTAGAAGAATCAGAAATGTTCACGATATAAACTTACACGATATAAACATGACGGCAGAAAACTTCCCCTAAATTGGTTTTGTCTGAAGTTCTATAGTCTTTCAGAAATGAGCAAAACTATTATTTTTTGTCTCACGAGACGTAAAATGAATTCGCCCCAAAACCATTTCTTCCTGGACCACAGTCCACTTCGTCTTGAACAACTTCGCCCAAGTGCCACTTCGTCCAAAAGACACTTCACCCCAAAGCAACTTCGTGCCCAGGCCGTGGTTCAGGGCGAGGTGGTTTTGGGGCGAAATTACTGTACACCTTTTTTTGACTGTTTTCTCAAAAGTTAGACGACGTAAGGAGCTGGTTTTCGCTCATATGAAAGTTCATTGTTTAAATTTTGGGTCAACAATTTATAAGCCAACCCTGTAATCTTGGGGTTTCAAATAAAATCGCAAATCTGGAGCCAGATTTCGACTAATTATTGACTGGGTGTACTTCCTAGCTTCATGTCATATCACTGGTCTTTGCAAAGGAGAAATTGGTCCACCTTTTTGAGAAAAGAACCCCATTAGACTACGGACCTGCTTAAACTAATATCTTAGAAAGTGTCCTAAATTCTTACCAGCAGTAGAAAGCCAATCACTACTGCAGTTGTGTTGTTCATCTTCAGTTTGTACAGTTATCCCTTTCTTATACAAATCTCCACAGATTTTGCACCATGATGATTTGGTCTCATGATTATCTATGGTAGAGTAGGAAAAATTGGGGGATGGTGTAAAATTCTGTGAAACTTTTGTCATATCTATACAACAATGGAAAATAATTGAAAAACATGACACATTTTTAATGCCAAGAGCATCATGTATTGGTTGTAATTCATGTACAAATGCATAAGCAATGCCGAGAGGACCAAAAGACCGATCCAGTAAGCTCCGCCCATTTTGGAATTGACCAATCACAGCCCCAGGTTGAGGTAACCAAAAAGTGGATCTCCATTTTGGTTACCCAAGTCCTTAAAATTGTGTGCAAAGAGATATGGCAAACTGCAGCACGAGTGACGCAAAAACACAACAAACATCATTTTTATCAGCGCCCAGGATCTAGGACCCTAGCTAGCCGGTTTTAAACAGAGACTGGCCAGACCTACTTTTAATCAACTCATAAATACCTTTTTGTGTAAATCGATAAAACTCACCAAAATTAGCTTGTCGTTTTGCCATGTTTTGTATCCACTTTCCTACACCGCGTTCGTATGTGAATTGGTAGCTGTGCGTCTAGATTTTTTTGTTCTATCGCGCGCGTAATGCTTAAAGCAAGCGTGTTGTACGCACATGCACACGACCGGATACTTGTCACAGTGCACATTTTGCTTTAGGGAGCGTGCAGTTTCTGTGTGTGTGTGCGTGTTTCATACGCGCTGACCAGGGCGCGGGCACGGCCGCGAGCCAGGCTCAAAAGTGTTTACTCGACTGCACATGGGCCTCGCACGTGTGCCGTGTTGCTAGGCAATGCATAGTTCCGACCTGTCAATCAACCGAACCCGCCGACCAATCACAACAGAGATCACCCACATAGGTCAAAGTGCAATGTTTGCAACAACATCACGCGATGTTCTGCCCCATACAATTTGTACAGTGTTGTATGCGATGTTCCGGGTGAATTTTTTGTTTCAAGGCCGGTCGTTTCGTTGTTCAAAGGTACGAAAGCACGTATTTCATGATATGACATCCCTGTATTACTGGCCCTTTACTCAGTGTGTTCTATGATAACTGTCGACCCTGAAACATGAATACCTTAGAGTTTTCTCCAATTAATCTGTGCTTTCCGTTAAAAGTCCCATTGGTTTGTGCAGTGTGTGTGGACATTTTTACGATAGCGTGTGAGGCATAGCAACAATATCCAAGGGGGTGGGGTTAACTGGGCAATCTCGAAACTATGCATTGTGTGACGCACATAAAATGCACCATGCATGTCTTGGTGGCATACACAAACTTGCCAAAGATTGTTTAAAAAGGACAGCCACAGCAAACAAAACACTGGGATTTTTTTAGTGATAATTTAAAAATTACAACCATGAATTTAAAAATATCCAGTACTCTCAATTTAGAGGAGAAAACAGAATTTTATAAATATTTGTATTAGGGTCATTCCACGAGGTTGGGTACATAAAGTGTGACATACCAGATCTGAAATATAAGTAACATTCCAGCCCAGCTACTTTAGTAAGTATATTCATTTCATAAAGAAACGCATGTCCCACTATAATAGTATTTACATCACAATGTAACAAAACTACAGACCTCCAAAATGTACTTGTAGTGTTAAACATATGTAGTGTCCATGTTGCGTAGGTAAGACAAATATTTTATGATCTGTTAGAGATTGGTCAGTGAAAACAACATGATTATATTGGGACACCTAGCCATATTCATTACAACAAATATTTCACCAGATGAATAATTCTCGTCTTTAAATAAAAGAACTTGTACCAACGCAACATGGACACCGCTTTTTTTTTTATATACCCAACCCCATTAGCCCTTTCATAGTGGGGGAGCAAAAGGGTGATGACACTTAGGTTTTTTGTTTACCTGGTTCTGGAGGTGTATAACCGTACTGCCTGCACCACACCATAACCTCCTTAGTGGTCCACATCCTCTCAAACCTCAGAGGCTCTGATTTCTCCCTGGCTTCGTTCGCGATTCGTTTGACGGAGACCGCCCGGTGCCACTCGGCCGCGCGCCGTTTGGCGCCAGACCAGGAGTGATAATGCTGTAGTGAGGTGGCGCTGAACGGTTGTTCGGTCTGGGCTGTATGGGGGGATTTGGATTAGGATTAGAAAGTTGCCTTTCATTTACAGTACGTGCCACAGAAATACAGAGTAGACTGTTGCTCAAGCTACATCAACCAAGTTCATCAGTCTCATGTACGGCTGAGTCAATTCAAATATTCTAACCAAGTGTTCGATCGAATATCAAATATTCGTTTAGCCTGATTTAGTTCTGATTTATTAATTTATTAGGTGTAAATTCCCAAATTGGCCTACATCTTCAGGGGTCAAAATTAACCTGAATTTTATGCTGGTCAGAGAGACCTGCTGAAAATTTGGTGGTCCACTGGTGCTTTTCAAAATGGCACCGAGATACTGCAACACTTTTTGGTTTAAGTTCATTGAGTGCAGGATGGATGGGATTGCTTTTTTGATCCAGCACTGGGGCATGTCTTGAGAGATCGGAGAAAGAAATGTATTTTTTATCTGAAAATGTCTAAAGTGATCGGAAATTGTTCGTAGTAACCAGGAATTCTTTGCATCGAGTAAGAAATGTTTACTGTGGATTACGCATCAGAGAATGTTTCCACGAGTCAGTAAATGTTTTCACTGGTCCATCGGAACAGTAGAGTAAACTTTAATGCAGTACGATCAACCTAGAAATGCAAACATTAAGTCCACTGTGTACATTTGGAGCACCATTTGTTAGAACAACTTAAAGAAAAAAACATTTTATTTCTCTTTCAATTTACTGATCAACTCATTACTCATCAACCTTTTCAAATTATTTGAATACAAATATCATTATTCGAATATTTGGCTTTTGATTGAATATTCAAAGAATTGGCACAGCCCTAGTCTCATGCCCTGCTGAGTTGGTCAAGATGCCCCTTCAAGGTATACACTTTCTAAGGCCAACTTGGCCAGCATGCCCTATCCCCTCACATTTCATGACAAGTACACATTTGGCACTGGTGCTCCTCCAGTTGGCCTTGGTGCCTTTTGAAATTCAGACCAAACCAAGGGCCTTTTTTCATAACGTTGATGCCTGCATGAGGATAATATGAACACCTTGATTTATCAACACTTATTAATTCAACTATGTTTATGCATGGCATTAAATACGGCTTTTGGAAAATGAGTCCCAACTGGAAAATTGATATCCTGTGTAAATGGAGCATTGAGTATTCAAGGAGTATCACAGAGAATGCCACCAAATATTGAAACTTTAAAGCATTGAGTAAAAATGTGGAAATTTTCCTTCACAAGACTAGCGGTACTAGATTTACATCTCACCTCTGTTCTTGTTTATTAACAGAGTCTTCTTCACCACGGCCGTTATCAGTTCTTCCATGGTCCTCAGACCATAGACACTCACTGGACCTTCCTTGCAGCTCCTGGTCAGCTCACGCATCAGGGACGACACAGATTCATCTTTTTCTTCAATCTCCGTCTTAAAACTAGTGTCAGAAGCGGGATAGACGATGCTCTGAGCTGCAGGGGCCAAACGGAAATCCTTCTGGGGGCTGGTAACTGGTTCCTGTTTGATGATGAGTTTCGGCAGTTGCTGGGACAGAATAGGATGAACGACCTCGGTCTTGGGCACTTCAGCTTGTACTGGGCACACTTCTAACAACTCTGAGCTTGATACTGGTGTGAGAGACTTCTCAAGAACAGATTCCTTCCCTTTAGTGGGTTGTTTAATCTCATCATCGACAATTATGGCTTCCTGACTGCTTTCCTCAATTGAAGTACTTTGACTGGAGCCATCCTCTTGTTTGCCTGCTTGGATCTCTTCACTACCCTTCGCTACAACCCCCTGAGCTGTTAATACTGTTGCAGTATGTCCTGGTGGTTGTGCTATTACCGTTTTCAGATTTGCAGTAGTTCCCAAAGGTAGCCTTATCTGAAGCTGACCTGGGGTCATGACCTTTGAACCTTGACCTTGAATAATAAATTTGGAAGGCTGCCCAGAGACACTTGGTTGTCGGATTGCCGTCACAGTTTGAAGTGACTTCCCTGGGGTTTTTGGAATGGGGGAAGGCTGGGCATGGAGGACTAGCGTTTGACCATGTTGGAGGGATTTTGTTGTTGGGTTTTGAATTATATTGATGGAGCTTCCAGGTTTTAAAGATAGTGATGCTTGTGGAAACGGAACTGCCACGGGAGGAAGCTGGGTGGCAAGTGTTATCTTCTGCTGCAAGGCTAAGCCTCCTTGGACGAGTGGCAGTCTTGTCAATGTCTGTCCAGATCCAATTTTTCCAGCGGAAGACGCCCTCTGGACAAACACCACACCACTTGAAGGAGCTTTAGAAAGTTGAGATTTCTGTTCCGGCAGGATCGAGATTCCCGTGGTTTGAGACGAAACTCCATGGACTCCAGACACCTTGGCCACAGTTGTACCAGGTGTTCGCTGAATCTGGATGACTCCTCCTGATGAAATACCGGTTAGCTTTGCGCTCGGGGTTTTTGCAAGAGCAGTGATCGTTTTTGTGGGAGCAGAGAGTGGGTGAGATTTAGGTTGGCTGGAGACTGTTACTGCCCGAACAGGGGACGGTACTTGCTGTATCTGGACGATACTACCGGGGGGAAGCGGAGGTACAATGGAGCCAGCTGGTAAAATCAAGACATTACTGGGAGACAGAAACGGTGCCTTGGACGTTGCAGGGACTTTGGACGTTCCTGCCTTCCCGGCCTGGCTGGAAGCCTTTCCTGCTCCGTGTTTGGTACCTGCAAGAGCCTGTTGACTTGAAGCTTGCTGGAAGACTTGTTGCGGAATGAGAATGACCTTGCCTTGCAGGTTGGGATCTGCAGACTTGGCTGTGATGTAATACTGGGTTCCTGAAGGGGCGGGTGGAATTCCGGCAGCGGACGTGGACTGTTTCTGCGACTCTGTTGGTGACCTCATGGGGATGACTGTAATGCTTCCCGAGGAGGGGATTCGCTTCACGGCCGGCACACTGCCACCTGTTGCAGACGTGGGAACTGTACTCATGACAGGCTTGCTTTGTTGAACCGTCGTTGGCTGGACTACGAGCCCTCCGACTTGGGAACCCGAGCCAAGAACGCTACCTCCAACAACCTGTGAGATTTTCTGGAGACTAGAAGACACCGAACCAATCGGCACATTTTGGACTCTTGACGGTGCTGTGGTCTGGAGAACTGGAGTGCTTTTAACCAGGGCTGGCTGCTTCAGGGGCGGTATTTCTTCCGGCACGACTGTAACATTCGTCAATTCTGTTTTCGTCTTGGTCACATCTTGCGTTGGAGAGGTCGTTTCCTGTACGACTTTCCCCTCTTGTATTCGGACATCCAGAGTCCCCTTGCCTGCAAGTGCAGCATCGGCAACATTGATCCCGACTGGCCGAGTCGGGGAAACATTAGCGGACGAAGTCTGACTGGAGGACGGCGAACCAAAAACAGAACTGCTTCTCTCTTCTGTTGGTGTTATAACCCTTGATGGGGAAGCAGAAGGCATGGTAACCGCTTGTGACGCACCGCCCAAACTTGATGTCAGAGCGGCACTTTTCGTGATCGGACCCAGTGGTGGCATGACACGCACGAACTGCCCGCCCTGTCGCTGCTGCACGGCGATCTGACCTCCCGAAGCGCCCCCAATTGGATTCGCTTGCGAAGAAGGCTGGATGCCGGAAGGCCCAATTATGGCGCTGAAAGATTCCACTGAACCCGAAGGTGGTACTTCATTAGCAGATAGATTTTGATCTTGCTCAATCTTCTGACTAGTTCCACTATCTTGTTCAACAGCTTGACTACTCAGCTCTTCAGACTTCAAAGACCCTTTACTCCATCTAATCTCTTCAAGAACACTGTCGCTTCCCACTATCCTTCCAGAAGGCTCCTTGATTATTGGTGACTCAGACACACACTTCCACCTGGCTTCATCCCAAGAGGTCCCTGGACTCCCTGGCTTAATGCCCTCTTGGTAGTTGACTTTGGTGATGGTTGGGGTCATAGGTCGAGACAAAGGCTGGCCGTGATCGTCAAACAAGTACCTGTCCAGTTCTACGTCAACAATCTGGAAGAAAGAAAACAGAAATGAGGACAAGAGTTTCGATGGGGAATCTGGAGCAGTGGAAACAAAATGGCTGTCTAACGTGCGCGTGTGGGTGAATGTGCCGCAGCAGTTCGCCGTGTTCACCCTCTTCCCCCACCTCTCCGGTCTCTTTATAGCGATAGATCAGACCTGTGCCGGACCCATCCCCCACCCCTCCAGGTAGTCTCCCAGCTGTGCCAACCACGACTCTCGGGGGCGACCAACAGGTCGACCAACAGGATCCGATTCGCCGGATCAGACGGGCAGAAGCGTGCAGACGCCCTACTAATTGAGTTTTGAAGCCAACTGGTGATCTCAAAACACAATATTGCAGTTGTTCCTCACTGATTGAGATTGGCTATCACGTGAGCTTAACAAGCCCTACAGAGTTATAAATCCCCACAATGAGATAACTACTCCTGCCAGAGAGTTCCAAAACAATTTTTAAGAATGCTAATTTTATTCAAATACAAACACTACACAATGCGGAAAACAAAAACATTTAACATTATTATATAAAATGAAGCTTTTGCAGATACCGTGCGTTTCTGATACTGTGCAGCACAGATCCCCAATCCAATGTGCGTCCACGCTGGGCACAGCAAAGCACATGCGTACGTGAGTAACATACTGTACAATACTGTAACAAAAGCACATGCAGTTGTAAACGTTGGAAATGAACTGAAGTTTTTAACACAAAAATCTCGCGGGAATCTTTCAAAACAAAAAAGGCGTAAGCTTCATTTTTCATAAAAATAATAATATTGGATGTCTTTTCAGGGGATATGAGAATATACCGCAATTGTCGTTCAGTATTTTTATAACTCGTGCGGTATATTCTCATATCACCCTCAAAGCCATCCAATATTATATGATTACCGTTTCTGCCCCAAGTGTCTGTAGTCCCGTGTATGTTCTGTCAAGCTGTGGATAAAAATTAGAAAACAAAAACAAACGTGTACATGACCATTAAACTTGTACAACTCTTTTGTTTTTCACCCAAGTTTATGATTTGAATATAGATTTAGTTTCGACTTGTTTGCACATTTAAGGCCCTTAAAGATAGTATACATGATTGGTAAACTGTTACAAATAGTTTTATCCCCCTGTGTGATTGAAGATATACATGATTAAAACCAACCTGAGCAAAAACCAGCTCCGTACTTCGTCTAACTTTTGAGAAAACAGTAAAAAAAGGGTTTGCAGTAATTTCGCCCCAAAACCCCTTGCCCTCAACCATTTCGCCCTGAACCACGGCCTGTGCAGGAAGTAGTTTTGGGGCGAAGTGGCATTTGGGCGATATTCATGAGCAAAGCCGTGATGTCATCTCAGGACAACAGAGGAAATCTCCACTGACTTGTGTACAAAAGTTTTTGTTATTTTCAGTGACTTCTTGGTGTTATAATCTGTAACAGTTTACTGAGTTTGTTTAGTATGTCATTTGCAACAATCCCAGCAAGTTTGTTTGGGTCAGAAATGGATCAGTGGGCTACTGCTACTGTTTGAAATGTAATGTTCTTTCTTTGTTTTCCAACTGTGGGTTCCCTCCATGACTAGCAATAAACAGCGCCCTCGTCTGTCAAGAAAATTTTGAAGTAGAGAAAAGGTCACTTCTTTCTGAAATGAAAACAAATTTCAGTTTGCCCCTTTGTCTGCAACACTTTGATCTTCTGATTCGTGTATAAAAACAAACGGTTGATAATTTTCACTTCACTAAACCTTTAACCAACTGCCTATTTAGGGCTTATTGCAGGGGCAGACCTGATTGATACAAAACACATTACATTGTTTATGGCAGATCAATTTAATAATTAGACCAACAAATATCTTAAGGATCTTAAAATGATTAAGTAGTACCTTGAGTGGATGAATAATGTCCACTTTCTTGTTTCTTGGATCAAGGAAGTGGAGCTGGATACGTATGGGGAATTCTCCCCAGCCTCGTCGAGTTAGGTGGAATGGAGGCTCCCTGATGAGGAAACAACAACTCACGAACGTCAGGAGTGTGAGACGTGATTAACTTTAGAGTATTACTTTAGATAAGTCTCAAAAGGTTCTACTAAAGTCTCGTCTTCGATGTGACTTAAGATGCGACTTTTGACACAACTTATTATGTGATTTATATGACTTGCAACCTGCCCTGAGATCTAACCAGCAATGACACTTGCTATGTAATGTGTGATCCAACTTGTGTACTTGCAATGAGCCCGTCATGCTGCTTGTGGAACAACTTAAAGGCCCATTGTAACATTTGCAATGACCCAATTTTGTTTTTCATGAGTTGACAAGAAAAACCTTACTCAAAGTGTTGATAGCAATGGTAACAAACACCACATTAATTTATTTCCGCCAAAAATCGTATTTCATGTTGGAAATTGACAACCAAAGGTGGGTTTCATAGATTTTCAAGGTTTTCTGAAGCACTGCAAATGATACATAGGGCCTTTAAGGATGGAACAACTGTTACAAATGTTGTTATCTCCATATATGTGGTTGAGGATGTGTATGATAAAAACCAACCTGAGTAAAAGTCAGCCCAGTACTTCATCTGTGTTCAAACATATGGCGTACCGTGGCGGAGTGGTTTGGGTCACTGACTTGCAACACTCGGGTACCTGTGCCCTTGAGTAAGGCACTTAAACACACTTGCTCCATCCTTTGGAAGGGATGTAAAGCCAATGGTCCAGTGTGTCGTGTAACGCACTTAAAGGCAGTATACATCATTGGTAATCTCGAAAATCAGAAATGTTCACAGATTTACGCCTAACGTACACAATATAAACATGATGACCGTAGAAAACTTCCCCTGAAATGGTTTTGTCTGAAGTGCTATAGTCTTTGAGAAATGAGTAAAACAATTAGTTTTCGTCTCATGAGACGAAAATTCAATTCGCCCCAAAACCATTTCGCCCAAGTGCCATTTTGCCCAAAACCACTTCACCCGAGTGCCATTTCACCCCAAATTACTTCGTCCAAACACTACATCGCCCAAATGCCACTTCATCCCAAAACCACTTCGTGCACAGGCCTTGGTTCAGGGCGAAATGGTTCAAGGCGAAGTGGTTTTGGGGCGAAATGACTGCAAACTTTTTTTGGACTGTTTTCTCATAAGTTAGACGAAGTACGGAGCTGGTTTTTGCTCAGGTTGGTTTTAATCATGCATATCTTCAATCACACAGGGGAATAGAACTATTTGTAACAGTTTACCAATCATGTATACTATCTTTAAAGATAGTATGCATGATCAACCTGAGCAAAAACCAGCTCAGCACTTCGTCTAACTTTTGAGAAAACAGTCAAAAAAGGGTTTGCAGTCATTTCGCCCTAAAACCACTTCGCTCTGAACCATTTCGCCCTGAACCACGGCCTGTGCACGAAGTGGTTTTGGGGCGAAGAGGCATTTGGGCGATGTAGTGTTTGGACGAAGTGATTTGGGGCGAATTGGCACTCGGGCCAGAGAACTCTTTCGTGAAGAGTAAGGGGATTACCCAGTGTCTCTGGCTGTCGGCTGCCAATGGCGCCACCCACCTATGTATCTTGTATGTTTAGGTGGAACATACTTGTAAGCTTCATGCAATTCAGCCTACGGGCTGCGAAATGAAGTTCATTAAACTTGTGATTTGACCTGCACACAACTTAAACTCTGGCTAGCAACATAACTTGCAAATAGGGATGGGATGTTTAACCGGTTAACCGTTCAACAGAAAAAAAAAAATGAAAACCCGGTTTTGCCAAACGATTAAACGAAACCCATTTTAAAGAATTTACAATAGAGGGTTATTTGTAATGACTTCATGAAACTGAAATAAATTTATATGAGGTTGTAGTAAAAATTCGACCAGATAATGATTCCTTTAGGGGCATAGGGTATTGTGTACATTGCACATGCATTTATGAACATCAGCAACAATATTTAGTGTCAACTGAACGATTAAAGGCACAGGCTCAACAGCAATGTGGGCGCGCCAAATTCGTGCCACGAAATACGCAGCTCCATAGCAAAGGCATTGAGCTGCGTATTTCGTGGCACAAATTTGGCGCGCACACATTGCTGACGAGCTTGTGCCTTTAACCGGTTAACCGACACTTAAAAGAATTGCAAACCGGTTTCTGAATTAGCCGTAAATTCCCATCCCTACTTGCAACACAAATTATGTACCAATTTTATTTGATGGACAATTCTTCTTAGATATTATTGAGGTTTCAGCATGCATGCATGGTTAGTGATCATGTCTACACTTTAGCTGAACCTCAATTTTTACACTTCGCTGTCCGTTTTTCACAAAGATTTAAAAGCATTCTCATCAGCGTTCACAACAAAACTAAAGTCAGGATTTGTGTAAATGCCACAAGTACGTACACACCGACAATGCAAAATACACTAAAAGTCGTTTTGCCTATAAACTGCATAATAATAATAATAATAATAATAATAATAACGGTTTTTATATAGCGCTTCACACTGGCGTCCCAAAGCGCTTGATAAGAATTTTACTTTTTTTTTTACATTTGTAGTATACAATGAACTAGAGAAAGAAATTATACAACAATTAGAAAAATAGATGTGTCTTGAGCAATGTTTTAAATTCTGATTGGGTTTGCACATCCCTGATGTTGTTGTGGTAGAGAGTTCCAGAGCGCAGGGGCTGAAAACGAAAAGGAGCGATGACCATAAAACTTAGTGCGAGTGACTGGTTGCTTGAGTTGAGTTAAAGAACTAGAGCGAAGTGTGCGGCGAGGTTGATAAACTTGGATGATGTCCTGGATGTATGGGGGTGTGGATCCTTTGAGGTATTTGTAAGTGAGAAGGAGAGTTTTGAACTGGATGCGTTTGGACACAGGGAGCCAGTGTAGTGTGCGGAGGATTGGTGTGATATGTTTTCGGGGCGATGATCGTGTGACTAGTCTGGCAGCAGAATTCTGAATGCGTTGAAGTTTCGAGATGTGTGATTCGGGAAGGTTGAGGAGCAAGCTGTTGCAGCAGTCAAGACGACATAAAACAAATGCATGCCACTCAAACCTCACTATTACTTACTTGACTTCAACCAGATCATTGGGTCTGTAGCTGGGATGCAGGAAGAACCATATGCGCTTGACAAAGTGGTCAATCCTTGGTTCCTCGGGTGGGCCTCGTACATAAACCATCCACTTGTGGGTTGATGGGTCACTGTCCTCACGATTCTCAGGTGGGATGTATCTAGCCAGGTTAAGAATAAGTATACGCTTGAAAAACAGAAACACAAATTATACACTGACTGAATGATCAAGGGGAGCGAGAGATGTAACATTTTACCACCCTTCCTTGGGATGTAAGGGCCTTATCGGGATTCGAACCCGAGACCTCCGACTCACTAGGCAGATGCTGTACCAGCTGAGCTATAAGGCACAGTTGGTATACTCCATCAGGTTTTCTATATGCACCAAATTTTTCTCTTGGTGTTGCATGGTAGTGCAACTGGGCAAAGTAACAAACACAACATCTGGTATGGTGCCTGATCACCATTGAAATTAAACGACTAAACTTTGGATGAGAGAAAAATCGTAAGGGCCTTATCGGGATTGGAAACCCGAGACTTCTGACTCACTAGGCAGACACTCTACCAGCTGAGCTATAAGGCATAGTTGGTTTTCCCTATGGACCAGCCTTCGTAAGAGCCACCAAGGTGTGCCACCCTGCCTTCCTGAGCTCCAGCTGCTTAAGAGATGCACAAATGCAGTGGTCAGCTCATCCAATGCAGGTTTAATCAGATTGATGACCTGACAAAATTGGTTTTCTGAAAGCCCCTAAATTCAGACACGGCCACAACCACATGGGAAAATTAGCCTGTTGCGTGTAACATTTGCACAATGGCTGGTGCTCCGAATTCTTCACATTCAAATGGAAGTGCAGTTTAGAAAGTCACATACTATGCTGTTGTTGCTATGTGGTGCAGGCCAATGCCTTGCAACCAACAGTCTGGTTGCTTCATGTCATTCTCTCCTACAGTTTACGTTATTGATTCGATTCTGTACTTCACACCAGCCGCGTGCACATTGGGTGCGTGTAAAAGGAAGTATGTCATTACACCAGATGCTATTCATGTGAAACACGCGAAACACTACTAAATGGCCAATTCAGGCTTGCCATGAAAATGTTTGGTACTCACTTGGAAACATTTCCAACGATGATTCGCTTCTTGACGTGGAATCGAGAGCCCTCGTCTGACTCCACCTGAGACACTAGCGGCTTGGGGTGAAGGAGAGGTGGTCCCACTCCAAAAGTGTCCTGATAATAATGATAATGATAATGGAATCTTATATAGCGCTCATATCTATCCTGCAGGATACTCGTGGCGCTTTACACCTTATCACCCTGGTCATTGGGCACAACTCCCTGGGGAGTACGCAGCCCCGGCAGCCTGCCACACAAGCACTCAACGGCTGCGACCCTTGCAGGTACCCATTTACTCCTGGGTGGAGAGAGGCAACTTATGGCAAAGTGCCTTGCCCAAGGGCACACACACCTTGGTCGGGGCCAAGATTCGAACCCACAAATGCAGATTTTAAGTACGGTCTTGAATTCAATGCACCAAACCGTTTGGCCATATGGTACTCCATATATATATGGTACTCCATGATGGTAATAAAAATGTGTGTATTCGAATTTACACTGGACCGATTAAAATTCTGGGAACACAACCAATTACATGTAGGACAACATCCTGACTAGGCTTGGGAGACTTCACATTTTCGGAGTCGACTCCGTTTCCAAAATAGCATCAATGGAATTGCGGGAAATAATTGTTCACGGGAAAAAATACTGAGCATGACTGGTGAACTGTTAACAGCGTTATTTCCACCCGTAACTAAAAGCATATGTTGACAAAACTGCCGTGTAGAAATTTCAGCCACATAGATGAAGTAATACTGGAGAAAACCTGAAAAACCCATGCAATGTTTTTGTGCATGCATGAATAGTAAAAAGGTTGTCTGCAGACAACTTTTAAAAAAGAAAAAAAAGAAAAAGGCACCTTCTGTTGGCAATTTCTCCGACAAAGGTACCATTTTACACAGGAAAAAAATCGTGTGGTGTTTGTTACCATTGCTATCAACATTCTACTTGGATTTTTCTTGTCTTGTTTTAGGTCAAATTGTAGGTATTAACTGCAAATGATGTATTGGGGCTTTAAACCCAGCTGGACCCTTTGCATAATGAGGAATGTTCCCCAAATATTAAAACCACGTAATCAGCGCCTGAAGTTAAATATACGTGAACAATTTGTCCACAATCGATTTTTTTTTTTTTTGCATATTTGCAATGCATAAGTATTCTAGATTCATCCCAGAGTAGTTGGTTTTGTCAAAATGTTAAATAAACTGTTTAAAAAGGGGATTTTCTTATTTTCGTCTGCATCACCTGTGTAACACGATTTTTTTTAAAAGCCGTTTTTCTTGAAAAATCTTTTTGGTAACGACAGCGCGCTGAGTCATCTTTGTTGTGTCATATTTCCAAAATCCATAAGTTACAGAAATAAATTTGGTGTCATTGGAAAGCTGAAGAACTAGTCTTTCTTCTCATGCATAAACCTCAAAAAGTCAAATGTGGGGGACATTCCTTATTATGGCGTGGCAGGTCACATTTAGGACAATTCACGTGACATGATTTCTGCCAATAGGAATGCATGAGTTTTCCAAGGTATTTCTGAATAACAAATAAAGGATGCAGTATAAACACTAACCGGCCCCGTATTCCGAGGTCCTTTGGCCCCGCCCCCTCCAGTCGCCTCCTCAATCTCCAACGGGTCCACCCTGCTTAACTGCTCAGACTCGGGCGATGACCGTTCACTCTGCTGACCAGACCATTGCCAGCTGCTTGGGGTACTGGCTGGTTCTAATGCTGGTATGGTGCCAGTGGAGGGTAGAGTGTCGTCTTCTATGGTAGTCGGTACAGCTGATTGCAGATCAGAAGGCGCCGGGTCGGCCGCTGCCTTAAGTTTGTTGGTCAGGGCGCGTTGGAAGGCGGGATGGTTCAGGTTGTACTTGATAGATCTGGTTTTCTGTAATACAGTGAAACTTGTGTATAGTTGGCACCCAAGGGACCAACAAAATGTGGCCAGAATATGCAGGTGACCCTTATATAGAGGTTTAGCGTACACGTGCAGGAATATCCAAACACCATAAAACATACCACAGTGCATGTCTATAGTTGAAAAACAGCTAAAAGTGAAGTGTATGAAAGGTTTCCTCATTATAAAGTTGAAATTTGTTTTGTTTTTAACCATTTTTTAAAGCTCCTTATAAAATTTCCAACAGTAGCTAGATTCATTGAGGCGATTTACTGTGTTTGGCCAGATTATCCAGGTTCAACCGCCATAGGATTGTGCATACAGAAATCCTAGTGCACTGGATGCGTTAGAGAGGGGCCCTAATATCAAGGTTACACCTCCATATCAGTGTTTGCCCTTAACTTTTTTCCCAACTGGCCAACAGGGCCAGTTGGCTTAAATCTTCACTGGCCCATCGGCATTTCAAGTGGCCCGGTTACCGTTAAAATTTCTGGTTTTTCATTTTACACACAGTCAACCTTTAAAGTTTGCAATAACCACATTTGAGTAAATAAATTAGGAAAATTTGGTAGTCATAAGGTTCTCCCCATTAAAAGTTTGAAAATGTGTGGTACATTTTAGAGCTTTCTGGTGAATTTTAGAGCTATTCTGGAGTCTTGAAAGGCTCTTTTGTTATAAATTCTCAAGGATGCATGTTTTTGTGCACATTAATCCCTTCGCAATGGGGAACTGCATATACATGTATGCAGTTCTAAGTGTGAGTGTACTCTTGGGGGCGGTTAAGTAGCCCATAGTACCAGGGGCCCATAGTACTACCTGTGACTGGACTTGGGAAATAAGATTGATTTACGACTTGAAATAAACCTAGTCATCAAGTTTCCAGCCCCAGAGACATACATGTACATAACTGCAAGTGCAGTCTTTTGCTCCAGGGAATAAAACTGTAGTACAATGTGGGTCTGTTTTATTTCAACTGGACAGCCGGACCATTTAGGGAGGCTTTCCAGCTGGCCCGAGACGATTTCAACTGTCATTTGGCCAACGGACCAGTGCTAATTTGAACGCTGCATATGTTTGTGTACAAACTGGTTTGGGACCGAACAAATGTGGCCACTTTAGACAGGTGGCCTCTTTATAGAGGTGGCCCTAAGAGCAGGTTTCACTGTAAATATATTTTAAAGACAGATTACATGATTGGAAAACTTTTAAAAACAGTAACAACAGTATCATATAACTAAAGAATAACTGTCTTGTAGAAATTTCAGCCACATAGATGCAGTAATACTGAAAAATCCGTTCATGATGTTTGTGTTGAATGAATAGTAAATTTTTTTTAAAAGCGCCTTTAATTGGCAATTTCTCCTTAAAGATAGTATACATGATTGGTAAACTGTTACAAATAGTTTTATCCCCCTGTGTGATTGAAGATATGCATGATTAAAACCAACCTGAGGAAAAACCAGCTCCGTACTTGGTCTAACTTTTGAG
Organism: Henricia sp. BOLD:AAB3569; assembly: GCA_037783545.1. NCBI lineage: Eukaryota > Metazoa > Echinodermata > Asteroidea > Spinulosida > Echinasteridae > Henricia > Henricia sp. BOLD:AAB3569. Next base: position 1,947,094 of record JBBELK010000099.1, on the reverse strand, counting down.
AAAACAGTCAAAAAAGGGTTTGCAGTCATTTCGCCCCAAAACCACTTCGCCCTGAACCATTTCGCCCTGAACCACTGCCTGTGCACGAGGTGGTTTTGGGGCGAAGTGGCATTTAGGCGATGTAGTGTTTGGATGAAGTAATTTGGGGCGAAATGGCACTTGGGCGAAATGGTTTTGGTGCGAATTGAATTTTCGTCTCATGAGACGAAAACTAATTGTTTTACTCATTTCTCAAAGACTATAGCACTTCAGACAAACCATTTCAGGGGAAGTTTTCTACGGTCATAATGTTTATATTGTGTAAGTTAGGCGTAAATCTGTGAACATTTGTGATTGTCGAGATTACCAATCATGTATACTGCTTTTAAGGTATCATTGTACATAGGAACAAATCATGTGGTGTTTGTTACCATTGCTATCGACATTTTTAGTCGGGTTTTTCTGTCAACTCATGAAGTAAAATTTTGGGTCACTGCAAATCCTGTGTTGGGCTTTAAAAAAAAAGAAAGTGCAATTTTCCTAAAATATTGATTTTCGATCAGAACAGAAGTTCAGTGAACTTGTGGATAACAATGCACTGATCTGTCAATCACTTTTCAATCGCTTTCAAAACTATTCCGCTTCAGTAATTTTGTTCCAGGTACAAGAGAACCTTCCAGAGCAAAGTGATTCCCACAGTAAGGCAAAAAAAAAAAGAGACTATGTTTAGCTTTAGTGCGCGCATCACTTTAAACCCTGCGCGTCAAAGCTTTTTCTTTTCAAAAACAGCACCCCCCCCAAATATCGTTAGCGTGCGCGTAACTTTCAACCCTGCACGTCAAATTGTTTTTTTTACTGAGACACGCACCGTCTGTTGAGTGTTTTGATTAAAAACATGCCTTTATTGCTTTGAATCCACTCACACAAAAAAAAAGCGAACAAAAAAAGCCGCGTCACCGCATCATTTTGGGAGACTTCAATTTACGCTAAACATAGTTCTTTTTTGTTTGGCCTAATGAAATGTGACATTTTCTGTTTGTGGGAGAATCAATTTTGTCGAGTTTTCAACCTTACCTCTGGATCCGTATGTCTCCTAAACAGCCCTATAAGTTTATAGTTGGGATGTTCACTACATCAGAATGTTCATTATAGCAGTTTGTTATGACCACTTTCCGCTTGGGTCACTTTGAGTCAAACCCACTTCCTTTTCGTTTAGTTTCATCCAAACATTTAGGGGCTGAAGAAGGGGATATATGTGCGCCCAACTTCACACCCCTAACCACTCCGCCCCCGCCCGCTACTCCGCCCCCGCCCGCTCCCCCGCCCGCTCCCCCGCCCCCGCCCGCTCCCGCTCCCCCTCCCCCTCCCCCCCCCCCCCAACCCCCCACCCCAGCTCAACACATACCTCTCCTTTAACCGAGGATTGGCCGAGTCCGATATTTCCATAGTAGTTTGCCATGATGCATGCTCGTAGTTTGTCCAGCATTGCTCGAACCTGGTGAACTCGCTGCACAGAAAGTGAGTAAAAGCAATTTGCTTTTATAACGTTGGAACAGCACACAGGCAGTACACAGCGCCCATTTCAGACCACCCCAACGTGAACTAACTAAGTAAATCGTTTGCAAACGATCTAAATAATTTCATCTTCATTGATAATTTTCTGGTAAAATTATATCATCCATTCAACTCCGCTTTGCCTCGTTGAATGGAACATACCATCTGAAAATCATTTTTTCAATCTGAAAAAAAGGCAAAGTTCTAAAGGTTGAATACTGTAACGCCGGTCCCAATCGGCTAGCAGAGGGCGCCAGCACCATTCCACGGTAAGGCCGGCTGACGAACTGAGGGCGCTAACACGGCTCCACGGAGCCGGTTGGCGCGAGCCCCTGCTAGCAGGTAGGGACACCCGTTCGCGCGGGAAACGTTTCCTGAGCGCCATTGTTGTTTTGGGATGTTGTTGAAGGAAGAGTGTTGAAATAAGCGTGGAGAGTTTAAATTAAATATTTCTTCTTTACCCTGGGGGAACCTCTCAGTGAAACACTGTTTTTCAGAGGTGCCCAGCAACTACAAGAAACTGCCTAAACATCGAGATACATAGGCGTGTGGCGCCTTCGGCTGCCGAGCCAGGAACACCGGGGAGAATCCCCTTCTCTTTACGAATGAATGCTCTGGGATCTTGTAAGTGCGTTACACAACACACTGGACCAACGGCTTTACATCCCTTCCGAAGGATGGAGCAAGTGTGTTTAAGTGCCTTGCTCAAGGGCACAGGCACCGCAGCCGGGGATCGAACCCGCAACCCCAGGTTTTCACCCGAGTAATGCGAGTCAGTGGCCTAAACCGCTCGGCCACGGTACCCCACTGTGTGTTCTTTCTTGTGTCGAGTATCAAATAACAAGTAGGATAAATTCTTGTTACAATACCACACCTCATCAATAAGCTCCACTTCCTTCTCTTTGCGTCGCATCTCAACTACAAATTGACGCTTGATGATTTCTTCGATCTTCTTCACTGTGACGTCTTTGGCTAAACAAGAAATATACACAATAAATACTGACACTAAGAATTTAGAAGTTGATCATTGATATTTTTCTTTGAAATGACTTATCAAGTATCAGTTAGTGCAGATTTGATAGAAAACCCAAAATTTAAGAGTGAGAAAAATCAAAGATGTTCTTAGAAAATGCTTGGACATTTTTTGTATTTTTTTAGTTTATGTCACAACTGGAATTTGACGAAAGTATTATTGGAATCGATAGCTTGGATGATTTTAGAATATAAAATACATTTCCATCGCAAAGGATTAGTTTCAGAGAAAAATCACGGAAAAAATATTGCATATGATTGCACGCAAAGCGGCCGGCCAGAAACCAAACGGATCATCATGCGCACGCCCTCTTTCTTCGTGCGCTTCACACACTGCTCGGCCGGCAGCAGTTTCACACACTTTTGTATGGAGGCGGGCGTGACAAAAACACAGAATTTTCATGTAAATGCAACATTTGCGACGGAAATGTCAATGGAAAAGGTATTTCAAAATCATCCAAGCTATCGATTCCAATTATTATTTTCCTTAAATTCCAGTTGTGACATAAACTAAAAAAATACCACATTTTCCAGCCAGTCATGTTTTGCACACAAGGGGCCAATTTCATGGCACTGCTTAAGCGCTAGCTGAAAACATGTGCTTACTGTAGCAGAAAAGTTGTGCTTACTTTATGGCTATTTCACGGCCGCGCGTGGTAGGAAATGGGCACTGTTGTGTCACTAGTGTTTAGCAAACGTTTAGCAGTGCTTACACGTTACGGTCTCCATAAAATAGCTGGAGCCTCCGTCAGCACAAAATCGGTTGCTAAACAGTGCCATGAAATTGGCCCAAGGTCTGATAAACTACTAAATTCTCTCTGATATTTTATTTTCACTGTACCATCCTTTTCGAAGAGCCGTTGTCTTTTGCTGGCCGTCATTACTGCAATGGTCTCATAATCAGGATCCTGGTCTTGAAGCGGACCCACCGACTCTGCTTTACGTTTTGTAGTCATCGTGAATCTGCAAAATTCAAATACAAAACCTACAATTTTATTTACTGTTTTTGGTATTTTTTTCATAAGATGAGGGAAATTTAAGGTATTTTTTTCGTATACATTGAACAAAGATTTTAGGGAAATTACCTCCGAGAATCAACAGATAATGTAATTTTAAGATATACTTCCCACTTGCACTTTTGTCACAAATGTTGCTTTTCTGTAGAAAAATTACATTTTCTCCTTCAAAAATTGCCTTCAGTTAGTGTACGCACAGACCGCTCGCGGCGTCATTCTGTGCATTACTTTATGCAGTAATTTTATCATTTATTTATCTCAGAAATGCAACATTTGCGACAGAAGTGCAAGTGGGAAGTATATCTTAGAATTTGAAGATCTGTTGATTCCAGGAGGTACATTGTAATTTCATTCAAATCTTTGTTCAATGTATACGAAAAAAATACCAAAATGAAATAACTAGGATCACAATATCTCAGAATCTAATTCCAAGATATTCTCGCGGTTGCACATAGCCTACTTGTACTTTTTTGACCTGATGTCATAGGCCTTTGCATACGGGCATAGCATCATGACTGCAGTGAAAACAAAACGTAATTTTTCTTTAGTCTTACTAGATTTTCCCCGTAATCTTGACTGCTTTGAACATCGACCATCGAGGTACATACGTCATTCCGCAAACAAGCAATAGTTTAGGCCTACCACAAGATGGTGGGCTCGCTCGTCTGCGGCGCTGCGCGCTGATTGGCTGTGAGCTGTGAGCCCCCTCCTCCTCCACCCCCCTCCCCCACCCCCTCCCCCTCCTAACCCCCACCCCATCCCTCCTCCCCCCACCCCATCCGCCTAGCATCCCCACCCCACCCCCTCCCCCCACCTCCCCCCGATGTGGCCCGTCCCCTCCTCCTCTGCCGACCGCGAGCTCCCCGGCCCCCCGCACCGACTTAGCCTGCGTCCGGAAACTAGGCATGATGTAGGTTGTTGTTTTTAAACGCAAAACAGCTTTTGTTTTCTACACGACTGATATTTTCTTGATATAGAATGTGTACTTTGATTATACCGATTAAGGTGGTTTAACACCACATTCCAATGAGAAAATGCAGTTCGATCTCCACTCGAATCTCCGACTTGCGGAGATAAAAAAAACGTGAACGACGACGTACGTACGGTGAAGTGTAAGAGCGCCCTCTATCTAGCGACCGATACTGTGAAGCCATGCCCGGCCCGTGCAGCGCAGATTTACTGCCTGCCGCGCCCGTATCGTACGTCAAACTGTTTGATATTTGAAGAAAAACTTCCCACTAAACTATTGAAACAACTTTATATCTCCTCTGTCATGTCTGTGTTCTTTTTTATACGTTTACCAGAAAATTAACGAATTTTGGACATGTAGGAATTAAGGTTGAGAATTTGTGTTTAATAAACCTTATCGACGTTCTCAACATGCTCAAAGCATGACAAGTGAAGCTGGCAATGTTCACACAAACCTATGGGGCTCTGGGGACATGACAATGTTCATCGATTTTATTCTCGTTTCTGTGAAGCGATTGACATGTGATCTTCCCACACGTTCTTCATCAAGGAAAAATGCAATTTTTGACAAATATTCTTTTTTATTTTAACTGTAGTAAAATGAAATAAAATTAGAAAATTTAAAATAATGCACAGCACCAGTTTGTACTTTACAAAAGAATGCACCTGATTGGCTCTAACGTGGTAGCTCAACCCTGGCTCAACCAATCGTGACAGCCCTTCTATAATGGTACAAACTGGCGCCGTTCAAAAAGTCGAGTTTTCTTGGTTTATTTCATCTAAGCTCAATTAAAATAAAAATTATATTTGTCAAAAATCGCATCTTTCCTTGATCAAAAGCGTGTGAGATGATCACTTAATCGCTTCACAGAAATAAGAATGAAATCGATGAACGTTGTCATGTCCCCAGAGCCCCATAGGTTTGTGTGAAAATTCCCTGCTTCATCTGTCATTCAATCCCATAATGTCTTGAGAACGTCGATAAGGTTTATTCAGTGACCGGTTTTGCGATTTTGCAAGTGTCAGTTAACCGGTTAACCGTTCGGCGGACACTTTGGGTCGAGTCCGTGTGGTCTGTTGTTGACATGGGTAACTTGTTCTCGATGGATAAGTGGTGTGTCGATCATGACTGTCATCCTGTTTCAAGTGTGAACCAGTGAATCAAGGCTCGGCAGGACCTATAGGCAGATAGGCCCTGTGATTCATTGACATTGTCACCTAGAGCAAGTTCGATCAAGCGACTATAGTTGACTCATGGTCGACTAGAGTCCCTCGAACAACGGACATTATCTGTTGTTCGAGGGACTCTAGTCGACTATAGTTAACTATAGTCGGTTGATCGAACTTGTCCCTAGCTGAACTCGACCTTAGCCTGCCGCCAGCTGCCGGTGTTTATAATGAATGCATGCTTGCTGGGCCCCCAATAACAATCCTTGGCCCTTTGCGCTTTGTTTAGTTATTTATTTGCTTTTTTATTCCGAGTGCAGTGTCCAGTGACATCATATTGATTCCGGAAGAAAAACTGCCAGGATGGGTATTAACCTCAATGTGGGACAGTGGGGTAAAGGAACCAAGATTATGGTCAGCTGGTAAGTGTCTTAGTATGTGTGTGTGTTATAACCACTGACCTACTATTGGGTAAGCAACTCCCTGAATGGGATGAGCTATTACCTCTGGATCAATGGGGTACGGCCGGCCGAGCGGTCTAGTGCGTCGAACTCAAGTTCCTGTGCCAGTACTACTACTAGAATGTGGGTTCGATTCCGAGCCGTGACGGGTTGTGAGCAAGGCACTTAATCACATTTGTTCCGTCCTTCGGAAGGGATGTAAAGCAGTTGGTCCAGTGTGTTAGGTTTCGGTAACGCACTTTAAAGATCCCAGAGCATTCTTTCGTGAAGAGCAAGGGGAGAAATTCCCCGGTGTCTCTGGCCGTTTCTAATTCAACTTTAGAAGTTGATAGTTATTCAAATATCTATGTTAATTGATCCCATTCCTGTAATTGGCGGTCCTTCCGCTGTTGGATGTGGTGACTAAATAAATAAATAAATATATAAATATATAGATGCATCTCCCAAACAACCCTAGAAGAAGTGCAGGAGTTCAGAGAAGCACTTATCAGGCAGAGTGGCGCACCCTGCCTCAGTGGCTCTTATGGAGGCTGGTGCAGTCAGTCTTGCCAAAAGAGGTGCAGTCAACCTTGCCACAAGAGGTGATCATCAAATGCATTGACTGATAAAATTTTACCTCTCTCGGCCTCCTCTGTCTTTCAGTCAGGAATAATTTGCATTTCTGTTTTTGAACTGTAATCGTCTGAGGCATGCTACACCATGGCCGAGTGGTGTAACGTGCTGAATCCAAGTCTTTGGTAAATCTACAGGTCATGGGTTCGAATCCCATCCATGGTGCGTGTGCTCTTGGGCAAGGCACTTTGCCATGAATTGCCTCTCTGAACCCAGGTGTATAAATGGGTACCAGCATCATGCAGGGAAGGTAAACAGACTCGCTGTGTGGGAGGAGTGGCGAACCCCCTACAGCAAACTCGAAAGAGGAGTCTGGCCCCCTTGCTAATGAAAGAGATGGGCACTCTGGCTTGTAAATGAGTCTTTCCACGGTAAAGGGGGCATTTTGGCAACACAGACCATATTTTCCAGAAAATACCTTTGTCTGGTCTCAAAATAAAAGAAATAAGTTTCAGTTGTTCTGAAGAGATAACTTAGGCCCAAAAAGGGTTACAAATAGTGTGACAACATGCCTTTCTAAGAACCCCTTGTACAAATTTTCAAAATATGCTTGTAACCGGGATGGCCTAAAATGTAACACAAGCGTCCGTCCCGGTTACGAGCGTCTATTGGAAATTTGTACACATGGTTTTTTTAGAAAGACATGTTGTCACACTATTTGTAACCCTTTTTGGGCCTAAGTTATCTCTTCAGAACAACTTAAATTTATTTCTTAATGCCACCTTTACTGTGGAAAGACCCAATTACAAGCACGACCTATTCTTATTTTTTTGTTACCTGTCAAGCTTATGTGTCATAACTACAGGCATTTTATGAGAGTCATCTTATTCAGCTTGTCACTTTTTCTTCCTCATTTCTCTTACAGGGCTTTCATATTAACTGCTGGAGTTACATCGTTCATCCTTACCAAACGACAAGTGGACAGAAATCGTTATGTAATCATGAAGAGCAAAGAGAGAATGCTGACAGCAAATCTGACCGTTCCGGAATCGGAGAGCGTCAGATACAAATAAGGACAAAAATGTACTTCTACTGTTTCGCCACAAACTTAGCAAGTCATGGTTGTAACATGCCTGTAGATTGGCTTGGAAATATGAAAGTTATCTGCGAAGAAATAGTGCGCTACAGAAGGCGCAGGCGCAATCAGTGATGGGTGCTGTAAAAGATTCTCCAGGAATTTGTAAAGAAAGAACATCTCCTGAAGTGCACTATTTGGACTGACTTTTCACCTCACGTGTGGCTTGCGAGTCTTGAAATTAACCAAGGCCACTGACGCCAATGGCCTCATGCCCTGTTGAGTAGGCCCCGATGCCCCTTCAAAATGTATACTTGGCTAGCATGGCCTGTTCTCTTAACATTCTTGAGGCTTGTATACTATGTACACACGACAACCAAACTTGGGATGAGAGAAAAATCATAAGGGCCTTATCGGGATTCGAACCCGAGACCTCTGACTCACTAGGCAGATGCTCTACCAGCTGAGCTATAAGGCGCAATGCATAGTTCCGAGTTTGCCCAGTTAACTCCGCCCCCTTGGATATTGTTGCTACGCCTCACACGCTATCCCTCAAAATGTCCACACACACTGCACAAACCAATGGGACTTTCAACGGAAAAATTGATTCATTGGAAAAAACTCAAAGGTATTCATGTTTCAGGGTCAACAGTTATCTTAGAACACACTGAGTAAAGGGCCAGTAATACAGGGATGTCATATCATCATGAAATACATGCTTTCTTACCTTTGAACGGCGAATCGTCCGGCCTTGAAACCAAAAATTCACCCGGATCACCGCATACAACACTGTACAAACTGTATGTTGTTGTGGGGCGATGCACTTTTACCTATGTGGGCGACGTCTGCTAGCTCTGTTGTGATTGGTCGGCGGGTTCGGCTTGATTGACAGGTCGGAACTATGCATTGGTATACTCCCTCAGGTTTTCCCTATAGACCCAATTCTTCTCTCGGTGTTGCATGGTGGCACCGGTGGGCAAAGTAACGAACACAACATCTGGTATGGTGCCTGATCACCATTGAAATGAAACAACCAAACTGGCCACTACAACCAGTACACATTTGGAACAAAGTTGGCCGTGGTGCCCCTCCATTTAACCTAAGTGCTCTTTGAAATTTGGACAAACTGATCAAGGCAGAAGTGACCTGCCCCTTATCTTCATAACATCGAGGCTTGAGCTTGTGAGCTGACAGGATTGAACAAAGTGATTCCCGCAGCAATAAAAGTGACATTTCCTGTTTCTGGGAGATTGCTGCAGTCGAGTGCTCTCAGAAGGAACTTGAGGGTCTTTCTATAAATTAGGGGTCCAAAAGTGTGACATTTAGTGTCTCCCATTGCACCTGATATGTGTTATTTTTCGTACAAAAATCATTAAAATGGCTTTTAAACCATTTTTTATGAATTGTACTTTATGTACCCACTCTTTGAGATGAAAAGTATTTGAAGAATGTGTCCTAAATTTACAAAAACGAGATGTAAAATGTAACGGGGGACACCAAAATTTGACCCCTAATTTATAGAAAGACCCTTGAGGAAGTGTGGCGCACTCTGCAGCTGTCATGGAGGCTGGTTCAAACGCAATATCTGGTATGGTACCTAATCACCATTGAAATGAAACAACCAAACTTGGGATGAGAGAAAAATTGTAAAGGCCTTATCAGGATTCGAACCCGAGATCTCTGACTCACCGGGCAGACGCTCTACCAGTTGAGGCTGGTTAGTCAGCCTCGCAACAAGACGTGTTCATACATGTTACTGACCAATAAAATGTTATGTACACATCTTTCAGCCTTCTTGATCTTTTTTGTTTTTTTGTCAGAGTAAAATTTTCATTTATCCTTTTGAACCATATACCTCTGTTGTTATTGGTTTCAAGTGCCATTGCCGACTGGTATAGACGCCCATCTCCAACTCCCCCAAATAAGGAGGAGCTGGTGTGGTAAAAGATCTTAAAGATAGTATACAGAATTGGTAAACTTTTACAAATAGTTTTATCCCCATGTGATTGAAGGTATGCATGATTAAAACCAACCTGAGCAAAAACCAGCTCCGTACTTCGTCTAACTTTTGAGAAAAAGGTCAAAAAAGGGTTTGCAGTCATTTCGCCCCAAAACCACTTCGCCCTGAACCACGGCCTGTGCACGAAGTGGTTATGGGGCGAAGTGGCATTTGGGTGATTTGGGGGCGAATTTAATTTTCGTCTCACGAGACGAAAAATAATTGTTTTACTCATTTCTCAAAGACTATAATAGAACATCAGACAAAACCATTTCAGGGGAAGTTTTCTACGGTCATTATGTTTATATTGTGTAAGTTAGGCGTAAATCTGTGAACATTTCTGATTTTCAAGATACCAATAATGTATACTGCCTTTAAAGACACATGGCATTACCCACTTTAATTAATAAATTTTAAAAATGCTTTCCATCTAACAGTCTTCTTTACTGGATTATAAATAATTTACCATGAGGAAAGTTAAAGCTCTGTTATATTGACTGTATTTTGAAATTAAACATCTGTAAAAAATTACAGGAATTTGATTTTAAGTCTTTTATTATAAAACTTCAAACTACATGTATTAAAGAAATTACTAATACTGCGGGATCAAGTCCGTAAGGACTGTTCTCTGTTCAAAGTATTTACATTTTCTTGAAGCTAATATTCGGAGTTATTTTGGCAGTACATTTTCCTCTGAAGTCATGGCCACTCAATTAACCAACAAAAATGTTCTCCACTTTTTAATTGAAAAATGCAGTCAATCCGAGAGTGGGAATTTTCATCACCCATAAGTTTTATGCAGTCGAGTCACGCATAATGAAGCTGTTATGTGAATATTTCGATGTCAACCTAATTACAAAAGCACTTTTTGAATTTTTATTTACCACTTCGTGACGGGGAACTGCATATGCAGTTCTAAGTGTGAGTGTCTTGGGGGCAGTTATACAGAGTTAGGCTTTGGGTCAGTACTACCAGGGCAGAGCTGGTCTCTCAACTTGTTGGCTTGGGGTCAAGTAAGTTTTTGGTTTTTGACCTGTGACTTGACTCTGGAGAAAATGACTTGTGACTGGACTTGGGAAATAAGATTGATTTACGACTTGAAATAAAAACTAGTCATCAAGTCTCCAGCCCCAGAGACATACATGCATACTGCATAACCAAAACTGCAAGTGCAGTCTCCCGCTCCAGGGGAATAAATTGGAAAATGCCTAGCCGTCGCGAAGTGGTTAAACTTAAAACTTGCATTTCTTAAAATACTGTATGTAGAAAAACAGATTAGGTATTAAATTTTTCCCCCAAAATTTTGCAATAAAATTCTTTTTCTTTTGATATTTTCGTCATAGCACTCAACTCTGTTTCGAGCTTTATGTGAATGGTTGTGTTACACCCAAAATATTCCAACAGTCCCAGCTTATTGGCAGGACATTCTAACAATAAGCTGGCCCAACTATTACTGAGTAGTCCAAACGTTTTGTTGGAAAAGCCTTCACAGTAAGCTGGGACCACTGGCATAGTTGGGGTGTAACAATTGCAAGAAGATTCTATAAATATCAGTAACGTACACAACATCTGGTATGGTGCCTGATCACCATTAAAATGAAACAACCAAACTTGGGATGAGAGAAAAATCATAAGGGCCTTATTGGGATTCGAACCCGAGACCTCTGACTCACTAGGCAGATGCTCTACCAGCTGAGCTATAAGGCGCAATTGGTATACTCCTTCAGGTTTTCCCTATAGACCCAATTCCTCTCTCGGTGTTGCATGGTAGCGCAACTGGGCAACGTAACAATAGCTCAGCTGGTAGAGCATCTGCCTAGTGAGTAACAGGTCTTGGATTCAAATCCCAATAAGGCCCTTACTATTTTTCTCTCATCCCAAGTTTTATAAATATCAGTGGCAGTGTACGATTAGAAGGAATGTAATTTACAAACACCCCAGTAGTGATGTGTGCACTAATTTGACATTTTGATTTTTTGGGTGAAGGATTTTCAGATCTTAATAAATCTTTATGATTTGTTCATCAGCAAAGATTGTAATTTCCTTGAAAAATTGTAAAGGAACTGTAATTACTCGTTTAGTGATTGTTTACTTCCAACATTCTGAAATAAAAGTAATTTTCTGTCCCAGTGAGTTTCTCCAAGAGTCTGAATCAGTTTCATCCGACAATCGGACATCAAATAATTCCTTATTTCTTCATCAACGTTTTCTCTGATCTCAAGCTCTTGAAACATCCAGGGATTGTCAATGCCTACTTTCTTCACTCTTCGCACGGCGGACTTGTAGCACTTCCACGGCTGAGGCTCGACAAGTAAAAACCTAGACATTGCTGAAGCCTCTCGGAGAAACTTATAAAGTCCTGCATCACCGTGTATTAAGTGAACCCACATGGTTATTGAGAAACAGCAGACTAGGTCAAATTTCTTGTCTGTTGCTGAGTAGTTTGACAAAAACGGAGATACAAGGTCATTTCTGATGGTGCTGCACATAAAGTCAAAATGCTGGAATGTGATGTTCTCCGGATGCGTGTTTGATTCGTTGGCACGTACAATTAATGTTTTGTCGATGTCGCATCCGAGAACATTCACTTGTACTGGGGAGTCAAACTTGGCCAGATCAAGAGCTGTTACATCATGTATGTTGTGTTTTTCATGAAGAACATCCGAAGAAATCAAAGTGGTGCTGTCTGTTTTATCGGCTTCTTGTGCTTCCGTAAGATGCTTGTATATTGCCCTGGTAAGATCCTGTGGGAAGATTAAACAAAATAATTACAGCTGGGGTTGAAAATACAAAATGCAACTTGTACCTCAAGAATACATACATGTAAAGTCTTGACTCAAGTCTTTTGATGGAACATACATGACAGTCGCACAAGAAAGTGTTTTCAGACAAAACAAGAGAAAAAAGCGTGCTTCAAAATTCATGTAGTAACTAGTAAGTAGGCTATAGACCGTATCGAATAGCCGCCATTTCGTAGGGCACTTTTGTTACTTAAACCGGTATTTTTTTCGTATACATTGAACACAGATTTTAAGGAAATTACCTCCTGGAATCAACACATAATGTAATTTTAAGATATACTTCCCACTTGCACTTTTGTCGCAAATGTTGCTTTTCTGTAGAAAAATCACGTTTTCTTCTTCAAAAATTGCCTTTAGTTAGTGCACAAGATAACCATTAACGCGCGCGCGCGCAGCCCCCTCTGTTGTCGCGCTTACGCACAGACCGCTCGCCGCGTCATTTTGTGCATTACTTTATGCAGTCATTATCATTTATTTATCTCAGAAATGCTACATTTGCGACGGAAGTGTCAGTGGGAAGTATATCTTAGAATTGAATAAGCTATCGATTCCATTATATAAATTTGCCCAAATCCGTGTTCAATGTATATGAAAAAAATACCCTTAGACCTTTCAACAATGGAAGCACAATATGTGCAACCATGCATGTCCTCAAGGAACAAAGAAACGGGTGTGGGTGAAAAACGGACCCTCCGGATCCTTCCGGATCTTTTTCAAAAATGGCTATTTAACGAACAGAAAGTGCCTAGTTTGACTTCTTAATACGCTTAATACATACCTTTTACCGCCATGTACGGGCCTTATTTTTAAAGATCCGACTTGGAAAAAAACAAATTTCTTTTTTTTTAGTGTCCTGCAATTCCTACGCCTATCTCTTCGAAAATTTCACTTTGTGGAAAGTCGATGTGGTGTATGATTTATACAAATTTTTGCAATAGGCCTACATGGTGGTAAAAGGTATGTAAGCGTAATTAGAAGTCAAACTAGGTACTTTCTGTTCGTTAAATATCAATTTTTAACGAAGATCCGGAGGGTCCGACTTTCACAAACTGCCCAAAGAAACTGCCCCACGAAATGGTGGCTATTCTATACGGTGCAGCATTTGACGGTCTTGGCCGCCTACGTAGGCCTAGTACGTTATTGCGCAACACCCTTCATTTTATTTACCCCTGCGTTGCATCCAATATCAAGAACCGTAACGATTTTCTTCTTCCTCGTGTTACTGATAATGTTCAACAAATTTGTGGGGAGGAAGTTGATCCGTTTTTCTGGCGGGTTGAAGGAAAAGTAGTTAATAAAATTCCCGTAGGGTGCTGCGCCTGGATGAAAACCGTCTGCTTCTCTGGGCGCAGCCATTTTGTTTTTGACGTGCAATTTCTTTACTCCAATAATTTTAATTTTTTGTTTCCATTTTTGTTTTCATTTTAAATACTTTTTGCATGTTTTAATAATATTTTAAAAATAAAAGTCGCTTTAGTTTTTAGTCGCTTTATTGTTACCTAATTTTTTGATAATTTTCAAAGCAATTTTGCGCTGTTTTTTAAATATTTTTTATACATTTCTGTACACTGGAAAAAACCTGTTGTTGAACAAACAAACAGACGAGAAATGATGGCCGACGACGTGGAGGTATTTTTACATCATCGTCTTAAATTTTCTGCCTTTTGGCTACTCCTAGCAACATTTCACTCAGCATGGTGCACCCACTTTTATGCTTGTTGTATTTCTCGTTTATGTTTGGCTCAATCTTTTCGCTGGACTCTGAATGCACTAGGATAAAATATTCAATTATTTTTTCTGCTAGTTTTGCACAGGTTGCACAAAGTGACCGTGACAGAGGGCGCTGTCCATGATGTAACCAGTGTTTATGTTGTGTTTAGCTTGTTCTGTTTTGTTGAGGTTGATTTGCATATCTGGCCACCAGAATTTATTTGTTATAACCTATAAATTATGACGATAAAAAACCACAAAATTAGCTTCCGAAATTAAGCGAGCACAATTTTGGAAAGAATGCACTAAAACGTTTTTCCTTCGTAAAATCTTGATATTTTCCCTCTTAAATTTACTTTTTTATCATCAAAGTAACATTTTTACCCAAGATTTTATAGGAAAATCTTGGGTGTCCGGTCCGTGCATGGTAACCTACCCAAATTAGAAATGTTTTTCCAAGTGAAATCCAGATAAAAGATAAAAGTAAATATAAAACTAAATATTTTGTTTTTATTATTATTAACAGGAATCTGAAGTATTTGAGATAACAGATTTTACAACAGCGTCAGAATGGGAAAGGTAAGCAAGGCTATACATTATTCATTGATAGTGAGTCCTCAAATAAAAGTAGGCAAATAAACAAAAATCAATCAAATACATTTTTATTTCGTGTTAAAAGTCCCAGCTTAAGACATCTTTTTGTTCAGTACGTATTACCAGACTTGATGCTCTTGATGATGCTCTTTGGTTTTAATGTTTAATCTTTTTTTATCTATGTACATGTATATGTTATCACTTTGGTTTATACTGTAAAGCGCCTAGAGGCCCTGGCATTTGGCGCTATATAAGATTGCTATTATTATTATATTATTATAAAAGGCTTAAAAATCCTTTAAAATGAGGAGTCTCTTATTGTCAGGTTTCTTGGAACTAAAGTTATTGTGGATTTTATTCAGTAAAATTTAGCTGGAAAAATAGCTGATCCGCTAAAAGTGAATCATTACGTCCAAATGTAAATGGCAGAAATTCACTTTTAGCCTTCTAAAAGTACTGTTGTTCCTGTTTTTGTTAAAGTTTTCCAATTGTGTAATCTATCTTTTCAATTGTAACTTATTCTTTTGGTCATTTGCCAGGTTTATTGCAAGATTGGAGCAGATCATCCATGACTGGAAACTTACCTCATATGTCAAGGGACCTCCCCTCAAAAAGGTATGAAAAGACAACACAGAAGAGAGGGCACTTGTTTGTAACTGAAGGATTTCCCCGTTTCTGGTTTGTTCACCTTGGAAACCCATATAAGACCCATATAAGTTAGGGATATTGTGGGGTATACGCAGATATATTATTGAGGGTATGCATTCCGCTTGAATGATTTTGTATATGATTAGACAATTGTATCTGCATGACAGACACCAGGGGCCAATTTCATGGTGCTGCTAGGCACAAACATTTGCTTAGCACAGGATTTGTTTGCTTTATTTTGCAAAAATGGATTGCCAGCCAAAATCGTAAGTGATGTGTATTGAAAGGTTTTCTCCTACTCTTGCGAAGAACACAAGTTGGCGTATAATTTTGGCCTGTAATCCATTTTGTAAAGCAAATAAATTCTGTGCTAAGCAGATTTTTGTGATTAGCAGCACTATGAAATTGGCCCCTTGTCACAGGAATAGGTGAAAACAGTCATTTGAAGGGGAAAAAAAGGCCCCCGGGATTTTGGTCTCACGTTGGTGGAGGGTTTGATCCCGAGCTCAAGATCAGTTTGCAGTTAGATAAGCACTTAATCTTTGCCGCATCCGCTCCACAGCCATAGTAGGGGAAAATCCCGCGAAATTTAAGTGGCCTTGTACACTGTACATATTGCAAAACCCATGCACACATTGATCAGTACATACACATACAGAGAGCATGACCTTTGACTGCAATTTCAGGCACCGCGCTCGAGATCAACCACAGAATGTAAACGCGGCACTAAGGATCATTGCGGTTAACACTGACTCATTCTTATCGGGGGATCAATCTTGATCCCGAACTTGGGACCAGTGTAAAGACGGTCTAAGATAGAAAACAGAAAATGACTCAATCTTGTAAACATGGGACATGCAAGATTAGGGGAAGTGGAAAAGGCGGATAAACATTCTTACGCTGTTCAGGTAGTGAAGGATAAAACATGCATGCTCAAAACAATGCGAATGTGGCTTGTGGCTTGGCTTGGCTAGGACTAGAGACTAGAGACTTAAGGATATGCAGGGCCTTGTTTTGGCCTTGTGACTGACTGAACTACAACACTGGCTAGAATTCCTGTTTTACCCTGATATAACGGTCCTAAATTTTCCAATTTCAACACAACTTCAGTGATCTCCACTGGTCCAAATTTTGTTAGGGCGCGCTGACGTCGCTCAGTGGGGGGGGGGGGGGGGGGGGGGGGGGGCACATGTCGCACACACGCACGAAATAAAATAAAAACCCACCCGGCCATACGTACGTAGCGGCACAGTGCTTGGCATGCACCGCCCTCACGAGGCCGGTTAACAACTTCGCCTATTGAGGGCGCTGTTCAACATGCATGCTACTGTCACGGCCGTTATCGATGCGGATTTGGTTCGCCGATCCGATAGATATGCGTGGAAAATGAACGATAACGACACCAGTGGCTACCGAATCACGTTTGGTGAATTTACGCCTCATATTGGAATGACTCGGCTGTACTTTCAGAGTGTTTTAGGGGAGAAATTTTTTTTTTTGTCCGGGCGGCCAAGATTTTTGTTCGGGCGGCACATTTTTGTCCGGGCGCTATCGGTACCTCTGAGGATTTTGTCCGGGCGGCGCCCCCGGACAAAACCGGCAGTGGAGAACACTGAACTTTGCACATATTTGAAGTCAGAAATTATTGAGTTGGTCCAAACAATGTCAAGTGTAAGGAAAAATGCATGCACGCTAAAAAAAATTGAGTGCTCGGGCGGGACTCGAACCCACGACCTCTTGCATACTAGGAAGACATCTTGGGGATTAGGATGAAAACAAAATAATATCGCTTTTTCTTGCACACACAGGGAGAGTTTTCCTCAGGAGAATGGGAGGAACAGGCAGAAAACATAAACTTTGCAACGGTGTGTTTCACAGTGACTGAACATCGGCTGAAGCAAACTGCTATACCCGAGAATAACCAGCAAGATGAAAATGAGGGTTTGTAACAAGTCTATGGGTTGTCAATGTTTGACAAGTTCACTGTATTTTTTTCAGAAAATTGTTATTCTTTTCATCATTGAGAAAATTGTGCTTTTTATTTTTTATTTGTGTGTATATTCTGCATTTCTTTAATGGCAAAACAATCTGAAAGCTTTACACATTGTGTGACTAGAGAAGATAACTGTGCTAACCCTGTTTTCCCCTCTTATTTTCCATAAACAGATTCTCTTCCACAGGCCATGGACGACATGCTGCTGATGGAAAATGACTTCCCTCCCAGAGCTCACTGCATCTGCAGATGGTCAGTTTGGGTTTGTCATTCTTGTGACATGATAGGCACGTTCAGACGATGCTTAATAACTTGAATTTTACTTAGTAGTTTAAAAAACGGATTACATGATTGGAAAACTATTAAAAACAGGAACAACAGCATAACATAACTAAAGAATAATGTTGATAAACTACCTTGTGGAAATTTCAGCCACAATAGATGCAGTAATACTTCAGAAAACATTAAAATTACATGCATGGTTTTGTGTTGAGTGAATGGTAAAAATTTCTCCCCCATAGGTACCATTTTACACGGAAAAAAAAATCAGGTGGTGTTTGTTGCCATTGCTATCAACACTTTTAGTCGGGTTTTTCTTGTCAACTCATGAAGTAAAATTTTGGGTCACTGCAAATGATGTAATGGAGCTTTGGGGGCAGTCCAAAGTTGTCAACATTTTGCTCTCATGGTACTTGTAAAATAAACAACTACAAATTTATAATCATCGTTTTGTAATCATGTGCAGGTATGGACTTCGCCATTTTGTGGTGCTGACACCTGATGCTAATAGCGATGCAGTGTTGTCAGAGAGCAAGATAAACCTGCTGCTAAGCTCTATGGCCATCGCAGTTAACAATACAAACTGGTATGTATGTGGGTCTTTCCACAGTAAAGGGGGCATTTTGGCAACACGGACCATATTTTCGAGAAAATACCTTTGTCTGATCTCAAAATAAAAGAAGCTTAAGTTGTTCTGAAGAGATAAATTAGGCCCAAAAAGGGTTACAAATAGTGTGACAACATGCTTTTCTAAAAACCCTGTGTACAAATTTTCAATATACACTCATAACCGGGACGGACACTTGTTACATTTTAGTCCGTCTCGGTTATCACTACCCACTACCTTTGGAAATAACCCATTTTTTGAACTAGACTGCTCCTCCACAGCAATCCACATAATATCCTTTTACAATGAGCACTGACAATGTTGGCGGTGTTCATGAATGCTGGTTAGATTTTAACACCTTTGCAATGCTCACGCCATTTCGCTGTATTTTTTTTTTCTTGGCCAGCCTTCTGCCCATATTTGCTCAGATTCAGCAGAAATGGCGGCGCATGTACACCGGTATCTGCGAGGCACCAGGAGTGCGCACGACCTTTGACATGGTGCACCTCAAAAGGACGCCACACCAGTATGGCCACATGGAGGGGCTCTTGAACATCTTCAAGTCCAAAATTGTAAGTTTGATGTGTTCTTAATTTTGCTTAAGAATTTGTTAGCTCATTCTAATGCAGAATATTTTTTTAAAGGAACTTGTCCCAATCACATTTTTGAGCCCCCCATTTTTCGCAATTGGTGTTAAATATTTTGATACAAAATTTTGCGCTCTTAATCCATATATTTTCAATGATATCGTCAAAAAACACCAATGTTTGGTAAACTAATTTCATCCTGTTACATAAAGCAGTGCAGTGATTACGCTAACCTTTTTGCTTCCACATCCAAAATCGAGATTGCAAATTTCATGTTTTCTTCTCACTGATAGTGTTTTGGGGAGGTTTTTTATTTATTTGATTGTTAGGTTAGAACAAAATCCATTTCCTGGAAAAATCTGGACAAGCTTTTTTTTAATATAGTGTTTAGTAATAATTTGCCTCTTAAAATTTGTCGACCTTGTTTATTATCTTTAGTACATGTGATGTTTTGCTAATGTTGAATAGATTTATTGCAGAGCTTCATATTGTAGTCATGATGATGATGTTATAATGATTTCGTCAAAGCACAACACAATGTACATGTAATTTGTGTTTTGACCCTCCCCTTTTCTCTTCAGGCCGCGCCCATATCTCCATTTCCTCCAGTGAAAGCTACCATCAGGTTCACCTACATATTACATGACTGGACTCAGTATGCATGGTCAATACTGCCACCAGGTAAACTCAGTTTTATAATGGGGATTGTGTGAATGTAGGACTTGTTCACATCGACCAATGATGTGTCTCAATCGAGTCGACTACTCGTTGGAAATGTTCCTCATTGCACTTGACAGTCACTGGATGTACGTCATGATGTCAACACTCAAACTATCAAGTCAAGTCAGGCATGTTGGTCAAGGGGGCAAGTAGTCCCAACAGTAAATTTGTTCAAGCTAATTTCAAGATGAGTCTAAACGCTGAAACTTGTATTTTTGTTGTGTTGGCCAAGAATGCTCCATGTTTTAATGAACAAAGCTTCGTCTTTGGTTTCTGAAGTGCTGACATTTTTGCCAGACTCCAGTTCAAAAATGTTCAAGTCCGAGTCAAGTCATTTGTGTCAGAGACACAAGTCGGTGAAAGTCGGGACTCGAGTCGACTCGAGTCCCAAGTCGCGATTCCGAGTCATTACAACACTGGTGAGAGACGACTTGATGCATGCGTAAAATCTCAACATTACGTCATCACGTCTCATCGGTCCACATAGTCGATGTGACAGTCCCAAAGTCCTTAACATCAACCATTTGGCCCATATGGCAGAACTAATCCCGAAAATAGATGTAACAAGGGACACAAAACATTTGACCGCAAATTTATAGAATGACTCTGATGGAAATTTCTATTTAATTTTCAGACATGGACACACCCCTGGGAGATGAAGTGGGTTATCCTGGATTCAAGGTTCTCCCCTTTGGAGCAGTGGAAGATCCCGTTAGTGAGTTGCACCTGTCAGCTACGTGGCCATCACAGGCTGAGAACACGGTGGTTGATAATGATGTCTACTCGTAAGTGGATTGGCTACAAATCATAGACTGTTAAACTCTTTAGATTTATCTGGCAGATTTCTAGCATATTTTTCTGGCAGATTTCTAGCATATATTTCTGGCAGATTTCTAGCATATTTTTCTGGCAGATTTCTAGCATATTTTTCTGGCAGATTTCTAGCAGATTTTTCTGGCAGATTTCTAGCAGATTTTTCTGGCAGATTTCTAGCAGATTTTTCTGGCAGATTTCTAGCAGATTTTTCTGGCAGACTTCTAGCAGATTTTTCTGCCAGATTTCAAGCAGATTTTTCTGCCAGATTTCAAGCAGATTTTTCTGCCAGATTTCTAGCATATATTTCTGGCAGATTTCTAGCAGATTTTTCTGGCAGATTTCTAGCAGATTTTTCTGCCAGATTTCAAGCAGATTTTTCTGCCAGATTTCAAGCAGATTTTTCTGCCAGATTTCAAGCAGATTTGTCTGCCAGATTTCTAGCAGATTTGTCTGCTAGATTTTTAGCAGATTTGTCTGTCAGATTTCTGCCAGATTTCTCTGGCAAATTTCTGCCAGATTTTTTTGGCAGATTTCTAACATATTTGTCTGCTAGATTTTTAGCAGATTTTGAACCGTTTATCAGCAAGAGATTTCTGGTTATGGATGCAAAAACGACCCAACCTGTGGGACATCAGACTCATTTCCCCAGAGTGGTTAACCTATGTGATAAATTAAGATGTTTGTTGTAATTCCTTGGAGTTTTGTTGTTCTTTTCTAGTGACCTTGATCCATCTCAAGCACCACAGTGGTCTGTCAGGCTTCTGGTGACTGAAAAACCACAATGCCTCCTTGGTGAGTGGTCCTCAGTGAGCCTGTCATTGGTGTAAAACTCATTTTGACCAATTTGTAATACACGAAATTTGTAGTTTTGACTCGAGTGGAAAAACAATAATGTCCAATTCTTATATAGCGCATTTCACAAACAGTCTCAATGCGCTTTACACTATTACCCCTGGTCATTGGGCTCAGTAATATCATTCCTTAAGCCTTGTGTACTATGTTTTGGTGGTTATACTCGGTCTTGTAAGCGTGATTTGCATTAAATGAACATGTCCAGGTCCCATTTTTGAACCTCATTTTTCCCATGGGTGTTGAGATTTTGATACCATATCATTTGTCATATTTTTCTCATTACCATTCCGAGCTTTTGCACCCTCAGGGCTCGAAATACCCACTGGACCGGTGGACCGAGGCCAGTACTTTAAGCCTCGGTCTAGTGCTTTCTCCACCTTACTAGACCAGTGGTCCAGTGCATTTTTAAACTAACGAACAGTAAATCCACGTTCCTTGTGGCTTTGGTCTTGTAAAAATAGCGTCGGTCCAGTAAATGGTTTAAGCTACTAACCCTGTGGTCTAGTAAAATTTTTCATGAAATTCGAGCCCTGACCCTCAATCCATATGTTTTCAAGGATATAAAAAACCATCAATGTTTTATAAACTAATATATCCGTTTCCATAAAGTAGTGCCGTGATTACGCCAACCTTTTTGCTTCCACATCCAAATTGGAGATTTCAAATTTCCTGTTTTATTCTCACGGATAGTATTTTGGTGAGGTATTTTATGTGATTCTTAGGTTATAACAAAATCCATTTTCTGGAAACATCTGGACTAGCTCTTTTTGAGAAAAAAAATCAGCTTTGTTATATGACTTTGGGTTTGACCATCTTTCATACTCCAGGGGAGTACCTGAGTGCATTCGCTGAACTAGTTCACAACAAGGATTCCACTGACCAGCTGCTGGGGAGGCCGGCCTTTGAAGACAACGGTGATGGTATGTCTGTGTAAACTCGTGATTATTCAAATCTAGGAGAGCCCAGTTGCACGTATTGTCTTGCTGTGTCAAGGTGCACTACTGAGCATTATAGGCACTCAATTGTTCCCTCCTTCAAAAGGGATGTAAAGCTGTTAAGTGTATTGTGTCATGCACTTAAATTTGTCACAGAGAACCCCTTCGTGAAGAGTATGGAGATTCGTGGTGTCTCTGGCCATTGACTGCCAATGGCGCCACCCACCTATCTCGATGTTTCGGTGGAAGACACTTAGATTTATAAAAAAACTCATATGTGCAGCGCACGTGGACATGTTCATATGGAATGTGCGCTATAAAAATACAATAATTGAAATTAATTAATAATTATCATTTCTCTTCCGTTTTCATGTGAAGAAACCTCGGAGCAGATCAGCCACGCATTACAGCGCCTGACCGATCCTGGTCGTGTCCACCTCCCTACGCTGTCATCAGTTGTCAGCCGAGCACGTACTAGGATACGGTCTCGTCAGCGGCAGGTGGAGGCACCGATAGCTCTGGACATACTCAATGAAATACTTGTGGTAAGGAGTCTATGGCTATATTTCCTGGCTATGACTTGAAGGAGTGTGTCCAGGTCACATTTTTGACCCACCAATTTTTTCGCATGGTTGTTAAGACTTTGGTACCATATCATTTGTCATATTTTTCTCATTACCCTTCTGAAATTTTGCGCACTCAGTCCATATATTTTCAAGGATATCATAAAAAACCACCAATGTTTTGTAAACTACATGAACGCAACATCTGGTATGGTGCCTAATCACCATTGAAATGAAACTTCATGTAATTTATCTGGTTACATAAAGCAGTTCAGTGATTACACCAAGCCTTTTGCTGGAGATTGCAAATTCCATGGATAGTATTTTGGGGTTATATTGTATATAATTGTTAGATTAGAAAGAAATCAATTTTCTGGAAAATATCTGGACTCGCTTCTTTAAAGGTATTTATGAATATTTTTGAATTGGTCCCACAGCATTTGTTTCCTGACGCAGCAACAAATCAAGACGAAGTCAGTGAAGATGGTGATGAGATGGAGAAAGATGATCAAACACAGCCTCTTAACGTCCAGCCAGAAGTCAAGGTACAGATGCAAACAAGGCTTGGGTGACTCCAGGATTTTCGAAGTAAACTCCGATTTAAAAAAAGGATCGTGACTCGATTCGGAATCGATTCTATTTTCCACAGAGTGACATTGACGGTACTACATATTGTGCAGACGACCCAAAATATCACCGAATGGCACTAAACGTCCATGAATGACGTCTGCCGGTGCCACACACACATTCCTAATAATGTGGAAATTATCAGAGTCTGAATACTCTTGCAGAAGTTGAGTGTTTGGCTTTAGAATTGCTAGGTAATTTCTGGAATCGGCAAGCTATCACTGGGAATCGAAACTAGATGAAAGGGAATCGATTCCTCAAAATCTGGAATCGTGATTCTGATTCCCGAAGTGGAATCGATTCTACTCGACTCCGGTATAGAATCAAAGGCCTGAGACTTGAAAATGTTCAGTGCAATCATCACAAGTGGAAATTGTGATTGTTGTCAACAATGGTGTTTTTCGGACAAATATGAGGAAATCTGCACAGTCCTGCAGCCGATTTCACGAAACTTACGCAGTTGCGTAAGCCCACTTGCGCAACATTTTATTGCGTAAGTTGCGCAAAATTCTTCTAAAGATATCACGCAAGCTATGGGGCTTGCGCCATTTGTCAAAAGTTGCGCAAGCTGCGCAATGTTTCGTGAAATCGACCGCTGTTTCTTTAAATGTATGTAACATTCTGAAGGTTGAAAACAAATTCATAAATACCTTAGACAGTTTACGCATCCTCATCACGTGGCCGGTTTCAAACGAATGATAATAACCAGTGTTTAAAACTAGCTGGCTCGCGTTTCTGCCTGTGCCCTAGTAAGCATATGGAACTCGCACACGCATGCAGAAACTGCACGCTCACGACAGCAAAATTTGCACTGTGCATGCGACATTTACCGGGTCGTCTGCGTGCGCGTACACAACACATCTGCATTATACGCGTAACGCGCACGATCGAACAAACAACTCGACGCACAGCTAGCAGTTTGAACGTACAAACAACAAGATGAAGTGAAAAAGTGAATGCAACGACAAGCTAATTTTGGTGAGTTTTACCGATTTACACAAAAAAGGTATTTATGAATGGGATTAAAAGTGGGTTTGGCCGGTCTTAAACAATCAGTTTAAAACCAGATAGGGGCCTGGACGCTGATAATGGCACGCGCCTTCGGCTTGGGCCATTATTAGCCTCCAGGCCCCTATACGTTTTTAAACGTATGTTTAAGACCATCTGAGTTTTAAGTTATCAAGATAAGACTTTCCACTGTTTGACAGTCTTTACTTTTCCTGTCTTACTTGAACAAGGAGTGGTACCGTCACTTCAAGTCAGGCCCAGAGGACAGTCTGACGTACAAACTGGCCATTGCCATGTGTGTGGTGAACCACAGTCACGGTGGATTGAAAGCTGTGGCTCATCTATGGCAGGAGTTTGTACTGGAAATGAGATATCGCTGGGAGAACAAGTATCTGATACCAGGGTAAGGAAATGGGGTTGGGGCTTGGGGAGGCGGCGGGGCATGGGTGAATGGGGGTGACTTGATCTTATGTACAGTCATGTACAGTCATGTTTTTGACGATTCTAACTACGTTCTAGATGTTGTGAGTGAATGGAAAACGATATGATAAAGTCATTAGAAAACCAATGGCCTTTATTTGTAGGATTTATATTGTGTATGATGTTTTCTCGTTTCTTTTGTTAAAATGAATTCTGCAGTTTGGCTTCAGGAAACCCAAATATGGGCTGCTGTCTTCTTCACCAAAAATTACAGGTAAGCTCTTGAAATTGTTGCAAAAACAAGTTTAAATATATTGGCTTTGAAAACTTAATTCATGATTATTTGAACAGGACTAGCTATAGACTGTCAATTAGCTACCATCTTATATGACGACTTCTGTTTAAATTGGTCAACAATGTAAGCACAAAATGCGCAACCATGCGTGTCCTCACAGAACAAAGAAACTGCCCTACAAGATGGCAGCTATTCGATACGGTCTATTTATGAAGCTTGATAGTTGCCCAGTTTTACCACTCAATATTTTTGTTTTTTCGGGTAGAGTTCCAATCTTGTTTGTAAACTATTATGGGGACGGTAAATGTCAAAGTTTCGTCACAGCAGGTGATGCACTTGAAAACAGTTATTTGGTGTTCAAGCGCATAAAATATGCAAAATCGGATGATCAGTCATTAAATTATCAAGAATCTGAATATTTTTATTTCAAGATCTTAAATTTGTCTTGACCATACTTTTGGCTACCACATAATTTTAACTTGACGTCAGAACATGGTCTCATGTCTCATTTATTGAAATCTATATGTTGCAGTTTTCTCAAAGGCTATAGCTAGGTGTGTACCAATGTTTCATTTGATTTGTTTGAAATCATTTTAAAATAATCACATTTGGACTTTCTGTCAGATGCTGAATTGCTGCATAGCGCGCAAGAAAGCCCGCGAGGAGCGTCAAAATGTCGCCAGGACAGTATCCAATGACCCATCACCAAGTACTGATAACGTAGACCCAAGTCCTTCAACAGACGACCAAGAAATTAGCCTCTCAGATAGTAGCCTTACGCCCACTTCCTCAGCTAGTCGGCTGTCAAGTGAACTGGACCACTCGCCCTCTAAAAACTCCATAGGGGAACGACAATCGGCAAAAAGCGATAGTGACAGTGAAGAAGAATTTTTTGAATGCGATGAAGATGGCTTTTCAGAGACTCCCAAATCTGGGCTTGAATCGGGAGAAGGGGAGGATGGGTCTCAAGTCGCTTCGGATGCAGCAAACAAGGATGTAACACAAGAGGTTAAAAGTGAGAGAAGACTTCGAAAGGCCTGTGGGAGATTACGGCCGTGTGGAGAGTTGAAACTGTTCAATAAGGATGAGCCACTGTACATACCCGTCACTCAGGTACTGACCCATTAGCACCTGTGTTACATTGTAATACATTGTATTTATTCATTGATGAATCGGTTTATCCCTCTGTAGGGCTTGTTAAGCTCACGTGATAGCCAATCACAATCAGTGAGGAACAACTGCAATACCATGTTTCAAGACCATAGTTGGTCGAGTGTCTGCACGTTAAGCAGAAGGTCCACGGTTCGAATCCCAGTGGAGCCTAGTTGTTTTTCACTGCATCCAGATTTCCCAAACTGTGGACATCTGCTATAAATTAGGGGTCCAATGATGGTGTCCCCCGTTACATTTTACATCTTGTTTTTGTAAATTCAGGACACATTCTTTAAATACTTTCCATCTCAAAGAGTGAGTACATAAAGTACAATTCATACAAAATGGTTTAAAAGCCAATTTAATGATTTTTGAACGTAAAATAACACATCAGGTGTAACGGGGGACACTAAATGTCACACTTTTGGACTGCATCTGCAGTTGTTTAATGCCCATCATATCATTTGCAATGACCCAATTTTGTTTTTCATGAGTTGACAAGAAAAACCTTACTCAAAGTGTTGATAGCAATGGTAACAAACACCACATGAATTTATTTCCATCCAAAATGGTATTTCATGCTGGAAGTTTACAACCGAAGGTGGTTTTCTAAAAAAGTCTTGTGTACCATTCACTTGTACATAAAATCCATATATAGATTTTCAAGGTTTTCCGAAGCATTAATGCATCTAAGTAGCTAACATTTCTTCAGGCTAGTTTACCAACATTCTTCCTTAGATATGTTACACTCTTATTCCACGAATCTGTAAAAAGTTTTATCTTGCAAATGATACATAGACATAAATTCATGTGGTGTTCATTACCATTGCTATCAAAACTTTGAGCAAGCCTTTTTTCTTGTCAACTCATGGAGTAAAATTGTTGGTCATTGCAAATGATACAATGGGCTTTTACAGTTTCAGGAATAAACCCTTTATTATGCCATCGCCATCTTTGTCTTATTTTGTTGCATATATTGGACATAATGGATCTGCTTGATTGTGTGATAGTACACTACAATTTTCCAATCTGTTGTCAGCAAAAGAACCGTTTGCCCATGCTGAGCATTTGTGCAATCGCACTGTGTGTGTGATTGCGATGCCGGGTCAAGCTGTCTTTGCTTCAAGTTTTGATTTTGAATTTAATTTTAAAAAGCAATAATAGGGAAAAAGCAAAGTGGCTACACCATGATATAATCTATTGTTGATTGCCATTTTCACAAAAAAAAAAAATAATGTTCTGAAAATGGCAAAAAAAATTAATATCTGCACCACAATCTTACACCATCAAAGTGGTCATGTTAACTGGGAAATTTGATACTGTATTTGAATGAAACCAAGTAATTGTTAATTTTTGGTGATAGGATCCAGCTCCAATGACTGAGGATATGTTGGAGGAACATGCTGAGGTCCTAGCCCAACTTGGAACGACGACAGAAGGGGCGGAGCTCAGAGCTAAGATGCAGAGTGCTTGCCTGTTGTCAGATATGCAGGCATTCAAGGTATGGCTGTTAGGATGGGGGCGGGCCATAGCCCAGCTTAGCACCTTTCCAGAAGGGGCAGAGCTCAGAGCCAAGATGCAGAGTGATTCCCTTTTGTCAAATATAGATTAGTTCAAGGTGTTGCTGTTAAGATAGGGTGGGACCAAAGCCATGTAGTATTTAATTTTCTTAAAAATGGTCACTGTTGTTCAATATTGTTCAATGATTATTGCGCTCAATGAAAGTACTTAGGGACAATTCCGTAGTGACTGACGTTACAGGTTTTAAGACATATTGTTCTGTATTCCCCAGGTTAATCAAGGGTGATCCCATACTTCTATCTAACTGAATAGCTAAGCCCCCATAGCTGTTAAAATAACTGTCACTTTGTTTTAATACTAATGCAATATTGTATGCAGGGGAGCTCATTAAATGTGCGTGACTGACGTTACAAAAAAAGGACATGCAAAAAAATCAATCATCTTTATTTTCAATTTCTTCTCAAACTAATGATACATTCAAAATGGTTATTTTACCCCTCAAAATAGAAGAGTTGGACCTATCAAGGTTGGGTTTTTCTTGTCGGCTTATGAAGTAAAATTGTTCGTCCGTGTAAATGCTGTATTAGGGCTTTAACTTAGCAAGATTTCTCAGTACATGACCAGTGATGCCAGTCTTATGGCTATAGCCGGAATTCCGGCTTTTTTTAATTTTTGAAAACGAAATCCGGCAAATCCTTTTTTCCAGGCCGGAAAAGTAAACAGCCGAAAATATGAAGAGAATATAACTCTTCAAGTCTAAAAAAATGTGGAAAATTTTCTGAACTTACTGATCAATGATGTCCGGATATGCCATGTATGTCATGTATGTACAGCCTATGTACATGCACGTAGCACATTTTCCCAATGATTTGCACACATGCAGTATGTCTGTATCCCGGCCATCCTCATGTCCACCTATTTGCGGAATTAAGGCTCTGAATTACCCACTGGAATACTGGACCAAGTTCAGTAATTTAAGCATTATTATAGTGCTTTCTACGACAACTGTAGTGCTTTCTATGACTGTATTTGACCAGCGTTCCAGTACGAGTACTTTTTGTCATCTTCTGGTTTTTTTAACAATTCAAACGGCAAATGATTACTTCTTGCTTTGGCCTGGTAAAAATATTTTTGGTCCTGAAACATATTTAAGCCCTGTGGTCTGGCATTTTTTTTACATGAAATTCAAGTCCTGTTCAACTAGTAAGGTCAAATCTCCAGGAACGCACAAAGGAAAGCATATTTTTTTATGGCAATTTGGAATGTTTCTGTGCTCTTTATGTCTCAAGAAGTTACCCATGTTGTGATTTTGTCCACGTTTGCACAGGCTGCCAATCCCGGTTGTGAGTTGGAAGACTTTGTGAGATGGTACTCACCGAGAGACTGGGTTGAAGATGAGGATGAGGATGAGATGGATGAAGAGGGCAGAGCTAGCGAGGACCAAGAGGGCGGGGCTTGTCGAAGGAGAGTCAAGGGGTGTCTTAGCCAGAGAATGATGGTAGGTTACTGTCATTTGGAGATTGTTTTTTTTGTTTTTTTACTGTACTGGTTAAAACTACTACTCAATGGCTCTTGGCAGTTGAGCATCAATTTTTTTGTAACACTGAAATTTCAGTAAATTCACACGACGACTTTCTACCTAAGGTTGTGCTTAAAAGGACGGGAAACACTTGTTAAAAATTACCAATGAATTCATTTTAAAATATATTTTCAACATATTGCTCAATGCATAATTCTTGATGAGAATCTGGGGCTCTTGTTTTCAAAGTCGGGAACAAAATAAATCTTCATATAATTACAGTCGCCCGCTGTAGGATATTTGAATCCGTCATTTGCCACCGGTAAGCTGAGTGGTTATGTTTGCCTTGTATGCAGGTGGTCATGGGTTCGAGTCCCACCCCGAGTGTGCTTTGAGTTTGTACTAGTGTTCTCAAGAAAAGCACTTAGTTCAAAGTGCATCGTGTACTCGAAATTACATCCATTTAACATAATTAATGTTGTCCTTTCCGTTCACTGGTACCCAGCTCCCCGGCAACACATGGCAGGAGGTATGGTTCCAGTCCAAACCGGTACCTGCCCATCTCCAGAAGCGTCTGTTTGATGACACCAAGGAAGCTGAGAAGGTACTTCATTTCCTAGTCTCCCTCAAGCCCGGTGAGGTGGTACTGCATCTACTGCCGCTTATTGTCCATGCTGCTCTTAGGAGACTGGAGAATGCTGGTAGGTCAATCGCAGAGGTTAAAACTTGACCACGGTTGTTAACCCAATAGCACTTACTGGTAACAAGTAGTGTGTTTTTTTGTGAAGTTAAAGGCCCTGTAGATGATCTGTTTTTGAGCGATTTTGCGAATAAAACCATTATAAATCAAAAGAAAGACATCAACAAACCCATCGGAAGAAATTTCAGCTTTGTCAAATGTACCACGTATACAAAACACAGGAAATGTGTTTTCCTGGTCTTGGCGGGGTGTTTCAAATATTTGTTCTCAGTTGATCGGGTACTATGTGGCTTGCGTCATGCACTCTGTGGTGCACATCATAAAAATTATACTGCGTGAGCGCGCGATCCATAAAAATGCATTGCATTTTCCCATGGGTGTTAAGATTTTGACACCATATAATTTGTCATATTTTTCTCATTACCATTTTTAAATTTTGTGCTCTCCATCCATATATTTCCAAGGATATCGTAAAAAAACCACTGGTGTTTTGTAGACTAATTTTTTCGATTACATAAAGTAGTGCAGTGATTACACAACTTTTTCCATCCAATTTGAAGATTGCAAATTGTCAGTTTTTTTTTGGGGGGGCGGGAGGAGGAGGGGGTGGGTATTTTGTCAGAATGAAATCCATTTTATGAAAAAATCTGAACACGCTCCTTTAAACACTTGATCCTTTTCTGAGTAGTCTATCATGATAACACCCTCAGAATCCCACACGTTTTAGTTCCTACTTTTCCTTCTGGGTGAGGCTCAGAACTTGAATGACCCTTGTATATAAGAACTAGCTAGCATTATCATTGTTTTGTAGTCAATTAAAGTTCAAACTTGGAGTGCAGTGAACTGCTACAGTTTCCCCCAAAAAAATCTCTCTTCACTTAGAACAGACAACCTGAAATACAACAAAAGATTGGAAATATTTGTGTGTACATCAAAAACTCTGTTTGCTAGGATAGGGCGACAATTTGTGTGTAAAAAAGCTATATTAGGGCGACACGCACAATAGGGCGACAATTTGGTGTTCCCCTAATATTTTTGAGTTTAAAAACCATTTTTTTAGGTCAAAAACCATTTGTTTTTAAATCGAGAACCATTTTTAGTCTAGAACCGTCTCTCTTAGGTCTGTAACCATTTTTGGAAGCTTTGGGTAGAGAAATTTGGTGTCAATTTGAGTGATTCTTCCCGAAATTTCGGTGGTCCCCGGGGAATAGCTACCCGAATTGTCGCCCTATTGCTGCATCCAGGGTTATTACAATGAGTGTACAGTGCTAAAGTTATGTTATCAAAGGGTGATCTGTTCAAAGTAAATCTTCATGTTCAATTTCACATTGCTGTAGATGTGGAAGATGTACCATCTTTGAAACCTCACTTCCCTGTACTTGTTAGCAAAGCCTCACGAGTCACGCGAGCTCCAACTCAGGACAGCCGCAAGTATGAAGTAAGATTAACTTACACCTATTTTAGCCTTTAAAGACGGATTACATGATTGGAAAACTGTTAAAAATAGGAACAGCAGCATTACATAACTAAAGAATAATGTTGATAAACTGCCAGTTATACTTGACAGAAAACCTGAAAAATCCATGCATGGTTTTTCCAGATGATTTTTTTCAGTTGGCAATTTCTCTCACAAAGGTACCATTTTACACAGAAAAAAAAATCATATTTGGTTTGTTACCATTGCTATCAACACTGTTAGTTGGGTTCTTCTTGTCGGCTTATGAAGTAAAAATTTTCGTCAGTGTAAATGCTGTATTAGGGCTTTAACTTAGCAAGATTTTTCAGTACGTGACCAGTGATGCCAGTCTTCCGGCTATAGCCGGAATTCCGGCTTTTTCTTATTTTGGAAAAAGAAATCCGGCAAATCCTTTTTTCCAGGCCGGAAAAGTAAACAGCCGAAAATATAAGGAGAATATATTTTCAACTCTTCAAGTCCAAATAAATGTGAAAAAATTGTCTCACTTACTGATCAATGATGTCCGGATATGCCATGTATGTACAGCCTATGTACATGTATGTACATGTATGTAGCACATTTTCCCAATGATTTGCACACATGCAGTATGTCTGTATCCCGGCCATAATCATTCACGGCTAAAGTATTGCGAAACCAGACTATCGATCAGAAGTACATAGAGGGCGCTGTATGTATACAGCAGTGGTTAGATCACACACATACTGACATATCCATTGCATTGCACTCGTACTGTCAATGTACATACTGTACAGTATACTGTGCTGACGAGTCCATGTGCACACATACATGCAGTTATGATAGTGGATTTTTTTCCGGCCCTGAAGGTAAGAGCCACTGGCATCCCTGCATGACACTTTGGGCATACATGCACCATTGTAATCACTCTTTCAACTGTCATCATATCATGTACAAATTCTATTCTGTT
This sequence comes from Henricia sp. BOLD:AAB3569, assembly GCA_037783545.1. Lineage (NCBI taxonomy): Eukaryota > Metazoa > Echinodermata > Asteroidea > Spinulosida > Echinasteridae > Henricia > Henricia sp. BOLD:AAB3569. The sequence continues at coordinate 1,914,541 of JBBELK010000099.1, read as the reverse complement.
ATTTGTTATCATCCCCTGTTATTAGGATCTAATCAAGCAGATATCACTATTTGAAGAGGTCATTGGGAGGTTTCTCTCTCTCAAGGCAAAATTCCTGCCCCAGAAATCAGAAACGGAGCCATCGCATCAACACGTCGGTGCCCTTGAGCAGTTTGTGTGTGACCTTATGGACAAACCGGAGGTTCCTGTGCTAGGAGCTGGCAGAGGACCAGTGGGCGAGGCAATCCATCGGCTGTTTGAAGCCGCACAAAGGGTATGTTAATTCTCAGGGGATTGTATTTCTATCATTTTTCCCTGAATTCAAATTGGACAAGGAACATTTGCCTGAATCCGTCCTTCTGAATTGAGGTATACAGGGTGTTTTAAAAAAAAGAAACCGAGATTAATTTGTTAATTTCGTGGAGATGGCTAAATATTTTGGAAATTGGCAACCACCATCTATTAGTTAATGATGTCCTCTTTCTTATGACACCACGAAATCCAATTTACGGTCACACATGACTGAGCACGGAGCAGTGTAATCAACCATGTCAGAACTGGTCTTACACCAAACAAAAGTTTTCATAATGAACCATGTCTGCCCAGTCAGCCTGTTATTTCATTGCACACTCCTTTAAAGTCGAAGGACACTGGGGTTAGGTCGAGACAGGGAAAGACACCCAAAATGTGTAATCATTGAGAATAAAACATTTGTTGAGGACACACTGGTCTTTCTTCTTTTTTTTAGGTATGAAAATTGTTGGAGTTAAGCTGCGGTGAATCTGGTGCAAGACCAGTTCTGACATGGTTGATTACACTGCTCCGTGCTCAGTCATGTGTGACCGTAAATTGGATTTCGTGGTGTCATAAGAAAGAGGACATCATTAACTAATAGATGGTGGTTGCCAATTTCCAAAATATTTAGCCATCTCCACGAAATTAACAAATTAATCTCGGTTTCCTTTTTTTTTTTAAAACACCCTGTACAGTCACACATGAAATTGTCGGTATGTGTAACTTTTTGTGTAACTGTGTAGTATAAAATTTGGTAGGACAACTGGATTTTGAGAAGGAGACGTCGCTTTGAACAAAAATGCAATATTTGCTCACTTTTTCCAGTCTGCTCACATGCTACCTGAAGACGAAGCCGACCTCTTGGACACACCCAGTAACGTCACCTACACCCACACCCATAGCTCAGTGCCAAACTTCCCACGACCAGCAGGCCGTGAGTTTATCTTCCGTACTGTAGCTGCTCGTCCAGCGCCATATTCCCAACCCACACCGCAGAGGATGTACTGTGTGTTAATGGAGGAAGAATTCAGGCTGGCCGGGGCATTTTCACAGGACACGACGTTCCAGTGAGGAGGTGATACACTAAGGTTGGGAATTTACGTTTAACCCAAAACCGCAACTGCAGCTTTCTCCTCAGGTTGCACACCAGTAAATAGGGCTCCCATAGGAACCAATGCTAAATGCCCCATTTTCAAAAATCATTTCAAAATACTCGCAACTCTCTCAGCTTCTTGGGACAACAACCAGAATAATCACTGATTTCTCATCTTTTTAATTCTGTTCAATTTTATGGGGGTAATCCGTCACTTTTATTCCCTAATTTCCACTTGAAACAAAACTAAGCCTACAACAGTGAAACTTGCTAATCAGACCTGCATCCATTTTGGAACAAAGGCACATACGCTACTGGGCAAAATAGGGCCACTTTTAGGAGCTACAGTGTCTAAAATGTTTATAGTTGGAAGAAAAAATACCCCACATCGCGACGATAGTCATATTTTACACAAGACCACACTCGTTCAGCTCGCAACTTTCCCAAATAAAGAAGAATTTTAGGGCATACAAAATATTCATGAGCTCGGCGCACAGATCTTGCCTATTTACTCAAAGCGCCCAAAATTGCCCAGTATTTCTTCCAAGTCCAACTCTATGAAATTCAAGTTTCTGCAAATACACCTCCAATTGATAGGCATGTACACGTAGCTCGACTCGTCTTTCAAATCTTGTGTTCAGTAATAAAGGGTGGCTACTATGGACCCTTATCACAGTGCGTCTATCTTTGTCTAGTTCCCCATAGTGCGTGTCGGGCATGATCAGTGCGTCTACGCAACCGCGCGTGTAATCTCCCGTTGATGTTTTGAGACAATCACTGTCCGCGCAGCGCGTTTTCTTCAGCGTGCTACACGTGTGCCATTGTGATCAGGGGCGGATCCAGGATTTTGAAAGGGGGGGGGGTGGGGGGGGGGGTGGGTGAATAGCGAGCGCGTAGCGCGAAGCCCTTATGGCTTCTAGATGGATTCTAGATGCTCTGTGGTGCGATCTGGGGCAATATTTAACCACTTTAAACAGGAAAAGTGTGCACAAAAAGTGGATTTCTCTTATTGTTTTATTTTTTTTTGAAAAGGGGGGTGCGAGCGAGATATTGAGCTTGTTGTGGGAGTCTCAAAATGGTGGTGGTGGATACTCATATAGCGCACATGTCCGCCCTGCGGGGTGCTCCTGGCGCTGTTGCCAGTATTACCGCTGCCATCAAAAAAATCACCGGAACCATTTTGCTTTAACAGATGGCAACCTGGCCAAGGCATACAACCCTGTCAGAACATTGTGGCATTCCCCATAGCAGCTCCCCAAATATCGCTTGGGTTAACGAGGCAACTGGGATTAAGCGTCTTGCCCAGGGACACAGACACGTTGGGGTTGAACCCACAACCGCTGATTGGGAATCCCGCTTCATACCCACTAAACCACATGGTGTCCATAAATGGGTCGTGATCTCAAAGCGCGCACGCTATCCTCTCTCCAGTCAGTATAATAAAGATCAGAGGCAGAACCCCAACTTGTAAGCATCCAAGAAATATGGAGTATCATGGCCGAGTGGTTTAGCAAGTCAAACTCAAGACCAGGGGCCAATTTCATGACGCTGCTAAGCACAAAAATTTGCTTAGCACAGGATTTGTTTGCTTTATTTTTCAAAAATGGATTGCCAGCCAAAATCGTAAGTGATGTGTATTGAAAGGTATTCTCCTACCCTTCCGAAGAACACAAGTTGGCGTATATTTTTGGCTTGTAATCCATTTTATTAAGCAAATAAATCCTGTGCTTAGCAAATTTGTGTGCTTAGCAGCACCATGAAATTGGCCCCTGTAATTCTGCAGGTCGTGAGTTTGAATCGGGCCTGCCCGTTTTACTCCACCCAGGAGTAAATGTGAGGGCAGTGATGAAGGTGTTCCTTGATTAGCTCATGAGTCAACTGGGGCTGTATACTCCCTATTGATTGCTTTCCGGTGCTTTCCTCCCTTCCATCCACCATTTTGGTTGTAATTTGTCATGACCCACTTGGCTCAAGTGATAATCGGCCAAAAAAGTGCATTGGTTGCACTTTACCTCTGTTACTTAACCTTGCTTTATGTTGTTGCGCCATGGCTGTTGTATCGATAAAGATAAAAATTGTGATCAAGCTAAAGCACTTTCGTTTTTACAAGCTGCAGTGCATGCTCAATAATTTAAACGTATCGCAACGCGCGTGCGGCATCTTCGAATGAAAGTACGCTGGTGAGTATATTTTACGCGTGCCCATGTGCGTCTAGTGGCGCGCGCGTGACCGTTGACCACCAAACATTCCCGGATGTTCTACGTCACGGAAAGCAATCAGTAGAGCTAAGAAGGTTCAATTAAGGAATACTATTAACTCTTTCAGTGCCAAGGCGTACAAGTACGATCTATCATATGTACTCTGAAAGTGCCAATGTCGTACGATCCCGTTTTTAAAAATGTTTTCTTCAAAAACGCCAACCGCTGTACATGTACGACCTAAAAATATCGCTAGAGGGCGCATTGATCCATCATAATATGCAATATCATCGAGGTACGACGTCGGAGAGGGTGCAAAGTCCGAGCAGCTAAGACTGCGGCGCCCATAGTAAAATGCACTCGCTTCTCCGTGGAGGAAGGTTTTTAGTATTTTTGGGATTCGGATAGTGAAAAAGATTAAAATTTATCACTCAAAACAATGCCATCGATTCTAGAATCTATAAAAGAACAATATACAACACATTTGTCGAGTACAACTTATTGGTTTATTTATTTTTTTACAGAATTTCAAAGAACGCTGGCACTGAAAGAGTTAAGAGCCCAATGACCAGGGTACAATGTATGTGTGCTTTCTAAATATCCAAATTATTATTACTACATGTATGAAGTTTTACAGACCCCTTACATGTATGTGTAGTCAATTGAAGTATGCTAAATGACCTTGGGGTGGTGTAAACAAGGCCATCATGCACATCTTGTGCTTGGAAATATCTTAGCGGATTTGTTTTAATGCACATCTTGCAATGATCAAATGTGTGAACAAAGCAAATTTTATAAATATGTGTACATGTACTAGTAATATATGTGAATAAATTGTATGTACTAAAAACAATTCAATCTCTTTTGCATTTTAAAAGGTAACTGCCTTTAACAGAAACACCCAGGAAACATATTTTCTCGTACTGATCTGGTAGTATTTAATGTCTGTCGATAGCCAGTAAACCTTGACAAAATATATTTTACGTCAAATTCCATTGCATATGACAAATGTTTTTAAAGTTTACTTTCCAACAGTCAGATGGCCATATTGAGAAAAAAAAACATACGACCATCATCAGGATTTGAACCAGAGACCGCTTGTAAACTGGGTAGGTGCTCTGAGGCCCAGTTATAGACCCTATTCACGTGGGAGGATCTCCTAAATTAGTTCTATGGAATGTAACTACGGTGCTAGCTACGTATGCGTTCCAAATCTTATTGATACACAAGTTTGGTCTGCCACCTTTCCGCCATTACTGTGTCCATACTATGGCACGCCAAAGCGAAAAATAATTCAACACTGATAATAATGTTGACGTATATTTTCGCAAGTGTTGCGCAAGAAAAAGGTTGGCATGACTTTTAAATGTTGATAGACTGTTTGAAACTGGCATACCTTACTTTTGAGGGCAAAAATATTAGTGTTGAATTATTTCCGCGCGTGACGTCAACAACTATCACACTCCAAAGCAGAAATAATTCAACACTGATAAACAAGCCAACAAAAGCACGGTATGCCGGTTTCAAACAGTCTATCAACATTTGCGAAACTACTTGTCAACATTAAATTATTAGTGTTATTATTTTCGCTTTGGCGTGCCATAGTATGGACACAGTAATGGCGGATAGCAAGAACAGACAATGTGCTCATATCTTGAGCGCCATTTGTTGAAAATTTATAAATTTGGTAATGATGCCAAAGGTCACAATTCGGCATGCGACCTCATCCTTATGTAAAACATGTGTGCGCATAACTCCTGTAATCTAAAAAAAACCTATTAAAGGAACACGTTGCCTTCAGATTTCACGAAATCTCACGTTTGAGGGTGTTCCTTATACTTATTAAGAGTTGTTCTTGCAATAAAACACATTTAATGTGTTATAATTAGTGAATGGTAATTAAAAAAAACAAACACTGACCTCTGACCCCCACTACATGTCCCGCGAAATGTATACGTATTTCAGCCGTCAATACGATCGTCCGGGTAGTGGGCAAAATGCAGCGACGAACAGGAGTTAGGCTGGCGCCGTAGCCAGTGGTCAGGTAAACCTATCAGATGAACGCAAGGTACCATACCATTCTCCGCCTCCCGAGACATGTGTGAAATGTAAACACACACATCTACACACACACACCGACTGGCTGTCAAAAAATGGATCGTCAAGAGAACACAGCAGACGCGTCAAAACGAAAACCTCGCCAATCAGGGTAAGAATATTAATTGTCATGGGACAAACCGATAGAAAGGACTTGGATGATTTATACCCAATGGTTATTGTAGACACGAATTTAAAAAACAGGCACATCACACGCAACGGAGGAAGGAAAATAATTTCTTTCTCCAGGCTGGAAATAAGACTAATATAATTTCTCCGCCATTTATGGGAGTCAAGATTTTGACTCCCATAAATGGCGGAGCGTGCTGCTTCGAGAAATTACGCAAAATTGAAGCATTTCTAAGGCACGTTTGTGTGGATCATTATATTCTACTTTTTAAACATCTTTCAGATTGTGCTCATTATACTTCAAACGCTTGTAATAGCCCAATAAAGAGCAAACCGAAGGCAACGTGTTCCTTTAAGTCAAATATTGGTTAATATTTTTAACAAAGGGGAATAACCTAGTAAGTCCAAATATGGGTCTTACTAGGTTTTTCCAGATTACAGGAGATAACGCGAGACATGTTTTAGTTTGTTGTGGCTTCAGAGGGGACATCTATAGAATAGATTCCTGCACATGGTATGTCTTTTTGTGTAATTTAAATTCAGTATTGGTGGAGATAACTGGCAAAATCATAGACGATCTTTGATGACTGCTCGGTTTTGGTAACTTGAATTCGGCCTTGGGTGATTTTGGAGTGCACCCTTTCTGCCAAAAAAATTCAGGAATGCGCGCGCCAAATTAGTACTACGAAATACGTACGCAGCTCCATAGCAAAGGCGTGGAGCCGAGTATTTTGTGGCGCGCCTGTGCAAAGGTTTGTGTAAAACAATTATTCAAATGGAACACATCCACAACATACAATAAAATAAGAATTTCATCACAAATCAAAAATAATGCTTTTAACTTGAATGACAGGTCTTCCACGATTAAGCAATTTGAAACCCAGCAGCCAATTTCATGCAAATTACGTAGCTTGCGCAACTTTTGGAAATGGCATAAGCCACAGCGGCTTGCGTGTATTTATCACGGGAAGCTTGCGCAATAAATCATAAAATGGGCTGCAGATGTCGTTGGCATGCCACAAGCAGTAACTATGTGTGATCAATGGACCAGCTTGTAAACACAAATCCCAAATTTGGTATGCGCACTTCCGGCCGTTGCTTAACACGAAGAGCCTGGAAGTGAACTAATGTACGCACGTGAATGCACAATCAGTTCCGCACACGTACTTGTAGCGCCGACTTTAGACTGTATACTTGTTCATAGCAGACAATGCATTGCTGAATAATCTTGGTCAAGTGTTAAGATTTCTGACAAAACTCATACATTACAGTAATGGGATTTTAACAAATCACTGTAAAATGAATATGTATAAATTATAATTGAAATTCAAACTACTAACACTAGTAAAAAGGAACATGTAAATTAAGCACAAAACAGTCCCATATGTAGCAATTACGTGCAAATTAAACCTTTAGCACTGTATTGAAAACATTCCATGTACTGCCCAGTACTTTTGGTATACCAGCTGTTAAGTGCCTTTGAACAATTTAACGTTTAAAAACAAAAAGAGGTACAAGATATAAAATTAACAACCACTCAGTGTCAGTACCCTTGAAGGCCGTTGTAAATCTTTTGCTTGGATTCCTGCTTTAGAAGTTTCATAATACCTGCAAAGAGGAAAAAAACCAAAAAAATTATTAAAAAACCCTATACAAGATTTGCAGTCGCCCACAATTTTACTTTAATTATTAATAACAATGGTAACAAACACCACATTTTCCTGTGTAAAATGGTACCTTTGTGGAAGAAATTGCCAACTGAAGGTGCTTTTTAAGAAATTTGTCTGCCGACAACTTTTTACCATTTATTCAACACAACAAAAATCATGCATGGATTTTGCAGGTTTTTAAAAAGTATTATTGCATCTATGTGGCTGAAATTTCTGCAAGGCAGTTTATCAACATTATTGTTTAGTTATGTAATGCTGTTGTTCCCATTTTAAAAAGTTTTCCAATCACGTAATCTGTCTTTAAGATACGTGTAAATATTTCATGCTGGTGTTTACAGCACAGAGGGTAAAAGAGAAAGATTGCAGTCCAGTCAAAGTACGTTAATCAGATCAGCTGCCAGATTCACACGTTATCAAACGTAAAGAGTTGCACAAATTGGCTGGTTCTATGAATATGTGGAATGCAGCCTTGTGATATATGGGACCGTCACAGATGCACTACATGTCGTTACATACCAGTAAACCATACTAAATGAGAGTGAGGACAATTAATTTTTCTCAAGCAAATGTGATGTCATGTTTCAGGCTCCACAAGCTATAGGCATTTTTTTTTTTAATTCTGAAATTTGACAGACAATTTTCATTTCAAAAGACCCTTTGCACAGACAGTCATTTTTGGGCGGGTTTTGTTTTTATGTGAAAACAGAAGCACAAAGCATTTAATCATGCCTAACACACAGGGACTTGGCCCCCTAAAGGCTGCCGCAAACAGTCATTCATGGCAGTTTGCTCAGCACATAGCTCACTGATCAAACTTTGCTGTGTTTTCCGCCTCATGTAACCGTGCTCAAGGCAAATCTATCCTGTTTTTTCTACCTTGCAAGGCAAAAATCTCACTATGAGCGGCAAAACTTAACTATGTGCTGAGCCAAAATTAATGTAACTAGCCAATGAAAACTATCCCATATTTATGTGATATGAAGACAGCACGCACTTTTGCTGGGTGTGGTGACCTTGACAGGGTCTGCGTACTGCCTTGTATCACTTGGAGAGCGCAGAGGAGACTATGACAAATCAGCCATTGTCAAGCACTCGTACAGCGAGGACCACCAACTGGAAAGCCGCACAACTGATAGTGCCCATCAACAGATGGCACCCAAGACGCATCAGGGAAGCCATCGAAATACACAAGCACAACACAGTACCCCAAGACATTGGCTTCAATATCAGCAATATCTGGCACTCCCTATTAACCAACCAGACTGATGGGTCACCTATACCCTAGGTCCTCCTGCCACAATGACATGCACCAGTGAGCACACCACAGGATTAGGATCCCAGCACAACCACGCCTCCTCAACCCAAGCCATTCCACTTCAGTGCACACATTGTACACTGAATGCCATCAACCAGTACTTATAGCCCTGCATCATCACGAGTCTGGCATTACTCCTGAAGACGAACAGAGCACACTGTTCGAAACGTTGAGTTCACACTCACCGGTTCTTCTCAGAACCATACATATACAAAAGAGATCCACATAGTGCTACCGTAAACCCATACACACGTGAATAGGGGATTTTTTTTAAATATTAGCCAGTTACATTCATTTTAGCCTAACATGTAGCTCAGGTTTGCCGCACACGGTGAGAAGTTTGCCTTGCGAGGCAAACAAAATCAAGCAGGATATATTTTTTTTCCCAAAACCCCTTGAAGCAGAAAATGCAGCAAAATTTGACCGTACACGGCGAGCTAAGTGCCGAGCAAACTACCACAAACTACCTTTTGCTTAGCAGATGGATGTGATTGTTCCGTTTTTTCCCCGGAACTTTCTTTTGTCTCATTGGTTTGTGACAAAGATTATTTCGGGAAAAACTGGAACAAATCACATCTCTGACAGACACTCCATGTCATAGGAATAGGTGAAAACAGTCATTTGAAGAAGGAAAAAAATCCAAAATTGAACCACACCAATATCCCAGTATTTCACTGGGCTTCGCTTTTTTTTTTTAAACTGACCTTCTTTCTCCTCTGCCGTTAAATCTCTTTTGGGAAAATCGACATCAAAGGTGATAATTAGCATTCCTGTGACGTGATTGTTGTCATAATTTGGCATGCCCTCTCCTTGTTTCTTCATTTTGGCACCTGGCCATGTCATTTTTTCCCGGACTATTTTTACCTTTAATAGTAGAGAGAAAGAAAAAGGACTTCTTAAAAAACTCAAAAATATTCACATTCTACCAGGGCCTACTTTCACCGCGCCACTTGATGGAGAGTGTTTAGATTTTTCCAGGAAAATGGATTTTGATCGAACCTAACAATCATCAAATACCTACAATATCGATGGGACGAAAACAAGAAATTAGCAATCTACAATTTGGATGTGGAAGCAAAAATTGTTGGTGTTGTCACTGCACTGCCTTATGAAGCCTGATAAATTACTTTACAAAACATTGGTGTTTTTTTTTTTCAATATCATGAAAATATACGGATTGAGAGCACGAAATTTCAAAATGGTTATGAGAAAAATAGACAAATGACAAATGACATGGTATCAAAATCTCAACACCCATGGGAAAAAAGGGGAGTTAAAAAATGTGGTCTAGACATGCTCCTTTAACACAAATTCATAAATACCTTGACAGTTTACGCATTCCTATTGGCTGAGAGCATTTCACGTGGCCAGTCTTAAAGGCAGTATACATCTTTGGTAATCTCGAAAATCAAAAATGTTCACAGATTTACGCCTAACTTACACAATATGAACATCATGACTGTAGAAAACTTCCCCTGAAATGGTTTTGTCTGAAGTGCTATAGTTCTTGAGGAAATGAGTAAAACAATTAGTTTTCGTCTCATGAGACGAAAATTCAATTCGCCCTAAAAGTAAACCATTTCGCCCAAGTGCCATTTCGCCCCAAATTACTTCGTCCAAACACTACATTGCCCAAATGCCACTTCGCCCCAAAACCACTTCGTGCACAGGCTGTGGTTCAGGGGCGAAACGACTGCAGACCCTTTTTCTCAAAAGTTAGACGAAGTACGGAGCTGGTTTTTGCTCAGGTTGGTTTTAATCATGCATATCTTCAATCACACAGGGGGATAAAACTATTTGTAACAGTTTACCAATCATGTATACTATCTTTAAACACTTTTTAGATGAAAAGGCCTTAAAACTGTGAATCAATGCACAATAGTCTTGATGGGCAGTAAGTTTTTTAACTTTAATGTTTGTGAATCTTACCGTGTGGCCATCCAAATGATTGAATTCCATACTGAATCCAGCTAAGGCATCCACAAGGGATATTGTAATGTTGGTGTAGAGGTCATCGCCTTTTCTCTCAAATCGATGGTGCCTGAAATAGAGAATTTGTAAAAATAATAATTAATGTCAGAACATGCATGTAAACTGTTGTAGTAAGCCCAAAGGAACTAAATCTGACACACATACGAGTTTTTCCATGGTAAAGGGGGCATTTTGGCAACACAGACCATATTTTCCAGAAAATTCCTTTGTCTGGTCTCAAAATAAAAGAAATAAGTTTCAGTTGTTCTGAAGAGATAACTTGGGCCCAAAAAGGGTTACAAATCGTGCAACAACATGCTTTTTATAAAAAAAACCTGTGTACAAATTTCCAATATAACACGCGTAACCGGGACGGACACTTGTGTTACATTTTAGGCCATCCCGGTTACGAGCGTATATTGGAAATTTGTACACAGGGTTTTTAGAAAGCATGTTGTCACACGTTTCTAACCCTTTTTGGGCCCCGAGTTATCTCTTCAGAACAACTGAAACTTATTCCTTTTTTTTTTTAGACCAGACAAAGGTATTTTCTGGAAAATATGGTCTGTGTTGCCAAAATGCCCTGTTTACTGTGGAAAAACTCGTATGTGTGTCTAAAAATTACTTGAGGGTCACTGGTATTAGGTCCATTGCCACTTAAACATCTATGCAACACAGAGAGAAATGTTGAGTTCTTGGGGAAAATCTGAAGGAGTAGACCACTGTGCCTCATTGCTCACCAAAGAGGATCATGTGGTTTTGTTTTTCTTTCTTTCTTTCATCCCATTTGTTAATATTTGTGACCGAGTACGACTGTGGATTTGTAATCTTACCATCCATTGTTCACAAAAAATTATCATACAGTACCATCGGCATCGTGCAAAATGCAATGTCAAAAACATTTTAATTAGGCATCACAAGAACCAGTTTCGTTTGAAATATTTACCTTGTTTATAGGCCTACAAATGTGGATAATATTAAAAAGAATCCAGGGAACATCTTCCTTGATGATGATTCCTTGATGGAAAATCCTCCATAAACATCCTCAAGGGATTTTTAACAGTTGAAGACGGTGAAGCGAAAGCAGAGGGTAAAATCGGTTCGTTGGCTGCTTGTCGCATCGCGCCAGCCGCGCACGTACATGAGCCACAGCACTGCACACGTACACGCATCACATACACCACATGCTCGGCCGTTGTGATGCAGGCTTGCTTATGGATTAGACTTGTACACGTCCGCTTCGCTACTCGTTGCAGACTCGGTCAGGTCGCCGAGCGCGCGGCATGCACAGTACATACATGGTAAAGCGCTGTATGTCATGGCACTTGCGTGACAACTAGACTCGCACAAGTTTTCTTCCCAAAATTACTGAATCAATTGAGGGCGCTCGTTAAAAAGTAAGGTGTGCTAAAAGGGCCAAAAACAAAAACAAATAGAAAATACAATATGGATCACGGCCGTGAAGCACACAACAAAATAAAATTCCGCTACAAATTGGTAAAATTCCGGAAATCCAGAAAAATCCGGACAATCTCGCCCATGAATAATACCAATTAGGGTTGAAATGTATCACTAGAACATTTTGTTTGGCCCTTTTATGGGAGAACAACACTTACTTTTCTGCAATAATTCTAAATCTGAGGTCACCAGAATCACCATCTATGTGTGGTTCCCCTGTGGTTAAAAACAAAATATGCTATACTGATACAAACTTAACAGTATATAAAAAGGGCAATTTAAAGGAAGGGACAACACTTGCAAAGGGTTGCCTAACTCTGTATGCTTCATGTAAGTCGCCATCTTTTGCATTTCGGGAAACAAGGCATCAATCTTGATGTCATCCATGCAATCGTTACATGGTTGACGTCATCATCCCTTTCAAAATTTCAAATATGATGCAACACATAGTTGCAGAATTTATTATCAAAATTAATTGGGTTGCCGACGTTCAAAACAAGATTCTCTGATTCTCATGTAGGTTTATGCACCGGGCAATACATTTTTAATTAAATTTGTCGATAACTTCAAACAAGTGTTGTCCCTTCCTTTAAAGGCCCTGTAGATGATCTGTTTTTGAGCGATTCTGCGAATAAAACCATTATAACTCGGAAGAAAGACATCAACAAACTCATCCTAAGAAATTTCAGCTTTGTCAAATGTACCACGTTTAAAAAAACCATGAAAATCCATATGCATTTTCCTGGTCTTGGCGGGGTGTTTCAAATATTCGTTCTCAGTTGATCGGGTACTATGTGGCTTGCGTCATGCACTCTGTGGCGCACATACTGCATGTGCGCGCGATCCATAAAAATGCATCGCGTTGGAACACGCACACGCAGTACACAGCGCTCATGCATTTTGGACCGCGTAGATGCGAACCAAAAATAAGTAAATCGTTTGCAAACGATCTAAATAATTTCATCTTTACGGATTATTTTCTGGTAAAATTATATCATTTTGAGCGAAAACCTTTCATTGGATAGTTGCTATTAATTCAATCTTTACTTTCAGAACTTTTCCCCTGTAAACTCGTCGATTACTTTTTGGGGTCATTGCAAATGATCCACTGGGCCTTTAAGGGCTTTCATATGCTGCCGACTCTTCTCCATGGGCAGTAGTTACATGCAAAATGTCATTTTGTTATAGGAAAGTAAACCAATAACTTGAATTGAAATGCATGAATTTTAACTGCATTAATTATATTTTATAGATATCTTTATTAACAGAAAAGAGAAAATACAAAAATGTACACGAATCCTGTAGCTAAGGACTCCTTTCCTGCACGTCTGCCATAATTGGGGGCCATCCAGTGCCATGAAGTGTGTGTTCTGTGTTGTTAAAATTGAACAGTGCACAACGCGCCCCTTTGTGTAAACAGGCTTCACAAGCTTTCAACAAAAAAACATGCAAATTGTTTGAAGTTACAACATAATGTAACAGCTTATCATTAACACACAACGTACAGTTCATGCCACTGGATGGCCCCCAGTTATGGAGGACGTACAGAGAAGGAGTCCTCAGCTCTCGGATTGGTGTATAGGCAGAATGGTGTATAATATACAAATATTGACTGCATAAACACGAACACCACTTCTGGTTGCTTCACGCATACGCCCGTGCACAGTGGCACACACGCGCACGCGATATTCTGTACGTGCTGAGAAATATTACTTAAAAATATACTGTCCTTTGACCTACGACGCAAAAGCTCAAACAATAGTACTTTTTTCAGTTGCGCATGGAAATGGTTGAACTAATTCATGTCGCGTGATCTGCTTTTGTACTGACAAATAAAACAGGCACAAACTAGGAGGTGGAGTGGAGTTCTTTTTTACCTTCTGCTAAGAATGGATATTCCTGGCCGTCCTGCATCCCAGGCTCAATTTCTATCTCAAGCAGTTTTTCCTCATTAATCAATCTGTGGACAAATCACCAATATTTGATACATTCTTTGTCCATAAAATAAAGAAAATGTGTTTGCAAATATTTCAAGCTCCATAATTTACAAATTGGTCAAAACCATAAAAAAAGCACAATGTTACGCTGTTACACTATATCACAAAGTAATAATAATAAATTCTATGAATGATTGAAAAACAAATCAGCAGGATATCAAACCATCCAAGTAAAAAAAATCCATCAAAAGGGGAAAAAAGGACCCATGCAGATGACAATTGGGCCCAAACACAAAGAGAAACAATCATTTGTATATCGAGACTGTCGGAATTAATGCATATTTTAGAAATTAAGCATTCATTACTTTATAAGTTGCGCATCCCATGCTACACCGAGAGACAAATTGGGTTTTTGAAAAAAATCTGAGGCAGTATACTACTGTGCCTTACAGCTCAGCTGGTAAACTATCTGCCTGGAGTTTCAGACTCAGAGGTCCCGGGTTCAGATCTTAATTGATTTTTCTCTCGTCCCATGTATGTTTATTTTATTTCAATGGTGATTAAGCACTAAGGCTGTGCCTAAAGAATTGAATATCCGAATATTTGGTCGTCCATCGAATATTCGAGTAGCATTTTACTACTCCAAACCAAACATGTCTTTCAGCTTGGATGAAGTAAAAAACCTTTTTCCTTTGCCAAAACGGCTGATTTGATGTGTCCAGTGTACAAGGGCTGACGATAACTTCTGCAAAAACCTCTTCAGGCGAGAGACTGCTATGCAAGTACATCTAACAACATGAAGTTTGTTGTTTGAGGCGGCAAATTCGGCAATAAAAAGGCTTCATTATTCCTGTAAGCAGTGAGTTTGGATGTGCCAAAATCAATTAATTTCACGGCAAACGTTTTTGTCAAAATCTTAGGAAAAAATTCACGTATCGAATATTTTCAACAAAAATTATTTGAAAATGCACAGGCCTATTAAGCACCATATCAAATGTTGCATGTACGTTCTAGATAATGTGTTAGATAATGCGTAAGATGTCTGCACTATAGCAAACGAATCAACATGTTTACTCTAATTACTAAATCTTACTTTACAAATCTTCCATTTTGTAAAGTTGACGGAAATCTTACAACAGGATTTCTTGGACCTACTTAACTCTTGGGCACTCGTCGCACACTTCATGTTGCGACATCTGAAATCTCCCTGGTCCCAACTGCTGTGTCTTCATCTCTTGCCTGCAGTTACACCTCCTGGTACCCGGCGCTGTGTGTGCCACTGGTTTATATCTGACAACCTATAATGACAATTGACATTCAGACATTGTACTAAAAATGCCATGGTTTATCTCAGTTGGGTTTGATACTTTGATCAATCAACTTAGACCACACTCTCACTAGAAAAATTGCTTACAATCGCTAACAAAGATCGAATGAAGCTGTGGGATGCCATTATGCTTGGCCGCACATGCACGTCAAGCTTCAAGGCTGCGTTTGGGCGTGTACTCGTATTAACACGAGTATACTCCTGCGTGCGTGAACGGCAAGATTAACGACACTCGGGTCAATGAGAGTATGCTCTCGCTACTACCAACAAATGGGGAGTGTGCTCTTACTCCTGACGAGTGTCATGTGATTTGTACGAAGATGGCAGAATATGGGTGGGATTTTTTGTGAATTTGCTTAACGTGTCAACTGGATAACTGAAACAACAACTCACTAAGGTTTGTTTTAGACGGCATCAAAGGTTCTCACGACTTACGGTCTGTATTTTCTTGAGTTTCTTGTGTGCAATGAAACAGCGTTTTTTTGTGCGGTCATGGCAAGAGATGGCCATCTTGACTGATGGCCATTCGGGCATGCGGACTTCGGACTTGCTGTTTGCGTAATGTGACCCGAGTGCAATGCGCACGCATTACTCCGGAGTAGCGAGAACTGCACGCCCGAACGCAGCCCAAGTGTCTGACGCGCTATGTGGTTTTCGAGTAGTGCGTCAACAAAAACAACACTTGCTAGGTTGCTTGACGCACGAAGCGCTTGCACAACCTGGCCTGCCAAATCGCTTCGAACGAAGGAAACATTCACATTGCAAATTTGCTTCGTCACATAAAGCGATCTCTTCATCAAATAAAGCTATTTGTCAAACAAACAGATTGTAATCTTCGTCGAATAAAAAGGCATGCGTTCACATCCAGAAAACTCTTTATTGTCGAATCTTCATCAAACGAAGCGATTTCTTTAGTGAGAACGGGGTCTTAGACATTTTTAGCACCAAAAATTAACAATTCTTGTTTAATTTTAATGGCTGTGGGTTTGAATTCCGTTTATGTGCCCCTTGGGCAAGGCACTTTGCCATAAGTTGCCTCTCTACACCCGGGAGTAAATGGGTACATTACGTGCAAAGTGAATGATGTGTCCGTTCACATATCACTTAACAAAGATCAAATAAAGATTGAATGAAGAGTGCTACCATTCACATTAGGCAACCACTAACAAAGATCGAATTAACGTGTACGACGCTATGACGGTCTGGTTGTACATGTTCGTCAAGTGTCTGAGCAGTGCGTCTAAAAACAAAATGCTTGCCAGTAACCTGACGATCAACACGCATGTGCAACCAGGGGCCGATTTCATGAAGTGCTACGATCTTTCGTAACACCAGTTGCAATGGGTAAACCAACGGGCGTCATAGGTAACCTGCGTCTCAAGTAACGTGCATCTCGAGTTAGCGCTTTGTAGCGCTTCGTGAAATCGGCCCCAGGTTGCACATGTGTGTAACTTGATCGTCAGCTTTCTGGCAAGCATTTTCTTTTTTGCCAAAATGCTTTGTTAAAAATTTGTTTCGTCAAATCGAGTGATTTGTTTCTCCAATGAAGCTATTTTGCTTCATAAAAAAAAAAAAGTATCCAATATTCGTTGAATTAGGATGTGTCCAAATTAGGACGTTAGCAAATCTTTTCGTCAAACAGAGCAATTTCCCTGATGCACTCGACTTACCTCAACAAAATTACCGGTATAAAGTTCCTCTAACGACACAGGCAAGTCAATTATGATATCATCGCCCCGCGGTGTTTCTGGGTTTCTCTGATGGCCTCCAAATCCAAAATGTGCAAAATCGCCAAAGAAACTGCAAAAACGAGTCACAATCGTCAAAATGCATTCTTGAAATATTCTGCAGATATTTGAGCAGTATTTGTTCCGTATATATTGAACAAAGATTTGAAGGAAATTACCTCCTGGAATCAACAGATAATCTAATTTTAAGATATACTTCCCACTTGCACTTTTGTCGCAAATGTTGCATTTCTGAGATAAATAAATGATAAAATTACTGCATAAAGTAATGCACAAAATTATCTTGTGCACTAACTTAATGCAATTTTTGAAGGAGAAAATGTGATTTTTAGATTATCTGTTGATTCCAGGAGGTAATTTCCTTCAAATCTTTGTTCAATGTATAAGGAAAAAATACCATTTGAGCAGCTCAGCATGCAAGGGGCAATGTAGGATTGTGTGTACATGTATTTTAGTTTTACAATATATTTCAATAATCTTTAAAAGAAGATATGAATGATCTGCAAATGAAATTTATTTGCCCTATAACACAGTATGTAAGAAGCCGTCCAAAGTTGTCAACATTTTCAGTTCTAAAGAGTGTATTTTTCAAGACATTCACACCACCCCCTCCCTCCCTCCGAAATACTACCGGTACTACTTAACAACATTTTTCTGTCAGTTCCATAAAGTGTCAACATTTTAGGCTGCGTTCGGGCGTGCAGTTCTCGTTACTCGGGAGTAATGCGTGCGCATTGCACTCGGGTCACATCACGCGAACGGCAAGTCCGCATTCCGCATGCGCGAATGGCAATCAGTGGAGATGGCCGTCTCTTGCCGTCACTGCACAAAAAAACGCCGTTTTACTGCTCAAAAGAAACTGAGGAAATACAGTCCGTAAGTCGTGAGAACCTTTGATGCCGTCCAAAATAAACCTTAGTGAGTTGTTGTTTCAGTTATTGAGTTGACACGTTGGGAAAATTCACCAAAAATCCAACCTATATCCCGCCATCTTCGTACTAATCACATGGCATTCGTCAGGAGTAAGAGCACACTCCCCATTAGTTGGGGAGTACCGAGAGCGTACTCTCACTGACCCGAGTGTCGTTAATCTTGCCGTTTAACACGAGTACACACCCGAACGCAGCCTTACAGTGCATGTCAAGTCGTACGCTGCCCTCGACACCCCTACCCCTTCCTACGCTTTGTAGAACCGTGAAAATGTTGACAACTTTAGAGGGCCCCTTAGTAACAACATTGTATGGTACTAAATTTCAGGTATTTTTTTTTACTTGTACAAACCTTGAAAATGGATCGCCATGTCCATGTGACTCTTTAATTCCCTCCTCACCATATCTGTCATACTGTTTCCTTTTGGTGTCGTCTGATAGAACCTGTGCAATAAAATGATCATTACAGAACGAGTTCCACAAAATGTCTACAAAACAAATTTTTGTTCAAGACATTTTAAGCCACAAACCACACATTTTATACCAACAAATTAACCTCACCTTACTTTTAGAAGGCTAAAAGTGTTTTTTTGACGTTTATATTGGGACGTTATCATTTTATATATAACCATTTTAGCCCCTTACCAATTTAACCCCATTCGCTATCTTACATTTTGCTGCACGCGGCAAGATGGCCGCCGTACTCCAAACTATAGTTCACCAATACAGTCAAAATTAAACATTGAAAAACTTACCATGGAAGTACCTGGAATCTCCAGAATGTTGTACCGTGGTCCGTTTTCCCCGATTATTCTTCTAAACAGAAAAAACACTAGTCCAACGTAATTTTTCTTGACATTTTCGAGCACACTCGGGACAACAGCCATGTTTACAGACGAACAAATCACGGTCCAGATCATTGTACTGCTAGTGACGTCATACAATGAAATGACCACAAGAGGGCGGGCTATCTGGACCGTGACTGTTCATCTCTAAACACGTGGTAAATGTCGCTGTTGTCCCGAGTGTGCTCGAAAATGTCAAGAAAAATTACGTTGGACTAGTTTTTTTCTGTTTAGAAGAATCATCGGGGAAAACGGACCACGGTACAACATTCTGGAGATTCCAGGTAATTCCATGGTAAGTTTTTCAATGTTTAATTTTGACTGTATTGGTGAACTATAGTTTGGAGTACGGCAGCCATCTTGCCGCGTGCAGCAAAATGTAAGATAGCGAATGGGGTTAAATTGGTAAGGGGCTAAAAGTGTTATATAGAAAATGATAACGTCCCAATATAAACGTCAAAAAAACACTTTTAGCCTTCTAAAAGTAACCTCACCTCATAAGCTGCACCTAGATCATGAAACATCTCATCGGCTTCCGGATTATTAGGATTTTTATCAGGATGGTGCTGCATGGCCAACTTCCGATATGCTTTCTTTATTTCATTCTTAGTGGCTGACTTGGGTATGCCGAGAATCTTGTAGAAATCTCGTCTAGACAATAAAAACATGGGTATTTTTTCCGTATACATTGAACAAAGATTTGAAGGAAATTACCTCTTGGAATCAACAGATCATCAAATTTTAAGATATACTTCCCACTTGCACTTTTGTCGCAAATGTTGCATTTCTGAGATAAATAAATGCACAAAATTACATCGCGAGCGGTCCTTGCAAAAGCGCGACAACAGGGGGCACTGCGCGCGTGGGAATGGTTATCTTGTGCACTAACCATGCTAACTGAATGCAATTTTTGAAGGAGAAAGTGTGATTTTTCTACAGAAAAGCAACATTTGCGACAAAAGTGAAAGTGGGAAGTATATCTTAAAATTATATTATCTGTCGATTCCAGGAGGTAATTTCCTTCAAATCTTTGTTTAATGTATACAGAAAAAAATACCGTTAATTTTAAACATTTCTAGTTTTTTTCACAATGACCATTGAAAAATTAAATAGAATATTCTTTTGAAAGCCATCATCCTGTGTGAAAGTTTAAAATTTCGTACAAATTTTCGAGCGTAACCCGCTCCTCGTCAGGTAAGGATGCTATATCGCTACATTTATATGTAAATGGTGTTTAACCATGTTAACACTAGCCCTACAAATAGGGCTGTAAATAGCTCGCTTTTCAAATCTGACTTATTACAGTCGCAAATCACAGTCCTACTACGTTTTTAACTGCTGAAATCCGAGAAAGTTCCACTACAAATATCGTCCGAAGCACATCAGACCAGAGCACTTTCACATACACCATTGTAATCCTGAGAGTCTAGTGTTTCAAGTGCGCAACTGTACCTTATTTACACTGCGGAGAGGGCCCTCTCACACGTCCATAATTATTTAAACTGCAACGACAAAAACTACTGTTGAGTTTGGACGTGGAAGAAAATTTTGGCTTCAAAAACGGTGTTGTAAGTATTTCTTTTGGCACAACTATAGAATACAGGGCCCACTATACTTCAATCTCAACGTCTCCGGAGACGGAGTCACCGTCACGCACTGACGCACATTCATATATTGCGCCCTCTCTAGAATGAAATCAAAACATTGACAGACGTCTCCCGTCTCCGCGTCTCCGCATCACCAGATACCCTCTTGCCCAGAATAATCGAGTCACACACGTCACGCACTTACACATTCATATATTGCGCCCTCTTTAGAATGAACTGTTCAAGCCTATATTGCGCCCTCTTTGGAATGAACTGTTCAAGCGGCGCGCTCGGAAACGATCCCGTCGCCGGAGACGGAGTCGCGCACTTCTTTTATTTTAATTACCGACGAACTAATCACCCGACCCCCCCCCCCCCCCCCCCCCCACCCCCCCCCCCCCCCCATGGCGGCACGAGAGGGATGTTTTAAAAAAGTTAAATAAAGACCGGAAACAGTGACGTTTTGATTCAAAGTACTTCGGTGTCCAGAGAGGGCGCTTTTCTTTTAATTACCGACGGGATACCGCCCACAGTGGATACCCCCCTCGAATTCAAAACATTCACAGCCGTCTCCCGTCTCCGCGTCTCCAGAGACCCTCTTGCCAAGAAAAATGGCGGCACGAGAGGGATGTTTAAAAAAAGGTAAATAAAGACCGGAAACAGTGACGTTTTTATTCAAAGTATTTTGGTGTCCAGAGAGGGCGCTTTTCTTTTAATTACCGACCGGATACCCCCCTCGAATTCAAAACATTCACAGCCGTCTCCCGTCTCCGCGTCTCCAGAGACACTCTTGCCCAGAAAAATGGCGGCACGAGAGGGATGTTTTAAAAAAGGTTAATAAAGACAGGAAACAGTGACGTTTTTATTAAAGTACTTCGGTGTCCAGAGAGGGCGCTTTTCTTTTAATTACCGACGGGATACCCCCTCCAATTCACAACATTCACAGCCGTCTCCCGTCTCCGCGTCTCCAGAGACACTCTTGCCCAGAGAAATGGCGGCACGAGAGGGATGTTTTTAAAAAGGTACCGGTAAATAAAGACAGGAAACAGTGACGTTTTTATTCAAAGTACTTTGGTGTCCAGAGAGGGCGCTTTTCTTTTAATTACCGACGGGATACCCCCCTCGAATTCAAAACATTCACAGCCGTCTCCCGTCTCCGCGTCTCCGCGTCTCTAGAGACCCTCTTGCCAAGAAAAATGGCGGCACGAGAGGGATGTTTAAAAAAAGGTAAATTAAGACCGGAAACAGTGACGTTTTTATTCAAACTATTTTGGTGTCCAGAGAGGGCGCTTTTCTTTTAATTACCGACCGGATACCCCCCTCGAATTCAAAACATTTACAGCCGTCTCCCGTCTCCGCGTCTCCAGAGACACTCTTGCCCAGAGAAATGGCGGCACGAGAGGGATGTTTTTAAAAAGGTAAATAAATTAAGACAGGAAACAGTGACGTTTTTATTCAAAGTACTTTGGTGTCCAGAGAGGGCACTTTTCTTTTAATTATCGACCGGATACCCCCCTCCAATTCAAAACATTCACAGCCGTCTTCAGAGTGTCCCTTCTCGGACACTTTGTACTTCGGAGATTTTTTATAAAAGTAGAATAAAGCCCGATAACAATTCCGGTAACGAATTCACGGCACATTGGTGCTTTCGACCACCAGAGGGCGCTCATCTCCCGTCTCCCGTATCGCCGTCTCTTCCAGATGTTCGATCACATCGTCTACGACGTTAGGGACTTGGAAAAAAAATTCAGAATTTGTTTTTCTAGTTAAAACCACTTTTTCACAACAGGCAAGTTGCAACAGATTCCGAAAATACTGCTGTTGCAAAAATTCATCAAGCGGTTGCTGTTTTATGCTTGTAAGATTGCATCTATTAACGTGTGGAATCGTCAATGAAAATGAATAGACAGCAACTTCAAAAATTGTGATCTGATGCAAAGCGCCCCCTTTGGCACAAAGCATGTTATTTTTTCTTGGCTAGTCTTAAATTCAAGCGTTATATATATATCTTGTACTTCAAGAGCAGGACTGCAAATAGGGCGCCCTCAACTACATGTAACATTAAAATCACCGACAACAAAACAATGTCCATTAGCCTTTTAGAAGTATGGCGGAACAAAAGCAGAGGGCGCAATTTCATTTCGGTATGATTTTTTTTATCAATTGCATTTCTTTCCAAAAACTTGATTTACATGTTGTAATTATAATACATAGACAGAATTATCAATTAAATTAATAAGTGTAAAGTGAAAAACTTAGTTATTTTGCATTTTAGTCGATTTTATACCCACTGCAAAGTGCGCCCTCCTATTGTGTCCGCCATACTTCAAAAAGGCCTAATCTCACTGTGCACGATCACCGTGCACCAAATTATCTCATCTTGGCTTTTAAAATATTTGCATATATTTTCGTCGGAAAAGTAAATGACAGGAATACCTGTTGGTCTATAACATATTGAACGTTGGTTTTTAATATACTGTTTCGATCGACCACTCACACATTTTACAAAATTGTGCCTGAAATATTAATATAGCAGGTATATTCTTAAACTTAAAGCAGGATTTTCGGACGAGAGATACCAATACTACTATTAGTGTAAGGGCGGGAGGATCGCCATCAGTCTTCCATACAAGATGTACCCGGCCAATGTCCTGCCAAGCCGGACCGTTGCAGTTTAAAGCATGCAGTCCGCAATGCGCGCGCGCCAAATTCGTGCCACGATCGAGTAACGCAGGTCCATAGCAAAGGCATGGAGCTGCGTATTGCGTGTCATATTTTTGGCGCGCGCGCGCATTGCTGACGAGCCTGTGCCTTTAACCTCCAAAAATATATTGTTTTAGTCATACCCTCAAAGGCGATTTGTGTACTGTACTGACCCAATAGCTCACACAATAAAACCAAATGAGTTTGAAACATGAAATAAAAAAGCGTCGTGTTTTAACGTGATCACCTTATGGGATCCAGTAAGAATTATGCTACTTTGTGGCGTCAGTTTTGATGTCTTTTAGATGGAATGGTGGTTTTTTTTTGCATGCTGCTGATTTGACCAGAAAGAAATCGCTGGTCGAAAAAGCCGTCTTGTTTATTAAACAATGGGTAGTCATATAACACATCATTATTTAATTTCACTGCTTTGATATTTTGAGTTCTTTTCCGAGACGTGTGGATGCTTGTGTTTGTTTGTATAGTAGGCCTGTCCTTTCCTCAATTCCCGCACTTGAACGCCAGAAAAGGGACACAGTCACAGGATTTCCGACTCCACAAGAAAGACAAAGCTGATTTATCATTCAATACTCTCCAACTTTTACTACTGCACAGCTAACATACCGCAACGCAACAACGAGGTCCTGTGTGCATCATAAGCACACCGCACAGCAAGCAAGACTAATACAAAGATTTAGTATAATAATACAATGTTATACAATGTAATACATAACCCCAGGCGGCACGTGGCCAGACTCTTCTGGCGCGTGCCAGACCCTTCTGGCGCGTGCTAGCTCTTTACGCAAACTACGTGAGTGCATGCTTGGCAGAAGTGTCCCTCACACTTTCAAATGTCTGCATGGCGACGCCGCTGGCCTACGCCTATAGAACTTTATGGAATGGGTACAGTGACAAGAACTATCAGCAATATCGATAAATTATTGGCTTGGCGGTCGATTATTTTATATAACAATTTTGACTATAGTGGAAGTTTTAGAAGTGTAAAATTACAAAAGAAAAGTCTATGTTTGTTAATGGTCTAAAAGAAAAATACACGTGCGCCGCACGCCATGCGCCTTGATCGAATACTCAAACAGCAGTTTGATCAAATGATGTGTTATTCGACTAACCATTGTTTCAAACCAGGACAGTATTATTGGCCAGCAATTTTGTACTGGTCAACTCTGTAGCATACACAAAGACACGAGGTTCATTACAAATTACCACTCCACCCGACAGACGTTCAAACTGACGTCACAAAGTAGCTCGTATTTCTTATTGGACCCCATAAGGCAACAACGTAAAAGACGAAGCTAATTTATTTCATGTTTTAGACTCATTTTATTTTGATTGCTTAGGGTATATTGAATCATTGACCATATCGCCATCCAGGGTTTAACTTAAACAAAATATTAAACATAATAAATACGACTAAAAAGTGGTTTTTATAATATTTATTACATTTTTAATTCATACTGGTCGAATTCCCCAACCGGTCGAATATACCAGCGTTTACTCTACTTCAAATGTTTCTAGGTTTTAATTCCTCCTCACCTATTGAAAATTATAGTATAATCAGAGTGGGGATTGAACTGAGGTCGTTCGCTTCATAGTCCTGCGATTTACCACTAGACCACAAAGCGACTCGCCAAAATCCGCCAATTACGTTCCTTTATTTCTTTATTTAATTGAGGGCGCTATTAAGAGAGTAATGAGCATTCATTTACAATGCACCAATCAGAAGGCACAGAATCCTCTGCCTGTGCTGTGTCGTTCGAAAATAAAAATTTCGCTGCCCGGCACAGCATGAGGGAGCTATTGGCATGGGCTTTGTTAGGCGCATGGGCTTTGTTAGGCACATGGTCATGCCCTTATAGGTGTCTTGAATCAAGACTAGGTAATTGACGGGCTCGCCAACTGCCGAATTTGGTGAGATTATGGGGCGGGGAAATCTCACCACAGCACAGGTAGATTTGCGTGATATTTGGCACAAATATAAAAACACCCAGCCCCAATAGGCCTGCACTAAAAAGAAATTAACCTGACAGATTAAATGACAGAAACAAAAGACGGCATGATTTACAGTGCAATTTCACGTAGCGGTCCATCAAGCTTGCAAACTTCGGTTACAGATTTGACCAATAATATAGTCTGGGA
The DNA here is from genome assembly GCA_037783545.1 of Henricia sp. BOLD:AAB3569. Classification (NCBI taxonomy): domain Eukaryota; kingdom Metazoa; phylum Echinodermata; class Asteroidea; order Spinulosida; family Echinasteridae; genus Henricia; species Henricia sp. BOLD:AAB3569. The sequence goes on along the minus strand of JBBELK010000099.1, from coordinate 1,889,105 downwards.
GCCCAGACCGATTTGTTCATCATCACGAGTACAAAAGGTCTGAGGCGTGGAATCAATAGGTGGGGCAAGTGTGACCTCCGAAAGGCATTTCTTAAGTTGCAGATCCTGTACCTAAGGGAGGGGGGAGGCCCCCTTTTGACCCCAAAATCACTTTTATTAACATTTTCGAGTACATCGATCAAACCTTCACCAAACTATCCTCTGATTAACCCTAATTAATGATCGGCATTTCTTAAGTTGCAAATCCTGTACTTAGTATGCTTAAGAAAGCCCTTAATTAGCAGTAATTAGCGGTTTAATTATCATATCGAGTACATCAACTAAACCAACGGTAATAAATTCTCTGGCGTTTCCTGAGTAATTAATGACCTTTCTTAAGTGTCAAATCCTGTACCAAATCCCCTTAAGAAAAGGTCAAAGGTCATTCATTAGCAGTACACACAACAGCCGTCGGCAAAAAGCCCATATGTTTTGAATGGCTAGCGCTCTGAGCAAACGGCTGTTTTGTGTTTCATCCGCGGTTTAATCTCCGCTCGTTTTAAGCGGACTTAGGCGAAGTTATCTGGCACTGGGGTGGTTGAAATAATTCTGCAGAGTACACTGGCCAAAGAAAGACGTTCTAAGTTCAGCTTCTGTGGCGATTTCACTCGAGAGAATGTCAGTACCAGGTGAGACTATGTATTTTTTAACGCAACCAGACAAAGGAAAGATTCCGTCTCTGCTATGGGTTCCGTAGACACATCGCTTTGATGAATTTACCAGATTCTGTTTAGTACACGTGTAATCAAATTCAAAATTGACAATTGCATCCTATTTGTCACCGTCAAAAGCCGCGGATTACATTATAGAGTGCCGAAGTGTGAGGTGTTGCCATGGTAATTGGGTTCAAACATCATGGCGGTCAGATAAAACACATTCAGAAGCACAGGGAAAAGGTTCAGTGATATTTTGCGTATACCATTCCCAAACTATAGAGTGACGTAGGCCTACATGTATTACTTCGGTAGCCCAAATGCATTGCAAAGGCGACTTTATCACAGGGCTAAAGCTGCATTTTCCTTCCTTTTTTTGCCAAATACGTTGTATTAGATGCCCACCGTGCATCCTCAGTCGTTCCGATGCCCGCTTATGCTTTTAATTATGGTGACACTCCTCATGCGAAATCTGTAGACGTGATGTGTATCACCACATGTGCTTATCGGAACATGTGCATACCAAGACATGGTGGCTTTAATATGTTAGAGTTAGCATGCAGTATTTTTCTGCATTCCACTATTTAAAATGGGCACCGGTCAATTCGTGACAGACAGTATGGATTATTGTTTTAAATCTCTGTGCGGGTTTATGCATTTTCTAAAACATTACATACGCACTTTGTTCACTGTAGTCCTGAAGTATATTGTACGTCTGCATGCATTAGAAACAAGTTTAGTTGCCAAAAAAATGCCCCAAATGGCTGTCACCGTGCACCGTGCAAGTCATAACATATTAAAATACATGCTGTACGTCCTTTATTAATAAATCAAAATTTTAATTATTTCAGAGAAATCCTACTAAAGACGTTCAAAGCAATGGTAACAAACACGACATCATAAATAGTTATAACTGTAAGTACTTTCTGGTATCTGATAAAAGTGCGATTATGCATTTGCATACTTTTTAGATGGGATACTTTAAAAAGCCATATTGATTATGAGTTACAATGTATTGAGTTACAATGGCCCTTTATAATTATAATTATATAATGAAGTCTGATTTATTCGATAGGTCATTCATCATTCAGGACATCATTTAACTCTTTTTGGTTTGATTGTCGATAGGACAGTTGTTATTTTGATAAGAATTTCATTTGATATAAATTGAATTATTGCAATGGGCACTGGGGAGTCTCGGGGTACCAAACGACAGAGCTAGCTAGGTAGGAAAGCTCGTATGTAAACAAATGGTGCATGATGTCATTATGTTTCATGGTCCATTAATTTGGGATTAAAAATCCTGTGTTCACGTCTGGAAAGCCAAAAGGAAGGGAAAAACCGTACTTGCACCAACCCGACAGCCGCATGCAGACTGATGACGTTCTGCTGTGAGTGTGATGGGTCATTTTTTTTTTTAAACTATGGACCCGGCCACCATTGTTACGTCAGTTGTCAGGGTAAATGGGTCTAAACAGTACTAAAGTAATATCGCGCGTCATTGTTGCCAGGGTTACTAGGTCAACCCTAAAAAAAAACTGGACTTCTTCCCTGGGCTAACTTAATGGCTGGATTCACGTGGATTTTTTTCCCCGTGGATTTCAAGAGCGTCGCTTTCAGGAAAAAGGTCGGGGGGAATATACCCAGCACGATGTGACAAAGGGATTGCCCCTCGTCCTCCTACCGTATCGAATAGCCGAATATTGTGGGGCAGTTTCTTTGTTCCTTGAGGACATGCATGGTTGCACCTATTGTGCTTCCATTGTTGAACGGTTAAAGTAACGAAAGGTGCCCCACGAAATGGCGGCTATTCGATACGGTCTATATCTCAACACGCTCTTTCCCTTTCGTTAACGCGGCAACCCCACCCCTAAAACCTGAAAGAAGTTCTTTAAATTCCTTGAATATTTGAGAGACAATAGGGGAATTCAGAATGGTGGGTGGGTTTGGGTATACACTCTGCATGATGAAGGGTGGATTCACACTGTCAGGGAAAAACGCCAACGCGTAGCTTGAGCACTGAGTCGATTTCACGAAACTTACGCAGTTGCGTAAGCCCATGCGCAATATTTTATTGCGTAAGTTGCGCAACATTCTTCCGAAGATAACACACAAGCTATATGGGGCTTGCGCCATTTGTCAAAAGTTGCGCAAGGTTTTGTGAAATCGACTGCAGGTCATTATCTTTATGAGGTGTCAGAACCAAGGCTCGAATTTTGGTCACGGCAAAGGAGTTATATTGCCTCGAAAGTCACATTGATGGATTTTTTGTTTTCGTCGGTTTTTGATGTCCTCAAAGTAACGACGGAGTGCTCGACAAAGCACTTCGCGTTCACGTTCGCGATTAACGTGCATCTATAATACCTTATTAGCATTTTCGCGCGTAAATGCGACGCGCGTCGCTTTGACAAAACGCGTCCTGGTTGTTGGGTGGGGCGATTTGTAGTTAAACTAACGTTGAAAACCATATGTTTCGCGTCACGAACACCTCAAGAGTTTTTTTAGCCATGCCATTCGGCTTTTCGTTAATCACGAATGATGCATGGACTTGAAATTGACCATGCGTCGCCTGACATACTGCGCGTACGGTGCGGATCCGTTCCATACCCAGTGTGGACTACCCAAAATACTAAATTTTAATCTCCAATGTTGATGTGGTAGCAAAGAAGTTGTTGGTGTAATCATTGTTCATGTCACCAGAAAATAATTTACACTAATTTCATTTTGGACGACATATACGGATTGAGAGCGCGAAATTTCAGAATCGTAGCTAACAAAATGAGCACCCCGCCACCACCACCACGTGGCTACTGGCTACACTGCTGGGTGGAATACCTGGATGGTCACTTATGAATACACTCAAACTATAACTTGACAATAACTTTAGAATTTAGGAACTAGTAACGTCCCATGACAGCAACGTGTCTATACAGATTCCGTGGCGGAAATTTGCTTTGACTGCTTGCGTTGTATTAGTCTCACCTGGTACTGACATTCTCTCGAGTGAAATCGCCACATAAGCTGAACTAAGAACGTCTTTCTTTGGCCAGTGTACTCTGCAGAATTATTTCAACCACCCCAGTGCCAGATAACTTCGCCTAAGTCCGTATAAAACGAGCGGAGATTAAACCGCGGATGAAACACAAAACAGCCGTTTGCTCATAGCGCTAACCATTCAAAACATATGGGCTTTTTGCCGACGGCTGTTGTGTGTACTGCTAATGAATGACCTTTGACCTTTTCTTAAGGGGATTTGGTACAGGATTTGACACTTAAGAAAGGTCATTTATTACTCAGGAAACCCCAGAGAATTTATTACCGTTGGTTTGGTTGATGTACTCGATATGATAATTAAACCGCTAATTACTGCTAATTAAGGGCTTTCTTAAGCATACTAAGTACAGGATATGCAACTTAAGAAATGCCGATCATTAATTAGGGTTCACCAGAGGATAGTTTGGTGAAGGTTTGATCGATGTACTCGAAAATGTTAATAAAAGTGATTTTGGGGTCAAAAGGGGGCCTCCCCCCTCCCTTAGGTACAGGATCTGCAACTTAAGAAATGCCATTCGGAGGTCACACTTGCCCCACCTATTGATTCCACGCCTCAGACCTTTTGTACTCGTGATGATGAACAAATCGGTCTGGGCTCCCAGACTAATAGTGTCACGACTGCGCGGCTGATGACGTCACGGATTTCCAAGTCCCTAACGACGTCTCCATTCAACTTTGAAAAGGTGCTGTCGCGTGGGCCCTGTATTCTATAGACTCCTTTCTTTTCAATTATTTTCCAATCATGGACATCTCAAACCACTGCAGGACACAACTAGGAGGAAATTTTTGGGTGTGATTCTAATTTCGAGGCAAAATGACAACAATCCACTGTACGTATGCTCACCGACTAGTTAACACACATGACAGTTTAATACACTCATTTAAAATAGGCTTACCCTGCGAAAACAGTGAGGAAAATCTGTAGTAAAAGTAAGCATGAAGTACAGAGGGAATTCGCCATGACGAACAATCACGTCGTAGGGTAGTATTTTTTATATTTTTAAGCAGTTTATACTAGAAAACGTCTGCCGTTTTTTCCCGATTGCATGCTACCCGCAGCCACGGACTACCGGCATCTGGTTACTCTGCCTTTCTAGCTACGTAAAACACATTCAGTCTAAGGGGGAACTAGACTAGTTTGCTGGTTTGGGTTTCGCTACTCCAGTAAATCACGAAGGGCTTCTCTGGAAACGACACGTCGCTTAATGTTAATGCATATTCATCATACGTAACAAAACACCGCCCCTGTTGTGCGTGACGTTTTGAAGTTTTACTGTAAAAGCAACATTTTTAAATGACACTTTTAAATGGTACATAATATCCGGGATGATTTTTTTCCCTAAAAATAGTTTTCGTTCTAACCTAATAATCATATAAAATACCTCCCCAGAATAATATCCATGGGAAGAAAACAGGAATTTTCAATTTCCAATAGACTGCAGTCAGTCCGCGTCCGCAGCGCCCCCGATAATGAGGTCAAATGCCCAATTTTATCTGCACAGCTCATCGGCGTGAACGCACCGCGAGAAAGTCCGGGATGTTCGCGAGATTTCGTTGGCCTTATTTTGTTGCTCGCAAGCGTTTTAAACGAGTAGTTGGTGGCCAAGATGGCTGGGTAAGTTTGGAAAACAATTCTTTCTGTTTCGATTGATGTATATTTTGTCACAATTTGGGTAATTTTTTAGTTGGTAATTGTGTAAATCTGAAGTGATGGGTCGTATCGTGGATTTTGAGGGGGTCAATTGGTTTGTGCATCCTGACTGGACTAGACAAAACTTTGGAAAACAATAGCGTTTTTCCGATAGATGAAGACACGTGCTTTTGTTTAACGTGTCATGTGGCTTGCTGAAAGAGTTTTTTCAATGGTTTTTGCGCTACGATTTTACCGCGAGATTTCACCCTTTTAGCAGTGCGACTGTGGCTGCACACGTACGCGTGTGCACGCAGACATTGTAGAAATGCGCCTGAACACATTCATGACAGTCAACTCGACCATTGGACCAACTCGACCGTTGGACCAACTCGTCCGTTGACCGACTCGACTTCAAAGTTGAGGGAAATTTGGGGAGTCGATCATGGCTTCAGACCTTGGGTGCAAAACATATGAGTCAGGCTGACAAATTGTTAAGTCTTTCTTCACACAATTAAAACAAAATCTTAATTTTTTTTTATCCCACTTTTATTTATTTTTGAAAGTATTGGGAATTTTAAAGTTGGAATCAGGTCAAGTCGCCCCCTTATGAACTTGGCCCCTCCCCCTCCCCCTCCCCCTCGATGTTATTAATAGTGCTCACTAATTTTGTTTTAACTTTTTCCAATTACTGCAGCGGTCATCATGGGGACCTGCTGTTATGTACATGTATGCAGCATCAAAAGCACAATGGCATAGGATAACGCAAAGTTAATCTGAGACAGTCATCTCCCGACAACTTCACAGAGACTCCGGCATTTATCTCTGGTAATTTTAGTCATTCTTACTCACTTACTTGCAAACTTACGCTGGGGTAAAACAAGATCTGGGGGTAAAAACAAAACCTGTAACAAACCTATGTGTGGGCCATAAAGCTTGTGGACGCATGAGTTCAAGGTGGAGCCACCTTATCATGTCAAAAATTGACAATCTGAGAAACCTGATGCACTTTCTATTGCCCAATTTATTCGATATAGATTGCATTTGTTTTGCTTGCTAGCAGAAATACACCCAACAAATTTAAATCCCAGCATGACACCAGAAAAAAACACGGTCAAAAGTAAGAGCTTTTTGCTTCCTAAAATAAGCTCACATGATCTAATTACAATGCATGTCAAAATTGTCAACTGATTTTCATAACTTCATGTTTTATATGCATGTGTTGTTAGAGCAAGTCCCACCTAGAGTTTACATGAATATAATGTTAAACCAGCTGATGTCAGTGATGAGAGATACAACCTATATTTTATTTTTGGGATCTCTGCAGCTTGAAATACAATCAATGAACCATATATTTTGTATCGTCATACATGTATTTGTCTTTTACAGTTTATCCAGTATACTTTAGAAACTCTAATCTGAGTGTTTACATGTGTGGCAGTTAACGAGTTTTCAAAACTTTTTTATAATATTTTTGTAATTATATACTCTTTGCAACAACAGAACCTGTTGTGACTATTCCGCTCGTGGTTTTTCATTATGGTTACATTTTTGGCAATAATAACTGTTTTAAGTCCACCATATGTCGATCATAAGTCATGTACATGTTTTAACAGATTTATTTATCAGTTGCTGTGTAGTATCCAAAGATGTGTGACATTGAATAAATTAAAAAGAACCGTTAACAATCTGTCGTGTTTCCTGTGTCATATAATCCTTTGCCCAACTGGACTGATTACTGTTTAAAATTTATTTGGGCAGATGGAGGCATAGAACAAGGAAAAAGAACATTAGGAAATTACTTCACTCTTGTGTAAACATAAAAAAAGCTTCAGATCCCGGCTAAGTGATTTTTAGGAAAAAATGATTAAAACTAAGATTGACTACACACTTGGCTATGGTTTGAGAGTTTTTACACCTAACCGGTTTGAATTTAACTTGATTTATGGGGGCTTAACAATACTGTTCGAAGAGGAGAAAAGGAAATAAAGGTAGACCTATACATGCATTCAATAAATAGCTCCGTGTGTACAACCCACGAAAAAATTGGTGGACTAGAAACCAGTCTAATCTGGAACTAGCAATGACGTCATCGTTAGCCAATCGGACAACGGGAAACTATGCGGTGCCACGGCGGTAATTTTGGGTTTGTGTTTATTCGGAATGACGATGGATTTCGCTGCATCCTGACTGGACTAGACAAAAGTACGTACAATTTTCATTATTTGTGGGTAGAATATTACATATTCTTTGTATAAAAGGTAAACATGGACTGCTGATTGTAGTGACAAGGGAAGATTTTGGCCGATTTTTGGGGTGTCGTTTGTCGTGTTTTTGGACGTGTTTTTTCCTGAATATTTCTCACCTCAAAATGCAAAAAAAACATGAAATAGTGATACTCGACGACAGATATGTTTCTCTTCTTTCCGAAAAGTCTAGTGTTATAGGTCAGATTTCTGGAAACGACTAAGAAATCCTTAGTTTTCGACGGGCTGTTCAAGCTCATTAAATATGCACGACCGTAACTGGTTGAGGTCACGCGTGCATATTGTGCACATAAAAACAAGCACTTTTTAGCGCGCTGCGGACTGACTGACTGCCGAAGTGAATACGTCATCTTTTGTTGATTGCCTAGGCAATAGACTGCCGAAGTGAATACGTCATATTTTGTTGGTTGCCTAGGCAATAGACTGCCAAAGTGAATACGTCATCTTTTGTAATCACCAAACTGTGTCCTGCACTTTGCAATGGTACTTTTTCCCGACGACCATGATAGTTTAGAGCCAATTGCCATGGCAACCACGTCACGCGTCGGCTGTCTACTGGCTCTAAAATACAAATCACTGAACCGTGTCCCTGTGCTTTGCAATGGTACTTTTTCCGACGGCCATTATAGTTTTAGAGCTAATTGCCATGGCAACACGTCACACTTCGGCTGTCTATTTGGATGTGGAAGCAAAAATGTTGGTGTAATCACTGCCCTGCTTTATGTGACCGGATAAATTCGTTTACTAAATTTTGCTGGATGTTTTGACGATATCCGTGGAAATATACGGATTGAGGGCGCGAAATTTCAGAATATGACAAAACAAATGCATGGTATTAAAATATCAACACCCATTGGAAAAATGGTGGGTTCAAAAATGCGATCTGGTCACGCTCCTTTAACGATGAAAGAACACATCTTATGCATCGAAACCTGTTCTATAGCTAGGCGAGTTGGCGGGCGAGGTGGTCGATTTTATTATCTATGACTTATTCCCTAAGATGGGACAAAAGAAAGTTGAATTTAGAAACACGAGAAATTTGCAGTACGCCGACTGCGATTCTAAAATACTATGAATTGTAGGTTAGGGCGACAAATCGTGTGTAAAAAAGGTATATTAGGGCGACGTGCTCAATACGCCTTTCTTAATATTTATTCATGACGGACCAAAGCGAGGCTATAGTTCCTCTGATTTCAGTGCCGGATTGTATGCGTGCGATAAGCCTATACGAACGTACCGATGTGCTCCAAGTTGACAGCGTAAAACGTTCGTCGTTGGACCTTTTTAGGTTTGCTTCTGTAGATTTCTGAGTGATAATGACCGACAGAAGCAGGGCACATCAAAATTAGGAGAGACAAAGGACAGATCTTCGAAGGACATTTTTAAACAATTATTTTGAACCGTGTCCGGAAATTGGGCCATGCAGCGACGATGACTCTTTTTCCCTCCCTCTGTTGATTTATTACCGATAAGAATTTACAAGTCGGACATCACGATATAAGTTGAACAATGACTAACTAATGTTAGCCGTCAGTAAGTGCAGATCTGATCGAAAAACAACAATTTGGCAGGAAGAAATTACGATTCATGTTCGAACAAATCTTTGCCATTTTTCAGCCGATCTCGTATTCGTATAATTTATGAGGCAGTACAAGAAGTCCGACTTGTAAATTCGAAGTTGATCCGAATTTATTTTCTTTAAAATGACCCATCTAGCATTGGAATGTGCAGACTTTATGGAATAAATTTCAAGTGGAAAACAATTTAGATTTTGTGGGAAAACATTTTGTTCAGCCTGTGTCTCATATGTTTCGCACACAAGGTCTGACTCTGAAGCCATGATCAACTTCTCAATTCTTTCGGGTACCTTTGTGCGAGAAATTGCCAACTACAGGTTTCTTTGACAATTTGCAAATAAATTATTTAGGCCTACCATTAAAAAAATCATGCATCAAAGCAGCATGTATTTTAAAGGTTTTTTGAATTATGAATGAGTGAAATCTTAAAAGGCAACTTTAGTTCTGTAATGCTGTACGTACCATTTTAAAAGTTTACCAATCAATCATGTCTTTAAAACTAATGAATGAAAGCAATGATTGAAAGATAGAGCCTGAACATTTTCTTGTGATAAGCAGATTGTTTTACTATAGTAATCAGTACTAATCTTATAATTGACATTATTAGTATGTATACAGCTTGTCGTGTTGCTAATGCAGGCACGTCAGTCTTTCCACAAATCTAATTTTTTAACAGAAAAATAATTGTAGTGATGACTATAGTCTATACATGTAAATTGTAAAGAATAAACAAACTTGGAGGTCAAAGTTCAATTGTAATGTAGCATTTATTTTGTGTAGTCGGAGGCATGCATGCTTCCAAATTTTGTTCACATATACACTTGTCTATACAGGAGCAGGGGTCGATATCACAAAGATTTGTGACGCGTCGCAGATACAGCCAAATCCATCACAACTCGCTGAACCTGTTGCGAGATGCAATGATTTGGTATACTTGCGACGCGTCGCAAGTCTTTGACCCCATGGGTGCTGTTTAAGCTTAAGCAGGAATATACATGTACATGTACCGTCATAGCTCAAAACAATTAACTTTCAAAATCCACTAGCTAATCTCATGACATCAGTAAGCCAAGCAGCACCGTGAAATTGGACACTTTTACAGTGGAGCTTTCATAAGAGCACACAAAGTGTGTCTACATGTATTCACTCCTTGGACAGTTTGCTCAAAATTTTAACAAAGATGTTAAATACATGTATGTGGAATTTCATTCATGATTATCAAATAACTGTCGTAGTTGCATGTACATCTGCCAAGTAGGCCTCCATGTTATGTGAATACACCTTGGAGTGTACATGTACTTACATGTAGCTGATCACATGCTCACAGTTTTGTGTGTGGTTGTCCTTTGCAATATATATATATATAGGCTAAGTCACATACAGCTAGCTGCAGGGCATTTGGGAAAAAAGTACGTCTTGTGTAGCTGTAATTTTATCATCATTTATCAAATATGGAAGCCCCAGACACGAAGTAGCAACAGGACATTTTACTTAAAGAAGACCAAAGCATAGAGACAAAGGATTGCACACTCTTCTGTCGGGAGAAGCCGCAAGTCGTCAGGAACTATACAGACTGATGAGAATCCCGTGTAGATGGAGGTCAATCTTATTCCCCATTTTCTGAAAAAAAGCAGAGGAATCGCTTTTGTTAGGAATCTGCCTAAAAGTAAAACAGCATTTAATTGTAATTACTAAATTCATTGTATCAAGCAGGTATGAGTTGTACGTGCACACACAGTACAGCTGAACTAATCACTTGTGTATAGGCACTGCAAAAGTGCCCTGTTTTAACAGGATTTTTGTAATATCAGCATGAAAAGCTTCTTATAAAGGTGGATCTATTCTTGTATTAATAATTGTTGTCACTATTCCCGAATAGAGACTGCAAAAGTAAATACATGTACTAGTAAATGCTCAACATGGGTTTGTGCCCGGGGTTTGTGTGTGCCAGCATGGGTGGATTGACTGCTATCTTAAATGTGACATTGGAATTTTTGGTTGAAAAAAAGACCTTAAATTACAACAAATTTTACCTCGCAGACATACTTTGCCGACAGAGATTCCATCTTCCATGCCGTACTTTATTGCAACTCTGCTAATTTGTGGGTCTGAGGAGAACAAAAACGAAAGAGAAAGAAATTGTTAGAATGCAATGGAGCATGACATAATTAAAGTGTTTTCATTGCTAAAATCAAGTTTCCTGACCGAATTTACCCTATTTGTCCTCCAGATTGGAAGTGTGAACAATAGAGCCCATGTTTTTCTGCTAGCAGCTACGTGCGTTTCCCCACATAGCTATTTTGTTCCCCCTCCCCCACCCCCACCCCAAAAAACATATGGAGGACAAACTTGGGACGGTCGTCACCTTGACAAGATTTGGGAAGTTGATCATAAAAATGTTTCATGTTTTGCACAGTATACAACAAGGTATGAATTATCCATGATCAACTTCCCAATTCTTTCCGAAATTTGTTAACATTTCCATGCTAATATTACGATTTCTTAACAGAATTTCACGTTTTGGTGGTTGATTTTAATATGCCGTAATAAAGGAAAATGTAGTGCAGGCATTTCAGTAACATTTTACCACGAACATGACGAAGGCACGACACGAGCATGACGAGTGAATCTGCATTTACTGTGTAGTGTATAGGCATATGCAAACATGTCGTTCGTTACGATTTTTCATCAGATTATGCGGATGTAAACACCATCATTTTACAGCATTCCTACCTTCCAAATCTTGCACCTACGCCGCTGAGAAGTACCTGCATTCTTTGCCAAACTGTCTGTCTTTTGATATAATCCTGGAGTCGACCATAAATCGACGAAACTTGAGGCTAAGCTAAGGTCCCTTGCGTTGACATCGATAGCTGCCATGCATCGTGCGTGCGTTAAATGGTTTGTTTACTTTTCGGAGGAACTATAGCCTCGCTTTGGTCAGTTTATGAATAAATATTAAGAAAGGCGTAAAAACCCCTTTCGAACACGTGCGAATATGCCATTTTGGGAGTCAAATAATGCTGAGTCATTGTGGAAGCAATGTGCGTGCGCGTTGTGTGTGTCTCTGGTGGGCGTAACGCGGTTTAGTTCACCAATGGGAGCCTCAGCATAGCGCGTTACGCGCGCTAGGGACACACACAACGTGCACGCACATTGCTTCCACAACGACGCGGCATTGTTTTACTCCCAAAATGACGTCATTCGCACGAGCTCAATAGGGCGACATTTTGGTGTCGCCCTAATATTTTTGAGTTTAAAATTAATTTTTTTAGGTCAAAAACCATTTTTTTTAGGTCGAGAACCATTTTTGTTGGGATTGGAGCTGTTTCTCTTTGGTCTGCGACCATTTTTGGAAGCTTCGGGTAACAAAATAAGGTGTCATTTTGAGTGACTCTTGCCGAAATTTCGGTGGTCTCCGGTGAGAGTCTTGCCGAAATGTCGCCCTATTGCGGCATTCAGCGTTATTTAAATTCATCTTTCAATTATCAATCATGTCATATACATGTAAAAGATCTTTTATACTGCTGTATAATTTGCTAAGATTTCGTATTTTGCCCTGGAGCCGTTTTCAGTATGAACGGTGAAAGAAAAATATGATGTGTTTAATTGAACGGCACTGACGGGGAAGGAATCATCGGTTACATTGTCTTGTCTGGATATGGAGATCGCTTGTATAATTATTGCACAGCCGGCCATGACAGGGGCAGGACTCACATTGTTACCGTGCGTCATGCACGGGTAGGCACCTTGTCGCGCCATTATTATGAAAACCTGCGCCCTGTCATGGCCCCACGTAGTCTTTGTGAAAGACGGTTTAACGTTGCTTGGTTCGTGTGGACAGGGAACTAGTTTATGCGCCGTACGTGCTCGCGCTCGCGGTAGATAGTGCACTGTGTGGACAGGGAACTAGTTTATGGGTGCTGTTTAGGCTGGATCCGAATTAGTGGCTTTGGCCGTGGCTGCGGCTGTTGCTATGTTGTTTCTAAGGATTTTCATTGTCCGCCCATAGCAACAGCATAGCAACAGCCATAGCCACAGCCAAAGCCACTAATTCGGATCCAGCCTAACCCATGGCGCATAAACTAGTACCCTGTCCACACGGTGCAATGTCGACCGCGCACGTACACGAACCAAGCAACGTAAGACAGTCTTTCACAAAGACTAGGCCCCATGGTGCAAAGGGTCCATCAGTGACAGGGAGTCAAAGTGTGATGTGTTGCCATGGTAATTGGCTCTAAATGTTGAGCTGTGGGATAGAGCGCCATTTGCAAAACACAAAAACACGGTTCAGTGATTTTAAGTGTAGCCATGCAGTTGCAAGTTACAAGAGGTGACGTTTTTACTTCGGCAGTAGGGCAGACGCCGAAGCAACACAAGTTACCAAACTCTCCCGTGTCTGTCCTCCAGAAAGAGGGAGAGAACAATAGAGCCACTGCTTGTGGCTCCGTTGTTTTCCACCTCCATAGACACCCGAAGTATGACGTGGTTGCCATGGCAATTGGCTCTAAACTAACAATAACATGGCCGGTTGAAAAGTACCATTGCAAAAGCACGGGGACACGGTTCAGTGATTGTTAGTTTAGAGCCAATTGCCTAGGCAACCAACAAAAGATGACGTATTCACTTCGGCAGTCTATTCCGGAGGATAACACGGGAGAATAGACTACTAAAGTGAAAACGTCACCCTTTGTGTGTTGCCATGGTTTTTGGGTCTACACTAAAACCAGTGAACTGTTTCCCTGCGCTATACCAATGGACGTTTCAGATTACCAGCGAATGTTTAGACCCAATTACCATGGCAACTGACGTCACACTTTAGTGGTCTATTTAGTGACCTGTAACAACAGGAAACCGCTCTACTGTCATGTAAAAGCATTTTTATTGGGCAGTTGTTGATGAAGCACGCACTATAGTGCCACAGCGCCCTCTCCTGAAGCAAGTTGACAAGACTTATTCCCACACCACAAAAGCAGTTCAAGAGGAAATAGGTCAATGATTTTAATTTCAAAATCAAATTCAAGATCAAAGTTTGAGATACTGGGACTAAATTTCAACAAATTCGTTGCAGGCGTCCAAATGCTGCAGGCTACAGTTTGGGCTCAACTATGATGCTGTCTGTCCAACTGGTTCTCATCGATTTACGTTACAAGCGTGTCTGTCTGTTGGAGTGTACAAGTAGTCGCTCAAGCGTAAAGCCTAAAGGCCTATAGTGCGAAAATGCTTACAATAAAGGCACCTGTACAGTGCACTGTAATATATTCATCATAACTTCGTTTTGGCGGGAAGCTTTTGTAGCGGCTTTAGCCGAATTTCAAGGAAACCGGAAAATGTATTCAATAATCCCAGGGTTGGTGTCAAAAACCGGTGGGGAAATAGACTGCCGAAGTGAATGCGTCATCTCTTGTTAGTTGCCAAGAGGCAATGGCTCTACGCTAATAATCACTGAACCGCGTGTTCCTGTGCTTTTACAGTGGTACTTTTTCCGACGGCCATGCTGTTTAGAGCTAATTACCATGGAAACACGTACGTTACACTTACTTCGGCGGTCTATGAAATTCATTTACGGAGTGTACATGTTGGTTTATACTGCGCGTTTAATATGCGCAGAACTTTATTTACAGGAATTGCTCCGAGCTGTTGTGGGGCGTGTCTACGTACGTACGTCCGCGGATCGGGGGCGTTCCCTGCTCCTGATTGGTGTATTGGATTTGAATATTCACATATTTATAATAATGCAATTGATTTGTTTAAATTAAACAAATTAAGGGATGTGAGGAGTTGCGACTATACAATTTTAAAGTTCTGACTTTGAGTCTTGTTCTGTAATTTTGATTCCCCCGCTAGCTAAAGAAAGTCTGGAACATTTCACAACTTTCACAATTTACAGCATGATTGAGAACAAACTTCCCTTCGACGAGGTCTTGGTATACACTTCGTTCCCCCTATCAGCACTCACCAAGGATTATTTCACCGCAGTGCATTCCGGCATGTTTTAACTGTGTATTTGTTCTACTCTATGACCATCTCATAACCCTCCCCTGTCCCCCAGTGAATTAGACATAAGTGAATTAGACATAATATACAATACGTAGGTATATGATGCGAGCATGTGCACTGCTGGAAAAACTAATCTTTTTTTATTTATTCTATTTTGTTAAATTTATTTATTTATTTTTAAATTAAATGGAAGTATTGGTTGGGATAAAACCATAATACTGACCCTACTCCCCATTTCATTTCATTTCTGTAACCATTCGTTCCACTTTATATTTTTGTTATTTTTGTACATAATCGGGCGGGATTGGCATACAGATTGGGCATGGGCAAGGTATATCAGTTTCGTTAGTACGACGCTGAAGTACGTTATGCCATGCTCAAGGCCAAACATATCTTATTTAAATATTTTATTACAAGTAGGCCACACAACTACTTCATCGGTTTCAATTTCACACAGCAAAAAAAACCCAGCTAATTCCAAGCAATTGAGCTTTTAGTCACCGTATGTTATCACATCACTTGTCAGTTGTCACAAAGAACTGACTCCATTGACGCATTCCCCTGGACGTAAACTTCTTGCTGATTTTAATTAGGCCTTCTTGTTAATTTTAATCGCAAGAGCGATACCTGAATTTAACTATAGACCCAAAGCGAGTCAGAATGATAGTGCTTATATTTCTCAAAATAAAATACTGTTTATAAGCATCGAAAGCAAACACCACCTAAAGGGATTTAGCAAAAGAAAATAAATAGAAAACTGTAATCGGTAATTTATTTTTGACGACGGCGCAGATAGATTGGCCCCAATCCTCCTATTGGTAAAAGAATAGGTGCGTTCGAGTAGCTTACATATACGTAGCTGATATGTAGCCGATATACATATACACGTGATCTACATCAGGGAAGCCTCCAGAAGATGCAAAACGAACGCCACGGGGTCTCGCTTTGAATTATGAGAAAACGTGGACTCTAAAAACGAAAACGGGACTCTAAAATAATTGAGCTGGCGTCAAGCGAAATTATTTGCTCTAAAACTATAAAAGTAGCATTAAACGTTTAATGCCCATGCACAAGCATCAAATGATTGAGAAAAACGCATGTTTATTTTTGTTATATTAAAGAAGCGTGTTCAGATTTTTCCAGAAAACGGATTTAGTTCTAACGTAACAATCATATAAAATACCTCCCTAATACTATCAATGGGAAGAAAACAGGAAATTTGCAAACCCCGATTTGGACATGGAAGTAAAAATTACTGCACTGCTTTGTGGAACCAGCAGTCGATTTCACGAAACATTGCGCAACTTTTGACAATAATGTTGCGCAACTTACGCAATAAAATGTTGCGCAAGTACGCTTACGCAACTGCGTAAGTTTCGTGAAATCGGCTGCTGACACGGTACACATGTAAAATAGTTTACTAAATTAAGGTGTTTTTTTTAACGATATCCCCGGTATTATATGGATTGAGAACGCGAACTTTCAGAATGGTAATGAGAAACATATGACAAATAATATGGTATTAAAATCCCATGGAAAAAATGGAAGGTCCAAAAATGTGATCTGGACACGCTCATCATACATACATCGTATTATATACCTCATACATTGAGTCTCGTTAACTGATTGGTTAAAAGCAGATCACCTGACATGGAATAGTTTAACCATTTCCGACGGCAACTAAAAAAAGTACTATTGTTTGACCTTTGCGTCATAGGTCAAAGGATAGTACAATTTTGGGCAACTGAAAAAGTACTATTGTTTGACCTCTGCGTCATAGGTCAAAAATACCAATAATTTTGACACATAAAATCAATGTATGAGGTATATAAAACAAATATTGACTGCTCTTTATTCGGGTTATGGAGCAAACTATCGTCCCTCGGTTATTTTGAGACGGCATGCCTGCTATTTTCCCTCGGCCTACGGCCTCGGGAAAATAGCAGGCCTGCCGTCTCAAAATAACCTCGGGACGATAGTTTGCACCATCACCCTCATGAGCAGTCAATATTTGTATACTATCATATAGCAAACCGAACGTTCGTGTTGAAGTTTGTGTTACAAGTGTAAGCTAAGCGAACGCAACTATGCAGTATTGTACGTGCTCAGCTAGCTGCTGCAGCTGAGGATAGCAGATAAAAATCGTGCGTCAGTGATGTTGTGGTGGTGAAAACCGAAAAATTCATTTCCCACGTGCTGGAAACTTTTTAATTATTATACAGAACGACTGGCTGCATGGAAGTGTGAGATATATTTCTTCCATTTGCTGCAATCCTGTTCGGAAACATGTGGCTCGTTTTCTTGGGAATTGTGACGATGCTGGGACAGAAGACGATGGTCGTTGATGCCGACGGTGAGTTGTGTGAGGTGTTAATTTTGGCAGTCGTTGCACGGGGCGGGCCGCGCGGCCGGCCAGCCGGCCCGGCCGTACAGCCTGCATGCGGTGCATGCAACAGGCAACCCAGGTCCAACCGGGCCGGCTGCATGTAGTGCTTTCAAAACAAGTCAACCGTTGCGGCTCTAATTCAGGAATTGTCCAAAAACCCAGCCCAGTTCATTGACGGTACCGTACGTCGTAGAATTGAGAAGTTGATCATAAATATATTTCTTTTAAAATGAGTTGTCAAGCTTCAGTAAGTGCAGATTTAATTTTTAAAAAGTGGAAAAAATAAAAACAATTCTTAGAAAACAATTTCAGCTGGCCTAGTCTCATCATGTTTTGTACACAAGGTCTGCTCATGCACAATCAACTACTCAATTCTTTCCATTGTAAACGCTGACTGTCTTTGGTAACAAAAGGATATTGTCAAAAAAAACATCATATTTTGTAAACTGTCATAAAGCAGTGCAGTGATTACACCAACCTTTTTTTGCTCCACATTAATTGGAGATTGCATATAATTTCCTGTTTTTTCCCATCACATGGATAGTATTTTGTCGAAAGAAATCCATTTTCTGGAAAAAATCTGGACAAGCTTCTTTAAATTAAAGCCACATTATCTGGCAACCTTTCACCAACAGAAGCACTTGGTGAGATTATTTTGATGGTGTCCATACAAACACACGTGTACATAACTTGTATGTCGTTTACGTCCATCAGTACACCTGTGTTGCACACCTGACTGGTTTTGTATGAGATTGTGGGAAAAAAGGCGACAAATTGGGATTGGGTGGGGGGGGGGGGGGGGGGGGTGGCTAGTGCAGGGACTGCAGGGACTGGAACAGAACTAGATTTAGTAACTTTTCATTGAATTTTTCTTCACGCTAGTCGCTTTATAAGTGGACTTCTGTTTGCTGGCATTTTGCCAGCTGTATTGTACTTAAATGGCGGGATTCTAGTAGCTATGCATCTTGGATGGTGCACAAGCATATTCTTTTTTTAGCAATGTGTGAAACATATTTTCTTTATACCCGTACTGACAAAGTTTACCCATTCCTATTGTCGAGAACACGTCACATGAATTTATTCTACTTCAATGAAATCAATGACATTGAACAGAACACAAAAAAAATAATATAACAATACCAAGACGAGCATGTTTCGTCCAGTACGAAAGAAAATATCCTCAAAAGAATGGTGAAAATTTTGGCACATAATCTCCACACACAGTTAATGGGTTTTTCCAACTGCAATTGACCGGGCTGAGCACCGCTGCATTGCATTAAAGTTCCGCGACAGAGACCATCGTGCCAACAAACCAGTCCTGAAAGAAAACTGGGACTCTTTTTTTTGTTTGTCTAGACGTCGGCTCAAGCAATCAGATATTGCAAGTGGTGCAAGTCGCATTTATTGCCCATGACCGCAATGACCTAACGAAAAAATCAACGATTTTTATGAGGGAAAAAAGTCTGATAATTCAGTAGAAAATGTTTCGAGAAATTCAGTCCAAAATCTAATGACAGGTGGGTCTTTCCACAGTAAAGGGGGCATTTTGGCAACACAGACCATATTTTCCAGAAAATACCTTTGTCTGGTCTCAAAATAAAAGAAATAAGTTTCAGTTCTGAAGAGATAACTCGGGGCCCAGAAAGGGTTACAAATAGTGTGACAACATGCCTTTCTAAAAACCCTGTGTACAAATTTTGAATATATGATCACAGGACGGACACTTACATTTTAGGCCGTCCCGGTTACGAGCGTATATTGGAAATTTGTACACAGGTTTTTTAGAAAGGCATGTTGTCCCACTATTTGTAACCATTTTTGGGCCTACCTGGTATGTTATCTCTTTAGAACAACTGAAACTTATTTCTTTTATTTTGAGACCAGAAAAAGGTATTTTCTGGAAAATATGGTCTGTGTTGCCAAAATACCCCTTTTACCGTGGAGAGACTCGGGTATGTGTTCTATGTCATCAAAGTAAAATTATAACCCGGTGACACACAGTGTACATGTAAGTACCAAACAAATCTGATAACTCTGGGAGCATGTTAACTGAACGCTCCCACACCGATCAAAATGAAAACAAGGCTGCAACGTAAGTTGGTGAGCGTGAATTGCAATATTGACACGTACCTATTCAGTGTCTCCGTAAAAAAAAAAAAAAATTAGGCCTACTGAAATTTCTTTGAAATTGGGAATGTATGTACATTAGAACGCACTGATGCCAGGGAAACTCAGCAGTGTGCCCAGAAAGTACTGAATATTCCGAAGTGACCTTCAAGAGGTCATACATTATACATGTATATATACATTGTATGATCAACCTCCAGAGTAGGTGGGCACACCAAACTAACCTTGACCAGATTACATTTTGGACCTTGCTCCCACATTTTTCCCATGGGTGATGAGGTTTTGATATCATGTCATATTTTATCTCATTACCATTTTGTGATATTACCATTCCAAGAATATTGTAAAAAAAATACCGATGTTTTGTAAACCAATTATCCGGTTACATGTACATATAAAGCAATTAAGCAGTGCAGTGATTACACCAACCTGGCTTTTTGCTTCCACATCCAAACTGGAGATTGCAAATTTTCTGCTTTCTTTCCATGGACAGTATTTTGGGGAGGTATTTTATGTGATTGTTATGTCCTTCAACCCCCCTTCCTGCGCTGCCCCACTTGCACTGGGGATTTTGACCCATTGAAATTATACAAATTACTGTGCATACAGTATGTAAATAGCAAGGCGTGCATGTTTTGCACCCGAGGGTAGGGATTTTTGTCACCTAAATTTTGCCCCAGGGGTGGGGATTTTGTCATGCAAAAAGTTGCAACAGCGATAAAAAGGGGAACTTTATTAACCACTTCGCAACGGGAAACTGCATACATGCAGTTCTGAGTGTCTTGGGGTGGTTATGTACATGTAAACCATGGTCACTACATGTACTGTACCGGGTACATGTACCTGGGCAGAGCTGGTCTTTTATCTTGTTGGCTTGGGCAGTTGGGGTCAAGTCAGTTTTGGGTTTTTGACCTGTGACTTGACATTGAAGAAAATGACTTGTGAATGAACTTGGGGAAATAAGATTGATTTACGACTTGAAATAAAAACTAGTCATCAAGTCTCCAGCCCCAGAGACATACACTGTACATGTACATGTATACTGCTAAATAACCAAAACTGCAAGTGCAGTCTCCTGCTCCAGGGGAATAAATTGGAAAATGCCTAGCCGTCACGAAGTGGCTAAGAGAAAATTGCTGTGCCCTTTTGAAAATGAATTTCGAGGCCTGGTACTGGTACCGGTACAATACACTACACGCACGTGTACTGTATGCACCAGTAATTAGTATTGCAACTTTTCATTGAATTTCCTTCATGCTTCATAAGCGGTATGTGTGTGCTGGCTTTTTGCCAGCTCCCATTGCAAAGGGCGGGATTTGAGTAGTGAGCAAGTGATGATAATTTTTAGCAATGTATGATGTATGAAAAAGCCATAGTTTTTTGCAACCTCAATTAATTCATTTGAAATGGTTAGGGCTACAATAGGACAACTGCTCCAAACATATTTCTGTCATCGTAACTTTTAGTTGATGCATAGATGGTACTTGGCTAATTTTTTGTGATTATAATATGAAGTTGTTCAGACTGGACTTTGATCCGTAAACACAGCCCAAATACATGTACATGTAAGTCCTTTAGTGTGATAACACCACGACAGCAGTTGCTAATTTTTCTTCATTTGTTTGAGTTTCAGTAACCATAATTAGCCTGTTAAAAATTCAAGTTTGCTAAGTACCAGTAGCTTGATGGAGTGTGTCACCGTGTTTACACTCGAATCGGCAAAGGTGGATACAGATCCAGCGTTTTTATTGTGACCACAAAACTGAACATTTGCCGCATTTACACTACACCCCAAATCGCTTCAACTCGCCTTCAAAAACCGCAAAAGTCACCACTAAATGTAACTGCAGCGCATGCGTGAGCTGTTAGGTGTTGCTGCACTAGTGCCAGATTTGTCAATTAAATCTACTACACTGCGAGCACCGCCGCAAGGACACTCAAATTGCCGAATCTGTATTCGGGTAGCGTTTACACTACAAGCGACCTTGACGATTGCGGGGTTCAACCCTACCCCAAAGGTGACTTGAAAAAGGCGAATCAGACCCAGGTCTGATCAGCCTTTTTCAATTCACCTTTTGCGTTTACACTTAGTGCCTAAAACATGTACCTGAACATATTCATTCAGCTGGTAGTATTCATGCAAATTATTATAAAAACGGTAAAATTTGCACGGTCACACGAATTACGAGATCCAATTTATTGTAGTATTACTATAGTACGATTACGATATTTTGTCCAAAACTATTGTAATTGTATCACAATCGGTCAACGACGAGAATTCTCATCATTCTATTGTGATACGGTTGTGATCGTATCATAATAGAATGACAAAACACGCGTGTGACCCCATCTCGTAATTAATCGTATTACAATCCATCCCATAAGCCCCTGCGTGAAAACGACGCTGGAATGTTCTGCGTGGCATGGGCAAGCGTTGTTTTGATGCGCCACTCAATCAACACGGAGCATTCAGAGCGTCAGACGCTTGACGCGGGACGCTTGACGCACATGTTTGTCCAGGCCACAATTCGATTACGACCTCGTAATTTCGTGTGACCTCACTTTATTGTAATACAATTACAATCCGATTATGATAAGTTTGTCGTGTGACCCCACTCGTTGGAACTATTACAGTCGTATCATGATAGAGTAATTACAAGATTTTTCTCGTGTGACCCCGGCCTGAGACACATCTGAATTTACAGGTGTATTAAATTCTATCTGTCTCACAGTAAAATAAGATATAACACAGTAAAAATCTCTGTTGCAAGACAAAGTAACCATTAATAATGAGACATCTTAACTTTGTTCACTGCAATATCTATCATTGACCCCTACTGGCCCTAGCTGATTTTACCTGTAAGCCTGCAGTACATGTAGTTTGGCAGATTTGAAGTGGCTAGGGTTACTTACAACAGGACAACTGCTTCCTGCATATTTCTGCTGTCCTCCCATTGAGTTGATACATGTACCTGACTGGACTTTGATCCTTTAGGGCATGCAGTTTGATATGACCAGGACAGCAGGTGTTCTTGTTTTGAGAATTTCAAGTGAACCATACTAAACTCAACCTAATGGATTTCTCTTTCAAAGTCCCAATACAACATTTGCAGAACTTGCAAAATTTTACTTTATGAGTTGACAAGAAAAACCTGACTGAAATTGTCGATAGCAATGGTAACAAACACCACATTTTTTTATTCCGTGTAAAATGGTACATGTACCTTTGTGGGAGAAATTGCATACTGAATAATAATGTAATGGTGGACACTTGTATAGAGCACATGTCTACCCTAGGGTACTCTTGGCGCTGTTGCCATTAACATTATCGCTGCCATCAGGAAATCACCAGAACCATTTCGCTACTAGGTGGCTACCTGGCCAAGGCGTACAATCTTATCAGCAGTTACATGTACATGTAGATTGTGGCATTCCCCCTAACGGCTCCCCAAATATCGCTTGGGTTGACGAGGCAATTGAGATTAAGTGTCTTGACCACAGACACAAAGGTGTTTAAAAAACAAAATGTCTGCAGACAATTTCTTTTACTATTCATTCAACTCAAAAACCATGCATGAATTGTTTAGGTTTTCTGAAATATTACTGCATCTATGTGGCTGAAACTTCTACAAGGCAGTTTATCAACATTATTCTTACACGTATGTACGGTAATGCTGTTGTTCCTGTTTTTAAAAGTTTTCCAATCCTGTAATCCGTCTTAAACTCTTTTGCTATGGAATTTTTTTTGTGGTCTCTGATAGCTCATTTACATACCGGTACAAGGAATATGATTGGTTACTGATGCTCAAAAAAGTTTTCCCGAGTCCAGCGGTTACTTTTCCTGGCCAACGTCTGCCCAGAAAAATTTACCAGGGAACTTTTTCCGAGACGATAAGTCCAGTGCGGACACAGCAGGTCTGTAAAAGGGCTCTAGAAGTGTACACGTTCCAAACGCGCGCATACCATGTGTAGCATACCGTAGCTGTGCATTAACTATGCAGCTGCGCCCTTCACGTAAACATTCAGTAGGACGGTAATGGCGGAATCTCGACAAAGTCGTTATGTCGTCTGTCGTAGACGATGAAGTCCTTCAGAAAATAAGAGAAGTGGCCTACAGTGAAAACTGTCAGGTAAAATGTGCTACTAAAGTACCAGGTGATTATGCTACAATTTTTTGCTGTAAATATACAACTTTTCGCCGTAGACCAGCTTCCGAAATCGAAACTCGAAGGACCACTGTCATGACTGTGACTGTGTACATGTATCATTACTTTTAACCAACCAGATGACAAAAATCTACACATTCGGTATAATATAAAACAAATATTGACTGCTGTTTATTCGGGTCATGGTTAAGATTATAGGCCTTCGGTGATCTCATCGAGATCACCTTGGGCCTATAATCTTCCATTGCCGTCAATATTTGTATATTATATGCTGAGGGTATTTCGCTGAATTCTGGTATTTATATTTAAAAAAAACCAATTCAACTCCAGATGTGTGACAACGTACATGCCCCATTTTTATGGAATGACCCACATGTATCATTGAAAAGTAAAACTTTGCGTTAAGAAGATACCGTACGTATACAATGCCTTTACATGTAGCTGGTGAATACCGGTATTCAAAACAGTGGCTACAAGTACGGTAGGCTGCATTTTGCATGACCTTCCATGTGTACACTGGAGCAGTGCCAACGATACACTTCAGTAGTTTTTTGGTTCAGACTCAAAGTTTAATACCTTTACTGAATACCTTTTTTTTTGGCCAACTTCCAACCCACAATACCCTTATTCACAAGCCCTGTGTGCCATTGTGCATTTACTGACTGAAATCTCTTGGTACAGTGAATCTGAATGTTCCAAAACTATTTGTCTAGCTTGAATGATTGTATTGAATACAATCATAATTGTGTAATGCAGGTATTGAACGTGTACATGTAGGTGTGGGTAGTCATGGAAAGTTTAAAACACCTGCTTCCAAAGAATTTAAAGGACTTGTGAAATAGGGTTTTTATTAAATATAGTAATAGTAGAGGGTGTGTTTTACACATTTTAGTCAATTTCAGAAAATTTGATTGTTCCGTTTTGGTGTAATGGCAAGTTTTCTATTTTTATGCTAATGAAATTTCCATATTCATGAGCAAATCCGTGATGTCATCTTAGGACAACAGGGGAAATCTCCATGGACTTGTGTACAAATATATTCAGGCGTTTCACAATAAGAGCGCCACCAAGTGTTTCTGTCGGAGAGGGCATTTTAGTGACAGAGTGGTCGACATCGGTGTATTCGTTTACTGCATAAACATATCTGATTTGATTTGAATATGAATACCTGAGCATGAAGTTTATTTACTGAGGAAGCCTTATTATTTAAACACTGTTAACATCGTTTGCGAAGAAAAAAAAGTTAAATCTGTGCTCTTTTCTTGAGAATTTATAAACAACATAATAATATGCTTTTTCACACGTCTAGCAATGATCGTGTCAACCAGACGCACGCGCGCGCGCACATCAAATGTAGCTTTTCCGCGTCAAATGCTTGGTGGTGCCTTTATTGTGAAACGGCCGAATTCCTTTTTTGTATTTTTCCGTCAATTGCTTGTATTTTAAACACAAAGATGTCGTGTGAAAATGGCCCTATATAAAGAAAGAGGGAAAAGCATAAAACCTGTACTGTTTACATGTGTCAACTTTGATTTTGCACCCCTAGGGAAATGATGATGCATGCCACTGTCCTGGTCTTATCAAGTTTAAATTGCATGCATTGGATGCGTGTAATTTTAATAAGGGCATACTTGATCACACATGTCACAATCGAGGCAAGTGGTTTTCCATCCGATTCATTTGCAGCCTGCCCACAGTGTTGCACTTGCCCATGTGCTAATGACCATTGCAGACGACCACTGCAGATGACCAGTACATGTAAGCTCCCCCAACTTGCAAATTATGTGACAAATTGAAAATGGTCCATAATGTACATTTATATAAAAGGTTTTTTGCAAAATTACTCCAAGATTTGTTTTTTTAAAATGAAAATATTTAAAACAACTGTGTACACTTAACAATATTTGCACAAATAAGCTATAATTGCACAAACACTTTATTTTTGTACATTCGAAAGAACAGAGCTATTCTTTTTTTATCCAATATTTTGAATTAAAAAACAAACTTTAGTAGTTGTGCATACATGTATGTGTGTTTTTGATTCAGAATTCATAATCACTGTCTTAATACAAAAAAAAAAACACTGCCAAATTTGTTACATATATTCATCAAATGATTATTGATTGAGGAGATTGTACTGTTTAACTATTGATATCCTGAACAAGGTCTGGGACCTTTGAGCTGGTAACAAATCAGATGAAAAACTTCCTGTGACGGTTGATAACTGCTTCCCAATGAGCTCTCAATTACATGTATTACTGGTGGTTGAATGAAATAGACCATTAAAGTGTAACTGGGTCCAAATCAATCCCTGACCATCTGAAACGGCTATTGCTAAAGTGTAGGAAAAAGGTTCACTGGTTTTAGTGTGGACTTAGTAACCTTGGCAACACACAAAGGGTGACATTAGGCGTGTTTCTATTGAGACCCATTTACCGGATAATGCCAGAAAAGAATGAAAATGTGCTCAGTAGAAACAGGTCTTATCCACTATTTTCCGGTAAATGCATGGTGGGGAGAATTTTCCCCGGGAATTTTCCTTCTTGAGGAAGGAAAATGCCGGGAAATTTATCTAATAGAAACATGCACCGTTCCGCCCGAGTGCGCATACAGGGGAAAAATGTAAACATGTGACCCCACAATGAGTGAACCAATGCATGTGCTTGACCCCTGCATGTGACCTTTACCTGGCAAATCCACAAAGCGTGATGGAAGGCCAGCAAGCTTGGCTATTTTCTGGATAGAGCAGCTCAGTAGAAAGTTCGAGTTGCCCGCTATTTACCGGCATGTTACCGGTAAATGGGTTTACCGAAAAAATTCCGGATCTTCAAAAGAAACACACTACCGGTAATTGTGCTTTTTAAAATGGCACCGAGATACTGCAACACTTTCTAGTTTAAGGTCATTGGGTGCAGGATGGATAGGATTGCTTTTTGATCCAACACTGGGGCATGTCTGGAGAGATCGGAGAAAGAAATGTAGTTATCTGAAAATTTCTAAAGCAATCGGGAATTGTTTGCGGTAACCAGAAGAGCTTCAAAGAAAAACAAAAATCCACTCTTACATGTAAATGTCTGCAGGCGTCACACTTCATAGACCTTCATATACTACATGTAAATACCTCTTTGCTTTATTCTTGTTGTACAAAAAGCCTATTCAGTCATGAAGCAATAGAAAGCAATGGAGCCTAGAATTCACTTTCCTGTGTGTGATGATCGATATGCTTCGTGAGTGCTTTGGCGGCGATTTTTTTTCCACGTAAATCGGGGCTACTGTGTGCATTATTTTGAATGGTAGCTTTAATACTACTGTTCTGTGAGGAAGTCTCAGTGAATGGATCTGTTTTTAAGCTGCCGTCACGTGTTGAGAGCTTTGAAAGTGTAAAAAGTTCGGTCAGTAGACCGTGAAAATAGACCCAGAATCAGTAAAATTGTATAATGTGGACAGTTTATTTTGCAAAGTGTTGCAACTAACTTGTATGGGGCGTTACGGCTTATTAGAGCGCTCAAACTCAAGTACCGTACAATATAAAAAGTACAAATTGCAAAAGTTCGGAAATCTCTTTCCGAACATTTGTTCGGTTCGGGTTCGGCAAGTATTGCCGGCGGTGTACATGTAGGTTCCGGTTGAACGTGATCACGAACGTGCAGCTAGCTTTCTTTATAAAGTAGGGCCTATGTATTTTTTTTATCTTCAAACATGTTCTTTTACACAGTTTATTTGTCATAATAAACAAGATAACGGCTTTGGCGGGATGAAATTGACCCGGGAAACTGAACGAAATCTGCAGTTGGAGCGCGGCGCTACTGTCGGAACCGTTCCGATCAATCGACAATTATCAGCATATCGTGCAGATGCGCACTAGTGCGGTAACTCTATGGCTTTGGCACGTTGCGGCGATGGAGCCAATACAATATGACGTTCGACAGTTAAATACGAAGCGCTTTTGCAAGTTTCAGGAAGCCAGTTCTCTTTCACATTTACAGTTCAAATAAGATGTGAAATCCAAAGTGAACCACTGCCGAACAGCTGAACTGAGTGAAATGTTCGGTTCGGTCCTGTTCGGTTCGGAAGTGCCAAGTTCGGTAAAATCCCGTTCGGTTCGTCTGTTCGGTTGAAGCATTAGTAACAACCCAATGTTAAGCCCTGGTCAAGGATCCATTGAATTATCCAAATTTGGCATGGCAGTTGCTGAGCTTGAGGGCTGCATTAATTTGCTTTACATTTAAACAAATGTGTTGCCAATTCTGTCAGTCAGTCTAGCAGTATTCCTGAAGACACATACTGTTTTTACATCTGTCTTTGCACATGCGAGTGCACAAGGCCAGGGATGTTAATCAGAGTTATGTTTGGCATGGAAAATTAAAACGGTGCTCTTAAGATTACAGTGGAGAAAGGTGATACGCAGGACTCGGCAGGACCGTCTGCTAAACTCATCCAGGAGTAGTAATAACATGTAATAACATGTCTAGCAGTATTTTAGGATCCATCATTGGGGGTTATGAATTGTACTGAAGTACCGTAATATCTGAAATTTTGCCAAGTATAAACAGT
Organism: Henricia sp. BOLD:AAB3569; assembly: GCA_037783545.1. Classification (NCBI taxonomy): domain Eukaryota; kingdom Metazoa; phylum Echinodermata; class Asteroidea; order Spinulosida; family Echinasteridae; genus Henricia; species Henricia sp. BOLD:AAB3569. The sequence continues at coordinate 1,860,652 of JBBELK010000099.1, read as the reverse complement.
ATCCCACACGTCACTGAGTGGCTATTTCTGTCTGCAATTTGGTAAGGCCAAAAAAAGAAAGTCTCCGGTTTCTGGTATGGAGCTTGCCCCAAAAGTGGTGCGGCGATGCGGCTTTTTTTTTTTTTTTGTCCTATTTTTTTTCCCTTCCAAACAGGTGTGTTTGGGCTACATAACATGTGACCCTGGCCATACGGCTTGAGAGTTCTGCATCCACTTACGATCTGGATCGACACGAACATTCTTTGGACATTCAAGAGAAAAATCAAGAAAACAACGTCAGACTGTACCGCGACTTCGACATCGTGCACATGTGTGCCGCAATGCTGGTATTAGTCTGCTCCCTTACATATTGCAGTTATTAAAAGCGGTTACAAGTTCCAGATACACGACCTTCGCTTCCACTCACGTCTGGCTTCTATACACAAAATCACGAAAATACAACGCCGTCTGCAAATGGTGCCCGACTATTCTGTGCAAAATATATGGAAGCCCAGACAGGCCACATAAAGCCTATACTCGATGGTAACCCCATCTAAATACACGTTCAAATTGTGCAGCAGCAGAATTCTAGACGAACCAGTGAGTTTGGCAGTTTTGAGTCATCGTCTTACATTAAAAAAAAAAACTTTTTCATTTTGCTGACTCGCATGGCTAAGGCGACGCGCGCGCATACCAGAAACCGGAGACTTTCTTTTTTTGGCCTAATGTGCAATTTTGGGCGTCATGTGTAATTTGAAAACAAGCTGGGCATGTGATGCATGACTCGGAAATAACTTGACCAGCACATGGTTTTAATCATTACCCTGATTATCCTCGATGCTGTGAGATCAAGTAAGGACTGTTACCGGTACATGTATGTCAAAATTATAGAACTGTACACCTAGAATTTTGTTAGTGAACAGTACACATTCATATGGTCAAAAACAAAAAGGTCCGTGTATAAATAAAATTGTACATTTTATTATCCAGACATTTCTATTGAAAGAAAAGGATCACCCTCTCAACACTGCCTGTTGGACTGTTACCGGTACATGTACATGTATGTCAAAATTATAGAACTGTACACCTAGAATTTTGTTAGTGAACAGTACACATTCATATGGTCAAAAACAAAAAGGTCTGTGTATAAATAAAATTGTACATTTTATTATCCAGACATTTCTATTGAAAGAAAAGGATGACCCTCTCAACACTACCAATATACAGATATTGCATTAAATTTCCCATAAAATAACTGAATTCTGACACGGATAAAAATCCTCCTAAATTAATAACCTCAGACTAAGGTTTTAAGTCTGAAGTTGCCAAATCAACAAATTTTCCTGGTGACTTCTCGAAAATCTGGGAAAATTGGCATCTCGGACTCTGTTCTCATTAAGGAAATCGCTTCGTTCGACGAAGATTTGTTAACCATTGTTTGTTAATGAAGCATGCATTCACATCTCGAACGAAGAGCAGCTCTCTCTTCACATTAGACAACCGCTAACGAAGATCGAATTAAACTGTGCAATTGCCCCCATCTCGATATGTGTCAAATCGCTTCGTCGAACAAAGGGAGCGTACTGGTACACTTTGCTTTGTCGAATGAAGCTCAAGCAATCTCTCTGTCGAGTGAAACTATTATTTGCTTAATTGAACAAAGCGATTCTAATCTTCGTCGATTGAAGAGGCGTGAGTTCACATCGGTACCGTGGCTGAGCGGTTTAGGTCAATTAATTCGCAATCATAGGTGAAAACGTGGGGTTGCGGGTTCGAATCCGGCTGCGGTACCTGTGCCCTTGGGCAAGGCACTCAACCACACTTGCTCCATCTTTCGAAAGGGATGTAAAGCCGTTGGTCCAGTGTGTTATGCTGCTCTCAAACTTCGCAACATTCGCGTTGGTAACAAATTCGTAACGTTCACTCATTCTCCACCTCCTTACGAAGATCGGTCAATTTAGGAAGCGCTTCCTAAATTTTAGCGAATGTTGTGAAGATGGTCATTCGCCGTCGATTTTCGTAAGCATTGGTAAGCCATTGGTAACGTTGGTAAAGCGTGCGTAAGCTCATTCGCAACATTTGCAACGTTCGTTAGCTATTCGTAAGGCATTGGCAAGCGTTGGTAAGCATTCGTAATATATTCGTAAGATATTGGTAAGGAGAGGTCGAGGGACGACCGAGGATGACCGAGATAAAAATATTCACTATCCAATCGCAATTTTTGGGCGAATTCACCGCGAAATTCAAATATTCATATTCGCAAGAATATTCGCCACAGTGTGAGAGCAGCATTAGGTAATGGTAACGCACTCTAAAGATCCCAGAGCATTCTTTCGTGAAGAGCAAGGGGATTCCCCGTGTCTCTGGCCATTTCTAATTCTAATTCTTCATGGGTTTCCTCACGCTTGCGAGTGACAGTGCAATGAGCACTATTGAGTAATCCTTGGTATGAATACCAGAAAGAAATAATAATAATAAAAAGGAAATCTCTTTGTTGAATCATCGTCGAATTATCATCGAACGTTGTACCTTTAAACTTTCCTGGATATTTTTTAATTCTGAACTGAACATCATTTATTTTAGGGACTGACTGAGCGAGAACTGACTTGCACAACACATACTGGTACCATGGACCAAAGGATGTTGTATGGTACAAGATTGTGGGTGGGCCCTTGAAACTGACCTTTCACACAACAGTTCAGAGGTCATGTAAGGCCAGCCAGATTGGTAACGCTAAAACATCACTCTGCCTGAGAAACATGAGTGATACATGGAAGATTTATGCTGTGGTTTGGATGGCGCAATACATCATCTGTGGAATTTGCAAGTATATTTCTTAAAGGAAGTACCTACATGTATACCCAAGAAACAAAATGACACTCGGCTAAACAAGAGCACATTGAAACGAAAGTATGAACGTTCAAAACCATTAATGCTGTCTAAAATAATGGCATTGTCACTCAGTGTTTGCCTCTTGAAGTCTACTACTGTAAACATGTCTAAATACAATCTGGGGGAAAATTCTTCACATCGTGGTAAAATTTTGTGGGAACCTTTTCCGATGATGTACACACTGCTCACAAAAAAAGGCCTGTCCGCATTGGACTTTTTTTGGGAAAACTTACCGAGACAATGGGTACTTTTCCCATTTTAAGTCCAATGTGGACAGCCTAGGACGTTTTCCTCTCAGGACGTTTTCCCTCTCAGTAACTTTTCCTGAGTCCAGCGGTCACTTTTTCCTGGCCAACTGCTTCCCAGGAAAAGTTCCCAGGTAACTTTTCCTGAGACGATAAGTCCATTGCGGACACAGCGAGTCGGTCAAAGCATTCTGGAAGCGTACGTCCGGGCCGTGAAGGTCAAACTGTGAAGGGACACTGCACATGCTCTCCCACGGTCTCGGTAAAATTGTCAAAAAGCGGACAGCAGTAAAATTTAGCCATTTTTCATTATACCATCGTCTCGGTAAAACCTCCCAAAAAACAAGTCCAATGCGGACATGGCAATACTCACTAAAAAACAAACTCTTTGAACAACTAAAATACCGTACAGAGGTGAAACTTTAAAAAATATTTGTTAAAAAATCAAATGCTTGCCAATATTTAGTAGTACATGTACATGTAGAAGGAAACTACCTTGAAAGACCCACAATTAAAAACTAACTTAACTGGCAAAAATTGATAAGTGGTTTCAAGATGTGGCTAATGGTGATAAAACATGGTATCAGAAATACATAGTAGAACCATAAAATCTACCCAGTATCAGTCATAATTAGGCTATGAATCAACTCACAAATCATGCATCCCAGACAAATGTGTATGCCATCTGGTGTTAAATTGAAAACACATGGTTGGGTGAACAGTCCATATGGAGATGAAAAAATGAATGGAAAATGAAGTACATGTATGTACAGTTCACAGCTTTAATGTAAAGAGCTCTCAAACTATCGACCCTGGGCTGCCCTCACCAGTTGAACTAGGTTGAGTTGAGTTCAACCCAAACAGGATTTCAGCTGTCAGTAGCTATTTTTGCCAAATGGCTATTTTCACACTATGAATGTTCGACCCCTGTCAAAATCTACACGGTTCCACCCCATGTAGACTTTTCAAAATTTCAACACGGGTCCAATCGGCTACGTTTTCACACTACTAAACGCAACACCGGCATTTTTTCTACACGTGTAAGGGTGCGATCGTTTCACACTACACACACGGCTGGCCGTCAACACGGGTCAAATCGGAAAATCCCCCACATTGCATTGCGGCGAGTCATCTTATTTTCCAAATACTTGCTATTTCTTGTTGTTCCATCGAGCTGGTTTTGGATAGAATTGTCAGCCCAAATGGCCAACATATAGCAGCTACCTCCCCTTCACTCCATGTCGGCCTTTTGTCTGATTTCGGGCCCGATTTATCAGACATATTAGAGAGCAAAGTTGTAATGCGTTTAGCACGGTAGAAACTGTAGACGAACTGCACTGAATAACGCGCAAAAAAGCGAAACCCAAGCTTGTTTGTTCATTGCAAAACAGCATTTACAATGTACTTGTAGGCCTACATGTACATGTTATTACAGTGGTGATGCTGCCGTGCTCCAAAATCTACACGGGTCCAAACTTAACCCAGAGGCATTCAGACTGTGGTTTTCAACACGTGTCGAAAAAGTCTACACGGATCGAGAGCTTTCAACCCACCTCTCGTGGTGGGTTACACCGTGTTTACACTCGAACCAGCAGTGGATACAGATCCAGCATTTTTATTGCGACCACAAAACTTAACATTTGCCGTATTTACACTACACCCCAAATCGCTTCAACTCGCCTTCAGAAACCGCAAAAGTCACCACTAAATGTATCTGCAGCGCATGCGTGAGCTGTTAGGTGTTGCTGCACTAGTGCCAGATTGGTCAATTACTACACTGCGGGCACTGTCCCAAGGACACTCAAATTGCCGAATCTGTATTCGGGTAACATTTACACTACAAGCGACCTTGACGGTTGCAGGGTTCAACCCCGCAATTGCGGGGTTCAACCCTACCCCAAAGGTGACTTGAAAAAGGCGAATCAGACCCGGGTCTGATCCGCCTTTTTAAATTCACCTTTTGCGTTTACACTTAGTGCCTACCCGGCTTCAACTCCCCTTTTTGGAAATTGCGGAGTTCGATTTGGCAAAGGTGAATCGAGTGTAAACGGGCCTTAAGTTTCAACAGGGGTCGAGCGCTCTACACGGGTCAGTGCCATGTTGAAATGTTGTAGTGTGAAAAGTCAACACGGGTTGGACCCGTGTACAACCCGGAGATTTTTCATAGTGTGAAAAAGCCTTAATTTTCGTTACTCGTTTGGCTATAATTCTGAGCAAAACTGGCTACAACAAAAATGTTGCTGTTACCGGAATGCAAAAATGTTCATTTGGTTGAATATAGCTACCGGTATTTTGGTCTTTAAAAAAAAAAAAAGGAATTTTCTTAAGATTTGTTGGATTTCAACCTGAGTAAACCTGCGTGGGATGAGCTTAACTCTAGAACTGCATATCTGAAAAACAACCCCTGAAATGCTGGAGCTCAGACAAGCACTTCAGGCAGAGTGGCACACCCTGCCTACATGTATGTGCCTCTGATGGAGACTGGTGCAGTCCGCCTTGCCACAAGAGGTGTTCATACACATTAAGCATTGTAGGCCCGTTTACACTGGATTCGCCTTTGCCGAGTTGAAGCCGGGTAGGCGCTAAGTGTAAACGCAAAAGGTGAATTGAAAAAGGCGGATCAGACCCGGGTCTGATTCGCCTTTTTCAAGTCACGTTTGGGATAGGGTTGAACCCCGCAATTGTCAAGGTCGCTTGTAGCGTAAACGCTACCCGAATACAGATTCGGCAATTTGAGTGTCCTTGGGGCAGTGACCGCCATGTGGTAGATTTAATTGACCAGTCTGGCACCAGTTCCGCAATACCTACATGTAACAGCTCACGCATGCGCTGCAGTTACAATTAGTGGTGACTTTTGCGGTTTCTGAAGGCGAGTTGAAGCCGGATCGAGGTTAGTGTAAACGCGACAAATGTTTAGTTTTGTGGTTGCAATAAAAATGCTGGGTCTGTATCCACCTTTGCTGGTTCTAGTGTAAACACTGTGTTGACTGATAAAATGTTATACCAGGTGGTATCTCTCATCAGTCACCTTGATCTTTCAGTGGGAGTATTTGGGTTTGTGTTCTTGAAATTTGCCAGCTGGAACTCTGCCAAGGATGTGCATGAGTGAGTATATACATGAGGCCTTTTCCCACGACACTTTAACCCTGAGATTACCCGGGTTAAGGGCTCGTTTCCCACGGCAAATCTCGGGGTTACGAATTACCCGGGTTAACTAGCCAAAAATGCCACTTAACCCGGGTAACTTCTAGCCCTGCTCGGGAGGTGGGTTAACCCACCAATCTCAGGGTTAACGGCGGCCTTGAGACGATTCTCCGGGTTAACGTTTGCCGTGGGAAACGACGACACTGGCCGACCCGGGTTAGCGAGCAAAGCGGGTTAAAAGCTTCTGCGCTTGTGCACTTGTGTACTGTGTGGGACCATTGCATTGTTCCAACCGCACAAAAGCTCAAGAAAAAAATACAAGAAGCATTATCGCCAGCGATGTCTTCATGTTGACTGCCATCTTGTTTATAAATATAATGCATGGTCAGTAGATCGATTTTTCACACACAACTGTACTTCAATCACGCGAATTTGACAATGAATCAACGCGAAGTCGATTTGTGTTCTTTCGTAATAATTCGCAAACGTGTCATCAGTACTTTGTAACTGAATTCGTTTATCGTCTTAATGATTCGTAAGACGAGTCCAAACAATAATAATTTTTCATCAGTTTTGATTGCCGACGACTGAAGCTGACAGTTGAATCAGTAATCATGTCAGAAATATACGTTTCTCGATGTTCGTAAACCAAGCCCCTGGTTGGTGTACCCGGGTAGGTGCGCGTGCATGACTTCAGTGGGAAAAGGGTCGCTAGTGACCCGTGTAAGAGACGACCCGGGTAAGTGTTTCTCCTGGTTAAAATTTGGCGTGTGAATCAAAACTCCGGGTTAAATTTAAAGGCCCTGTAGATGATCTGTTTTTGAGCGATTCTGCGAATAAAACCATTATAAATCAAAAGAAAGACATCAACAAACTCATCCGAAGAAATTTCAGCTTTGTCAAATGTACCACGTTTAAAAAAACACGAAAATCCATATGCAATTTCCTGGTCTTGGCGGGGTGTTTCAAATATTCGTTCTCAGTTGATCGGGTACTATGTGGCTTGCGTCATGCACTCTGTGGCGCACATACTGCGTGTGCGCGTGATCCATAAAAATGCATCGCGTTGGAACACGCACACGGGGTACACAGCCCCCATGCATTTTGGACCGCGTAGATGCGAACCAAAAATAAGTAAATCGTTTGCAAACGATCTAAATAATTTCATCTTTACGGATTATTTTCTGGTAAAATTATATCATTTTGAGCGAAAACCTTTCATTGGATAGTTGCTATTAGTACAATCTTTACTTTCAGAACTTTCCCCTGTAAACTCGTCAATTACTTTTTGGGGTCATTGCAAATGATCCACTGGGCCTTTAAACCTGGGTTTTTTGCAGCTACCCGGGTAGAAAGTTACCCGGGTAGAAAGTTACCCGGGTTGGAAGTGGGTAGTGTAAAAAGGCCTATGTAGGCTACCTTGGTACTTGACAAGCTGGAAGTAATTAACTAACAGTATGCTCAGCCAAGTGTGACTTTAGCTCTGCTCGTTTCACATTATCGATTTTCACCTCGCTGGCAAATCAATTTCAGGCCTGGTGTACTTGAAACACTACTTCTTTTAAAGACAGTTTACGTGTACATCACTGGGAAACATTTAAACACAGAAACAACAGCATTACCGGTACATGACTGAAGAATTATGTTGATAAACTGCCTTGTAGAAATTTCAGCCACATATATGAGGGGAGGTAGTTTGCACCATCACCCTAATAAAGGGCAGTCAATATTTGTTTTATTTCTCATACCGGTACATTGATTTTCGTGTCAAATGATTGGTATTTCAGGACAAAATTGAGTTTTCCCGAGTGCACATTGTCTGCGTGAACGTGAACACCGCTACTGGTTGCTTCATGCGAATGTCTGCGCGCTGTCACACGCGCGAGTGATATTCTGTATGCACTGGGGAATAGAGCTTAAAAAAGTACTATCCTTTGACCTATGTATGACGCAAAATGTCAAACAGTACTTTTTTTCAGTTTCGCACGGAAATGGTTGAACTAATCCATGTTGCGTGATCTGCTTTTAACCAATCAGTGAACGAGAATCAATGTACCGGTATGAGGTATAATATCAAAATCTTAACATCCATGGAAAAAATGGGGGTTCAAAAATGTGATCTGGATGTACTCCTTTTACATAGATCTATGCAGTAATGCTTTATGCTACAGTCACACGGTCATATACGGATCTTGCGGACGCTGCGGATTTTTGTCCGTAAAAAATCCGCAAGGCATCCGTAATTATCCGTAATATACGTAACTCTCCGTAAACTATCCGTAAAAATTAGATGTCACCTGCCGCAATTGTTTTTCATTTAGGCGTAAATGTCCGTATTTATCCGTAATTCATCCGCAATTATCCGTATTTCATGGCTAATTTAACTTTTCTGCGCAGTTTTTAAGTGATTTTCTGCGGATAAAAAATATAAAAAATCCGCAGCATACGTATTTGACCATGTGACTGTAGCATAAGAAAACCTTACAAATTCCATGGATGTTTTTGTGTTGAATGAATGGTTTAAAAAACGCACCCTCACTTGGCAATTTCTCCCACAAAGGTGCCATTTAACATGGGAAAAAGGCATGTGGGATTTGTTACCATTCCTATCAACACTTTTAGTCTAAATTTCTTGTCAACTCGTGAAGTAACATTTTGGGTAAAGTTCTGCAAATATTGTATTCAATTGGGGCTTTAAAGGAAAGAAAACAGAAGTGCAGTTCGTGGTCAACTGACACAGATTTCTGATCTTGGCCCAAATACTGCCTGCTAAGAACAACATGACATTGCTCCTTTTTACTGTTGTTGAAATAATTTCCTTGTGAACCACAATACGAACAGGAAAACGGAAAAAGAAAACGGAAAATGAAAGCGAAAGACATGACTTACATTTCATTTACTTATGTTGTGTAATCTTTTGGTTTTCATCTGTTTCCTGTTGATTTTTTTTTTCATTTTTTATTTCACATCACTTGATTAAATATCACATGACATCCAACAAAGGACAACACATACATGTATAACCCAGGACAGTTTCCCAGTAAATGCAGGACAAGGACTAACAATCAACATTATTAAACTTAAAAAAAACAACAACAATTTTTTGCTGTCCGTATTTTTTGAAACGGGAATATTTACCGAGACCGTGGGAGAGCATGCGCAGTATCCCTTCACAGTATGATCTTCATGGCCCGGACGTACGATTCCAGAGCGCTTTTACCGACTTGCTGTGTCTGCACTGGACTTATCGTCTCGGGAAAGATTCCCTGGTCAATTTTCCTGGGCAGCAGTTGGCCAGGAAAAGTAACCGCTGGACTCGGGGAAAAGTTATTAAGAGGAAAACTTCCTAGGCCGTTTATACTGGATTAAAAATGGGAAAAGTACAGGTACCCATCGTCTCGGTAAGGCCTGCTTCAAACGTCGCGCTTATGCCATGTCGAATTAAATTTAACTTGATTTTTTAAATTCGACATGGCACAAGCACGACGTTTGAAGCCATTTGGCTCGGCAAAATGAGTTCGACACGGCAGAAGATTTTAGCTCGACAGGGTCTGCCGTGCTAACTCAATTTAGTGCGGCACAAGCACGACTTGGCTTCAAACGTCATGCTTCAAGTTGGTCCGCAATTTTGTTCACAACTAGGAATGCGCATGCTCGCAGCGCGTATGTGAGTAAAGAAATAACCAACAAACAAGTGCATCAAAATAATAAAATGGCGACGTACATGTACAATGGACAGAATGGAAAACGCACGTGCACAACGTCCATGACGTGCAAAATACTCATCCACCATGTTGGATGTATTTAAGCTCGACTGGGATTTTGCAATTAAGTTCGACGTTTGAAGCCACTGCCGTGCTAACGTCGTGCCAAGTTGAATTTATTTCGACACGGCATAAGCGCGACGTTTGAAGCGGGCCTAAGTTTGACCAAAAAAAGTCCAATGCAGACAGGCCTTTAGATATACATGTAAGCCTGCACAGTGACCCTAGGTATACCCTTTTCTAATTCTATCTCAGCAGTACGGTGTCTGAAAATGTACATGTACACGCTTGGGCTTCCCTCTAGGCAAACATTTGTATTGCTGTGTCAATAACAATATGCATGGGAGTATTGTGTAGGTTTGAAAGATAACTTATCAAAACAATTCTTACATAAACATGATATTGATAACCTCAGTGATTTGCAAAAATGTAAAGATTTACACAAGTGATTACCTCCATAATGATTTGACATGTCACAATTACTGGTACTTAAAGGAGCGTGTTCAGATTTTTCCAGAAAATGGATTTCATTCAAACCCAGCAATCGTATAAAATGCCTCCCCAAAATACTATCCATGGGGAGAAAACAGGAAATTTCCAATCTCCAATTTGGATGTGGATACAAAAATGTTGGTGTAATTAATCACTGCAGTTTTATGTACATTTTGTAATTGGACAAATTAGTCAGAAATTGATTTAGACTTGCGTCAGGGAAATTGAATGTTAAGTAAGGTTGTTTTTGCCCTTACCCGACGTTATTATTAACACTGTATAGGCCTACTCAGTGCTTTCCCGGGACACTATGAAAAACTTCATAGCATGCTCGGGTGGGACTCGAACCCACGGCCTCCTGCATACAAGGCAGACATCTTAACCACTTGACCACCGAGCTAGCCGGTGTTGAGGCCGGTTCGAATCATTTCGCAACGGGGATTGCAATTAGTCGGAAATTGATTTACCGATAGACAAATTAGTTTACAATACATCATTTTTTTTTGTTTTTTTAATTTTACGATAGGCCTATCACTGAAAATATGTGGATTAGGAGTGCAAAATTTTGAGCACTTGGTAATGAGAAAAATATGACAAATGGTATGGTATCAAAATTTTAATACCCATGGGAAAATGGGGGGTTTAAAAATGTGATCTGGAAACACTCCTTCAACATAAAGAATGGGGGGAAAAGGCAACCAAAATTCAATTTATACCCATGCACACTGTACATGTACATGGGTCACTCCATGAGGTTGGGTATACCATGGAGGGACCTCCATGGGTATACACTGTATAAAATTTTAAAAAAGCAGTGTTCATGTTGCGTTGGTACAAGTTCTATTATTTAAAGACTGGATAATTATTTATCTGGTGAAATATTTGTTACAAGTACTGAATATGGCTAGGTGTCCCAATATAATCATGTTGTTTTCACTGACCAATCTCTCACAGATCATGAAATATTTGTCTTACCTACGCAACATGGACACCACATATGTTTAACACTACGAGTACATTTTGGAGGTCTGTAGTTTTGTTACAATGTGATGTAAATACTTCTATTATAGTGTAACATGTGTTTCTTTATGAAATGAATATACTTCTTATACTAAAGTAGCTGGGCTGGAATGTTACTCGTATTTAAGATCTGGTATGTCACACTTTCTGTACCCAACCTCGTGGAATGACCCATATGATGTACATGTATGTACTTGGAATAAAGTGCATCCATGGAATAAAGTGCATGCAAATATGCAATATTTTCTGTCCCACACGAAAGTAACCCTATCCAAAGTGTTCAGTTCTGTTTGTACAGCTATGTACTTGACCTACTTTTCCTGGTATGATATGGTTTAGTACAGGAATGCAATGGATGGACTGTTTCATATTTTAGGGAAAATATCTTGGGAGTAGAAATACCATTTCTCAGTGTTGTAGTCGAGTCACCAAAGCCGAGTCTCGGGTCTCGAGTCTCGAGTCACTAGCCTCGAGTCCAAGTCCGAGTCTCGAGAAACTAGCTTCGAGTCCGAGTCCGAGTCCGAGTCTCGAGTCATTAGCCTTGAGTCAGAGTCCGAGTCTCGAGTCATTAGCCTCGAGTCCGAGTCACGAGTCATTTTCCTGGAGTCCGAGTCACGAGTCACTCGTTCGCCAAATTAATGAAACTTAATCTACTATAGTTTCGTTCATACACTACATGTATGTGAAATGATGACGTGCTCATGCACTCCTTGCCGGCCTGGTGGGGCAGGGTACATAATCACGCATCGTAGTGTTTTTCCCAAGAATCATGCACGCGAATATATATCTTTTTCTGTTTTTTTTAGATATGTGACTCGAGTCACCATGTTCGAGTCCGAGTCAGAGTCATTTTCCCAATGTGACTCGAGTCCGAGTCACGAAAAATGTGACTTGAGTCTGAGTCCTGAACTCGAGTACTACAACACTATCATTTCTGTAGTCAAAAATGCCAAAGTTTACATACTTTTAAAAAGAAATATGATCTTCCAAGTTTGCACATTCCTGAAGACTGTAAGGTCCTGGGATCACAACACCCAGGGTCTTGGTTGTGGTAGTAAATTTTCACAGGAATTTCTGGTGGTTACATGTACATGTAGTTAACCCTCCCTTGAACTTACAGGTACTGAAAGAAGAATTACATGATTGGAAAACTTCTTGTACTTAAAAGAAATGATCCCAGTTTTGTGTAGGAAAGGACCCACATAGCACACATTTGCACTGGCTCTACATGTATCTTCTGTATACTGAACAAGATTTTTGGGTTCGAATCCCGGCCCCGACCAAGGTGCGTGTGTCCTTGGGCAAGGCACTTTGCCATAAGTTGCCTCTCTCCACCCAGGAGTAAATGGGTACCTGCAAGGGTCGCAGCCGTTGAGCGCTTGCGTGGCAGGCTGCCGGGGCTGCGTACTCCCCAGGGAGTTGTGCCCAATGACCAGGGTGATAAGGTGTAAAGCGCCATGAGTATCCTGCAGGATGGATATGTGGCGCTATATAAGATGCTTTTATTATTGTGTGTCAGGCTGCTGGGGCTGCGTACTCCCCAGGGAGTTGTGCCCAATGACCAGGGTGATAAGGTGTAAAGCGCCATGAGTATCCTGCAGGATGGATATGTGGCGCTATATAAGATTCCATTATCATTATCATCATTTACAGAATCTGAAGGCCTTTTCAAACTTGAAAAATCTTGGGGTTGACGTGGGTTTGGCGTGGGGTTGAAAAAAGCGACGTTTCACACTTGAGAAATTTAAACCCCGAGATTGGTTTCAACTCGGGTTGAACTCAACCCTGTTTGAAACGCTCGCCCCGGGTTAAAAACGGTGGCGTGAAACGAGGAGGGTTGAGTTTGCCCCGGGTTGAGATTCTTGCCCCTTGTGAGCCACCGTACAAATGTCATGCCAAAGCGTGAATACTACCAGTTGAATGTGTTCAGGTACATGTTTTAGCAGCCCTGGGTAGCGGCCCTGTGTAATGATCAGCGCTTCCGTTTCGAGAGGCTATTTTTACATTTTCCGTCATTCACTTTTGCATTTTTCTCTAATAAAAACAAAATGGCACTTAAGCAGCAAAAAAGAAAAACGGGGCAGAAACGCGATGATGAATTTGGAAAATTTGAAGTATTTCCGGCAGGGGACAGCACTTACGCATGCGCGCAACGCTCGGTTATCACTCACCCCGGGTTGGCGTTGCACAAGTGTGAATCATCCCCAACTTGGGGTTAATTGAACTCGCCACGGGGTGAGATAAACACGGTTTGACCGAAACAAGTGTGAACAATGCGGGGTTGAATGCGCGGTTGAAAATTCGCATTTCAACCCGGGGCGGTCCCTGAGTTCAACCTGGGTTGAGAGGTTGTACGGTAGTGTGAAAAGGCCTTAAGTGGAATGATCTAAGACCTTCACAGAATTACCGCTTATATAAAAAGTATGTTTTATAAATTGCACATTGTAGACTGTATATTATTTTTAGCTTTTCATCTAGGCTTAATACATCTTGTACTTGTTCCTGCCAAGAAAGTAACCTTTCTTGTGTGTATCTGTCACACATGACCTGTGTCACCCCAAATGATCAGCAACTCCATACTAAGGTCATCAGTTGGACCAATGTTTACTTGCACAAAAATAGTTCCCATGCTCTCACACCACCTGTTTGTTTTTTTTATTGAGGTCATGGCAATGCTAAATTTGTGTTTATAAAATTGTTTATAAAAATATAAAAGAAATAGACATTGTACAGTACATGTATGTGTACCACACATTGTGCATCTACCAGTACCATTGAACATGGGCATTCTGAGATGTACCTGTATGCACCTATCATTTGTTCGCTCCACCCTTGCGCTACCCTACTACTTAGGAGAATATTTGGTAACATTTTATGCCCTAAGGTGGCAAATTTGACACAGAAATCATAGTTTCATTACACTTATGGTACAATTTAAGAGCAAAACAGGATGTTTTACCCGACTGGATGGGGATTTTGTCACCTAGACTTAATAAATTTTGTCCCAGGGGTGGGGATTTTGTCACATGAAATCCTCACCTCCTAGGTGGTGGGGGGGTTGGGGGGGGGGGGAGCAGCAATACATGTACGGTAGGTGTATGACAAAAGTACATGTACTACATGTACCACGACGTGACATTATGGAAAAAAAAAATAATAGTCACCGAGTTTAAAGTTTGTCACAGTGTGTGCAAGAACACGTACGTGTGTATACATGTGGGCCCCCTACAGCGTTGCCTAATGGGGGCAGATGTTTTAACACCATGAGCATGGCAATAACTCAACTTGGGAAAAACAAAAATTTGTTTCCACATTAATGACTGGTAGTATTAAATTGTCAGTCACAAACTGACTAGACACCATCTCCCAGCATTACAGTAGAAATGCATGGTGGTACCAGCAATTTTCCAAGTTCGACTAATTAACCTAAATATACATTTAATTGATTTTCATTACACTGACACATTTTGCGTGTTGTAAAATTCACGGAGCTATGAAGCGTGTCATTTTATTTCCATTCAGTTGGGAATTGTTGCTTAAAGGTAGAACTCATGATTGGTATCTCGAAAATCAGAAATGTTCAGTTTTACACATAACTTACCCAATATAAACATGATGGTAGAAAACTTGCCCTGAAATGGTTTTGTTTGTAGTGCTATATATTGTTTGATAAATGAGCAAAACAATTAATTTTCGTCTCATGAGACGAAAATTCAATTCGCCCCAGAACCACTGCGCCCCAAAACCACTTCGCCCAAAAACCTGAGGTTCCGGGCGAAGTGGCGAAGTGGTTTAGGGCGAAGTGGTTTAGGGCGAAGTGGTTTAGGGCGAAGTGGTTTAGGGCGAAGTGGTTCAGGGCGAAGTGGTTCAGGGCGAAGTGGTTCAGGGCGAAGTGGTTCAGGGCGAAGTGGTTCAGGGCGAAGTGGTTTAAGGCGAAGTGGTTTACGGCGAAGTGACTGGAAAGCTTTTTTTTTTACTGTTTTCTTAAAAGTTAGACGAGGTACGGAGCTGGTTTTTACTCGGGTTAGTTTTAATCATGGATATCTACAATCACACAGGGAGATACATGTAAAACTATTTGTAACGATTTACCAATCATGTGTCTACCTTTAAATGCAGCACAAAATGGAATGGTTCTAAAATGCTTGTGGATGGTTATAAAAATATACGTTCAGACAGTACTAAAAGTGGTCTAACTTCAAATGAAAGTGGTCTAATACCCCTTTCCCACTACAAAA
Organism: Henricia sp. BOLD:AAB3569; assembly: GCA_037783545.1. NCBI lineage: Eukaryota > Metazoa > Echinodermata > Asteroidea > Spinulosida > Echinasteridae > Henricia > Henricia sp. BOLD:AAB3569. Next base: position 1,844,878 of record JBBELK010000099.1, on the reverse strand, counting down.
TCTCCGGGTTAACTCGGGGGTAACGGCAATCCTTAACCCCGAGATACCCCGGGGCAGCGAAATATCGCGCGAGCGTTCCCACTACTCTTTTGCTGGCCCGGGTTAAGACGAAAAAATCGGCCGTTAGCCCGGGGTTCGTTAACCCTGCCAGCGACCAGGGTTAAGGATGGCAATCTCGGGGTTAACGGCCAAACTCCGGGGTAAGCATTGTAGTGGGAAACCAAGCAGGGTAAGTGTTCCCCAAGCAATCTCGGGGTTAAGACGCATGAATCATTGCGCAATACGGTGTCCAAAGGTTAAACTCGTGGCGCGAAAATGCGTGTTCAGTGCGCTATAAATCCTGCTGGCGTATTGCCTCAAGCAACATCTATATATCTGCCTTCTTCCCCTTTTGAGAACGTTGGCGTTGACGTTTCCTTCGCAATATTTGTAAAATTACCATCAGGACCGCGACCGATATTGCTTCCGTGTCTGGCGCCATTTTGAGCGATGTATTAGCAGTACTTTGCCCCCAAACCACTTCGCCCTCGGCTGGACCACTTCTCCCAATCATGGAGGTAGAAATACATCGCCCAAATGCTACTTTACCCAAGGGGCACTCTGCAAACGTAACCTACGTACGTGCCCGCTCACGGCCGACAGACATGCAGCTACTTAGTTTTATGCCGTTTGATGAAATAATTTTTCAAAGAAGAATTAGGCCTGGCTGAGAAAACACCGTCTTAATACACCCCCATTTTAATGGTATAGGCCTACACGTGATGCGTCTTGCTTGCACGTCTTGCTTGCCACGTGGTCATGGATGTTTGGACGAAATGTTATTTGCACGAGTGGGGGTGTCGTTGAAACCCGGAAGTCGGAGGTAACCCGGAGGTAGAATTTGTTGTGACCGTGTAGTACATGCTACAATCTACCTCCGGCTTGTTATTTTAATACCGCGTAGCTCCGGGCCACCGTCAACGCACCAACTACACGTTAGCAAAAACAATCTACCTCCGGGTACCTTTGGGTACCTCCGACCACCTCCGACCTCCGGGTTTTATAAATTTCCCACGAGGGGTGTGTGGCCCAAGTGGTTTGGGGGCGAAGTGACTGTAATGGTGGGATCATATTTACCGATGTCTTGTGGCGCGAAAAAGGGCCCGTTGCTTGGCGACAAGCCAGTGCAAAACAATTGCGGGACCAACTCGCGCACTCCGTCATTTCCAGTCCGCGTGTAGTGGGAAACCGCACCGCGTTAACCCGGGGCAAGCTCGCCCCGGGTTTGCCGAAACTCCGGGTTAACGAATCAAATGGGAACAGAACTCGGGGTTAACGAACCCCGGGGTAAGAAAAGCTTAACCCGGGGCGGCAAATCTCCGGGTTAAGCAGTTTGTAGTGGGAAAAGGGTATAAGAGATCTACATGTATCTCAGTTTGACTTGGTTGGGTCTGAATGCACAGTTTTGCGGTTAGAAAAATGTTCTCCCACAGTCGCCAAAAATGTTAAGTTGTAGCCACAGTTATGCCATTGTCGTCCTACTTGAGTCTGTGGAAAGATTTGATGAAGACAAAGATTTTTCACTAAACATTTCGCCCAAATGAAGCTGCCAAAACCGCATATTTGTTAGCATTGCAACAGTGCAATATTATATTAGAGTGAACAGAACAACCATTTGAGGACACTTAAGAAATGGCTGCGTATTACTAAATGAAGTAAAAATTGTCAACACTGGCAATGAAATTAGGGGTTAAAAGTAGGTTTGGCCAATCTTAAACACACGTTTAAAACCAACTAGGGGTCCTGGGCACTGATAATGCCCGAGCCGCCAGGCGAGGACATTATCAGTGCCCAGGACCCCTAGCTGGTTTTAAACGGGTTGTTTAAGATTGGCCAAACCTACTTTTAATCCCATTCATAAATACCTTTTTGAGTAAATCGGTAAAATTCACGAAAATTAGCTTGTCGTTTTCCAATGTTTCGCATTCACTTTTCTACAGTATCAACACCGCAATCGTATGACTGCTACATGTAGCTGTGCGTGATGTTGTTTTTGTTCGATCGCGCGCGTTACGCATAACGCAGGCGTGTTGCGCGCGCACGCACACAAACAGATATATATATATGCACAATTTGCTTTCGGGCGCGTGCAGTTTCTGTGTGCATGTGCGTGTTCCGTATACACGCTGACTAGAGCACAAATGCCGGACAGCCGGCCGAGCATTATCACTATTCTTTATCGCTAATTTGAGACTGCCCACGTGACGTGCTCTCGGCCAATAGGGATGCGTAAACTGTCTGAGGTATTTATGAATGACTGGTAATTACATATAAGTCCACATAATGAGAACAGAAATTGATTGATTTAAACCTTGCATACATGTAGCTTCAGTAGACTAGACGAACACATGTACCATCTCTGCAGTCTGTCTGAGTTAGACAGATTAGGCCTACACAATTGGAAATCTTTTAAAAACAGGAACAGCATGTACAGTAGCATTTAACTAAAGAATACTATTGATCAACGGCCTTGTAGAAATTTCAGCCACATAGCTGCACAGTAATACTTCTGAAAATCTATGAATGGTTTTTGTGTATGAATGATGGAAGTTAGCAATTTCTCCCACAAAGGCACCATTTTACATGTACATGGAAAACAATCTTGTGGTGTTTGTTACCATTGCTATCAACACTTTTAGTCGGATTTTTCTTGTCAACTCGCAAAGTAAAATTTTGGGTAACTGCAAATGATGTATTGGGGCTTTAAAAGGCGCACGTCGGAAATTCCCAAATAAAGTATGCACAAATTGAAACATTTAGTCCACACACAATTAAATTAAATGTGTGCCATCATCAGGCTTTCCAGGTAGAAAATGCCTTTCGGTGTCTATAGTACATGTATAAGGCAGAGATTTTCATACTGAATTTTTCCTCATCATGCAGTCTGTTTGAACTGCACAGCACCAGTGGGGAAAGACCAGACCATGAAAGATCCTGATTAAATCTCCGTTTGGCAGTGCATTTGACCCCCTAGCTATCTTGCATGTACTTGACCGACATTCCCGCAAGCTCGTTAGCCACTTGACTGCTTTTATTGGGCTTGTGCAAAGTGTAAATTTCCGGTCATTTGATTTGATTTATTGTCGTATAATTTACTTATGTGCAGATTCTGTTAGGGATTAGGCGTGTTGTATTGGGGATTTTGAACCAGGTTTTGCTGATCAGAGGCCATAAATTTGCAAAAAAATTCAGTCAGAGTTTTTTTAAGCTTGCTCAATGCTGTCATAAATGTTGATAGTATGACTTCATGTACAGTAAATTTCTTTGCCAGTTTAACATTTTATGGCGGGTACACAAACATAGGGGTCTTTCTATAAAATAGGGGTCCAATGTTGGTGTCCCCCGTTACATTATACAGCTTGTTTTTGTAAATCTCAAAGAGTGTACATAAAGTACAATTCATACAAAATAGTTTAAAAGCCATTTTAATTATATTTGTACGAAAAATAACACATATTAGGTGTAACGGGGGACACTAAATGTCACTTTTGGACCCCTAATTTATAGAAAGACCATATATACAGTACATGTACATACATACGTACATGTACATGTGTACTGTGGTTTAAAATAATGCTGTAACCGAACAGATGCACACTGCAGGTGCATGATCACTTTCAACCCACACTGCCGGTAATACTTGCCGAACCCGAATTCTTTTTCTGGAAGAAATTTTCGAACTTTTGTCGAACCGAACCGAACCTGAACTTGCGGACTTCATTTCAGCACTAGTTTTAAAATCTGATACACTGTACATGTAAAGTTCTACAGTTTAACATGGAAAGCCAGACGTATTGTTTAGATGCGAAATACTAGTCAAAAGTGTTTTTTTATTTTGGGGCTGTCCAAAATTTTCAATATTTTCATCATTCTTCAGAGAGTAGTATTTTTTCAAGACTCACCTCCCGCCCCAAATACTACTTTGTCAACATTTTTTTGTCACTACACCATGATATGTGAACATTTTACAGTGCACGTAAAGTCCTACAGGGCCCTCAACCCCTCTCCCCCTTCCTACCGAACCGTTAACATTTTGACCATTTTGGACGGCCCTTTATCAAACGAATATTCAAAATCCATCGCAGTGTGGTTACACTTGATTGGTTCTTTATCAAAAACCAGTTTTTAGATGTAGTTCTACATCACTGATCACTGCACACCAGCCGCGGCCCTGGAAAGGAATTTACATTGTAGAAGTTAGAGATATTGGATTTTATAGACCTCATCGAATAGCCGCCACCTTGTGTGGCAACCTTTGATATTTAGATTGGTCAACAATTGGTCAAGTGCAAAATGTGCAACCATGCATGTTCTCAAGGGACAAAGAAACTGCCCTACAAGATGGCAGCCATTTGTTACGGTCTACATGTACAGGCAGTGTTTACATAATACAGCTACTTGTGTACAATGTACCTTATGTTTATTGATAGCAGATTTTGTAGTTTCCATCAACCATCTGTTTATCGTCCTGATGTTGTTTTAAGTACATTTTAATTAGTCTTGTTTTATTTAATATACGGGGCAGTGGATTTTAATTTGGGCATAATAGAGCTTCTGCACCGGCGGCCATGACGGGGGGCAGGTTTTCTTATTTAAATGATGTAACAATACAACCACAAAGCACCTACTCATGCATGACACATGGTAACAATGTGACTGTCCCCTGTCATGGCCGCCGTGCAAAGGCTCTATTGCCTTTTTTACGACCCGTGGCGACTGTGCCAAAATAATAAAATTAAAAAATTAAAATTAAAATCTCATAATTATTCCAGTATTCTGCTCAAAAAAGTAAATTATATGCAGATTGATACAATTTGGGAAATGTTCAAAGGCAGTGTGACTCATTGCAAGAAAATTTCAAACTGTTACATTAAAAGACGATGCCGCCGTCATAACACCAATTTAAATGTGCCGAAAGACATTTGGTTTCGACCCAGAGATTATTTACTGTCTGGGCAGATTATCCACTGCTGTGTTATTCACGAAACTCAAGTGCCATGGCAGTACTGGCAATTTGTGACAAACACTTAATTGATTCATTACCTGTTTGTGGGCAAGTGCAAGTACAAGACTGCATACGTGGAATATGAACAAAGTCAAACCATCAGGGAATGTCTAAAATTGCCTTACAAACACAGACTGGTTGTCCCAGACCCTGATATGAAAATAAAGTGGTGTTCCCATTGGAATTTCTTCGGTTAAACTTCTGTGGTTGTGTGGTAGAATTACAAAATTAAGTCCAGTGGGAACACACAGAGAGCTAGTGTCCCTGTCGTTTTACCGCGACCGTTATGTAAGTTTTACAGACCGACAGGGCCCTGGAAAAGGGCCGGCGGTATATAGGGTGTCCCAGAAAAAAACGGAACAGTCGGGAAAATCGTGATTGTGGGGAAACCAAATATCACAACCATGTAAAATTGGTTTTGCTAGATGTGCCAGAGCATAAGCTTAATTTTCCTACCAATTTCATGTTGGTACAGTTCCGGATGGCTGCACAATTATTGTTTGACTGAGGTGAGGTAAAAAGACAATTGCCGCATGTTTCAATGATACTTTTGATAATTCCTGAGAATGGTACTTTTTGAAGGGACACGGCGACCAGGGTAACGAAGGGCAAAAGCATTTCTGACTGCTGCAAGGCTTCCAAGTCGTGCATATTCAGTCACCACAAATGACCTTTGCTGATGAGTTAACTGCACCATGTTGTGAAATGACCAGCAGAGAGCCCATGGCAAATTTCGTATGCCTGTGCTTCAGTCAAAAAGCCCATTCTGCAGAGGATTATGCAATGAAATTCACAATCAGAAAACATGCGGCAATTGTCATTTTACCGCACCTCAGTTAAACAATGATTGTGCAGCCATCCGGAACTGGATTAACTTACAATTGGTTATAGCTTATGCTCTGGTGCATCTGGCAAAACCAAATTTTTATGGCTATGGTATTTGTTTTCCCCACAATCACGATTTTTCTAACGGTTCCGTTTTTTTCTGCGACACCCTGTAGTTTTACAGGGCTGTATTTTAGTTCAGTGGGAACAGTTTCGCCATGTAAAAAAACTAACATGACCCTGCAGTAAATAATGGCTTGGACAGGGAAACTTTACAGCGGGGTCGCGGTAAATTCTCGCTTGGGCACTGAAAACAAATGGAAATGCACAGAAATATTACACAGAGGAATGTTAGGCCTACCAAAAGGTCACGATAACTTACCAGGAGGTAGTGGAAGAGTTCAATGGGAACACGCCTTGAGGAGCAGATCACCCTGGCCTTCATTTTGTCCGGACCAAGGCAATTGTTTTCCCCAAAAAAACCCTCATGAAATTTAGGAGGAGATTGCATGCTGGCCAAGCTGGCCTCAGAAATATTTTGAAGGAGCATCAGGGCCTGATTTCACTAACACGAAATTTTGCGATCATCGTTAGAACGATCGCCAAATTCAAATCCATCGTTATTGCGATGGCGATGAATTTTGCATTTCACTAAAGCCGTCGCAATAGCGATGAGTATTAATTATAAATAAATTTATTGGACGAGGACGATCGCTTAGTAACGCGTAAACAACCAGAAATATGGCTTCAGATATATGCCATGGTGCTCGGATGTTGTGGATGTTGAGAGCCACAAATACTCGGTTGCATCTATTGCGTGGCTCCTAAGAGTTGAAGGGCGGAGATGTGGCTCTAAAATGGCAATAATTCTCATGACACCATTCCGCGTAAACCGATAATATTTGTGCATCTTTTTGTCACTGTATGAATCCAGAGGATTTGTCCTGTCCCTGAAAACCCTCTCTCTCTGTAATGCTCTTGCATTGTTTATGTACAACAACTGAAATGCCATTTCAAGACACACTGAAAATCACCAAACCTTCCAAATACTAATCAAATGGCGCGAAATTGTATTTTAGCGATGAATGTTTCCATTTACGATGACAAATTAGTCGTCGCTAAATATTCATTGCTAAATAACAACTAGTGATTGCCAACGCCATCGCTAAGTTTTTGTGAAATCGCTCTTCGAAATTAATCGCTAAGTTGCGATGGATTTCGAGTTTAGCGATTGATTTGGACATTAGCGATCATCGCAAAGCGTTAGTGAAATCGGCCCCAGGGCCGATTCAGCAGGGTATAAGACTATAACGTGGAGGTACATTGTCTGAAGGATTTTTTGTTTGTTTGCCAAAAAGGGGACAAATTTTTGCCTGTTCAGTAACACAGCCAATGTTTATCTGTCTTACTGTGGCTTGTGATCGTCAGATCTTGTAAAAGTTTAACATAATTATGCAGGTCCTAATCCCAGCAGTATACAAAATCTGTTTGCAGCGTTTCTCAGTTCATGTTCATGCATTCATCATCTTGCACATGTTTTGATCCATCTGCCTTCTTGCAAGGCTCCCCCTTGAGTCAAAACTTGAGAGTGGACCGTGTGCCCCACAGCTCAAAGAAGTACATGTAGTACGCCTACGTAAAAAGACCATCATTTCGGTCAATTGATCAGCTCGTGCGGCCCGGCTTGGCCAGGGGAGAATACAGTAAGATGCCTATTGGCTATACCCATAAGCATTGTTCAAGTGCTCCAAATAGAATTTTGCTCACGTGCGATGCAGTACTCGGGGCGAAAACACTATGGTCAGGTGTTTTTTGCTCCTCAGTGCTCGAAAGAGCATCAACCCCTTTTATACATGGCATATCCCCATGGCATCTGTTGGCTGACGGTATTTCTTTAAAATTCGCTGGAAAGGGAGGAGGGAGTGGGGGAGATTTTGTTTTCACAGAACTCGATTCTCGATACAATTTGTATCCCCCAAGGGCTGCTTTGCACCATTTTGTCAATTTGACCACTCTCACAGAAAAAAATGCTACTGCGTATTAAACGCATTCAAGTACGTGCACGCACACTCTGGAAAATGTTATACAAATACCGGTATGCACACGTGTTGCTTGAAATTTATTCGAAATACGGCGCAGCCGATGCACGTCACAAAAATTGACGCTTAAGATCCTGATGCAAGTGACAATTTGTACGTGTAGGCAGTGACGTCATTTGAAAGTGATCAATAAGTCTGACTCTTGTCAGAGACGACTTAAAAAAAAAAATCAATTCTTTCTTTCTGAGAAACCTTTTTTAAAAATAAACAAATACTCATCTGCTGTCTCATGATGTGGTCAGCATGGGGACTGCGACGTTTGGACTGCGAGTCTTTATCAAGTTGCAGATTCATGTTTGAAACCATCATGTTCCCTACTTGTACATGTACTTTAACCACATTGGGAGACAGTACATTGTATAGCAGAGAGTGTTTATTCTTTAAAACTGTTTACCATGTTGAATAACCTAATTTTGTTTTATTGTTTCTTTAAATGTTTAGGCCTAATTGAAAATGTACATGAATGTACTGGTAGGCCATACACTGTTATAAAAAAAAGACCATTTTATTAAAGGCCCTGTAGATGATCTGTTTTTGAGCGATTCTGCGAATAAAACCATTATAAATCAAAAGACAGACATCAACAAACTCATCTGAAGAAATTTCAGCTTTGTCAAATGTACCACGTTTTTAAAAAAACATGAAAATCCATGCGTTTTCATGGTCTTAGCGGGGTGTTTCAAATATTCGTTCTCAGTTGATCGGGCTTGTGTCATGCACTTTGTGGCGCACATCATATACTGCGTGTGGAACACGTACACACAGTACACAGCGACCATGCATTTTGGACCGCATAGATGCAAACCAAAAATAAGTAAATCGTTTGCAAACGATCTAAATAATTCATCTTTACGGATTATTTTCTGGTAAAATTATATCGTTTTGAGCGGAAACCTTTCATTGGGTAGTTGCTATTAATTCAATCTTTACTTTCAGAACTTTTCCCCTGTAAACTCGTCGATTACTTTTTTGGGTCATTGCAAATGATCCACTGGGCCTTTAAACTCCACCCACATTGAAGTGCATAGGTCTGCGCATATCTTTATATTGTTTTGGTCACCAAAAGATGTGCTTTATCCATGTTATTAGTTTTTTAGAAATTGTACACTGTAAAATTGTAAAATGGTTTTTCCATTTTGTTGAAAATAAGGTCCTTTTACGAATTCTGTATTTTGACTTACATGTACTTGAGTTACTGCCATTAAGCTAGCCTTTGTTAAGGCCGCCAGGTGAGAGCACAGCTGCGACGCCTTTGGCGACTCAGAATAATGATTTATTAATGTATTACAGCATTATTCATCCCTGCGTTGTGCGAACGTATGTTTGTGTTGGCGCGGGTGCGCGTTGTATGTGAAGCGCGTGTGCTTACAAACCGGTGCCCACGAACCTGATTGGCTCGCATTGTTAGCTATTCAACGCAACACACACACTGGGTCATACCGGTACATGTACAATCATTAGCATTTTGCTACCTGAGAGGTAGCAAAATTCCGGGTCGCCAAAGGCCTCGCAGCTGGCGCTGCCCTACCCGTCCTCGTCACATGGTGGCGCTCTCGATCTGGCGCGCGACACCACCAGCTGTGAGGCCTTGAACAAACGCCACCATTTAGCAAGAGTACCAGTATGCGGAGCAATTCTCCATTGGGCTGTGCAGTGCGGAGCAGCTCCCCGTGCTCCGCACCATAAGGTTGTGCAGTGCGGAGCAATTCTCCATTGGGCTGTGCAGTGCGGAGCAATTCTCCATTGGGTTGTGCAGTGCGGAGCAGTTCTGTACATGTACATGTATGCATGGCATGTATCTGTCAAAAAGAAATTTTCTGTGAAATTTTCAAAATCATTGGCTTTAAAATTGTTCACTATTAAAGGCCCAGGCTCGTCAGCAATGCGCGCCCGCCAAATTCGTGCTCGAAACACGCAGCTCCATGCCTTTGCTATGGAGCTGCGTATTGCGTGGCACACATTTGGCGCGCGCGCATTGCTGACGAGCCTGTGCCTTAAAACAAAGTGTTTTATTTGGAGGATTCTGTAGGGATACGCAGGTAAAAAGCCAAAATAGTACTTTTTATATTGTTTTTGTGATTGGCCTTCTGCGTTTTTGGGTAATGCAGAGCAGCTACATGTACCAGTATATGAGACTACTTTTTGTACATATAGTACCATATCCCCATGGTGCACCATACATAGTTTTTTACTGTCTGAAATTTCTGGAGCACATGTTTACATGGATATCCTATGTCCTGTGCAGGCCTACCTAAATATAGAGTACAGTCCTTACAGAGAAGACGTGTTCCATTAGCGCGAGAGCCTCCGAGACTGACCTGTCTCTTTCTGGGCCAAAAGAAGAGAAGAAATTCAAGAAATAATGGGGGTTTAATCTGCGAGGAGGAGCAGATATACATGCATGACGTACATCTGCTGTTACTCTGTTTGAGAATTGTAGGGGAAAACTTGTTAGTGGAACTAAACCTAAAATGTCAAGATGTGCTTGAATGTTAATTTGATATGCAGGTACATGTACATGCTGCTGTCATGTCTGTCATGACATTGACATTACATTTAGGTCAAATTGATTTTTCTTAATATGAGATGTTACTGTGTACTTGTCATGCAATTAGTTTTGCTATTAAAATAATAAAACGTAGGATAATGTACTTTAGTAGTTTGGTGTCTTATTGAGCTCGTGCCAATGACGTCATTTTGGGAGTAAAACAATGCTGCGTCGTTGTGGAAGCAATGTGCGTGCGCGTTGTGTGTGTCCATAGCGCGCTTAACGCGCTATGCTGAGGCTCCCATTGGTGAACTAAACCGCGTTACGCCCACCAGAGACACACACAACGCGCACGCACATTGCTTTCACAATGACTCAGCATTATTTGACTCCCAAAATGGCATATTCGCACGTGTTCGAAAGGGGTCAATACAGTCTTTTTTAAATTGAAGGAACATCACTTTACCTTCAAGATGCATGCGCACTTCAAGGTGCTATTACTGGTAAAGACCCATTGTGTCAAAATTGACAAGAAAAACTTGGTACCTTTGTGTAAGAAATTAACAACTGAAAGTGGTTTTTAGAAAAATGTGTGTGCACACTAAAGCCCAATTCATACTCGCTCCGCGACCTACATGCGGAACGGAAATTTTGTCCGCCGCAGTTGCGGCAAGTAGGGTCAAGAAAGTGCAACAGAGCACGCGTCATCTGCATCTGAGCGCACGGGTTGTTTCCACCTGTTTCCTCTGTGCGCACGCTCAATTCGTTCCTGATCCATTCAAGATAAACTGAGTTTATCTTTTTGCGCTGTGTGCGTGGCCCCAACATGAAGGGACACGTACATGTATACCGGTAGGCCTATGCCAACTTTGCAATAAACAGACGGATGTACATGTATGTACTGGTGCCATAGAAAATGGTTTTTGTAAAAAAAAAAGCATTTTCGTCACATGAGAATGAGCGATTAATGGAAGAACTGGGGAATTACCCGAAGTTGTATAACTGCAGCAGCTTGAGTGAGTACAGAGACCACGAAAGAAGCAAACAGTCATGGATTGCCATATTCCGCTTGTTCTCCGATGATTTTGAATGGATAGGGAGCGATGGAAGTATTTTTGAGAGATTAATACACGAAAGCTAACGGATGATTGTACAGTATACGGGGCTGGGTCGGCGCAACACGACCGCCGAGTATGATTGAATTAAAACGCACATACAAAGTGTGCCGTGTGCCCGATTTTTACCTCGGCGACTTGTATGCACAAAGCGGACTTGTGTGAAAACTCTGCGGCTACATGTACATGTACACTCGGCGACTACGTGCCGAGTGAGTTCGGCGGAGAAGTATGAACCTAGCTTCATGCTTTTTTCCATTCATTTATGTATGTACATGTAGCACAAAAACTACACAGAATTTTAAAAGTTTGTTTATGTGCGGTACCATACACGTGTTCTGTATACATATAAGCTTACATTTTTGCAGGCTAGTTTACCAACATTACTATTAGTACACCGAATGTAATGTCCTTTTCCAGAAATTTGTAAAGTTTGCAAATGATACATTTAATAGGCCTTCAAAATCTTTAAATGTTTTCCCGTTTGGATTCTAGGACAATTCATATTATGCATTCATATTTACAAAACAAAAAATATGTGTTTGGTGACCAGAGTGCTGTTTTTGTATAAAATTATCACAATGATTAGGCCTACATTGACATTCCTACATGAACCATTGAGATATTGATAAAAACTGATAATAAAAGAATGTTAATATGAAACCATGGGAGAACTCTGAACAAAACAATATAAGGACTTCAAATTCAGGCAAGGGTTGGGTTAGTCAAAACAATTTTCAGCAGAATGTCCATTATAGCAATTTTATCAAGAAACAGTAATGGCATGGTATTGGAAATGGTACATAAATCGCTGATGTTTTCATGAAGGGAACATTTTGGGCACTAATTACTGCCTAAAATGTTCCCTTTATAAAAACACTGACAAAATGTGGGAATTGTTTAAGATACATGTACATAGTATACATGTATGCATACTGTACACATAAAGCCTTTTCACACTTGAAAAATCTCGGGGTTGACGTGAAGTTAAAAAAAAGTGATGTTGTCAAACTTGAGAAATTTCAACCGCGCGCCAACCCTGAGATTGGTTTTAACCCGGGTTTTAAACGCTCGCCCTGGGTTGAAAACGGTACTAGTGTGAAACGAGCAGGGTTGAGTTCGCCCTGGGGTTGAGATTCTTGCCGCTTGTGAGCTACAAATGTCATGCCAAAGCGCGCAAATTTTACCGTTTTTAAAAAAATAAATTGCATGAATACAACCAGCTGAATGAATGTGTTCAGGTATTTGGCGTACCTTACATGCATGTTGTATGTGTGAAGATCCGGACATCCATTTTAAAAAGGCTATTTTTTACATTGTAAAAAATGAAACAAGCTGCAAAAAAGAAAAACAGGGCAGAAAAGTGATGACTTCGAAAAATTTGAACTATTTCCGGCAGGGGACAGCAGCAATGCTCGATAATTTAATGTTGACGCATGATTTGTGCAAATGTTGCGCACGAAAAAAAAGTTGGCATGACTTTTAAATGTTGATAGACTGTTTGAAACTGGCATACCATGCTTTTGTTGGCAAGTTTTAAAAATGTTGAGACTCGTTTTTCAGGGTTGATGGCAGAATTATCAGTGTTGAATAATTTTCGCTTTGGCGTGCCATAGTATGGACACATTAATGGCAGATAGCAACCGGTTGTCAAGAAAGTGAAACCCCATAATTATTTGTGAATGATTTTGCAGTAGAAACATGTAAGAAACTGTTGACTTTTATATACTCAAAGCCTATTTCTGCCAAGACCTACATGTACATGTAGTTTTTCTTGCATATTACATGTACCGGTGCATTGTACGTACATGAATTTGCTTGATCTGTATTCTGCATACCGCATCACTGTAAGCAAAGAATCACTTGCTCCCAGATAAACTTGCATAGCATAAATGCTTGACACAACATAACAGGCATATGGCGGACTGTCTTCAATTTGATTAGGGCCGGTTTGAGTGTTAAAAGGCTGCTTTCACGGCCCTCTTGTACAGAGTGTTGGATTACTCCTTGCAAGTATTATGCCAGAGAGTGCATTGCAAAATACACGTCCACATAGCAAGCGTGCCACGTTAACGCGCAGCCCGAGGTTATTGACTGTTATTGATGGATTGCATGGAGCGGGGTTAGGATTTTCTCGAAGAAGGTTGGATTGGATGGATGGTGGGTCCATTGAAATGGAACTTATTCTAGATCAGATATTTGCTCGCTAATCAGTCATAGCATTGCGGTAAACATGGTAAAAGTACTGTGTTGCTTGGTTATTCTGTAAAATATCACACTTGCATTTAAAGACGGATTACCGGTACATGCTTGGAAAACGTTTAAAAACAACGGCATACATAACTAAAGAATAATGTTGATAAACTGCCTTGTACAGCAACATAGATTTAAACGGTACATCTTTCCACAGTAATGGGGTACATTTGAAAAATAAGTCAATAATTCCTTTCAGATGTCTTTAGTTTATTTCAAAATTAAAGAAATTTCCTTGTACTTCTTAGGAGATAATTTTGACCTAAAAAGGTAAGAAATTGCTGCCACAACATACATTTCTGAAAAGCTTGTGTACAAATTTTCCTATTACGTATGTTACGTGGACAGACGGGGTTTTCACAAATGTATGTTGTAGGACTATTTTTCTTACTCCTTGGTGCAAAAGTTATTTCCTCAGTTTAGCTGCATAATTTAAAGATAAAATTTAGACATTTGAAGTGAACTGGGACCTAAGATCTTGTATGTCACAGAAATGTACCCCATTACTGTGGACAGACCCCCATGTATGTATACAATGTACATGTACCGGTATGTACTTCAGAAAACCTGAAAAATCCATGCATGGTTTTTGTGTTGCATGAATGGTAAAAAAGTTGTCTGCAGACGATTTAAATTAAACAAACCCTTCAGTTGGCAGTTTCTCCCACAAAGGTACCAATTTAGTTTTTACGCTAAATCATGCGATGTTGGTTACCATTGCTAATGCTATCAACACTTTTATTGGGGTTTTTCTTGTCAACTCGTGAAGTAAAAGTTTGGGTAACTGGAAATGATGTATTGGGGCTTTAAAAGATTTCACTCCCAGTAGTTTATTGAATTGTTCTCGTCATATTTCGGGTAAGGCAGTATTGGTACATTTAACATTGAAATGAAAAAGCCAAATGTGGGATGATTTTTTTCCCATCTCAAGTTCTGTATCAACAGGTAAAAGTGTTGTTTGATTTACCAGGCCATATTTATTATATTGTTTATATGCTGATGGGCAATTCCATGAGATGGGTGTCACAAGGTGAAAAAATTAATTATCATTTTGAAGTTTGTCATCTATCTTATTTTGTTCAAAATACTCTCAGGCATGTACATGTAGGACAAACTTTTGTTTGTTTTAGCATGTGTTAGAAATGACGGCATGAAGTTGAATTATGTTTTTGGGGCTCTGATAGTCAGCTTATTGCAACGTAACGGTAACGTGAGTAACGATAATTTTGCCTAGTTTTGCGTACAACCTTCAACCAATGAAACAATTTGCACTTTACATTTGTGTACCACAAGGTCAGCTACACTTATCATATAAAACTTGTTTCATATAATATCCAGTATGAGGACACTTTTTGAATAAAGACTGTTGGCCATTTATGCCGTCCAAAGAAATGTAACGTGAGTAACGGGTCCGTTTTCTCTGTGGTTCATGTGTAAAGGTGGTTGGTAGAATTGGAATAATATAGCAAGTTAGTTTACGGATATATGCACCTCGTGTTAAAAAAAAAGAGCTTGTCAAATCTTCCAGTATAAACAATATGGTCAAGCCAATGTACAGAGGCACCTAAAAAGTGTAACGTGAGTAACGTGGAATTGCCCCGATGGTGATCGTTCTATGAAGCCCAATATTTTAAAAACTCCAGATGTGTTCCTTTTTATGGAATCATGACCTACATACATGTACATGTCTGTATGTGATGTACGTGTAGGCATGGTAGAGATACACAAATTAGTTTCCACGAAGCAGTATACTGCACCTTTGGTAACATTATCATACACATTTTGATTTACAGTATGTGTGGAATGTACACTTGGCACAGTTGAAGATTTTAAAGGATTGAGCAAAGTTTCTTGCCAAATACTCTTCTTTTGTCAGTGTTAAAGGTTAAAGCTCCTTTATCACGGTGCATCCATCTTTGTCTTGTTCCCAATAGTACGTGTCGGGTACGATCAGTGCATCCGCGCAAAAGTGCGATAGCGCGTGTATCTTCCAGTGAGAATCACTGTCCATGCTGCGCGCTCTCTTGAACGCGCAACACCTGTGCCATTGTGATGCACACAATGAACAAGTTCAAAACGGGACCAAATTATTTTTTTCTGCAAGCCTCGCTTTGGTTTACGTTAATTTTTAATTGGAGAAAAAAGAACATGGCCGCACCGTGATAAAGGTCTAGATACATCTTTTGCAGTTACCCAAAATTTTACCTCGCGAGTTGACAAAAAAAACTGACTATAGGGCCTAAAGGCGTGTTCCCATTGGACTTCTTTTTCCGCGCCCTCGCGGGAACTTTCCGCGACTCCCTGTAAACATTCCTTCCTGTAAATCTCCCGTGCGTTCCCACTTACCATATATTTTACACGACGCGAGCGGAAAATGTAGCTACTCGGCTGGCCATATGTGGTCAATTGAGGGCGTGGTTTACATAACCTTTGACCTAACAGGATGTTCGACATGCCATGTGATACACATATTGGCGCGAAATTATATTGTGTGCATGCTGCACGAAACCCAATCAAATTTCGAACAACTTCGATTAAACTTGCCATTATATTTGCGAAGAAAAGAGCATGAAAAAACACGTGGGTACGTACATACAGGGCCCGTACATAATAACCAGAATTTGTTCGCCCAATGTGTGGTGGGATTGCACGATGCAGGAAGTGCTGTCATCCATTTGGCATTTTACACAGCGGCAGCGGTAGTTCTACAGGGCGGCGCTGTTCCCATTGGACTTTTCGAGGGCCCTGTAAAACTCCCGCGGTTGAGCGGAAAGTTTCCACGGCCTCTCTGATCGCCCTGTACGTTTTACATCGTGGTCGCGGTAACTTTACAGGGACGCTAATTCTCCGTGCGTCCCCATTGGACTAAATTTTTTTACTCTCCCGCACAACCACGGGAGTTTAACCAAATATAGTCCAATGGGAACACCACTAAAGTGTTGATAGCAATGGTAACAAACGTCACATAATTTTTCCAGTGTAAAATGGTACCGGTGTACACCTTTATGCGAGAAATTGCTAACCGAAGGTGCTTTGTGTCTGTGGACAAATGTTTTTCACCAATCATTCAACACAAAAACCATGCATGATTTTTTTTATAGGTTTTCTGAAGTATTACTGCATCTACCGGTACATATGTACCGTACCGTACAGTGTGTATGTGGCTGAAATTTCTACAAGGCAGTTTATCAACATTCTTTAGTTATGAAATGCTGTTTTTAAAAGTTTTCCAATTGATCGTGTACAGTTGTAATCTGTAATTTGGTACCGGTATCAACCAAATCTTGAGAATCAATTGGGCCATTTTTTTCCCAACAGAGTAGAATGCAGAAAGTTCTCTTGCTTAATACAATAAATACTCGGAAGTCATACAACGCTGCAATGCAAGTCAACACCCCAATTGCTCATTGTACCGTTTAAGCATCATAGGAGCCAGATCAAATGGTGCAAAAACCAATCACTTCCAGTGTTATGCACGTGAATGAATTGTATTAATTAAGGCATGCACTGCTGAGCATGCAGGTCTTCCATTCATAGGTGAGTGGGAGGCTGGTGAGTTTGAGCAAGTGTCAAGTGAGTGCACTGGTACAATGTATGCTAGGCCTACCAGTGGATTTCAAATATAAAGTGCTTTCTTACCATGCAAGTGTTTGTTCTACCGGTAACACTATGCAGGTGCTTGTGTGTGGGCATTGCGGTCACACTGTGGACTCGAAACCCATTCAAGTCCACAATTTGCGGGGAAAAGTGACGGATTGTGGACTTGCACTCGTTCGCTCAAGTCCACAGTCATGTTGTCCAAACTTGGGAAAAGGGGTTAGGGTGGGGGTGGAGGGTGGAGGGTTAAGAAAAAGGTTAGGGTTCAGGAGTAAAGTTTAGAAACATGGATTAGGAAAAAATTGGGGTGGATGAGGGAAGAATTTGGAGAAAACAACGATTTTCCGACCATGAGTGCACGAATACAAAGAAACGTCCACAGTGCGTACGTAATGTACACATGGGTGTGTACATGTGCGCTTGTTCTCCCAAACAACCGTGGACGTTTTAGGGAGGTCTAACAAAGAGAACAATATCGTCCGCGATTGGCAAGCGAACGTCTGCGATTCGCTCCTGTACAAAACCAACGAGAGTAAGGAAAAATAGACTATGTCCAAACAAAAGAGGAACAAAAGGACGTCCGCGATTGGAGGTCGATTCACACCTAGGTGTGTCAACTTGTGTGTGTTGCACTGGCCATCTGACAGATCTCTGCCTTGTCTTTTATACACCATGTTTCCATGTGTTTGCACAGGCATAACCACTTGACATCGGAGATCAAACAATTCCGACAATGTACATTTGTATAGTCACAGGGGCGGTTGACGAGTTAAAATGTCAGCTTTAGTGGTGTTCCCATTGGACTAATTTTGGTAAAACTCCTTCGGTTGTGCGGGAGAGTAACAAAATTTAGTCCAATGGGGACGCACAGAGAATTAGCGTCCCTGTAAAGCTACCGCGACCACGATGTAAAACTTACAGGGTGAAACAGGCCGCGGAAACTTTCCGCTCAGCCGCGGGAGTTTTACGGGGCCATCGAAAAGTCCAATGGGAACAGTTTCGCCCTGTAAAATGAACACGACCCTGCAGTAAACTATGGGCCTGCACGACAAAATTTTACTGCAAGGTCGCGGTAGCTTTCCGCATGGGCACTGAAAGCAATTGCAAATGGGAACGCATGGGAAGATTACACGAAGGAATGTTACCGAAGGTCGTGGTAACTTTCCGCGAGGCAGTGGAAAAGAAAGTCCAATGGGAACGTGCCTTTAGGAGTCAGTATTTGTGGTGATTGACCTGGTATTAACTTTTGGCAAATCACATTTCCCTTTTTAAAAATTTGGTATAGTTTACCAAAAATTAT
This sequence comes from Henricia sp. BOLD:AAB3569, assembly GCA_037783545.1. NCBI lineage: Eukaryota > Metazoa > Echinodermata > Asteroidea > Spinulosida > Echinasteridae > Henricia > Henricia sp. BOLD:AAB3569. The sequence continues at coordinate 1,826,157 of JBBELK010000099.1, read as the reverse complement.
CCTGGCGTCAACTTGTCATGTAGTTAGCGGATATATATTTTTGAATAATATATATGAGGGCATCTTTCATATAGTTATACTCGGATCAAACTATTGAGGAGGCTAACAAAAAAAGTAACATTTTATCGGTCAGTAACCTTTTGTGGCAAGGCTGACCGCACCAGCCTCTGTAAGAGCCACCAAGGCCGGGTGTACCACTCTGCCTGAAGTGCCTCCCTGAGCTCCTGCACATCTAGGGCTGTTTATGAGATGTGTGGGTGCAGTTATCCGCTCGTCTTATGCAGGTTCAGTCAAGTTGATAGGCCTTAACTGCAGGTTTCTCTCAGAAACAGACAAAAGAAAATCACATTTCTACTGTAGGAATCACTTGCTATAATTACCGTACATGCAAGCTATGGGGCCTGTGCCATTTTCAAAAGTTCCGCAAGCAACGCACTTTTTAGTGAAATTGGCTGCTGTCTACGTCTGGTTATCCACAAGTTCACTGTAATCAACAAATTTTTATGTTCTGATCAGGAATATGTGTTATAAGAATTGGAAAATTGTTTCTTTTTGAGAAAGTAAGCCTACATGTGAGTCTTTTCACGGTAAAGGGAGCATTTTGGCAACACATACCATATTTTCCAGAAAATACCTTTGTCTGGTCTCAAAATAAAAGAAATAAGTTTCAGTTGTCCTGAAGAGATACCGGTACATGTAACTTAGGCCCAAAAAGGGTTACAAATAGTGTGAAAAACATGCCTTTCTAAAAACCCTGTGTACAAATTTCCAATATACGCTCGTAACCGAGACGGCCTAAAATGTATCACAAGTGTCTACGAGCGTATATTGGAAATTTGTACACAGGGTTTTTAGAAAGGCATGTTGTTGCACTATTTTGTAACCCTTTTTGGGCCTAAGTTACATGTATCTCTTCAGAACAACTGAAACTTGTTTCTTTTATTTTGAGACCAGACAAAGGTATTTCCTCGAAAATATGGTCTGTGTTTCCAAAATGCCCCAGACTCATGTAAATATACTTATGTACATTTAAAAAAAAAACAACCTAGAAATGTCATGATCTACCGTACATGTGTAATGCACCTGTCAATTGTAATTCCGGCCCCGGGGGACCCGGGACTAGCGGGGACTGGGCCGGGGATGTCCAAGTGGCCCAGCGTGATACTCCCGCTACGTCCCCGCTACGTGCCCGGCCCTGCGGGGCACTTGATTTTGTACATCTCCGGCTATACCCCGGCCCCGGTATGCGGGGCATTATTGTACAACCCCCGCACGATCCCGGCCCCGACATGCGGGGCATTTTGGACAACCCCCGCGCTGTCCCGGCCCCAACATGCGAGGCATAACAGTACAACTCCCGCCCGATCTCGGCCCCGACTCAACTGCTTTATGAAATTCGCGGCCGGCAAGAGTGTCCAAAAAGTACATTTCGTTCCTAAGATTTGTTTAAAAATTTGTACTGCTTTTAAAAAGCCCAACAAAGATGCATCCATATTCTATTTGATGGCGACGAAAATCATTGTAGTACTGCACTAGCAAGAACATTTTTATGAACTGCATGTACTAAATTCCTGTATCATGTACGCCTATCCCCGGCCGGCAAACGTGACATACATGTATACGTTGCCCGCTCATTCCTGGCGCGCAGCCAGTGCATGCGCGCGCTCAGGTTGAGGAAACATTGTTATCGTCAGAACCCCTAAATCCACGTGGTCCTTATTATTATTATTATTATTTCTTTCTGGTATTCATACCAAGGATTCCTCAATAGTGCTCATTTCACTGTCACTCGTAAACGTGAGGAAACCCATGAAGAATTAGAATTAGAAATGGCCAGAGACACCGGGGAATCCCCTTGCTCTTCACGAAAGAATGCTCTGGGATCTTTAGAGTGCGTTACCATTACCTAACACACTGGACCAACGGCTTTACATCCCTTCCGAAGGATGGAGCAAGTGTGGTTGAGTGCCTTGCCCAAGGGCACAGGTACCGCAGCCGGATTCGAACCCGCAACCCCAAGTTTTTACCCATGATTGCGAGTCAATGATTGCGAGTCCTATTTCTACGCACTCGCCTTATTGTTTGTCAATGCGCGCGCGTGTATATAAAAAGCGTATTATAGTTGCGCAGATTATGGAGGGTCGAGGATACATATCTGGCCAAGTCCCCGATGTTGTCCCGGCCGGTAGGGCGGGGCAACAAATTAGACAACCCCGGCAAAGTCCCCGCTACTGTCCCGGTAGGGCGGGGCAGCAAATTTGTACAACCCCGGCTATGTCGCCGCTATTGTCCCGGTAGAGCGGGGCAACACAATTGTACAACCCCGGCTATGTCCCCGCTATTGTCCCGGTATAGCGGGGCAACAAATTGTACAACCCCGGCCAAGTCCCCGCTCTTGTCCCGGCTAGCGGGGCACGTTTTTTTGGACATCCCCGGCTATGTCCCCGCTACTTTCTCCAAAGTCCCGGGTCCCCCGGGGCCGGGATTACAATTGACAAGTGCATAAGGGGGACACTGTCCTGTTTCCAATGACCCACATGTAGTTGTGCATATAATGCACCTATCAATTGTTCCCCCACCCCCCTGCCCCGGGCTACCCCACCTAAAAGGTGGGGATTGTCACTTTTTGCGTGACAAAATCCCCACCCCTGGGGAAACATTTCAGTGACACAAATCCCCACCCTCGGGTGCAAAACATGCGCAAAAAAATGCACAGAAAATGGGTCAAATGCCCCACCCTGGGGCATGAAAAACGTGACCAAACCCCCACCTATGGGGTGAGGCAGCGCAGGGGGTGGAAGGGTGGGGGTGGAACAATTGATGTGTGTAATTTGATGCAGGGCCATCAACTGCATCTTGAATGCTTATTTCCTATGCGTATGGATTGTCCTACATTCGTGAGTCATCCACCTCCATCACCAGCCACCTCTTGCACCCGCCCAAAGATGCGGAGCCGAGTGACAGCTCCCGCAGATGATGCCATAAAATCGGCCATCATCCCAACCGCTGGCTCGTGCTGAGCGTGCATGCCTTAATCATGCCCCAGGGCTTTTAGTTTTATAAACCGGATACAACCATTTTCCTTCGAGAAATTGGAATAAATTAACGACCCTCCATGAATGTCGTGTCGGCAGTCCTGCTTTATCACTATTCATTTCTAACCTGTCATTGAAATTAAATTATTTTTGTCAATCTGTGTTATTCTGAAAGTCAATATAATTTTATAATCTCACTTTGATGACAATAAATCAAAGTGATTTAAGTTGGGTGAACAAGTTTAATCCTGCCACATCTGTCATGCATATTGGGTGGCTTTTTATTGGTTATTTACAGGCCACTTTTAACTATACACACTGTAACATAGATGTATGGTGTACATTTTTGGGGGGAGGGGGTGGGGAGTGAGTGGTGGGGGTGGGGAGTGAGTGGTGGGGGGTGTCAGTTTTTTTTTAGTCATAAAATTTTTGAAAATTATGCACAAGTCATTTGGGAATATAGTCCATATTTAGAGTAGCAACTACAAGCAACTACGGTACATGGTGTAACATACGTACATGATGTGCAACAAGTGAAAAAAAAAGTCTGACAAAATAGCAATCCTGGATAAAATATGGATAATCAGCAACCATTCACTGGAATTAAAGCATCAGGTTTTCAGTTGTTGGGGGGAAAAACGTGTGATTCAGATTAGGCCAAACAAAATAAATGGTGTGTTTACGGTAACCCGACCTACCTGGAGTTTTTGAGGCCAAATTGCCGACCTCAAACTTTTTATTGCCAATTTTCAAGTTGATAATTTTAAATGAGCACTATTTGCAATAATTTCCAACGAACATAACATTTTCTACACTTGTACATGAACATGTTTAATAGTGTTAATAGTGAGTTTCAAACATTGCAAAACAACACGCAAATGCATGAAAAAATAAAATTATTTTCCTACCTACCTACCTGGATTTGTTTTAGGCCGTTACCGTAAACGCACCATTTATTTTGTTTGGCCTTATCGGGAAAATAAGAAGAACCTGACTTTGCTCAGCTCATCAATATACATCCAAACTTGGGATGAGAGAAAAATCATAAGATCCTTTTCGGAATTCAAACCTGAGACCTCTGACTCACCTGGCAGACGCTCTACCAGCTGAGCCATAAGGCACAGTGGTATACTCCCTCAGGTTTCCCCTATAAACCCAATTTTTATCTCGGTGTTGCATGGTGGCGCAACTGGGCAAAGTAACAAACACAACATCTGGTATGGTGCCTAATCACCATTGAAATGAAATAACCAAACTTGGGATGAGAGAAAAATTGTAAGGACCTTATCGGGACTCGAACCCGAGACCTCCGACTCACTAGAGCATCTGCCTAGCAAGTCAGAGGTCTCAGGTTCGAGTCCCAATAAGGCCCTTTACGATTTTTCTCTCATCCCAAATTTGGTTGTACTGTACCGTGTATGTTAGGAAAAGTTCATGACATTTCGGACAAAAGTCAACATTTGTTTTTGCCAGGAGATTTCACTAGATTTAGAATTTACATGTAGATGAATTGAACAATTTACATGCAGATGGATTTTGCAAATTGACAGCAGATATTAACAATTAGTTAACTTGTTTGTATGTTTACAGTGAGCTGTTTGGCTGGTATTCAATTTGCATGCAAAGATGGTTTTCAGTGCATTCCGTCGTCATGGAAATGCGACGCAGACCCAGATTGCCGAGATTTTAGCGATGAGGCCGATTGTGGTGAGTTCAAGTTTTAAATCTTTGACATTTATTGAAGGGGAATTACACCAAAGGCCATTGCTAAAAAAAATGACAATACATTACACACAATTTAACTAGAAAGGTTAAAAACAAGAAATATGGCATTCAGTATTTGGCGGCTGTACATATATGCACATCTCGAGCGCAAATACAGTCGAGCATAAATTGGCTTGCATGGTGACAAAACTCCTGCTGATGATGCTTGCTCCATGCTGAATGATTTCTGTAATTTGAGCCATCATTTCCATGCCAAAGTGTGCAAGACGGATGCTGATGCTGTCTTTCAGGCAAATTTAGTTTTGGGAACAAAAATTTGGTCATACTTTGAAGGAATATTTGTGTGAAAAATACTACATGTACTCTCTGCTTTTGAAAAAACAAAATTCTTCCAAATCTTGCAATTGGGGGTGAGGGGGTGGGATACATGTACATCATGTATGAAGTGCTCTTTGTCACCCTAAATTGCTTATCGTGGACATGTATCTTTAACAATTTGCAACAGAAAAACAAAAATGAAATTGCAAGTTTTTCAGAATTGAAGTTGTAAATCTATTTTGTTTACTGTTTTGGAAACAAACCACTTTAAAAGTACTGTGCATGTGCAGTGTTCACAAAAAAAAACAACTTAAACACAATTTTCCCCAAATATCAATTTTTTTTATGCCCTTTTTTGTGCTATCGAGTGATAACGCAAACTCATCAAATTTGTCTTATAAATATATTCCATCAGTTACTGTAGAAAATATTAACCAAGTTTTAAAAATTAGAAAATGTTGTAAACATTTTGCTTTAGTTTTATTTTTTTTGAGAGCAGTATAGTTCCACCCTTAACTTTTTCAATATGGCGCGCTGCTCACTGCAGCTCGAGAAATACATGTATCTACATGTACTTATGGCTGAGAGCTGCTACCAGCGACTCACAGACAAACAAACGGTGGCCTTAAATTATTTACGTCACAGACCTTGATAAAATCCTGTAGTGAAAGAGTTGAGGGTGGATTCACACTGAGCCTTTGCGCGCATAAATGCGACACGTGTCGCTTTCAGAAAAAACGGTGTGGAAGGAATTTGGAGTGAAACGAGGTACTGAAAACCACAGAATCCCCAAAATGCTTTCCGCCTTTTTTCAGTGCACTGTTTTACTCTAAATTCACTCTACATGTACACCGTTTTTTTCCTTCTGAAAACAATGGACGTCGCATTTACGAGAGAAAAGGCTCAGTGTGAATCCACCCTAACACCCTGTTTACACTTGATACCGAGCTCGGGTCGAACACTGAGCTCCGGGTCGAACACCGAGCTCGGGATCAGCCTTGGATCACAAACTGGGTGTAAACGCTCTCGGGACCAAATTGGCCCCGGATCAGACCCCAAGATTTTGGTCTCGCGTTGGCGGAGGGTTCGATTCCGAGCTCGGGATCAGTTTGCGGTTGGATAAGCAATTAATCTGTACTGCATCCGCTCCACAGCCGTAGCGGGGAAAGGCCTGCGAAATTTAAGTGGCCTAATTGTACACTGTACATACAACCCATGCACACATTGATCAGTACACCCTCACATACATGTAGAGCATGACCATTGAGAGCAACCACAGAATGTAAACGTGGCACTCAGGATCATTGTACATGTAGTTAACACTGACGCATTCTTATCAGGGGATCAATCTTGATCCCGAGTGTAAACACGGTGTAATACATTCACAACATGTTGTTGATTTAGGCGAGATTACCTGCCCTTCCAGCAAGTTCCTGTGCCCAGGCAGTACGCTGTGCATCCCCATGGGCTGGGTGTGTGATGACACAAGTGATTGTGAAGATGGTGCTGATGAAAACGTAGACACAATAGGTAAGTTATTTGTGTACACACTACGTGTCAAAAAAGTCCTACTTTTCATCCAAAATAACTTGGTCATTTGCCAACGGATTTAGGGGCCGTCTAAAGTTGTCAACATTTTCACGGTTCTACAGAGCATAGTATTTTTCAAGAGCCCCTTCCTCCCCTCCCCCATCCCCCCTCCCCCCGAAATTATTAATTATCAACATTTTTTGTCACTACCAAGAAATGGCAACATTTTACAGTGCATGTAAAGTCCTACACGGCCCTTGATCCCTCCCCCCCTTCCTGCGCTTTGTAGTTCCATGAAAATGTTGACAACCTTGGACAGCCCTATAAATCCAAAATTTCAGATTATGTAATCGAGGCCTGACAAATTTTATTGAGCAACTTGCATCAGTTTTGTCAGAGTACATGTAGGTGAAATTTGAAAGCCATACTAAAAAAACCTACATTGTAAATTTCAAGATCTGCCACTTTCGACTTGGCTAAAATAACCTTTTTTCACTTGTCTCTGTGAAATTTATGCTAAATTGCTTTGAAGTACTACATTATGACGTATATCACGAGCCCGAGTGGGATAACGAATTTATCTTTAAGCAAACTTGACGTACAAACGCGTAGGTGAGGGCGAGAAGCGCAGAGAATCCCACGCATAACGAGTTGCAAACGAACGCACACGCGTTTGAATTCGCAGTCATGTACTGTACCGTAGTATACAGCTCTGAATTAATCCGTGTAGGGGACACAGTGCGTTTGGAGTACCAGGGCGCATCACGCAGAGTGTGACATATAAATTGGAAGAGGTACACAGTACAATGTCACACTGTTGTTGCCATGGATCCACCAATCAGAAACACGGATTCAAGTTTGCTTGAAGATAATGATGCATATCATTGGGTACCGTGGCCGAGCGGTTTGGGTCATTGACTCACAATCATAGGTGAAAATGTAAGGTTGCGGGTTCGAATCCGGCTGCGGTACCTGTGCCCTTGGGCAAGGCACTCAACCACACTTGCTCCATCCTTCGGAAGGGATGTAAAGCCGTTGGTCCAGTGTTTCAAGTAATGGTAACGCACTCTAAAGATCCCAGAGCATTCTTTCGTAAAGAGCAAGGGGATTCCTCGGTGTCTCTGGCCATTTCTAATTTTAATTCTTCATGGGTTTCCTCACGCTTGCGAGTGACAGTGCAATGGGCACTATTGAGGAATCTTTGGTATGAATACCAGAAAGAAATAATAATAATAATATGCTTTAAGTGCGAACCTATTGAGATCAGTGGTGAGCACAGTTGTATAATTCTATATGTCTGCACCAGCAGCCATGACAGGGATACAGGTTTTCATATTTAAATGATGTGACAATATTTCTGCAAAGTGCCTACTCGTGCAAAACGCACGGTGACATGGACGCCCATGCAAAGAGCCTATATTGCAGCGTAATTCAAAATGATGTCTGGTGGTAATTCAGTTGCTTGATTTACGATATTGTAACCGAGGAAGAACTGGGGGAAATTGTAAAGACCCATAAAATAGCACAGCTGCCAAACAGAATATTTATGAGGTATAGTAAAACAGATACAACAATTAAGGTTTAAAGGGGAAATATCATAGTCGTAAAAACTAGTGATTCTTCGGTGTTGTATTTGTAGAAAATTTTTACAAGAATGCATGTTGCAACTATTTCCCATAGGACTATTTTTTGTAAAACTCCCGTGGTTGTGCGGGAGAGTAACAAAATTAAGTCCAATGTAAAGTTACCGCAACCTCGATGTAAAACTTACAGGGCGAGAGAGGCCGCGGAAACTTTCCGCTCAGCCGCGGGAGTTTTACAGGGCCCTCGAAAAGTCCAATGGGAACAGTTTCGTCCTGTTAAATGAACACGACCCTGCAGTAAACTATGGGCCTGCACTGCAAAAGTTTACTGCAAGGTCGCAGTAGCTTTCCGCATGGGCACTGAAAGCAATTGCAAATGGGAACGCATGGGAAGATTACACGAAGGAGTGTTATCGAAGGTCGCGGTAACTTTCCGCGAGGGCAGCGGAAAAGAAAGTTCAATGGGAACATGCCTTTTGATGTACTGTAACTGTGAAGTTTTTCATCACCTTTTTGTTCATCAGGTGTTCTTATTGTGGCAAATAAATCATATCATGTTTTGATTATACAGGTCATTCGTGTTCAACTACACCAAAACCATTTCAGTGTGCCCCAAACTTCCTGAAGTGTCCCGGTACGGACGTCTGCATCCACGCATCCAGTGCATGTAACAGGATACGAGACTGCCCGGGCGGCATAGATGAGGGCGCTATCTGCTTAAAAGGTAAATGTTAAAAGGGCTGGACAACACAAATCTTCTTGACCATTTCGGAAATCAAACTTAACTGCTGGGGGAAAAACCTGCAATGCACTGGCATCCCATCCAGGGGGAGTAGCAATGCTCCTAGTCACTCCATGCCATGGAAACTAACAGCCTGTTTGGGAAACCCAACTAACTGCTTGGGATAAAACCTGTGATGGACTGGCATCTAATCCAGGGGGAGTAGCAATGCTCCTAGTCACTCCATGCCATGGAAACTAACAACCCGTTGGGGAAACCCAACTAACTGCTTGGGGTAAAACCTGTGATGGACTGGCGTCCAATCCAGGGGGAGTAGCAATGCTCCTAGTCACTCCATGCCATGGAAACTAACAACCCGTTGGGGAAACCCAACTAACTGCTTGGGGTAAAACCTGTGATGGACTGGCGTCCAATCCAGGGGGAGTAGCAATGCTCCTAGTCACTCCATGCCATGGAAACTAACAACCTGTTTGGGAAACCCAACTACCGGGTAACTGCTTGGGGTAAAACCTGTGATGGACTGGCATCCCAATCCAGGGGGAGTAGCAATGCTCCTAGTCACTCCATGTCAACAACCTGTTGGGGGAACTACATGTAACTGCTTGGGGTAAACCTGCGATGGACTGGCATCCAATCCAGGGGGAGTAGCAATGCTCCTAGTCACTCCATGCCATGGAAACTAACAACCTGTTGGGGAAACCCAACTAACTGCTTGGGGTAAAACCTGTGATGGACTGGCATCCCATCCAGGGGGAGTAGCAATGCTCCTAGTCACTCCATGTCAACAACCTGTTGGGGGAACTAACTGCTTGGGGTAAACCTGCGATGGACTGGCATCCCATCCAGAGGGAGTAACAATGTTCTTATATAGTTAGAAGTTACTATAGAGCAAGTTCAGGCGGGCGACTATAGTTAACTAGACTAACCTACCCCCGGAGATTGGTTCCTCTAGTCGGACTAGCTAGTCAAACCACGCAGCGTTCGGGTAACATCTACTGTAGGAGCAAGTTCGGGCGGGCGACTATAGTTATACGTGTAGACTAAACCATAGGATGTAGATGCCACCCGAACGCTGCGTGGATTTACTAGCTAGTTTGACTAGAGGAACCAAGCCCCGGGGGTAGGTAAGTCTGGTTAACTATAGTCGCCCGCCCGAACTTGCTCATATATGCCTTTTGAACAGGGAATGAGTACTGGTTTTATGAGCCAATAGGATCGTGAAACATTTTCACCATTATCTTCTTTCTGTAACTGAAACCATTATTTTAATTTATATCCCGGACAGCAAATTCAAACAAATGTTCCCTTCAAAGATGTGAGTACCGTTGCGCAGAGACAATCCTTGGGGCAAAGTGCTACTGCCGAGATGGCTACCAGGTGGACATAACTGGCAGAGGGTGTCAAAGTAAGAAATTACATAAATTTAGTGTCCTTGTTGCCCCTGACCAATGCAATTTGCAAATTGCTTTCCAAGGCCTTTTCCCCACTAGACAAAATATCGGGGGTGGCCCTGGGGTGACGCTGGGGTGAAAATAAGCCCCGATTCCCACTTGCAAGTCTCACTGCAAATTTTTCCACACAGCGAAGTTTTCGCACTGTAAATTTGCAAAATATTTAACTAGTTTCAACTAGTTTTAACCATTTTCCACAAAAAGTTGAATTTACAAAATCCTGTATTAAAGATAGGCCCCTAGATTGGTAAACTGTTACAAATTGTTTTATCCCCCTGTGTGATTGAAGATATGCATGATTAAACCAACCTGAGCAAAAACCAGCTCCGTACTTTTGAGAAAACAGTCAAAAAACGCTTTGCAGTAATTTCGCCCCAAAACCACTTCGCCCTAAACCATTTCGCCCTGAACCACAGCCTGTGCACGAAGTGGTTTTAGGGCGAAGTGGCATTTGGGCGATGTTTTGTTTGGACGAAGTAATTTGGGGCGAAATGGCACTTGGGCGAAATGGTTTTGGGGCGAATTGAATTTGTGTCTCATGAGATGAAAACTAATTGTTTTACTCATTTCTCAAAGACTATAGCACTTCAGACAAAACCATTTCAGGGGAAGTTTTCTACGGTCATCATGTTTACAATGTGTAAGTTAGGCGTAAATCTGTGAACACTTCGAGATTACCAATGATGTATACTGCCTTTAAGCCTGGTTCATACTTTACGCAGAAGCAAACACGAATGTACATTTATCATCGCGGCAAAGTTTTTGAACTAGTTTCAACTTGGGCAAATTTATCATGATATCTTTACAGCTTGGTTTATGCACGATATAGGGGTATAGCTTTCACAGTTCTGAATTATCTGCAGTAAACACAGTTTGAAAAACGGCAGTGATGGTGGAACTCCCATCATAGCCCAGTTGGCATATCACTGATGGGGTAAACCAGATGTCTGGTTTGATTTGCGATTCATTATTTCTCTATTTTATCCAATGGGACGACACTTTTTGTGTAGAGAGCCCTATTAGGATGACGCGCTCAATTAGGTCGACAATCTGGAACAATTTTTGGAACCTTTGGGTAACAGAATTTTGGTGTCAAATCGATGTCTTTTAGCCGAAATTTCGGTGGTAGTTTGGTAAAGTCTTACCGGCGTGTCGTCCCATAGTATTAAATTTGTTCACATGATTTCAAACTGTTTTATTCCAGACATATATGAGTGCAGCGACTACTCTTTGCATGGTTGCGATCAGGACTGTACTGACACAGACGGCAATTACACCTGCTCCTGTAATGAGGACTACAGGTATCAACTGCAGAAAGACGGGAAAACCTGCAGCCCAATTAATGGTAAGTGGGTGTGTCTTTAGACAGGGGATTAACCTTCCGTCGTGCCACTGTACTATTTTTCATAGTCGCTTCGCCGTAAAAATAATATTCTGAGTTTTAAAAATCTCATATTACATGTATTCCTAGTTCAAAGCAAGCTAAACAACATGGTGCCGCTTTAACCCTGGTTGAACCGGTGACCCAGCATTTTGCATGGGAAAGTGCTGGCCCAAGATTCTCCTATTACTTTGTGTACAAAAAGGGGCCTTTGAGGTCAAGCGACTATGAAAAATAGTATGGACGCGCGTTCGTGTAAAAACAAAATCAAAAATACCAGTTGGGATCGGAATACATTCAGACACTATGGGAAAGCACTGTGTTGACATATGAAGCCATACATCCGAACAGCATTGGGGTTATTACAAGAAATACAAGCAACTATGAAAAATAGTACGGACGCGCGTTCGTGTAAAAACAAAATGGACGCGCGTCCCAAGGTTAATGGTGTAGCTTCTATCTACATTTGATTCCTGAATACTTTGCTGCAGACGTGGCTCTGGCCGCAACATAATGATCTTCAATGCCGTGTTTGCACTGGTCCTGAGCTCGGGATCAAGGTTGATCCCCCGATAAGAATGCGTCGGTGTTAACCGCAATGATTTAAAGTGCCGAGTTTACATTGGTCGTTGACCCCGACAGGCACATATTTTTTTATAACGCATCTCTGCCCAAAATATATATTTAATTACGTTTAATAAGAAGCCATTCAAATTAGGCATTTTTATTTTGAACAATACATTTTGAACAAAAGGATTTTTATCATTAAGCACTTCAACAATAAGCAGTTCAACAAGAGGAAGTTCATCAGCTAAAGGAAGCGTGTGGCTTCCTCGTTTCAGTTTAAAAATCGACTAGAGTCCTTTGAACGACAGGTAATTTCCCTTGTTCGAGGGACTCTAGTCGAACTACATGTAAAGTATACACATATGGACTGGCAATGAGGTCACTAGTGCAGGTCTATGTGCCCCGAGGGACTGTAAGTGACCACAAAAGGGTCCTATTTCCCCCGAGGCCGAGGGAAATAGCACCCTCTTGTGGTTACTCAGTCCCGAGGGGCGCATAGGCGTGCACTGGTGACCGAATTATGCCAGTCCATATGTGTTTTATAACACGCCCCGGGTAACACGCCTCTGGCCAAAATATAAAAGCATCAAAATTTGCTAAGAAACAATCAAAGCATTAGAAAAATACATGTAGTTTTTTGAACAAAAAGGCAGGATTTTTGAACATTGAACACTTCAACAATAAGCAGCTCATTAGAGCTAGGCCGTTCGTCAGTTAAACTTTAAGGAAACTTTGGGCTTCTTAGCTTCAGTTTCTGAGTTGCACTGACACAGTTCGTAACTGGTCACTACTTTTTGAGACTAGTGCCCGGTCAGGAACACTTGCAGGGAATTACGCACAAGTGGGGTCTTGACTAGTGCTGGGAGTTACCGTTTATTTTTCTAAACGTTTAAACGTCAATTTAACGTTCGTTTTAACGTTTAAACGAATAGTAAACATAACAAAAGGTAAAACCTATTACCGCGCTCGCAATAAAAAGTTCTTTGACCTGGTATCATGTGCGTTCGCGCAGCACCACTGACACTTTATTGAATTGGACCATACATGATGCAGGCCACGAAAGTTCAGCTAGGCTTTGCTGTAATTAATTGGATACTTTCGAGAAGTCACTCAAACCCAAAGTCAGCAACCAATGAGAGAATGGAATCAATAACAGTTCCAACACATCTACGATCGTCGGCTCTGCAGTGTTTACGGCCGCCCTGCTTTGAATTCAACTTGCAAGATGAAACCGAAAACCATCAGTAAAATCGCTTCCGCCCGCGAACGCAACTACAGGTACATCTTCGGCTTGAAACCACAAAGGTTACCGACCGTTGGGCTCATCACAGCGGTATGCTGCCCGATTCTTTCAGAACAAAACTGCCTCTTTAGAAATTTCCGGCGGCGCAAAACCGGCCATTAGATCTTTGAAAAAGGGAGGATCGTTTTTTCACAAGTTGGTTTCGGATATCCGTTTAGCATTTTTCTAAACGGATAGTTACATTTCGGTCGTTTAAACGTTTAAACGTTTACACGTCGCAGCTCTAGTCTTGACGCACGCGCTAATTTATTTCACACAATTCTGGTCTATCCTTATTTCGATTCCGCCAAGTTCTTTCCAACCTTTTCATTGTTCGCAGGGACTTCTGCACAGCTCTTTGTTGCCAACAGTACAAACATTCTCAAGCTGAATCTGAAAGGTGCTGATATAGATGGCATCTCCCCTGCCCCGGCCCTTGGGGCTATGGCTCTAGACTTTGATTATCGCAGACAAAGGGTATGTACACTGGTTCAAAGAACACTACTATGTAATAATCATCCTTGTCATCGCAATGTGCGCGTTGCAAAGTGCGCGTTGCAATGTGCGCGTTGCAAAGGGTGCGTTGCATAGTGCGTGTTGCAAAGTGCGCGTTGCAATGTGCGCGTTGCTAAGTGCGCGTTGCAAAGGGCGCGTTGCAAAGGGCGCGTTGCATAGTGCGCGTTGCAAAGGGTGCGTTGCATAGTGCGTGTTGCAAAGTGCGCGTTGCAAAGTGCGCGTTGCAAAGGGCGCAATGCAAAGGGCGCGTTGCATAGTGCGCGTTGCAAAGTGCGCGTTGCAAAGTGCGCGTTGCAAAGTGCGCGAAGTAAGCATGTGCTCAAATTTTAAGACATATGCCTTGTTTGCAGGAGGTCGTGGGTTCGAGTCCCACCCGAGCTCGCTATGAAGTTTTTCATAATGTCTTGGGAAAGCACTGAGTATACAGTGTTAATAATTACATGGGTAAGGGCGAAACAAACCCTAATCAACATTGTCTCCCCGACGCAAGCTAAATAAATTAAAGGCAAAACCATAATAATTTTTTTTTTCCCACAATGAAGCTTGAAAAACAAAACTTTTCGTAATTACTTGATTGTGATACAATTGAAATATTTCCAATGGCGACTGGGGTCACACGACATACTTATTGTAATCGGATAATAATCGTATTGTGTTAAAGTGTGGTCACATGCACACACAATCTTGTCATTGTATTGTAATCCATCCCATCGTCCCTTGCGGTGGCTTTCCACGTGTTGCTTGCTGCCTCGCCACACCACGTGCGCCTGGCGCCCTGCTAATGGAAAAGTCACCTGCTAATGTGCGTTGGAAGCCAGGCGTACCACGGTGAAGCAGAAAGTACCACATGGGCTTATGGGATGAATTATAACACAATTACGAGATGGGGTCACACACGCTTTTGGCCAATTTATTGCAAATCGGATTACAATCGAATGATGAGAATTCTCGTCGTTGACCGATTAGGATACAGTTACATTCAATTTGGGGTCACACGCTCAAAATCTTGTAATCGTACTATAGTAATACTACAATAAATTGGGATGTCGTAGCTCGTGTGACCCAAGCCGTTATTCAGCACAGTCACCACGGTGCAACAACCAACAGAAAAGTAATGTTACAAAGATGAGTGCAACCAATATGCTTTTGTCTCTCATTTTACTGGTGAGCACTAATGCTACGTTTACACCATGTCCCCGGCAGTCCCGGCGCCCCGGTAGAGGAGCACCGTGGAGGCACCGGGATGGACGCCGGGGACCGTAGGGGACCGGGGTGGCGAAACGTGAATGACCGTAGCTCACCCTTGCCACCGGCCAGTGAGCAGCTCTGTCAAAAAATTTGGCCCGGCAGACCCGGCACTAATGAGAATCGTCCTGGGCCGCAGTAGGGGCTTCCGTCACAGGGCGTGACGGACCGCAGTGTGCCTTGACTCACCGGGGTGTGGCACCGAATATGAAGATGACAACGATGATGACGATGAGAATGATGTTGCTGCGGCAGCGCTCCAGGACGAAGTGAAAATGAAGGTGTGGAGCGCACTATTTATACCCATCGGGGCTCACCGGGAGACCACCGGGTGACCACCGGGGCGTGAAACGTGACAGCTGCCACGTTCAGTCGAAAGGCGCGCCGCAGCAGACCCTAGCACACCGCCGGGAACGTATTGGGCCGGGACAACAAACGTGACACGAACGGGACGGACGTGAGGCACTGCATCAGAACTTAGCAGGCCGTAGTGGAACGGCGCTTGAAACGTAGCGCGCCGTCCCGGTTCCTGGGCGCGCCGTCCGCCTCGCGGCCCGAAACCGGCACGGCGCGCCACGCTTTCCGTACCGGGACGTAAATGCACCGTGGTAGAACGCAACACACCGGCCCAACTAGGGCCGAGTCGAGCCAAAGTAATAAAAAGACAATAACATTTACACGGCATGCCACGTTTTGGCCAAACCGGGGCGCCGGGACTGCCGGGGACATGGTGTAAACGTAGCATAAGGCTACGTGGTTCACATTCGTCAAATGACAGAAAGCATAACATCAGAGGAATTGTATAGCATGCAATTTCAAGATGAAGTAAAAAATGCTATGAATATGTAAATAAGAATCACATTGTATCACTACTAAAAAGCATTTTAAAAAAAATATTTTTGGTTTTTCAGGTGTGTTGGATTAATTTTGCAGCATCTCAGAATGAATTGAAGTGTGGTAACTCCAACAGCTTGGGTGACCTCCATACTGTTGATGTCATGTTTAGTACCAGTCGTAAGTTTCAAAGGTTTTGTATAATATGGTAAGGTTTCATGTGCAACACAGTTTGTGTGGAATCAGATTGTATGAAAATTCACACTCATTTTCAAGGATATCGTCAAAAAACCACCATGTGCATGTAGCCTTGTGTAAGTTGTTCCAATACGTTCTCTGTGCAACAATACAAAAAGCCTGTGAAGAGCAATGGGCGTGAACTCAGTAAATCCGAGTGAGAGGCTTGGTAAGAGGCCAACTCGTGCCTACATGTAGTCTGGTTCCCGGACCGTCCAACTCGTGCCGATCACCGTTTTGTTAACTTAGCTGTCATTGGCCAGATTTTAGTAGCAACATGTCTAATATTTTTAGCAGCCAATCAGCATGCGTTTTACAACACGAGTTGGCCTCTTACTTTTTTTTGCAAAACCTGCACGTGGTGAATCAGCTGGGCTGTCGATCGTAATTTTCGTGATCGTTTTTTTCGTGCATCGCATCGACCGTGGTTTGCTTGATCGTCATTTTTAGGGAAAATTTCGTCAATTCCCATGGATAAATTGCAATGTATTTGAGAAATGAAGTTTCGATATCCGTATCGTATTCAAGAATGTGTCAAGCACAAATTACACGTCAATACGCACATGTTTTATGGGGCCGATAAACAGTGTGATAAATTGGAACTAGCTCTTCAAAAAGATTAAGTTGCAAGTTGATAAGCAACTTGCATAAACCAAAGAGCGCAACAAACCGCTACGAGTGCGCTGCGCTATAATTTTTATTACAAACCTTACTGATAACGCAAGTGCATGTGAATACCGCCCACAATAAACTATATCCAGAAAACGTATGATGCTTTATTAGGCCTAGTCTTACATGTAAGGAAAAATCCTGATGAGCTTCTCAAGAGTGTTACTGTAGAGGTATTAAAAATCCCTTTTCAAAGTTTGTTTTTTTAATTAAAAAAAGAAACAAAAAGTTTTTTATATTTTAAATTAAAATTTTTTTTTTACACCCCGTGAAAAATATGTCATCTGCATGGAAACCATCCTAAAGAATCCATAAACAAGCCCTTCAAGACCCCAGAATCCTTGTAAAGTCAAACGTTTTCGGACCCCGCGCCGTGGCTTATTTTCCGCAAAAATAGTGCTACTATTTTTTGGAACTGAATGTTGGCATCTCTGGAACAAGCTGCAACACTGACTATGTAAATTGTTTTCTTTCCCTGTGCATAATTATCTCCAGATATCCAGCAGTTTGCACTGGACTGGGTGACAGGAAACTTTTACTTTGTGGACGACGTGGCCAACCAGGTTTTAGTCAGTAACGCTGAAGCCAATAGATTCATCACAGTCATACGATTAGGTTTGGATCAACCACTGGGCATTGTTCTGGATCCAAATGCTGGGTATAGTATACATTCTCCTTGATCAGGTCAAAAAACTTGATATCCAATAATTTGCTTTTAGACCTGGGGCCAATTTCATAAAATCTGTTAGCACCCGTTTCTGATTAACCCTAACTCCCTAGGGTGTATGCAAAATCGTATTGATTTTGGAGGATTGAGGAGCGTTAGGGTTAAGCAGCACTCTCTCAATTTCATAAAACTCATTCTCTGCTTAAGCACCTAGCTTTAAAAGCTAACGCGACCCCCATCTTTTGTTTTTCAGCATACTCGGCAAAATACGAGACATATATTCCAATAGATACACAACTTTCAGCTGTTGTTGAAATATCCCAGTCGACGACAGACAAGGGTTTTCTGTTGTAGTGATAGTCATCACAAAATGGATGCATGACTACTTTTGAACATTTTGACGTGTTCAAACAAAATAGACAACAATTTCCAATATACACTCATAACCGGGACAGACACTTGTGCTACATTTGAGGCCGTCTCTGTTACAAACATATATTGGAAATTTTTACACAGGGTTTTTAGAAAGGCATGTTGTCACACTATTTGTAACCCTTTTTGGGCCCAAGTTATCTCTTTAGAACAACTGAAACTTATTTCTTTTATTTTGAGACCAGACAAATATGGTCTGTGTTGCCAAAATGCCCCCTTTACTGTTTTTATGTATTCGGCCCATTGTCTGCGCTATTATTGCAGATGCTTGCGCTCAGACTTTTAACTGGGGAGTCTATTGCTGGAAAAAAGAAGGGAAGGAAGGGGCATGCGCAGTTCCGTTCGGGCGCCCATCTCCCAACTCCTTGACTTTTGAGCCTGCATTTTTTTTATAGGCTACCCGGCGATAGAGCCGACTCTATCTAACTGCTCGGGGCCGGAAGTTTCCTTCCCTAGTGCAAGCACCAGGTACCCATTTTACCCCCGGGTGGAGAGAAGCAATGCATGACAAAGTACCTTACTCAAGGGTACACACACCATAGACTGTTATTAAAGTAACTGACTGTTTATGTTAACGTAAGAAACACGTTCTTACCGTGTCTCAAAGATGATTTTTGTTAGTCTCACTCTTTTTCTGCAGACTCATGTTCCTAACAGACAGAGGAAGTCTTCCCGTCGTAAAACGTGCCAATATGGACGGCACCGAACTTCACGACATTGTAGTGACAAAGATATCCACGCCGCATTGCATTACGGCCGATCTCGTCGCTCAGCGCATCTACTGGGCAGACTCGGGACTACAACTGATAGAAACGGCCACTTACGACGGCACGAGTCGCAGGACTGTGGCAAAAGGCAGTGATGTAAGACATGGTGCCTTTAGGCAATTCCACGCCAGAGTCGAGTAGAATCAATTCCACTTTGAGAATCGGAGTCGCGATTACAGATTTTTGAGGAATTGATTTCTACTGGGAATTAATTCCCTTTCCCCTATATGTGTCTGTTTTCAATACTGGAGAAACCTTTTTCTCCAGGATTATATCTCTGTACAATGTCATTCATCTTATCTCAAAATTTAAAAAAAATCTTAAGATAGATCTAAGTAGATAACTTCAGCTAAAGAACTGCAACGAATAGTGCCACAACATACCTTCCTGAAACCCCTGTGTGCAATTTTCTAATATACCGCATGTAACAAGGACACAAAAAGAGTCACCAAGTATGGGTCCTATGTTACATACGTTAAATAGGAAATTCGTACACGGGGTTTTCAGAAAGGTACAATTGTTGCACTATTTGTTGCTTAAATTATCTCCTTGGATCTGTCTTAAGATATTTCTATTACTTTAAGAGAAGATAACTGGCATTGCACAGAGTTATGATCCTGGTGAAAAAGTCTCTCCAGTACTGAAACGCAAATAAAACTTACCATCTACACTGTGTGTAGTAATGTGTGAACTTATTTGTGGACAATAGTGTCCTTACTGTCAGACCAAACGGTGTCTGAAGGTCACTTGAACCTTCAATGGTCACTTCATGGCACAGCTGTTGAATAGCTGTTTTGACTGTCGGTGATTAGCCAAGGGGTATGGGATGATTGTAATGAGCTGCACATGATGTCTTGATGTTGGCTTTAAAAAGGCCAGTGCAAAATGGGCAACATGCCAAGACTGGTAGGCAGTATGCGCCAACGATGCACCGCCTGTATCCAAATCAATGGTGGCCACACACGCTATTGAAAGGGGACTGACATTGCACCCTCTTCTGTTCTTTACTGTAGAACAAACTGATGAGATGGTGTATCTTGGTCAAAACCTTGACATGTAATCAATAAAATGCCAATGTTTCATTTAGCAATTGTTGGTTTGTTTTATTTTGAACTGTTACAATTTCATTACATTTTAAACAAGTGGTAAGTTTCTTTTGCGTTTCAGTATATGTGATTATTATATAAAATGAAGCTTTTGCGGACACTGTGCGTTTCTGTTACTGTGCAGCACAGGCATTGAAGGAGCGTGTTAAGATTTGTTTTCCAGTAAATGGATTTCGTTTTAACCTAACAATCATATAAAATACCTCCTCAAAATACTATCCATGGGAAGAAAACAGGAAATTTGCAATCTCCAATTTGGATGTGGAAGCAAAAAGGTCGGTGTCGTTACTGCACTGCTTTTTGGAACCAGATAAATTAGTTTACAAAACATCGGCGGTTTTTTGACGATATCCTTGAAAATATACAGATTGGGAATGTGAAATTTCAGAATGGTAATGAGAAAAATGTGACAAATGGTATGATATCAAAATCTCAATACCCATTGGAAAAAAATGGGGGCATCAAAAATGTGATCTGGACACGCTCCTTTAAATAGTTGAAAAAATGTCAGTTTTTGAATGTAAAATGCTTTTAAAAATTTGTTTTGCCAGGTAATTTTTGGGTTTGGAATAACGATGTTTGGAAACGACATCTTCATCACAAACTGGTTGAATGAGCCAACTATAACCAAAATCAACAAATTTAACGGAACTACGACCGTGTTACGAAGGAAAATAAGTAACGGGGCTGGGGCTATTAAAGTTTATCACGAGGCTGCCCAACCAATAGGTGAGATTTTCTTCTTTGTTTCATTATTTGTATTGACTTATTTTATAATAAAAATAGTATACATGATTGGTAAACTGTTACAAATAGTTTTATCCCCCTGTGTGATTGAAGATATTCATGATAAAAACCAACCTGAGCAAAAACTAGCTCCGTACTTCGTCTAACTTTTGAGAAAACAGCCAAAAAATGGTTTACAGTCGTTTCGCCCAGAAACCACTTCACCCTGAACCACTTTGCCCTGAACCACGGCCTGTGCACGAAGTGGTTTTGGGGTGAAGTGGCTTTTGGGCGAAGTAGTGTTTGGACGAAATGATTTGGGGGCGAAATGGCACTTGGGCGAAATGGTTTTGGGGCGAATTGAATTCATGAGACAAAAACTAATTGTTTTACTAATTTCTCAAAGACTATAGCACTTCAGACAAAACCATATCAGGGCAAGATTTCTACGGTCATCATGTTTATATTGTGTAAGTTAGGCGTAAATCTGTGAACATTTCTGATTTTCGATTTACCAATCATGTAAGTATTTTAATGAAGTAAAAAAAAAACTTAGCCACTTACGAATTGACTACCGATTTTGGCTGAGAAAGTAAAATTCTTATAAATGTTTGCCTTAAGTATTGAATTGAATACCGCCCCTAGGTCTTTTTGAAACACCCAGCCAAGACCGGTAAAACGCATATGGATTTTCACGTTTTTAGAAGACGTGGTACATTTGACAGACCTGAAATTTCTTCGGATGAGTTTGTTGATGTCTTTCTTTTGATTTATAATGATTTTATTCCCAGAATCGCTCAAAAATAAATCATTTATAGGGCCTTTAAACGCTCCTCTGAATTAATGGCAGTTGTTCTGTACGCAAACATGTGGGGCCTGCTTGACAGGCTGGGTTCGCAGTGGAAAATCTAGATCACCGTGTTTTGGGGGTTCTGTCTGAATGGGAAAACTTAAAGAGTTTGAAAGATTTTGAGAGTAATTTAAGAAAATTCATAGAAAAAAAAATTTAAAAAAATACTGTTCGAAACAGCATGTGGTTGACAAATTTCTTCTGTTGTTACAGTGGGAACGCATCCATGCCAAGACAACAATGGAGGCTGTAACCACATTTGTCTGATATCGGGCAAAGACGGCAATGAGAAGCTGTGCCGATGCCAGCAGGGGTACACTTTGACAACCAACACTACATGCGTTGGTAAGTCTAGTTAGCCCTCTGGAAGGAGAACAGCCAGTAGTAAGGACAGTGTTCACACAGATCGGATGGTCTGTTCTTGAAATGGGTGACTAGTTCTTGCACCTGAAAGATGGCAACATGATCTAAGAACACTGCACTCACACCACCTATTCTTGGGTTTCACTTGGCTTGACAACCGGTTGCTATCCGCCATTACTGTGTCCATACTATGGCACGCCAAAGCAAAAAATTATTTAACACTGATAATTTAATGTTGACGCATATTTTCCCCCAAAAAAAAATGTTGGCATGACTTTTAAATGTTGATAGACTATTTGAAACTGGCATACCATGCTTTTGTTGGCAAGTTCTTAAAAATGTTAAGACTTTTTTTTCCGGGTTGATGGCAAAATTATCAGTGTTGAATTATTTCCCGCTTTGGCGTGCCAAAGTATGGACACAGTAATGGCAAATGTGACCCGCTCTGCAAAAAAGA
This sequence comes from Henricia sp. BOLD:AAB3569, assembly GCA_037783545.1. Taxonomy (NCBI): domain Eukaryota; kingdom Metazoa; phylum Echinodermata; class Asteroidea; order Spinulosida; family Echinasteridae; genus Henricia; species Henricia sp. BOLD:AAB3569. The sequence goes on along the minus strand of JBBELK010000099.1, from coordinate 1,803,674 downwards.
GTCACAAGTCGCGCTGGCTAGTATTCTTTTTGCGACCATAAAAAGAAATCCGCGGCAAATCCACGCTCAATAAAATACCAAAACACAATGGAAATTCCTGGCGGTGCCCAGATACCGCCTGGAATGTCTGTGTTCCCCCTGGAATGTCTGTTACGCCTGGAATTTCTTTTGTGTTTAGGTATTTTAATGAGCGTAGAAATGCCACAGATTTCTTTTTATGGTCGCAAAAAGAATACTAGCCAGCGTGACTTATGACTCTTTTTTTGCAGAGTGGGTCACAAATATGATAGTTGTTGACGTCACCCGTATGGCACGCCAAACACTCAAGAAAACGTGTGAGAGTTCGAATACAACTCGTGTATGATTTTGAGCTAGATGGCCAGAGCAAAGTGAAATCTTGATCATCGATATGTTTTCTGAATCCTACTGTTAATTTTAGTCAAGCAACTTGTCAGGTTCGCTTTTTTGGATTGGTGACATTTTTTTCAGAAAAAAAATACTTATTTGATTTCCTAACATTGTGCAAGATTTTGAAGTGCACTTTTTACCAACTGTTTTAGCGGCAAATCCATGAACATTTATTCCAATTGTTCTGAGCACTGCCAAAAATATACAAAGGTCATTAAAAGGGTTCTAAGCCTCACCCAGAAAGCGTTACAAGAGAAAGATTCTTCTTACTTTTGAACTTAGTCACCCCAAATTCAACGTACAGTGAAACCTGCTATTAAGGCCACTTTGATAAACAGGCCACCTGCATATAGTGACCACCCGTCTTTGGTCCCAAATGCCATGTGTATAATGCTTAAGAAACCTCTATAAAGAGGCCACCTCTTTATAGTGGCCTTTTTTTTTTTTACGGTCCCGAGGGTGGCCACTATAGACAAGTTTTACTGTATATACTTGGTTCTCTGGGCCCATGTGCATAAAAGGCTACTAGTTTAGCTGCCAACTAGTGCTTAGTAAGATTATAAATTCCCTAGTTTATACCTACGGAGTTGGCAACTAATTTGTGTTGCATAAAACCTCACTAGGCACATTGCTTACTAGTTGCATACTAGGACAATTTGGTTTGTAACTGATTTGGGTGCTATGGCCTTGGAGAGGAGGTGATTATGTCAGATACAATAGGCTTGTAGACAAGTTTATTGTGTTTGAGCTTCGAACCACATTCCAACTGAGCATAACTCATTTCTAAGGGTCTTTGTAACATTGCATTACTGCCCAGTACTTACAAGTACAGATCAACTCTAACTTTTGCCAGAATTTTAGAATGTTACTATATCTAGTTGGGTTTTATGCATCACAATTAGTAATCAACTAGGCTTAGTAAGCAACTTAAGTCCATTTTAGTTGCCAACTAGGCCTAGTAGCCTTTTATGCACATGGGCCCAGATGTTTAATCATTGCTATCCCTTCGAGGAGGAAGGCTGCAGGTGAGATTTAGAGTTTAGTAAACGGGTATAAGTCGGACAGTGCCAAGCCAATGCATAGTTCCGACCCGTCAATCAACCAAACCCGCCGACCAATCACAACAGAGCTAGCAGATATCACCCACATAGGTCAAAGTGCACTGTCTCACAACAACATCACGCGATATTCTGCCCCATACAATTTGGACAGTGTTGTATGCGATGATCCGTGTGAATTTGTGGTTTCAAGGCCGGTCGTTTCGTTGTACGAAAGCACGTATTTTATGATATGACATCCCTGTATTACTAGCCCTTTACTTGGTGTGTTCTAAGATAACTGTCGACCCTGAAACATGAATACCTTTGGGTTTTCTCCAATGAATCTGTGCATTCCGTTGAAAGTCCCATTGCTTTGTGCGTTGTGTGTCGCCATTTTGACGATAGCGTGTAAGCCATAGCAACAATATCCAAGGGGGCGGGGTTAATTGGGCAAAATCGGAACTATGCATTGAGTAAGGGGCATGAGGCAACAATTCAAAGCCACAGTTGGCTGCTTCAGCCACTGCTACCTGCACTGTGTGGACAGGGGCATTGTCCTGGAGCAACAGCAAGCCGATTTCCCTGCATTTCCTCTTGATTGCTTCTTTCAGCTGATGCATAGGCCCTAATACTCCCCATTTGGTTTGACCTTTCCAAAAAGTCTATCATGATAAAACCCTCAGAATCCCACAAGTTTTAGTCACCACTTAGGGTGTGTCTTAAGCCGGCCTCCCACTGTGCGAATTTTGCCACGAATTGTCAATGATTAGGTATGATTTGGTGCGATTGAGTATAGTCTATAGACTGTCTGTGGTAATCTCACCAAATCGTACCTAATCGTTGGAAATTCGTGGCAACAATTTCACAGTGGGAGGCCCGCTTTAGGACATGTTTACAGTTTTGTGAAGACCCTTCGCATTGATTCCCCTTCCTTCGTTTATTCTCGTAGGGTTTATTCTTGCTTTTACTTGCATTGTTGTATCATGTGCAAAATTGAAAACTGGCTGATGCCCATTATTCAAGCAAAAATGATAACTTTTTCGTTACTTTTTCCTCCCTGCATTTGCAGAAAACCGAGACGATACGCAGTTTCTGATATACGGCCAGAGATTCCCTGGTTCCGTTCGCGGGATACCAATGGTTCCGGACGTCGAGAACAAAGAGACGATTGTCCCTATTATTAATCTAGAGACGCCTCGTGCCATTGACTACCATGCGGCAGAGGAGTACATCTATTTCGCAGATTCCAGTAAATACGTTATCGGACGGCAAAAGCTTGACGGGACAGGCCGCGAAAATCTCATTGTGGACAGTAAGTTGCTGTATTGCTAAAGCCCCAATACATTATTTGCGTTACCCAAAACATTTACTAGACAAGAAAAATCTGACTAAAAGTGTTGACAGCAATGGTAATAAACACCACATGATTTTTTTTCCCATTTAAAATGGTACCTTGTGGGACAAATTGCCAATTGAAGGTGTTTTTTAAATTTTAAATTATGCAGACATTTTTTTTACCATTCATTCGACACAAAAATCATGCATGGATTTTTCAGATTTTTTGAAGTATTTATATAATATTGGATGGCTTTGAGGGTGATATGAGAATATACGAGTCATGAAAATACCGAACTCGCCTTCGGCTCGTTCGGTATTTTCATGACGAGTGCGGTATATTCTCATATCACCCTCAAAGCCATCCAATATTATTATTGTTATATAAAATGAAGCTTTGTTTTGAAAGATTTACGCGAGATTTTTGTCTGTTTGGTGTTGAAAACTTCAGTTTACAATTGCACATGCATTTGTTATTGTTGTACATTTTTTTTTTTAACAGTACTCTTGCGCGTGAAGCACACACACACACGCGCAATCCATTCACTCGATGCACGACACGTGCCTACGCGTGTGCTTGGGTGCGCCCAGCGTGCACGCTCATCAGATTGGGGCTCAGAACGGCACAGTATCAGAACGCACGGTGTCTGCAAAAGCTTCATTTTATATAATACTACTTCATTTGTGTAGCTGAAATTTCTACAAGGCAGTTTATTAACATCATTCTTTGGTTATGTAATGCTGTTGTTTTAAAAAGTTTTCCAATCATGTAATCAGTCTTTCAGATGAAATTGCCTTTGAGGTTAGACAATATACCTTTTCTGTACGTGCAGGAGTGAGCAACTGCGAGGGCATTGCTGTGGACTGGATCAGTGAGAATCTGTACTGGACTGATGAAGACCTCAAGTCAGTCAGTGTGGCGCGTCTTAATGGCTCACATCGTAAAACACTGATTTCTGGCAATATCACACACCTCAGGGCAATAGTTGTGGATCCTGTGGAAGGGTGCGTAGTAATAAGTTTAAAATACCTGATTAAATCCCCGTCATCTGATTGATACGTCTTCGGTCACATGTCATTGAATTATTCAGTATAGACCGTATCGAATAGCCACCATTTCTTGGGGCACCTTTTGTTACTTAAACCTTCAACAATGGAAGCACAATATGTGCAACCATGCATGTCCTAGAGGAACAAAGAAACTGCCCCACGAAATGGCGGCTATTCGATACGGTCTATACACCAATCCGAGAGCTGAAGTCCTCTTCTCTATATGTCTGCCATAACTGGGGGCCATTCAGTGCCATGAACTGTGCGTTTTGTGTTGATGATAAGCTGTTACATTATGTTGTCACTTCGAACAATTTTGCGCGTTTATTGAAAGTGTGCAAAGCCTGTGTACGCGAAGGGGGTGGGTTGTGCGCTGTTTATGTACACAATTAAATGTACATGTACGTGCACATGTACAACATGTGAAGCCTGTTTTATAAAAAAGGCTTGTATCTCCAATTCCCGACGTCGGAAATTTAAGGTTTTTTTATATTTTTCGTTACAGAGACACGTAAGCTTTTTAGATTCGTTCGCTTATGTAAATTAATTTTTAAATTCTTTCACCAAAACACGGACAGGCTATCTTTAAAGCTTGTGTTTGTGAAGAGTGCATTGCACGTGTCATAGAAGCGCGCCGCTTGATTTAACAACACGAAATGCACAGTCCATTCGCTGGAAAAAGCTGCGTCTCAGCTATGGTGAATGTGTACAGGAAAATAGTCCTTAGAATGGTCTATATAGCACATACTACATTGTGTAAAAAAGGCAAATAAATCAACTTGAAACATGACTTTTTTAGGTACTTATACTTCACCGACTGGGCCGAGGACATAAAGGACAGCGACTTGGCTAAGATTGAGCGTGCCTACATGGACGGGACAAACCGTGAGACGTTTGTGAGTGGCAACCTGCTGTGGCCTAATGGACTGAGTCTGGATAAGGAGAAGCGAATGTTGTACTGGTGTGATGCGTTCTATGATGTCATCAAGGGGGTTTCCCTCGATAACACCAGTGACATTCAGGTTGGCTGGTTTATTTTGAATTATTTACCTCATGCGTAGATTCCTGTCATCCGATTGGTTAAAAGTTGGGGGCCTTGAATTAGCGGGCATAGTCTTTGCCATGCCCGTGGGCATAGTCATTTAGTGGGTTCTAGACGCGCGCATAGCGTGTGTAGCATAGCTGTGCACCAACTATGCAGCTACGCGTTTCACGTAAACATTCAGCAGGACGGTAATGGTGGAATCCCGACGAAGTCGTTTTGCCGTACTGTCGTAGATGATGAAGTCCTTAAGAAAATAATAGAAGTGGCCTACAGTGAAAACAGTGTCAGGTGAAATGTGCTACTAAAGTGTCGGGTGATTATGCTACCATTTTGTTGCTGTAAATATACAACTTTTCTACCGTAGACCAGCTTCCGAAATCGATACTCGATGGACCACTGTCATGACTGTGTATCGTTACTTTTAACCAACCAGATGACAAAAATCTACACGTTCCGTATATAAAACAAATATTGACTACACATTAAGTAATTTGGCCCATGTTGTCCTTGTAGATTCCCAATCACTTTATTATTCACTGTGATGATAAAAATTATAAAAATTACAATGTACGTGTTTTCGTAGAGACATTCCATTCGTAACAGGGATTGTATACAGGCCGCGCATGTTTTGCACCCGAGGGTGGGGATTTTTGTCACTTAAATCTTGCCCCAGGGGTGGGGATTTTGTCACGCGAAAAGTGACAATCCCCACCTCTTAGGTGGGCACCCCAGGGGGAGAGGGGAGGGGTGGGGGAAACAATTGATAGGTGCATTAAAGAGAATAACGTAGCCATGATTTTGCAAAATTGCATTACTTTGTATTTCATCACTTTGTATCGGCCTTGTTTAGACTGTGGTAATCAGCTTGAAAATCCTGCATCCGTTTGGCCTGGACTACTACAATAACTTCATATTCTGGACTGACTACACCAAAGGGGAGGTGTACAGCTACGATAGGAGCAGTGAACATGGTGATGCCGTCACGCTACGAAGTGGCGGCGTACTGTATGAGCTTAGAGTGTACGACCACAGCAGACAAAATGGTCAGTAATTCTTGATGTGATGTCATAGTATACACTAGGCTTGGGCGACTCCAGCATTTTCGAAGTCGACTCTGATTCCAAAAAAAAAAGAATTTCGATTCCAATCAGAATCGATTCCATTTTTCATGGGAAAACATGAACAACATGTTGCGTGTTTAAAGGCAGTATACATGATTGGTATCTCGAAAATCAGAAATGTTCACAGATTTACGCCTAACTTACACAATATAAACATGATGACCGTAGAAAACTTCCCCTGAAATGGTTTTGTCTGAAGTGCTATAGTCTTTGAGAAATGAGTAAAACAATTAGTTTTCGTCTCATGAGACGAAAATTTAATTCGCCCCAAAACCATTTCGCCCAAGTGCTATTTCACCCCAAAACCACTTCGCCCGAGTGCCATTTCTCCCCAAATTACTTCGTCCAAACACTGCATCGCCCAAATGCTACTTCGCCCCAAAACCACTTCGTGCACAGGCCGTGGTTCAGGGCGAAATGGTTCAGAGCGAAGTGGTTTTGGGGAAAAATGACTGCAAACCCTTTTTTGACTGTTTTCTCGAAAGTTAGACTAAGCAGGGAGCTGGTTTTTGCTCAGGTTGGTTTTAATCATGCATATCTTCAATCACACAGGGGGATAAAACTATACTATCTTTATGTGCGCGTACATTGATGGTACTAAATATTGCACAGACGACGACCCAGTTCCACTAAATGTCCATGAAATTACGCCAGCCTGTGCCACACACATGTTCCTAATAGAAAGAAAATTATCAGAGGCTGAATACTCTTGCAGAAGTCAAGTTTTTTGCCTTGATTTTTTGTCATGATTGTCAAATGACACCGTGGAAGGCGTGATGTCACCGTAAAGCTATCAATTAGCAACTTTTATCACACACAGGCACAAATGCATGCTCCTTGAACAACGGTGATTGTCAAGAACTGTGCCTGCCAAATCCAGGAAGTAGACAGTGTGCCTGCGAGGAAAGAAGGAGACTAGATTCAAATGGCATCAGCTGCGTGGGTGAGTTGTCGTTAAATTCCTCTTTTCCTGAATAAAATTTTGGCCAATTTATTTCTGGGAAAAGGTAGTAGAACCTGAACTTTATCGATTTAAATTACTTTATGAGCAAATTTTGTTCCATTTTGAGACAAAGTTTCAAAATGTCACACTTGCATTTTGAAGATCCCACTAGTTTATTGAATCGTTCTCGTTATGTTTTGGGTAGTATCAACAGATAAAGGTGGTGTTCGATTCATGAGGTCATATATTCTTTAAATGCCGAGGGTAATCGTTCTCTGAAGTCCGGTAATTATAAAAAATCAACTTCAAAGGTGTCACGACATAAGGGGGACACTGTGTCCCGTTTTCATGGAATGCCACATTCCATCATTGTACATACAAATTGTTTGAATTTTAGTGATTGTAAATAAAAACTTGCAAGAGTAAGCCACTTTTTCAAGCTTGAGGGGGAAACTATAAGACGATGCGCACAAAAATGTTGTTGTTTTTGTCTATCGTCGTTTTAAACATTTTTTTACTCAAATAAATTCTTTCTAAATTTCAGATGATCCTGAATATGAGAAACCAGATGTCTGCGGTCATAGCTTTGAATGCAATAACGGCCGTTGTGTGGATAAAATCTGGCTGTGTGATGGGGATAATGATTGCGGTGATCATAGCGATGAAGCACTGGAGTCATGTCGTAAGGCCTCTCTCATTTATCATCTATTAACGTCAGATTGTTTTTGTTATACATAGAGCTCAAATGAAACCGAGTCAATTTAGGGATTTGAAAATACACGTTTTACTTCTATGAAATTAATTTGTCAAAATATTTAGTTTACATTGCATGTACTATTTAAGTCCTAATTCGAGTCGGATCATACTGATTTATTTATTTATTTTTCTTCATAAAATAAGATGGGCCACATTGCCAGAAGCTCACGGTTTTTATCCTTGATTATTACATACCTGGTAAATTTGTAAACATGACCGTAGTGTTCCAGGATAAACCCTCATGATTCCGTAGCCTCTGTGGAAACGAGGACACAACCGTAGCATATCCGTATTAAACCTATATGGAAAGCAGCAGATATGCTACGGAATTGCGAGGGTTTATCTTGGATGGGATGATCACGGATAAAAACTATGGAATTTTACAACCCGGCCTGTGAAATTGCCATGGCCAAAACACGCCGATTTTACCACAATTAAAAACTGTGGCAATCCGGGGCCCGAACCGTGGAAGTGAAAACTAGGCCTTAAAGTGAGTTTTTCAAAAATTGTGTCATTGCAAATGATACAATTGACCCCTTTCGAACACGTGCGAATATGCCATTTTGGGAGTCAAATAATGCTGAGTCATTGTGGAAGCAATGTGCGTGCGCGTTGTGTGTCTCTCTGGTGGGCGCAACGCAGTTTAGTTCACCAATGGGAGCCTCAGCATAGCGCGTTACGCGCGCTATGGACACACACAACGCGCACGCACATTGCTTCCACAACGACGCGGCATTGTTTTCTCCCAAAATGACGTCATTGGCACGAGCTCAATTGACCCCTTTCGAACACGTGCAAATACGCCATTTTGGGAGTCAAATAATGCTGAGTCATTGTGGAAGCGATGTGCGTGCGCGCTGTGTGTGTCTCTGGTGGGCGTAACGCGGTTTAATTCACCAATGGGAGCCTCAGCATAGCGCGTTACGCACGCTATGGACACGCACAACGCGCACGCACATTGCTTCCACAACGACGCGGCATGTTTACTCCCAAAATGACGTCATTGGCACGAGCTCAATAGGCTTGTTATGCAAAATTAATCCAAAGAATGGACGCTTGGGGGGAAAATGTATCTGGTCTTTACACTATTTAAGAAGTTTCGCATCTTCACAGATACAGATACGGATATGTCATGACATTATGTGCTTCTTGTGACGCATAACCCGAGTACACATATTTTCATATGCATTAACAACGGTTTTTGGAATCCATATGCGTAATTTGACACCTGTGATACGACATCATGACGTCACACTTTTGTGCACAAATTGTTCAACAATTTGATGAACATCAAGTTCTTAATTAATGTGCGAAGGAATCATACAAATATCTGTTGTACATGTAGTTCTCAAGATGCAGCATTTTTAAACAATTCAGCTTTTTTAAACAATTCAGCTTCAGTATCTTGTGTAATTTGACACCATATTACGTAACCACCGTCGATGTGATGACGTCACCATTGGTATAGTCACAAAGTCCACATGTGTAGGAACATTTCGTTTCGTAGAACTGTGATCAAATTCCCTACCACTTTCGCTCTATGTACATTCAAAATACTAAAAAGTTGATATTTTCAAACAACTTCCGGTTTGAACCGGAAGTTGGGGACACACCTGGGGTCATGTCAAGGTTTGATTTGTTCACTTCATTAAGACCTATCATGCTGTGAAAGAATTGTTCCTGTAGCTATTACGGTTCTTGAGATATGAATTTTTGAAATATTTTACTTTGAATTGCTGTAATTTGACACCTGATGACGTCACGATGGCGTCACACTTGATGTCATCATAATACTATACATACTAGTGAAAGTCTGCCATATGGCCTATGTCTGTATCTAATTTTGTCAAGATTCAGCTTGGTTTCTTGGGCATTTTTGCTCAGTAAGTGAAAACATTGAGATTTTCGTTTTCGTTGAACTTTGACCTCTACTTGACCCTAAAAGGAAGGGTCAGATGAAAATGCCCACACTAAGAAATTTGTAGCCCATGATTTGATGTATAAGTCTGCCAAATACGAAGATCGTGGGTCACGTGGTTTTCGAGACGGAAGGATTTTAAAACATGCATATTTTGGTTATTTTGGGGTGTAATTTGATACTTGATGACGTCACGCTGACGTCACGCTTGATGCCATCATAATATTATACTTGCTAGTAAAAGTCTGCCATAGGACCTATGCCTGTGCTTAGTTTCTTCAAGATTCAAATTGGTTTGATGGACATTGCTGCTCAAAATGTGCAAAAATTGAGATTTTCGTTTTCGTTGAACTTTGACCTCAGATTGACCCCGGAAGAAAGGGTCAGATGAAAATGCCCACACGAAGAACATTGTAGGCCATGATCTGAACTATAAGCCTGCCAAATACGAAGATCATAGGTTACGTGGTTTTCCAGACGGAAGCATTTTAAAACATGCATTTTTTGGTCATTTTTTGGTTGTAATTTGATACACGATGACGTCACGGTGACGTCACACTTGTATGCACACCTTCACATTGGGGTTGATGTTCCTACCAAGTTTCAAGTTGATAGCTTGAACCGTTTTAAAGAAAACCTCTGGAAACGTTTGAGTGGAAGAAAAAAAAGAAAAACAACAAAAAACAACAAAAAACAACAAAAAGACAAAGAAATCGTACGAGAGTAATAGGTGATCGGGCTGTTGGCCCGATCACCTAATGAGTCATGCCCATGTGGAAGCGAAAAGAATCTGCTGAAAACAGCGAAGTGCCGAGCAGATGTACATGTAGTGCGAAACCCAATTCAGTGTGCGCATCAATGTGAACAGTTACCAATATTATATCCGTATTCGTAACCGTATTCATCATTTTGCGAAACCTCATGTTTCTAACAACTCTCATTGGGACCATGTAGATGACCTGACATGTGCACCGCTTCAGTTCCTGTGCCGTAACAACAAGTGCATCACACGCCAATGGCTGTGCGACGGTGATGACGATTGCTCCGATGGTTTCCGTAGCGATGAATCATCAAGTGTTTGTGAAGGTTGGTAGTTTGACCTTGTTTGACCATACTCTGCCTTTTAAAGAGCTAGTAAAATGATTTATGAAACATTGCGTAAGCCCGCTTGCGCAACTTTTTATTGTAAAAGCTGTGCAACATTCCTGTGATAATTACACGCAAGCCTATGGGGCTTGTGCCATTTTTAAAAAATTGTGCAAGCTACGCAATTTTTCGTGAAATCTGCTGCTGAAACAAATAATGCGTGACTCTGGTGGTTTTCATTATCTAATAAAAACAGAGTATACATGTCGGGATGCCCAGTTCCATTGTGACAACAATCGCTGTGTGCTGGCCCTATGGAAGTGTGACGGCGAGAACGACTGTGAAGACGGCAGTGACGAGTTGGGATGTGGTAAGCTTGCACTAGAAACCTGGAGGTTGTGGGTTCGAATGCCACTTGATCATGCTATAATGTTTGCTTTCAGGGTAATTTTATGGAGAGGTGGACATGACTTTAATAACATGGAATTTTAATTTGTGTGGAAAATTATAGCATGTACTACGTGTCAATAAAAAATGTCCTACTTTCGATCTTAAATAACTTTTTCAACGGATTTAAACAAAAATTTCACATCATGTAAACAAGGCCTTATAAATTGTCTTGAGTGCGTTTCGTCAGTTTTGTCCAAGATCATGATGGCAAGCTTCACTGAACAGGAATGCAACAAAGGAGTGTGGGGTCAGAATGAAAAACGCCAAAGAACAATGCAACTTGTGATTTGGGCAATTTGTGTGTAGACAATTAGGAAATTTTAAAGTGAGTTTGGATTTATCAATGCCTTGTCAAAAAAATCAAAATGGTTAAATTGTCCAATCTGAATCGTGCCATTGCATTAGGTATGGTGGAAGCAAAATACTGAACTGTAACTCCCCTAGCTTGAGTTACATAAAGTTGACATCATTGTTTTTTGGTGTTTTTCATTCTGACCCCACACTCCTTTATTGCATTCCTGTTCAGTGAAGCTTGCCATCATGGACTCTCTTGAGCTCTATTCCTTTGAGGGATATGTTCAGCTGAAATTTGATATATTATTTTCCTACATTAAATCCAATTTTATAATAAATATCTATAAATGGTGACAGAACTTTTTTGGTCGAGTGTAGATGACTTGAACCCCGAAATGCAACTAGCCTGATTAGTTTTTTGCTGCTTGTTGTAGATGTTACGTGTAACGCTGGTCAGTTTACCTGTGCTAATAACCGCTGTATTCTCGGTACCTGGAGGTGTGATGGGGAGGATGACTGTGAGGACAACAGTGATGAGTTAGAGTGTGGTAAGACAATGGCTACTGAAATTATGCCAAAATTTTAGTTGGGATGAGAGAGAAATTGTAAGGGCCTTATCTGGATTCGAACCCGCCACGTTACGTTACCAATGCCTGGGAGGCCCTGGGACGAGTTCTGGCAGGATTTTTTTCTGGCAGGATTTTTAGCATCAGATCCCTTTTTTTAACGTGGTGTTATGCAGGGGTGATATTTGTCCGGAATTTTAACGACACGTCCGGATTTGAGAGTTTTCAGTTTTTCATTGTGAAATCTCTGATTTTTAGCAGATTTCCGCCTTTTTGTTGTGTGCTCCGCGATCCACATTTTATTTTTTCCGCTTTTTTTGCCCTTCCAGCAGGCCATTTTTTTAACGAGCGCCCTCGATTGATTCAGTAATTTTGTGAAGCAAACTTGTGCAAGTCTAGTTGCCACGCAAGTGCCATGACATACAGCACTGTACCATGTACATGTATGTACTGTGCCGCTCGGCGAGCAGACCGAGACTGCAACGAGTAGCGAAGCAGACATGTACAAGTCTAATCCCTATTAAAGTAAGCGCCATCTTTGCCTGCATCGTAAACTGGCAATGTACGTGTTGCGTGTGGTGTGTGATGCGTGCACGTGTGCAGTGCGTGAACGTGTGCAGTGCGTGGCATGCATGATGTGGTAAGCAGTGGGCAACGAACCGATCACCCGCCGCTTTTGCTTCACAATCTTTAACGATCAATGTTGCCTAGATTCTTTTTAATATTATCCACATTTGTACAAGGCAAATATTGAAAACAAAACTAGTTCTTGTGATACCTGGTTAAAATGTTTTTGACATTGCAATTTGCACGATGGTGGTGTTTAAAACGATCCCAAAAGTTGAAGTCTTCGTGGTCTCTACGTCTCTCCCCCGCCCCCTCCCCCAAGGAAGCCATGCCCCTTCCGATTTTTTTTCCTCTGGACTTGTTTACCCCCCTCCAATCTCACCCCTGGCTATGTTTTGGTGTTGCAAATCGAATTACCATTATTTTGGATTTTTTTATTTAAGATGAGCCAACATGTGCTCCACGTATGTTTCAATGTGATGACGGACACTGCATTCCAATGGACCTAATGTGTGACGGATGTAAGTATGGCCTTAAAAGTTTAGTGAAGTGAAAATTATCAACCATTTGTTTTTATACACGAATCAGAAGATCAAAGTGTTGCAGACAAAGTAGTCTTGGCCCAAGACTACTCTAGTCGATATTGGTTTGTGTACGCGTTGGCCATATATCGGCCCTCTTGCAGCACTAACGGACCAGTCTTTGCTCACTAGAGTAGTCTTGGGAATTTCTCCCGGAAGTTCAGCATTGGGGGCGGTACCGTTTTATGTAAATAGCTGCAGAGGGTTTTATGATGGCACACAAGGGACATGGCATATCACAGATATCTTTGCAAATATTTGCAATGTCGCAATTATCTTCATTAACAAATGTATTTTGCGATGTCATACGCCTTTGCAAACATGTTTGTAAATATATTCGCAAACATTTGCCAAGAAACTTATGCCACCGAAAATATTAGCAACGATAAAACGGTCATGTTCGATGGTTCTTGTAAGCCGCCTTATATTTTTCAAACCATTCGAAGCGCGTGCACGCCGTGTATTTGGGTCACGCTCTGAGGTCGACGCGCTGTATTTGGGTCGCTCGCTGCATTCCCACGCTCTGCTGTATTTGGGTCACTCGCTGATTGGTTCCCTAGGAAAGCCTAGGCAAAAACAAAGAAAAAGTTAAACCTTCCGGGAGAAGTTCCCAAGACTACTCTAGTGAGCAAAGACTGGTCCGTTAGTGCTGCAAGAGGGCGCACTATATGGCCAACGCGTACACAAACCAATATCGACTAGAGTAGTTTTGGGCCAAGACTACAGACAAAGGAGCAAACTCAAATTTGTTTTCATTTCAGAAAGAAGTGACCTTTTCTCTGCTAGTCATGGAGGGAACCCACAGTTGAAAAACAAAGAAAGAACATTACATTTCAAACAGTAGCAGGAGCCCACTGATCCATTTCTGAACCAAACAAACTTGTTGGGATTGTTGCAAATGACATACTAAACGAACTCAGTAAACTGATACAGATCATAACACCAAGAAGTCACTGAAAATGACAACAACTTTTGTACACAAGTCAATGGAAAGTTCCTCTGTTGTCCTGAGATGACATCACGGATTTGCTCATGAATATGGAAATTCATTAGCATAAAAATAGAAAACTTGCAATTACACCAAAACGGAACAATCAAATTTTCTGAAATGAAATTGACCGAAATGTGTAAAACACACCCTCTACTATTATTATATTTAATAAAAACCCTATTTCACACGTCCTCTAAAGACAATACATGATTGGGAAAACTTTTAAAAACAAGAACAGCAGCATTTTAATAAAAGTATTACTGCATCTATGTGGTTGAAATTTCTACAAGGTAGTTTATCAACATTATACTTTAGTTATGTAATGCTGTTGATCCTGGAACTTGTCAAAATGTTTCACTTGCATATTATGTATTTGGGGCTTTAATTAACCCAGCAAATAAATGATATATATTTTTGTCTAGTTAATGACTGTGAGGACTTCTCCGATGAACGCAACTGCACACTGGATTGTTCAGACGAGACGCAGTTCCAGTGTCAATCGTCCATGCAATGCATTGATATACAGCTACAATGCAATGGGTTTGCAGATTGTCTAGATGAGAGTGACGAAAGCAATTGCAGTATCTGTAAGTGCTTTTCATGCTGGGTGTACTGCCATAGACTACTATGAAATAGTGAAAAAGTCGCCTTTTGTGTGTGTTGCCAACCGGTGAACTGTTTCCCTGCACTTTACCAATGGGCGTTTCAGATTACCAGCGAATGTCCAAAATTATCAGATTTGATTGTTTGATGTCTCATTTGAAAGAGGAAGGTTGTAGCTTTCTAACCATGCATAAATAATTTATGTTGGTTACACATTCTACGTTTGGCATGCCGTTAAATTTGGATTGCATTTATTTTGAGACACCCTGTATAGTAGTTTTGCGATAATATGACTGTGAATACATGTATGTGTGTAATTTTTATGGTTCTGATTTATCATTTGTGAATGCTCTCCTTCAGCGGCCATTAATATCTGTGGGGAGGACATGTTTGACTGTAGGACTGGTCAATGCATACCCAAGTCGTACCTGTGTGACGGACAGAAAAACTGTGAAAACAACATTGACGAAACAAATTGTCGTAAGTTAGAGTATAGTCTGGTTTATCCAGATTCTGGCATATTGGATGATCAAAGAGTCCTTCTAAAAAGGATCCTGTTACGAAGATAAACTGATCATTATTTAAAGGAGCATGCATAAACATAGAGCTGCCAACCCTTCCTGATTTTTGAACATAGATAAACTCCTCAAAAAAAGTTTGAAAAGTCATGTTTGACTGACGATTTCTCTCTTGTTACTAAATTATTTCCCTTGAATTTGGTATCATTGGAAAGCCCTGGTATTCCTCTTTACAATGATGTGTCATTTGTTATGATTAATCAATTGGGGGATGTGCAGTATATAGGAATACAGGGGTGGGTGGAAAGTGAAATGTCACAAAATTCACTGCTGTTGTCATGCAGTGCATTCCCCTTTAATACTTGGAGGATGGGAATGTGTCAATGCATTTTTTGACAATAGCAATGCATTTTGTGACTTTACACCCGCCCCCGTATTCAGCTGTGCTGCACATCCCCCAATTGCTTAATCATAACAAATGACACCTCATCGTAAAGAGGAATAACGGGGCTTTCCAATTATATAAAATTCAAGGAAAATTATTTTGCAACAAGAGAGAAATCAACAGTCAAACTTGACTTTCCTAACCTTTTTTGAGGAGTTTATTTCCTGGAAAAAATTGCTGATTTCGTAACTCCTGACAAATTAAAAACCCTCCTGGGATGTCAGTTAACAACCTCAGATATATTGAGATGCATCTAAAGTTGGGAGCTTAACCTATTTGCTGGTGTCTTCTCCAAGGGTTGGAAGCTCTGTAAAAATCTAATTTTATGAAGATCAAATGAAGATTGTATGAAGATACTGTTCACATAGACAACTGCTGACAAAGATTGAATTAAGCTTTGCGATGCCACAATGACCTGGGGCCAATTTCACGGCGCTGCTTAAGCACTAGCTGAAAACGTGTGCAGCAGAAAAGTTGTGCTAACTTTAAGGCTATTTCACGGCCGCGTCAGGCTTAAGCATGCACGTTCTTGGAAACGGGCATTGTTGTGTCACGAGTGTTTAGCAAATTTTGCCTCTGAAGCTAGCAAACGTTTGGAAGTGCTTAAGGTTACGGTCTCCATGAAATAGCTTCCGTTAACACAAAATTGGCTGCTAAAACAGCGCCATGAAATTGGCCCCTGGTTGAACATGCACGTTGAGTGTCGAGCGTCACGTGTCTGAAGAGTTCTGTATCTGGTTTTCACAAGCGGAAGGTCAAAAAACAATGCTCACCAATTGCTCAATGTACATGTGTGATTAGGCCTTCCATATCATTTCGTCAAACAACGAAAACATTTACATGGTTTTTGTATCAGAATTTTGTTGGATTTGTAGCAGATTTTTTTAGCTACAACGATTTCCAACAGACAGATTGTTAGCAGAATTATAGTGAATTTTTTGCAGAATTGTAGCAGAATTTCAGTAGAATTTCTAGCAGATTTGTACAAATATTTTTTTAGCTAGAAAGATTTCCAGAAGACGGATATTTAGCAAAATTTAACAATTTATTTTCTAGCATTTTTCCCAGCAGAATTCATAGCAGATTTTTTAGTAGATTTGTTTTTACATACAGTTGAAGTCAGAAGTATAAATACATGTACACCACGACCATCATCACCCAAAATGGTAAACAGGATTACCCGAACCATTGCAAGGTGTACAAGCTATGTTTTAAGTACTGCATGCACGTGAGGAATTCCACAAAATCAATAATTTAGTAAAGACTGTTACAAAAATGGTGTAACCATAAGGAATGGTATTCACATTATACTAGGTTGCAGCACACGCATTCCACCACCGTCTCCAGCCATGTATTGACATTAAAGGAGGCCAAGTCGAACGTGGCGAATTCTGAAATTGACTTTTTTCTCCTATGGCTTATAAAATCTTACCCTCTTGGACAAAGTTGATGAAACTTGCTCAATAAAATTTGTCAGGCCTCATTTACGTGATATGAAATTTTGGGTTAAATCCGTTGGAAAATGACCGAGTTATTTAAGATCAAAAGTAGGACGTTTGTTTTTACACCTGTTTTTTTGGTTTGTTCCATGGGACCTTTCTCATTGTGTTTTTTTGTAGCTCCTGACACAAAGTGTCAATTAGACAGTCATTTCAACTGTAAGGACATCAACAAGACTTGCATACCGATCTGGTGGAGGTGCGATGGCGTTCCAAATTGTCCTGACCAATCGGACGAGTTGGGTTGTGGTAAGTCGGCCATGTTTATCAAGAAAATAAAAAAATCCTCTCAAAATAGGCTGGATTCATTATTAGGCTAGATTCACGCTGAGCCTTTCTAACAGTTTCTAACAGACTGCTAAATATCTTCTGCTAGATTTTCTGCTAGATTTTCTACTAGAAAATTTAGCAAAAGTTCTGCTAGAATTTCTAGCAGAATTTCTAGCAGAATTTCTAGCAGAATTTCTAGCAGAATTTCTAGCCGAATTTCTAGCAGAATTTCTAGCCGAATTTCTAGTAGAATCTCTAGCAGAATTTTTAGCTGATTCTCTAGCAGAATTTTTAGCACAATTTTTAGCTGATTATCTTGCACAATTTCTAGCACAATTTCTAGCGGTTAGAAAAATTAGCAGTGCATAGTTCAGCATCGGATTCCTTTTTTATCATTGCATTTTGTTTTGGTGCTGTAAATCGAAATCAAAAAAAAAAAAAATCCCTGTTATAAGATAATTACTAGGCTGGATTCACACTGAGCCTTTTCACACGTTAACCTGCGTAAAGTAGATGTGTGTCACTTTAAGAAAAACCAGCACGAAGGGATTTTGGTTTAAACTGATTCACTGAAAATCAAGCAATCTCAAACATTTTTGCCGCCCAAGTTATAAATCTCTGCATGATACAGTCTGCTCAAAATATAGTGGGCCTTAAAGATAGATGAAATGATTGGAAAACTTCTAAAAACAGGAACGACCACATTGCATAACTAAAGAGTAATGTTGATATTAACTGCCTTGTCGATATTTCAGCCACATATATGCAGTAATACTGTCTTAAGAAAACCTTAAAGATCTATGCATGTTTTTTTCTTGAAATTTTTTTAAAATAATTGTCAGATTTTATAAAAGAAAAGCACCTTCAGTTGGCAATAGACCTTTATCACGGTGCGGCCATCTTCCCTTTTCCCCTATTAAAATGAACGTAACCAAAGCGAGGCTTGCAGAAAAAATAGTTTGGTCCCGGGTTGAAAGTGTGCATTGTCTGCATCACAATGACATGCGCGCAGCGCGATCAAGAAAACGCGAAACGTGGGCAGATATTCTCTCAAAACACACTCTGCATGCATGCGCGTGACGCACTGATCGTGCCCGACATATACTATGGGGAACAAGACAAAGATGGACGCACCGTGATAAACGTCTATTGCTCCATGAAGGTACCATTTTACACAGGAAAAAAGTCATCTGGTGTTTGTTGCCATTGCTATCAACACTTTTAGTCAGGTTTTTTTGTTGTCAACTTGTGAAGTAAAATTTTGGGTAAAATTTGGCAAATGATGTATTGGGGCTTTAAGCCATCAACAAAGCAGTGCCAACATGGAAGGGTTTTACTGGCCACTATTTATATGTTTTGTGTCGTATATGTTCATTTTCCAGCCGCTGAACCATGCCCGCAAGGCTTCTGGCAGTGCCCTAATCACACCCTCTGCATCCCGCTCTCCAACCTCTGCGACGGTCAACATCAATGCGTGGACGGCGCCGACGAAATGGGCCTCTGCCAGGAACAGTGGTGCCAAAATAAACCCTTCCCGCGTGACAACTGCAGTCACGGCTGCCAGAACTCGCCCAACGGTCGCGTCTGCCTCTGTCCCGAATCCACGCTCCTCATGGACGATATCTATACCTGCGAGCCCGACACGCGCATGTGCTTGGTGAGGGGGCGCTGCAGCCAGGGCTGCGTAAACGGCCACGGCGACTATACATGCACCTGTTACGAGGGTTACCACTTACAAACCGACGGTGTGACGTGCAAATCCAAGGACCCGTCCATTCCTTATCTGATATTCTCTAACCGTAACCAGCTGCGACGCATCAACCTTCACACGCGGGAATATAACATTTTGGTCTTTAACTTGCGTAACACTATTGCGCTGGATTTCAACTATAACACCAGCGAGGTGTACTGGACTGACATTGTGGATGATAAAATATACCGCGGCTGGATGGACATCAACTCACAAAATGCCGGTAAGTTCAGTCGATCTGTGTCAATGCATATTTTGCAGATTTGTCCAAACCTTAGATATCCTTGTACAGTGAAACCTGCTCTTAATGCCACCTCTATAAAGAGGCCACCTGCCTAAAGTGGCCATATTTGTTCGGTCCCAAACCAGTTTGTACACAAACATATGGAGGTAAAACCTTGATATTAGGGCCCCTCTCTAACGTGGCCAGGGCACTAGGATTCTTGTGTGTACAATCCTATGGCAGTTGAACCGTATAATCTGGCCACACACAGTAAATTGCCTCAATTAATCAAGCTAAAAAAAATAAATTTAAAAACAAATCTTTTTCACTTTTTGATGAAGGAAACCTTTCATACACTTCACTTTTAGCAGTTTTCCAACTATAGACATGCACTGTGGTATGTTTTTATGTTTGAAAATTCTTGCATATGTACGCTAAACCTCTATATAATGGCCACCTGCTTATACTGGCCACATTTTGTCGGTCCCTTGGGTGGCCACTATATACAAGTTTAACTGTAGTAAATCCGTGAAAATTGCAGTGAGGAACAACAGCAATACTGTGTTTCAAGAACACCAGTTGGCTTCATAGCTCAATTAATAGGGTGTCTGTACATTAAGCAGAAGTGCACGGTTTGACTCCCGGTGGAGCAAAGTTGTTTTTCACTTCATCCAGATTTCGCAAACTCATGGACATTTGTCCACATTTCTGTACATTTTTTTGTGAAAATGTTTGTATGTTGAATATGCCAGAGCAATTTCAACATTTTTGGAATTGATTCAGATTCCACTTCAATCGCATTTCCATTTACCTGGAATTCTATATTTTCTCTACTTGGAATCGATACTAATCGAGTCCTGAGAGGATTTGCCCAAGCCTAATCTTGAATAATTGTATCATGGAGTGCCATGGATGAGCAATTTGGCGCATTGAACTCGAGACCGTGTCTAATTCTATGGTTGCTTGTGTCGGGCTTCCAGGGCTGCATACTCCGCAGGACATGTGTGCCCTACATGTATATACATGTAAGACATTATATAACTCCCAAGTAGATCCTTATGATCTGATTGGTCATGTGTCGTTTAATATTTCATCCATTTAATGCTACGTCACTAACCGTGCAATTTTGTTCCATCTGCCGAGACATTTTGTTCCATACGTTTTTTTTCATTGCACGGTGCACCTGCACTCACTATGCGCATGTACGGTATTGACACAAACAGTTTTTTTTTTATAACTCACAAGCAAGATGGCGGGTTTTGTACTTATGACGGACGATGAAATAAACTTGAAGGGTAAGCCTGAATAATTTGTAAAAAAAGTAGGATGACAAGGATCTACTTGGGCGTTACATAAAACAAATAATGAATGTTTTAATTCGTGCAATGGGAGGAATATTTTCATTTGGTGAAAGATAGAATGTTCCATTCAACTCGGCTTCGCCTCGTTGAATGGAACATTCCATCTTTCACCTCATGAAAATATTCCTCCCATTGCACTCATAAACATTCAATATTTGTATACCATTATTATTATAAAATTTATAAATTTTACAACCCCCTCCCTCCCCCCGCACACCCAGCCCCCCCTTCCCAAAAAAATGCCTTTTATGGAATGAAAGAACGATTCATATGGTCCTCATCAGGATTCGAACCAGAGACATCCAACACACTGGATAGATGCTCTACCAAGTCACATTTGTCATTTTCCCCCAGGTCTTAGGAACATCGAAGAAGTCGTGAGTGCCGGCCTAGCGACGGCCGAAGGCTTAGCCGTGGATTGGGTGGGCAAGAATCTCTACTGGGTTGAGAGCCAGTTGGACCAGATTGAAGTCTCTAAACTCAACGGCAGTTTCCGTACGACGGTCATAGCTGGCCAGATGAACAACCCAAGGGCTATAGCACTGGACCCCAGAGTAGGGTGGGTGTCATGTTCATTTAGATGGATACCATTTTTTTGTTTAAAGGGCCCCTTATTTAGGATTTTTATCAATGAAATCTATGCTTTAAAACCACTCTACTCAGTTAAAGTCATAAAAATCCTATTTGGAGCTTGCTTTGGGGGGTTAAAACAAAGGTTTTTTGTTTTTATGCTAATGCAAATATGCATATTCATGACCAAGGTCATGATGTCACAAGAGGCAAACACAGGAAAATCACATTCAACTGTGCACAAAAGATTCCACTTTTTCTCAATTTTCCTGAAACTTTTGTAATCCATGGCTGTTTAAGTTTGTTTTACATGTTGCCTGCTGTAAGCCATGACAAAACTGGGGGTAGAAACTGTAGCAATTTGCCACAAGTCCAACTTGAAGTCTTATGTTTTTTCCTAACTTTTCCCTTCTGTCTTCCTTATGTGATGCACTCAAAACAGCGCCCTCTGTCTGTGATTTATTGCAATGAAATCTTCAAAGTTGAAAAAGGCCACCTTTTATTGATTTTACATCCAAACGAACAATAGTATGTCTTGCTGAACAAGTAATCCGTCATTATGAAGCAAAGCTTAGGCACAAAGTTGTTTAGCATGTCACAGGCCCTTTAAACTAACAAAATAATTTATGAAAGAGGGTAGAATTTTAATACTTTAGTCGTTGCAGAAAAAAGTAAAAGTTTTCACGTTAAAGGAGCTTGCCCAGATTTTTCCAAAAAATAAATTTCATTCTAACCTAACAATCATATAAAATACCTCTCTAAAATACTATCCATGGGTAGAAAACAGGGAATTTGCAATCTCCAATTTGGATAAGGAAGCGAAGAGGTTGGTGTAATTACTGCACTGCTTTATGGGACCGGATAAATTAGTTTACCAAACATCGGTAGATTTTTGACGATATCCATGGAAATATGCGGATTGAGGGCGCGAAATTTCATAATGATAATGAGAAAAATATGACACATGATATGGTATCAAAATCTCAACACCCATGGGGGAAATGGATAGTGCTTTGTAGTGGGAACTTTTGGGTGAAACACAATCGTGGTTAACGAATAGAAAAAGTGAAATAACTTGACACATTTTTTTTCTCACTTGGGGCATCATGCGCATGCGTATGTGAATGTGATGTAGTTGGAAGGACTTATGTACATCTGAAAGTGTGTAGCTCTCCTAGTTTTCTATTAAAAAAATACTGTGTATGCATATTGTACCATGGAGCAACACGGAGCCTACACTGTAATCCTTGAAAGAATGGCTCCTTCCAAGTGCGTCACACACTTAAAATGCAGTATGTAAATATGTGTTGGTGGCGTGCACCGATATCCGAGATGATCTTGCCGAAGAGCACAATTCACATATACCTAATCAGGAGAGATGCGCTTCACACGTTCTAATCATGTCACTTTAGGCCTTTTCCCACGACACTTTAACCCCGAGATTACCCGGGTAACAGAAAAATTTAACCCCGAGATTACCCTGGTTATTAAGGGCTTGTTTCCCACGGTGAATCTCGGGGGTTACAAATTACCCGGGTTAAGTGGCCAAAAATGACATTAACCTGGATAACTTCTAAAAATTTTCAACTTTTGATCAAACTGAAAGTATGCCTACTTTTGTTAATACTCGGTATATAAAGACTTAATAGTTGAGACTCAATGAATGACATTCACTCCAGCAGAAGATTTACTATAGCAATGGTTTTGTACATTTGATTTAAATAGTTTAATGTTCTGGACCGACTGGGATGCTGCACACCCACGCATTGAGCGGGCTACCATGGCTGGTTTGACCCGAAGTGTGATATTTGAAGTCCATGATGTCAACGGCGGGTGGCCTAATGGACTTACTCTGGATTACCTTGAGAACAGAGTCTTTTGGATCGATGCCAGGTAAAACAATTTGAAAAACTTAAAAGAGATTGTTGTAAATTTTGCCAAATTTAGTCCAATGTGGACGGCCAGAAAACACCTAAAGTGTCGACTATCGATTTTAAGGTTTACATTCCGGCACTGTAAATTTTACAGGGCAAGCTGAGTAAATTTGGACTTCTTTTTCCGCGCCTCGCGGGAACTTTCCGCGACTCCCTGTAAACATTCTTTCCTGTAAATCTCCCGTGCGTTCCCACTTACCATATATTTTACACGACGCGAGCGGAAAATTTAGCTACTCGGCTGGCCATCTGTGGTCAATTGAGGGCGTGGTTTACATAACCCTTGACCTAACAGGATGTTTGACATGCCATGCGATACACATATTGGCGCGAAATTATTAATTGTGTGCATGCTGCACGAAACCCAATCAAATTTCGAACAACTTCGATTAAACTTGCCATTATATTTGCGAAGAAAAGAGCATTAAAAAACACGTGCGTACGTACATACAGGGCCCATACATAATAACCAGAATTTGTTTGCGCAATGTGTGGTGGGATTGCATGATGCAGGAAGTGACGTCATCCATTTGGCATTTTACACAGCGGCAGCGGTAGTTCTACAGGGCTGCGCTGTTCCCATTGGACTTTTCGAGGGCCCTGTAAAACTCCCGCAGTTGAGCGGAAAGTTTCCGCGGCCTCTCTCACCCTGTACGTTTTACATCGTGCTCGCGGTAACTTTACAGGGACGCTCTCCGTGCGTCCCCATTGGACTAAATTTTGTTACTCTCCCGCACAACCACGGGAGTTTAACCAAAAATAGTCCAATGGGAACACCACTATAGAAGAATTACATTGTCAATTTTACATTGCTTGATTTTTGGCACTTGTGTCAAGCAAATTCCCTAGAACGATACTTTAATTTCGTCCCCGAACAGCGACGAGCTCACTTCTCAATTTGAATTTAGACAAGTCACCAATAGATTTCATTTGTGCAGTATAATTCAAATGACAGCGTGGAATTTGTCTCATGCGGCGTTTGGCATTGTACTGAAAAAGTAAATTTGTAAATTTAGAAACAGTGCATTCTTTGCATTTCCTACTCCACGGAAGCCTGTAAATGTTCCAGGTATTTTTGCATTTTCTTGTCAAATTTTCGTGGAGATTTGATGGGAAAATGACTGTCGATGCTGGAGTTCAGAGAGGCAGATAAAATAAGATTTGAAATCCGGATAGAAAAAAAAAAATTCTAGACAGATTTTGTAACCATAACGATGTAAAAACCAAAGTGTTAAATGAACGTCAAAAGACGAATTCACTTGTTCAATACAATGCCGATCACCACACAAGGCGAATTCCACGCAATCAGGACGAATTATAACGCATGTTAATTTGAATTATACTGCATAGCAAATAAAATCCATTGGTGACTTGTACAAATTCAAATCGAGAAGTGAGCTCGTGGCTGTTAGGGAACAAAATTAAAGTATCGTTCTAGGGAATTTGCATGCTTGATGTAACTGCTAAAATAACTAGGAAATCCTATATTAGGTCTGACTCCATCCACTCTACCCGGTACGATGGCACACTCCCCTTCACCATACTCCAAGGCCATGACTACCTGTACCATCCCTTTGCCATCACGGTCTTTGAATCCACGGTCTACTGGACCGACTGGCGGACTAACGCCGTTTACGCGGCCGACAAGTGGACGGGTGCCAACGTCACTCTGGTACAGAAGACTGTGACACAGCCCTTTGATCTGCATGTGTTTCATCCACAGAGGCAGCCAAAAGGTAAAATCTTAAGTGTTCCGAAGACATAAGATAGAATTCAAATCCTACTAAAGAATCCAAACAAAAGTTGATTTATCTGATTGCTTTACAAGGGGATATAGTATATATGACTGCAATGAGGGGCATGGTTAGGATTATAGGCCCAAGGTGATCTCGAAGCCATGACTATGCATAGTCATGGCTTCGAGATCACCGAGGGCCTATAATCTTAACCATGACCCGAATAAACAGCAGTCAATATTTGTTTTATATACCGAATGTGTAGATTTTTGTCTTCTGGTTGGTTTATAAAAGTAACAATACATCATACAGTCATGACAGTACCCCTTCGAGTTTTGATTTCGGAAGCTGGTCTAGGTCGGAAAAGTTGTATTACAGCAAAAAATTGTAGCACATTTCACCTGACACAGTTTTCACTGTAGGCCACTTCTCTTATTTTCTTAAGGACTTCATCATCTACGACAGACGCCAAACGAGCTCATCGAGATTCCGCCATTACTTAGCTGAATGTTTACGTGAAGCGCGCAGCTGCATAGTTGGCGCACAGCTATGCTACACACGTTATGCGTGCGTCTGGAACCCGCTAAATGACTATGCCCACAGGCATAGTAAAGACTATGCCCGTGGACACGCCCGAGGTCTAGCTAATTTAATGCTCCCACTTTTAACCAATCAGATGACAGGAATCTACACATGAGGTATATAATAAAAATTATATACCTCATACACAATATCTGGTATGGTGCCTGATCACCATTGAAATGAAACAACCAAACTTGGGATGAGAGAAAAATCTTAAGGGCCTTATCGGGATTCGAACCCGAGACATGTGACTCACTAGGCAGATGCTCTACCAGCTGAGCTATAAGGCACAGTTAATATACTCCCTCAGGTTTTCCCTATGGACCCAATTTTTTCTCTCGGTGTTGCATGGTAGTGCAACTGGGCAAAGTAACGAACACAATATCTGAAACCTCACATTGATTATTGTTCAGTAATTGGTTAAAGGTAGATCACGCGACGTTAGTCAAACCAAGAAGAAATCATGGAAGTAAAAACAAAAACGTACTATTGTTGGGCATTTCAGGTCCTAGGTCAAACAATAGTACATTTTCATGAATATTGCTCGCATGAAGCAACCGATGGTGTTCGCATTTATGCAGACGGCGTGCATTTATGGCAAAAGTGCTTTTGCTCTGATAAAAGTTCGAAGCTCCCAAGGCACTGCTGAGGGAGATCATCCAAGGAAAAATTGTAAAACATTCTACAAAATAACTCGTTTTTGTTTTTGTTTTGTTTTGTTTTTGTTTTTTGTTTTTTTGTTTTTTGTACATGTAATTTTAATAAGAAGTTGAATGTTTATTACTTTTTACAGCAGACAGGTAAATTTTCCATTTTTAAATGAAGATGGACAATAAAAATAAATATGAAATATGAAATATGAATATGAAATATTTGGTAGACGTGGTTTGTTTTGTTGTGTTTTACTGTCCCAGCTTACAAGAATCCTTGTGCAGTAAACAATGGTAACTGCTCCCATCTGTGCTTGCTGAATGGCAATGTTTCTGCATGCTTCTGTCCTCATCTGATGCGACTTGACGAGGATAAAGAATCGTGCATGGGTAAGGATTCTCAATCGGTAATTGATTTAGCTTGCGTCGGGGAGAATGAATGTTAATTAGGGTTTGTTTTGCCCTTACCTGACGTATATTAGCAGTGCTTTCCCGAGACACTATGAAAAACCTCATAGCGTGCTCGGGTGGAACTCAAACCCACGACCTCCTGCAAACAAGGCAGACTACTTAACTACTCGACCACCGAATGGCCGTTTCAAATAATTTTGCAACAAGGATCGCAATTAATCAGTAATTGATTCTCAATCGGACATTAATTAACAGATTACCTGATTGGAAAACTTTTTAAAAACAGGAACAGCTTTACATAACTAAAGAATAATGTTGATAAAATGCCTTGTAGAAATTTCAGCCACATAGATGTAGCAATACTTCAGAAAACTTGAAAACATCCATCCAAAAAAATGCCTTCAGTTGGCAATTTCTCCCAGGAAAGGTACCATTTTACAAGAGAAAAAATCGTGGTGTTTACCATTGCTATCAACACTTTTAGTCAAGTTTTTCTGTTTAACTTTTTCTTGTCACAATTTTTGGTATTGATTGCTTTTCATGACCCACGTGGCTCGAGTGATTACTGGCCAAAAATACAAGAAAAGTGCATTGGTTGCACTTACCTCTGTTGCTTAACCTTGCTTTATGTTGTTGCGCCATGGCTGTTGTATCGATAAAAATAAAATAAATTAAACAAGCTGACTACATGCTCAAAAATTTTAACATATCGCAACGCGCGCGTGCGGCATTTTCAAATGAAAATACGCTGGTGAGTATTTTTTACGCGTGTTCATGTGCGTCTATTGACCGGTGACACCCAAACATTCCCGGATGTTCTACGTCACGGAATGCAATCAATTAAACTGCAAATGATGTATTGGGACTTCAAAGGCCCTATGTATCATTTTCAAGATAAAACATTTTACAGATTCGTTGAATAAGAGTGTAACGTATGGAAGAATGTTGGTTTTGTGTACAAGTGAATGGTAGATTCTTTTTTTTTGAAAACCACCTTCGGTTGTCATTTTCCAGCATGAAATACCATTTGGACGAAAATAAATTCATGTGGTGTTTGTTACCATTGCTATCAACACTTTGAGTAAGGTTTTTCTTGTCAACTCATGAAAAACAAAATTGGGTCATTGCAAATGATACAATGGGCCTCGCTCGGCAACCTTACAGTGCATGCTGTCCAAATCTAGTTATTCTCTGACTATTAACGGAACTTGTATGTTGGTCTCTCCATGATTGTAAAGTAAGTGGTACAGTCATGAATAATAAGCATACAGTGCTGATACATTCCACTTGGAAAGGGCAAGTGATTTCCAATTCAATTCAATTTATAACACCAAGGCTAGTGTTGGCTTATGTGTGAACTTTTTACCCTTTTTTTTGTTTGTTTAATGTCTCTATTTTTACATCTTCATTTTTACCTTAATCACACATGTTTTGCAATTCGCAAAAGCAGCAAAATCAGAAATAAATTTGACGGTTTTATCATCAACTCAAATGCATAGTTCCGACCTGTCAATCAACCGAACCCGCCGACCAATCACAACAGAGCTAGCAGACATCACTCACATAGGTCAAAGTGCACTGTCTCACAACATCACGCGATGTTCTGCGCCCCATACAATTTGTACAGTGTTGTATGCGATGATCCGGGTGATTTTTTTGTTTCAAGGCCGGTCGTTTCGTTGTTCAAAGGTACGAAAGCACGTATGTCATGATATGACATCCCTGTAATTTACTGGCCCTTTACTTGGTGTGTTCTAAGATAACTGTCGACCCCGAAACATGAATACCTTTGAGTTTTCTCCAATGAATCTGTGCTTTCCGTTGAAAGTCCCATTGCTTTGTGCGTTGTGTGTCGCCATTTTGACGATAGCGTGTGAGCCATAGCAACAATATCCAAGGGGGCGGGGCTAACTAGGCAAACTTGGAACTATGCATTAGCTGCAGGGCACAAAACGTTAGCATTGCCTCAGCGTTTTGACAAGTGAACTAGACCTAACCAAGACAAAGACCTGGTAACGTGACTCGGTCCCAGAAGTCCCTAGGACCCGAAAACCCATTCAAAATTTCCCACGACGAAAGTACCTCTGACCTTTTAAAAGTTCTGAACCACTGGACCTCCCATTTTAGAAGTGCACGATTTTATTTGCTATTATAAAAGAACTTTTCGACAGTTATTTCCGGAAAGTTTCCCAAACTTTGTAAATTATTTTATTTTCAGAGGACAACGTGTTTTTCGTCATCTCTGTCCCTACGGAGATCCGCGGCGTCCATCTCAGTGACGGATATTACAATGTCATCCCTCCACTAACCATCCCGAGTGTTGCCAATGCGTCTTCTGTCGGTCACGACGTCGCTGAGCAGCGATTATACTGGACCGACTTGCAGCACAAGTCCATCAACAGAGCCTACATCAATGGCACGAACATCGAGACAGTTATTGAGGGTAAGAGCTGGGCAGGAGGCATGAAGGTTGTGTATGTTGGCCTCGGCCTCGGCGCTGTGTACTGCGTGTGCGTGTTCCAACGCGATGCATTTTTATGGATCGCGCGTACACGCAGTATATGATGTGCGCCACAGAGTGCATGACGCAAGCCACATAGTACCCGATCAACTGAGAACGAATATTTGAAACACCCCGCCAAGACCAGGAAAACGCATATGGATTTTCATGTTTTTTTTTAAACGTGGTACATTTGACAAAGCTGAAATTTCTTCGGATGAGTTTGTTGATGTCTTTCTTTTGATTTATAATGGTTTTATTCGCAGAATAAACAGATCATCTACAGGGCCTTTAAGATGTCTTAAGAGTTAGGACGTGTTTTGAAAGCATATAAAAATTCTCAATTTTTTAGGCATACCCGATGCGTACAGCCTAACCATAGACTGGCTGTCCCGTAACATGTACTGGGCCAACATCTCTCCGACCAAGACCAGTCTGAACATTGCACGCTTGGATGGGAGTTATCGCAACGAGATCAACGTCAGTCTAACTAGCCCACGCAGTGTTATTTTGCGACCCATGGAAGGGTAAGGATTGCAGTTTCATTCACTAGTTACAAAATGTAAATAAGGGTTTGTTTTGCCCTTACCCGACGTAATTATTAACACTGTATACTCAGTGCTTTCCCGAGACACTATGAACAACTTCATAGCGTGCTCGGGTGGGACTCGAACCCACGACCTCTTGCAAACAAGGCAGACATCTAGTTACACAATCTTCTAAAACTACTGTAAAAACCCAGGAATAAAGAGCAATACCCAACTTCAAGAAATTTTGAAATTGTTATCCAGTGTTTACCAGTTTTGGATCACGCTCTGTATGTACTTTCAATCACTACCCTGCATATACTACATGCACTGTGCGTATGTGCAGTGCTCAAGGGATGACTGGCTTGGTATGTTGTTAGCTGCCTGCGCCCATTCATCAAGATGTTACCGATGATTTGTTTTACGATTCTTATTTTTACTATCCACACTCATAAAAGGTATGATATAGGGTACTTATTTAACTAAATTGGTTATGCCCTCTAGTCTAAACAGAAATAAAACCTCACAGTGATTTGCTTACAGTGGCCGGCTATTTCCATGTATCGAGCCTTTGCACGGCAGCCATGACAGGGGCAGTCACATTATTACCAAGTGTCATGCATGAGTAGGTGTATTGTGGTTCTATTGTTACATAATTTAAATAAGAAAACCTGCCCCCTGTCATGGCTGCCGGTGCAGAAGCTCTGTAAGACGCATCCTCAACTTTAGGTTTTTGCTGCGGTGAAAAAAAAGTCTTGGTGTACAAGACACACTTGCAATGAAAATTATCATGAGATGAATAATATTCACAGGTGCTTGACATTTAACAAGTCATGTGTCCAATGTTGACAGGATAATGTTTTGGATCAACGGCGGTGAGGCGCCAACAATTGAACGAGCCAATATGGACGGCACCCAACAAGTAGCTATCATCGAAAAGGGACTTACAGATCCCATGGGTAAGAATGCATGGTGGCCGTGTTTGAAATGTTAGGCCAAAATACAATTTAAAAAACAAAAAACTGAGGAAAAAAAACACACAAAAACCATTGGACTCATTCAACAAATGCAAATGCCCAATAATGGTCAGCGGACCCCATTTTTGACCTGGGCCCTATTTTATAAAACATGTTAGCACCCGATTTTTGATTAAGCAGCGCTCTCTCTCCATTTCATAAAACTGTTTCAGCACTAGCAAACTAAACCGCATGCTAACCTACCAATTTTTTGCTAATGCGACGCCATCTTTTTTCTTTGCCATACTCGCCAAAATTTGAGACACACATTCCAACAGATGCACAACTTGAAAGATTTCTGTGGTAGTGATAATCATCCCAAAATGGAAACATTACCAATTATTGTACTTGAAAATGTTGACGTTGACATAAAGCAGACGATGATAATGTTCGAACAAAACAGACAGCGTTGTGCACGCACTCTCTTCGCGCGCTTTAGAACAACAATTTGATGAAATACGCCCTTGCTTCAGCAAACCTTCGTGCTATGCTGAATCCAAGATTTCTGATTAAGAGTAACATGTTTTATGAAATTGGGCTCTGATCTATCGAAATGAGTTCGATGTTACAGGGATCTGGGGAGGGGGGAGGAGAGGGCGGGGGTGTTGGTGAAAGGGGGCCAAATTTTATTGGAGGATTAAATATTATTAAGGGGTGGATTTGACCCAAATGACAATTTCAAATGTTGGCATCCGTGTCCCCCTATGACTTTTCTTGACTCCTTAGGTCTGGCCGTGGATGAGTCCCAAAACCGTCTCTATTGGACTGACAAAGGGGAGCAGTCTCGGATACAGTCGTCATTACTGGATGGCACAGACATACAGTTGTTTCTGGATTTAGAGGAAAATGCAATGCCCTCTGCTATTACAGTCACCAAAGAAAAGGTAAAAATGGCTCATATTGCACCATATTTTTGTCTCCAAAATTTGAGTACCGCGAAAATTTGTTATCTAGAACTAAATTTGTTTGTTTGTTTTTTTATACATCTTGGGAATCCTAAAGTTCATTTTGCACGTCATCAAAGTGTTGGAAAATGCCAGCGTTGACTCCAATGCATAGTTCCGACCTGTCAATCAAGCCGAACCCGCCAACCAATCACAACAGAGCTAGCACACAGCGCCCACATAGGTCAAAGTACATTGCCTCACAAACGTACTTTTAAGATCGCAGAGCATTCTTTCGTGAAGAGCAAGGGGATTCCCCGGTGTCTCTGGCCATTTCTAATTCTAATTCTTCATGGGTTTCCTTATGCTTGCGAGTAACAGTGCATTGAGCACTATTGAGGAATCCTTGGTATGAATACCATAAAGAAATAATAATAAATAATAAAAGTATCTAAGAGGCGGTGTTAACTGGGAAATTTTGGAACTATGCATTCAGAGGACAAAAATTGTTGAGTTCTGAAACCAAATAAAATCAATCATGGAGCTCCAATGCAATTATTGAAGATTCTTAAAATTACACACAGTTCACAATGTAGAAAACAGTATTGTGTATTGTTCTTTCATTCAGTATGTATAGACCATTCACAGGACTCCTTCCCCGTACACGTCCGCCATTGCTTGGACGCAGCTTTTTCCAGTGCATGGACTGCCCGTTTTGCGTGGTTGTTAAATCAAACAGCACGCTTCCATGATGCGCGCAACGTACTCTTTGCACACACAAATTAACACTGAGCCTCTTTGCGCGTGATTGCCACGTGCGTCGCTTTGAAAAAAGGCGGTGTTTAAGGAATTTTGAGTAAAACGATGCACCGAAAATCACTGAATGTTGAAAACGCCTTCCATTCAAGCTAATTCTGTGAGAGAAATTTGGCGTAAAACAATGCACAGAATTAGCTTGGACACTGGACGGAAAGTGTTTTCATAATTAAGTGATTTTCAGTGCATCGTTTCACTCAAAATTCCCTCCACATCGCTTTGCTCAAAGCGACGCATGTCTCAATTACGCATGCGCAAATGGCTTTGTGTAAATTCACCATTACAACAAACGTGCAAATTGTTCGAAGTGACGACACAATGAGCATCATCACATAACGCATGTTAGTTCATGCACTGGCCGCGTCCCACCTGTGGCATACATACAGGGAAGGTTTCCATGGTAATGGAAAGCTCTAGTAAAGCTTTTGCCAAATTAAATTAAGTATGCGCACTTCACGGCTTTTTCACGATCAGGTGTACCATTATTAACTTGTCAGTTGTTACAGGCTATTTGTATTAAAATTGAAGGTGGTTAAAGATAGTATACATGATTGGTAAACTGTTTGGACGAAGTAATTTGGGGCGAAGTGGTTTGGAGCGAAATGGCACTTGGGCGAAATGGTTTTTGGGCGAATTAAATTTTCGTCTCATGAGATGAAAACTAATTGTCTTTACTCGTTTCTCAAAGACTATAGCACTTCAGACAAAACCATTTCAGGGGAAGTTTTCTACGGTCATCATGTTTATATTGTGTAAGTTAGGCGTAAATCTGTGAACATTTCTGATTTTCGAGATTACCAATGATGTATACTGCCTTTAAGTTACTGTTTATTTCTTGTACAAAGCAGTACCAGTTGCTGAGCAAAATAAAAAAAGAATTATGAAAATCGGTGCATTTTTGACAAAAATGGAAGTATTGAAAGCATTAACAAATGGCAATTTTCATTTTCCAATTTTGACCACACTCCGTTCGTCTCACTCTTATTCCCCCTAGGTGTACTGGGCTGAGTCCAACACCATCAAGTACGTGAGTAAGAACAATAAGACTGCCGTTAAGATCCTACGACGGGACCTCCCTGGAGTCAAAGAAATTTTCATCTATGACCCCAAGTCTAAGAAGTGTGAGTTACTGGACGAAAATTCAAATTCATTCTCTGTATTATAAGTTGCTCAGCAATAAGGGAAGACGCACAAATCTCACTGGAGGTACCAACAGCGGTAATGGCGTTTTTTCCAGCTGTACCGCCTGCACGAAGGGAGGAAGATTGCCGTTTCTCATTTCGTGCAGGCGGTGTGTCTTCCCTAACTCAGTTGTTTCACATATATTTCACGGAATGTCGTGTGTGTTGGGCATTATTACCAAGCTTACGCTTGGGCATCCACAAATTTCATTCTAGAATTTTTCTTCTTCTCAGAAATACAGTTTGAGTACACTTGTTAAAAACTATGTATTTGCAATCTGTCTGTAAGATTGACCCTCATTTCATAGAGTAATCACAGCTTGCCCTTTTCTTTACTCAACTGGGGTCTTTTTGCCATTTTATAACAGTTGTGTGTGCAAGAAAGGCAAATATAGACTAGATAGCTATCTGATAATGGTCAAGAACTGACTGGTGCCAATACTGTGCATTCAGCTAGTATAATGTGATTTTGGACACGCTCCAGGGACATCAGAGAACAGTCAGAACACATGCAAAAGAACCTATTACACATAATCTGTTGCATAATACAACATTGTATTCATTGTATACTTCTTAAAACTTATGTGACCTTCAGAGGCTACTTTTTTTTAATATGAAGCCAGAGGTAGCTATTTTTAGGAACGAAAGATAAAGAGACATTTCTGAAGTTTCAAGGACATTTCTATGACATGCATTGAATGTATTGGTTGCATAATGTGTTTTTTGTACTGGGCATAAAATGCTGTAAAATGCTACTAAACATAGTTTTCAACAGGTGTACTCAAACTTTTGGCCGGTACTGTAGATGTGGGTCTTTCCACAGTAAAGGGGGCATTTTGGCAACACAGACCATATTTTCGAGGGAAATACCTTTGTCTGGTCTCAAAATTAAAAAAAAAAGTTTAAGTTTTTCTGATGCGATAACTTAGGTCCAAAAAGGGTTACAAATAGTGTGACAACATTGCCACTTCTCAATAGGTATGATGTACACAGTACACTGTTTGAAAATATGTAAAGATATTGTTTAGTCTTTCTATAAATAAGGGGTCCAAAAGTGTGACATTTAGTGTCCCCCGTTACACCTGATATGTGTTATTTTTCGTACAAAAATCATTAAAATGGCTTTTAAACCATTTTGTATAAATTGTACTTTATATACTCACTCTTTGAGATAAAAAGTATTTAAAGAATGTGTCCTGAATTTACAAAAACAAGATGTAAAATGTAACGGGGGACACCAAAACTGGACCCCTAATTTATAGAAAGACCCTGTTATTTTATGTTGCAGCGTCAGCATGAATGACTTGTCTATTGATTGCTTTCGATGACGTAGAACATCCGGGAATGTCTGGTGGTCAACAGTCACGCGCGCGCCGATAGACGCACATGAACTTGCGTAAAAAAATACTCACCAGCGTATTTTCATTCGAAGATGCCGCACGCGGGCGTTGTGATACGTTCAAATTATTGAGCATGCACTCGGCTTGTAAAAACGAAAGTGCTTTTACTTGATCGCGATGTGTAGCCTGAGGAAATGCGTTTTTATCTTTCTCGAAACAACAGCCATGGCGCAACAACATAAAGCTAGTTCAAGCAACAGAGGTAAGTGCAACCAATGCGCTTTTCTTGCTCTTTTTCCCGGTTATTACTCGAGCCACGTGGGTCATGAAAAATGCCCACCAAAATGGTGGATGGAAGGGGTGACGTCACCGGAAAGCAATCAATAGACCATTCCCATTACCATCGAAACCATCCCTGTATGTCCGCCGTAGCTGGGACACGGTCATGCATTGTGATGATGCTCATTGTGTCGTCACTTCGAACAATTTGCGCGTTTGTTGTAATGGTGAATTCACACTGAGCCTTTTTGCGCGCGCGTAGTCCTAGCTATGGCGGACGTGTACAGGGAATGCGTCCTGGGAAAGATCTAAATAACAAGTGTTTGTGTGTGCTGTATTTGCCACAGCTGCCTCCAACTGGTGTTCAGATAACCAAGGTGGTTGCAGTCAGCTCTGCATCCCACTACCCAAGCACAATAAAGTCTGTGCCTGCACGGCCGGCTACACACTCGGGGAGGATAAGATCAACTGTCAAGGTAAGGTTTCCGATCAAAGCCTCTCTAGACTGATGTTTCTTACTAACACGAATTACGACATTCCAATTTATTGTAGTAGTTTAGTTAATATATTTATTACTGTACCTACACTGGAAGACTGCTGAATCTGTGACCATGAAAAAATGAGAAAATTGGCAGTGAAGGTTTTTTTCAAAACACACTACTTCCTATTTATTCCATCACACAGTAGGGTAAGTGTGAGCTTTTTTTTTCGATCAAGGGGACAAATTGATCTACTCAAAGCTGTCACTTAATAAAAAGTAGAAAAATTTTCTGAGTCCAACTCAAAGTAGTTAACCATGGCCTGGTTAAAAATATGTGAACAGCTTCTTTATCTGGTCGAATATACCCCATACAGGGTATAATTTGGGTAGTTAGATCTACACAAATTATTAGTAAATATCAGTTCTGTGTCCATTCTTTGATCCATTCACACAGACGTTATCTTTTTTATCCATTCACACCGGCGTTGATTCCTTCCTGATCTACTCCATAGATACCAGTATTCACGGCATTGGCTTGTCACCATCTGACAGGGGAGACGGTCTCATCCCAATATCAGTCAGTTCGAATCCATTCTTTGATCCATTCACACAGCCGTTGATTCCTTTTTGATCCATTCACACAGGCGTTGATTCCTTTCTGATCTACTCCATGGATACCAGTATTCACGGCATTGGCCTGTCACCATCTGACAAGGGAGACCGTCTCATCCCAATATCAGGCCTCATACTGTCGGTGGCTATTGATTTTGATGCAGGTACGTGTTAGTTTTCCCCTTCATAGTAAATTTGACAACAGTTCACACGATCCTGGAGGCCCACTCCCCCATTCCTTCCAAAAGGGCCCTTTTAAACAGGGATGCCAGTCTTCCGGCTTTTGCCGGAATTCCGGCTTTTTCTTTTTTCCGAAAAAGAAATCCGGCAAAGCCTTTTTTCCAGGCTGGAAAACAGCCGGAAATATTAGAAGAAAAATATCTTCCAAAGTACAATCGTCCAAACGAAACTAAAAAAAGCATTTCTCAAAAAAGCCTTGAAACGGAGTCTAGCATTGATAGCGGCGTAGACTTTTGTCCTGCGCATTGTGTAAACAATGTTTTCTACGACCTCGCTAGCGCTAGCGATCAGCATCTCTTTTCACTACAGTTATTTTTACTATGCAAGAGAGACTGGAGTGGAGTCTACTACACAGTCACGTGTGTACCACCACGTACGTAAATCACTCGATCGATTGGCGGCCATTTTTATTTGTCGTGTGTGTGTGAGTATGTTATTAAATTGCATGACATGACATCGACAATACATGGGAAATGTGCGGTGTGCGTGTTGTGTAAACGATAAATTGTCGCAGTTTACATGATGGATATCAGAAGAGAAAGGGATATAAAGGTGATCGACGGAGGAATAAATAAATTCAACTGGAGGTGGCTGTTGTCCAAAGATGCAGGCAGAATTTTTTTTGTCGGACTACTACCGACTACATACGAAAGATCGACATCGCTGGCAAAGCCCGTTGCATAGTATGCACGCAGATCATCAACTACGGTAGCAAAAACATGGAAACTCTGAGGCGCACCAGCAAACTAAAAAGATATATATACATACAAGTATATATACACACATACAAGTACATGTACATGTAGGCATATGCACTTTATAACTGCGCGCTGGCGCGCGCACGTTCGTGTCCACAATCACATTTCAGTCTGCGAAATTTTTTTCAGGCCCTGAGGAGGAGTCTGACTGGCATCCCTGTTTTAAAATCCCACAAGAACTTCTAACTGCCTAGAACATAAGGAAGATGCAGTGAAACACAGTCTAAAAGTCTAAAAATAATGAATGTTAATGAGTCAAATGTTGCAGATATTTTTACGAGTTGAAATATGATCCATTATACAGAGAGTCGAAAAAAGGTCCAGATCAAACCTAGCCTTCGTTAGGCGTTCATCGATAGTCCAGGGCGTGATGAGCTAACACGCCTGTTGTCCGTAGTGTGCTTCTCCAGCGTAAACAGCGACCTCATGTGGCACGAGTTTATGCAAATTACCTTCAGTGGTATGAACGCCTTGTGTCAAGCGCGACGATCACCTTATGTTTTTTTTTATTTTTGCGCTGGAAATCCAGATCTCAGAATGATACAACACATGCAAGATATCCTTATATTAGATATTTTCAATTGTTTTTTTTTACAGCTAGCAGCTTCATCTACTGGGTGGATACATCGGCGCATGCTATCAGCCGTATTCATCGAGACCATACCTCCAGACAGGTTCTTGTACACACTGGGCTGGGTCGGGTTGAGGGATTAGCAGTTGATTGGGTTGCTGGTAAGTTCATTTATAGTTGTAATCGTTTAGCTTTGGCCCCCCGGTCGCTGTGGGACTGTCCCGAGTTGGGTGGATACATCGGCACATGCTATCAGTCGAGACCATACCTCCAGACAGGTTCTTGTACACACTGGGCTGGGTCGGGTTGAGGGATTAGCAGTTGATTGGGTTGCTGGTAAGTTCATTTATAGTTGTAATCGTTTAGCTTTGGCCCCCCGGTCGCTGTGGGACTGTCCCGAGTTGGGTGGATACATCGGCACATGCTATCAGTCGAGACCATACCTCCAGACAGGTTCTTGTACACACTGGGCTGGGTCGGGTCGAGGGATTAGCAGTTGATTGGGTTGCTGGTAAGTTCATTTATAGGTGTGTTTGTTTAGCTTTGGCCCCCCGGTCGCCGTGGGTCTGTCCTGAGTTGGGTGGATACTTCTGCACATGCTATCAGTCGAGACCATACCTCCAGACAGGTTCTTGTACACACTGGGCTGGGCTGGTTTGAGGGATTACCAGTCAATTGGGTTGCTGTTAAGTTTATTACATCTATTTAACAGCGTATATGGACCAACACACCTATACATGTTTTCACCGGCAATCGGGGACGTCCCATTAATCTTTTGAAAACCTTTCTGTAGGAAAGAATTTCTTTAATGAAACGTAAAAGGTTTGTGCCCTTACCTATAATGGTTTGTGAAACCTATAATGGTTTGTGCCCAAACCTATAATGGTTTGTGCCCAAACCTATAATGGTTTGTGCCCAAACCTATAATGGTTTGTGCCCAAACCTATAATGGTTTGTGCCCAAACCTATAATGGTTTGTGCCCATACCTATAATAGGTACCACAAACCATTATAGGTTAGGGCACAAACCATTATAGGTTTCAAATTTCAAATCTGTACCTTTAGGTAACATCCACAATTGCCGGTGTTTGCCATAGGTGGGTTTGTTTTCACCGGCAATTAAAGGTACACACCGGCCTACTGTTTACATGATTTAGCGATGTAGCAGTATTGACAATACTTTTTTGATGGTCGTTGTGAAAAAAGATTATCAAAATATCCCGTGATTTACTAAAGAAGAGCAAAATAAACAAAAACGGTCAAAATACGGGTTATACGCTTTACCAGCCGTTGCAACTACGCGCGAGCCTCACGACTTTGTCACAAACGATTCGCTCTTCTCCTGCTCAAGATATCTCCAATTTTCTGCTCACGATTTCACTGGACAGCCCGGACGACCGAATAGGAATTTCCGTTTTCTTTTGAGGAGTTGGCATCATGTTTTTTCTTCACGAACGTACACCGAAGCAACACGCCCGTGTGTGTGTGTGCACTCAGGCTATTTGCCGTGCTGCGCAGGGCAATTATCCTACACTAGACGGTAGCTTGCCGTAGCACGGGCTCACTCCCGTTCTCCGGACTCTCGAAACAAACAATTATGGTCGAATTTTCATACTTATGTTTAACTTTGTTTCATACCTGTATAAATAGTCTCTCTTTTGTCAATTACTTATAAATATTGGGAGGAAATCAGAGTTGAATTTGGTGCAGTTCTGCAGTAACAAACTTTTCGGAACTAGAATTTGGTTCCGAAAAGTCACGTGACCTTGAATTTTTCAAAAGTGCTCAAAAACGGCCAAATTTGACGGCGTCTTTTCAGGATATATCTAATTTACACTCGAAGGCGCTTCAGAATAATGTATGGGTCTATTTCGAGCCCAAAATAGCCCAACAAAGCCGGTGTGTTCCTTTAAATTGTTTTAATATTCGATATGTCGGTTTTAATCTATATTTAGATGCCGATATATCAATATTGGTAAAATACTGATATTGGCATACCTTAAGCGGGCCTCCCACTGTGCGATTTTTGCCACAAATTTCCAAAGATTAGGTACGATTTGGTACGATTGTGTATAGAGTCTGGTAATCTCACCAAATTGTACCTAATCATTGGAAATTCTTGGCAAAAATCACACAGTGGAAGGCCCGCTTTAGCTGTGAGTAAAAACACTTATCCAGAACTAACTACTTTATTATAAAACTCAAATGATGTTTTTGTTGTGCCCTAGGTAACATGTACTGGACAGACCAGCATCTGGACGTTATTGAGGTGTCAAGGGTCAATGGGACATATCGGCATACTCTCATATCAGATGGTCTGGACAAACCTCGTGCAATCGTTGTACATCCAGAAATGGGGTAAGCAAATGATGAAAGATCGAGCATTGAGAATTGTCCTCAACTTCTGTTTAATTTTTTTCAAGAATCGGTGGTGAATGGCAATGTAACTGTTAGGCCCGCTTCAAACGTCGCGCTTATGCCATGTCGAATTAAATTTAACTTGATTTTTTAAAATTCGACACGGCACAAGCACGACGTTTGAAGCCATTTGGCTCGGCAAAATGAGTTCGACACGGCAGAAGATTTTATCTTGACAGGGTCTGCCGTGCTAACTCAATTTAGTGCGGCACATGCACGGCTTAGCTTCAAACGTCGTGCTTCTGCCGTGTCGAATTTAAATCCAGTTCGAAGTTGGTCCGCAATTTTGTTCCGACTAGGAATGCGCATGCTCGCAGCGCGTATGTGAGTAAAGAAATAACCAACAAACAAGTGCATCAAAATAATAAAATGGCGACGTACAATGGACAGAATGGAAAACGCACGTGCACAACGTCCATGACGTGCACAATACTCATCCGCCATGTTGGATGTATTTAAGCTCGACTGGGAGTTTACAATTAAGATCGACGTTTGAAGCCACTGCTGTGCTAACGTCGTACCAAGGTCGTGCCAAGTTGAATTTATTTCGACACGGCATAAGCGCGACGTTTGAAGCGGGCCTAAGCCTCTGGCAAGATTTGGTAGTATACATGATTGGTAAACCGGTACAAATAGTTTCATCCCTCTGTGTGATTGAAGGTATGCATGATTAAAACCAACCTGAGCAAAAATCCAGCCCCGTGATTCCTTTAACTTTTGAATAAACAGTCAAAAAATGGTTTACAGTCACTTCGCCCTGAACCACTTCGCCCTGAACCACGGCCTGTGCACAAAGTTGTTTTGGGGCGAAGTGGCATTTGGGTGAAGTGCTTCAGGGCGAAGTGGTCCAGGGCGAGGTGGTTTTGGGGCAAAATGAGTTTATGTCTCGCGAGACGAAAAATAATTGTTTTGCTCATTTCTCAAAGACTGTAGCACTTCAGACAAAACCATTTTAGGGGAAGTTTTCTACCGTTATCGTGTAATTTATGTGTAAATCTGTTAACATTTCTGATTCCTCGAGATACCAATCATGTATTCTACCTTTAAAGTGGAATAAGAGTGTAACATATCTAAGGAAGAATATTGGTAAACTAGCCTGAAGAAATTTTAGCTACTTAGATGCATCAATGCTTCAGAAAAACTTGAAAATCTATATATGGATTTTGTGTACAAGTGAATGGTAAAAAAAGTCGCGTGGACGGGACTTTTTTAGAAAACCACCTTCGGTTGTCAATTTCCAGCATAAAATACCATTGTGGTGTTTGTTACCATTGCTATCAACACTTTGAGTAAGGTTTTTCTTGTCAACTCATGAAAAACAAAATTGGGTTATTGCAAATGATACAATGGGCCTTTAAAAGTACACGACTGTAACACTGCAAATATACACATTGAAGCATCCATTACACTAATTACTGTTTTGAGGGTTACTCAGGAAATTGTCTCGAGGCTGACCTTTTGTTTAAAGTTCAGCATCCGTATTCAAATTTCAAAGATTTACTTATTTCAGTAAAGGCGCCAATTTCATAAAGTTGTCGAGCAGAACAATTTGTTCAATGCAAAATTTGTTTGCTTTATAAAAATGGGTTAGCAGTCAAATTCTTATGTGATGTTTATTACAATTGACTGGTGTTCTGCTGTTCTTGCTAAGAACACAAGTTGACGTACAGTTTTGACTATTAAACCCAATTTACAATGCAAATAAATTCTGTGCTGAGCAAATTTTTGTGCTTAATAGCGTCATGAAATTGGCCCCAGGATGAAACGTGTTTGACGTGTGTGTGACGTGTGTTGTGACATGTGTTGTGACGTGTGTTGTGACCTGTGTTGTGACTTGTGTTGTGACTTGTGTTGTGACTTGTGTTGTGACTTGTGTTTAACAACAAACAAGACTCTCATTTTCTTTCTCAGCTACCTGTTTTGGGCCGACTGGGGCACCGCACCCAAGATAGAACGTGCTTACCTTGACGGCACTAATCGCACAGTCATTGTCGATACCCAAATTGGTTGGCCTAACGGTCTAACCATTGACTATGATGAAAACATACTCTATTGGTGCGACGCCAGGCTGGACGCGATCTACGCCATGAACTTCGATGGCAGCAATAGACGCATAGTCCTCAACACCACTATATATGATCCGTTCGCTATCACTATCTTCCAGGAGTACATGTATTGGACTGATAGGTAAGCTTGAAGACAAAAAAATAAAGATATAGCACTGTGCTTAAAAGGGGCTGTGTCACGGTTTGCGCATGTGCCAAATCCTTTTATTTTGACATATATATGTGTGCGCTCAGATGAATGTAGTGCAATTTCATTACACGCCTTTGGTTTGTGTGCTTAAATGTACATCGTGTACTAAGCATGGGCAGTGTGTGTTTATTCATGAGTGTTTACAATACACAAAATTCAACTACATAGTACATCGTTGCGCGCCTTCTTTCGATTTGGCATCGCGCGTGCGTGATTAATGTCTGGAAAAAATCGGTACAGCGTTGCCGGCCACGGTGTCTTTCCATCGACAGAAGATATGCTGTAAGTCGGGAAAAATAAGCATACCAGTTTTGGTGGAAATCAAGGTTGAACAAATTGCTGTATCCAACCATGTCATTCATATCATTCGATGTCGTTTCTGTCATGTTTTGTTGAGTTTTTTGATGGGATGAAGAAAAAAATCTCTTTTGAACGACGGCCGCACACCCGGTGATATTGATGTTTGGGCGCTTAAAAATACGGCAAACAGTGCCATTTCAAGTAAAAAGTAATGCATCAGGACAACCTGGGTGTTGACAAGTACACCACTGCCAAAATTACTAAAGAATTATAAGGGATGGCAAAGAAAAGGATTTGCAAAACCCAGCGACAAACTTTTTAAAGTTTTGCTGCGCATGCGCAAACCGTGACACAGCCCCTTTAACTCTCACTTTCGGCTCAAACCAAACAGAACAAACATAATTTTTTGCAGGAATTCCATATGAATAAATACATACACAAGCTTTCAAGACGAACGTGCATAATCTCAACGTGCATATGGAATGATCAAACATAGACAATCACTTGATTTGTGCACACACGCCCCAAACCTCCAACATGGAGAATGTTATGACTTCACAGAAATGGGTCTATGGTCAAATTGTCATACTCAATGGAGGCCAACTTTATTTGCCAACAGGACCTTAAATGGAGGCTCTATGCACAGGGCGCTGAAGGTAAACGGCACAGATCGGATTAGTATAGCCACTGCGGTGGGTCTGCCTCTAAAAGATATACACGTCTACAGCAAGGACAAACAAAAAGGTGTGTTTTAATTTCTCTACTGGCCGTTTTAATTTTGAAAAAGAAACGTAAATTATACTCTGACCGAAAGAGGCTGAGAAATGTAACATATTTGATATGTCAGTTACGTGTATGAT
The DNA here is from genome assembly GCA_037783545.1 of Henricia sp. BOLD:AAB3569. Classification (NCBI taxonomy): domain Eukaryota; kingdom Metazoa; phylum Echinodermata; class Asteroidea; order Spinulosida; family Echinasteridae; genus Henricia; species Henricia sp. BOLD:AAB3569. Next base: position 1,759,932 of record JBBELK010000099.1, on the reverse strand, counting down.
CATCTCTTGTGGCATCGCTGACTGCACCAGCCTCCGTGAGAGCCACTAAGGCAGGGTGCGCCACTCTGCCTGAAGTACCTGTCTGAGTTCCTGCACTTCTAAGAGACATGTGGATTCAGGGGTCAGCTCATCCTTAAGCCGATTCCAAAGTGATTGGTTATTCAGTGGCTTGTCTACAATTTCACTGTATTCATTTTCCTTTGTGATGAAGACTCGATATTTTAAGAATGTTTTTTCTTTTTTGGAGGAGTATATAATTACAGTGCTGACGTGATGTGTGACATGGAGTGATGTGTAAAAAGACATGTGGTGCGACATGTGGTGCGAAACATTAGGGGCGTTCGAGATGCTTACACCGGGTAACAGGGGGTTTACACTGGGGGAAGCCACCAGAAGATGCAAAACGAACGACACAGGGTCCCGCTTTGAATTCTGGGAGCACAGGTCAAAGATTGTTGCCGGGTGGGGCTTTATTAACGCCGTTATCGTTTGACTCAGGATGAAAAATGAAGCCGACGCCATGCAAAAATAGTTGCCCTAAAGTACCGCAATAAACTTTGTCAATGCCCATAGACATCTACTGATTCAGCAAAATGTATTTACAGCCCTATTCCCTCCTATTTTGTGTCATAAATCTGTGTTTTTCTTCGTACCACATCACGATTCCAAACTGTCCGTTTTACTACTTGCGGTTACTAGGTGACGTCGTTACACCAAGCATTACACCACAGACCCGCCTGCGAGCTTGGGTAGTGGTGGCTGCCACCGGGGCAGGCTCGTGTCTCACGTGATGGCTAAAAGAACGTTCCGGTGTAAGTTGGTGTTACATGATGTAAGCATCTCGAACGCCCCTAATATAGCATTTGATTTGTCATGTGACGTTTTATGTGATGTTTTGTTCAGGAACAAGTGCCTGTGCTGAAGATAACGGCGGTTGTGAACAGCTCTGCTTCAGCACTGGTAACGACACCAGGACGTGTAGCTGTGCCTATGGACTGCTGGACAAAGATGGCTTCTCCTGTCAGGGTAAATAGGAAATGCCTTTCTCCATTAACAATCTTTAACGCTCCATATATTTATAGTGAAACTTGCATGTGAATGTGACTATTGGTTAAAATTACAATGCTATGATTACCGTGTCAAATACAGGCTTCTTTTTTTAAAAATAGTTTCAGGTTGTTTGACAACCATCAAAGCTGGTCGGGTAAAAAAGAAATCATTTTTTAACCACTATTCTTTTGAATTTTGTTAAAAGATGATTTTCATGTGAAAAGATATTTTTTTTTTTTAAAGTAAAATTTTTATTTTTCCACTTTTACAAACCTATTTTGGCCCATATTTGAAAACAAGTTTTTGTTCGCAGAAAGAAGGGAATTCTCCCCAATATTTCTGGCTTGGCGTTTACATGTACGATGAATGCGTTTGCTATCTATGTGACTTGAGACCCCATTGAGAGCAGTTTTACCCATTTCTACACAGTGACACACTACTCACAATAAGTCAGGGATATTGTGGGGTGTACGCAGATATTTTATTGAGGGTATGCATTCCGCTTGAATGATTATGTATATGATTAGAGATTTGTATTTGCATGACTTATTGTTAGTAGTGTATCTCGGGATTCGTATCTGCAGTGAAAAAAACATGCCGTAAGCTCAAGAAGCAATTTTGTTCACTATTATATAATATTCACTGCGCGTAAGTTACTTCCGGCAGTCCGTAAAGACGTACTACCTATCACACAACTTAACAATGTTATCTTTGAATTTCGGTGCCGATTTGAAGCTCAGTACGTAGGCCGAACGTCCCAAAGACTGACGGATCGTATTAAACAGCCTGTTCCATCCTCCATCTGCAGCAACCTGCCTGCTTCCTGCAAACAGCCGTCGCGTGTCTGCAAGAACGCTCGAAAAGCTGCCACACAGCCCGAATGCACATCTGCTATAGGACAACACTTGCTTGATTACCCTGAGTGCTCCAAACAATACAGCAAACAGCAGTTCACTGTACTGGCCAGAGCATGCAGTATCATGCATCTGCACATGCTCGAGGCTACATTCATTCACTTCACAAAACCCGTGTTGTGTCATCAGAAAGAATTTGTTCACACACTCCATGTAATCTAACTGCGCATGCACAGTAGTGTGCTCTCTGCTGTTGTCGAGCTGACCAATTAACGCGCAGCATTCTGAACACGTCATTCAAGCATCACCACGCCATTCTTGCGTTTTGCTCTGATGAGTGCAAGTTGAAAAGTGCTTTAACATGTCTTTGTCTTAATTCTATTTTCCTATATGTTTTATACACACAGAGTACTCGGCCTACATTTTGTACTCCCAGGGAACTGTTCTGTCCGGCCTTAACCTCAATGCAGACATGGACAATCGAAAGCCGATCGAATCCATCAGGGACACGCAGTACATCCGCAACGTGATTGGTCTGGCCGTGGACTACCGCACCAAGATACTGTACTACACCGACATACAGCTGGGAAGCATCCATAAAATGTTCCTGAATAGGACTGGACACCAGACTATTATTGAGAGTGAGTCACCAGACATTGGTCTTTCCACAGTAAAGGGGACATTTTGGCAACATAGACCATATTTTTGAGGAAATAACTTTGTCTGGTCTCAAAATAGAAGAAATAAGTTTCAGTTGTTCTAAAGAGATAACTTAGGCCCAAAAAGGGTTACAAATAGTGTGACAACATGTCTTTCTAAAAACCCTGTGTACTAATTTCCAATATACACTCATAACCGGGACGGACACTTGTGTTACATTTTAGGCTGTCCTGGTTACAAGCATATATTGGAAATTTGTACATGGGGTTTTTAGAAAAGCATGTTGTCACACTATTTGTAACCCTTTTTGGGCCTTAGTTATCTCTTCAGAACAACTTAAACTTATTTCTTTTATTTTGATACCAGACAAAGGTATTTTCTGGAAAATATGATCTGAGTTGCCAAAATGCCCCCTTTTCTTTTAAATAGAAAGATTTTTATGCTGCTTTGAAGGCTTAAAATGCAAATTTCTTCAGGACTTTCCCAAACAGTATTGTTGTAAATTTGTTACTAGACCTCACAGCTAAAATGTCGCTTCAACCACCCTTATATATCTGGAATGTTCTTCCACAATCTCCCTTCCCAAGTTGTTTGTCCTTAATCTAAATCAGTTGTGGATGGAATGTGGGGACTTAATTTCTGATATTTGTTAGGTTTAGGACCTGTTTCTGATTTTACTATCTAGTTTCGTATTTGGAAACCGAATATCTGAAACAGAATGGTAAAAAAACAAAATTGACCCTATTTTCTGCGGGAAACATAATTGATGAAAAAAGTGTTGGAAGCTATCATCTAACAAAATAAACTGTATATTTTATTTTATTTTTTTTAAATTTATTTATTTACCACATCCAACAGCGGAGGGACCGCCAATTACAGGAATGGGAGCAAGTGTGGTTGAGTGCCTTGCTCAAGGGCACAGGTGCCACAACCCGTCGCGGCCCGGAATAGAACCTACATTCTAGTACTAGCACAGGAACTTAAGTTCGACGCACTAGACCGCTCGGCCATAACACCCCACTGTATATATACTGTATGCTTCATATGTGCAGATGCAAATTGCAGGTGCAGATGCAAATTGCAAAATTCTGTTGTTGAAAATGTGTTGAAAATTCTGCTCGTTTCATTTTTTTTCTCAATTAAAATCAAAAGAAATCTACCAGATCTGGCAGAATTCTGCTAGGGTTGGTCACTGGTCCAGTAAATATAGCCTGTTATAGTTCGCAGGTGTTTAACTCTTTCAGTGCCAGCGTTTTTTCAACATTTAACTCTATTAAAGTGCCAGACTTTTCGCGTTTTTGGTAATACATTGAAATTCTGTAAAAAATTAATAAATAAGTTCTACTAACCAAACTTGTTGTATATTGTTCTTTTATAGATTCTAAAATCGGTGGTATTGTTTTATTGAGTGATAAATACCAATGTTTTTCACTATCCCAATTCAAAAAATACTCTTTTTCCGCGGAGAAGTGAGTGCATTTTGCTATGGGCGCCGCCATCTTAGCTGCTCAGAACTGCTCAGGGTTTGCGCCCTCTCGAAGAACTCCGACGTCGTGCCTCGATGATATTGCATATTACGATAGATCAATGCGCTCTCTAGATCGTACATGTATGGCAGTTGGCGTTTTTGAAGAATTTTTTTTTTTAAACGAGATCGTACTATTCGTACATGTACGACATTGGCACTTTCGGAGTACATACGCAAGATCGTACTTGTACGACCTTAGCACTGAAAGAGTTAAAAATAAGACGACTTGTACCAATTTAACAACTCTGTATTTATTGCCACAACCTCATTGAATGACCCTTCTCACATTTACCACAGTTACTGGTTCTGCCGAGGGCATAGCATACGATCCAATCTTTGAGGAGATCTACTGGACAAGTTACACAAACTCCTCAATCAGTCGAATTAAAGTCAATAGGCAAAATGCCTCGGAGCAGGTACTGGTGATGCTGGCGGCCGCTGATCACCCACGAGGAATTGCACTGGATAGCTGCCAAGGGTTAGTTACTTACTGACTCAGAAGGACTTTAATTTGTTTTTGTTTTTCCCTGCTGATCTTTTCCAGCGTGTTTACACTTGATCCCGAGCTTGAGGTTCAAAACTGAGCTTGGGATCAGCTCCAGATCACAAACTGAATGTAAACGTTCTCGGGACCAAAATTGGCCCCGGATCAGACCCCAACATTTAGTCTTGTGTTGGTGGAGGGTCGAACCCTGAGCTCGCGAGGATCAGTTTGCAGTTAGATAAGCAATTAATCTTTACCGCATCCGATCTATGGCTGTAGATTTATGTGTCTTCCCTTATAAGGCTTTTAAATCTCGCCCTCTCAGACAAAGCTGATGCAACTCGCTCAATAAAATTTGTCATGCCTCGTTTACGTGATCTAAAATGTTGGTTTAACGCCATTGGTAAATAAAGTTATTTAGTAGGATTTTTTGTTGACACGTAGTAGTTTAAGTGTAAAAGCTCCCAGCTTCTTTTTTTCTTTCTTTATGAGGTTGGATTTATCCTTATTGTTTTATGTTCTCGTCCCTAGAAAGATAGGATAAAAGAGAGTCACAGAAGTAGAGGAAATTCCCCTTGCTCTGTATGAAATTAATTTTTATTATGTAATGAATATAATATTTAAAAATAACAATGGTGGACTCTTGTATAGTGCATATGTCTACCTTACAGTGTGCTCTTGCCATTATTACCACTGCCATTAGCAAATCACCAGAACCATTTCGCTTTAACTAGGTGGCTACCTGGCCAAGGCGTACAACCCAATCAGCACTTAGATTGTGGTATTCCCCCTAACAGCTCCCAAGATATCGCTTGGGTTGACGAGGCAATTGAGATTAAGTGTCTTGCCTATAGACACGAACACGTTGACACAAGTGGGGCTTGAACCTATAACCCCTTGATCACGAGCATGGTCTAATATACACCCATCACAAAAAGTCTAATACTTTTTAATGTAAATCAAAAACTATTTCATTAATTGTTATTCAAAAAGTGATGTGTGCACTGAAATCTTACGCACACAATGTGTGGTTACAGTTGACCAGGAGATACCATTTTCACTAAGACATCAAGCATTTCATGACATTTTGCGCCAAAACAGAAGTTGCACTTTTGTCAGTATGTAGGCCCTACACATGTAAATTCAACATTGCTCAAGTCACCAACCGGTATTTGGATTGATTGTAAGGAATGGCCATCCTAGAGAGAACCCCTGGGATGACATCAAGCGGAAGGCCAACAAGAAAGTGAATGACGACACTTCTTTGCAGAATTTGCACCGCATTTTACAGCAGGTCTGGGTAAATTTAGATCAGTAGCGCATTCGAAATTTGATAAACAGCATGCGCAAATGATGTCTTGAGGTGATTGCAAAAGACGGCGGACCGACTCATTATTTAAGCAGATAAGTATTCTGTTACTTTACTGAAGTTGCGAGAAGGTGGAACTTCTGTTTTGGCGCAAAATGTCATAAAATGCGTGATTTCTTAGTGAAAACAGTGTCTCCTGGTCAACTGTAACCACTCATTGTGTGCGTAAGATTTCGGTGCACACATCACTTTTTGAATAACAATTAATGAAATAGTTTTTGATTCACATCAAAAAGTATTAGACGGGAACTAACTTTTTGTGATGGGTGTATGTTACTATTTGCTCTGACAGGTATCTTTTCTGGTCCAACTGGAACACGGAGCGTCCCCGGATCTCCCGTTCGTCTCTACAGGGCATAAATGTCATTGACATCATAACCGACGATATTCAGATGCCGAATGGTATCGTCATCGATCATGCGGCTGCTAAGCTGTTCTGGTGTGATGCGCGCTTGGACAAGATCGAACGGACCGACTATAACGGGCATAACAGGATTGTGAGTATGGATGGGTTCTTTGCTTTTGTGACCCTGTCTAAAAAAAAAGAGAAAAATTTAATAAAGATATCTCAAAAAACTTACTGAGATATCATCGTGTTGTGTTTCAGAAAAGTATGTTTTTGAGACCCAGAGTACCCTAGAAACTCATGGTTAGTTCCCAATTTGACAGTAGAAAGGCTGAGCAATTTTTCTCACTTTTCTCGCAAATAACTTGGCCAATTTGAGTGGAGTTTTGCAAAAGTATAAAATGGAATCTGAGTGCTTGGAAATTTTCTGGACATGGGACAGGTATCAAATTAAAGCTTATGACCCCAGCTTTGTGGAATAAATATACAGTAAAAAAAATGGGAGAAAATTTAATCTTCATGTACACACTCTGAATTACTTGAATGCAACTTTATCCTGGGGGCGTATGTTTTTTTTTTTTACACCACTGCGAGAGGAAAGCGAAGGTTTTTTGTACCTTTTTAGCATCTTGAGAGGAGACTATATAATAGGTTAGGGTTAGGGGTTAGGGTTCAGGTTAAGGTTATTTTTAAGGAATTTAGGGTTCTGAATTCCTGGCTATTTCCAAGATTGTCTCTTGAGAAGTATCAGTCATAGGAAACTTAGTAGACTCTATTCGGGTTGAAAAGTTGGGGTGTACCCCACGCTGTGGTGTAAAAAAAAAAAACACGCGTCCTGGGGCCAATTTCATAAGCAAAAATTTTGGATTAAGCATAGCACGAAAATTTGCTCAAGCAAGAGCGTATTTTATAAAGCTTGTTGTTCTGAGCACGGGAGGAGATTGCTCGCGCAACGCTGTCATCCGTTTTGTTGGTATGCCTTCATCGTCTGCTTTGATTATGTCAACATCAAAAAAATAATCGGTAATCTTTCAGTTTTGGGATGACTGTCACTACCACAGAAAAACCTAGCCTGGGTATCTGTTAGAATATAATGTCTCTTATTTTGTCGAGTGTTGCGACGAAAAAAAGATGGCATCGTGTTACCAAAACAAATGTAGGTTAGGCAAAAAAAAAAAAAATATATATTTATCGTAAGTTGAAGTCTCCCAAAATGATGCGGCGACGGGTTTTTTTTTTTTTTGGTAAGTGGATTTCAAGCAATAAAGTCAAGTTGACATGAAGCCAACAGGAATGTTTTTAATCAAAACATTTAAAAAAAACAAAAAACTTTGACGCGCACATTTAAAGTGGCCTTAGCATGTGGTTTGGTTTGCTTAAGCATAGAATTAGAAAATGGGTGCTAATGGTTTTTATAAAATATTTTTGGCTTTTCCATTGCTAGGTCATTCTCCCCCTGGAGCCAGTCCATCCCTTTGACCTGGCCATTCTAGGCGACCACATCTATTGGACTGACTGGGTCAAGCGGTCAGTCATCCGAGCTGACAAGTACACCGGTGGCGACGTGACGGTGCTGCAAAGCAAGCTGAGACAACAGCCTATGGGGTTGGTTATTGTGGCTGAAGACGTCAGCAAGTGTAAGTACACATAAAGCCCAAGCATTTTTATTTTCCTTACTCTGCTTTTTTTGCATGGTTCCGCTTTTTTTGTTGAGCATACCAGATTTTTTGTCTGCTTGGTTATTTGTTTACCCATGGGCCAAATTTTTTTCCCTGAACATAAAAAAAGGGCCCTCTATTGACCGATTCAGTAATGTCGCGAACCAGACTTGTCCAAGTCTATGACACTTCTGTCCGCGCCATGACACTTCTATGCGCGCGCGCGTGCATGTGAACCGGCCGAGCGTGCAGACCACGACTGCAACGATTCGCGATGCAGCCTTGTGCCGCGCCTCAAGTTGACCGGCTGCTACCAATGACAACATTCCACTGGCCGGCCCGTCAACGATTTTTTTTTTATTATTCACACTCATAAAAGGTACTTACACACGTTATTTTAAACTAAACTGGTTCTTGTGAACATGGAAAATGGTAGTTAAAATGTTGACATTGCATAATATGCTGGTGTTTCCAAAGCTGAAGCACTTCTCTCTACGCGCCCCCGCACCCTCCCAAAAAGCCCTGATCCCATAGCCATGCCCCTTCTGCGTTTTTTGAGTCTAGAACATATTAAATAGACCGATCCAGTAAGCTCCGCCCATTTTGGAATTGACCAATCACAGCCTCGGGTTCAGGAAACCAAAAAGTGGATCTCCATTTTGGTTACCCGAGTCCTCAAAATTTTGTGCACAGAGCTACGGCAAATGCAGCACGAGTGACGCAAAAACACAATAAACATCATTTTTATCAGTACAGAGGACCCTAGCCGGTTTAAAACGGATTGTATCCTAACCTACTTTTAATCCCTTCATAAATGTGTTTTTGTGTAAACGGAAAAAACTCACCAAGATTAGCTTGTTGTTTTGCTATGTTGTGCATTCACTGCATTCTAGATGTGTGTCGAGACGTTTTTGTTCGATGGGCGCATAATGCAGGCGTGTTGTACGTGCACGCACACGACCAAATACTTAAGTGCACATTTTGCCTTCGAAAGTGCAGTTTCTGTGTTCGTGTGCGTGTTTCAATGCGCGCTTACCAGGGCGCGGACGCTGACGCACTGCACGGCCACGCGACTCTACTTCACACGTGCCTCACATGTGTTTCATGTTGCTAGGCAATTTCTAAATGGGCGGAGCTTACTGGATCGGTCTATTGTGTATTATTTTACAGATTTACTAATGATAATATAGTGTTATTGTGTTAAAGGGGCGTGTTCAGATTTTTCCAGAAAATATATTTCATTGTAACCTAAGAATCTTATAAAATACCTCCCTATTAAAATACTATCCATTCATAAGCAAACAGGAAATTTACAATCTCCAATTTGGGGATGTAATCCCTGCACTGCTTAATATCGAAACCAGATAAATTAGTTTACAAAACATCGGTGTTCCTTGACGATATCCTTGAAAATATAAGTCTGTTTTCAATACTGGAGAGACTTCTTCACCAGGATCACAACTCTGTTCAATGCCAGTTATCTTCTCTCAAAACAAAAGAAATATAAGACCGATCTAAGAAGATAACTTAAGCAACAAATAGTGCAACAACATACATTGTACCTTTCTGAAAACCCTGTGTGCAAATATCCCATATAACGTATGTAACATAGGACACATACTTTGTGACATTTTGTTGTGTCCTTGTTACATACAGTATATTGGAAATTTGCACACAGGGTTTCTGAGAGGTAGGTTGTGGCACTATTTGTTGCAGTTCTTTAGCTGAAGTTATCTACTTAAATCTATCTTAATATATTTTGTTTTGTTTTGAGAGAAGATGAATGACATTGTACAAAGATATAATCCTGGAGGAAAAGGTCTCTCTAGTATTGAAAACAAACGCATATACGGATTGAGAACGCAAAATTTCAGAATGGTAATGAGAAAAATATGACACATGTATCAAAATCTCAACACCCATGGGAAAAATGGAGTAGAAAAAGGTAAATGACTACAAAGCTACATAAACAATGAGAAACCTAATTCATGCCTAATTGATAATTGCATTATTACTACTCAATGCTAGGTGTCCATTGGCCATGCATGACGCACAACGGCGGTTGTGATGAGATGTGTGGTACGGATGCCATAGGCCGGGTCACATGCTCCTGCAGTGAGGACAAAGTATTGCTGGACAACTACAGATGCATAAGTAAGTTCAATTTGTTTCTCTTTTGGTGTTTTTTTTTAATACGTGAAAAACAGTCATTTGAAAAAAAGAAAAAAAAATCCTAAATTGACAACATACTAATATTCCTAGTTTATTGTGAGTAGTGTAACTGATAGTTATTGCTGAACAGCATAAATTTAAATGTTCATGTTTTTTCAAACACCATTCTTCTGTTCACTCTGTCATTTCTCTATGCAGGTGCCAATCACAGCTGTTTCAGTATGGATGAGTTTATTTGCAGCGACGGTCAGTGTATCAACTATGAGGATACGTGTGACAAGTTTGCACAGTGTCAGGACAGATCTGATGAGAGTGATTCTTACTGCCGTTAGTCTTGCACAGTTTTTCTTTTCATGTTCCCAATTTCCCATTTACATAAAGACTTAAGCCTGGTTGCAAATGGTACTGAAAGTAAGCCCCTAAGTGATGTGATAATGCTAGTCTTAAATTGGACTCCATTCATACCACTTCGTTTAGGTTGGCGTAGCGGTACTTTCCTCGCCTTCCACCTCTGTGGCCCTGGTTCGAATCCTCTCTGAGTCAGTATGTGGATTGGGTTCTCAGTCCCTGCTTGATTCTGTTTTCCCTAAACAGAATTGTGTAGGGGTTTTCCTTCCCACCTCTTAAAACTGAGCATTTCTTCATCGTCTTCTCTTCACAGGTTTCCTCAGGCTTACGAGCTACAGTGCCTCAGGCACTTTTGAGGAATCCTTGGTTTCAATACCAGAAAGAATTAATAAAAATAATAATTACATTCTCTTCTTTCGATGAAGAAGAATAGCTCTATTCGACAAAGAGATCACTTCAGACAACGAATCAAAACTGTAATTTGAGCGAGCTGTTTGTTTGACAAACGATTTGGCAGGCGTGGTTACACTTTCGCCTTGCATCGAGCGTCAAGAATCTAGTAAGCGTTTTTTGACTCGCTACTGTGTGAACGGCGTATTAAACTGAAAACCGCACTGATTACTCACAAAGACAGATGCTCGACGCGCATGTGCGATCAGGTCACCGTGGTGTTGCACAGCTTAATTCCATCTCTGTTAGCAGTTACCTGAAGTGAACGGTTCCGCTGTTCATTCAATTTTTGTTTGATCTCCATTAAGTGTGGTGTTAATGCGCACTTCATTAATTAACAATTATTAACTAATCTTTATCTAGCGAAGTGATTTCCCTAACATGAATGGGTCAGTGATGACATTTAGATGGTCTTAAGTTATTTTTAACTCGACTCTTTTAATTTCATGGAATCTGTCTTTGTTAAAATTGACAGGATTTTCCTGACAGAATCTTGAGAAAAGATTTACTCGTGCACCTGAACAAAATATATTTATATTTTCCTGATTTGTTTTCACTGGCAGAAACTCGAGACTGTCGTCGTGGCTACTTCCGATGCCGAAATGGTCGGTGTGTCCCAAAAATTCACCGATGTGACTACCATAATAACTGTGGAGACAACAGTGATGAGCAGAGATGTGGTTAGTATTGATTGCTTTCCGGTGATGTAACCCCTTCCATCCACCATTTTGGTGGTCATTTTTCATGACCCACGTGGCTCAAATAACCGGCAAACAGAGCAAGAAAAGCGCATTGGTTGCACTTACCTCTGTTGCTTGACCTTGCTTTATGTTGTTGCGCCATGGCTGTTGTATCGAGAAAGATAAAAACGTATTTCTTCAGGCTAAAAATCGCGATCAAGTAGAAGCACTCTTGTTTTTACAAGCGGAGTGCATGCTCAATAATTTGAACGTATCGCAGCGCGCGCGTGCGGCATCTTCGAATAAAAATACGCTGGTGAGTATTTTTACGCGTGTTCACGTGCGTCTATTGGCGCGCACGTGTAGGCACGTGACTGTTGACCACCAAACATTCCCGGATGTTCTACGTCACGGAAAGCAATCAATAGACCTTTGTAATAAAATGTTTGTTGTTGGTTGGTCAGTTTTTAAAGCATGTTGACCAGGGCTGTAGTTTAGTCTGTCACCATTACCAAACAAAATTTATGCAAAAATTGATGAGTGCGTATAACGACGACCAATTTTCAACACAGGGTGGTTCAGATATGTGAGCCATGCCACCGAAAGTAGGCGCTTGTCGCACAGGCCAGAACAGAGATAATGGCTAATTTATGCATGTATGTCAAGTAGGGCATTTTTTATCGATACCAGAATTTCTGCATGAGACCACCTATTAAGTATTCATCTATCACCGAAAGAAGTTTAAGTGAATAAATACTACCAGAAAACAGCATTTTAAACGTCTAAAACATGTGAAATAACCCAATTCTGGCATATTACAAACTGTTCTAGAGGAACAATTTGTTTTGGGGGGCGGGGCGTTAGGACAGGCGAAGAGGGTTAAAAAGGCATTGCGTACAAAAGTGAGTACTGCTATTCTTGTTCATTCTTGCTGAAACACCACCCACACATGTTTTCCTATAGGTATAGGGCTTTTGGAGTCATAATTTGCATGGTTGCTAAGGACTTTATGCCTTAACAGAAGTACAACCTTCTACGCCATTTTTCTCTAAAGTGCTTCTTAAAAAATTGTGCTCTTGGTCATCACGGGAATGGTCATAACTTGGTCAATTTTTGACGGATTGACACAATGCTTGTAGTTTTTTTAAGCTTATAATATATTCTATCTGATTAAGTCATCATCTCCATTTGCAAGAGCCTACTTTTAGTGGAGTGGCTCACATATAAACAAAGAGCACATCGTCTATGCTAGACTTCTTTACTTTGATGTTACTAATACTGACATCTTCACTGAACACATTCACTCTGTTGCATTTTGACATTTTCATTACAGGCGACTGCAACAGCTTGGATGAGTTTACATGCAACAGTGGAGAGTGTGTCTCAAAGAGCAGCGTGTGCAATGCCAAAGCAGATTGCACAGACTCGTCCGATGAGACAAACTGCCGTAAGTTGAGTTCTCATCACTCATGCTTGTTGTTCTGGTCCAACATGAATTTTTCCAGAATTTTGTTTTCTTTTCTAACCCAACAATCATATAAAATACCTCCCCAAAATACTATCCATGGGAAGAAAACAGGGAATTTGAAAACTCTAATTTGGATGTGAGTCTTTTCACAGTAAAGGGGGCATTTTGGCAACACAGACTATATTTTCCAGAAAATACCTTTGTCTGGTCTAAAAAAAAAAATAAAACAAGTTTGTTGTTCTGAAGAGATAACTTAGGCCCCAAAAGGGTTACAAATAGTGTGACAACATGCCTTTCAAAAAATCCTGTACAAATTTCCAATATACGCTCGTTACAGGGACGGCCTAAAACGTAACACAAGTGTCCGTCCCGGTTACGAGCGTATATTGGACATTTGTACATGGGGTTTTCAGAAAGGCATGTTGTCTCACTATTTTTAACCCTTTTTGGGCCTAAGTTATCTCTTCAAAACAACTTAAAATTATTTCTTTTATTTTGAGACCAGACAAAGGTATTTCTTCAAAAATATGGTCTGTGTTGCCAAAATGCCACCTTTACTGTGAAAAGACCCATGTGGAAGCAAGAAGTGCATTGCAACCGGATAAATTACACCCGTTTCATACTGGCGCACCAGAGTCGTGCCAAACTAAATTATCCCAGAAATTTGAATTAAGTTCGACGTATAAAACAATTTGGAGTTACTTGGTTCGCCAGAAGTCGAAAGATCGATTGTTCCAGTCAGAGTGACTTGGTTTCAGATGTTGAATCTTTATTCTGTGCACAGCTTGCACTAAGAACGCCTGTCTGAAACCAAATTTTAATCGGAAATACAATTAGTTTGGCGCGACTCTAGTGCGCCTGTATGAAACGGGTATTACACGACTCACAATAAGTTAGGGATATTATTATTATTATTATTATTATACATTACTTATATAGCGCCAGAATCCAAAAAAGCTCTAAGGCGCTTTACATTAAAATTAGGATAAAAACGTACATCAAAACTAAAAATACATTAAAACAAACTACATGTACTAGTTAAAACATTTAATAAAAAGATAGGTTTTCAAAACTTTCTTGAAGACACTGAGGCATACGCAGATATTTTATTGAGGTATGCATTCCGCTTGAATGATTTTGTATATGATTAGACAATTGTATCTGCATGACAGACACACCTTGTCACAGGAATAGGTTAAAATAGTCATTTGAAAAAACAGAACTCCAAAATTGACAACATACCAATATCCCTAACTTATTGTGAGTAGTGTAGTTTACAAAACATCGGTGGTTGTTTGACGATCCTTGAATATATGTGTCTGTTTTCAATACTGGAGAGACCTTTCCTCCAGGATTATATCTCTGTACAATGTCATTCATCCTCTCTTAAAACAGAAGAAATATCTTAAGATGGATCTAAGGAGATAACTTCAGCTAAAGAACTGCAACGAATAGTGCCACTACATACCTTCCTGAAAGCCCTGTGTGCAAATATCCAATATACCGTATGTAACAAGGACACCAAAAAATGTCACAAAGTATGTGTCCAATGTTACATACGTTAAATAGGAAATTTGTACACAGAGTTTTCAGAAAGGTATGTTGTTGCACTATTTGTTGCTTAAGTTATCTTCTTTGATCTGTCTTAAGATATTTCTTTTGTTTTGAGAGAAGATAACAGGCATTGCATAGAGTTATGATCCTGGTGAAAAAGTCTCTCCAGTATTGAAAACAGACTTATATACGTATTGAGAGTGTGGAATTTTGGATTGGTAATGAGAAAACCGTGACACATATGGTATCAAAATGTCAACACCCATGGGAAAAATGGGGGTCTAAAAAATGTGATCTGGATACGCTCCTTTAAGCAAGGCACCCTGTGTCGAATTGCTTTTCATTGCCAAGGAGTAAATTGTGATTATTTCTGTTTTTTTTGTTTTGTCTTCTTCTATGATAGCCAACATTAGCTGTAATGATTGGCTGCGTAACATGCGTGGTGTCCCACCCGATACTGAGCTCATTAGCTGCAATACCTCATCCGTGTGTATCCTACCTATGTTCCGATGTGATGGAAGCAACGATTGCGGCAACGATGCAGATGAACAGGGCTGCCCAATCTGTAAGTATCCCATTTCACGTACTTTTGTAAAAAGGTCATTCCATGAAAATGGTCCACAGTGTCACGTAGCAAGAATAGCATAGTATGTGACTTTCTAAACTGCACCTCCATTTTAAAAGTGAAGAAGTTGGGGCGCCAGCATTAGGGACCATCCATGAAGTACGTACGCATGGAGGGGGAGAGGGGGCGGGGTCGGAGCCAATGCGTGCCAATGTTAAAGTCAATGGATGACGTCACAGATTTTGCCAAAAAATGCGTACAGAAGTGAGGGATGCTCTAAAAAGTCGGCACATTATTTTTGTTTTTTTGGTTGTAGTCACAATGGCTACCATCAGCTCCAGCTGCCCAACCAATTTCTTCAGATGTCCCAATGGACACTGCATTCGTAACACCTGGCGGTGCGATCGCGACGATGATTGCGGGGACGGTGCTGATGAACCTGACTCTTGTGGTGAGTACAAGTTGTTAAAGGCACGGGCTCGTCAGCAATGTGCGCACGCCAAATTCGTGCCACGAAATACGCAGCAGCTCCATGCCTTAGCTGCATATTTCGCGGCACGAATTCTGTGCGCGCGCATTGCTGACGAGCCTGTGCCTTTAAACATTACGAAGGAACGGATTTGGTGCTGTTAGACATTACTTATTGTCATCCTCTTAACCTAATGCATAAGTTATATACAAATTTCAGTTTAATAAAAGTTTCTCTTGTAATTAAGTTGACATCAAAATATTCACATAACAGCTTCATTATGCATCACTGCATAAAGCTTCTGTGTGCTGACAATTCCCCCTCTCAGATTGACTGCGTTTTTCTATCAAAAAGTGGAGAAAACGTTTGCATTTCTTTTGTTGCTCAAAATATTTTTGCAATTTTGGATTTTTGCCAATTTTGGATTTTTGCCAAAAATCCACTCTTCATGAAAGGCACCTGCTTGACCCATCACAGACATGATTTACATCTGAATTCAGATTTGTTTTTCTTCCCCAAAACTCCTGTTAGTTTGTGTTTTATTTAAACAGTTTCCTATTTTTTCTGTAAATTCAGTTTTTCAGTAAAAAAAAAGAAAGAATTGCCCAACTCCAATTTTTCTCAAAACCAGTAAATATGATTTGGCAATTAGGTTATAAGGGCTATATTTATGCATTACTGTGGGCAAGACAATTTTCGGTATGGTGCCTTCTCACCATGGAAATGTAATAAAAAGTGTGGGATGAGAGAAAAATTATGGTGCTCATTGGGATTTAAATCGAAGACTTCTGAGAAAGTCCAAAAGTTGACATTTACGTTTCAGAGACTGAGAGCTTGTAAGGTTTCACATATTCACATTATATTAATTAAAACTCATGTTCTTTAAGCATCCTTGATGGAAGTATTATTTCTAGAAAACTGATTGTAATTAGGCATGAAAACTCCCTGTTTCAGTCATACTCAGTGTACGTCTACAACATGTTTAATGCTTATTGAGAATGGCATTACAATAAGTTTTTTAGGAATTACACTTCCATCAAAGATGCTTGGATAACGTGTTTAAAATCAAACAACTTAAATACGTGAAGCATTACAAGCCCTCAAAGTCTCTGAAATGTAAGTATGAATTTCGGAATCCTTCAGCTGCTTTCCCAGCTGAGGCACAGTGGTATAGTCCCTCATGTTTTCCACAAGACCTTTGACACACCAGGCAGATGCTTTACCAGCTGAGCTATGAGGCACAGTGGTATATTCCCTTATGTTTTCCACAAGACCTTTGACACACCAGGCAGCTGCTTTCCCAGCTGAGCTATGAGGCACAGTGGTATACTCCCTCATGTTTTCCACAAGACCTTTGACACACCAGGCAGATGCTTTACCAGCTGAGCTATGAGGCACAGTGGTATAAGCCAGTTCGGAGTCTCGACTGCACATGCGTCTCCCGACTTTGACGACCGATGGTTTGAGATAAACAAAGGCGCACCCTGTACGTATGCAACGTTGTTTATCTCAAATGACCTTTGACACAATCCCATAGCGTGCGAGACTCCGAACTGGCTTATACTCCCTCATGTTTTCCACAAGACCTTTGACATACCAGGCAGATGCTTTACCAGCTGAGCTATGAGGCACAGTGGTATACTCCCTCATGTTTTCCACAAGACCTTTGACACACCTGGCAGATGCTTTACCAGCTGAGCTATGAGGCACAGTGGTATACTCCCTCATGTTTTCCACAAGACCTTTGACACACCTGGCAGATGCTTTACCAACTGAGCTATGAGGCACAGTGGTATACTCCCTCATGTTTTCCACAAGACCTTTGACACACCAGGCAGATGCTTTACCAGCTGAGCTATGAGGCACAATAGTAAACTTCATGTTTCCCCTACGAACCCAATTTTTCTCTCGTTGTTGTTAGGAAAGTACTACAGCAAAACCTTGATTAATGAGATGTCCTTGAGACTTTGCAGATTATCTTGTTATAACAGGAACCTTGGTGAACCTGAGAAAACAATCTTTCATGACGTAAATGTGTACTTTGTTATATTTCTTTTGTAGTGTACAACTGCACAGATGAACAGTTTCAGTGCACAAACAAACAATGCATTCCAAAGAAGTGGACGTGCGATGGGGACTCTGACTGTGAAGACCACTCGGACGAACTCACAAACTGCGGTAGGTTGGAAATTGAAAACCCATGCAGTATGTATAATGTAGGAAAGAAAATGGCATCACACCAGATTTTTGGGGACTGCTCATTCAAATATTCGATCGTCCATTGAATAATGGAATATTTGAAAATGCACAGGCCTAGCTCATGCCATAGCTCACTTACATTGAGCTTGTGCCAATGACTTCATTTTGGGAGTCAAAAAATGCCGCGTCGTTCTGGAAGCAATGTGCGTGCGCATTGTGTGTGTCCATAGCGCACGTAACGCGCTATGTTGAGGCTCCCATTGGTAAACTAAACCGCGTTACGCCCACCAGAGACACACACAACACGCACGCACATCGCTTCCACAATGACTCAGCATTATTTGACTCCCAAAATGACGTATTCGCACGTGTTCGAAGGGGGTCAATAGAGGCATTCAAGTAGCTTAGACTGTGTAACACCAACTTACACCAGAGCGTTCTTTTTGCCATCACGTGATACATGTGTCTGCACTGGTGGCTGACTCCACTGCCCCAACTCGTGGGTGGGTGTCTGGTGGAAGGCTCAGTGTAATGACATCACCTAGTATCTGCGTGGAAGTTGCGAGTAGTAAAACATGGCGAGCAATTTGGAATCACAATGTATGCATAAATGCACATATTTATGACAAGAATAGAATGGAACAGGGGTGTAGATGCATTTTCCTAAGTCAGTTCATGTCTGTGGACATTGACAAGGTTTAACATTATCTTTAGGGCAACTAATTTCATGTGGCGCCTGCTTAAAGGGCCTGAAATGCTCAATAACTTATGCACAGTTTTTGCTGCATATGAAGGATTACTTGTATAGAAAGACAATCCTACTGTTCATTTTGATGCCCCATGAATAACAAAATGGCATTTTTCAAATTTCTTCACATAAACTCACAGAAAGAGGGCGCTGTTTGGGGCATGTCACTTTAGGAACACACAGCAGAAAAGCAAAGAAAATACATAAGACTTCAAACTGGAATTGTGGAAAAATGCTGCAGTTTCCATTCTTAGTTTTTTCATGGTTTGCAACAGGCAACATGTAAAACAAACCCAAACCGTCATGGGTTACAAAAGTTTCAGCAAGTTGGAGAAAATTGTTGAAACTTTTGTGCACAGTTAAATGAGATTTTACTGTGTTTTCCTAATGTGACATCACCACTTTGCTCATGCATATGTAAATTTTCATTAGCATAAAAATCAAAAACCTTGATTTTAACCCCCCAAACAACTTCCAAGTAGGGTTTTTATGATTGTAAATTAATGGACTAGTTCCATAGCACAGATTTCATTGATAAAAACACCATTTCAGGGGCCCTTTAATTTTTTTGCAGGAATCAGACGATAACAGTTTTTTTTAAAGGCTTCCCCGGTGTAAACCCTGTGGAATTCAGTGTAAGCTATTAGAATGCCACTTTCATGTACTTTGAAGTACATGAAGCTGAAATTAGTTTCAGCACATGGTTGACAATTTCGGATGGTTTTTATTCAAAGGAAATAAAAAGCTTGAAACACTACTTCAGCACCACTTAGGGTGGATTCACACTGACCCTTTTTGCATGTAAATTTGACGTGTGTCGCTTCGGTCAAAAACGGCGTGTAGGGAATTTTGAGTGAAACGATAAACCACAGAATCAACTTGGGCGGAAATTTCCTCCACAACGCTTTTAATAAAAGCGACGCGCGTCAAAATTGCGCGCGCAAAAGTTCAGTGTGAAATTACCCTTAATTTGGTTGTTATTGTATTATCTCGACAGAAGAGGCAACGTGTGCCATTGGATTTTTCCGCTGTGTGAGCAACAGGCGATGCATACCCAGCTCATGGGTGTGTGATGGGGACAATGACTGTGGAGATGCGGCAGATGAACAGTTGGATCTGGGATGTAGTGAGTATTGGCTAAACGGTGTTATAATTGTGGTCTAGTGCATTGTGTAATGTGTTGCAGTGTTGTGTTGTATTGCTGTGTTGTAATGTAGAGGTCTCGTAAGCAAGACGTCAGTCATAATGCAATAAAGACAATGACATCCAACCTGGGGCCAATTTCATAAAACATGTTAGCACCCGATTTCTGATTAAGCAGAGCTCTCTCCATTTCATAAAACTGTTTAGGCACTAGCAAACCAATAGGAAATAAGAAACTGTCCTATTTGATACGGTCTATTATTAAGCCACTCGCATTGTAATATTTCTTGTGGCAGATGTGACACGTTGTGATCCTGAAGAATACGCCTGTCTCAACCGACGCTGTATCCAGCTAGCCTGGGTCTGTGATAGGGATGATGACTGTGGGGATAATTCTGATGAACCCGATACATGTGGTAAGCTACTGGCTAATAATATGAAGTAGTTTTTACATAGAACTAGACCAAATTTACAGAGGCCTAACATTATTGGTTACACACAACAAGTGTGAGTGGATTGCAGAATAAATTAGTGGGTTTGCTTCCCATATACCACATGGCAAAGAGTACTCATAATTGTTGGTATTCTATGATACAAATTGGATAACAAATTTGCTAATAATAATAATAATAATATCACTTAATGCTGCAAAGGGACGACACGCCGGTAAGACTTTGCCAAACTACCACCGAAATTTCGGCTAAAAGACATCGATTGGACACCAAAATTCTGTTACCCAAAGCTTCCGAAAATGGTTCCAGACCTAAGAGAGATGGTTCTAGACCTAATAAAAATGGTTCTCGATTTGAAAAAGATGGATTTTGACCTAAAAAAAAGATTTTGACTTCCAAAATATTGGGCCTACACCAAATTGTCGACTTAATAGAGCGTGTCGTCCTAATAGGGCTCTCTACACAAAAAGTGTCTACCCATTGGATAAAATAGAGAAATAATTATAATGGTGGATTCTTGTATAGCACACATGTCTGTCCTACTGGGTACTCCTGGTGCTGTTGCCATTATTACAGCTGCCGTTGGGAAATCACCAGAACCATTTCACTTCAACTAGGTGGCTGCCTGGCCAAGGCACACAACTCTATCAGCAGTTAGATTGTGGCATTCACCCTAACATATCGCTTGGGTTGACGAGGCAATTGAGAGTAAGTGTCTTGCCAACAGACACAAACACGTTGGTACAAGTGGGGCTCGAACCCATAACACTTCGATCATGAGCACGGCTGTGTACCCACTAGACCACACATGCCTTCAAGCTGCCTTCAAGCTACCCTCCCCCACCTTGCGCCTCTAAAATTAAATATTTAGGATTGAAAATCTGCATTTGCAAGCTGCTTTGGAAGAATTAGTCTGCCCCCTCCAAATTGTTGTGTACCCCTTTGCTTCACCACTTTGAGAAGTCTGGGGATGCCACTAATGGGCCTAGTGCTAATTTCATAAAGCTGTTTAGCAGAACAAAATTGCTTAATCCCAAATTTATTTGTAAAAATGGGTTAGCAGTCAAATTTGTATGTCAACTTGTGTTCTTAGCAAGAATAGCAGAACAGTCAATTATAATCAGGGGTGTGAAATTTTAGATTTTAATCTGATTTCAGATTTTTTTTGTATGTACCAAAATTTTATTTCAGCTTTTTTTTCTCCCGACATGACATAAATTTCCTCTCATTTCCCCTATGCGTAAGCGTTGATTTTATTTTCCGCTTTTTTTCTACAGTACGGTACTTGCCACTTGCTAGCACACACCATGTGCAAGCCAGCATTCAGTACAAAATTCCATTCTTGAAGCCATATAATGCACCAACTAGGGACAATAATTCATCAAGATGTCAGTGCAACTTAAGCGTGCCCCATACCCCACACTGTTAGGGCTTAGCAATTTCAGCTTCACGATTGCAGTTTCCGATTTTTTCAGATTTGTTTTGGGTTCTCCACTCACACCCCTGTATAATACACATCAGATACTATTTTGTTGTCTGCAGAGTACACAACGTGCCAGGCTGGTCAGTTTACCTGTGCCAATGGGCAGTGCCTGCACAACTCCTGGGTGTGTGACGGGGAGGGGGACTGCCGGGATCAGTCAGATGAAGCTAACTGCAGTAAGTTGGACTTAATTAGATTTTACTACTTAAGTTCCATTGAAAAAAAAGATAATTACTACATTACAGAGTTGCAATTGACCCTTTGCTCCGGCGGCCATGACAGGGGTCAGGTTTTCTTGTTAACAATTTTTTTTTATTAAATTTTTTATTAAATTTTTTTTTAAACAGCAACTGAGGCTCCTCCCACTGATGACTGTGATCCAGATGACACTAAGGTTGGCTTTCACTGTAGAAATGGGAAGTGCATACCGGTAAGCCAAGTGTGTGACAATAGTAACGACTGCGGTGATGCCTCGGATGAGAGATCTTGTGGTAAGTTTAGAACAGCAATCTCAAATTTCCCTTTTTAAAATAATGTTTTGAAGCCTAAAGCCAGTATATTGTGCTGCACTATATGTGACCGACTCTGGCAAAACCCGACGCTTCTCGGCATTTCCCATTACGTGATATGGGCCCACAACCTTAAAAAATGGCCTCTGGGACCAACTTGAAAATTTGGCAGAATCAACTTGAACATCGGGATACATTCAAGATTTGTTTTGTTGTTTGAACTGTCTCAAGATTCCTCATATTATTGACAAAAAATTAAATAATCAAACTTTAAAGACCAATAGCTCCATTTCACT
Organism: Henricia sp. BOLD:AAB3569; assembly: GCA_037783545.1. Classification (NCBI taxonomy): domain Eukaryota; kingdom Metazoa; phylum Echinodermata; class Asteroidea; order Spinulosida; family Echinasteridae; genus Henricia; species Henricia sp. BOLD:AAB3569. The sequence goes on along the minus strand of JBBELK010000099.1, from coordinate 1,737,447 downwards.
TTTTCTGATCTGTCATACTTTAATTGGTCATAACTTCGCCAAAAATTGTCAGAATTTCCTCAAACATGTTTTAAAAGATATCTTTTTGTATGCACACAAGTGTTGGGTTTTGCTGGAGCCGGTCACATATGGAAAAATCTGCTAGGGAAATCTTTGCAGAAAACAAATCTACTAGGGAAAGAAACATTTGCTTGGGAAATGCACGTGGCTCTGTTGTTCTCTCCCTCCGTCTGGAGGACCAAACAGAGTTTGGTGATGTGAAACCAATCTATATCGACTTTTATTCTACACATAAAACTGTAGAACAATATTTGGAGTGTCACAGTTTTAGACAGTGCCATCATTCTCTTGCTACTAAAAACGTCTACAAATTTTGCTAAAAATTATGCAAAAAATTCTGCTGGATTTTTGCTTGAATTCAATTATCTAAAATTAATTCTGCTATAGTATTTTGCTAAAATCCTGCGAGAATTCTGCAGAAATTCATCCTGTCTAACCAATTTTGGCAAGTTTCAAAGTGAATATCTGAGAAAAATGAAATTTTTGACAGGTCCGGGGTTGTCGACGCTGACAGGCTTGCCCAGGGTAGTCAAAAATGACCAAAAATAATATTTTTTAAAAAATGTCTCAGAAATAATCATAAAGAAAAATTATGAACCTATTTCTGCAGTTTTCAAAATACATTTTTAAGAAAAATTTGATTGTTGACAGGTCCGGGGTCGTCGATGTCAATAGGTCTGGGGTAGTCAAATTCAACACACCAAAAATCAAATTTTCTGAAAATATCTCAGAAATGACTTAATATTTCAGTACTTGATGTACCAGGGGATTACTGGCCCCTAAGCATCAGAATGCCAAAGTCATGCCAAAGTTATCATAGGTTGCTGAACCATTTGTATTGCCTGTGACAGGTTTAAATGAATGCCAGGATCCATTCAGCCGGCCTTGTCACCATATGTGTGAAGACCAACAAGTTGGCTTCAAGTGCACATGCTACGATGGATATAGACTGCTCAATGATAGCTCGTCTTGTGAAGGTAATGGGACATGTTACTTTCTAGGGCTGTGCCAATTATTTTTATATACCTCATGCGTAGATTCCTGTCATCTGATTGTTCAAAAGTGAGGGCATTGAATCAGCTAGACCCGTAGTCATTACTATGCCCGTAGTCATTTAGCCGGTTCCGGACGCGCGCATAACATGTGTAGCATAGCTGTGCACCAACTATGCAGCTGCGCGCTTCACGTAAACATTCAGCAGGACGGTAATTGCGGAATCTCGATGAAGTCGTTTTTTGTCGTCTGTCATAGATGATGATAAAGTCCTTAAGAAAGTAAGAGAAGTGACCTACAGTGAAAACTGTGTCGGGTGAAATGTGCTACAGTCAAACTTGCTCTTCCGGCCACCTCTATAAAACGGCCACTTGCCTAAACCGGCCAAGACTGTTGGGTCCCCAATAAACACATCACCCAGGTAAGAATTGGAAACTTGACCATGCATTACTATTTTCCATGAGACTGCTGCAATTTCCATGGAACTGTTTTGTGGGAAAAATCCAAAATTAAGATTTTTTTTAAACCTGCTTAATTCTTAAAATGTGCCTAATTCTTTTTTTCAGCTCAGTAGTCATGTGTTTTTTACATGTATAGGCCTATGCAAGGTCTGAGGCAATGATGGTCAACTTCTCAATTCTTTCCGAAAAATCCTGGTATCATGTAAAAATGTTACTTTGATATGTTTAAAAAAACCACAAACTTATAATTAAGATAAAAAAAAGAAATTCATTGGTCTTGGAAAAACTTACTTGTCCTGTAAGTTGTGCATGGGATCTCAAGCACGTACATTGTGGCTGGGTGTGGTATTCTTTCGGAATTAAACTCCTAACATGCCTGCTGATATCTGCGTCTTTTGTTATTAATCCACATTACCAACAATGTTGTTTGGATGAGCAAGTATTTTACTTTTTACATTTCAAAGATTATTTTCTTGAACTTTGAGAGAAGGAAATATCTTTGTCCAGGTACACTGCACACTTGAATTTAGCTGAATTGCAATTGTTTCTTGATGTACATGGCCATACATTGTATATAAACAATGCAAATATGCAAATACATATTCATGTGCATTTGTGTGTACACCTGCATATAAAGGCCACTTGTCTATAGTGGCCACTTTTGCCCGGTCCCTTGGGTGGCCACTATACGCAAGTTTGACTGTACTAAAGTGACAGGTGATTATGCTACAATTTGTTTGTGTAAATATACAACTTTTCCGCACTTAACCACACTTGCTCCATCCTTCGGAAGGGATGTAAAGTCGTTGGTCCAGTGTGTTAGGTAATTGGTAACGCACTCTAAAGATCCCAGAGCATTCTTTCGTAAAGAGCAAGGGGATTCCCCGGTGTCTCTGGCCATTTCTAATTCTAATTCTTCATGGGTTTCCTCACGCTTCCGAGTGACAGTGCAATGAGCACTATTGAGGAATCCGTGGTATGAATACCAGAAAGAAATAATAATAATAATAATAAATATAATAATATAATAATAAATATTCACCATCGTATTTCATTCAAAGACTATTTAGGGACTCATCCCGGGGTTTGCTCGCCTCGGCGAGACAAGGTGTTACCCTGCCCCGTGGTTGATCTCCCTATAATAAAGTTCACTCATATTACAATGTTAATTTAGACCTTTTGAATAAAACTCGCATTTCACACGGGACGGTGGAACAAGAACCCCTACTTATCCTGGGAGACGGGGTGTGGGGGATTGACCAGACACTCGGTGCCTTTGTCCCTTCATCACCCGGAGGTAAGCGGACCTGTAAAAATACCGGCGGGGCCCGGGCCCTTAAACTGCAAGGGAAACGGCCGACCTTGCGGGATTATTTAGACGCGGTGCCGTGTGTCTGGGGGATCCACTATGACCGGCCTCCTCGGGGTTGCCTTGGAAAACTACCCAGATTCCACGTAGTACTTATATACAACGTTTCTTCAATTTTATTGAAATATACCACTTGTTATCTATACAACTAATTCCAAGATCATATATTTTCCACAACTTACATGATTTTATCAATTTTAATCAAAACCAAACATTTTTATATATTAACATAATCCCGCCATGAATATGGCCTCTGATGCCGGCATGGCGTTAAACCACAAACTCACTCACTCACTCACTCGTATTTCATTCAAGATGCCGCGCGCGCTGCGATACGTTCAAATGATTGAGAATGCACTCAGTTTGTAAAAACAAAAGTGTTTTTACTTGATCGCGATGTTTAGCCTGAAGAAATACGTTTTTATCTTTATCGATACAACAGCCATGGCGCAACAACATAAAGCAAGGTAAGTGCAACCAATGCGCTTTTCTTGCTCTTTTTGCCGGTTATTACTCGGGCCACATGGGCCATGAAAAATAGAAACCAAAATGGTGGATGGAAGGTGTTACGTCACCGGAAAGCAATCAATAGAATAAATGTGTTTCCATATAGTCAATCTTTCTTCACATGTGGTTCCGACTTCATAAAAGGGCAAATTTCATAAAACATGTTACGTTTATCAAAAATTTTGAATTAAGCATAGCAGGAATATTCGCTCAAGCAAGGGCGTATTTCATAAAGCTTGTTGTTCTAAGCGCGCAAAGAAAGTGCGTGCGCAACGCTGTCGTTTGTTTTGTTCGAACGCGTTCATCGTCTGCTTTCATCGTAACCATCATCGGTTATGTTTCCATTTTGGGATGATTATCACTACCACAGAAGACCCTTGCCTGTTTCTGACTGAAATATTTCAACAACAGCTGAAAGTTGTGTATCTGTTCGAAAATGTGTCTCGAATTTTGCCGAGAATAGCGAGGAAACAAGATGGCGTCACGTTAGCAAAAAATCGGGAGGTTAGCATGCCGTTTGGTTTGCTAGTGCTTAAACAGTTTTATGAAATGGAGAGAGGGCTGCTTAATCAAAATCGGGTGCTAACATGTTTTATGAAATTGGCCCATGGTCTGAAGTGTATCACAAAGGCCTTTTACCCCATTGTTTTTTGTTTTTGTTTTTACAGATATCAACGAATGCGTGGAAACCTTGCCTTGTTCCCAGGGTTGTCTCAACTCAGCCGGCTCTTACCGCTGCTACTGTGCAGAGGGCTATAAAGCTATTCCCAATGATCTAAATAAGTGTATTTCAGGCGATACTGGTGGTAAGTGATAGATGACATTATATGACCCGGGGCTTGTGAAATTCCTAGTTATTTAAAGACAGATTACATGATTGGGAAAACTTTTAAAAACAGGAACACCAGCATTACAAAACTAAAGAATAATGTTGATAAACTGCCTTGAAGAAATTTCACCCACATAGATGCAGTAATACTTCAAAAAACTTGAAAAATCCATGCTTTTGTTTTTGCTGAATGAATGGTAAAAAAATTGTCTGCCGACAATTTCTTTCAAAAGCACTTTTTGTTGGCAATTTATCCAACAAAGGTACTATTTTACACGAGAAAAAAATCATGTGGTGTTTGCTACCATTGCTATTAACACTTTTAGTCGGGTTTTTCTCGTCAACTCATGAAGTAAAATTTTGGATAACTGCAAATGATGTATTGAGGCTTTAAATGCTTTGTTGTTATCAATCAGTATCTTGGAAGATGGGATTAATGTGAATAAGTCTGATTCCTACCTTCCAACAGACTTCAAGGCAGAAGTCGTATTCTCCAATCGTTACTACATTCGCACAGTAGACATGTACGGTGCTAATTACAAGTCGGTAGCAGCTCATCTGACCAACGCCGTAGCACTGGACTTTGACTATGAGGAACAGATGATCTACTGGTCGGATGTCACGCATCAAAACAGCACCATCAGTCGCATGGCCAAGAATGAGACTGGTGGCACCATACAGGTAAGCAGTGTTGTAGTCGGGTTACAAATGCATTTCAGGTGTCAGGGTCTTGCAGGGGCAGCCCAGCGGGGACCGCCCTGCGGGGACCGCCCTGCGGGGACCGCCCTGCGGGGACCGCCCTGCGGGGACCCTTATAAAAGAGCTACTAAAGCAAATTTTGATTTCTCCTCTAAATTAAGAGTCTCGGTTATGGGTCATTCCATGAAGTTGAGGAACACGGTTTCCGTGTTACATCCACAATCATTTTTACTTTTTTGTTTGCCCTTGATAACCTAATGAATCAATACTATTCAGAAATTCAAGCTGTTGGATAAGAGAAATTTAAAACATTCATTACTTGTAACAAAATCCTCATGTATTTAAATTTAGATGTCAACTAAATAGAATTTTTTTCAAATGTAGGTGTGACATTTGGTGCTTTTTAGCAGATTTTCTTGAATCACACAGAAATTTCAAATTAAAAAGGATTGTTTAGTTTGAGAACTGTGTGTTAATTTCAAGTTCAACATGAAAACATTTGTAGTTGGAGTGAAAGCAGTTGAACTGTATTGGTTTCCAAGTTACATCCACAACCACCACTTTGTTGAATAATTTAAAATGGCGGCACTTTGTCAATACTGAAGACCCCCAAATTACTCCCAAATTACCCCCAAACAGTGTAAGCCCCCACATCATGCAACATCGTTATATAAATGGTGATTCATTGCTCCCTTGTTGACCATTTTTGTGGAAATGAAGAAATGTCACACTTTGTTCCTCAACTTCATGGAATGACCCATATATGTCTTTACATTTATTTTCACATCACTCAAAACAATTACAATATTTGTTATCACTTTGACTGTCATCAATTCATGGTCTTGGCAAGTTTATCTCAGATCGATGTGGACCACCCAGTCTTGCATAATGGATTTGAGGTGCATGACACTCTCGGAAGGAGCTGTTCCTTCACAAATTATGGTGTGGACTGTTGATAATGCACAGTACACTATGCAGGGGTTTCCCTTAACTTATTTTTTCACTCGCCCGCCGGACTAGTAAACCAACATTTTAGGTAGTCCGCAAGCTGTTTCACTAGCCCGCATGTTTTTACCAAATTTTTTCTAAATTTCTTCATTTTGTACCAACATCTATCGAGTGTGGAATTTTGCAAAGAAAAGGCTTTGGTTTTATTTTCAGCGGTACAGAACGACTTATCAAAGCATCAGTAGGTGCACATTTGATAAGGAAAAAAATAATAGTGAAAAAAAAAACTTGAAGATTTTTAATACTAAAGAAACAAACAGAAACAACATGTTGCTAGCAGGAATAACTTTACTAGGAAAAACTCTGTTCTCATGTGTTTTGTAAAGGTCTGGTAATTGCCAAGTATTAAATTCTTTCCAAATGTAAAAATAAACAGGTAGTTTTCCATTTCTTTTTCATCTATTACTTTTAAAAGCTTCTAATTGTTCCGAAAATTCCGTTTACGAACACCCCGTGCTGGCCGTGCGCACGTGGTTAGCATCGTGGTTAATGTGCATGTGTACACATGTGTAAACAAACCGGATGAATGTCCGGACATGCATGTACCCACTGCATGTACATGTATCGATACATGTGCCATTGTTTCTTCCCCATGCATTATGGCCGGCCGTACACATGGGTTGCATTCCAAACACACGTTGGCCCAACGTCCGCCACTGGTTTCAGTGCTTTTGTGCACGCGTCTATGGGAAGCCTGGTACCTGTTGTTGGCCAACGTTGAGGTTCTCCCCACGTACAAACGTGCGTATCGGCCCGACCAAAAACGGCTCTCGATACGTTACAGACGGCCCGGTCCCCCGGTGCTGGTCCACCGGGCGCCGGAACGTGCCTAGTCTGGTTTCCGGACAAAAGATTCCCGGCTTTAGTGGGGCGGTAACCAGCCCGGCCAACTCATGCCGATCACCATTTTGAACGTCATTGGCCAGAGTTTACTAGCAACAGGTCATATTATTTTTATCAGTCAATCAGCATGCGTTTTACAACACGAGTTGGCCTCTTACTCTGATCGGGAAATCCCCTGCACGTGAAATCCCCTGCACGTGCACGGGGTGTGGTTGAAACCCGGAGGTCGGTCCGGAGGTAACGGAGTAACCCGGGTAGAATTGTTTGTTACCGTGTAGTACATGCTACAACCTACCTCCGGCTTGTTATTTTAATACCACGTAGCTCCGGAGCCACCGTCAACGCACCAACTACACGTTGACAAAAACATCTACCTCCGGGTACCTCCGACTTTTATATATTTCCTACATGACATACATATGTAGCTGGGTTGTCGATCGTAATTTTTGTGATGTTTTTTCGTGCATCGCAGCGACCGTGTTTTGCTTGATCGTCATTTTTATGGAAATATTCGACGATCCTCGGCGCCGGAGAAATAGTGCCACACGAGACTGTTTTATACGGACGTACGTACGTACGGGGGTGTCCGTACGATCGCGTTGGCATGAACACATTTTTAATGCTGAAATTGCGTGCGCGATCGCGAGCGGCCTTGTGGAAATCGGTGGCAAATGCGCCGGACTAGAGGCCCCAAAACTATATGGATATCAACAGGAGAAATTTATAAATTAAATACACATGGGGACTGAAGTTTTGTTAAATCCACCGTACATGCCTTTCTGAAATATGGACCTTTCAACCTTTTTAACTCGCCCGCCGGACTACAAAGAGAAGGGTTTTGACTCGCCCGCCGCTGTTTTCACTCGCATTTGGCGAGCGGGCGACCGCTAAGGTCGAACCCTGCTATGCATATATGTATTTATTTATATCCAGAAGCGACCATGGTGCGTGTGCCCTTGGCAAGGCACTTTGCCATAAGTTGCCTCTCTCCACCCAGGAGTAGATGGGTACCTGCAAGGGTTGCAGCCTTTGAGTGTTTGTGCCAGGGCTGCATACTCCCCAGGGAGTTGTGCCCAATGATCAGGATAAATGTAAAATGTTTTCTACTTTTTAGCAATAAATCTGAGATGGGAATTTTTAGCACACTGAAGTTGTATGCAGTCATTTTCTTATACTCGGTACCCTCTGGAGACCCAGGTACAATAGGGAACAAAGGGATGAAAAGACCTCCACGAGGAAATTTCTATGGAGATGAAAAGGTCTCCACAGGGTTCTCACGAAATAGAAATATGGATTTTACTCAAAAACGAGGAATTTCCAATCTGTCCCAAGTTGAAGTAAAGGGACATTTGGTCCAAATTTGCAGCTCATGAAAATAATTCTGGTTTTTAATAAATAGGAGCGTTTTGAATTTTTTTTGGACCTTCTAACCAATTTGTACATGGGAACAAAGGGATGTCTCCACAAGGATACAGATTCGAGAATGTGTGCACAATGAAGCTGTTTAATATGTGAATAATTCGATGAAAACAATTTAGATTTAACTGTGACTGTTTCTTTTGTTGCCCGGTATATGTTGTAAAGCACCATGAGTATTCTGCAGGATAGACATGAGCTCTGTTTTCGACTGCAACAATATTATTATTTACTTAATACAACGCCTGATGACTGCTCCCCACAGATTCTTCATCAAGGTGTGTTGAATCCTGACGGTCTAGCCGTGGACTGGATCGGCCGTAATCTGTACTGGTGTGACAAGGGACTGAATCACATTGGAGTATCTACACTGGACGGCCAGTTCCGACGAGCACTCATCAAAGAAGGATTAGATGAACCACGGGCTATTGCCCTGGACCCTCGCAATGGGTAGGTTGTCTCATTTTATTACAAATAAGCATGTATAGAGAGGATTAGTGGGTACACAGCTGTGCTAATGATTGAGGGGTTATGGGTTCGAGCCCCACTTGTGCCGATGTGTTTGTGTGTCCGTAGGCAAGACACTTATTCTTAATTGCCTTGTCAATCCAAGTGATATTTGGGGAGCTGTTAGAGGGAATGCCACAAACTAAGTGCTGATATGGTTGTGTGCCTTGGCCAGGCAGCCACATAGTTGAAGCAAAACGGTGATTTACTAATCGCAATACGTACATGTAACATCATCCGATCATGGAAAAATACCCTTTTTACGTGGATTTATGGTCACAGAAGGCATCAGGGGCCAATTTCATAAAGCTGTTTTATAGCAAAATAAATTGCGTAATCCAACATTTGTTTGCTTTATAAAAAAGGGTTTTCAGTCAAAATCGTATATGGTATTGTATTACAATTGACTGGTGTTCTGCTATTCTTGCTGAAAACACAAGTTGACATACAATTTTGACTATTAATCCATTCTTATAAAGCAAACAAATTTTGGATTAAGCAAATTTTTCTGCTAAACAGCTTTATGAAATTGGCCACCCATTTGAATGGGCAGTAACCCTCCTCTCCGCATGGGCATATTAAAATTAATTTTTACTATATTTATGTCGATGAAGAATGCCAAACTGTCATTATTACCATGTGTGCTTCTGTGGTTTTTTTTTGTCTAGGCTTGTGTATTGGACAGATTGGGGAAAAGAGCCTTACATCGGAAGAGCGAGTAAGTTTGTCAGATTTTTGGGATTGTTCGGGCTGAAATTGTCCTATTTTTAGCGGTATTCTTTGTTTGACCATGACCCAATTGCCTCTGGCTCTCTTTTCTTAAAGCCCCAATACATCTTTTGCAGTTATCCAAAATTATACTTCACGGATTTATACCCAGCACGATATGGGGCCTAAGGACTCACCCCTATATGACTCAACACACTCTACCCTTTTGTTAACGCACCAACCCCCACTAAAAACTGAAAGGAACTCCTTTGGAATTCCTTGGATGTTTGAGACACAATGGGGGAACAATGGTAGGGGGTACCCTCTGCCACATATAGTATACAAATATTGACTGCATTGAGGGGCATGGTTAAGATTATAGGCCCAAGGTGATCTCGAAGCCATGACTATGCCCCGAGGCGGTAGCCGAGGGGCATAGTCATGGCTTCGAGATCACCGAGGGCCTATAATCTTAACCATGACCCGAATAAAAAGCAGTCAATATTTGTTTTATATACCGAATATACAGATTTTTGTCATTTGATTGGTTAAAAGGACACTTTTTTCATTTTATCTTTCATGGGAAGAGACTATTAAAAAGAAACCCCCAAAAACACGCAGTATGGAGTTCAATGAAAGTTTTATTTACCATGGTAGTCACTGTAATGTCACTCCAGTAACTTTTCATCAATGTCACAGCTTGCAAAATACTGCAACGACAATCTCAACAATGAAAGCAGCAATTCCAAGAAACAGGATAACTTTAACAGTTAACAGTTAACAGTATGCTTTTTGTTACTGTGAGTGAGATAAATTATTTATTATATATTTTCACAACACAGTGGTGGAAGTTGAACTGCGATGTTTTGTTTGCTTCCACTTGGCTGTTGGTGCTGATGTTAAGTGGAATGGTCATATTCATTGTCTTGGGGGAATTAGCAATGTCTTTGAGGACATGGTTAACTAGTTGGAGTTCATCTTGGCTTTGACTGCTTGAGGCCGACTCCATGAAGCTTGATGCACTATGAGAGGATGTTGACGGCACTTCTACAGACTGTGGATTGACCACTGCGGCTATTGCATTGCTCATTTCGACTTTTTTGGTCTCGCTGGTTCGGGCGTAGCTCTTGATGCTTGTCTCGGAGTGATGTCCAGACACAGTCATTATGTCACGATTGTTAAACCCAGCTTGGTTGAGAGATGTGACACTCGTAGCCCGCAAGCAGTGGTTAGTGTATGTGCGTGAGCAGTTGGCTTCGGTGGAAATTTTCTTCACCTTATTCCCAAGCGTGTTTTTTCCAAGGGGTGAATTACAGTACCAGGGTTCATTTCCACGTATTGAAGTCTTCGGCCTTTGCCAGAACCATTGACAGTCAGAATTTAGCTTGTCCTTGTATGTCATGAATGATGATACTGGGCATCTTGGGTTACCTGGTAATTCCATCATGATTCCTCCCTGACTCTGTTCTGTATCATCCTCGCGGTTGTTCTTTGTCAGAGTGTCTCGAAGAGTAATGAAACGTTTCTCCCCTTCCTCGTGTAATTCAAAGCTCTCCCGTGTCATAAATCGCAGATTTTCCCGCCCACGATTGCAGAAATAAAGCATGAAATCAAAGAAAACTTTATCTTGGAGGCCTTGAGGTGTAGACAAATCAAACGCATCGCGAATTCTTGCCATGTCTTCCTCGGAAATTGGATCCTTGTGCTTGACAACGCCTTTTCCTTCCTTTTTTAATGTGGCCGAGAAACTCTTGAAAAGACGACCTGAATTTCGGAAATCCGGATGATTGATGATGTCAATCTGCTTTGCCGAGTTGAGGAAATGGCGACCGATACCAAATCTTATCGCAAACATCGACTTGTTACTGTACTTGGCACCATTCTTTTGTCGTACCGATGCATAGAACTTTGCGAGCAGGCCATCGAGTTCTGTATTCGGAAGCTGGTCTACGGCGGCAAGGTTGGTGTCTATGGCAGCTAGATAGTCTTCGAAAATTTTGGTCGCATATTTCACTTGACGCTTTGTGTTTTCGCTGTCAGCAGCATCAATGATTTCCTTCAGGCCTTCGTCATCGACGAGCTCAAAACGATTTTGAATTTGTTGAGATTCCGCCATTGTCCGTGTCTTCGCGTTAGCAACCAGTGCACAAACTGAGCAGTGTAAAGGTCAAAGATCGCAGGTCACGAACTTGAAACTACAGTCTCTTCAACAGTCGTCAGCCGTTACGGCAATGCTTCTGAAACATTTTGCAACTGATTGTTTTCATAGAAAGCACTACAATTTTCTTTCGCACAGGCACCACAACAGTTTACAGAATATGTTTTTTTGACAGCGCCTCGAAAGTAGCGCACACAGACGGTAAAAATGGCGATGACTTGTCACGACGTACGTACGTGACTAGACTGCACAGCTGGTGCACTGCTATGCTATGCTATACACGCGACACGCACGTCCGGAACCCGCTAAATGACTATGCCCACGGGCATAGTAAAGACTATGCCCGCTGGCATAGTCACAATTCTGCGCGGCGGTGTCTAGCTATTTCAATGCCCGCACTTTTAACCAATCAGATGACAGGAATCTGTATATGAGGTATATAATGCTGCCTATGCACGGATTGACAAGAAAAACCTGACTAAAAGTGTTGATAGCAATGGTAACAAACGCCACTTGATTTTTCCCCCCGTGTAAAATGGTACCTTTGTGAGAGAAATTGCCAACTGAAGGTGCTTTAAAAAAAATATAAAAAAAACATTCATTCAACACAAGAAACCATGCATGGATTTTCAGGTTTTCTGAAGTATTACTGCATCTATGTGGCTGAAATTTCTACAAGACAGTTTATCAACATTATTCTTTAGTTATGTAATGATGCTGTTCCTACTTTGAAAAGTTTTTCAATCATGTCAACTGTCTTTAACTCCAGGCATGGATGGAACCAATCCAAAACGGCTTGTGGAGGACCATCTGAAGTGGCCCAATGGACTGACCATTGACTACACTACTGACCGAGTCTTCTGGGCTGATGCATTCATGGACAGGATTGAGTTTGTGGAGTGGGACGGCCGCAATAGGTACGGTCTTGATGTTTAGTCGGATGAGGAGAGATGTGCTCAAAATATTCACATGCAACGCTGTACGGTGCGACTAAAATGGTCGCATTGGCGCCTAAAAATGCTCACATGCGACCAGTATTTAAATTCTTATCGCCATTGGTGACCACAAAATTCGCACATTAGTCGCCCAAAGTGGGCATCAGTGATGTTTACAGGCGGTACAATCTAGAGTTCTGCTCTCTTACTTGCGGCATGCAAACGACGATCGCGATCACTTTATTATTTTTCCATTTCGCAATGCACCACACGGCCCCCATTGCCTTGTGTACAAACTCGGCCCCAGACCGACTCGCCCCCTATTGCCTTGTGTACAAACTCGGCCCCCATTGCCTTGTGTACAAACTCGGCCCCAGACCGACTCGGCCCCCATTGCCATGTGTACAAACAAGTTGAAAATAAAAATGCTGGCGCCCATTTTTGTTTCCTTAGGAGCCAGTGGCTCCTTAATTTATTTTTCTCCGTACAGCGTTGTTCACATGGAGGCTTTGGTTCATTTTAGGATACCTTTTGTTATTCAAGCTGTTTTCAGTTGTAAATTGTAAAATTGGTCTTAGGCCAGGGTCACACGAATTACGAGATTCCACTATCATAGTATTACTTTAGTAGCATTACGAGATTTTGTCCGTGTGACCCCAAATCTATCATGATAGTATCATGAACGACGAGAATTCTCATCATCGAGTTGTTTTCTATTGTGATACTATCATAATAGATTGGCGTGTGACCGCTCTCGTCAATCATTCTGTCATGATCGTATCATGATAGAGTAATTACGAGATTTCCCATGTGACCCCGGCCTAAAAGACATTTTGGAAACCGACGGATATGCGTCGTACGCATACATTTAGCTATCCGTCACCGTTAGTGGCATTTCTGTGGTTTCGCGACTCTAAAACTACAGCAGGTTAGCAGTGTTGTGCCAGGAAAACTACCCGGTCTAAGACGGCTTTAATACTAATTTTACTTTCAATTCAAAGCTTTTAAACGCTCAAAAAGTTTGTGGACATTTATACTCTTTTCAACCTGTCTATGTAAACGCAACGGAAGACAAACGCCAGAAATCCGACATTTCACTACGCGTTTAGTGATTATGCATAGCCAGCTTGAAATCCGTGCCGTAGCAGGTAGCGAGTCCCGGATGACTTCACATGTCCACAGAAACCTGTAACGTATCCGTCACGCTATCCCTATGGTTGTGTACTCTTATGTGTGACCAGCTGTACAAAAATGGGTATTATGTTGAAAAATTGAAAGAATGAGTTGTATACATAGTTGTATTGATCACATTATAAGTTTTACTTTGGCATACGTCTGACCCCTGTTGGATTTTGCGTTTTGGAGATATGCGAGCATTTGCATTTTCAAACATTTGACTTTAATGCTGTGTCACACTCTCACGTGGGCGTGTTCAACAGCACAATACCGAAATACGTATGGCAGCATCGGTATGCTGCAACTGAAACGGCTAGTTGAACGACTGCATCCCAAAACGTACGATCATACATGGCCACTATAGACAAAGCGGTTTGCAAAGCACTACGGCTGCAGGCTTAACGCAAAGATTCTGACAATTACATTGCAAATAAAAACTGCTAACTCGGCTGGCAGTGGTCTTCTACAGTACAGTCGAAGAATAAATACTTTGACATTCTGTTCCGCATCCCGAATGTTGAAACAAAATATTGACTTGAAACCCCGAGGCCGTAGCCACAATTTTCCGTTCGCCATCTTGGTATGGAAAGCAATACATATTGGGAATACCGTGCGTTCTGTTGCGTTCAACGTTTTCGGTATGCTGGGATGGCCAATACCGGTGTACGTATTGTGCTGTTGAATGCCCCCCTGGTCTCCAATGTAACAGGGACAACGTCTCCCGACTTCATGGAATGACCCATATACATTTCATCTTTCATCTTTTTATTTTCAGACGAATCGTGATCGATCGAGGCATCCCACACATATTTGCCATCTCTCTATTCGAGGACTGGCTTCTGTGGACTGATTGGGATAATAAGACTTTAGTGAAAGCCAACAAGTACACTGGAGAGAACCGCACTGTGCTGGCCACCACGGTGCACAGGCCAATGGATGTCCATGTCTACCATCCACTCAGACAACCGCATGGTAATGCTTGCGTGGAATTTTACGGAGCCCGTCAGTGGACTCGATTCCAAAAACATTTTTTTTATTCGTCTCCTCGAAATAGTATTTTGTTTCCTTGAAATACATTTTGAAATTCTTTTGTTTAGTGCAGTTTGGCAGTGTTTTGTTGTATTTTGTATAAATTGTAGGGAAATTAAAAGAATTCCTCACTTAAAAAAAGCATTTATGGCAGAGTAAAGGCTTATAATAAGAAAAGTGATAAGTCGACGGCGAAGATGCCAAAAAATGACAGATGTGGGCTCGTCCAGTCTTTAGCGTCACTGGGGGCTGCCATCTTGAACATGATCAGGGTCGGCTGCCTCTAATCACATGACCTGAAACTGGTTCCTGATTGGTTCAGACATAAATATGAGCAAAGGGATGTTTGCCAATAGCTGCATGTCCTAACACTGCACACAGTTTGGTGAAGTTTGCTGTTGTTTGCTAATGTTTTATGGGCTGTCTACACCTGCAAGCGTTTCTGAAAAACATGACCAAATAACTTGAAGTTTGGTCATGTTTTATGTAAAATATTTGCCCGTGTAGACTTGGGCTTTAGATATACATGTATATGGGTCATTCAATGAAGTTGAGGAACACGGTTTCCGTGTTACATCCACAACCATTTTTACTTTTTTCTTTGCCCTTGATAACCCCATGAATCAATACTATTCAGAAATTCAAGCTGTTGAATGAGAGAAATTTAAAACATTCATTACTTGTAACAAAATCCTCATGGATTTAAATTTATATGTCAACTAAATAGAATTTTGTTCAAATGTAGGTGTGACATTTGGTGCTTTTTAGCAGATTTTCTTGAATCACAAAGAAATTTAAACTAGAATCCTTCAAATTCAAATTAAAAAGGATTGTTTAGTTTGAGAACTGTGTGTTAATTTCATATTTAACATGAAAACATTTGTAGTTGGAGTGAAAGCAGTTGAACTGTATTGGTTTTAAAGTTACATCCACAACCACCACTTTGTTAAATAATTAAAAATGGCGGCACTTTGTCAACACTGAAGACTCCCAAATTACCCCCAAACAGTGTAAGCAGCCCACCACATCATGCAACATCGTTATATAAATGGTGATTCATTGCTCCCTTATTGACCATTTTTGTGGAAATGAAGAAATGTCACACTTTGTTCCTCAACTTCATGGAATGACCCTTATATGATAGATATGTTCTAGTTAGTTCTTTTGGTCGTTAAAACCTCTGGCACTTCCCACAGGTGTGTTCAACCCCTGCAAGTATGACAACGGCGGCTGCAGCAACCTGTGTTTACTCAACGAACGCAGCGGACGGACCTGCGCATGCCCAACCAACTTCAACCTTTCACCTGACGAGATGACGTGTGTTCCCAACTGCACATTCAGCCAGTTTGTCTGCACCAATGACAAGTGTATCCCATTCTGGTGGCGTTGCGACGGCGAAGACGACTGCGGGGACACCTCGGATGAGCCAGAGAATTGCCGTGAGTTGTCACAATCACCTGATTTCAACACAAATTGTTTTTGTCATAGTGGCTTTTTACAGCACCAATAAATTACCCATGTATTAAAGGCCCTGTAGATGATCTGTTTTTGAGCGATTCTGCGAATAAAACCATTATAAATCAAAAGAAAAACATCAACAAACTCATCCGAAGAAATTTCAGCTTTGTCAAATGTACCACGTTTAAAAAAAACATGAAAATCCATATGCGTTTTCCTGGTCTTGGCGGGGTGTGTTTCAAATATTCGTTCTCAGTTGATCGGGTACTATGTGGCTTGCGTCATGCACTCTGTGGCGTACATCATATACTGCGTGTGCGCGTGATCCATTAAAATGCATCGCGTTGGAACACGCAGTACACAGCGCCCATGCATTTCGGACCGCGTAGATGCGAACCAAAAATAATTAAATCGTTTGCAAACGATCTAAATAATTTCATCTTTACGGATTATTTGTTGGTAAAATTATATCATTTTGAGCGGAAACCTTTCATTGGATAGTTGCTATTAATTCAATCTTTACTTTCAGAACTTTTCCCCTGTAAACTCGTTGATTATATTTTGGGGTTCATTGCAAATGATACACTGGGCCTTTAGAGGAGGATGTTCATATTTTTCCAGAAAATGGATTTCGTTCTAACTTTACAATCATATAAAGTACCTCCCCAAAATACTATCCATGAGAAGAAAACAGGAAATTTGCAATCTCCAATTTGGATGTGGAAGCAAAAGAGGTTGGTGTGATCACTGCACTGCTTTATGTACGGCGCAATATGCAAAATACACTCATGTAGTGTAGGACTTTGACGATCCCAGCACCCGTATAGGATCCCTGGGACCCTTGTTTAAAAAGTCCTTGTGAAGGCCATGACAAAAATGAACACTTGGAAAGTGCTGGTATATTTTGTTGCATCATTAGGTCAGTTCTACTGCGTGGTGGGTCAATTCCAGTGCAATAGTACATCTGCAGTGTCTCCTGACTGCATCAACCCATCTTACATCTGTGATGGAGAAAATGATTGTGGTGATGGTTCAGACGAACGCAACTGCGGTAAGTTCTTAAGTCTTTATTTCGTTTATTAATATATTATAGTGATACAATAGACCGCCGTCATGGTACAGCCATGTACTGTTCAAGACTGGCCAAACCCACTTTTATTCCTATTCATTAATACTTTTCAGTAAAACTCACCAAAAATCTTTGACACTAAGCTTGCAGTTTTGCCATATTTTGCATTGTACTTTACTATGTGCATTGCATTCGTTTAAACTGCCGTGCGTCAAGTTATTTTTGTTCGATTGCGCACGTAGGTGGAGTGCAAGTACTTTTTTGTCACAGTTCGAATTAGCTTTCTGGCGTGTACAGTTTCTTAGTGTGTGCATGTTCCATACGCGCTGAAACTGACAAGGATGCGGTCGCGGCCCAGACTAGAAATTGTGTAACACTAGCAAGTCTTTGTCGTCCTTTTAAGACTGGCACCAGTATATATACATGTGAATCTCTGCTGTCAGTTTATTGCAAAGTTGGCATAGGCCTATGTGTCACGACGTGTCGGGGTCACGCGCAAAAAGATAAACTTGGTTTATCTCGAACGGAACAGGAACGGATTGAGCTCGCGCACAGTAGAAACGGGTGGAAACGAACCGTGTGCTCAGATGCGGACTGACCGCGCACTGTTGAACTTGTTTGGACCTACTCGCCGCAACTGTGGCGGACAAAATATCTGTTCTGCATGTAGGTAGCCGAGCGAGTATGAATTGGGCTTCAGGCAGATGCTCTACCAGCTGAGCTATAAGGCACAGTGGTATACTCCCTCAGGTTTTCCCTATGAACCTAAGGTATGGCATGGGTACGCAACTGAGCAAAGTAAATACATGTAACACAATATTTGGTATAGTGCCTAATCACCATTGAAAAGAATCAACTACACATGGTATATATTTTTTTTGCTGATTAGATTTTATGGTATTAGAGAAAGAATTCTTATGTCACGGTGACTTGCTGGCCCCCCTTTTTTGCATTATGTCATATCATAAAAATCATAAATTGTATTGTGGCGGGCCTTTTAGCTGGTATTGTTGGCCTGCCTTTCCGCCAAAAGCTGGCTATGGTGCTGTGATCCCATGTTTATCTAACAACTTTTGACACTCCCACAGAACAACACACCTGTCTGCCGAGTCAATGGAAATGCAATAACAGCAGTCGCTGTATCCCGGCATCATTCCGCTGCGACAGCTTTGCACACTGCCCCCACGGTGAAGATGAACGCGATTGTCGTAAGTCTCTATCAGCGTTTTTAAAGTATGGTGGAACAAAAGGGAACACAATTTCATTTCACTAAGCTTGATTTACCGGTAGAATTATTGTCGAACCTTTTTAAAGGAAGGGACAACACTTGTTTGACTGTATAGAAAAAGTGCGCCTCTCGTATTGTGTCCACCAAACCCCAAAAAGCTAATGTTAAAGTATTTCTACATCTGGACTTGTGTGCAAATATTTTTTTCATTTATTATTTGATTTTCTATTTTTTTCTCTTTCAAGTATCTTTTTTGAAATTGAAAATGGAAGCACACACATATTGCAGTCACTGGATTATACAGAGTGATTTCAGTTTAATACCAGTGAACAACAACAATACTTTTTATAATAGCAGTATGCCACTGAATCTCACATGTGACCTGATCTTGCTAAAACTGAGTCCAATGTCACACATTCTGGGCCAAGTTTCCCCAACCATAACCAGAAATCAGCGCTGGATCCTGGCTCATTAAAATGCGACAATGTAGTGGAAATTCTGGACAGTACCAGGGCACTGCCTGAAATTTCCAGGTCCCATCTGGAATTTTCATTATATTCTTCGATTTTAATGATCCTGGATCAGCCACTAATTCCTAGGACTGCTCGCGAAAACTTGGCTTAAACTTTGCCACATCGGGCCACATATAGCATTTCTCAGAAAGCTTACTTATTTCTGTTGACCAGCTGCCCCAATATGCCGCATTGAACAGTTCAACTGCTCCAATGGCCACTGCATACCACGAGTCTGGGTCTGTGATGGGGAGGATGATTGTGGTGATAGTACAGATGAACCTGACTCCTGCGGTAAGTGAAACAGTGAAAACTTCATGGAAAACTGAGAAAATTATGAATATAACACTTGTGCTGGTGAGCAAAGTCCTTAACTCACTTGCTTCATCCTTTGGACGGGACGTAAAGGTTAAAAGCCATAGGTCTATTGTATTGTGCACTTGAAAGACCCCTGATAATTTATTCACAAGTTAATCTTTAATATGATACAAATGCGGACAAATTTCAGCCAGTTTGGGAAATCTGGATGCAGTGAAAAACAACTTGTCTCCACCGAGATTTGAACCGTTAACCTTCTGCTTAACATGCAGACACCCTACCAATAGGCCGTATTCCTGAACGCGTGAGGGCGCTGTCAATTAGCCCGCACCTATCGCGCGTCATGTTCAAACACAAAAAGCACTATGCCGTACGCCTTCCAAACATTTGCGTTTCATGGAAATCTCTGCCAGCGCCCAGGCCCCTGCTCCGCGTACGGCCCCTGCTCCGCGTACGCAACGTTTCCCTACGTACGGACGTGTGATTCCCCCATTTTCCACTGTGGCTATGGCAATTTTCCCTCAAATCACCTAGTTTGAGCAACCTCATGCATTCAGAAATACGGCCTATTGGGCTATGAAGCCAACTGGTGGTATAGAATCACGGTATTGCAGTTGTTTCTCACTGATTGGGATTGGCTATCTACAGAGGGACAAACCGTTCAATGACCGCCCTTCCCCAGAGATCACTTAAATATACACCCCATTTCCCTGTCTGGCTTGCTTCATTTGTTAAGTATGAATATGTGATTTTTGAGGGATAATGACCCAAGGATTGCAGGGGTGAATTAATTTGATACAAATGTCCATGAGTTTGGAAAATCTGGATGCAGTGAAAAACAACTTGGCTCCACCGGGATTCGAACCGCGGACCTTCTGCAAGATAATCTTTACTAGGATGTTTCTGGTTGGCCGCAATGCAACCTATAGATTTCTGATGGCCCATTGAAAATTACCCTTAGTTGACATGGTTTTCATCGTTAGATAAGGTTTTTATTATTATTATTATTATTATTACTTTGACCAGGAGCTCTCACCTGTCCACCTCATCACTTCACCTGCAACAACTCGCATTGCGTGCCCGACAGATGGCGATGTGACGGGGAAAATGACTGCGTGGACCATTCCGACGAAGATCCTGAACAATGTGGTATGCAACATGCCTAATAGAGCCACTTAGAATCTCATAATAAATGTTGAATGTTGAATTTGTCAAGTAACTAATTTCATTATCTATACAAAACAAAACAATTAAAAATGAAGTTATACAAAATCTGAAACACCCTGCTTAAAATAGGAGAACGTTGGCAATGTTGGCTCTGAGTGTCTCATTTTGATTTCTTTATTGCAGGCAAGCTGACTTGTGCCCCCAATCAGTTCCAATGTCGTAACAACAGATGTATCCCTAAGAATTGGGAATGTGATGCTGATAATGACTGCCAGGACAGATCTGATGAAGATCACTGCGGTATGTTAGGTTGCATGAAATAGGTTTTTTATTACATGAAAGTATGTTAGATGATACATTTTGCATGTTGCAATCAACTTCAGTGAATTTAAATGAGAATAAATGTTTATAAACAAAGCTGTGATGTCATCTCACCAACAACAGAGGAATTCTCCGTAGATTTACGTACAAATGTTTGTGTCATTTTCAGTGGCTTCTTGATATCAGTGGCTTCTTTTTTTAAGTATGTATTGTTTGAGTCAATAATAATAATAATAATAGCAAGTTCTTATATAGCGCATTCCATGTCTGTCGACATCTCAATGCGCTTTACAAGTACCTAGAAACTGCCTAAACATCGAGATACATAGGCGTGTGGCGCCTTCGGCTGCCGAGCCAGAAACAATGGATCAGTGTTGCTCTTTTAATTGTTTTTCTTTGTTTTTTCAACTGTGGGTTTCTCCATCACATGCTATGAACAGTGCACCCACATGTCACGAAAATCTTGAAAATTTTGTCCTTTTGCCTGTTTTGATTTTTGTAAGAAACTAGTTGGGTATTGTCAATTTTCACTTAACAAAACCTTTAAAATGCATTTGCTGTTTTTTGTAAGCCTTTATCATACCATTGCCATCTTTGTCTTGTTCCTCATGTGTTGGCATTTACATGACTGCATAGTAGCATGCCACAATCTCCCAGTCTGTTGTTAGTTAAAAAATGCTTTCTTGCGATGCATGTTTGATTGATTAGGGATGTTTTAGAAAGGTCTTTTGTCACACTATTTGTTTTCTTTTGGAACTTAAGTTATCTCCTTAGAATAACTTCAGCATATTTCTTTTATTTGGAGACAAGATAAAGGCGTTCTCTTGAAATTGTGGATTTGTTTGCCAAATGTATCCATTTGCTGTAGAAAGATCCATATTTATCTCAAAGTCGGCCTAACTCAAAGTTTCACTGTACTACTTTCCAAGGTGATGTCATCTTGCTATTGTTTCCAACCATGTGCAGATTTCACCTGTTCACCCAACCAGTTCCGATGCAGCACCAACCAGTGCATTCCCCTGGACTGGAAGTGTAATGGTGAACCCAACTGTGCTGATGGATCAGATGAGACCCAAGAAGAGTGCAGTAAGCAGTAGGGTCTCCAAAGAGATTTTGCAAGCTTTTTCGATTATGTTAAGCATTTTCGAAAACGCAACGAAAAATGAGGAAAAATACTACAAATCCATCATTTCACTGCACGTAATAATAATAATAATATTAATAACCCTGAATGCTATAAACGGGCGACATTACGGGAAACCTTTCGCCGGCGACCACCGAAATTTCGGCAAGAATCACTCAAATTGACACCAAATTTCTCTACCCAAAGCTTCCAAAAATGGTTCCAGACCTAAGAAAAATGGTTCTAGACCTAATAAAAACGGTTTTTGACCTTAAAAAAGTGGTTTTTAACCTTCAAAATATTAGGGCGACACCAAATTGTCGCCCTAATAGACTGTGTCGCCCTAACATAGCTTTTTTACACAAACTGTCGCCCCAATAGGTAAAACATAGTTTTACAGATTTATAAAGCGCACATTCTAATTCAAATAATTACTCATGGCCCTCATAATTACTCATGGCGTTTAATGCTTAATGCATAGCGAGGCTGATTTCCGTGCTGTGCAAACGCGTAGTGGATAGCGAGTCGTGTATGACGTCACAAGACCGCGTAATTCTGTGACGTATCCGTCATGCTATTCGTATCCGTGCACTTGCGAAGCCTCTCTATTAATGGCCAGGCAAGTCCCCATATTTTTAGATTTATATTTCGGAGACTTGAATATGTGAAGCATTACAAGCCCTTAAAATCTCTAAAATGTAAGTGAGTCTTTCCACAGTAAAGGGGGCATTTCGGCAACACAGACCATATTTTCGAGAAAATACCTTGGTCTCAAAATAATAGAAATAAGTTTAAGTTATTTTGAAGAGCTCTGTGTACAAATTTCCAACACTCGTAACCAGGACGGACACTTGTGTTACATTTTAGGCCGTCCCAGTTACAAGCATATATTGGAAATTTGTACACAGGGTTTTTAGAAAGGCATGTTGTCACACTATTTGTAACCATTTTTAGGCCTAGGTTATCTCTTCAGAACAACTGAAACTTATTTCTTTTATTTTAAGACCAGACAAAGGCATTTTCTGGAAAATATGGTCTGTGCTGCCAAAATGTCTCCTTTACTGTGGAAAGACTAATTTTTTTGTGTATTGTAAAAACCACTTGGGAAAGAAATTTGATTAACACCAAGTTGTATCTCTGACCTATTTAGGTGCAGTGCATTGTACAGAAGTTGAGTTCAAGTGTGACAGCAATCAGTGTATCTGGCATACTTGGAGGTGTGATAATGATGTAGATTGCATCGACGGATCAGATGAAGTCAACTGTAAGTAGGCCATTCCATCACGTTGGGGCACAAAATACAGTGGTGTCCATGTGGTATCACTATAAAGCTACATGTTAATTACATCATGAATAATAACTCATGAATTATTGAGCATAGTGTCCTGCAGTGGCGGATCTAGCCTCATTAAAATACAGGAATACAATGGATTTCATGGGGTCCGATCCCCTGAATTCCATTGTATTCCTGTATTTTAATGAGGCTGGATCGGCCTCTGCCCTGCTATACAAGATTTTCTGGAAAAAAAAAAAAAATTCATAACATGCTCAGAAATTTGGTCAGCAGTAGTCATAAATACCATTCTAGCAATTTTGTGATGCTAGAATTTGTGATGCTAAAATGACACCTCGTTCATTCTCATGACTCATCTCATTCCAAAGATAATACTTTTTATGTTTTCAAGATGGCGTCGGCAGCCATCTTTGATTTAGAGATTAAGATGGCCCCCAAACATAATAAATACCATTCTAGCAGATTTGTGATGGTAGAATTAGTAGAAAATGACACCTCGTTTGTTGTTATGACTCAACTGGTTCCAGAGATATCACTTTTTATTATTCTCAAGATGGTGTCGGCGGCCATTTTGAAAAACGTGCTATAAAAAAGTTGGCCGTCACTTTTGGGAGGTGTATGGGAGCTAATTTGTTTTGATTTTCAAGATGGTGTCGGCGGCCATTTTGAAAAACGTGCTATAAAAAAGTTGGCCGTCACTTTTGGGAGGTGTATGGGAGCTAATTATTTTCTAAAATTAGTCCTTTTCATCAAATTCATCCAGAAAAAAAAGTATGCTAAAAATGGTCATAGATTCCATGAAAATGACTCTAATAAAATGCAAGCTGTGTTTTAATGTGGTTTCAATGTTGTATATCACTGAAGGTACAAGGAAATGCCCAGACGGTCAGTTTCATTGTAGCAACAGTCGATGTATCTCACTACGATGGCGCTGTGATGGGGAGGATGACTGTGGGGATGGGTCAGATGAAGAGAGAGATATGTGTGGTAAGAGTCTGCTGAAATGATCTTTCTTAAATATGCGTTTAAAAAATAATAATACTTTTGGTTATCCCACTAGCACTCGTGGATTACAGCATAATGTAGTGCGTCCGTGTCCCATATATATGCACTACTCACAATAAGTTAGGCATATTGGTATGTTGTCCATTTTGGATTTTTTTTCAAATGACTGTTTTAACCTATTCCTGTGACAAGGTGTGTCTGTCATGCAGATACAGTTGTCTAGACATAACAAAATGTACACTCTATGCATTGCCATGGATCCACCTATCAGCATCACGGATTCAAGTTTGCTTGAAAAAAAAAAAATTATGGTCCGTTTTAAAAATAAAGGAGACTGAAAGATGTAACATTTTATAAGTCAGTATTAACATATGTGTCTGTTTTAAATACTGGAGAGACCTTTTCCTCCAGGATTATATCTCTGTACAATGTCATTTATCTTCTCTCAAAACAAAAGAAATATCTTAAGATAGATCTAAGGAGATAACTTCAGCTAAAGAACTGCAACGAATAGTGCCACAACATACCTTCCTGAAAGCCCTGTGTGCAAATTTCCAATATACCGTATGTAACAAGGACACCAACAAATGTCACAAAGCATGTGTCCTATGTTACATACATTAAATAGGAAATTTGTACACAGTTTTCAGAAAGGTATGTTGTGTTGCACTATATGTTGCTTAAGTTATCTTCTTAGATCTGTCTAAAGATATTTCTTTTGTTTTGAAAGAAGATAACTGGCATTGCACAGAGTTATGATCCTGGTGAAAAGTCTCTCCAGTATTGAAAACTGACTTATACATGACCATCTCTTGTGGCAAGGCTTGACTGTACCAGCCTCTGCAAGAGCCACTGAGGTAGGGTGCACCACTCTGCCTGAAGTGCATCTCTGGACAGATGCAGTGGTCAGCTCATCCCATGCAGGTTCAGTCAGGTTGATGGCCCAAACCAACTTGGTTTTCTGAGAGCATTTAACTGTAAGAGTCTCCCAGAAGCAGAACATTTCTCCTTGAAAGAAAGAAAAACCTTGTTGGCCTTTAGTTAATGTCAAGGTTTCACCTACCTCATTTATGACCAACATTCAGCCATTTTAGGTTATTTACTTTGTGAATAGACGTGACTATATTAATCTGGGACCAATTTCATAGAGCTGTGTAGCACAGGAATTTACTTGGCATAAAACGTATTTCCTTTGTAAGAATCAATTACCAACCAAATTTGTATGTGATGTGTATCACAATTGAATAGTATTTCGTTACTGTTAAGAACACAAGTTGACATACATTTTTGCTTGGCAAATGAGAAAAGTTTTGTGCCAAGCAAATTTGTGTTGCTTAACAGCTCCATGAAATTGGCCTCTGTTTTAAACAAAGCCATGTTATTAACCACTTGTGCTGTTCTGTTTTTGTTCAGTTCACCAGGCGTGCCTGCCTCCTCGACGATTCACGTGTGAGAACCGCATCTGTATACACAGTGTGCAGAAATGTGATGGTGTGGACAATTGTGGCGATGGAAGCGATGAATTAGATTGTAAGTCTTCAGTCGTGTTGGAATTAGACATTTCTTGCAAAATTTACATTGTCAATTTTACACCGCTGAAAATTCCTGTGCGGAAAATTCCTGTGCAGTAGAAGTCATGTTAAAGTCTATTGATATCTGTGTGGACCTGAAAAGTGCTATTTGCACTGTAGCTTGCAAACCTGAAGAAAGCTGAGAAGACAAACAAATTGTCAGTTTTAGGCGCGAGGAAAACCCATGGAACCGAAAACCCAATCCACACTACTGACCTGGACGAGATTCGAACTAGAGCCACCGTGGTGGAAGGCAAGGAAAGCATTACGATAGGCCATCAGTGTAGCGAAATTGGTTGTCATGGATTTTCCCCACTGCATTGTTGGAAAAGAAAGGCAAGCACAAGCACGAGATTGTTGTGGTGCTCCGGCGGGATGCCAAGATAGCTCAGTTGGTAGAGCAGTTGGCCATGTATGCCAAGGACCTGGGTTCGAATCCCAGTCAGGGCATTGCAATTTTCTCATATTTCTAAATTCATCTCCAATTGTCAATCCTATGATATACCTTCAATAGAAAGCAATACAGTTTGACCCTGATAACATGGAGTACAATGGCCGAGTGGTTTGGCGCATTAAACTAGAAACCTTTAAGTCTAAATGTGGTGGGTTCGATTTCCGGCCTTATCCATGGTGTATGCTCTTGGGAAAGGCACTTGCAAGGGGGGCGGAGAGCTAAGGCACTTGCAAGGGGTTGCAAGGGTTGTATCCCCAGAGTACATGTACTTGTCAGGCTGTGGGGGGGGGGGGGGGGGGGCGGGGGGGGGGGGGGGGGGCGGGGGGGGGGGGGGCGGGGGGGGGGGGCGGGGGGGGGGGGCGGGGGGGGGGGGGGGGGGGGGTGCTGCATACTCCCCAGGGAGTTGTACCCAATGACCAGGGTAATGTTGTGAAATGCCATGGGTACCTTGCTGTATAAAACTACACAATTATAAGTGACTGACATTCAATTTTCAGGTGCCACGGAGCTGCCCGAATGCCAGCCCAATGAGTTCAAGTGTGCAAACCACAAGTGCATCTCCTATGATAGACTGTGTAACCTGATAGATGACTGTGGAGATTACTCAGATGAGAGCTTGTGCCTTGGACGTAAGTAAACAACAGGGGGTGTGACCATGACCAATTTGCCGACGGTCGCTGGACCATCGCGGCGTCGCTCAGTTTTTACTTGATTGAGAACAGGGAAATTGTAATGCAAAAATAAAACACCTAAATTTTGCAAAACCTTTTTTTTAAAAGGGGGTGGGGGAGGGAATATTTGTGCTTTTTATAAAAAAACATTTACTAATTCTGTGAGTGCCTGATGTGACATCACAACTTTGTTCATGAATATGAACGCAGTACTTGGTTTGGTGCGTAATCAGCATGTCAGATCAGCATGTGTATGCTCATGTCAGATTCAACAAAATCTCTTTCAGGGTCGGAGTGAAAATGAGATAAATTGGCATGGGGTCCCCGTTACATCGGTAACTATCATTTTGTCAAATAATTCAAAATTTCTGAACTCAAAAATTATCACAGAACAGGCAAAGCCACCATATTGTGCCGCATCATTCATAGATTGCTGCTCACTTATTGGCTATGTTGTGGAAATGAAGAAATGTCACACTATTGTGTCCTTACTTAATGGAACGACCCTAAGGGAGTTAACCACTGTGTCTTACAGCTTAGCTGGTAGAGCATCTGTCCAACGAGTCGGAGGTCTTGGGTTTGAAGCCTGATCCTTATCATATGATTTTTCTCGCATCCCATGTTTGGTTTATTCATGAATTTGGAAAATCAGATTCTTTGGCAATTTTTTTTACATTATTGATTGCTTTCCAGTGACGTCACGCCTTCCATCCATCATTTTGGGTGTCATTTTTCATGACCAACATGGCTTGAACGATTACCGGCCAAAAAAATAAAGAAAAGCGCATTGGTTGCACTTACCTCTGTTGCTTAACCTTGCTTTATGTTGTTGCATGGCTGTCGTATCAATAAAAATAAAATGTATTTCTTTAGACCAAAAATCACCATCAAGTAAAAACGCTTTCGTTTTTAAAAGTTGACTACATGCTCAATAATTTAAAAGTATCACAATGTGCGCATGCGGCATTTTTGAATGAAAATACACTGGTGAGTATTTTTTATGCATATTCATGTGCGTCTATTGGCGCGTGCATGTACAGTGACACACAAACATTCTATGTTCTACGTCAAGGAAAGCAATAAATATGTGACTTACTCTGGAAAAAGGTAGTATAAGTCGCGCAGGCTAGGTCAAGTTTTCGCGACCATAAGTAGAAATCTGTGGCTGATCAACGCTCATTAAAACACCAAAACACAATGGAAATTCCAGGCGGAGCACAGATTTTCCAGGTGGTATCTGGGCAGTCCGAGTCCTGGTGGGCATCAAAGGGTTAATTCAATATGCAATCTATAGACGTTTCTGATTGGTCACAGAGATCAACTGTACCACTGATGCGTGCGAGCACCATTGCAACGCCAGGCCAGAGAGAAGAGGCTTCCAATGCAGTTGTCGTGACGGGTTTCAACTGCAGGCAGATGGCAGGACGTGCATAGGTAAGGCTTAAGGGGAGTTCACACTATCGCGGAAAAATCACACAGCCGCGCTGCGCTCAATGCATTGCATGAGGTCCCAATCGCCGATCTTTCCAAAATAGAAAATTCAACTCTGGTAACTTGGGGCTTCTTTGACACCTCATTGGTAGCGCGTTGGAAAGGTCAGCGCACCGCGGTCAAAGTTCAACAAATTTGAACTTTGACCAAGCTTAAAGCGTTTTGCGCGTCGCGAGGGGCCGCGCACAAGCGGCAAACCAGTTCCTGTACAAACCAATGGCACAGGCGCATTCAAAGCCATTTTTCCGCGATAGTGTGAACGCCCCTTAAGTGGTCGCCTTAAGGACAGATTACATGATTGGAAAAATTTTAAAAATGGAAACAGCATTACATAACTAAAGAATATTGTTGATAAACTCCCTTGTAAAAATTTCAGCCACATAGATGCAGTAATACTTCAGAAAACCTGAAAAATCCATGCTTTGTTTTTGTGTTGAATGAATGGTTAAAAGTTGTTTGCAGACAACTTTAAACAAAAAAAACACCTTCAGTTGGCAATTTCGCCCACAAAGGTACCATTTTACACGAAAACAAAAAACATGCAATGTTTGTTACCCTTGCTATCAGCACTTTCAGTCTGGTTTTTCTTGTCAACTCGTGAAGTAAAATTTTGGGTAACTGCAAATGATGTATTTGGACTTCAAAGGCCCAATGTATCATTTGTATGGTGAAACATTTTACAAATTTCTAGAAATAGCGGCATAACATATCTAAAGAAGAATATTGGTACACTAGCCCGCAGACATTTTAGCTACATAGATGCAGTAATACTTCAGAATACTTTCAAAATCTATGCACGGTTTTGTGTTAAGTGAATAATAAAAAATACTTTAAGTTGTTAATATTTTTATTTTATTTTACAGAAAGCACCGTCTTGGACAGAAATAAATTAATTTAGTTTATGTTACCATTGCTATGAAGACTTGCATAAAAATAAAAATAAAAATTATAAAAATAATGATATGTCCTAGAACAAATTTGAAATCCTGTGTTTCTCATTATGTCTGCTCTTGATTTTGATAGATTATGACGAGTGTCAGGATGTTGGTCGTTGTTCCCAACTCTGTGAAAATTCACAAGGCAGTTACATGTGTTCATGCCGGGACGGTTACGTCGAGGAAAGGATTGGACAACACTATGTAGCTTGCAAGGCTGAAGGTTAGTTATACTAGACTGAACTTTGTAATTTGGGCATTTCACAGTACATAGAGCCACCAAGCGTTTCTGTCGAAGAGGGCATTTTCTGACAGAGCGGTCGACATTGGTGCTTTCATTTATTGCACAAACAATTCAGATTTGATTTGAAATTCATAAATACCTTAGACAGTTTACGCATCCCTATTGGCTGAAAGCACATTACGTGGGCAGTTTTAAACGGACGATAAAGGCCCAGTTAGTCTTAAACACCTTTGAGCCTGGCTCGCGGCCGCGCCCTGGTAAGCGCGTAGGGAACACGCACACAGAAACCGCACGCTCCCGAAAGCAAACTGTGCACTGTGACAACACGCTTGCATTACGCGTAACATGCGCGATCGAACAAAAACAACTCAACACACAGCTAGCAGTTCATACAAACGCGGTGGAAAGTGAATGCAAAACATGGCAAAACAAAAGCTTATTTTGGTGAGTTTTACCGATTTACACAAAAAGGTATTTATGAATGGGATTAAAAGTAGGTTTGGCCAGTCTTAAACAATCCGTTTAAAACCGGCTAGGGTCCTGGGCACTGATAATGGCCCTCGCCTGGCGGCTCGGGCCATTATCAGCGCTCAGGACCCTAGCCGGTTTTAAACGTATGTTTAAGACTGGCCAAGCATACTTTTAATCCCTAAATGAATACCTGATTTAGAGATTAAAGTATATTTAGGAATCCTAGATTATTTAAATACGGTTAACAATGTTTGTGAAGAAAAGGGTTCAATTAGTGCTCTTTTCTTAAGAATAGACAACATAATAACATGTTTTATCACACGTCTAGCAATGCTCGTGTCAACTTTTTTTTTTCCTGACGCGCGCGTCGAAGCACAGCGAATGTAGTCTTTCTGCGTCAAACTCTTGGTGGCGCCCGTATTGTGAAACGCCTGAATTGCGAAGTTTTTCAACTGCTTTTCAGCAGATAATTCCTATTCTTTGTATGACAATAATATGAGCTGCAATAGCACAATAGTTCTCTTAAAAACTATGGATGCTAGGATAGGGCGACAATTTGTGTGTAAAAAAGGTATATTAGGGCGACACGCTCAATAGGGCGACTTTTTGGTGTCGCCCTAATATTTTTTAAAAACCATTTTTTTAGGTCAAAAACTGTCTCTCTTAGGTCTGTAACCAATTTTGGAAGCTTTGGGTACAAAAATAAGGTGTCAATTTAAAAGACTCTTCCCGAAATTTCAGTGGTCCCCGGGGAGAGTCTTCCCGAACTGTCACCCTATTGCCGCATCCAGAGTTCTTACAATAAAGACAGACATTTGTGGGACATCTTGGTCTGTCTTGTTATGTAACTTACATGGGAAATGTCCTCACATTGTCCCTTCTTTCATTACCAGGTCCACCAGACTACCTCCTCATACCAGACAACAGCAGGTTGCAGCGCTTCGACCCCAGTCGTAATGCGTTTTCGTCTGAGTTCACCAATGAAGCAGGTGTGCGAATCGACGCCGTGGATGTCGTGTACGATTCCCAGACAATCTTTATGGTGGACTCCGAGGGCGGAACCATCAGTCGCAAGTCGTTCGATAATAAGGGCCAGCGCAAACGGAGGGATACTTCGGTACAGATTGTGGTAAGCATTCTGCCATTTCTTATTGGGGTAAATTGTTATAAGGTTAAGGATAGATTACAAGATTGGAAAACTTACAAATGGCGTTATCTCCGTGTGTGATTGAGGATGTGTATGATAAAAACCAACCTGTGTATAAGTCAGCTCAGTACCTCATCCAAGTTTCAAGAAAACATTAAAAAAACTGTGTCCATGCTTTCAAGAAATTGTGTGAAGCTGCTGTCCTATTAAGGCTGGTTGTGGTTATACTGCACACAAAATCAAGGCATAATATCACGGTAGTCAGCGACCTAGTTTTGTTCACATGAGGGCGCCCTTGTAAACAAAATTCATGTGCACACTCATTTATATAAATTCATCTTCAATATCTTTTTCTTTAATATAAAAAGACATCTTCTTGAGCGGAATCATTGCATTGGTCAGTTGGAATCATTTTTGTCATACACATCCTCAATCACAAAATGGAGTTAAAGGGGAATTATACCCAAGAAACAAAAGACCTTGTACTCAATAAATGCAACTTGTACATTATTTTAATGCAGAGAACAAGAAATATTATCCACTGAAAAGGGATACGAACTTCACTAAGAATGGCAATTACAGTGATGCCTCGCAGTAAGGGTGCCGCCATTTTGTCCGAATACTGGGCAAATAATGCTGTTTTTGTGGACAATCTTTTCGTGCATTGCCAGAGAAATGCACGAAGGACTTGTACACAATGACATCATTCTTTGCCCAGTATCCGGACAAAATGGCGGCACCCTTACAGCGAGGCATCGCTGTAATTGCCATTCTTTGTGGAGTCCGTATTCGCTTTTCAGTGGGTAATATTTCTTGTTCTTTGCATTAAAATAATTTACAAGTTGCACTTATTGAGTACAAGGTTTTTGGTTTCTTGGGTATAATTCCCCTTTAAAGGCCCATTGTACCATTTGCAAGACACAATTTGTTTTTCATGAGTTGCAAGAAGAATCTTACCTAAAGTGTTTATACCAATGGTACCAAACACCACACAAATTTATTTCAGTCCAAAGTAGTATTTTGTGTAAGAAATTAACAAATGAAGGTGGTTTTCTAAAATACATGGGCGCTGTGTACTGTGTGTGCGTGTTCCAACGCGATCAACTGAGAACGAATATTTGAAACACCCCGCCAAGACCAGGAAAATGCAT
Source organism: Henricia sp. BOLD:AAB3569 (assembly GCA_037783545.1). Classification (NCBI taxonomy): domain Eukaryota; kingdom Metazoa; phylum Echinodermata; class Asteroidea; order Spinulosida; family Echinasteridae; genus Henricia; species Henricia sp. BOLD:AAB3569. The sequence goes on along the minus strand of JBBELK010000099.1, from coordinate 1,705,119 downwards.
ATGGATTTTCATGGTTTTTTTAAACGTGGTACATTTGACAAAGCTGAAATTTTTTCGGATGAGTTTATTCATGTCCTTCTTTTGATTTATAATTGTTTTATTCGCAGAATCGCTCAAAACCAGATCATCTACAGGGCCTTTAAACACAAAAACCATGCATGGATTTTAAAGATTTTCTCAAGCATTAATACATCTTTGCAGCAACATTTTTCGCAGGCTAGTGTACCAACGTTCTTAAGATATGTACACCTTTATTCCGGAAATCCGTAAAAAGCTTCATCTTGCAGATGATGCATAGGTTGGTGAAAGTTTTCTAGTCTATCTTTAATTATTATTCCTCCCTTCAGATGAGTAATCTTGATAATCCACATGGCATCGCCATTGACTGGGTTACCTCCAAGATGTTTTGGACAGACACGGCCGTTAAGGTGGCCGAAATTGGAGGCATGAACCCATTCACTCTCTACTCAGGACCGTGGAGTCGGCCGTTTGCCATTGTGGTGGATCCTAAAAATGGGTGAGTATTGTACATATCATAGCAGTCTTCTGTTTTATCTGTAGCTTTATATACAGTAAACTCCGGCTAAGTCGACATCGTACAAGTCGGCAAATCGCCTAAGTCGGCCGTCCGACGAAAGTCCCGATCGTCTACAATGCATTTCCATTGAAATGTATGTTTCTAAGTCGGCATTTGTAAGTCGCCATTTCGCCCAAGTCGGCATGTTATTCTCGGTCCATTTCAACAAAATGCAATACCAAATCCTTTGTGTAAGTCGGCACTTTGTGTAAAACCACACAATATGGCATCGATTTCCTTCCCTGCGGTTTTTAAGAAGTGTCGAGTGAAAAGACAAACACTGCTTAACTGACGTCTGTTTATTGGCACGCATGGACTGTGGTCGCCAGTGTATCAGTCAATGATTCAGTGTTTGGTTAAAAGTAGATCACGCGACATGGATTAGTTCAACCATTTCCGTGCACAAGTGAAAAAGTACTATTGTTTGACTTTTTGCATCAAAGGTCAAACGATAGTACTTTTTATGTATTATTTCCCAGCGCGTACGAAATGTTGTGCACGTATGCCGAGCGCAGGCGTTCGCGTTAAGCAACCAGTGGTTTTCACGTTTATGCAGACAACCGTGCATTTATGGCGAGTGTACTTTTGCTCTCAGCAAAACTCAATCCTGTCCTGAAATACCAATCATTGGACACAAAAATTCAATGCATGAGGTATATAAAACAAATATCGACTGCTCTTTATTTGGGTGATGGTGTCAACTATTGCCCCTCAGTGATCTTGAGACGGCAGGCCTGCTGTTTCCCCTCAACCTGCGGCCTCAGGAAAATAGCAGGACTGTCTCGAGATCACCTTGGGGCATAGTTTGCACCATCACCCTCATGAGCAGTCAATATTTGTATACTGTTCAATTGTTATTTGTTCCAGTGTGTTGAATCGGTGTGGTACTACCTTACTTGTGAAAAAGAAAACTTATCAGGACAGGGGGCGATTTTACTAACGCTTACGATCCTTCGTAACTCGAGATGCGATGGGTTACCGCTCAATAACTCGTGTTGCGTCCTAAGAACAATTTAAAGAAACTTGCGATGAGTTTAAAGATGCACATCTGCCATAGCAACGCACCGTAAGCTACGATGAGGCAATGGGTCATCGTAGCGTTCATTTTGACCAACGATGGTCGTGGTTTTTGCCATTTTTGGATAACGAGACGAACTCTGGCTTCCCAAAAACTGATTGCCACTCTTGATAGATTGTATGCTAAGCAATATAAACAAGAGAAAATGTACAATTTTGTACATAGATTTTAGCAGGTGACAAAAAGTGTCACTTCAAAACTGTTCAGTGTCCGATGTATTTTTCTGCAAGCAAAAACACGAAGGCTACGCTGCAGTTGGCCATCCATTGTCTATGTCGGCAACAACGTGGGATCGTGTATGCGTGGAATACAAATTTGAACGATGCTACTGTGTTCTACACGCGTCTTAAAAACGCGCAAAACAAAAAGCACTCACATGCTTGGTGACTGCACGAAATGTATGGTACGCGTCCCGTAAGCTGCGCGCCACATTTAACGCGTGTGCTTGCACTATGCAGAAAGGACACCGAGACTTTTTGAACTCGTGTAGCCGACGACCATTTTATCAAAAACATAATTCAGCACAGCAAACATCCTTGGAGTAAATATGCAAATAATGTACAAAAAGTTTGGTGAAATCCCTGGAGTATTAGACTCAATGTATTATGCCCAATGTATCATTTGCAAGATGAAACAATTTATGGATTCCTGGAATTAGAGCATATCTTATTTACAGAAGAATCTTACTAAACTAGCCTGCTGAAATGTCATCTACATAGATGCATCCTTAAAAACAAATTACTTGGTAATTTTGTCACCATATTATATACATGTACACACTAACCTTACGTATCTACTCTGCTCAAGTAATCCGCCCCTACGTTCTCACTACCTTTGATCGAGTCGATGCGAAACCTGTAAGGTTGAAGAATCAGAGCCCATCGAAGAATTCTGGCATTAGTCACTTTTGCTCTCTGTAGAAAAACTAGAGGTTGATGATCAGTTTGCAATACAAAACTACCCCCATAAAGGTAAGTCTGGAATCTCTGCACAGCCCATACAATGGCAAAGCACTCTCGTTCAACTGTTGAATAAGCTTGTTCCCTAGGCAGCAGTTTCTTACTCGCGTAAGCTACAGGAAACAGTTTATCACCATCCTCCTGCAAAAGAACTGCCCCGATACCCTTATTGGAAGCGTCAGTACGCAAGAAGAACTGCTTGCTGCAATCTGGTAGTCGAAGAATTGGCGATGACGTCAGTCTTTCTTTCAGCGTCTGAAAAGCAAAATGTTCATTAGGTCCCCACTGAATGTGATTAGGCTCGTTCTTCTTGGTCTTATCTGTCAAGGGAACTGCTATGGCTGCATAGTTAGGAATAAACTTTCTGTAATAACCCGTTAATCCTAGGAAGGAACGTAACTGTTTCTTTGTAACAGGTTTAGGGGCATCTTGAATGGCCAACATCTTGACTTGGGTTGGGGCTAACTTGCCCTGTCCAACCACATGACCAAGATATTCAAGTTGCTTACACCCAATGTAGCACTTGGTTGGTCTTGCAGTTATTCCTGTAGACTCAAGTCTCTGGAACAACTGATGTAATGTCTTAATATGTTCATCCCATGTTCTAGTGTGTATGAGAATGTCATCAATAAAATTCTCAACATTGGTCATGTCTCGTAACATCATACGCATCATACGGCTAAAGGTCGCCGGAGCGTTTACCAAGCCGAATGGCATGGTACAGAACTGATACAACCCAAAAGGGGTTATGAAAGCAGTCAGTTCCTTGACTGAATCATGCAAGGGAATCTGCCAGTACCCTTTGCTTAAGTCAATCTTGCTAAAATATACGTCATTGGACAATTTAGCAAAAATGTCTTCTGTGTCGGGCATTGGCTCGGCGTCAAAGACAGTTACTCGATTCAAACGCCTAAAGTCTACACAAAATCTTTTAGTTCCATCCTTTTTGTCAACCAAAACTACTGGAGAAGCGTATGGTGAATTAGATAACTCTATTACACCCATTTTGAGCATTTGATCTATTTCAACGTTGATGGTTTCACGGAGAGCATGAGGCAAAGGGTAGGGCTTTAAACGAATTGGCTCATTAGTTGTTAGTTTGATGTCATGTTTCACTAAATGTGTACGTCCTGGTACATCCGTTAGGACTGCATCATGCTGCTGTAACACGCCTCTAACCTGCTCTTTCTGTTCACCTGTCAAAAAGTTGTCAATGTTAACATCCTGCGACGTCTCCTTGGCCACGAATGATGGTAGGTGTAGTCCATGTTCCCTGCCGAGTTTGACATCAGTGGTAGCCTCGCTTTCAGAATCGTACTCGATGACAGCTGCTCCTACAAAATTGAAGAGATCTGTTGATGTCTCCTGTTTAGAGTCAGAAAAAACAGCGTTAGCATTATCACGTTGTACATACAGTTTCAGTAAGTTGACATGAAACGTTTTGACTCTATTCCCAAGATCTATTTGGTAGTCCAATGGTCCTTTGCACTTTACGATGGAAAAAGGGCCTTTCCACTGCATTAACAGTTTGTTATTATCAGCAGGGAGTAACAAAAGGACTTTGTCTCCTACCTTAAATGTGCGAGATCGTGCTTTCTGATCATAGTACTTCTTATACTTACCGGCTGATTTTCTCAATTCTTCTTGAGCAAGTTGGCAAGTGTTTTCGAGACGAGATTTCAGATCAATAACGTACTCGTACGTAGTCTTTACTTCAGGCGTATCTACTTGACCCGACCACAATTCCTTCAATATTTCCATTGGCCCACGTACCGTTCTGCCGTAAAGCAATTCAAATGGGGCAAAGCCTGTACTGGATTGAGGTGTTTCCCTGTAAGCAAAGAGCAATGGCGCTATGTAGCGATCCCAGTCCTTCGGTTTCTCAGCACAAAGTCTACGTAACATCTGTTTTAAGCTCCCGTTAAAACGCTCTACCAACCCATTACATGAAGGATGGTACGGAGTAGTAGTAAGTTGTTTGATGGAGAGGAGTCTACTCAGTTCATGCATGACATGAGATGTGAATTGAGCACCTTGGTCAGTTAGTATTTCTCTAGGTACTCCTACTCTTGTAAAAACATCGACTAAAGCTTCAGCAACCCTATGCGTCTCTACACTCTTCAACGGAACAGCTTCCGGATACCGGGTTGCATAATCGACGATAGTGAGAATGTACCGGTTTCCTCTGTCTGTTATAGGGACAATAGGACCCACTATGTCTACGGCTATTCTCTGGAACGGAACATCGATCAGTGGTAGTTGACCTAAAGGGGCCTTAGCAATACGCCCTTTCTGTGTCGTCCTCTGACAAATATCACACGATGCACAAAATCGTCGAATGTCGGACTGAACCCCAGGCCAACAGAAATTGGATAGTACTTTGTCCGTTGTTTTCTTTGTCCCCATGTGGCCACCCAAAATTGATTCATGTGCCAATTTCATGACGATTAACCGATAAGGTTTTGGTACAACTAGTTGGCAAATTATGTCACCACCCTCGACTTTCGGACTAGAGAACTCCCGATACAATAATCCTTTCTTGACTACGAACTGGCATGTGCTTCCACCATAACCAAGTTTAGGCTCGTTATTCAAAGCTAATTCTCTTACCCGTTTCAGCGATGGGTCGTCTTGCTGTGCTTCACGTAGCTGATCAGGTGTGACGTCAGGAAGAACACGAGGCACCTTGAGTGCTGGGAGTGGTTTTTGCTCAGCCTCTTTCTGTGCTCGTGTCTGAACTGCATTAACTTGAACATGATCAAAAACAGCAGACTTGTCATTACACACATTCTTGGTTTTAGTTTTACATACCCATTCAGAATTTGGTTCCCCGGGATCTCGTGCATTTGGTATGTTCCCAATTATGACGTCGTACACAGGGTTTATCATGCAAAGAGCTTCTGCAGATCCAGTAAAATAAGGCGAGTCGATGGACACAGTAGCTACAGGCACTTGACGAATTGTACCATCTACAAGTACACAATATTTAGACTGACCCGTAAATTGTTCATCAGAAACTAAATCTCTACGAACGACTACCCCAGTACAACCAGTATCCCTCAGTACATGGACAAGTTTATTACCCAGTTTACCCTTGGTAACCGGCATCCCTTTCATACCTCCAGCGTTGCAGGCAGCACTCATCAATGGTAGATTATGTCCACACTGTAGTGCCACAACTCCATCCTGTGAACAACAATCTTGAATGGTTTTGTTAGGTACAAACATACAAGCTACATGTTCTACAGCAGTTTCAGGAAACAAATCATGTTCCCGTTGCCGGATTCTATCTGAATTGTTTGGAGACTCCCCCTGTATCGGCATTGATGCAGTTTCAGTTTCATAAGACTGTCCCTGTTGAATGGGAAACATTGCTGCAACTCTATGTTGTCCAAACGAAGTTTGGTTTAGCGGACAATTTCTCGCTATATGACCCGATTTATGACACCTGAAGCATGACTTTGGTGGGTACTGTTGAAAGCCTGGTCTCGCTCGACTAACTTGGGACCTACCATACAAGTCACTTCTCGTAGCTGGTGACGGATAAGGTTTTTCAGTCTTACGTTCAGCCTTACCTTCAACCCGATGAGGAACGTTGGAGAAATGGTAATTCTGCCCAAAATTACCACCACGTGCCTCAACATACTGTTCTGCAACTAATGCTATTGTTGATATGTCATGAAGTTGTCTCTCTTTGAGAAACAATGCTAAATCAACTGGACATGCATTTAGGAACTGTTCCCGAATGAGTAAATCTCTTACCCCCTCAAAATTCTTATGTATTTTGGCTAAATCAGTCCATCTGTCAAAATAATTCTGCAAACGAACAACAAACTGTCTTGGGCTTTCATGTTTTTCGGGTTTGGTAGTTCGAAATTTCTTACGGAACCCATCTTCGGTCAAATTAAATCTTTTGAGCAGTGCAGTTTTTAAGCAGTCATAATCCGAAGCTTCCGTAACCGACAGACGCGAATACGTATCCAACGCACGGCCTTTGAGTAATGCGGCTAGATTAATTGCCAAATCCGCTGGTTTCCAGCCTTGCGAAGACGCATAACGTTCGTATCGGTGCAAGTAGGCGTCTAAATCATCCCTATCTTCTTCAAATGGTGGTAGCTTGGGAGTACGTGCCCTACTTGTCGGTTTCGCTTGCTCATCGTATTGATCATGCGCAGTTTTTACCATCTTTTCAGCTTGCAATTTAAGCTGCAATTCCAAATTTTCGTTTTCCTGCCGCTTTATTTCTAATTGATGCAAACGCGCCTCTCTTTCAAAGCTTTCTTTCTCCCTTCTCTCACTTATCGCCCTCTCTCGTTCATCACGAACAAAAACTCGCAATTCTTCACCACTCAAATCCATCTCCTTACCCAACCTCATACAATGCTCGAGATCCATGGTTGCTGCCACGATATCGACGGCACGGCGAACTCGACCAAGGCGGGAAGCACGGAGTAGAACAAGGCAATCTAACACAAGAAAAATACAAAATTGAAAATTACAATACATAAATAACTTTACTAATACATCAAATTACCCAATACATTTAGTTCAATTCCCGATAAGCCCCCATTTGTCACAAGTTGCCCACCATAGGTCAAGCTGTGCGCCCGGATTCATTAAAAAAATAAACTCCCAAAAACTGAATATTCATTCGCGTAATGTTTACCTTTGATCAATTACAGTTTATTTACATTCAACTTTACTTTCAACCACAATTACCATACCAAAAAAAAGAGTAATCCAAAAATGCAATATCAAATGTGAAATCTTCGAAGAATACAACTATAATTAATTTACTCTATCTCGCTTTGATTATATACAAACACTAGTGTCAGTTTATGTAATTTAAAAAAATGTTAGAGCATATTCCGAGATTTCATTATTGCCACAACCCCAACTTACAGTCCATTAAAATTCACGAAATACAAACCAAATCAGACCCTACTTAAATAATTAATTAAATACCCAATTCCATATGTGTGACTCTCAACGGTTGTTGGTTCATTATACACCGCTTATAGACAAATGTTACCGACTTGAAAGTACTCCCACTAGGAAACGGCAGCAAGGTGTCGCACACCCAAAGTCATCCAGCTAGCTAGGAAACGGTAGTAAGGTGTAGTACACAGCTTAAAGTTGTCTCGCTAGGAAACGGCAGCAAGGTGTCGCACACCCAAAGTCATTCAGCTAGCTAGGAAACGGTAGTAAGGTGTAGTACACAGCCCGAAGTTGTCTCGCAAGGAAACGGTAGTAAGGTGTCGCACACCCAAAGTCATCCAGCCAGGTAGGAAACGGCAGCAAGGCGTAACGCACCCCTAGCACAATCAAGTCCAACTGAATCACTAGGAAAAGGTGTCACATCGAATACCCCATAGGTGTGGTGCAGACAACCGTGCGTTACGAACAGTCACGGTGTGAAAATGGTGGCCGAACCACCATACCAGGTAAAAGCCGTGGTTTGCTTTACAACAATAAAGCACTTGATGCCCTCCGCACGCCCGCGCCGGCCCAGTCACACCGTTGCCGAAGAATCAGCAGAACCATAACTTCCGCTCGTCTATCGTGGCAACAACGCAGGGTCCCAGGGCGAAAAATCCAACAAACAACAATATCAAGCAGAGGTTGTCGATCATACAATAGCACAACTTGGAGTGACCATGTACCCCAAAACCACCACCACTCTTATAGCTAGCAAGCTGCACAAGCAACAAAGCAAACAAATCACTGAAGCATGCAACAAAGCAGCACCTGCACATACCACACATTGTCAGCTGCAATCATGCATTAATACTCAACAAAAGCAGAACGTGCCTAGCAAACAATTAACAAAAGCAAAAGCAAACAGCAAATAGCATACGGCGAATAGCAAACCACGGCTTTAAAAAAAAAAGGGAAATAAATTCTTTTTTGAATAACCCCGCATAGGAAAAAAAGGGAAACCTTGACAACCTGAATGTTGAAAAGATGAGTGTTGCACACTCATTTTTTAAATGACCTTCAGTTGTTAACTTCTTAAATAAAAGATACCATTTGGGGCAGAAATTGGTGTTTGTTGCCAATGCTATCAATGCTTCGAGTTAGTTTTTTTTTTTGTCCACGCATGAAGTAAAATTTGGAGTCAATGCAAATAATAGAATGAGTTTGTGGGACAATGCGTCAGTAGAATTCCAAGGAAAAGGAGTAGGCCTATGTTCCCCTGTTATGTGAAACACAACTGCATTTTCTGTTTGCATTCAGTGGGCTTTACTGGTCGGACATCGGGCGCCGTCCGTCAATCTTCCATGCTAACATGGACGGCTCAGAGGCATCACCATTGATTAGCAACCGTCTCCTGTACCCAACGGGTCTAGCACTCGACTACACACAGGAGATGCTATACTGGGCCGACTATAAGACTTCGCTCATTGAGATGGCCACGCTTGATGGTTTGAATCGGCAGATCATTTACAGATTTACTCCAGGTAATTTTTACACTTTTCAAAAATTTTCCCTTCTTTGCAGGCATTCCTTTCTTTTTACAAAATATGAGAAATTGTTTTCCTGTCATTTTATGAAAACTTTCCCACTGGTGCGAACATTTTTCCCAAATGAGAATGGAAAAAGAAATTGTTTTCACAAAACATGCAAACTTTTTTTTTAACCGTGGGAAAACTTCCATCTCATTTTGTGAAAACGTTCCCCCATTTTCACAACTTTGTCATTCTGATTTTACATGGTGTACCGTAAAAACCAGGGTTGTAGGGGAGTCCATCACAAGTCCACCATAAGTCCCTGGGTTATATTTCAAGTCAGAAGCTATTCAAATGAACTCCAACAAAGGCATTCTTTTGTGAGTGTTCATCCTTTGCTTCTTGTTTAATACTGGACTTGTGACGGACTTCTGTGGGACTTGACTACAACACTGGTAAAAACCTTTTTTTCTTGTATGAAAAACTATTTCCACGTGGAAAGTGAATACAAATAGGAAATATGTTCACACCTTATCCCTTTCTGTGGGAATTACTTTTCTTTCACAAAATGTGAAAACATTATTTAATTGTGGGAAATTAATCTCATTTTTCAAAATATTTCCCATATTTTCTTAAATCTTACATTAAAACTTTTCCCACTTGTGGAAAGTAAATAGGAAAGAAAATTATTTTCACACCTCTTCCATTTTGTGGGAATTAATGGGTTTTTTTTGGTAGTAGTTAATTTTATGGCACCTTCGGCAACTTAGGCCCTTTATGCCATCAACGGTATTAGCTTAAATTTTACTTGAGATGACGAAGAAGAAGATACAGTTTTAGAGGTGGGAGGAAACCCCCATCGAAATCTGAGAAAAACCCATATGATCAAGTAGGGACTGCAATCCACATACGCGCCCCGAAATCGAACCCGGGATGCCAGAGGTAAAAGGCGTGGGAGAAGCCAACCTTGATTGCTTCTTGGAATTAATTTTCATTCACAAATTGGTTTAAAGACGGATTACATGATTGGAAAACTTTTAAGAACAGGAACAACAGCATTACACAACTAAAGAATAATGTAGATAAACTGCCTTGTAGAAATTTCAGCCACATGGATGTAGTAATATTTGAGAAAACCTAAAAAATCCATGTATGGTTTTTGTGTTTGTTTGGTTTTTTTTTAAAGCACCTTCAGTTGGCAATTTCTCCCACAGAGGTACCATTTTACACGAAAAAAATCATGTTTGTTACCATTGCTATCAACACTTTTAGTTTTCTTGTCAACTCGCAAAGTAAAATTTTGGGTCATGGCAGATGATATATTGGGGCTGTAAAACTTTCCCTGTTTCCTTGCCAGATCAAGGGCATCCCTTTGCCATTGATGTCTTTGAGGACTGGGTTTACGGCACCACGGAGCCAAAAAAGAAAATCTTCAGAGTCAACAAGTTTGGTCGGTCGGACGTCCCCAACAGCAACTTCACCTTCCTTATGGAGGGGCTGTCCAGCTCTGCTGATGTCGTCGTCATTCAGGAACAGAAACAAAACCAGAGTAAGATTGATTCGAACCCGAGCCAAGTCCGATTTATGACCTTTATTGTTTATCTAGTTGCTCACAGCCCTCAGAAGAGCATAGTCATATAGACCATATCGAATAGCTGCCATCTTGTAGGGCAGTTTCTTTGTTCCTTGAGGGCATGCATGTTAGCACATTTTGTGCTTGCATTGTTGATCAATTTAAAGGAGAATTATACCCAAGAAACAAAAGACTTTGTACTCAACAAGTGCAACTCGTAAATTATTTTAATGCAAAGAACAAGAATTATTACACACTGAAAAGCGGATACGAACTTCACAAAGAATGACAATTTTAGCGATGCGTCGCACTATGGACGCTGCCATTTTGTCTGAATACTGGGCAAACAATGACGTCTTTGAGTACAAGTCCTTTGTGGATTCATATGGCAATACACGAAAAGGTTGTCCCGGAATAACGTCATTCTTTCTACAGTAAAGGGGGCATTTTGGCAACACGGACCATATTTTCCAGAAAATACCTTTGTCTGGTCTAAAAATAAAAGAAATAAGTTTCAGTTTCGACCTAAAATGTAATACAAGTGTCTGTTCCGGTTACGAGCGTATATTGGAAATTTGTACACAGGGTTTTTAGAAAGGCATGTTGTCACACTATTTGTAACCCTTTTTGGGCCTAAGTTATCTCTTTAGAACAACTTAAACTTTTTTCTTTTATTTTGAGACCAGACAATATGGTCTGTGTTGTCAAAATGCCCCCTTTACTGTGGAAAGACCCATGTACATGTATTTCTAAAACAACCATTTCGGAATTACATTTTTGGGTGCAAATAAGCTTGGTAATGCCCAATACACAAGACATTTAGGTCTCTCTACAAAAGTGTAACATTTGGTGTCCCCATTACACCTGATACGTGTTATTTTTCGTACAACAATCATTAAAATGCCTTTAAACCATTTGTGTATGAATTGTACTTTATGTACTCACTCTTTGAGATGGAAAGTATTTGAAGAATGTGTCTTGAATTTAAAAAAACAAGATGTAAAATGTAACGGGGGACACCAAAATTGGACTCCTAATTTATAGAAATACCCATTTCATGAAACATGTGAAACCAGTCTGTTACAGGGCATGAATTTGAAATTGCACTAAAGTACGTTACCCTTCTCTTTGTATCAGATCTGGATAATCCCTGTGCCTCTAATACTTGTGAGATGAATCAACTTTGTCTGTTGAATAAAACGGGTTATTCCTGTAAATGTGTGGATGGATTCCATGATGCTGTGACCACATCAGGATGTGTAAAGGCACCCACACCCCCTTGTAAGTTGACTTCCAATGGACCCTTCCGGCCTGTCAATCAAACAATGCTCATTAACCAATAGACCGATCCAGTAAGCTCCGCCCATTTAGAAATTGCCTAGCAACATGCCACACATGTTAGGCACGTGTGCAGTTGTGTCGCGTGGCCGCGCCGTGCGTCAGCGTCCGCGCCCTGGTCAGCGCGTATTGAAACACGCACACGCACACAGAAACTGCACGCTCGAAAGCAAAATGTGCACTTAAGTATCCGGTCGTGTGCATGCACGTACAACACGCCTGCATTACGCGTAACGCGCGCGATCGAACAAAAACATCTCGACACACATCTAGAACACAGTGAATGCACAACATAGCAAAACGACAAGCTAATTTTGGTGAGTTTTTCCCGTTTACACAAAAACACATTTATGAAGGGATTAAAAGTAGGTTAGGATAGTCTTTAAACTGGCCGAGTCCTCTGCGCTGAAAAAAATGATGTTTATGGTGTTTTTGCGTCACTCGTGCTGCATTTCGCCGTAGCTCTGTGCACAAAATTTTGAGGACTCGGGTAACCAAAATGGAGATCCACTTTTTGGCTACCTCAACCTGAGGCTGTAATTGGTCAATTCCAAAATGGGCGGAGCTTACTGGATCGGTCTATTGGAGTGCGCTTTACCGATCATGTAATCGCAGGCTGTTGCTAAGGATGTCGTCAGCCATTAGCTCGGTCAAACTTCAGCATGTGCAGCTAGCGAAATGTACACAAACCAAATGCGTGCTGTGGGAATTTACTCCACACACGGCTGGTTCGTACCGTAGTTTAACTTAAAATAAACGATAGTAAACTTGGTATGTTGGCAAAGTATGTGTTAATCAGACACTAGGTATCCTGATCCACTATATAAAGTAATATTTTCCCGTTTCCAAAAACCAAAATCAAACGTTGAGTAATGTTATTGTTAATGAATTAAAGCCTGTTGATGCCTTGTTTTTGGATCTGAATGTTGTACATACGTACGTACACCATTTTAATTTTTATTTTCTTTTACCAGTGTTAAACCAGTCTGAAACATCCTATATATTATGCCATGTCACATGCATTTGTCGTAGCTAGCAAAACAACTTTCCAGTGACAAATAGATCCAAGTTAACAATTCTCTGAAATGCTTTGGTAACAAAATAGAGAAACAGATTTAAACATGGCATGGTTGGGTTACTCACACAACTACATGTACTCACAGCCTTCTGTGTTTGCTCCTTTCAGCACAGGCCTGCGCCTACCAATGACCGAGCCCTTTTTACGGGCTTAGGTTAGGCTAGGCATAGGCCATACTTCTGAAGTTCTGTAAAGTACCATCGCCTCGGACGTAGCAAACTAACATTTATCTCGCACTGCCAGCTGGCCATTTTTTAAAAGTTTAAATGCAACATTGTCTATTTAGGCCTATCCATTCTTTAAAATATAAGTCACTTTATCTCATTGACAGATTCTTTTTCCTCAACATTCAAATCTACCTCCTTCGACATAACATCCACTCGCATTGTGTGTGTGTACGTGTGTATATTTGCATGTGTGTTGACCCGCTTTGTTGACCGAGTTAATGGCTGCCGTGCACCGTTGCTAAGGAGGGCGGTGCTTGTGGCCAAACGTGGAATGGTCCATTGTTTTGTTTGACCTGAATTACATATACTGTGCATTGCCGTACCTCCTTTCACATGCACACTTAGAGTAGTATCCACTTGATCAGACTAAATTTTTGTTGCTGTGTGGTCCACACTGCAAGTGTGAAGTACAGAATCAATAATATGTACACCGTAGCAGAGAACAGCATAAAGCAACCAGACTGTTGATTCGTAGGCAATGGTGTGCACCACGTAGCAACAACAGCATAGTATGTGACTTTCTAATGTGCACCTTCATTTGAAAGTGAAGAAATCAGGGTGCCATCCATTATGCCAATGTTACATGCAAAGGGCTAATTTCGTATGCACATATACAAATGAATGGTCTTAAAATGGTTAATATCCATGCCAAAATTCACATGTTTGAAATGTTCTCATCTGTATTTTTCACAGCTCCATGTGTTGATGTGCGCTGTGAGAATAACGGGACTTGTACTGATACCAGAGGCCATGCTAAATGCAAGTAAGTACATGTAGCTAGTAGGTTTAAATTTTTTTAAATTATTGTTGCACTTTGTGGCAGTGTTGGAGTCACCAATATCGAGTCCGAGTCTCGAGTCACTATCCTCGAGTCCGAGTCACGAGTCACTGTCCTCGAGTCCGAGTCTGAGTCACGAGTCACTTGTTCACCAAATTAATGAAACTAAATCTGCTGTAGACTGCCAAAGTGAATATGTCACCCCTTCGTTCGTTGCCTATAGGCAATGGCTCTACACTAAAAATCACTGAACCGTGTCCCTGTGCTTTTGCAATGGTGTTTTATCTGGCAGCTATCCATGATATAATAATAATAATATAATAATAATTGATTTTACGAGCGCTACACATGCGTCTCAGCACTCGGTACAATGTAAAACCACTTAGTTGTCCCTAACAATTAAAAAGGTTAGAAATTTACTGAATATTTAAAAATTTATCTTTAAAAACCAATTCAAAACAAATAAAAACTTAAATACACTATTTAAAACATGTTTTAAAAAGCCACGTTTTCAAATTCTTTTTAAAATTGGCCAAACAATATGTAAAACAATGAGAGGCTCGTGCGCTCCTTGCCGGCCTAGTGGGGCAGTGTACATATTCACGCGTCATACTGTGTTTTTCGCCAAGAATCTCGCATTGAGCGCGCGAATATATCTCTGTTTTTTTTTTTTAAATATGTGACTCGTAAGTTACAAGTCACCATCTTCGAGTCCGATTCATCATGGTCAAGTCCGAGTCCAAGTCATTTTCCAATGACTTGGCGCGCCTCCCCATGAAAAATCGTGGCGCACCCCCCACTGGAAATTTGGCAAACGGAGAAAAAGATGGTGCCACGGCTTTCCCCACATAATTTTCCTTTTTTGTTTTCTTGATTTGTTTATTTAATTTTTTATTGTTTATTTTTTAAACGAAACTTGTAAGTGCTGTTTCTCTGGTGTAAAGTATGATGGTGTGATTGTAATATATGCCAAATTTAAAAATAAATCGGGGGTGGGGGTTGAGGGAGATGTTGAAGTAACTGTGCGCCCTCAGACTCATTTCATCAAATCAGGTCATGAATAACATTGTGTTGAATTGATACCAATAAAAACACATTTCACATGTAAACTACAGCTGCCTGCCTCGAAATTTCGGTACCCGATGCCAGTACGATCGCTGTGACGGTCACTGCATGCACGGACAGTGCAGCATCAACGCGGCAGGTGCACCCAGCTGCCAATGCACACCAAGATACAAAGGAGATATTTGTGATATGGACCGATGTAAAGCGATCTGCAATGACCACGGAGTCTGCACGGAAGACGGTGACAGAGTCGTCTGCCAGTGAGTATTGTAGGAGTAATTTTCAATGCAATTGAAGGCACAGGATAATACGCAAGAGCGCAGCTGCACAATGCATTTGTGTCACGAGTCTTGTAAATTTGAAAATTGTACTTAAGACGCATTGCTCGTCAATGCTCGCATGAGGAACAAATTCGTGCCACAAAATTCACCACTCCATGGAGCATTGAATTTCGTGGCATGAGTTTGTCCCTCGTGCGCGCATTGACAAGTAATTCGTCTAGGAGCTTGTCCAGATTTGTCCAGAAAATGGATATCGCTGTAACCTAACAATCATATAAAATACCTCCATAAAATACTATCCATGGGAAGAACACAGGAAATTTACAATCTCCAGTTTTGATGTGGAAACAAAAAGGTTGGTGTAATCACTCGGGGGTGTGAAATCTCTGATTTTTAGTTGATTTCTGCTTTTTTGTTGTACAGTCATATTTTATTTTCAGCTTTTTTGCCCTACCAACGAGCCATATTTTGTTTACCAAGCATAAAAAGATCGCCCTCAATTGATTCAGTAATTTCGCGAAGCAAAGTTGTGCAAGTCTAGTCGCTAAGCAAGAGCCATGGCGTACTGTAGACTGCAACGAGTGGTGAAGCAGACTTGTACAGGTCTAATTCCTAAGTGCCATCTTTGCCTACATCGCAAACTGGCAGCAGCCGTGCATCACGTGTGTGTGGTGTGCTGCGCTGCATGGGGCATGCGTGTGCGCGATGCAGCATGCAGCGGGCAACGAACAACAAACCGATTTTACTGGCCATTTTCACTGGCCCGTCTTCAACGATCGATGTTCCCTAGATTCTTTTTTATTATCCACACTTGTACAAGGTAAATATTTAAAACAAAACTGGTTCTTGAGATTGTTAAAATGTTTTTGACATTGCACAATGATGGTGTAATTTATAAGCACTTGTAGTCTCTACGCCTCTCCCCCGCCCCCTCTCCCAAGGAAGCCACGCACCCATAGCCACGCCTCTTCCGATTTTTGTTAAATGCTCCGCTTACACCCCTGATCACTGCACTTCTTTATGTAATGGTGGAATTTGTTGACAATATCCCTGGAAATATGTGACCGGCTCCAGCAAAACCCAACACTTGTGATGAAAATTCAAAATTTAAGTTTTGGTATCAGCTTAGTGTGCATACAAAAAGGTATCTTTTAAAACATGTTTGAGGAAATTCTGATAATTTTTGGCGAAGTTATGACCAATTAAAGTATGACAGATCAGAAAAAGTGAAATGGAGCTATTGGTTTTTAAAGTTTGACAAACTAGTTGATTATTTAATTGTTTGTCAATAATATGAGGAATTTTCAGACAGTTCAAACAACAAAACAAATCTTGAATGTATCCCGATGTTGATTCTGCCAAATTTTCAAGTTGGTCCCAGAGGCCATTTTTTAAGGTTGTGGGCCCATATCACGTAATGGGAAATGCCGAGAAGCGTCGGGTTTTGCCAGAGTCGGTCACATATTTGTATATTTCCAGGGATATTGTCAAAAAATTGTCACAAAATTTGTGATCTGGTCACATTCCTTTAAGAAGTAATAATGTGAAGCATACTGATGTATGTGATATATTATGCATTATATACCTCATGCGTAGATTCTTGTCATCTGATTGGTTAAAAGTGGGGGCATTAAGTCAGCTAGACCCGGCGCATGTAGAATTCTGACTATGCCCACGGGCATAGTCTTTGCTATGCCTCGGGCATAGTCATGCAACGGGTTCCGGACGCGCGCATAACATGTGTAGCATAGCTGTGCACCAACTGTGCAGCTGCGCGCTTTACGTTAACATTCAGCAGGACGGTAATGGCGGAATCTCGACGATGTCGTTTTGTCGTCTGTCGTAGATGATGAAGTCCTTAAGAAAATAAGAGAAGTGGCCTACAGTGAAAACTGTGTCAGGTGAAATGTGCTACTAAGGTGCCAGGTGATTATGCTACAATTTGTTGCTGTAAATATACAACTTTTCCGCCGTAGACCAGCTTCTGAAATCGAAACTCGAATGACCACTGTCATGACTGTGACTGTGTATCGTTACTTAACTTTTAACCAACCAGATGACAAAAATCTACACATTCGGTATATAAAACAAATATTGACTGCTGATTATTCGGGTCATGGTTAAGATTATAGGCCCTCGGTGATCTCAAAGCCATGACTATGCCCCTCGGCTTCCGCCTCGGCTTCGAGATCACCTTGGGCCTATAATCTTAACCATGACCCGAATAATCAGCAGTCATTATTTATACTATATAAATATCAACATTATTTGTTCACCGTTAATTTTCTACTTTTTCATTCCCGCTGTCTTACAGGTGCAGTAGGCAGTACACCGGGGAACACTGCGAAACAGATTTATGTGACGAGTACTGCCAAAACGGAGCCACGTGTAGTGTACAGCTCAAGAATGGAACAGCATCGCCAACTTGCAGATGCTTGGGGTCATATAAAGGAGACAGATGCGAGGTCCCACACGCTTGTTTGACGCTCAATTGTCACTTCGGGAAATGTCAGGAATCATCGGGTAAGACCAAACTTTTCAGATTGGACTATTAAGTGGTTTCACGTTGTCACTATTCTCCCATGTTTGTCCTCCAGCAGGGGGAAGAGAACAATAGAGCCACGTGCGTTTCTGTACGTGCTTCTATCATGTGTGACCTGTCAGAATTTTCAAAAATTATATATTGGTATTTTTAAATTCAGAGCTTTTCAATGGTATATAACCATAAGGTAAAACGAATCCCCCAAAACAAATCTTACAAATCTTCAAAAAAAAATTGTTACGACGCACGAAGAAAGCTACTGCTTCTAGGAACAATACTTTGTGTTTGGTATTAAAAAGGATAAAATAACAATAAAAAATATTTTTACTCGGGCAATTTTACAATGAGCGGCATGGGCAAAACTTTATTAGTTGTTTGGTTATAAATGGGAAAATTCAAGCAGAATTAGCACAGGTCCCCTTGTGCTGAAATACCGGTAAGCAACTTTTAAGTGAAAGTATCGCCCAAAATTTCTGCAACTGTTTAATTCTTTTAATACTTTTGAAGCAGAGTGCCACATGTAAGTGGGACACCAAACGTTCTGGATCCCCAATTTAAAGGTAGAATACGTGATTGGTATCTCGAGGAATCACAAATGTTCACAGATTTACACATAATTTACACAATATAAACACGAGGACGGTAGAAAACTTCCCCCGAAATGGTTTTGTCTGAAGTGCTATAGTTTTTGAGAAATGAGCAAAACACGTTTCGCGAGACGTAAATTCATTTAGCCCCAAAACCACCTCGCCCTGGACCACTTCGCCCTGAAGCACTTCACCCCAAGGCCATTTCGCCCCCAAACCACTTCGTCCCAACACTACATCGCACAAATTCCACTTCGCCCCAAAACAACTTCGTACACAGGCTGTGGTTCAGGGTGAAGTGGTTCAGGGCGAAGTGGTTTTGGGGCAAAGTGGTTTGGGGCGAAGTGACTGTAAACCCTTTTAAAAAAAATGTTTTCTCAAAAGTAATTTTTGCTCAGGTTGGTTTTTTGTTGATTTTTGCTCAGGTGTGGGGTACCGTGGCCGATTGGTTTGGGTCATTGACTCGCAATCATGGGTGAAAACTTGGGGTTGCGGGATCCATTCCGGCTGCGGTACCTGTTCCATTAGGCAAGGCACTCAACCACACTTGCTCCATCCTTCGGAAGAGATGTAAAGCCGTTGGTCCAGTGTGTTAGGCTCTAAAGATCCCAGAGCATTCTTTCGTGAAGAGCAAGGGGATTCCCCGGTGTCTCTGGCCATTTCTAATTCTAATTCTTCATGGGTTTCCTCACGCTTGCGAGTGACAGTGCAATGAGCATTATTGAGGAATCCTTGGTATGAATACCAGAAAGAAATAATCATGTATTCTACCTTTAAGGAAATGACCCCTATAAATTGTTGTGTCCATATTTTTGTCTGACCCTTCCTCATTCCCTCCACTCTATGTCCTATCCAGTTGAAGAAGCCAAGTGTATATGTTCATCCTCACGTTACACGGGCGTGAGATGTGAAATCGACCTGTGTGCGAAATGCCACAATGATAGCCATGTGTGCTATGTTGTTGCTAATGGGACGGTCTGTGTGTAAGTATAACCAAGGGCGGTATTCAACTTAAAGCTTAAATTAAAGACAGATTACATGATTGGAAAACAGGTACAACAGCATAACGGAACTAACAAATAATGTTGGTAAACTGCCTTGTAGAAATTTCAGCCATATAGCAGCCATATAGCAGCCATATAGCAGTAATACTTCAGAAAACCATAAAAGTCCGTTTTTTTGTGTATGAATGAATGGTAAAAAGTTGTCCATAGACAAACTGTTTTAAAAATCCACCATCAGTTGGCAGTTTCTCCCACAAAGGTACCATTTTACACCACATGATTACAAAAATCATGTGGCGTTATATATACTTATATATATTTTAAGTTTTTTCTTGTCAACTCGTGAATTAAAATTTTGGGTAACTACAGATGATGTATTGGGGCTTTAAAGGGACATACCGGCTTTGTTAGGCTATTTTGGGCTCGAAATAGACCCATACATGATTCTGAAAGTCTTTCCGAAATAGACTGAATAGAACCTGAAAAGAAACCCAAAAATTTGGCTGTTTTTGAGCATTTAAAAAAAAATCAAGGTCACATGATTTATCGGAACCAGAATCTGGTTCCGATGAATCACATGGTCTTGGAGTTAGTTTTATTTCCAGCCGTAGAAACTAACGCATAGTGCGAGTTGCTTATGTCATTCGCGGTTGGTTTCTCTTCTTGTTGGAAAATAATGTCCTACGAACACTATGTACATACCGTATTTTCCAATTTGTACACATCTGCCAACATATTTGATAAGAAGGGTTTCTGGGTGTTGATACGGACGAAAGAATCTCTCAGATTTTCGCGTCTTTACTTCGCAGTGATAAATAATATCCAAAGAAAAAAATAGCATAGGCCTATTGAGGGTGCTAAAGACACCAAAAAGTTGCGTTCGAGTTGTTTCCTTGAGTCAGCGCTGACCTGAGGGATCATGCAAGGTGTGGTGAGTCAGAGAAAACAAGGAAACGAGGTTAAACACGTGTCGTCCCATATCGAACGCCACCTTTATTTACAAACACATGATACATAATACATCGCGACGGCTGGTAAAGCGTATAGCCCAACATTTGTCTCTTTTGTTAATTTTAAACATTTCTAGTTAATTACGTGACATTTTGCAATTTTTTTTCTTCACAACGACCATTAAAAAATGATTGTCAAGGATACTAGATCACTACATTATGTAAACAGTAAGCCGGTGTGTCCCTTTAAGCCAAAACTTTACTTCAATAGTATTTAGCTTTGCTAAGAAAACGACTTATCTCGTGTTCAAAAATGCTAGGATAAATTGTGACGTCACAAATTTACGCAGGCACAGAACTCCATAGTAGTGTGATTATCACAAACCTTAGTCTTGTGCGCAAGCGCGAAGTGCCCAAAACCATGCAAATGAGGTGCCCAAAACTATGCTAATGAGAAGGCGCCGTTAGTGATTGGTTTTAGCTTATATTGGAGTTCTGTGGGCTAGATTCACACCAATTTTTTTTCTGAACTGAACATTTTTTCTCTTTGCATTATAGACAATCCCCTGCATTGACATCACCTCCACAAGAAAATGTTGACAAGAATGCTCAAAATACAGGTCCAGGTAGGATACACAGCTTATGGTATTGGCTTTGTCTTAAAGGAGTGTGACCAGATCACGTTTTTTTACCCATAACTCCCCGGGACTTACCTTATGGGTCATGAGATTTTTATATCATAACATCCGTTATATTTTTCTGATTACGAAACTGAAACTCCCGCGCTTCTAGGCCGCATATTTCCGAGGATATCGTCGAAAATCCACCGATTATTTGTAAACTAATTTTTTCAGTATCAACGTTTATCCACTGAAAGCAGACTCGATAGTTTTGTTCAATTTTTTACTGGAAATCGCGAATGTTTTCGGGTTTTTGGGACATGGGAGGTGTGTATGGGAGTTACTTGATAATATTGGTAAGTTACATCGAAAACTATTTTCCAGAAACTCTGGTCATGCTCCTTTAAGGGGGATATCTACCCAAGAAATAAGTCATGAAAATATGTGTGGCGGTCTGGGAAAACCCGTCGGATGGTAAAAATGTTACAATTCTTGTTGAGCATTTAATCAAATAATATACCCTTTACTTATCTCAGAATAGTTTAAATGAGTTCAATATTCAAACCACAACTAAATTTATGACCTTTCGAAGACGGTTTATTATAAAACCCACAAACGGAGAAATCAGGCTTCAAAGTTGGCATTTCCTACTTATTTCTAATTGTGTTGGGTTTTAAAACACTCGCAAATTACATTTTACACTTTGACTTTTCAGAAAAAAAAACTTTGAGAGGGAATTTGAAGACCATAACTTCAATTTGGAACTAAAACCTCAAAAATTACATCAGGGTGATTTATTTTGTAAATCGGCCCATAACTACAAAATGTACGTGGCGACTTCCGACGGGTTTTCCCAGACCGCCACACATATAGTTGGTATTATTTATATATTATTGTCAATTGGATTGGTAAACTTTGAAAGTGTTTTACAAATATTATGAGACATATGACCATCTTGGATTTTGGGGGAAAAATAGTTTTCTCCGTAACTGCTAAAGATATCTTGGGGCCAATTTCATGGCACTGCTTAAAGGCACAGGCTCGTCAGCAATGCGCCCGAGCCAAATTCATGCCATGAAACACGCAGCTCGATAGCAAAGGCATGGAGCTGCGTATTTCGTGGCACTAATTTGGCGCGTGCGCATCACTGATGAGCCTGTGCCTAAAAATAGGTTTTTATGAATGGGAATAAAAGTGGATTTGGCTAGGAGCCTAAACGCTGATAATGGCCCGTGCCTTGCGGCTCGGGCCATTATCACTCGTCCAGTCCCCTAGCCAGTGTTAAACGTATGTTTAAGACTAGCCAAATCCACTTTAATTCCCTGATTTGCAATCAGCCCCTAGTGCTTACATTTCATCAGATACCTTGGATGTCTTTATTTTCTTTCCTTCTCCATTATAGGTACCATTGCAGTGGCCATACCAATCCTGCTGGTCCTTATTGTTATCATAGTGGTTCTATTCCTTGTTTGGTACAAGCGAAGGTATGTGATGTGCTTAGTACTTAGTCAAGGCCTAGCAAAAATAGTTCAGGTCGATTTTGCAACTAAACAGCAATATTTATGATACTTCACCAGCTAATTTTGTTGCAGAATATATAAATTGAAATAAGATATTTTTTTCAGATAGAAGTTCTCTAACTTTCCAAGGCAATGTTTCCACCTATAAAAAAAACTAAGTGAAGAACAGGGCCAGGGTCATCGGCGCCGACAGGACCGGTATGGTCAAATTTGACAAAAAATTTACTTTTCTGAAAATGTCTCGGAAATCATCCTAAAGGAAAATTAAGTCTGTCCCGAAACTATTTTGGCAGTTTTCAAAGTAAATTTTTTGAGAAAAATGAAATTTTTGTATGTGGCCAGTGTTGTTGGCATGGCAGGACCGGTTAATGGAAAACACAGACACAAGTTTTTCCATGTTTTACAGGAATGTAGATGAGGTACTGAGCTGTACGATTTTTGCCACGAATTTCCAACGATTAGGTACGATTTAGTGAGATTACCAGAGACTGTCTATAGACTCTATACACAATCGTACCAAATCATACCTAATCGTTGGAAATTCGTGGCAAAAATGTCACAGTCGGAGGCCCGCTTTACACACACATGGAGATAATGTCATTTGTTTTCCTGTAATCTTTAATGCAGACGGACCGGTAGCTTTAAACACCATCGCATGAAGCAAGACGGGGACAATAACGTAGAAATAGGCAACCCAACGTTCATGTATGAACCGCAGCTAAACGACGACGAAGGGCCTGAATTTGTCGATACTGCTTTCACTGTCAAAGGAAACAAGGTACCCAATGGAAGTGCTTTGCTATTATGTCAAATTGAAGTCGGGCGTTGGATGTTTTTAGGCAATTTCTGTAATTGTCTGACCAAATGCGAATGTGGGTCTTTCCATAAAAACAGGAGCCGGAGTGTGACATTTTCATGCATGCAGTTTCTGAATAGTGTGCAATTTATAAAATTTACTAACATTTAGACATACCTTGGTATCGTTTTGCAAATATTTGAGGCACTTTTTAATTCTTAATTTCAAGTCTTTTTGACCAAATTCAGATTAAATTATGAATACAATTTCAAGAAATCTTTCAATATAAGTTTCAAAATGTCACACTTGTATTCTTAATAAAAGATCACGTCTAATCGTTCCTATCATGTTTTGGGTAATCAACAATTAAAGATGTAATCAGGGTAATCATTCTCAAAATGTTTTAAAATCCACTCCAGAAGTGCCACATTTTTTATGGAACGAGCCATGTGTCTCATTCAACCTTACATATGCAGCACGATATGTGGCAGAGGGTATCCCCCTACCATTGTTCCCCCATTGTGTCTCAAAATTTCAGTTTTTAGAGGGATGTTTGTGTGTGTTAACAAAAGGGAAGAGTGTGTTGAGGTATAGGGGCATTAGGGGGAGGGGGGGGGGGGGGGGGGGGGGGGGGGGGGGGGGAGTCCCTTTGCCCCTTTGCCCCTTTGCCCCTTTGCCCCTTTGCCCCTTTGCCCCTTTGCCACATATCGTGATGGGAATACAACCTTACATAGTCAGATCAATAGCCGAGTATTACGACGAAGCAAAATTGTCTTTACATTTTGCGAGTGTTTGTTTGTATATTTTCATAGTCTGATTAATAGGCTAGGGCAAACCCTGTCTATAGTCAATTTACAATGCAGTGTTCGTTTTGCATTTTTGGCTTCCCCGCAGTGTATATATTTGGTGTAAGCTATTCGAATGCCACTGTTCTGTTGGTGCTCGGGATGCCCCGGCATGACATCACACTTTTGTAGACGGGGTGACCCGTGACGGGACGACCCGTGACGCACTTGTTTACATCTAGCACGCCCTCTGTTGTTTAACGGCAGGCAAAATAACACAGCTTGGTCTATGAAACTACATAAAATCTATAAATTATATCGACTTGGAAAACACAAGCTGTCTTTTTTTGGCTAAATTATGTAGCTTATGACACCTGTAAGTTTGATAATTTTAGAAATATTTGCTTTGAAACCAAAGCTATGTAGAAAGACATGGACTTGCCTATGTATTGCATACCTGCCAACTCGTCCGACTTTATTGTATTTGTTCCGATTTTAAAGTGTTAAAAGTGCTGAAAATCGAAACAATCGGAAACGGTCGACTTGACCTGACTCCCCACGCGCGCCGCATGTGTTAATTGTGTACATGAAAACGGGTGCAGTACTAGGTCAACTTGACCGTTGTACCAACTTGATCGTTGCAAGTTTCACTACAGTCTGAGTTTTTTTACTCGCCAATGTTAGCAGGTATGGTATTGGGCTTTTTGCCTGTCAACCTTTGTTTTAAATCAACAGAGGGCGCCCCAAATGTAAACACATGTCACATCGTCTATAACAATTTGTTATGAATATTTCATGAATATGTATGAAACCTGTAGCGTACATAAATGGCTAATAGACCTCGTAATAGACGCACAATCTGACTATTTCACACCTTCCTTTTCCCCTCCCTTTTCCTCAATCCACTCACATTGCAGCCTATTTTTAAGGGTTTCAAGCACTCGTACCGGCGTCTGTCGGACGCAAACGTCGACATCTTACTGGATTCCAGCATCTAACACTATACCTGCCTGCTGTTGCATAACACAATGCATCCGCTGGTACACGTAAACCTTGATGTTTTGGGAGTGTGTCTTGTGTTGGTGTTTAGGGGAAGGGGGGAGGGGGGTTCGTTACCAGTGGCATGTTGTGTTGTTTGCATGTAAAAACATCATTCCCTTTCCTTCCCTCTTTCCTAAACAATCTCTCCGCTTGCAGGTAGTTTTTTTTTACCAGAGATCATATAACTAAACTCCTCAAAAAAGTTCGGAAAGTCAAGTTTGACTGACGATTTCTCTCTTGTTGCAAAATAATTTTCCTTGAATTGTATATCATTGGAAAGCCCTGTTATTCCTCTTTACGATGTGTCATTTGTTATGATTAAGCAATTGGGGGATGTACAGCACAGCTGAATACGGGGGCGGGTGTAAAGTGAAAAGTGTTATGATAAAAAGTGGTAGATATCACCAAACCTGTTTGTCTTCATAATAAGCAATGGGAGCTGCGTAACACTAATAAACTGTAAAACTTGAGTGCAAAGTGGCGGGCAACTGGGTGGCCCGGTTGATTGCGTTTAACACTACGCAGGTGATCGGCGAAGCGGTCACCAAGGCTCTCCGATAATAAGGAGTTTTTGATTACAACATCGACTATGTGGATAGACTGCAGAGCTGCCAACCCTCCCGGATTTTGGGGAGGACATCTGGGAAAACAGATTCATTCCGTGACTCCAAACACATCTAAACATCCCCAAGGTTGTTAATTGACAATCCAGGAGGGTTTTTATCCATGTCAGGACTCACAAAATTAGTCATTTTCTGAAGAATCTGTTGCAAAATCCGGGAGGTTTGGCAGCTCTGAGACTGCGACGTGATGACGTCGATGGTGAAGCTTTGCACATGCATCAAGTCATATGTATCGTCCACTGCCACAATCGAGAACTTGATGACTAGTTTTTATTTCAAGTCGTAAATCAATCTTATTTCCAAAGTCCAGTCACAAGTCATTTTCTCCAGAGTCAAGTCACAGGTCAAAAACCAAAAACTGACTTGACCCCAAGCCAACAAGATGAGAGACCAGCTCTGCCCTGGTAGTACTGACCCATGGTCTAATTCTGTATAACAGCCCCCAAGACTTAGAACTGCACGTGCAGTTCCCCGTTGCGAAGGGGTTAACTAAGATGTTAAGCTGCAATCTCGTTGAACTCTTCTTACACTAACGTTTCTCAAAGGCTGATTATTTTATTGTTGTGATGCAACCTGTAATTGTTTTTGCATATTTCCGCACTAAATTCTTTTCCCTATTGATTGCTTTCCGGTGACGTCACCCCTTCCATCCACCATTTTGGTTGTCATTTTTCATGACCCACGTGGCTCGAGTGATAACCGGCCAAAAAAGCAATAAAAGCGCATTGGTTGCACTTACCTCTGTTACTTAACCTTGCTTTATGTTGTTGCGCCATGGCCGTTGTATCGATAAAGATAAAAATGTATTTCTTCAGGCTAAAAATTGTGATCAAGCAAAAGCACTTTCGTTTTTACAAGCTGCAGTGCATGCTCAATAATTTTAACGTATCGCAACGCGCGCGTGCGGCATCTTCGAATGAAAGTACGCTGGTGAGTATATTTTACGCGTGCCCATGTGCGTCTAGTAGCGCGCACGTGACTGTTGACTACCAAACATTCCCGGATGTTCTACGTCACGGAAAGCAATCAATTCCATTTATTTTGTCAAAATGTGTACATTTTGTTTATCCAATAAGCGTTTAACTTGCTTGCTTTTTATAATAGTTGTGGAATGTGACATCTTATGTATTTGATGTAAGTCTTGAAACCAAAAACTACCCCAGAAGAGCAAAGATTTTTGATTTATATATGGTTTTTAAAACTTTCTTTTATAATCAGTCTCAAGATTCAAGTAGTTTGTCCGTTTTCTTTCTTGGGGCAAGCCAGGCGGGGGTTTGATCTCTGGAAGGGGTGGTTATCTCTTTGTAGGGCTTGCTAAGCTCCCGTGATAGCCAATCCCAATCAGTGAGGAACAACTGCAATACCGTGATTCGAGACCACCAGTTGGCTTCATAGCTCAATTGGTAGGGCGTCTGTACGTTAAGCAGAAGGTCCGCGGTTCGAATTCCGGTGGAGCCAAGTTGCTTTTAACTGCATGCAGATTTCCTAAACTCATAAACATTTGTCCACATTTGTATCAAATTCTTTCTTGTTCTACAGACTACCAATTTCTCAAACCCCATGTACGGATCCTTGTATGCGGACCGACACAGCACGGGCTCCGAAATCAGCTTTGAAGAGAAGAAAGATTTACTGGAAGACTCGGAGATAATGGAGGATGAACGGCGGTCTCTAGCAATGGGAGAAGATGACGAGACAGCCGCCATTTTAAGATGAGTGTTTCGATTTAATTTTGATTCTAGATGTTGCAATGAATCGTGTACAGGAATTGAATGTAATCCTCCGTACTTGTCAAAAGCTATATTTTTTTGTCGGCTGAAAATAATTTTTTAATACAAAATATAGTTTGCTTCCACATAGTTTCTCAAATTTGTACAAAGTCGCGTCTTATTCAGATTGTACGACTGAAAATTTATTTCGAAGTAATGTTTACATCGTATAGCTCCTTATTTTATGTGTCTTATTATGAGGTCATTGTCACAAGTTGTTTGTAAATTTGAACTAGTCTTAAATTTTCGTCTGTTGTTTGTAAGTTTTATTCCATGTTGTACACATATTAACATGCCTGTCTGCATATATTAGGTGCTGTATTGCTGCGGATAGAGTATTCTTCCAAATGTAATTTTAAAAGAATCGTCGGTTTTTTTTAATGCTAAGGATAACTATATGTGTACTGTTTATATAAGTGTACTTTGGGGCTGGATATGTATACAGCAGTTGACTTTTATTTGTAGTATGCCAACTAATGCAATGTAAATTTAACTTAGATTATTTTCCTCTTAGAGGCTTTTTAAAACGAAATTTTAGGAAACGCTTGAGAAAAGCAACAGTTTTCTAGCCATTATTTTCCCCTAATCCATCAAATTTACAAGCACTCCATTAAAGATATACAGACCGTGCGTTTTGGGTGTAGCACGTTTTTTTGAATTGATAATTTTCTAGAAACATAAAGTTATTCTCTTTCAAATGAGACATCAACGAAAAAAATCAACCAATATTTAGTTATCGAACAATTACTGTCAATATTTCGAATTATTGGCGGAACGCCAATAATTCAAGGCATAGACTTGCCGAAGTCTGACGTCTCATGCTCGGTCTGCAACGCGCAGTGAACCCTCTGGACCGGTGGCCTGTCCAATCTGTTTTCTTCTGTTTTCTCTGTCTCAGAAAGTCTTCCGGGACAGAGGAAAAGATGTTTGACAAGACACCAGTCCAGAGGGCGCGCGTGCTGCACGCACTGCATCACAGACCAAACACGGGAAGTCAGACCTGAGCAAGTGTAGGCAAGGCGCAAAAAACAGCCGTATAAAAACAACGTTTTTCACATGGTTGCCGAAGACTAAAATACAAAGTATGATGTTTTGTCGTTGAAATAAAGTAAATGCTTTAAAAATTCATTCTGAGAAAAAATAATCATATTTGCTGAGAACCACGGACTGCATATCTTTAAACGTAAATTATGTACCGGTACATTTATTTCCATTTTAAATGTCCAACATGTACCAGTTTTTGAGCATCGTTTGAATATGAATTTCCCACCGAAGCAAGAAATGCATATCTAATCTGCCTTACATAAAAAAAAAAATTGACTTTGCTGCTCTATTCAACTGAATTCCGTGACCATTTCTGGGGCAAGGTGACGTAATTTGCACAGGGTAGTTTTGTTTTGTTTTCAGAATCCAGTATTTTTTATTTTATTTTGATGAATATTTGAAAAACAAGCATGCTTCCTTTTTATACATGTATATCTCGGGCACCACCTTTATATTAATTAATTGCTGTGAAACAGCCTTTCAATTATTTTTTGATGCGTTTGAAGAGTTTTAGGAAGCGCCAACATTCAGTTTTTATTTCATGAAAACCACATGTGAATGCAACTTGTCATTCAGAAGTTACAGTACTTATAACCAGAAGATACTACCCTCTACTGGCCGTATGCAGGCTTTATTAAAGGGACACATTGCCTTCAATTTCCCCACAATTTTGCCGTTTGGAAATGTTCCTTATACCTTTGAAGAGTTGTTCATGCATTAAAACACTCACAATGTGTTGTAATTAGAGATTAATGATTATAAAAAAACGCTGACCTGTAAACGTCTGACCCATGAGACGTATCCAGCAGTAAATACATCGTCCAAACTGTGTGCAGAATGCATGTGCTGTAAATAGTCGTCAGGCTGGCACCACAGGCAATGGCACGGTAGACCTACCAGATGAACACCGGGTACTATTCTCTACCACGCGATATACGGTACACCTACAGCATCAATGTTCGCACACACATGACCACACGGGAATCAGGTCAACTCGCCCCTCTAGCCTACTCGCCCCGTGTGCATGGGTTGCCAGGGGCTTGGCTTCAACAAGATACGACTGGAATACGATTACGGGTCACGTTCCACCATTTTTGTGAAGTCAAAATGGCGAAGATTCTTTTAACATGCAATTAAACACAAACCATACAATTTGAAGGTACATTTATGTGAATCTTTATATTCTACTTTTAGACAATCTTTTCAATCATGTCCATTTCAGTTTTGTAGCCCAAAAATGCCCAATCCAAAGCAATGTGTCCCTTTAAATCAAAATCTCTAAATGCTTTAGCTCAAATGCATCAAATTAGATGAAACTTTACCTTTACCTTTTCCCAGAACCGGTCTCATTTTAAAAAGATAAGTGTCCAGTTACGAAGAATTGAGTACTTCAAAATGTCATTTCTAAAAGTACTTTTGATAATGTAATTTGTACAAATTTAAAGAACCTTAAATGATTTTTTTTTTTTCTTAGTGAAAACTGAAAACCTACGAAGGATTTGACAAATTATGCGCTTTTTATGTTTGAATAGCTACTGGCAGTGCATGGTTTCTTGATAAAATCCTGCCAAATTTTGCACTCTGCATATAGTACAATAGATTAACTTGCTGAAATGCAATGGTATGAGGGTATTTGGTGAAGGAAACAAATAATGTTTGTAACAGTTTATTTTTTAAACTAAAAGGTGATGGATAGTCATAACTAAAAGTACTTATAAATATGCTTTAATTTTTTTCCATTGTAAATGCAGGCAAATTTATGGAGTTGTAAATAGGATATACTGACGATGTTTTTGAAATGGGCCATGTGTTATATAAGCTGTTGAGTATATAGTACTTTTACCATACCTCATACATATTCATAAAGGAGAGTCGCGTTCTCAGTGGTTCATTACGTGCCAGTCGTTATTTTTGCTGTTTATCCACGTGCATGCCAAAAGCGCAAGAGTAGTAAACTACTCGTGGCTAGCGGGGAAATAGTACTGCGCACGCGCTTTGTGAAGCATTCTTTCTTGGAAGCTCGGGAATAGTATACCATGCATGCACTTTACGAAACAACCGGGCGTAGCGCGCAGTACGCGCGACAGCACAGCGCTGGTACAACACGCGTGCTAAATAAAAAAGATGGCTGCACAAGCAACATTTTACTCATCGTTTTCCTGTGGTCAGTGATTTCAAACTGGGGAAGAATATGTATGACTGGGGTATGATAATACAAATATCACATGGTTCATTTCGTCTTCGGGATCTAGCGTGTCAACTTCCAATACCTCGGGGAGCTACTATCGACTATCCCCGCCTCAAACCATGTGATATTTGTATAATATTGATGACATGTAAACTTGTACATTGTAATTTTTAAGCTAATGCAGTGAATTGGTGCTGAGCATGTTTCTATACTAAAGGTTTATCACTGGTTCAGAGATTATTCCACCTTGGAAAATAATTATACAAAATGGTTTGAGGGGAAATAGTAGAAGACTGACCCCAACTATTTCCTGAGGTGCAGCCGAGGGAGAAAGTCCTAATCATCTAACACTGAGGGATCATTAGTTTTTACTATTTCCTCCTTAAAACTATGTTGTATTTGTTTTTATTATACATGTACCTCAAATATTTAACGGACAGCCACGGTATTTAATTTCTTTAAAATTTCCTCCAGTTCTTTCCCAGTTAAAATCGTAAAGCAAGCACCACCAGACGTCATTTTTATTTATGCTGTAATAGACTGGTACAACTGTGTACAACTGATCATTAATGGTATGCACGTAAAGCACATGTATTTTTGGTACATTTTAATTTAAAAAGATTGAAATACTTTGGCTGTCCGATAAATATTTAGGAGGTATAGTAAATTTCCATAAAATACTGAAATTATTAGTTTAAAATGAGGTATTTGTAAAAGAATCGCAAACAAAAACTTAGTGCGCTTTGAAATTTTAACACCCGACCAAATTTCATGAATTGCATTTTTTATTTCTGAACTTTCCACTGATGTATTTGTTTGGCTCATTGGCAAGCTGAGAAACTTTAACGTATTTAATTTTCAAGATGGACAATCTCTGAACACACCTTTATTAAAGTTTGTACTTCCAGGGTAAAACTGGCCTATTTTATATATACAGAACCTCGTTCCATGTTATCTTCCTTGAATTGTAAGCATGGCTTTTTTTTGGTCAGATGTGTTAAATCCAAATTGATCTCGACTTGTGGCCTAGACAGAGATGCGCGTCAAGCGTCTGACGCTCTGAATGCTCCATGTGGATTGAGTGGCGCGTCAAAACAACACTTGCCTATGCCACGCAAAACATTCCAGCGTCGTTTTCACGCAGGGGCTTATGGGATGGATTGTAATATGATTAATTACGAGATGGGGGTCACAAGCGTTTGCCATTTTATTGTGATACGATCACAATAGAATGAGGATTTTTTTGGAATGTGTAAATGGCAGTTTTGGCAAACGGGAACAGCCCATCCAAAAAAAATACACACAAACATAAATTTGCATTGCGACAAAATGTCAGTGAAAAGCATTGCAGAAAGTTTAAGTCGCTATTATTCAACAACAAAATAGAAAGGCCACAAATGTTTGTAAACCAATTTAATTTGTACCCACAACAGTGACTTGTTCGTCCCAAGTTAAAGTATGTGCAAAGCATTGCACAGAAAGAACAAAAAAAAACCACTGAAACTTGTTTAATATACAGGAGAGATACATCGATAAACGTCGACCGGTAAATTCCTTCCAAATTGCTTGTCTGAGCTTGTACATAATTTATTTGTATAGACTGGTGCTTATTATTGTAAAATGTTCAAACTTTACCATTTGGCCGTTTGGGTTTTGTTTCCTTGCTTATGTAACGAGGGTGATACAGGAATTTACTTTTATTTTCTTATTCCAAAAGTTTTTACTTTTTCATTTCTCTATAAAATAAAGTTACTTAAAGCAATGGAAAAAAAATGATGTTACTTGTGCCAGATTTCTTACAATGTGTAGAGCATTGCTTCACCAAAGCACAATGTTATTGCTGCTTTAAAGGCCCTATGTATCATTTGCAAGATGACACTTTTTACATATTCGTGGAATAAGAGTAACATATCTAAGGAAGTATGTTCCGTTTTACCCGGGAGGTAAACAAAAACACTGGGGGAAAACAAGGCGCTAGGGTAAAAAAGAAGAGCGTTGGGGTTGCCGTAGCGCTTTTAAAACCCTAACGCTTTTTCTAAAAGCGCTACGGTAACCCTAGTGCTTTTTGTAAAAGCACTACGGTAATCCTAGCGCTTTTTGTAAAAGCGCTACGGTAATCGTAATGCTTTTTGTAAAAGATCTTCGGTAATCCTAGCGCTTTTTCTTTTTTAAAGCGCTACAGTAACCCTTACCCTAACACTTGTTTGCATTTTACCCTAGCATTTTTTAGCTTTTTTAAAAAGCGCTACGGTAACCCTAGCGCTTTTTTAAGGGAAAAAAACAAGCGCTAGGGTAAAAAAAAAAAGCAGTAGGGCAACAAAAAACAAGCGCTTTTTACCCTAGCACTTGTTTGCATTTTACCCTAGCGCATCAACGCTTTAGAAAACCTTGTATTAATTTTTGTGAACAAGTGAATGGTAAAAAAGTCCTGTGCACAGGACTTTTTTAAAAAACCACCTTCGGTTGTCAATTTCTAGCATGAAATACAATTTTGGACGGGAAAAAAAATCATGTGCTGTTACCATTGCTATTAACACTGAGTAAGGTTTGTCTCGTGAAAAACAAAAATGGGTCATTGCAAATGATACAATGGGCCTTTAACTGCCTACTCTCTGTCAACCTTGGGGTACCATGGCCGAGTGGTTTGAGTGGGTCATTGCAATCATAGTTGAAAACTTGGGGTTGCGGGTTCGAACCTCCCCCAGCTGCAGTACCTGTGCCCTTGAGCAAGGCACTCAACCCCACTTGCTCTATTCTACGGAAGGGATGTAAAGGCCGTTGGTCCAGTGTGTTAGGTAACGTTAACACACTTTAAAGATCAAAGAGCATTCTTTTGTGAAGAGCAAGGGGATTCCCGGTGTCTAGTGCAATGAGCACTATTGAGGAACCCTTGGTATGAATACCAGAAAGAAATAATAATAATAATAATAACTGAGCATTAGGCTATAATTTTGATGCGCGTCGATTTGAGCAAAATGATGCACTGAAAACCAAAGAATAAAAATATAAAAAAACACTTTCCGCCCAAGTCTTATTATCTGGTTCTCAGTGCGTCGTTTGTCTCCAAATTTGCACCGCTTTTTCTCAAAGTAACACGCATCGCATTTACGCACGAAAAAGCTCAGTGTGAATCTACCCTTATGTCAGTGTGGAATCATATAGACCGTATCAAATAGCTGCCATCTTGTGGGGCAACATTTGACATTTCAATAGATTGTATCGAAAAGCCGCCATTTCGTGGGCATTTTCTTTGTTCCTTGAGGACATGCGTGGTTGCACATATTGAGCTTCCATTGTTGAACGGTTTAAGTAACAAAAGGTGCCCCACGAAATGGCGGCTATTGGTTGAAAATGTAAGCACAAAAGTGCAACCATACATGTCCTCACTGAACAAACAAACTGCCCTACTCAGACAAACAAAAGTAAGATTTGTGGAAGGTCTACATGCCATCTGCTAATCCTAGTCTAGGAGCTCTGATCCAGTTTGGTTCTCTTCCCAATGTTGTACGTTGGTCTCATCTGCTGTATTTTTCTCTTCCTGGCTATCTTCTTGTTCTGGTGCTTTTTCTCCTTGCGTTTGGCTGCTTGAACCGGATCTGCCACCGCCTTAAAATGAAAACAAAAAAAATTGAGTTTAACACGTTGACTGCCGACTACGAGTATAGACCAATCCGGTAAAGGTCTCCTTCCCTGTATATCCGCCATAGCTGGGGGGCGTCCAGTGCATGGGCTGTGCGTTTTGTGTTGCTGTTAGAACGAAAAGCGCTCATCCATTACATGCACGAACGCGCCCGCCTTCGCGTACACACAACCCTACAAAGACGCGCAACTTGTTCGAAGTAAACAAATGCAGCTTCAGCAACAGCAAAAACATACAGTTCATCCAGTGGAAGCCCCCCAGATATGGCGAATGTACAGGGAAGGAGACCTTAGTACCAGGATTCTGCCACTACGAGTACACCCTGTGAAACTATGCTCGGCAGTCAACGTGTTAATAGGGCATTACAAGGTTAGGCAGAAATGTTTGGAGGCAGACAGAACTGTTACACACATGCAGTCAAACCTTTGTATTTCTCGTCCATTTAACCCATTTATGATAGCTATTTTGTACTGGACCATAGTCAATCAATATTTATATAATTCCAATACAAGTCACACAAGTAAACAGCTGCAAATTTAATGCTAAATCAGCCAGCCTGCTTCCAAAGAGGTTAATAAAATTTAAAGAAGCCTTACTTGTAGCGCCCTCTTGTGTTTGCGTTCAGTCCTAGTCTGTGCGATGACTTTCTGCACATCTGCATAGGCATGTGAGAAGGTCTGTAGACCCACTAGACTCTTGATCAGGTCCAAAGCTTCCTGACAAAGTTGACGTAGTTCATCATCTGAGGAAGAGTTTCAACAAAATGACAAGAACTTGTACAGACTGTTTATCAAATGCATTCCCGGCTTTCATTAAATGAGAGCAAAATCACATGGTTCTCATCGAGATTTCAACCCAGGACCTCTGACACTTTAGGCAGATGCTCTCTACCAGTTGAGCTACGAGGTATAATGGTATACTCTCAGGTTTTCCCCATGAACACAATTATTCTCTCAGTGTTGCATGGGAGCACAACTGAGCAAAGTAACAAACATAATACACTACCCATCAAAACTTTGGAAACACCTTGAAAGTTTTAGGTTTTTGAGAAGGAAGTATTATTTTGTTTGATCATAATAAACCAAGCTATTAAAGCAAACGGAGGTGTAAGGGGTATCCGGAGAGAAAGCAGTCATCTGGAGTGCTGTCCATCATGGAATGGCCTGATGGCCAGTTACCTGATCTCAATCCCATTGAGCTGCTCTGGGAGGAGTTGGATCATAAGGTCAGAAAGAAATGCCCAACCAGCCAAGAAAACCTCTGGAAAGTCTTAAAAGATGCGTATTTCCACTGAATATTTGGAGAAACTAACAATCAGGATGCAGAGATTGTGTGTAGCTGTCATAGCTGCTAAGGGGGGATTCTTTGATGGAGTTTAGCCGTTTCTTTTTGCATGCTCTCCAATTTGTTGATAAAGCCCACTGCTGAGGCCGAAGATGGCACTAAAATTAACATATATATGTTGCTTTTTCTTAGAATACACCTACATTTGCTTTCACAAAATTAACATTCACAAAATTATACGTTTTCTTCTCAAAAACCTGAAATTGTTAAGGTGTTTCCAAAGTTTTGATGGGTAGTGTATTTAGTATGCTGCCTAATTACCATTGAAACTCACCTGAATGCGACTTCTGACTCCCAATCTCTCTACACATCGGTCTCAGCATCAGCTTTAGATACTGCTGCAGTCCCTCTCCCCCGATGTCCACGGCCATCGCAGCCAGCCATTTGATCACGCAGGTCCGCTTTAACGTTGCCTTGGGAGTCTTGGCCGCTTCAAAGGCTGCAATCCTACACATCTTCCTCATGACCCACGTCAGGTCTGCTAGTGGTCTGCCCTGGTAAGTTCTTTCCATTTCACGTGGTTCTGTTTGCAGTTTGAGTGTTTCAGGTTCTGCAGTTCTTTCATCGTCATTTACTTCATCAATCTCAATGTCATCAACGTCAATTTCATTTTCTTCACTAGTTTCCTGTCTTGCCTCCGTGTCTTCTAGATCTAAGCTATTGATGACTTTCCCAAGGAACACTAGGTTTCTCACAACCTAGACCACAAATAAAGAAGTTAGCACATGTACTAGGCTTGGGTGAATTCTTTCTGCAGTCAATTAGAATCAATATTCCATCTTCTGGAGGATTTGATTCCAGGAGGTATCCAGCAATTCTGAATTTTAGTAGATACATAAAGTACAAAATGCCTGGAATTTGGCAGTGTTTTGTATCAAGCATGCCCAATTTAAGTGCCAACCATTGTTTTGAAAATGGAATCCCAAGTGGAATTGGAAACAATTCCAGAAATGTTGAAATATTGAGGATTGAGCATTCTTAAATATGCTGCTTTGGGGTCACAGACTGACAATAGGCTGTATTTCTGAACGCGTGAGGGCGCAGCCTTGCCCTGGCCCGAACCCCTTTTCCCCACGTACGGACGTAATGATTCCCCTCATTTTCCACTGTCTGCTATGAACATTTTCCCCCAAATCACGCAGTTCGAGCGCTCTCACGCGTTCAGGAATACGGGCCATTTGGTAATGTGAAAATTTTATTTTAACCATATAAAATATCTCCCCAAAAGACTATCTATGCAATCTTCAATTTGGATGTGGAAGCAAAAAGGTGGTATAATCACTGCGCTGCTCTATGTAAAT
Source organism: Henricia sp. BOLD:AAB3569 (assembly GCA_037783545.1). NCBI lineage: Eukaryota > Metazoa > Echinodermata > Asteroidea > Spinulosida > Echinasteridae > Henricia > Henricia sp. BOLD:AAB3569. The sequence goes on along the minus strand of JBBELK010000099.1, from coordinate 1,667,962 downwards.
TTGATAAATTAGTTTCCAAAAAATCGGTGTTTCTTTTTACGATATAATTAAAATGATATGGATTGAGAGCGCAAAATTTCAGAATGGTAATGAGAAAAATATGACAAATGATATGGTATCAAAATCTCAACACCTATGGGGAAAATGGGGTGGATAAAAAATAAGTGATTTTGACACTCCTTTAAAACATTAAACAAAACATAAAAGACTAACCACTTTCTCTTTTGGGCAAATCAATTCCATGATTTGAGGCTTTTTTTTCTTGCAAATTCTCAGACTCTCACCCGACTAGAAAAAGGGAAACCCACTTTCCAGTTTTCCATGGTTTCCAGGATGGCAGAGAATCCCAATAACCCAACCATAGTCTCACCTGATCTCCAAGATCTTTATCAAGAAACGAAGACTGCAACTGCATGCAGAACGTAAACACTAACTCTCTCAGCACTTCTTGACCACAATTCAATGGGTATTCCTTAATTCTGTTCTCTCCATCGTCTATTTGTCGTTTTCTTTTCGTTGCTTTCCCCGTTAGTTTACTGCTCACTGCGATGTGGCCAGTCTGGGCACCAGGCTGGTGAGCACTGCACAAGGCTTTGGCAACTTGGTCGGACCGCTTAGCTGCAAACAGATCACCGAATAGCTGGGCGGAGACGAGGCGAATCCAGGGGCGCGGGTGGAGTAGGCGCGGCTGGATTGACTCTGTTGGAACCAAACAGGATGTGTTATAAACAGGGGCCAATTTCATTGAGGTGTTTAGGGGCAGTCCAAAGTTGTCAACATATTCAGAGTTCTACAAAGCGTAGGAAGAGGGGAGAGGGGTCGAAGGCCACTTTGGTCACTCTCAAATGACGTCATGTACATCAGGATCTTGAGCGTAAACTTTTGTGACACGCATCGGCCGCGCTATATTTCAAACAAATTTCGCATGTGTTTTTGAGCATTTTTCCTACAAAGATAACGTCTGTGAAAAATGCACTGAGAAATGTTAACACTTCTTGGACCCCATACTTACCCCAGATAGCGTTCATGGTAACTGTGTGTGTTTTGTTGCCAACCACCGAGCAATACTTCAGCATCTTGGCAAGAGCAGTCAGTAGGTTGTACAGCGTGTGATCTGTGTGTAGCTCCTCCTCCACAGCATCAGATGACTGTTCTGTTCCTTCAACGACATCCTTTCAGACAAACGGGGAAAAAGAAAGATTTTGGTTGTTTGTTTGGCTGGTGTTTTTTTTACCATACCGGTCCTGTCAGCGCCGATGACCCCAGTCCTGTAAAAAATTTCACTTTTCTCGAAAATTTACATGTACTTTTAAAACTGCCAAAATAGTTTCAATTTTCCTTGAGGATAATTTGAGACATTTTCAGAAAAGTAGATTTTTCGTTAAATTTGACCCTGTTGGCGTTGATGACCCCGGTCCTGTAAAACAAATTCCTTTTTCTCAAAAATTTACTTTGAAAACTGCTAAAATAGTTTCAGGACAGGCTTAATTTTCCTTTAGGATAACTTTTGAGACATTTTCAGAAAAGTATATTTTTTTTGTCAAATTTGACCAACCCTGTCCTGTCGGCGCCGATCAAAACAAATATTTATCTCAAAAAATTTACTATGAAAACTGCCGAAATAGTTTCGGGAAAGGCTTGATTTTCAGAAAAGTTGATTTTTCGTCAAATTTGAACATATCGGCCCTGTCGGCACCGATGACAACGGTCCTGTCAAAAAATTATATTTTGTTCAAAAATGTATTATTTTATTGGTGTACACCTCACTGTCTGTATTAAAAATGCAGTTCAAACAAACACATTTATCCTGGATTAAGAAGAAGCATACCTTTTGCAATCCTTCGGGTCGAATCATTTCTGCAATCTGCGGCAGTAGCTCATTCAGTCGTCGCTGGAATCCAGATTCTTCAGCGTCCACAAAAATACCACAGAGATGCGATGCTAAGCGTTGATGGGACGGCTTGGTGTCTTGCAGCCACTGTGTTGTCATGGTGAAGAGATCGTTCCTCTTGTCAGCTGGTAGCTGTGGGAGTGATAGGGGTGAGATAAGGAAAGGGGGGTTAGATTGCAGGCACAGGGGGCAAGCCAAGATACCACAGAGATGAGATGCTAAGCGTTGATGGGATGGGTTGGTGTCTTGCAGCCACTGTGTTGTCATGGTGAAGAGATCATTCCTCTTGTCAGCTGGTAGCTGGGGGAGTGATAGGGTGAGATAAGGGAAAGGGGGTTAGATTGCTGGAACAGGGGGCAAGCCAAGATACCACAGAGATGCGACGCTAAGCGTTGATGGGACGGCTTGGTGTCTTGCAGCCACTGTGTTGTCGTTCCTCTTGTCAGCTGGTAGCTAGAGGAGTGACAGTGGTGAGATAAGGGAAGCGAGTTGGTGAAGCTTGAATGAAAAGCCTTTTCAGTACAAATTATTAAAACATACAGACAGTCCCTGTACAATTTCAAAAGTGTGAAATGACCAGTAGAAATGACAAGGTGAACATTGTACATCACCTGATATTAAGAAAATGGGTCATTCCATGAAGTTGAGGAACAAAGTGTAACATTTCTTCATTTCCACAAAAATGGTCAATAAGGGAGCAATGAATCACCATTTATATAACGATGTTGCATGATGTGGTGGCTTACACTGTTTGGGGGTAATTTGGGAGTCTTCAGTGTTGACAAAATGCCTCCATTTTGAATTATTTAACAAAGTGGTGGTTGTGGATGTAACTTGAAACCAATACAGTTCAACTGCTTTCACTCCAACTGCAAATGTTTTCATGTTGAATTTGAAATTAACACACTAAACAATCCTTTTTAATTTGAATTTGGAGGATTCTAGCTTAAATTTGTGTGATTCAAGAAAATCTGCTAAAAAGCACCAAATATATCACACCTACATTTGAACAAAATTATATTTAGTTCACATCTGCTCATGGATTTTGTTACAAGTAATGAATGTTTTAAATTTCTCTCATCCAACAGCTTGAATTTCTAAATAGTATTGATTCATGGGGTTATCAAGGGCAAAACAAAAAGTAAAAATGGTTGTGGATGTAACATGGAAACCGTGTTCCTCAACTTCATGGAATGACCCCAAATGGGAATTAAAAGTCTAATCATGTTAAAAATGTGAGGTGCTCAATACAGACACATGTACATCCAAAAGTTTGTTTCTTGGCTTGTTATTAAGACACAGTCTGCAATGTGACTTGTCTTTATAATGGATGGCTTACCTATCCCAGAATAGAAAAACTTTAATTCATGAGTTGACAAGAAAAACCTCACTCGAAGTGTTGATAGCAATGCTAATAAATGCTGTATGAATTTCTGCTGTCGAAAATGGTACCTTTATGTGGCAAATTAGCAATTTTTAATAGTTGTTTTAAATAAATGTGCACCCTTATTTTTCAGTATTCCATTTAAGTATGGATTTTGAATTTTTTTTGGAAACACTGCAGGCCAGTTTCCAAAAATATTTTCTTTTGATATGTGATACCATTGTTCCAGAAATTGTGTAACAAGTTTCATCAGAAAAAGAAAAATGACCTTTAACATCGAGGAAATTCAATTGCCCTGAAGTGAAATAAAATCTAACCTTCTGTAGCAGTGACTTGATAGCCAGTCCAGTAATCTTGCGGCATTTGGCCGATTCATCGTTGATGAGTCTCGCAGCCATGGGAATAAAAAACATCCCTGCATATGTTTCTAAAATGTCCTGCATGAAAATGAGAAAGGGAAAGAATATACAAATTTGTTTTTACTTGCTACATTCAGAGATTCAAATTTACCTAATCTCAAAAAACATTTAACATAGGATTTTGAATTTCATGTTAAGGTATGAGTGCTTGTACTCAGTACAAGTACAAAGTAAAAGTAAAACAACACTGGTTTATACTGAACTCCTCAAAAAAACGTTCGGAAACAAGTTTGAATGACAATTTCTCTCTTGTTACCAAGTAATTTTCCTTGAATTTGGTATCATTGAAAAGCCCTGTTATTCCTCTTTACAATGTGTCATTTGTTAGGATTAAGCAATTGGGGGATGTGCAGCACAGCTTCATACGGGGGTGGGTGTAAAGTGAAATGTCACAAAATTCACTGCTTTTGTTATATAGTGCATTCCTATTTTAATTGGAGGATGGGAATGTGTCAATACACATTTTGACAATAGCAATGCATTTTGTGACATTTCACTTTACACCCACCCCCGTATTCAGCTGTGCTGCACATCCCCCCAGTTGCTTAAATCATAACAAATGACACATCATTGTAAAGAAGAATAACAGGGCTTTCTAATGATACCAAATTCAAGGAAAATAATTCTTCAGTCAAACTTGAGTTTCCGAACGTTTTTTGAGGAGTTTGTGTGTTTTTGCTGAAATAGGTTAATTTTATACCCAAAATTTTGACCAGAAACTACATATGTGGCCCGATCTGTCAAAATGAGTTGGAAGTTGCGCAGTATGGGCCAAGTTTTTTGCGGCCATTTATAGAAATCATTGGCTAAACAAGGATCATTGAAAATTTGATAACATAATGGAATTTCAAGGCGGCACCCAAAAATTCCAGGCGGTACCTGGGTACTGTCCATAATTTCTATTACATTTTAATGGGCCTACAATCCTGGCCAAAATGGTTGGGCCACCTCCCCCGCTCCCCCGATCAATGTTGTTACTCCGCGCTGGAGCACAGACCGCGCAAAAATCAAACAACATTGAGCGGGAGCCCAGCGAGTTTTGGCCAGGATTGTAGATCCACCACTGATTTCTGGTTATGAATGTGAAAACTTGGCACAGACTGTGCAAGAGAATGTGATTCAGCTTGTGTCGGGGAGAATGAATATCGATTAGGGTTTGTTTTGCCCTATTCGACATAACTTGAATAGCACTGTATACTCAGTGTTTCCCCGAAACACTAGGAAAAAACTTCATTGCGTGCTTGGGTGGGACTCAATCCCACGACCTCCTGCATACTAGGCAGACATCTTAACCAATCAACTGTGCAACATCCGACTCATTTTGCCAGAAAGAGTTCATATATGTGTCTGTTTTCAATACTGGAGAAACCTTTTCCTCCAGGATTATATTTCTGTACAATGTCATTCATCTTCTCTCAAAACAAAAGAAATATTTCAAGATAGATCTAAGGAGATAACTTCAGCTGAAGAACTGCAATGAACAGTGCTACAACATACCTTCCTGAAAGACCTGTGTGCAAATTTCCAATATACCGTATGTAACGAGTACCCAAAAAAAATGTCACAAAGTATGTGTCCTATGTTACATACGTTAAATAGGAAATTTGTACACAGGGTTTTCAGAAAGGTATGTTGTTGCACTATTTGTTGCTTAAGTTATCTCCTTAGATCTGTCTTAAAATATTTCTTTTGTTTTGAGAGAAGATAACTGGCTTTGCACAGAGTTATGATCCTGGTTAAAAAGTATCTCCAGTATTGAAAACAGACTTATATGTGGAGTTTGTACCGGTACTAAAAAACAATAAAAGCCGAGTTATATATTTGCAGTGTTGAAATTCCCAATAGAAGTTTTCACCATGGTAAGGGTTTTTCTAGGTTGCATTATGTCCGTGTACACCAACTGGCAATTTAGAATAACAAAACCTTTTTGACAGTAGACTTTTTTGCATTTCTCACCTGAGGGAAAGACGAAAAAATGGTGGCCAGCATTTCTAAGGCCGACTCTCGCCCCGTCTCTATTTCAAAGTTCAACTGGCTGACATAGAACTCTAGGTGGCGCTTCAACTGCTTGCCGAGAGGATAGTCCATGAGGAAGTTCAATACAACCTGCAAATGATCAAGTTCTTGTAAACTAAGTCGTCCTAATCACAATTTCTACGAACTGTTGTGCAAAATGAGTTTTAAGCCACCCTGACACTTACCCGATTTTCGTTCCCGCAATGCCACGCACTTCGGTGTGCCAATGATTAAAGTCTTCGGGAACGAGCGTGAGGAGTGTGTGAAGGGTGCAGGGGTGCGTGCCATGTCGTCAAGAGAATTTTGAAATGTTCAAAAATTTGGCACGCATAAATGTTCGTGCCATGTGCGTGCCACTTGCGTAAACCATGCGTGAACACTGCGCGAACTCGGCGCGAACACTGCCGACGGTGCGTGTCAATGCGTGTCAGTGCGTGCCATGGGGGACATTGCAGGACAATGTGCTACGGTAGACGTGAACAATGCGCGAACAATACTTAACTTATGCGTAAACAAGTCGTGCCATTGTGTGCCAATGTGGCCCATTTTTGGTCGCGCATTGCGTAGACAGTGCGTAACTTACGCTTGTACAGTGCGCGAACGGGGCACGAACAAGTCTTCACGCTATGCTACGCTGCATACCACAGAAATGGCACACCTAAAAACGCAGTCTTACTGAATTTCATCTTCTTAGCAATCTCTTGTTCAGACTATTCTTCTTGGTGAAGAAACAATGAACCCAATGAATTTTTGTGAGTTATGGTTTTCACCCATTTTTGTCGGGGCTTTTAAACTGGAAAAAAAAATTTGCAGAATGCGGCATAATAAAGTGTTTACTGTGCAGTGGTTAATGGTGGTCGATCAAAGTGACTACAAGAAGATGATGTAAGCTGAGGATGATGCAATCTGATGCAATTATAATTGATTATGATGCAATCACTGCATTCAGAAGAAGAAAAATTTACTTTTCTCAAAGGTCGTCTTAAACGTTTGGCCGTGACTACATTTGGGTCTTTACACAGTAAAGGGGGCATTATGGCAACTGAGACCATTTTTTCGAGGAAATACCTTTGTCTGGTCTCAAAATAAAAGAAATAAGTTTAAAGGTGTTATGCCGTGGAGAGAGGAATTATAATTATTTTTGCATGTTTCTATTCTTCGATATATTAATTATCGATTTCTAATCTCGTTTTACATTTTATATTAATAAAAAAAGTGAAAATTTAGGCTTATTTCCAACCCATGATTTTCCTCTTTTCTGGAAACTGTCGAAATCCCGCCGCTGCGGGCAGCAAACAGATTTGGCCAAATGCGTGATGTCATTTTACGGAGACGTTTTTAGCCAAGAAAGGCTCGCGCACGATATCACTCCGCGCCAATACAATAGTCTGGTGTCGCACACATTGTGTAAGAAGAAACCTGTGTTTGGTCTTGATCCCACCGCTATGGTCGGTATGCTCGCCCGCGTGCGTGCGTGATCAAGTGCTTCGTGAAGTACACGCCGAACAACTGGCCCGCCAGCCGGTATGGTTTCAGCGAGTGCGCGCTGAACATTTTCGTAAACTTGTTACATTGCATTATTGACACAGTCACATCACAAGACGCCCCCAAAACACTGCTGGATAAATGTTCTAGTGTTGGGATTAAATTTAATATAAACAAGTATCAAATGAAGAGGAAAGAACAGGTCTAAGTTTTTCCATCAAACGGATATTTTAGGGTTTGGTTTTCGTCTCAACAACATACGTTCATGGTAAGTTTTACAATGAATATAAATTCCACATTTACATGGTCTAAAAATAGGCAATCGGCTCAAACAAACATGGTACATTTACCATGAAAACTTCCAAGGACAAAATAATTATTGACGAAAAAGGGTTGAGAAAAAGTTGAGAAAGAAAGAGAAAGCCGAGGCAGTACCGTTCCAGTTTCCTGTTGTCGACTTCGGTCGTCGATTCGAACACCGGACTCGCGTTGTTCTCGGATTTCTTTCTTGGTTAACATGGTTAATTCTGGCTCAAACTGATACGGTTCAACGGTAGGAAATTCACTGGATGATTCTTCATCGCTGTCGTCATGAAATGAATGCGATGAGCAACAAAAAACATCGCTATCGCCATCGGAAAAAACGTCAACACTGGAGTCAATTGTCAACATGTGGAATTGTCAACATGTGGAATAACAAGAAACAGCCGTCGGCCGGACGCGTCCGTAAAATGACGTCACGATTCCGTTGATTTTCCAATGTCAAACTTTTAGGCCCGACGGCTGTTGTTCAGATTTTGCTTCGAGTTTCGGCTGAAAAGTGGGCTAAAAACTGCTATTGTAAAAAAACATTCGCACAGTCTAAATTTTTTCTGAACAGTTTTCCTGGCATAATTAGATGTATTTAATGGTTTAATGTGTAATTTTGGTAAATTCCTCTCTCCACGGCATAACATCTTTAAGTAAAAAAAAGGGTTACAAATAGTGTGACAACATGCCCTTCTAAAAACCCTGTGTACAAATCTCCAATATACGCTCGTAACTGGAACGGACGCTTGTGTTACATTTTAGTCCGTCCCAGTTACAAGCGTATAAAACAAATTTGTACACAGGGTTTTTAGAAAGGCATGTTGTCACACTATTTGTAACTCTTTTTTGGCCTAAGTTATCTCATCATAACAACAAACTTATTTCTTTTATTTTAAGACCAGACAAAGGTATTTCCTAAAAAATATGGTCTGTGTTGCCAAACTGGCCCCTTTACTGTGGAAAGACCCATTTATTAATGGGATTAAAGATGTAGATGGCCAGTTTTGAACATTACGTTTAGGATCTGGGGACATGGACGCTGAAAATGGCCGACCACCCATGCCTTTCTTTCCTTAATAAAACCCCAGGAGTCAAGATAAATAATAAAACAATCAAATGCATTGCCTTGATGTCTAATACAGTGACAAGGACTGCAAAAAAACCAAAACAAAACACAGGGCAGGAAAACTTTGCCAGATCTTAACATTGTATAGACCGTATCGAATAGCCACCATTTCCTAGGGCACCTTTTGTTACTTAAACCTTTCAACAATTAAAGCACAATATGTGCAACCATGCATGTCCTCAAGGAACAAAGAAACTGCCCCACGAAATGGTGGCTATTGGATTCGGTCTATATCACCTATCACTCTATTACCTGTCTGCTCTGTAACCTGACTGAAGGACTCTCAGACCTGATTGACAGTTGGCTGACCTTCCTCATTACGTCATGCATCTCAGGTACGATCAGCCTCCGTGACAAAATGGCCTGGTTTGGGGGAAAATGTCAAATTTCTTTATTTAAAAGAAGGGACAACACATGCAAAGGTTTGCCTAACTCTGTATGCTTCATGTAAGTCGCCATCTTTTGCAGTTCGCCGCTCGGACTGGAGAGGGTGTGAGTCAGATCACAACAGATTTTACACACTTCATGTTGTGTGGGAGTCGGAAAACAAGGCATCAATCTTGACGTCATCCTTGCAATCATTGCATGGTTGACATCATCATCCCTTTCAAAATTTCAAATATGGCAAAGCACATAGTTGCAGAGTTTGTCATCAAAATTAATTGGGTTGCCGATGTTGAAAACAAGATTCTCTGATTCTCGTGAAGGTTTATGCACCTGGCAATACATCGGTAATATTTTAAATTAAATTCGTTGATAACTTCAAACAAGTGTTGTCCCTTCCTTTAATACAATAATAACAGATATTGAACACCAACAATGATTACCTTCTTCCCAATGATGTTTACTCCTAAAAACAGAATGACTTTGTAATCATGATTTACGTTGGTAATAATAACCGTTTGTATTTGGTTTTGGTATTACTGCCTAGTTTAACATTTGGAAACCGAATAAAAAAATACATAGTTCCATTTTCAAATGGAGGTGAAATCGAACAAAATTTGAAGGTTAACTTTTTTGTGCTTGCCAAACTGCCATCCAAAAACAACATTGAAGAGACAATACCTCTTTTGCAGGAAGAGTTCCGCAATAAAATTAAAATACACACAAACAGGTAAAATATCTGCATGTCTGAATGTAGATTTCTTTAGAGTGTTTACCAACCTTAAGCAGTCCAAATGCCGTTGCTTGCCGGGTGTGATCATGTATGTCCTCCTCTGCGTATTCCAGGAGAACCTGCAGTTGCTTCTCATTAATGGTGTGTTTCTTAACATCCCGGACTAGCACGGTGACAGCCTGGGGGAAAATGATTGGTGCTTAATAGATAACAGGCACCTTGCGTAGTTGTGTTTAAAGACAGATTACATGATTGAAAATCAGGAACAGCAGCATCACATAAGTAGGTCTTTCCACAGTAAAGGGGGCATTTTGGCAACACAGACCATATTTTTGAGGAAATACCTTTGTCTGGTCTCAAAATAAAAGAAATAAGTTTAAGTTGTTCTGAAGAGATAACTTAGGCCCGAAAAGGGTTACAAAGAGTGCGACAACATGCCTTTCTAAAAACCCTGTGTACAAATTGTTAATATACGCTTGTAACCGTGATGGACACTCGTGTTACATTTTAGACCGTCCCGGTTACGAGCATATATTGGAAATTTGTACACAGGGTTTTTAGAAAGGCATGTTGTAACACTATTTATAACCCTTTTTGGGCCCAGTTATCTCTTCAGAACAACTGAAACTTATTTTCTTTATTTTGAAACCAGACAAAGGTATTTTCTGGAAAATATGGTCTGTGTTGCCAAAATGCCCCCTTTACAGTGGAAAGACTCAACTAAAATATAATGTTGATAAACTGCCTTGCAGAAATTTCAGCCACATAGATGTAGTAATACTCTAGAAACAAAATCCATGCATAGTTTTTGTGTTGAATGAAAGGTAAAAAAAATTGTCTGCAGACAATATTTTTTAAAAAGTACCTTCAGTTGGCAATTTCTCCGACAAAGGTACCATTTTACACAAGAAAAAAATCATGTGGTGTTCGTTACCTTTGCTATCAACACTTTTAGTTGGGTTTTTCTTGTCAACTTGTGAAGTAAAATTTTGGTTAACTGCAAATGTTGTATTGGGGCTTTTAAATTAAATGTAACAACGGTATTCTTTTAGCCCAACTCACCTTGAAACAGCAGACAATGAGATCAAAGTTAGCGCCTTTTGCTCCTCCTGCCGTGGCATAGTTGTGTAAGATGTTGAAGAGTTTCTTGGTCAGTCTCGCAGCATTCCCAGCGACTGACGGTAGTGGGTAGCGCATCACCCAGGTGACGCAGCGAAGAGCTACAATGGTTACCTGAAACGGGAGGGGGCCATATAAACATTTTCGTGATACTACAAAGCGTAGGAAGGGGAAAGGGTGGTCGAGAGCCGCGTAGAACTTTACATGCACTGTAAAATTGTGACATTTCATGGTAGTGACACAAAATTGTTAAAGTATACATTATTGGTAATCTCGAAAATCAGAAATGTTTACAGATTTACGCCCAACTTAAACACTATAAACATGATGACCGTAGAAAACTTCCCCTGAAATGGTTTTGTCCGAAGTGCTATATTCTTTGAGAAATGAGTAAAACAATTAGTTTTCGTCTCATGAGACGAAAATTAAATTCGCCCAAGTGCCATTTCGCCCCAAACCACTTCGCCCGAGTGCCATTTCGCCCCAAAATACTTTGTCCAAACACTACATCGGCAAAATGCCACTTCGCCCTAAAACCACTTTGTGCACAGGCCATGGTTCAGGGCGAAATGGTTCAGGGCGAAGTGGTTTTGGGGCGAAATGACTGCAAACCCTTTTTTTACTGTTTTCTCAAAAGTTAGACGAAGTATGGAGCTGGATTTTGCTCAGGTTGGTTTTAATCATGCATATCTTCAATCACACAGGGGGATAAAACTATTTGTAACAGTTTACCAATCATGTATACTATCTTTAAGTAGTATTTCTAGGGAGGGGGGTGGGGGAAGGGGAGGGGCATTGAAAAATACTACTCTCTGTAGAACTGTAAAAATTTCGACAACTTTGGACGGCCCATAAACAAGGTCAATGTTTCTCTTCAAAACAAGACAATTCTGTGACAAACCCTAATGTGGCCTTACACACGAGGACAAAAAAGAGTAATTATTTCTGTGTTATTCCATTTTAAAAATAATATTCAAAAAAATTGGCACAGTGCATGATCAGGGAAACTTTGATAATACTTGGAATTTTATCAGACGGATTTCGGGGTTAAAACTAATGTTGCTACAAATACACTGACCTTTCCAAAGATTCGTGTTCATGGATGTACGAAAAAAAGGAGGAAAAAAGGTGTTTCTAGTCCGATTCCATAGCAATTCCAAAGACAAAATACTGCAAGGGTATTCAGCCTTTAATTTTTTTGTCTCTTTTAGGAACATTTGTGTAGCAAAGGCCGGCATCATTTCATGGATGTTGAAGGCTGTTCTGTGCCAATAATTGTGGTCGTCTGCACTTAAACACGCTCAGTATATTTGGCATTTTCCCATGAAAAATAGAATCGATTCTGAATGGAATCACAAATCTTTTTTTGAATCAGAGTCGACTCCAAAAATGCCAGAGTGGGCCAGGCCTAGTGAGGAAACCCTTTGGGACCATTGTACTACAAACCTTGGTGTGTTTAGATGTCAGCGAGTCCAAGAGAATCTGTACAAAAGGATCTAGCATCTGGAGATGTTGTTTGTTGGACTGGGACAACTTGGAACGCTTCAGGTTCATGTGGAGTAACTGCAGTGAACAAAAAGGACATGTTATGTACAAGCATATTTGAAACCCTGTAATGTGACCGACATGGAAAGCACAGATTCATTGGAGAAAACTCAAAGGTATTTATGTTTCAGGGTCGACAGTTATCGTAGCACACACTGAGTAAAGGATAAGTAATACAGGGATGTCATATATTCCTAAAATATGTACTTTCTTACCTTTGAACAGAGAATAAAGCCCGCAGAAGCGCGCGAATGCAAACGCGAATTTGACGTCACACCGAAGTTTTTGAACAGCAAATTCACAGAAAGTTTAACTAGTTTCAACTTGCGCGAATGTTCGCCGCGAAATGTTTGACATCAGATTCGCGTTCGCGTGAAGTATGAACCGGGCTTTACTCAACATTGAAACCAAAATTCACTTGGGGCGACTGCATACAAGTGATACACATGGTACAGCTGAGAAATGCACTTACAAACACGTGTGTCTGTAGTGAGCGATATGCTGATGCGCTGTGTGTGTAGCTCTGTTGTGATTGGTCATATATGGTTACACGGGTTCGTGTTGATTGACTAATCGGAACTATGCATTCTCACCTGCAACCCAAATTCCACAATGAGGTGCATGTTGGTCTTGCGACTGATTTTGGGTGTGATCCCTCCCCTCTTGGGCTTAGCAGGAAGAAGGTAGCAGCTTGTAGGGGCCTCCCCTGGCTTGGGTTGGGGCTGGGCCTCGGACTTGACACTGGTAACATTCAAATAGACCCTCTTTAAAACACCACTTGCTTTGAAACAGTACTTTTGAACAGCACTTAAAAACAGATGACATGATTGGAAAACGTTTTAAAACAGGAACAACAGCATTACATAACTAAAGAATAATGTTGATAAACTGTAATATAGAAATTTCAGCCACATAGATGCAGTAATTTACTTCAGAAAGCCTGAAAAATCCATGCATGTTTTTTTTGTGTTGAATAAATGGTAAAAAAATTGTTACCAGACAATTTAAAAAAAAAACACCTTCAGTTGGCAATTTTTCCCACAAAGGCACCATTTTACAAAGGAAAAAAATAATGTGGTGTTTGTTACCATTGCTATCAACGTACACTTTTAGTCAGATTTTTCTTGTCAACTCGTGAAGTAAAATTTTGGGTCACTGCAAATGATGTATTGGGGCTTTAAAAGCCTTGCTCAACGGCACAGGTACCCCAGCATTGTGAGCTAGTGACCCAAACCACTCAGCCCCGGTACCCCACAAGGTATGTGGGTCTGTCCACAGTAATGGGGTACGGTTGAAAAATAAGTCAATAATTCCTTTCAGATGTCTTTAGTTTATCTCAGAATTAAAGAAATGTCCTTGTTTTGTTTTCAGGAGATAACTTTTGCCCAAAAAGGTAAGAAATTGCTGCCACAACATACATTTCTGAAAAGCTTGTGTACAAATTTTCCTATTACGTATGTAACGTGGACAGACCATTTTGTGACATTTTGTCCGTCTTTGTTACATGCGTAATAGGAAAATGTGTACACAAGCTTTTCACAAATGTATGTTGTAGGACTATTTTTCGTACTCCTTGGTGAATAAGTTATTTTCTCAGTTTAACCTGATAATTTAAAGATAAAATTAAGACATTTGAAGTGAATTGGGACCTAAGATCTTGAATGTTACAGAAATGTACCCCATTACTGTGGAAAGACCCCTATACATATAAAAGATAAGAATCATAAAAAATAATTGTGACTAGATAAATAAATTCACTACAAATGTGAATACTGTGCCCTACCTCTCACTAACGCTGAGTGATGGTATAGTCTCCGTAACCAGTCCATGAATGTAAATCAAGATGGCGTCCACAGCTATTCCATGATTGGCCATCAGCCCCATGGTCACATGTTTCAAGACATCTGAAGCTTTACGGACGACCTTGTGACTATGACTGGCTTCCAAGATCTATCAAAACCAAGAAAATGTTTCCATTTGTTTAAACTCTAACATGAAACTCTAATCACAGGGATCTTGAAAGTATAATTGTTTGTCTGTAAAACAAAAATTGTTTTTAACAATTTTCGTTGAGTTTGAAGAAAATTGTTATTCAGATGACGGGAGATTGAGAAACCTTTTTTTTCTTCAGATCTGGACCAAATTTCTTGTACTTTTAGTACACATTTTTTTACCTACGAATTTTTGCCTGTTTTCAAACGATTGAAGGAGCATGAACAGATTTAAAAAAAAAAAGTGGATTTTGTTCTAAAATAACAATCTACTACCCAAAATACTATCCATGGTTAAAGAAAACATGAAATTTGCAATCCCCAGTTTGAAAGTGAAAGCAAAAAGGTTGGTGTAATCACTGCACTACTTTATGTAACCGGTGGTTTTTTGACGATATCCTTAAAAATATACGGATTTGAGAGTGTGAAATTTCAGAATGGTAATGAGAAAAATATGACCCATGATATATCAAAATCTCCACACCCATGGGAAAAATGGGGGCCTCAAAAAATGTGATCGGGACACGCTCCTTTAATATGCAACACTTTTGTCTGCTTCATTCATTGGTGTTGAGGTTAGGAGCAAAATACACTCCTCAAAATAAAATAAGGGTCAAAAGTATTTTTGTGAAAAATGTTGATTAAGTCAGGACATAGAAACAATTTTAGCAAGGGTAATGGGCTAAAGGTTGCTCTGCAACATTTTAAGCACTTTTCACATGGTTTGCATGTCTATTGGCTTAGAAACTGACAGATCATGTGACAAGACACAAAAACGTTGATAACAGGTTCATGATGTCGCAATCAAGTTTGGCACATCTGCTTTATTTTTCTTCAAGACTTAATGAGATTCCCCACACATAATCAATAGGATTCTGCACTTGATAGAGTAAAGTTAAACAGTGGGTCAACCAGCGTGGAAGCTGTAGGGATGAGGGACATCTTGAGCCCACTCCCTATTTTAAAGGCTTTCCCACCAGTTGATATTCCCTACCTGTCATAAACTTTGGCAAATCAACATTATTTCTGTATGTTTTGAGACTTTACTCTATCAAGTGCAGAATCCTATTAATTATGTGTGGGGAATCTCATTAAGTCTAGAAGAAAAATAAAGCAGATGTGCCAAACTTGATTGCGACATCATGAACCTGTTATCAGCATTTTTGTGTCTTGTCACATGATCTGTCAGTTTCTAAGCCAATAGACATGCAAACCATGTGAAAAGTGCTTAAAATGTTGCAGAGCAACCTTTAGCCCATTACCCTTACTAAAATTGTTTCTATGTCCTGACTTGGTCAACATTTTTCACAAAAATACTTTTGACCCTTATTTTATTTTGAGGAGTGTAGGTTATCACTATCACAGACAATTTTTGGACACTATGTACTGGTTTTTTCCCATGTCTACCCCTAACCCCTAACCCCCTCCCCATCGGGTTTCTTTCAAAAATCTTTTAACAGCCAATTTGCATCACTGAGAAATAATGATTTTTTTTTTTTAAATGAAAATGCTGTGTTAAAAGCACAGGCTCATTAGCAGTGTGCGCGTGGCAAATTCGTGCAACGAAATACGCAGCTCCATAGCAAAGGCATGGAGCTGCGTGTTTCGTGGCATGAATTTGGCGCGCGCGCATTGTTGACGAGCCTCTGGTTTAAAGCACTGATAAGGTCTGTTTCACAAAATCTGGCCCTGGCCAAGCAGAATCGTTACAACACAACTGACACAGACACAAAGAAATAAAATCCTGATAGACAAAGCATAACTAATACCTCTTTTAATGGCAGTAGAAGTCGGGTCAATGACCTCTGACCTACGACCTTTGCTAACATCTCATAGCTGCCGTATCCCTTGGTGCTGCGGGCCTCGACCAGTTTACCCACAATGCCTAACACTTCCTTTTCGTCTGCTACGTCACCAAACAGTTCCTTGTTGATAACCTGTCAAATAAAAATTTAAGTGAATTATTTTTATTTTTCAAAAATCTTGAAATTAATTACACTTTTTGGTCAATAATTTCTCTAGAGTGGCGTTCGTTTAGCTTACACCATGTATTACCAACTTAAACCAGCTGGAGCATTCTTTTTGCCATCACATGATACACGTGTCTGCCCCGTTTTTTAGCGGTGTAAGGCTTGGTGTAATGACATCACCTAGTAACTGTGCAGAAGTTGCAAGTAGTGCAACATAGCGTACAATATGGAATTGAAAACAATGCACAGATTTTATGAGAAAAAAATATTGATCTCTGGGAGGGGTGGTTATTTCTCTGTAGGGCTTGCTAAGCTCACGTGATAGCCAATCCCAATCAGTGAGGAACAACTGCACTACCGTGATTCGAGACCACCAGTTGGCTTCATAGCTCAATTGGTAGGGCGTCTGCACGTTAAGCAGAAGGTCCGCAGTTCGAATCCCGGTGGAGCCAAGTTGCTTCTCACTGCATCCAGATTTCCAAAACTCATATGGACATTTGTCCACATTTGTATCAAATTCATTCACCTCAGCGGTCCCTGGGTCATAATCCCTAAAAATAATCACTTATTCATTAAACAAAAATAGGACGAAAATAGAGGTGCACATGCATTTTCCTTAATCAGTTGATGTCATTGGGCATTAAGCAAGTTTAACATTACATTAAGGACAACTCATTTTGCAAGGCGCCGGTTCTATTTTTCCCCATGAGTCAAGCAACAGCAGTGTTTTCTAAAAGTCCCACCTGGCAACAACCTTTGACCCGTGTTCCCAGAATTCAAAGCGAAACACTGTGGCATTTATTTTGTATCTTTTGGAGGCTTCCCCGGTATAAATCCTGTGTAATATCAGTGTAAGCTATGGAAACATCGTATAACAGAAACGAAAACATTAGAGAGGTTTAGATGCACGTAAAACGCAAAAGTGAACGCGAAATGCTTTGAGCACTTGGAAGAAATTTTAGAACAGACGAAAACAAAAATCCACAAATGTGACTTTTGTGGCAAGATAACTCTTTTGCCGTGACCAAAATTTGAACCTGGGTTTTGAGACCTCCAAAAGATATGACCAGTGTTCAAGCCATTTTGCGTTCACGTTTGTGTTTTACGTGCTTTTAAATCGCCCTATATTCCTACCTCGATTATGGAGTCCACACTCTGGTCTAAATCACCTGGTGTGAGAGTTGGTAGAATGCTATGCAGGAGGGCATGCACGGTGAAACTCAGAACGTGAAGCTGGTACATAACAAATAGGACAAAAGAGAAGCAGATCACAAGTAAAATACCTCAACAGTGTTTTCCACTAGTCGACAAATTGTCCGAGTGCTCTGAGCAGCGCCCTCACGCTGCGAACACTTACTTATTGAAACAAAGTTACCAGTGATTGATATTTGTACACACGTCTAGCAATAATACAAAGGGCAAGGGTGGGTAATGGCTAGGTCACATATCTGCTGCGTCGGCACGATTTTTGTGGCAGGGGAGTTGGTGGGGAAAAATCGTAGGATTGCACGTTTCTGCGATGTGGCCTCCACGCGGTCACATGTCCTGCCATTCCCGTGCGATGGTATTTCAAATTTGGGCGACCGTTATCGCACGGAGACTGTGCGGCGGCAGTGCGACAACCGCGCGGGTCTGTCATAACATCGTACGGCGGCGGCACGGCGCCTGCACGATGTCAATTGCAATCGTGCTGGCGCCGTAGGATGCCCCTGCCGAGATCGTGCGATATTTAAGCCCCCAAAAATGGCACGGCGTCCCCGAAAATCGCACGGCGAGCCACAGGCACCGCGCCGCAATGGTAGGGCGCCCGTGCCATGCCCGTTCGACTCTCGGAACGACCCCCCGGGGGCTGCGATGCCTGCGATCTCAAAAAAATTATAACTCCGCGCTAGACTGCCCACGGCCGAAGCAGGATATTTAAAATATCCTGCTGCCGCCTTGCGGGCACCGCAGTATGGCACGATCATCGCCGTAGACTCATCATAAACTTGCTGCAGAGGATATGTGACTGGTCCATAAGGGGGAGGGGACAGGGTGGGGCGAGGAAATAATTGATCGGTGCATTTAACATTAACAAATCTACAGTGTGAGCATAATGTATGTATTAATACTGAGAAAGCAGCATGCATATTGGACATTTTTTTTTATTGCAACTTTGAAAATGTAGTTTTCACAAATGTCTTGAAAAATTTACATCACTTTCATAAGAAACCCCGGAGTTTTACCTGGTAGCCTCTGGTGAGTGCATGTCTAAGCTCCTTCAAGATAAACGCAAAGTAGCCTACTCCTAGGGACGCCAGGATCTTGATGAGGGTGTCGCGGCTGACGTCGCGTACGTCCTTAGCCCGGCTTTTCAGCATCTGGCAGACCTTGGCCAGGATTCCCGGTAGGTTCTGGTGGAGGGTGCGGCGCGGGAGGGCCTGTAGGAGCTTGACTGTAGCCAGGGCGATGGGTACGCGTAGGACTTCATCGTCGTCTGCGATGCTGTAACGTGCCTTTTTGTGGTGGTCCTCGCTTTTCGCCTGGAATTAGTAATAACAAGTTCACATTAAAGGCCTATCACATTATTTGCAATGATCCAACATTTTGTTTCATCAATTGACAAGAAAACAAAATCGCTTACAAACATTAATTTATTTCTCTCCGAGATGACATTTTTTGTATGAAAGTTACAACTGAAGGTGGTTTTTAAAATTTACTATTCACTTCTTTTCATTTTTCGGAAGCATCAATGCATAAATGTAGTTGAAATCTCTAGACCAATTAACCAACATTTTTTCTTAGGTATGTTATGCCTTACTCCAGATCCGCAAAAAAGGTTAATGTTGCAAATAATATATTGAGCCTTGGGCAAATTATTTGCAGCAGCACCATGTGAAATATCTCTTTTGAAGATGTGTGGTTCTGAAAAGAACAGGTGAGTGTGAACTCGATGTTTCAAATAGTGTCCTCTGTTCGTCTTCAGGAGAACACTAGGAACAGAGTATATTGTTCAAAACTTTAGTTCAAACTCACTTTTTTTTTAATTTTCAGAACCACATATTTTCAAATGAGATATTTCATAACTCACATGGTGCAACCACAAATCATTTACACATTTCCTGAAATTGTACAGTTGAACTTGGAATAGACCCTTTGCACCGCAGCCATGACAGGGACAAGTTTTCATATTGAAATGATGTGACAATAGATCCACAAAGTGCCTACTCATGGATGGTGCATAGTGACAGTGTAACTGCCCCCTGTCATAGCCGCCCGTGCAAAGAACAAACACAGTCAAACCTGCCTTAGCAGCCACCCAAACTAAACTGCCTACCTTCTTTGTGAGCGTCTTGTGCAACTTTGGCAGAATGCTTCCCACAATGATGCGATGGATCTTGGTTGCAATAGCAACATCCTTGGTGTCTTGTTCTGCTATGTCCTCATGGTCACTGTCAATATCGTCATTTTCTTCACTCTGATCTTTTTCCTCAATGTCTTCTGTTTCATCAATCTCATTATTTTTTTCAGCGGTTGTTCCATCTCCATCTGAAACAAAATTACCGTAGCTTTTTGACAAAACCCTTTGGCATGCATCAAACACTAAATGATGTACCGACGAATCCCAAACAAGTACCCATGGCAGGACATTTTATCACTCAACCAGTGTGTTATTTCAAGCACCCTTTTTATCTTCAAGACTAGAAAATTTAAGCTTTAAAAACATATTACATGATTGGAAAACATTTTAAAACAGAAACTACTGCATTACATAACTAAAGAAAAATGTTGATAAACTGCCTTGTAGAAATTTAAGCCACAAAGAGGCAGTAATACTTCAGAAAACCTGAAAAATCCATGCATGGTTTGTGTGTGAATGAATTAAAGAAAAAATGTCTGCAGACAATTGTTTTTAGCCTCAACAATTGTTTTCATGTAGGCCCTAACGTTACACCATCGGACCAAAGTGAAACACGGGATACAAGACGTACTTGTTTAATGAAGTGTACAATGATGTTTAGGTCAAATTGCATCTATATCACAAGTGTCCATTTTGTGAACTAGCTGAATTTATTTTATTTTTATGGTAATGCCTGGCTGTATCTTTAACTTTTTAATCTTGGTTTTTATGCACTTTGTATTTTTAGTGATGTTAAGCGCATTGAGGCCGTAGCTATATGCGCTATATAAGTTTGAGGTATTATTATTATTATTATTATTATTGCATGTGGGGCTCATCTCCATTGCTGCGGCCGTGTGCTATAGACCTTTATCACGGTGCGTCCATCTTTGTCTTGTTCCCCACTGCATAGTACGTGTACGTGTACGTGTCGGGCATGATCAGTGCGTGTGCGTGTCTGCGCGATAGCGCGTGCAGTCTTCCATTGTTGTTTTGAGAGAATCACTGTCCGTGCTGCGCGTTTTCTTGATCGCACCGCGCGCATGTCATTGTGATGCACACAATGAACATTTTCAACACAGGGCCAAACTATTTTTCTGCAAGCCTCGCTTTGGTTACGTTCATTTTAATAGGGGAAAATGGAAGATGGCCGGACCGTGATAAAGGTCTATTGCTTTGAACTTTGGCATTTAGGTTGCACTTGTGCTTCAGTTAACTTAAAACCGAGTGATTTTTTGTAGCATCGCGGCGAAATTTTAAGCATGGCGGGATTTCCGATGTCACAAATTATTGCTATTTTGTGCACTTGGAGAACACTGCTCACAACTTGAAACAGCTCATAAAATTTCCTGAATAATACAATTGTCGAAAAGCGCACCAGTCTGCGTTGTGCACATAGAAAAACAGACTGTAAAACCAAGCAGTTTTTAACGACCTGACCTTTTGATGAAGATTTAACAAGTTTTGTTGAAGTCTTTCCCACTTGCACAGACTCAACTCCTTCGGACAATGACAGATCGAAATGAAATGCATCCAAGACGACAACAACTAGCCTAAAAAATGATAAATAAAAAAATATATATGTTATGGATATCATGGTAGATAAAAATTAGAGTTTGCAAAACCTGAGGGAACATGCCACTGTGCCTTATAGGTCAGCTGGTAGAGCATCTGTCCGGTGATTCAGAGGTCTTGGGTTCGAATCCCAATAAGGCCCTTACAACTTTTCCCTCATCCCAGGTTTGGTTATTTCTGTTTTGATAGAAGATTAAAATCATTTGTAGGAAAAAATATCTTGATGGGCTAGAGACTAGGGAAAGACCCAATTATGAAATACGAAGGTTCTAAAACATATTTCCACAGAGATATTCACAAAAAATGTTTCCAGTACCTTACTGCTGTTTTCTGCTGCTCTATGCTGTGCATAAGAAGCCTCAAATACTGCTGTAGTATCATGTAGTAATACCGCCACGGCAATTGGCCCGCAATAGCCCCTACAGCCTCTATTGCCACAATGATTAGATTGTTGTTCTTAGCTGCTAGGGCTTGGTCGAAGATGATGGCTGTGGCCATGGGCAGGAGGAATTGATAGAGGGCAGTGTGCGTGAGTTCACCCTGCTTGGCGTGGATGGCTAGCCGCCGAAGGGCTCGCATGCGTCTATGGTGCTGGAGTCGGGAGGGAAAATAAACATGTCCACTTCACAATGTCAAAAATAGACCATATCGAATAGCTGCCATCTTATGGGACAATTTCTTTGTTCCTTGTGGCATGCATGGTTGCACATTTTGTGCTTACATTGTTGACAATAACAAAAGTTGCCCTACAAGATGGCAGTTATTCAATACGGTCTATATTTAATCCAAGAAACATTACACTGATTTATTAAATGGGCCGTGCTGTATTTCTCAAAAAATGACAGCACCCCTGCGAAAAAGGACATTTTTGCGTACAACTCCATCACGCTCACATGCTCAAGAGAGCCAGATACTGCCAAGTAAGTAGATATGTTATGTACAATCAAAAATGGTTTACTATCAGGCATGGGTGCATTAAAATTATTGAGACAATACTTTTACAGCTTGTAGAGAAAATATCACAAAGGGAGAAATGACCAATTTTTATTCTGTATGCAGAAATGTCACACCACAATAGTGGCATCCTGAGATCTCAATTTCCATTCTGCAAAGCGACGTAACAATACCCTGAGGAAATCCACGCAAATCTGTGGAGTGAGCCGGCTGTTGTCTTGAGCCAACTCACGCCCGAGTCATTTTGATGTAATTTATTAAATTCGGTTATGCCGAAAAAAAAATGATTTCTATACTTTCCAGAAATTGTATTGGGTTCCGGTCTTTATGACTGTCCCATTCCTACCAAACTTTTAAACGACGATCTTAATTTACTCCGCAGTTTTTCAAATTAATAACAGGGATACATGCTGACGAATGTAATGGAACGGATTCCCCAGTATCCTTTAAATAGCAGCCAATCGCCGACGCGGACAACGGCTAGCATTACCGAGTACATATACACAGTAGTGTTTACAATCTGCACGCGTTACATTTGAATGCCTGCAATCATGCTGCAATGCACTGCCAAGCATCCTGATTGGTCCAGCAGAGGCGACAAGATTTTTGTCGCTTGTTCCACCGCGAAATGGGGCCTGTTTCAACAGGGCCACTGTACGCAGGAGTTAGGGAGTGCGTTAAAGGGGCACTGTTACTGTTGCAAGAGGATGCAATAGTGGGTGCCCTGCAAAAGTGGCACACACATGGTCAAAAAAGTTTAGAAAACGGAACAGTCAATGGCTTAAAAGGAAAGTTAACATATTTTTGTCCAACATCGTTATTTGTTGGGTATCCTTTCTCTTTGAACAGGATTTTTTTTAGTATTAACAAACTTGCCCTGTCAATTTTTTGTTTTATATTTCATTCCTTGAAACAGGACTTAAACGAGTGTGTCCAGATCACTTTTTTGATGTCCCCACTTACCTTAAAGGTGATGAGATTTTGATACCATATCAAGTGTTATATTTTTCTCATTACCATTCTGAAAATTTGGGCCCTCAATCCATGAGTACATGTATTTTCAAGGATATTATCAACAAAACTAATTTATCCGGCTATATAAGGCAGTGCAGTGATTACACCAACCTTTTTGTTTCCACATCCAAATTAATTCCCATGGATAGTATTTTGGGGAGGTATTTTATATGATTGTTAGGTTAGAACGAAATTCACTTTCTGAAAAAAATCTGGACAAGTAAAGTTCCTTTACATGAAATTACCATACCTGAATGTGTATGATGTTTTCAAAGAAATCCTTCTCTATTTCTGCATCACACAGGACTCCCATGCAGTGGAACAGTGGGTGTTCAGGGAAAAGCCGCACAATGTCGGCCAGGATTCCTATCATCTCATGCCGAGCATTCTGATAAAAAGGAAAATTCCACAAAGTTCAAATATTCAGCTTGAAATAACTTCAGAAATTAAATCTTGTTTTATGTGACAAGCAAAACCTCACTTAAAGGCCCTGTAGATCGGTTTTTGAGCGATTCTGCGAATAAAACCATTATAAATCAAAAGAAAGACATATACTGCGTGTACGCGCGATCCATAAAAATGCAATGCGTTGGAATACGCACACGCAGTACACAGCGCCCATGCATTTTGGACCGCGTAGATGCGAACCAAAAATTATCTAAATAATTATCTAAATAATTTCATCTTTACGGATTTTTTTCTGGTAAAAAAATATTATTTTGAGCGGAAACCTTTCATTGGGTAGTTGCTATTAATTCAATCTCTACTTTTAGAACTTTTCCCCTGTAAACTCGTCGATTACTTTTTGGGGTCATTGCAAATGATCCACTGGGCCTTTAAATTGTTAAAAGCAATACTGACAAACACCACATAATTTTTTTTCGTCCAAAATGCTAATTTTGTTAGAATCCATTTAACATAAAACCATGCATGGATCTGAAATTTGTGCAGGCTACCTTACCAACATTCTTCTTTAGATATACATCCTGCCCTTGTTTCAGGAATTGTTTAAAAAAATTATCGGAAAAAGATATTGTCAGCATTTAACAGTAGCATATGGACCTCTCTCTCTCAAATGACGTCACTTCCTACAGATTGCCACATGCATCAGGATCTTGAGCGTAAATTTGTGTGATGCGCATCGGCTGTGCCATATTTTGAACAAATATTTAGCAACATGGAATATTTTCCATGATGCATGTACGTGTGCCTGATAGTGTGTAATACAAAGTTGTATTTTTTCTACAAAGATGGCTGTCTGTGAGAGTGGTATATAGGAGTAAACATGGCCTATTATAAACCACTTGATGTCGGAGGACGTGTAAACACGTTTTGGCAATGTATAGTCACAAGGGTGGTTGACGAGTTAAAATGTAAGCTTTGCCACCGTCTTCCACGGTTGACGTATAAACACGTCCATTGTCGGTACACACATTTGTACACACCGTGTTTTGAACTTGACGGCTGTGGATGGCCTGTCAGTGTAGCAAATATCGCTCCGTGGCGGCCGCCTTGGAGTGTGTCAAAGTATGATCTTTTGGTGTTAAGATTCATACAATGAATGTAGAAATGACTCAAGAGTCGGTATTTGTGGTGCTTGACCTGGGGCCAATTTCATGGCGCTGCTTAACCGCTGGCTGAAATTGTGTGCTTACTGTAGCAGAAAAGTTGTGCTAACTTTATGGCTATTTCCCGGCCGCGGGGTGCTTAAGCATGCGCGTGCTTGGAAACGGGCCTTGTTGTGTCACTAGTGTTTAGCAAATTTGCCTCTGAAGCTAGCAAACGTTTGGCAGTGCTTAAGGTTACGGTCTCCATGAAATATCCAGAGCCTCCGTTAGCACAAAATCGGCTGCTAAACAGCTCCATGAAATTGGCCCCTGGTCTTAACTTTCATATCGGCCAATCACATTTGCCTTTTTTTTTTTAAATGGTATTTTTTGCCAAAAATAATCCTGGCGTCAACTGGTTAATAGAACACATCTCAATCACAACAAATAAAGATTTACATTAACAATGACAGTGAACCCCCTAGGCCAAGACCAACGCAATCCTACCTCTGATTTCAATCTTAGGGCATCTCTGATGGCGGGGGCATATTTGTGAATAACGATAGCATTGAAATGCTCGCTGTTTGGCTGCTCTGATGCAAGTTTCTGCAGTAGTGCCTTCAAGAAGTGAGCAGAGTTATCACGCATTGACATATCATCAATCTGTAAGAAATACAAACGAAAAATGAAATCAAATTTTGTTTACAAAATGAGCAAAGTAACATACAACGTAGCCCAGGTTGGACAATATCTTTATTGCATTGTGTATTAATTGAGGTATTAATTTCTGCTGTCACGGCAAACGTTTTTTACAACAAATTTCCTTTACGCTTTTTTCCTGAAACAGATTTTGCCCACATACTCCCAAGTTCTCAAATTACACAAAATATTGAATGAGAATACGCAAATATGTTCTTGGGTGATGTATTTGTTGAAAATACATTGCAGTCCACACTTTTTGCAAACATTGTTAACCGTATTTAAATAATCTAGGCTTCCTAAATAAACTTCAACCTCTAAATCAGGTATTCATTTTCAAATAAAATCTGAATTGTTTGTGCAATAAACGAATTCACCGTTGTCGACCGCTTCGTCAGAAAATGCCCTCTCCAACAGAAACGCTTGGTGGCGCTACTATGTATTGTGAAAAGCCAGAATTACAGAGCAAGTTCGGGTGCTGACCATTAGTCAATTTGCATGCGTAGTTTGTTCTTCACCGGAACGTGTCGTCAGGCAAATCTAGTCAAACATGGCCAAAATCGTCTGCACTGGACGCCGTCAACAGTTTACAAAAAATACTTACAAGCAATTTTTGGCAAACATTTTCCCCATGTTTGCCCTCGTATGTTCTACTAAAGACATTTCAACTCGTTCACCAAAAGCTACCATAGAATTGGTTATTAATTCATCTTTAATTCTGATATATAAATTAACACTTTTTTAGCGAAATCTTTTTTTTTTTTCAATCGCGTTTACAATTCCGGCATCTTAAAAAGTGACGCGATTTCAACTGACAAATGAACCTACCCCCGGGGCTTGGTTCCTCTAGTCAGACTAGCTAGTCAAACCACGCAGCATTAGGGTGACATCTAGATCGACTATGGTTAGTCTAGTTAACTATAGTCGCCCGCAAGTGAAATTTGTAGATATCAAAAGAATTTCAAAATATGTTATTCTCAAAAATCTTTAAAAATTCCAAAACCTCACCTTGAGAATCATGTAGAAGCAATTATACACCACTGGCGTAACGAAAGCCACGTCGACCTCGGTCATGGCAACAAGTCTCTCATTGGCCAGTTTGAATCCGGCCAGTCGGTTGACATAGTCAGGATCGTCAACGTGTTTCCGATCCCATGAATTAATCTGCCTCACAAGTCGGGACACTTCGGCCATGCCTGGCTCGCGCTCAGACATGGCCACAAAAATGTTGCAAAGAGCGGCCCGGGATTGTCGGAAGGACACACGGTAGAACAGGCGCGAGAGAGGGCTGCGGATGAAACATTACGAAAATATTTAAAGCCTCAATACATCATTTGCAGTTACCCAAATTGACACCAAATTTTGTATTCCTAGTTCTAGAACTGTCCGGGTATCAGTTGCCACTTTTGCAGAATAGTTCTAAATCAAATTCAAGCAATACAGGAACCACCAACATTTTGAAGCGGAAAGGCTACTTTCGGTGAGTATCATGGGGAAAAAGTTGAAACTCAAGGAAAAAAAGTATATTTTGACATTTTTCTTTTTGCAAGCACTGTTTGTTTTTTAATAATCTAGGCATCCTACGTAAATAGACTTCAGTCTCTAAATCAGGCATTTGTTTTCAAATCAAATCTGGGTCATTTGTGCAACACATGAATACACTAATGTCAACCATGCTGTCAAGAAATGCACTTCGTTGAAAGAAACATTTGGTGGTGCTACAGTTGTAAAACGCCTGAAATTCGTGGACATTTTAAATTATGTTTGCCAAAAAATTAGTGCTTTGATAGCAAATGTTTGTACTTGGCAGAGTACCAATAAAAAATGTATACAAATTGCATGGGATTATATCTGGTAACCTGTTTTTGCCAAGGACAATTTTTCTGCACTAAGCAAAACATGAAATTGGGCCCTGAAAGAAAAATAGTGTCTTCAAGAAACGAAGTAAAAAACTTACCTTAGAAATTCTGCAGGACTCTGACACAACTTGATGACATTTTTAACAGTGTGTAGAATGTCCAACTCGGTGGTCTGACAAAAAAAAGATCTCATTTTACAGAGGCTGATATCGTTAGCCTTGGCACAAGAGGTGCTACATCTCTCAGCATCCTGATCTTTCGATCAGAGTGTAATTTCTCTTTTTAAAACCATATAAACTCCTCAAAAAAAGTTCGGAAAGTGAAGTTTGACTGACGATTTCTCTCTTGTTACTAAATCATTTCCCTTGAATTTGGTATCATTGGAAAGCCCTGTTATTCCTCTTTACAGTGATGTGTCATTTGTTATGATTAATCAATTGGGGGATGTGCAGTATAGCGGAATACAGGGGTGGGTGGAAAGTGAAATGTCACAAAATTCACTGCTATTGTCATGCAGTGCATTCCCCTTTTGCTTGGAGGATGGGAATGTGTCAATGCACTTTTAGACAATAGCAATGCATCTTGTGACATTTCACTTTACACCCGCCCCCATATTCAGCTGTGCTGCACATCCCCCAATTGCTTAATCATAACAAATGACACATCATCGTAAAGAGGGCTTTCCAATGATATAAAATTCAAGGAAAATAATTTTGCAACAAGAGAGAAATCGTCAGTCAAACTTGACTTTCCGAACTTTTTTTGAGGAGTTTATAAAAGTAAACGGACAAGAAGTGTATGTTTTGGATAAGAAATACCCATAGGTGCAATTTTAACACTATTTTCCACTGTATTTATATAATATTGGATGGCTTTGAGGGTGATATGAGAATATACCACACGAGTCATGAAAATACTGAATGAGCCTAAGGCGAGTTCGATATTTTCATGACAAGTGCGGTATATTCTCATATCACCCGAAAAGACATCCAATATTATTATTGTTATATAAAATGAAGCTTCTATCTTCTTTATTTTGTAAGATTTCCTCAAGATTTTTGTCTGTTTTGTGTTGAAAACTTCAGTTCTTTTCACGGTTTACAAATGCATGCGCTTTTGTTACTGTTGTACAGTATTTTCTGTTACTGTACTCTGGCACGCGTTGCACACAGACGCAATCCATTCCCTCGATCCATGAAGCGCGCGTACGCGTGTGTTCGTGATGTGCTCAGCGTGCACGCACATCAAATCTGGGCTCTGTGCTGCACAGTAACAGAAATACACGGTGTCCGCTAAAGCTTCATTTTATATAATAATAATTAATAATTGTAAACTTTACCTCATGTTTTTCATTAGTCTTTCTCAGAAAGGGCAGAAGGAGACTGACCAACATAGAACTCTGCTCAGGATGAAGGCTAATATGAAGGCTTATTCTGCAACAGAACAAACAGTACATCACATCCAATCGTGGGGTACCATGGCCAAGTGGTTTGGGTATTAAAACTTCATGCAAGTGTGCCTATGAGCTGCAAATTGACGTTCTATAAATCCATTAACCAGTTGATGCCGGGATTATTTTTGGCAAAAAAACCCCCTATTTTTTAAAGAGGCAAATGTGATTGGCGTACTGTGGCCGAGCGGTTTGGGTCATTGACTCGCAATCATAGGTGAAAACTTGGGGTTGCGGGTTCGAATCCGGCTGCGGTACCCGTGCCCTTGGGAAAGGCACTCAACCACACTTGCTCCACCCTTCGGAAGGGATGTAAAGCCGTTGGTGTGTTAGGTATAAATGTGAACGCACTCTAAAGACCCCAGAGCATTCTTTCGTGAAGAGCAAGGGGATTCCCCGGTGTCTCTGGCCATTTCTAATTATAATTCTTCATTGGATTCCTCACGCTTACGAGTGACAGTGCAATGAGCACTATTGAGGAATCCTTGGTATGAATACCAGAAAGAAATAATAATAATAATAATAATTTCTACATTCATTGTATGAATCTTCTCATCAAATGATCATACTTTGCAACACTCCGAGGCAGTCGCCACTGAGCGAGATTTTCTACACTGACAGGCCGTCCACAGGCGTCAAGTTCAAGTTCAAAACACGGTGTGTAAAAATGAATGACAATGGCGTGTTTACATGTCAACCGTGGAAGACAGCGGCAAAACTGATGTGACTATACATTGCCGTAACATGTTTACACATCTTCCAGCATCAAGAGGTTAAATAAAAAATAGAAAAGGGCTCACAAACAAGTTTGTGAGGCAACTTGACAGGCTCGGGGAGGCTACCCGGGCTATTTGAGGCACAATTTTGGAAACGATGACTTACTTGGACAGTATGTTAAGATCTTTCATGGGCAAACTATTCTTATCAGCCTTGTCCTGTGTGTGTCTACGGACTGATGAGCTGAGGTATTGTAGGATGGCCGGCACGTACGGGAAGAGAAGTTTAGTGCCAAAGCTGGCCTCCTCTGATACAAAGAAGGAAGTAAGAAAAGGAAAATAAGAAACTTTCAAATTTCAAATACTTTTTAAGAGGAAAAATGCAATTTGGCTTGCATCAGGAAGAATGAATAACAGTTACGGTTTGTTTTTCCTACCCAACGTAATTTGATCTATAGCACTGACTCAGTGCTTCCCCAAGACACTATGAGAAAAACTTCATAGCGTGCTCGGCTGGGACTCAAACCCATGGCCTCCTGCATACCAGGCAGATGTCTTAACCACTGAACCTCCGGGAAGGGACCCTACCAGTTGCCGACTGGCTAATTATGCATTTTGTAAAATTACTTTGCGTATGAATTTAGTTAAAATCTCATTTTCCATGACTTTATACATTATACGCTTCAAAAACATATTGTAGAATTTGTGTGGCCTGGGTAAGTTCATTCACCCGCTGTATCAGTTACAAGCTACCAGGCCAGCAGTCCCACATGGGAATTCCCCATTGACTGTGCACAAACGGCCTTGGCATGGGGGGAGTGGTGGTTATTGATTCAGTTGATGAAATTGAGCAATTGGGAACTGGAGTGATGTCTGTCATCTGTTGGGCACCTTCTTTTCAGTCAAGCTTTTTTTTTTAGCTTTTTTTTTTTATAGAGTATCTAGCTATAAACGGAGTAAAGGGAGGTTTTGACTGCCCATTTAG
The DNA here is from genome assembly GCA_037783545.1 of Henricia sp. BOLD:AAB3569. Classification (NCBI taxonomy): domain Eukaryota; kingdom Metazoa; phylum Echinodermata; class Asteroidea; order Spinulosida; family Echinasteridae; genus Henricia; species Henricia sp. BOLD:AAB3569. Next base: position 1,637,412 of record JBBELK010000099.1, on the reverse strand, counting down.
CCTAACCCCCACCCCTCCTCCCCTGCAAAACTTCCTGGATCCGCACCTGGTTATATACAATCTCTAGACCGTCCGAAAGAATTTTGAAATGCTAAGAGTCCATTTATGCAGGAGTATATGCCCCGTTCATTGAGTTACACACTGCCAGCTGTCGACTGGTACACTCCTGTAACGAGGTACCTTGATCTAGGCCTGTGTATTTTCTAATAATTTACTATTAAAAAAATCGTTTTCATTTTCGATCGAATATTCAATATTTGATGCATAATTTGTTTCCTAAGATTTTCACCAAAAAGTATGCCGTGAAATTAATTGATTTTGGCACATCTGAACTCACAGCTCACAGTCACAGGAATACAGCAGCCGTTTTATTGCCGAATTTGCCGCCTCAAAAAATTAAAAAAAGCTGTGCTCAAACTATAGACTTCATGTTGTAACTTGCATAGCAGTCTCTCGCCCGAAGAGGTTTTTGCAGCAATTATCGTCGGCCCTTGTACACAGGACTCGTGGTTGGATGCAAATATGACATCAAAGCAGCCGTTTCGGCAAATGAAAAAGGCTTTTACTTCCTCCTAGCTGAACGACATGTTTGGTTTAGATTGGTAAAAGCACATACCGAATATTCGATTTGGTAAAATGCTATTCGAATATTCAATGGACGACCGAATATTTGAATATTCAATTCGTTAGGCACAGCCTTACCTGGATCGCCCACGTGCACCGCAGGGTTAATTGTTTACAAGTTCTGAACATACCTGTAGAATGTTTACTCTCCATATTGACATCCACGATGTCATTGATTTCCAGGCCAGCAGCCTTCTCCCCATCCTCAATCACAGAGCTTTCCTCCATTAAGAGGTGCTCTACAATCTCCATCACCATGGCAACCACCGAGGCAGTGACCGTAGGAGCTGATAGGAGTGCAGTCACGGTGGGGAGGATGGTGCAAGTATGGTCTGTGGGGTGGTGCTTAGCCAACAGTGGGTGGAATCTGACAAAGACAAATGTAATTAACCTAAACAGGAAACTCACATATTTCGAAAATTAGCCTACACATCATTCTTAGTAACATCGACCCCAGTGTTATCGTAACTGCTATTTTTATGTGAAAGAAGGATGTTTTCCTTTGGTTTTGTCAAAGTCAATTTTGATTTTCCCACCCCTACAAACATATTCTGGCCCATATTTCAAAACAAAGATTGTCGAGTTCCGACTGATTTTGTTGTAACACATCTCGCTCCAAATATAAAACTGGATAGTAAAATCAAAATTGAATATTCAAGACTTTGGCTTTCAAAACTGATAACATGATTGGAAAACCTTTAAAAACCAGGAACAGCAGCAATACATAACTAAAGAATTGAAGAAATTTCGTCCATATGGATGCTGTAATATTTTAGAAAACCTGAAAAATCCATGAATGGTAAAATGAATGAATGGTAAAAAAATCATCTGCAGATTTGTTTCCTTTTTTTAAAAAGCACTTCAGTTGGCAATTTCTCTTACAAAGGTACTATCTGACACGGAACAAAATCATGTGGTGTTTGTTATCATTGCTATCAACACTTTTAGTCAGATTTTTGTTGTCAACTCGTGAAGTAAAATTTGTTGCAAATGTTGTCCCAACCATAATCACAATTACCTGGGGTTCTTACTCCAAACATGAACAAGTCTGAGCAGTGGAGTTGGACTTGCAAGGCACTCATTGGCCAGGCTGCTGATCTGGGGCCAGACGGCTGACTCAAAGATACAGTCAATGTCATTGGTTGATAAAGGGTGCTGATCAAAGACCCCACAGAATTCCACCAATCGCAGAAGGGCTAACTGCCGAAGCTTCTTCAGCTGGCCAACGGCATACGTTTGAATCTGTGGGATAAACATACACATTTTCTTTCCATTAAGCAACAGCCAAAACCAAATGACTCAAACCAAACGAGTTTTTACTTCATGCTTGAATGGATGGGTTCAACTGATTGCTATATCAATTCGTGTATAAATTTTCAACCAAGAGACCGTATCGAATGCATAGTTGCATGTTTTGTGCTTGCATTGTTGACCAATTTAACCCTTTGATGCACAGATTGTTTTGGAACTCTTGTTTTGGCCGGTCGCTAGTGACCGCCCTGTGCACTAAAGGGTTAAAGGCCCAGTGTATCATTTGCAATGACCCCAAAAAGTAATCGACGATGCGATGCATTTTTATGGATCGCGCGCACACGCAGTATATGATGTGCGTCACAGAGTGCATGACGCAAGCCACATAGTACCCGATTAACTGAGAACGAATATTTGAAACACCCTGCCAAGACCAGGAAAACGCATATGGATTTTCATGTTGTTTTTTTTAAACGTGGTACATTTGACAAAGCTGAAATTTCTTCCGATGAGTTTGTTTCTTTTGATTTATAATGGTTTTATTCGCAGAATCGCTCAAAAACAGATCATCTACAGGGCCTTTAAATAACAAAAGTTGCCCCACAAGATGGCAGCTATTTCATACGGTCTACATACAATTTTTAGTCCTAAAGACAACTTCATCTATTACATACCACGATCAACATAGACTTGGAAAGAAACAATTTGCTTTCTAAAAAGGAATGTAGCGCATGAACCCATTGTACTGAGAAATTTAACATCAAGTACTGGCTGAAATATCACTGATACTATCAGCAGTCATATCACATATCATTAACATATCAAATATCACTGATAGCATTAAAGTATGATATAAATATTGCTTACACTATCAGCAGTATTAACCATTTAATGCACAGATTGGAACTATTATTTTGGGGGCTCGCTAGCGACTGTTCTGTGCACTAAAGGGTAAAAGCACACGAGATAACACTGATACTATCAGTAGTATCAGAGTATGAGACGTCAAATACCACTGATACTATCAAGGTATATCATAAATATTGGCGACACTATCAGCAGTATCAGAGCACATGAAAGATCACTGATACTATAAGTAGTATTAAAAGTACGACATGTCAAATATCACCCATTTTTGGAGCCTCGCATTTTTTCAATGGGTGTTGAGATTTTGATATATCATTTATCATATTTTTCTCATTACCAGTTGGAAATTTCCCAATCTCTATCCATATATTTTCAAAACCACCAATGTTTTATAAACTATTCCGGTTAAATAAACCTTTTTTTGTTTCCACATCCAAATTGGAGATTGCACATTTCCTGTTTTCTTCCAATGGATAGTATTTTGGGGAGGTATTCTATATGATTGTTAGGTTAGAACGAAATCCATTTTCTGAAATAATCTGAAGAAGCTCCTTTAATGTCAAGGCCTAATAATTACCAACCTGCTCCCGCTGGTCTAGTAACTGGGCATAGCTGGCCAGTAGGGTAGTCACAAGGTGAAGAATCATGGTTGCAAACTCGGCAATCCGGTGGCCCAACTTGCTGAAGATTACTCCGATGGTGTCTAGGATACTGTGTTGAGAATGGTTGAAAATTATTACATTGATGACCAATTCTAGACCAATAATCTTTTTTTTTTTATATGTTTTTTGTTGCAGTTAAAATTTGTCTTGTAAAATGCAATTTGAATTATGGTTATAATGGTAACTGATGTATTAAAGAGGCCAGTTCTACAGAACGTTGTATTTTTCAAGACCCCCTCCTTTCCCCCAAAAAATACTACTCATCAACATTTTTCTGTCAGTGCCATTAACTCTTTCAGTGCCAAGGTCGTACATGTACTCTGAAAACGCCAATATCGTACATGTATGTACGATCTTGATTGTATCAATTTCCAAAGAATTTCAAAGAATTATGAAAAACACGAAAACTTGGGCACTTTAGGGTTAAATGTTAAAAAAGCATGGGCACTGAAAGAGTTAACTGTCAAAATTGTACAGTGCATGTAAAGTCGTACGCAGCCCTCTCCTCCTCCCCCTTCCTACACTTTGTATTTCCGTGAAAATGTTGACAACTTTGGACGGCCCCTAACTGCAATCCAACCTTTTCCTTTTAGTAAAGAAATAAGTGTCAATTCAAAAAGTCATCTTTTCACAAGACGGTGTCTCGTAAAGTATTTTGTTTCTTTTTGAACAGTGTTCCACAAACGTTTTGGAATCAAGGACACTTTTTAGCTCTGAAAAAAATGAGTGGGATGTTGCACAGTCTGAGTTTTAGCGAGCAGTTCTTAGAACTAGCGGCTGATCCAGGATAATTAAAAGACATTACGGGCGGTACCGAAAAAATTCCAGGCAGTACTGCCTGAAATGTCCACTGTAGTTTGGCATTTTAATTGGCCTGGATACACCATTTTGTCCTGGTTATCGTCACAAAAACTCAGCCCAGATTGTGCAACATCCAACTCATTTCCCCACCTGTACAAAATACTTGGGCTCCCCCCACCCCAAAAAAAATAAAAATTGTAAAAATATATAGGTCATTAAAAAAAAACAATCTCAACAATTTTCTTGAACCCACAAGACACGTTCCACTGAGCCCGCTCTAAAATTCAATATCTGAAGCATAAGGAGCTAATGTGTCACTCCTTTCTCTTTGAAACTCACCTCTGCTGTTTTTTGAGAGGAATCACAGCTGAGGGGCTCAATGATTTCAGAAAATCAGCCATCATCACACTGCAATTATCTGCAAAATTAAAGGAAAAGGAAATACATGTACACAGATTAGAACGAGATAAGGGGTATAGTTTCTATTGATATTAGATGAGGAAAAATATGGTATCAATGATAACCACCCTATTAATGACAACCAAGTACGGTGCGTGAGATAGTGCTTTAATATCCAAGTTGAACCTTACAAAAAAAACACGAGTTCATTCCACACATATATTGATCAGTGGCGTAGCTACGGGGGAACAGGGGGCACGTGCACCCCGGGTGCTCCCCCATTTGAAATTCAGAAATGGGTATTTTTCACAATTTTACAACATTTTAGAGGGTTAGTGCACCCCCTGGAAAAATGTGTGCACCCCCAGGTGCCCCTTAGATGTCTCACCCTAGTTACGCCACTGATTTTGATAACCAATTTTGATGAAGTATAGCCAGGAAACACAGAAAATCAGTTTCAATGAAATTAGGAGGATTCAAAAAGAGAAAATCCACATTTCACATGACCTTTAAAGGCCCAATGTATCATTTGCAAGATCAAACTTTTTATGGTTTCCTGGAATAAGGGCACATAAAGCTACATAAAAGCAGCAATGGCTCAATAAACCTTTAAAATCTATGGACAGTTTTTGTGTTTAGTGAATAATAAGTATGTGCACACCTTGGGTTGTTAATTTCCAATAGAAAGTTCCATCTTGGACAGAAATAAATTCATGTGATGTTTATTACTATTGCTGTCAAAACTTTGAGGTATTTTTTTTTGGGCCAATGCAAATGATACAATGGGCCTTTAAGCTGTATTGTGAGGATACAAGTAGTATTCTTGACAAAAATTTCTAGGAACTGTAAAACCAAAGGTAAAATGTACAACCTACTCAGTTTTCAAAATTGCAAGATAAAGGAATGTGTGACAATGAGTAACAAAATACACCAACCTACCCTTCGTGATGTGTTTGCACGGCTCCAAGACAAGATCCAGAAACACACCTATCTCACTGGAGGTGGAACCGGCAATGAAACGCAGGATGGTGGCACGACGAACAGCGCCCCCACTCTTGCCCTGAGTGCCAGATCCTGTTTTGCTCATCATTTTACCATACAGAATCCTAGAAAACAAAGAGTTTACTTTAAAAGTTGATGTGGCTTGCACAGGGGCATGTGCATTTACAAAAGGTCACATTATCAGAGCAACAAGTGTCAAAATAATAGGGGGATATACATGATAGCACCAGCCATGTTGGATATTTCACAGCATATGACATTGTGTGTGTGCTGTATGTATGTAACTTGTACAGGCAAATTTTACACAGCAGTAACAGAAGATGCAGACCAGACAAAGATTTTAAGTTTCAAATTTGGTCCTGGTAAAAAAAACCAGACTAGGGGCCGTCCATAAAGTATGTACGCACGGAGGGGGGGGGGAGGGGGGGTTGTTGACATTGCGTACACCATGCGTACAGGGGGAGGAGGGGGGGTCCAAGCCAATGCGTATGTACGCAAACCTTTTATTTTTTTAAATTTATTTTTAGTAAATCAGGAAAGGATGGACAAGTTGACCATGGCTTCAGACCTTATGTACGAAACATATTAGACAGGCCACACATTTTTCTCACACATCTCACATTATTCTTACTCCTCAAATTAGGTTTCCCAATAAATCTCCAGTTTAATGATGCTTAATGCGTCATTTTAAGTAAACAAAAAAAAAATGCAAAAGAAATCTATAATATTTTGTCATTTATTTCAGACTTAGGTGGCGACATGCGAATCGTACTACACGTAGTAGTACATGTATATAGCAATACATGTAGTACTGAACCATGCTTACCAATGCTGAGGTATATATGGAATGCGTATGCGTACAGGGGGGGAGGAGGGGGGTTGGAGCCACTGCGTACGCCATGCGTACAGGGGGTGAGGGGGGGTCTAAAAATTCGGCATTTCATGCGTACGTACTTTATGCACGACCCCCTAGACAGAATTGGTCCTCTCTCACATACTGTATAAACGTATGAAAGATTAACCCCATAGTGTTCATACTTGATAAGTTTGGGTTATGCTTGGGTTTTTTTGGGGTAGAGGGGGGGTTGGGGGTGTGTGTGGGGGGAAGGGGTTATCAAATTAAAAATTTGTGCCATGGCTAGCCATGTATTTTGTGCATACGGTTCGGCATTTAATGTGGGCTGTAATGTGAATATTGTAGGACACATTCAAAAGCCTATATGACAGGTTTTTTGTTTTTTGATTATTTGTAATATGTGAATTTGATTTGAATGAATTTACAAAGGTTGTATTATTTTTCTGTGATAATGACTTGATTTCAAAAGGCATACTCTAATTGCAGTATGGATGAAGCCATTTTCATGCGAATCAGCGAGCAATTCTGTGCCTATCGTAGCCATCCCCAATGATACATTTGTGAGGCCTTGCAGGCAGACCTGCGTTACGTAGATTCAACATTGATTTGCTGAAGAAGTGCAACCGAAATTTCCAGATGTTTTTTTGTCTTTTTTTTCTCTTAGTTCCCATTTACAAAATTATCACAACAGAAAAACACTAAACATCAAAAGTTCCTGAGAAGTTTTTTTAAAAAGCCTAGCTCCAACCAGATCTTACCTGATGAGGATTGGAATCAGCCCTTCCCTGTGATTGGCCGCCACGATCCCCGTGGTCTCATCAATGCTGAACTGTACAAGTGCCTCGCGGAATTTCTTATCTTCCATGAGCGCGTCTAGGTTCTCCCGATACGGCATGAGGTAGGGATGGTTGTACGTCATCAGGCAGGATAGCACGACCTTCTGAAGGTCGGGGAAATTACTTGACAATAGCTGGATAAATGTAAAGCGCAGAGTGGTTAGCGGCCAGTCTATATTGATAAGTCCAAATTAGCATTTTCTGTATAACATTTGCATCATAACTGGCGCCCCGAATTCCTCCCTCTTAAATGGAAGTAGTTTAAAAAGTCACATCCTATGCTGTTGTTGCCACGTGGTGCACGCAATTGCCTAGCAACCAACAATCTGGTTGCTTCTTGCCATTCTCTCCTACGGTGAAAACGGTATTGATTTTTTACTTCATCTGCTGCATGCACCACATAGCAACACAAATTTGGTCTGGTCAAGTGAATACTAAGTGTGCATGTGAAAGGAAGTACGTCAGTACACCGGACCCTATTCATATCTGTCAAAGACACCCACACAAGTCTATTGACCCCATTCGAACACGTGCAAATACACCATTTTGGGAGTCAAATAATGCTGAGTCATTGTGGAAGCGATGTGCGTGCGCGCTGTGTGCGTCTCTAGGGGGCGTAACGCGGTTTAATTCACCAATGGGAGCTTTAGCATTGCGCGTTACGCACGCTATTGACACACAACGCGCACGCACATTGCTTTCACAACGACGCGGCATTATTTGACTCCCAAAATGACGTCATTGGCACGAGCTCAATTCTAGCAATCATAAAATCCCAATTTTTTCACAAGCCAATCACAAGGCCAGTTACAAGCAACAAATAATGAACTCGCACAAAAGAATGCTTTGGTTGCAGTTCATTTGAATAGCTTGCGACTTGAAAGACAAAAAACAAAAACAAAATTAAAGACTTGTGGATGCTTGTGACTGGTTTTTAGAGCATGGTCAATTCTTTGAAATGTTTTAATTTCAAGCAATGAAATGTTTGCCTTTCCAGCAAAATGACATGCTATCTCTGCTAAATATTAATCTTTTGATAATCAAAAATGAGAGGAAAAATGAGATGGTCCTCATTGGGATTTGAACCGGAGACCTCCGACACACTGGGCAGATGCTTTAACAGCTAAAATATTAGGAACAGCGGTATACTCCCTCGGAACCAAACTTTTCTCCCTGTGTTGCATGGATACGTTTGGTATGGTGGCTCTTAGCCATGGAATTATGGTGCCTTATTTATCACACCCGTAATAGTATCACTGCAAATATCAGGGATGTGATTTGTTCCGTTTTTTTTCTCCGGAGTAATCATTGTCACAAACCAATGAGACAAAAGAAAGTTCCGGGAAAAAAACGGAACAATCACATCCCTGAAATATATGTACTTGAAACATACCACTCAGCAGTTGTTAAAAGTGGAAACTTTCCATTAGTACATATGGGAGCAAGTTCGATCAAGCGACTATAGTCGATTAGAGTCCCTCGAACAACAGAAATTATCCGTCGAGGGACTCTCGTCAACTATAGTTAACTATAGTTAACTTGGCCTTAGTTGAAGGTCACGTCCCAATGGCACATTTCTTTTCATCTATTAAATAGACCACAACTATTCAGAATTTGAGTCCAATTACCTCCATGTAGAGTTGGCGCAACTGGGGCTCCTTGTACATGGACTTAGGATCCTTGAACCGACTAAACAGCTGAAGATGTGTTATAAGAGCCCTGAAAAATTAAACAAGAGAAGTTCCCCATTCATACAGTAAAACAACAACAGAGACATAAAATGCTGGGCCATTTAAAAAAACATGCACATCTCCAATACCACATTTTAAAGGCATGTGACTTAAAATTGTATTTAAACTAAACCGCATTATCAGTACTGCATACAGGCCTTGACATTAACTGAGGCCACCAAGGCCAATGACCATCAAGGCCAATGGCCTCATGCCCTATTGAGTTGGCCCTGATGCCCCTTCAACAAGATATACTCTGTCTGGGGTCAACTTAGCCAACATGCCCCATCCTGTTAAATTCCATGAGGCTTGTATTTTAACAGTAATAACCAGTATACACTTGTAACAAAGCTGGCTGCGGTGCGGCCATCTTCCCTTTTCCCCTATTAAAATGAACGTAACCAAAGCGAGGCTTGCCGAAATAAAATAGTTTGGCCCCGTGTTAAAAATGTTCATTGTGTGCATCACAATGACATGCGCGCGGTGCGATCAAGAAAACGCGCAGCGCGGACATTGATTCTCTCAAAACAACAGAAGACTGCAGGCGCTATCGCGCAGGCGCTATCGCGCAAACTAGACACGCACACACACTGATCATGCCTGACACGTACACGTACTATATGCAGTGGGGAACAAGACAAAGATGGACGCACCGTGATAAAGGTCTATTGGCCTCAGTGCCCTTTGAAATTTTGAAAAAAATTGAGGCCGGGGTGGCCTTCCTCTTATTTTCTTAACATTAAGACATGACAAGGTGCGGAATTATGTTTTGTAACATGGATCAGTGACGTAGGACTCATGACTGTCTCTGTCTCAAGATCATCTAGAGACCAGTTTTTGTTTTTGCTTGTTCAGGCGAGTCAATGACCCGGTTCATATCAGGAAATTGCTTAAATGTTCAACGAAAATTAAATAATGATTTCAACGAAGATATTTCCTAATGTGAATGCGTGTCTCTTAATTCGATAAAGATTAGAATCACTCTGAAAAAAGCAAAATAGCTTTTATCGCCGAAGAGATTGCTTAATTCGACAAAGCAAAATTGTAACGTTTATCCTCCCTTTATTTTACGAAACAATTTGAGATGCAGCAATATATAAGTGTTGCACAGCTTGTTTCGATTTTCATTAGCAGTTGCCTTCGTTCACTCTTCATCTTTGTTCAATCTTGTTTAAGGGATGTTGATTCAGCTTGCATCGGGGAGAATGAATTTTGATTAGGGTTTGTTTTTGCCCTTACCCAACATAAGTGAGATGTATATGCACGCTTAATTAACTAACAACGATTAACTAATATTTGTTGAAAAAGGCAATTCCATGATGTGAACAGGGTCAATATCAGGGTCTCGGTTCGGAACTGAAAATCTTGGTCTGGGTTTTGGTGATCATCATCATCATCATCATCATCATTATCTGCTACACATATGCATACACATACAGTAGAATTCTTGTGGTCATCGTGCTTTAAAAAAAAAGTAAACGTACAAACAGTACAAAATATTGCACATTAAATTACACCATAAGAACATTAAATATGAATTCATACAAAACAGTTACGAGATATCACAAAACAAGTTACGACTACCAAGGATTTGCACGCTCACTGGGCCAGGTCGCTAGAGATTGCTCGCACAGCTGCAGGAAAAAAACTTTTCATATGACGTTCAGAATGCACAGCTAGGGATCTACATGTATAGCGCCTACCAGACGGTAACAGTTGAAATAGGTGGTACCCAGGGTGAGACTCGTCTGAAATAATACTCTGAGCTCGCTTAAGAACCCTTGTCTCATAAATGGACTGAATAGCCGGCAAATCGAGACCAATAACCTGATTCATAAGGCGACTGTCGTCAACTGTAGTGTTACCAAACCAGACTGTGATCGAGAGCACTAATGTACTCTCAATCACTGCCCGGTAAAACTTAGTCAGCAATGCTGTACTCAATCCGAAGCTTGCAGGTCTCAACACCACTGACGTAAATATATGTCTCCCACTGGAACTGAACACTTCATTTGTGCAAACATACTTTGCTAAATTACGTACATCTCTTCTATAAAACACATGGTTACAAGCATGAATATTTGCATTACCTATACACAGATCCTTTGACTTTCCTCTTTCCTTTCCTCCGTCTTGGAGTCTGTTCTTCCTCATCCTCGTCTGCCTCATCTTCCCCCTCTGGATTCTCAACCAATGACTCCTCCCCCATTTCTCCATCATCGATAGTTCCGTCTAAGCTGATGTTACGACTTTTCCTTGTCCTGATGTCCTGGGTCGGTGCATTGTTGATGTTGGAGGGGTGGTACTCGTTTCTGATTTAAAGAAAAGAGTGTGTCCAGATCACCTTTTTGACCCACCCATTTTTGCCATGGGTTTTGAGATTTTGATACCATATAATTTGTCATATGTTTCTCATTACCATTATGAAATTTGGCGTTCCCAATCCGTATATTTCCAAGGATATCATCGAAAAACCACCGTTGTTTTGTAAACTAATTTATCTGGTTTCATAAAGCAGTACAGTAATTACACCAACCTTAGTGCTTCCACATCCAAATTGGAGATTGCAAATTTTCTGTTGTCTTCCCATGGACAGTATTTTTAAGAGGTATTTTGTATGAATGTCAGGTTAGAATGAAATTGATTTTCTGGAAAAATATGCTTTCAACAATTTAATTAATGCTTTCAACAAATGTCACGCCTACATTTGCACAAAACTCCATTTAGTTGACTGCTGTTGCTATATTTTGTTACAAATAATGGAGGTTCTTAAATTATGTCAACAGCTGGTATTTCTTAAGCGGGCCTCCCACTGTGCGATTTTTGCCACGAATTCCCAACGATTAGCTACAATTTGGTACGATTGTGTATAGAGTCTATACACAATCGTACCAAATCGTAGCTAATCGAACTTAATTCGTGGCAAAAATCGCACAGTGGGAGGCCCGCTTTAGTAAAAAGATCTCCGATGTAACAGAGGACACCGTATCCCAACTTCATGGAATGACCCATGTGGGATTTATTGAAAGTCAACAAATTTCTTACTCAATGAATCGAAACACTAGCGGCACAATCTCCCGTGACCGCCCCTCGGCCCGATCAGCAAAGAGCGCCATCGCTTTCCACATGAGCAGTCGCACATTCCAATAATCCGGCCGGTCGCCATCTGCATGGTTCTTCGCTAGATCCCGTGTGTACAAATCTGACAGATCACACGTGTTTTGCCTTTCACTTTCCACGGATTCTTCCAGGCTCAGTTTTGAGGTATTTCTATTGGAGTGTTCATTTGATTCCAGCACACTTGCTACGTTTTGCAGATGGTTGATGTAGACAGTCCAAAACCGTTTCTTGTCCATGCCATAGGCATGGGACCTGTTAACAATTGGGACAAACAAGTGAAGATTGAGTCATGTGTGCATGGAAGAAATAATAGTAATTAGGGAATAAAATGTGTTTGGCCGGTCTTAAATTGTGCATTTTAACACCGGCTAGGGGCCTGGACGCTGATTCTGATTCCAGTCACAAGGCTCGAGCCATTATCACTCGTCTAGGCCCCTACTGCTTAAGACCAGCAGAACCCACTTTTATTCCCATTCATAAATACATTTTTGTGTAAACTCACCAAAATTCTTTGACAGTAAGCTTGTTGTTTTGCCATATTTTGCACTTTCCTACATTCATCACGTTCGTTCAAACTGCTGTGCATCGAGTTTTTTGTTTGATCCCCCGCATTACGAATATTGCAGGCGTGTTGTATGCGCATGCACACGACCAGCTACTTAATTTTTGTCACAGTGCGTCTAATTTGCTTTCAGGCGCATGCAGTTTCTGTGTGCGTGTGCATGTTCATACGTGCTGAAACTGACTGCACCGCGGGCATGGTCACGTGCCAGACTAGAGACCGCAAGGTCTTTACCATCCGTTTAAGACTGGCCATGTGACATGCTCTCATCTAATTGAGATGCGTAAACTGTCTAAGGTATTTATGAATACATAATAATGCACATTTATATAGGTAAGCAAAATCTCAGAGTGTCTGACAATGTGATAGAAAACAACATTCAATACAATAAATGAATAATATAATTCTGCAGCTAATAAATACCACTTCTAAGGGTTGTCATCAGTATACAAAAGAACTGGATGAACTTACTTGATAAGTTCCATGATGGGTTGCCATAGCAACTGAAAGTTGACATACAGACATCCAATCAGATACCTCAAAGCAACCTGATAAAAGAGTAAACCAACGCAATTTTATTAAAATACTAATTCTTAAAACAAAAGTTTGCTGAATACCGTGAACGTGTGGATAGCATGGCACTGATCGACCAATCAATTTGGTATCACTTTCAAGAATGTTTTGCCTTAGCGATTTCCTTGGGCGGCCAATTTCATAAAGCTGTTTTGCAGAAAAATTCAATTAATCCAAAATTTCTTTGGGTTAACAGTCAAAATTGTATGTCAGACCTCTAGTCAATTGTAATACATATCACATAGGATTCTGACTTTGAACCCATTTTTATATTAAAGCAAACAAATTTTGGATTAAGCAAATTTTTCTGCTAAACAGCGTTATGAAATTGGCCCCAGGTCTACGAGGACCTGCAGCCGATTTCACAAAACTTTACGCAATTGCGCAAGTCCACTTACGCCATAAATTATTGCGCAAGTAATGGCGTAAGTAGACTTACTTAGTTTCGTGAAATCGACTGCTGCTTGAACAAAGTGACTCCCACAGTAATGAAATGTTACAGTTTCTGTTTCTGGGAGAATCCTGCAGTTAAGACCTCCGAGGATTGCGTAGGATGACCTGACCACTGCATTCACATGTAAACAGCCTTGGAAGTGTAGGAGCTCAAGGAGGCACTCCAGGCAGAGTGGCACACCCTGCCTCAGTGGCTCTGACGAAGGCTGGTGCAGTAAGCATTGCCACTAGAGGTGAACATACACGTTAAGTGATAAAATATGTTTAATCTCTCAACATCCTTGATGTTTCAGTTAGAGCGTAACTTGCATTTCTCTCTCTCTTATTTTTGTTTACTTTTTTTAAACTTATAAATTTGTGTATCAACTAGACATACAGTCCCCCAGCCTACCTCTTTGTAATCTCCCACAGGTATGTTTGGCTGCACAGCATCAAAGCTCAGCTTGTTGAGTCGTTTCTGCTTCTCCCTATAATCTTCAATGGTCGCCGGTACCAACTCGGCTTCCAAACACAGCTTGAATACACAAACCTGATGTGTGGGCTGGTTGATGAAAGAAATTAGTCAGGATCTTTTAATTTTCATATGCAAATTGCCAATTACAAAACAATGCATAGTTCCGACCTGTCAATCAAGCCGAACCCGCCGACCAATCACAACAGAGCTAGCAGACAACGCACACATAGGTCAAAGTACATTGCCTCACAAACAATCACGCGATTTTCTGCCCCATACAGTTTGTACAGTGTTGTATGCGGCCTCCGGGTGAATTTTGGTTTCAATGTCGGGCGATTCGCTGTTCAAAGGTAGGAAAGCGCATTTTTATGAATATATGGCATCCCTGCATTACTAGCCCTTTACTCAGTGTGTGCTACGGTAACTTTCGACCCTAAAACATAAATACATTTGAGTTTTCTCCAATGAATCTGTGCTTTCCATGCCCAGTCCCTTTGCTCTGTACGTTGTGTGTCGCCATTTTTTGCGATGGTTTGTGAGCACATAGCAACAGTATCTAAGGGGGCGGGGTTAACTGGGCAATCTCAGAACTATGAATTGTACACTTAAGCCGTGTTCAAATCCGAACGATTCACAATACAGGTGCCACCAAGAGTTCGACATGGAAAGGCTACGTTTGCTGTGCGTATCATAGGAACAAAGTTGACATACACATTGCCAAATGCGTGACACAGAAAAAGATTATAGCATGTTGCATATTGTACAGAATATAAAGGGCATGGATTGAATTATTGTTTTAATAGCAAACACTGTTAACCGAGTTTTCATAATCTTGGCTAACTAAATAGAGGTCAATCTCTAAATCAGGTATTTGTTTTCAAATCAAATCTGGGTTGCTTTTACAGTGAACACATACACTGATTTTGACCGCAAAGTCAAGAAATGTCGTTTTCGACAGAAACGTTTGGTGGTGCTATGAACTGTGAATCGCCTACATTCAATGGGTGCATCTTGAAAATACTCATGACTGAATGAAAAGTGATTAATTCGTCTACCTAGATTTTTTCATTGATTTATGTGTAATTTCAAGCCATATTCAATGAATTCAGACACAGTCTGTCTTTTAATGGTTAATAAACTATTGGTGCCTTATGTTGCGAAGAAATGTAGTGTAGCGGAATTTGTGTGTAATAGAATTTGATAAAAAAGGCGCACTTTTTTTTTTTGACTTATTTCCGAATTTAATTGAGTAGCTCAAGCACTATTTCCCATTAGGAACACACATTAAATCGGCTATTTTGGTTAACAACTGAATGTTTATGTTAAACATCATGTTCATTAAAAGGAACAAGGAAATAATGTTGATTTCTTGTGTATAGATTAAATTTTACCAATAGTCATTTACACCTACTGTACACTTACCAGATCTGGTATATTCGGAAGTTGAACAGAAAACTGGGATAATATTCGCAGTGTCAACATTCGCACCTGGATATCACAATTTAAAAAGACAACGGTGAAGATAAAATGCAGTTAATGGTGTCCCTCATTTCAGGACACCATTTTTGTGGGAATTCGTGCTCTGTTTAACCTTTTAGAGACCATAGCGGCCACAAGTAGCCTGAAGCCTGATGCTCATAGCGGCTTGAAATGGCCACCAGCCCACAATGTTTGAACACTTCACATCTACATACTGCACTTAACATCTCAATGTTTTTAATTTTGTTGTGTAGTTTAAGTATTCGGCTTTTGATCGAGGTACCATTATGTATATGTTCGTTTGTATGGATGTGAATATTTTCCCATTGGTAACCAGTGATATCCCATTTTTATGGCATAACTCTGGGCGTATAGTGGTATATGTGTACAAATGTATGGTCTCTAAAGGGTTTTATAACGCGCCTCTTTCTGATTCTCAATTCTGACTGGCTGAAACGCAGTCACGTGGGGTTCACTAATATACACATATGGACTGGCAATTAGGTCACTAATGCACGTCTATGGGCCCCGAGGGACTGTGAGTGACCACAAGAGGGTCCTATTTCCCGAGGCCGAAGGCCGAGGGAAATAGGACCCTCTTGTGGTCACTCACAGTCACGAGGGGCACATAGACGTGCACTAGAGACCGAATTATGCCAGTCCGTATGTGTATATTAGTGAACCCCACTCTCACGCCTCAGGCAAAAATACACACGTACAGATGAAATTTCAATTTAATACATTAACAAGCAACCTCCAGAGGGCGCAGTAACCGGTCACTAGTTTTTGAGACTAGTGACCGGTCAGGAACACTAGCAGGGAAACACGCGCGCGTGAAATCTTAACGCTCGCGCCTGAAACTTCATACGCGCGTCTAGTTCACGCTGGCGCAAATTTCATGCACTAGCCTAGATTAGTGAACCTCACGTGACTGCGTTTCAGCCAGTCAGGATTGAGAATCAGAA
Source organism: Henricia sp. BOLD:AAB3569 (assembly GCA_037783545.1). Classification (NCBI taxonomy): domain Eukaryota; kingdom Metazoa; phylum Echinodermata; class Asteroidea; order Spinulosida; family Echinasteridae; genus Henricia; species Henricia sp. BOLD:AAB3569. The sequence continues at coordinate 1,620,778 of JBBELK010000099.1, read as the reverse complement.
AGAGGCGTGTTATAATATAAGCTAGTGCATGAAATTTGCTCCAGCGTGAACTAGACACGCATTAACACTTCTAGCGCGCATCAAGACTTTAAGCAAGACTTCATGACTAGTGTTCCTGACCAGGCACTAGTCTCAAAAACTAGTGACCGGTTCCCGAGGCCTCTGGAGGTTGCCAACTCGGTGAACAGCAACTTAGAAATTTAAAGTAAGCCAAACCTTTCATTAACTGATGAACTGCCTCTTGTTAAACGGATTATTGTTCTGAAGTGCTTAAAAGTTCAAAATCCTGTTGTTCAAAAACCTGCAGTTCATGTATTGTACAAATGCCTATTGTTGGATTACTTCTTATTAAATTTAATTGCAATAATATTTTGGCCAAAAACATGTTATAAAACACATATGGACTGGTACAATTCGGTCACCAGTGCACGTCTATGCACCCCCAGGGACTGTGAGGTACCACAAGAGGGTCCTATTTCCCTCGACCTTCGGCCTCGGGGAATAGGACCCTCTTGTGGTCAATCACAGTCCCTCACCAGTGCACGTCTATGCACCCCCAGGGACTGTGAGTGACCACAAGAGGGTCCTATTTCCCTCGACCTTCGGCCTCGGGGAATAGGACCCTCTTGTGGTCAATCACAGTACCTCAGGTCGCACAGACGTGCACTAGTGACCTCATTGCTAGTCCATGTGTGTATAATAGGCCCAATATGTAATTGGTGAGATGAAACTTTTTGTATATTCCTGGAATAAGGACATAACATATCTAAAAAGGAATGTTGATAAACTAGCCTGCAGAAAGTTTAGCTGCATATAGATGCATTTCTGCGTATGTACGTGGATTGGGTTCGCAGTCCCTACTCGACGGCATGGGTTTTCCCCAGGAGATTTTTCTGGGAGTTTTCCTCCCACTACTAAAACTGCATCTCCTTCTTCGTCATCTCAAGTTGATCATGAATACTGTATATTTGATGGTATAAAGGGCCTTAGTTGCCGAAGATGCAATCAAATTAACAGTAACGTTATAAAGGTGATTGACTGTAGATTCTCTAGCATAAACTTACCCTTGTGAATGGTGACGACAAGTTTGGTTGCAGTGCTGGGAAAATCAGTTGAAATTTATCAGCAGAAAGGACATCCTTGTCCCCTTCACCTGCTAAACATGTGACATACAGATCCCCCATCAGCAGCACATGTGGCGATGCTGGGTAGGTTCTTTGAGGGAAAAAGATAATAGTAAAATTAAAATTCAGTAATTTTGAATCCGGGGAAGAGTTTTTCTCAATACTTATGAGCACAAAAAATTGATTGGCAAAAGATATGTACTCCTAACAAATAAGAAACTAGGTTGGTCTCGCCTTCCACCTTAGTTAGTCATTGGTCTAGTCTAAAATTTGGGGGTACCAATACCACTCGGAGTGACTAATTCCCTTATGAATTTTCAAGATAAAAAAATATATAAAATTTCCGAAAAAAATGTGATAGCCCTTCTGAGACGGTAGCTAAAGGTGCTTTTCCCCGACCTTTTTTCAACTGTAGAATTGAATATTTTTGGTCTCTCAATTTGTCAAAAACGACAACGGCCGTTTACGATTTATATAAAAAAAACCACGACAGATTCAATGCATTTTTATGTGAGTAACACTTGTTCATGTAAAAGGGAAACAGTCGTAAAATTTTAAAATGTCGGACGATTGCTACGTGTTTGGGAGAAGTTTCTATGGACGGACCGGACTATAGGCAAAGATTGTTGCGCAGAGCTCATAAAGGAGATGCAGGGTGTTTGTTTTTCTTTAAATGAAGGATTTTGGACTAGATCGTGAATGTGGCCTATTTTGCACAGTAGCGTATTACAAAATGAACACTTGTCTGTTCGGCAGTTTTCACTCTCGTAGAGGGGCGGTTATGTCAGGAGATGCAAGGTAAAAAGTCATTATAAAAAGCAGTTCACCTACTTTCTCAACTGCCTACATTTTGTCAGTACTTTATCCAAGTTGTTTATTCTTACCTCAGAATTTCCCACATGACATCCTCCTGTATTAAAGACTGGGTGGGTTCCCCTCGGCCACACTGCATTAGTGTGCAGACAGCTTGCGATAGCAGATACAGCAGTGTGTCTGTGAAAGAGTGCAACAATTATACAGTTTATTAGAAATAGAAATGCAATTTTCTTAAAATATCAATTCTTGATCAGAACAGAAGTTTGTTGAATACAGTGAACTTGTGGATAACAAGGCACTGATCGACCAGTCACTCTGGAATTGCTTTCAAGGCTATGCTACTTCAATGATTTCCTCCAGGTCCAAGAGGACCTGTTTGAACAAAGTGAATCCCACAGTAATGAAATATGACATTTTATGTTTCTAGAAGAGTCCTTCAGTTAAGGGCTCTCAGAAAACAAATTTGGTTGGTTTATTAACTGATTTAACCTAAATGAGATTAGCTGACTTCTAGATCTACATGTCTCCAAAACAGCCCTAGAAGTGTAGGGGCTCGAGGAGGCACTTTAGAAAGAGTGGCGCACCCTGCCTCAGTAGCTCTTACGGAGTTGGGCCCAATTTCATAGAGCCGCTTAAGCGCAAACAGTAACAGCTTGCTTACTGTTGCAGATGAGTTAAGCGCTCTTTCATGGTCGCGGCGTGGTTAAGCATGTGCCCACTTGGAAACGGCTATTGTTGCGTCACTAGGTTAGGCTCAGCAGTTAAGGTACATGTTCAGTTGCTTACCATTAACGATATCTATGAATTAGCCCGACGCTTGGTTATTAAAGAGAAAATAGGCTTTAAGCGGCTCTATGAAATCGGCCTCCAGTGCATTTGGAAGTGAGTTGTCTGACCCTGTCAACCACCCACCCACTCTCTATAGGCCTGACATTTGCATATTATTATGCATCTTAACATGGTTGTAATTAGCCTTTTTGAAGTATGGCGGACACAATAGGAGGGCGCACTTTGAAGTGGGTATAAAATTAAATAAAATGCAATATAACTGTATTTTTTACTTTGCACTTATTTATTTTTTCTGTATTATAATTGCAACATGAAAATCATGTTTTTGGAAAGAAATACAATTGTTAAAAAATTTCATACCCAAATAATTGCGCCCTCTCCTTTTGTTCCAACCATACTTCTAAAAGGCTAATGTGTCTCCCTCTGCTCGAGTCCCAAGTCAAGACGAGTCAAATTTTCTTCGAGTCCCAAGTCATTTGACACCTCATGTCAAGTCAAGTCAAGTAGTCATGGCAGTAAATTTGTTCAAGCTAATTTCAAATTGAGTCTAAATACTGAAAATTGCATCCGCGTAGGTTATTTTTGTTGTTTTGGTCAAGAATGCTCCATGTTTAAACAAAGCTTAGTCTTAAGGTTTCTGTAGTGCTGAAATACAATTTGGTCCTCAAAATGACAACAAAATTACATAAAAGTTCAATTTCATTTTTGGTAGACTTGAGTAAAAAAAACATTTTGTTCGAGTAAAGTCAAGATATTATAGTCAATGACTCGAGTCCAAGTCAAATCATTTGCAACAGTGACTCGAGTCCACGTTAAGACATTTGAGGTCCGAGTCTCAAGTCAGGTCAAGTCATTTGAGGTTCGAGTCTCAAGTGAGGTCAAGTCATTTGAGGTTCGAGTCTCAAGTCATTACAACACTGCATTTTACTATGCTATCGAAATAAGATTTGTTTTCCCCCCGAGACTGATGACAACTTCATGATTTTCATTCAACATGTCCTGTTTTTCCAAACTCCCTACCTCTTGTTGTTTCATCTTCCTGTTGCTTGGCGATATCCCACAGCGCCTTCACTAGCCTCTTCAACTTCGTGGTTGCTATAGACTTATCAACTGGCCTGCAAAAAGTCAACCATCAATACAAGGTTTAGTAATCACTATTGCAGGTAAACATTTCAATTTAAAAAATAAAAGTTGAAAGTCTTGTATTTTCTGGTATACAAATACCTTAACATTTAACGTAATTAACATATTTAACATAATTAACATTTGACACTCCCTAAAAAAGCATGACCAATCTTCTGACATTTTATTCTTAACAGGGGTGAGATTGGAGGAAAACGAAAATTCCACGAACAATTCGCGCAGTGGATGCATACGGTACATGTAAAATGTGAAAAATGGCCCTGTATCATATTTAAGCAAAATATTTCTTAAATTTATATCATTATAACCTCTCTGCAATTATTTAAAAATTCTCTTCTTTTCCGTTACGAAATCTAATCTGTACCTGACACTAGGCAGACATACGAGGGCGCCCCACAGAGTCGACACCCCATTTTCTTGATCCAGCAAGGCGGGGCTGAACTCCAGAAGATACAAGAGGTACTCGGGGACGCTGCCAGTTAACTTTTTGCTCTTCTTAGCTTTTGATTGGCTGTCATATTCACAAATGAGAAACAGATTATCATTACATGATTGGAAAACGTTTAATAACAGTAATAATAATAATTACACAACTAAAGGATAATGTTGATAATCTGCCTTGTACAAATTTCAGCCACAATGAGCAAGTTCGGGTGCTGACCATTAGTCAATTTGCACATGCCCGCCGTCAACGGTTTACAAAAAATACTTACAAGCAATTGTTGGCAACCTTTTTCCCCATGTTTGCCCTCGTATGTTCTACTAAAGACATTTCAACTCGTTCACTAAAAGCTACCATAGAATTGGTTATTAATTCATCTTTAATTCTGATATAAATGAACACTTTTTTAGCGAAAGCTTTGTTTTTTTTCGATCGCGTTTACAATTCCGCCATCTTGAAATCATGTGCAATCATTGCTCTCAACTTTTAGTCAGATTTTTCTTGTAAAATTTTGGGTAACTGCAAATATTGTAATTGGGGCTTTTAGAAACGTTTAGCAATAGTTTGGCAAACAGAGAACAGAAAAAATAACATGCCTTCTGTAGAAATCCAGACTGAAGTCCAAGATGTAAGGTGAATGACTCTCCAGCAGTGATCCATCTGTTATATGTGTCTGCTTCTCTTGTACTAGACTACACAATGTGGACAGAATGGCTTGCTGACAGGACGGTGACTTGTGGCTGATGTGAAGGTGACAGAAGTGTAGCAGAGCATGTAGAACATCCTGCACGATACGAAAAAAAGCAATTTTTTTTTAAATTTGTTGTAAACATTGTTTTGAAATTAAGGCTATGCATGGTGGAAATCAACATGCCATGTGTACATGTTTGCGGGTAGCACCATGTGAATATCTCTTTTGTATATATATGTGTGGTTCTGAAAAGAACTGACTCTGTTCGTCTCCTCCTGAAGACGAACAGAGCACACTGTTCGAAACATTAAGTTCACACTCATCGGTTCAGAACCACACATACTAAAAAGAAATATTCACATGGTGCTACCGCAAATTTTGAAATTTAAACTTTATGAAAAGTGCTTTGAGGTAATTCCAAGCAAAACATCCTGTTATTAGAAAGTTAACTATTAACTTGAACACCTGAATTCTGAAATGCGCAAATTTTAATTGCAAGAATTATCATTTGTGACCCGTTCTGGCAAATGAAGTCGGATGTCGCACAGCTGGGCCGAGTTTTTGCGACCATAACCAGTTGTGGATTCATTGAATGTGAAAATATAATGGATATTCTTGGCCGAGTACCCGGGTATTGCCTGGAACTATTAAGCACAGCCTAGAGATTTTGAGTACTGCCGAAAAATATCAATGTATTTTTGTATTTCAATGATCCGCCGATCAGTCGCAAAAACTCGACCCAGACTGGGCAGCATCCTACTCATTTTGCCAAATCAGGACGGCACAAGGGTGTGCTGTTCTATGGTAACAAAATGACACCTTTAACTCCTCAGCCAAACAAACAAATATGGCAGCCTGGTCAAGAGCGTGATCCAATTCCGTTCCTCACGCGTGAGGGACGGAAATCAAGAGACAAATGCCTTTCCTTAGTCAACAACAAATGAAAACTAAAGTGAACCCGTTTGTTTACCTTCTACTGATGTTGATACACACACCCAGTTTATCACATGTTGAAATTGACTTTACAGTTTTGTGTGGAGGTTGTTTTTATGCGTGAGGGACAGATAATCGATAAAATTGACAAAAAGGGCATTTTTTTACATGTATTTTCAACTATTTCTTGAAAATGTGATGGTACAGTGTGCCCAGTCAAATTTATTCTGTAAATTGTTGTAATATGATTGTAAAATATGGACATTTCTTTATAGATCGAGGTATTATTTTTATTAATTTAAGAAATTTTGAAATCTTCATCCAGTGTTTACCAGTTTTGGATCACGCTCTAAAAGAATAGAGAAATTTTCTATTTTCTGGTTACTTACTTTTTCAAACGAGCGCATGGAGAACAGCTGGCGGCTGAAGTCCAAAACCTGAAGCGGTGAAAATTCGCCTTTGAAAACCTGAAACAACAACAAAACAATAAGTATTAAACTTCAATTACACTGCTTATTCATTCCCACAGACAACAAAAGCTGCTAATGAAGATCGCAATAAGATGTATGACACTTATATCATTACGTGTCAGAACATTCGATCTATTAAAGAGATTTTACTGGTGATAGATTTGCTTCATCGAATTAAACGATCTCTTCATCTCTTCAATCCTTTATCGAACAAAGCGATTCCAATCTTCGCCGAATCTTCATGAAATATTTTTTTAAATTTATCAAATCTTCATGAAATATTTTTTTAAATTTATCAAATCTTTGTCAAATATTTTTTTAAATTTATCAAATCTTTGTCAAATCTTTGTCAAATCTTTGTCAAATCTTTGTCAAATCTTTGTCAAATTCTTTGTTGAACGAAGCAATATCCCTGATATGAACAAAGTCTAAGTAAACCTTTACTCACTGAAGTGACAAGACGAGTGACAGCGTCATTGGCTAGGTCACACTGAGTCGCATTGAGTAGTGTTGCCGTCAGATCCAGCACAGCATCTGAACAGTGCACTTGGATTGTGCCTGCCTCTAGCAACTTCAGGATTAGCTGAAAACAGACAACAAAAATGTCACGACACGAAAGGCCCATTGCAATGTCGCAAAATTGTACTAAATCGGTTTACAAGAAAAACTTAATCAAAGTATTGATATCAATGGTATCAACAAATACAGAATGAATTTATTTCTGTCCAGAATGGTACTTTCTGCACAAACATTAACAAGGTGTGCGCACACACTCTCTTTCTGCATAGCATAAAATATACACACATACTAAAATATGCAAATTTATGCAAATTATACAAAATTTAAAATATTTTTATACTCCTAGTCCTGGAAATTCACTGCTGATGGGAAAAGGCCAAATTGTCGTGGGTTCGAGTCCCACCCAAGCACACTATGAAGTTTTTTATAGTGTCTCGGGAAAGCACCGAGTGTTAATAATTACGTCGTGTAAAGGCAAACAAACCCCAATTAACATTCATTCTCCCCGACGCAAGCTAAATCAATTACTGGATTTGTTTGTGTTTGGGAAGATTGCAAAAGGGCAACAAGCTCGCCACCAGGAGCTAACAGCAAATTAGCAAGTTCGTCTAACGTCTATAGTTAACTGTAGTTCGACTATTTCCAACCGAACACAGTCTAGTCAACGATGGTTAGTCGTGTCTGCTCAAATATTTGAAACCAGCCCACAGGGCACGGAAGGGCTGGTCACTGGTTTACAACCTAAAAATAAACGCTGTCATACCATTCCATAGGAGTCTGGCTGCCGTATGAGATAGCCTCCATGATGCCCCACCCACTGATTGGTTAACGTCAGAAGTCCGCGGAGCTGGTCCACGATTTGGGCTCTCTTGGAATCGTTTGTCTCGGCAGCCAACAGATCATGCATCTTGGTCACGCAACTCTATGTAAAAACCATACAATAATTAGTGTACTTCTTTCGTATGATTCCCTGAAGGAATCAGGTTGCTGAGATTAACTTTTAGAAGTCGTTGCCCTGTAGCCACCTAGGAGGTTCTTCATCAGCACTGCCACAAAGTGCAAGAGGACAGGAAGAAATGCTCAGTTTTAGAGGTGGAAGGAAAACCCCACACACGAACGTGTTGGGGAAACCCACGGAATCAATCGGGGACTGAGAACTCAATCCACATACTGACCTGGACGGGGTTCTCTCGCACTTCGTGGCCATGCTGAAGAACCCCCTAGGTGGCTACAGGGCAACGACTTGAGTCGGCTAATCTCAGCAACAGATCCCTTTAGGGGATCATACGAAAGCAGCAGATAAGATGAAAGTGTTTGTAGGAAAATATCTCGATCGCCAAAACAGGTTCTAGACCAGATGAAAACCTCTATGTTTTTTGGACTGGACATCCTGCTTATTGCAACAACATGCAATAACTGCAACAAGCTACAAGCAAAAGACCGTACTACAAACAAAAGACCATTTGTTCTCTTTCCGTGTGCAAGAGAATCTCACAACATTTCACAGATTGAACAAAGTTAGCATGACAATTACCTGAAGAACACTGCATACAACACCGGCGTGTTCCGGCGATGTCCAGTTGGCCATGAACTCAAACGCTGCCTGCAGGGTCTCAAGAACGAGCCGCCATGGTAAATGGCAAGACTGGTCTACTGCTGGTTGCATTGGGCCTAGTTTGCTTAATAGAACTGGGAGAACCTGGCAGGAAAACAATGAAGTACAGTTTATTTATCTACACAATGACAGTACATGTCAAGTTGGAAATGGAATTCGACATATTAAATCCATGTAGACCGATTGGGAGATGACGTCAACTATGTAAACAAAACCACTTTGTGCAAGGGTTCATGGAATTGTTTGGAGTACTCTAATAAAATGGCATACCGGTATGTGGTATAGTGCTGCAGCCGATTTCACGAATCCTTACGCACTGCGTAAGCCCGCTTGTGTAACTTTTTTTTGCGTAAGCTGCGCAACATTCCATTGATAATTACACGCAGGCCTTTGGGTTATGCCATTTTCAAAAGTTGCGCAAGCTACGCAATTTTTTATGAAATCGGCTTCTGGTCCGTGAATTTGACATGGTAAATGCTTTGCTAATACTCCAGAGACTCTTCGGAGGTGGCTCTAGTGCCAGAGGCTAACTGCATCCCAATCAGTTGAAGAGCATGATATAAACTACAGTAAATTTGATGTACGTAACAAACACAAAGAGCGGCGGTTTGGCGAGTACTCCACTTAATCCCATCATGCTTTGCGAGGAGAGGATTGTTACGTCATCTCTCTTGCGAGCTATTACATCCAAAAACTTCATGAGAATACTAAAACTATATACACAGTATTTGGCACTTGTTTAACTGGACATTGTCAAATTCAAAAATACGGTTCATAGACTTATGCTAACATGGTGCGTGTGCCCTTAAAGGGGCTGTGTCACGGTTTGCGCATGTGCCAAATCCATTCAAATTTTGACATATGTGCACGCTCTGATATATGTAGTGTAATTTTGTTACACAACGCCATTGGTTCGTGTACTTAGCGAGCACTGCATGGGCAGTACAATGTTCATGAGTGTTTACAATACTCAGAATTGAACTACATAGTTACTCTTTCGAACAACGGCCTCGTGCTCGGTGATATTGACATTTGACGGCTTAAAAATACGGCAAACAGTGCCAGTTCGAATAAAAAATAATGCATCATGACAACCTGACAGTTGACAAGTACACTACAGCCAGAATTACTAAAATATTATAAGGGATGGCCAAGATTGAAAAGGATATGCGAAAAAAAAAGAAAGCCCAACTTTTTCAAGTTTTGCTACACATGCGCAAACTGGGACACAGCCATAAGTTAAATGGGTACCTGCACGTATTGCATCCCCGAGCGCTTGTGTCAGGCAGCCAGGGCTGCATACTCCCCAGAGAGTTGTGCCCAATGACCAGGGACATGTCTATAAAGCTTTGTATCATGCGATATAAAAGAGCGCATTCTTATTATTATATTTTTTACCTTTTCTGTACAAGAGTGAAACTGCTTTTTTACTCCTTTGATCATCTCGAAAAACAGCCGTCCTAAGCCAGTTGTCAGCTGGAAGAAATAATCAACAAAGACAACATAGTGTGACCTTCCAACAAACATGAGAAAATGTTTACGGTTTGCGCTGAAAGACACTTCAAGTTATCACTACAGACAAATTTATTCCGAGCACTTGAAAGGTTAAAACACAGTGTGCACGTTTCTCTGGCTGGGAATAAAAGTCCTCTTGTTGGACATATTTAAACTTCTTTTGAAACATAAGTGCATTAATTATGGTATGTCACTTTTGAAACCCAAATGTTAAAAGTTAACGTGGTGTGCAAGGGGTATCTTTCTTTTGTCTATTTTCCTAAAATCCATACGATTTTGTTAATTTTGCTAACTTCATATGTTCCTGGGAGGGGGGGGGGGGGGGGGGGTGGTTGGAGTGGTATACTCCTTAGGGAGTATACCACTGTGCCTTATAGCTCATCTGGTGAAACATCTGCCCGGTGTGTCAGAGGTCTAAAGGGGAAACCCGAGAGAGTATACCACTGTGCCCCATAGCTCAGCTGGTAGTAGAGCATCTGCCCAGTGAGTCAGAGGTCTCAAGTTTAAATCCTGATGAAGATCATATGATTATTTTCTTGCATCGCATGTTTGGTTATTTCTGAACTCGGTCAACCAAAATGGTAACGAGTACTGTGTGATATATTGTCAGTCTGCCCAGAAGAGTGCCTAGGATGTGGATTCTAGATGTTAAAGATAGCATACATGATAGGAAATTTGTTACAAATAGTTTTATCCCCCTGTGTGATTGAAGATATGCATGATTAAAACCAACCTGAGCAAAAACAAAATCCGTACTTCAGTCATTTCGCCCCAAAACCACTTCGCATAAACACTGGAACTTCGAAGGAATGTCTTGGGTATTGATATATTTGAAATCTTCCAAATGCTAAATTTTCAGAAAGCATATCCCCACCTCATTTTGGCAGATTCCAGGACCGGGGTCATCGGCGCCGACAGGTCCGGTCCTTACAAAATTTACAAAAAATCGCCTCTTCCGAAAATGCCTTAAAAATAATCCTAAATGAAAATTTACCATATCCGAAGAGTCAATTTTTTGTAAATTTTGTAAGGACCGGACCTGTCAGCACCGATGACCCCGGTCCTGGAAAAAAAGAAGGTCCTGAAATCTGCCAAAATGAGTTGGGGATATGCTAAATTTTCAATTAGGATTATTTCTAAGGCATTTTCGGAAGAGTCAATTTTTTGTAAATTTTGTAAGGACCGTACCTGTCGGCGCCGATGACCCTGGTCCTGGAAAAAAATCAAGTCCTGAAATCTGCCAAAATGAGTTGGGGATATGTGGAATTTCTTTTCGTTTTAGAACGACAGGTGCCAGTGTATTCACACTGCACACAATAGAATTACATAACAACTGGCTATATAAACGCCACGTTCGCTTCAGTAGCTCACTCTCGGTCAATCGTGTCAACTTTGCTGTACAATCCTATTCTACACACTCTTCACGCACCGCATCGAACATGTCCCTCGAACCGGGCGTCGGCGGTTCGGAGTCCGGTACCAGCAGTGATCAGATACTGAACGCTATCCAGGCCCTTTCTAAGTCATTAGACTTCAAGGTCGAATCGGCTCGCAAGAAGCAACGCTTATCAGACGTTCCGACGTTCAAACGCGACGGCATCAACAGCAGCACAAGCACTGCGAGAAGCTTCTTTCGCTTGTCGAGTCGGCCATTCAGAACATTGACAGCCTTGACATCGACTCGGCCAAGACCGACTGGAACGCCGCCGTTAAGTCCATCAAGGAACGTCAAAAGCTCATACGACTTGCTGACCGTTCTGATCTCGGCTGGGGAGTTGTGAAAGAGTACATCGCAGAAACGTCTAATTGAGGCGGCATAGACATTTGCGTCCACCCAGTCGTATGGCACTGAGTTTATAACACATTTTATTCGATCGTTTGGTATCGAATTCGATTTGAGGGACAGCGGATTTTTTGTCCGTCCAATATTGGCATCGAGCACATCGTTCAAAGTTTAATCTCACAATGTTTTAAAATTGTTGATCTTTCCACACCGGAACTGGCAATCGTAATTTGTTATTTAATACCTTTTTTACCTTTGTTGTTTTTTCCGCGTTCCGCGTGCACCGAAGGCCAGTAAACGTCTATTTGAGGCGGCATATACATTTGCGTATACACAGTCGTATGGCACTGAGTTTATAACACATTTTATTCGATCGTTTGGTATCGAATTCGATTTGAGGGACAGCGGATTTTTCATTTTATTTTATTTTATTTTTGTCCGTCCAATATTTGGTATCGAGCACATCATTCAAAGTTTAATCTCACAATGCTTAATTGTTGATCTTTCCACACCGGAACTGGCAATCGTAATTTGTTATTTAATACCTTTTTACCTTTGTTTTTTGTTTCCCCTTTGCCCTTTCTTTTGCGACTTTCTATAGACTACAGCAAGGTTCGCACAACGACCTAGCCACTGTTCACCATTGGAAACATTTGACCTGTTTTTGTCCTTTTCTCGTCTCACATGAGGTATAAATAGAAAAGAAATGAATTTTCTGACGGAAGTATGGAGGAAGAAAGTGGAATTTCTTTTCGTTTTAGAACGACAGGTGCCAGTGTATTCACACTGCACACAATAGAATTACATAACAACTGGCTATATAAACGCCACGTTCGCTTCAGTAGCTCACTCTCGGTCAATCGTGTCAACTTTGCTGTACAATCCCGCCCACCCCATTTTCCCACTTCAATCGGAATTCGGACCGGGGGAGTGCACCCCTGTCGAGTGCCCTGGATGCACCCACGTTTCCTCCAATGGCTGGGGGTTTTTCGTGGCCACCGAGCGCCAGCACACAGTGCTGGTCCGACACTCGACCCGAATTCAGTTTCAGTTCCGACACACGTGTTTTATTTTCTCTTTCGGCTTGATCGATTCTGACCGATTTTAGCACGGTGATAATTATTGAACTTCGACACTTTATTGTCGAGACCTAGATACTGTGAACTTTTTAAATTTGTTTACAGCTCGTAATTCATACATCAAACTTGGTTCAGATGCTAGTTTGATGGCCTCTAAATCGATAGGCCTTTAATACGGCTTACACCAGACGTGTATAATTATTTTTTTTTTCAACCACATTTGAAGGATATTACATTTGTGCATATAATTTGATCCTAATCAAGCTGATTAGCGGAGTTTAAAATAAATCGAACAGCAAGGTTCGCACAACGACCTAGCCACTGTTCACCATTGGAAACATTTGACCTGTTTTTGTCCTTTTCTCGTCTCACATGAGGTATAAATAGAAAAGAAATGAATTTTCTGACGGAAGTATGGAGGAAGAAAGCTAAATTTTCATTTAGGATCATTTCTAAGGCATTTTCGGAAGAGTCAATTTTTTGTAAATTTTGTAAGGACCGTACCTGTCGGCGCCGATGACCCCGGTCCTGGAAAAAAAGAAAGTCCTGAAATCTGCCAAAATGAGTTGGGGATATGCTAAATTTTCATTTAGGATAATTTCTAAGGCATTTTCGGAAGAGTCGATTTTTTGTAAATTTTGTAAGGACCGTACCTGTCGGCGCCGATGACCCCGGTCCTGGAAAAAAAGAAAGTCCTGAAATCTGCCAAAATGAGTTGGGGATATGCTAAATTTTCATTTAGGATCATTTCTAAGGCATTTTCGGAAGAGTCCATTTTTTGTAAATTTTGTAAGGACCGTACCTGTCGGCGCCGATGACCCCGGTCCTGGAAAAAAAGAAAGTCCTGAAATCTGCCAAAATGAGTTGGGGATATGCTAAATTTTCATTCAGGATTATTTCTAAGGCATTTTCGGAAGAGTCGATTTTTTTAAAATTTTGTAAGGACCGGACCTGTCGGCGCCGATGACCCCGGTCCTGGAAAAAAAGAAAGTCCTGAAATCTGCCAAAATGAGTTGGGGATATGCTAAATTTTCATTTCGGATCATTTCTAAGGCATTTTCGGAAGAGTCAATTTTTTGTAAATTTTGTAAGGACCGTACCTGTCGGCGCCGATGACCCCGGTCCTGGAAAAAAAGAAAGTCCTGAAATCTGCCAAAATGAGTTGGGGATATGCTAAATTTTCATTTAGGATCATTTCTAAGGCATTTTCGGAAGAGTCGATTTTTTGTAAATTTTGTAAGGACCGTACCTGTCGGCACCGATGACCCCAGTCCTGGAAAAAAAGAAAGTCCTGAAATCTGCCAAAATGAGTTGGGGATATGCTAAATTTTCATTTAGGATCATTTCTAAGGCATTTTCGGAAGAGTCGATTTTTTGTAAATTTTTTAGAAAAAAGAAAGTCCTGAAATCTGCCAAAATGAGTTGGGGATATGCTAAATTTTCATTTAGGATCATTTCTAAGGCATTTTCGGAAGAGTCGATTTTTTGTAAATTTTGTAAGGACCGTACCTGTCGGCGCCGATGACCCCGGTCCTAGAAAAAAAGAAAGTCCTGAAATCTGCCAAAATGAGTTGGGGATATGCTACATTTTCATTTAGGATTATTTCTAAGGCATTTTCGGAAGAGTCGATTTTTTGTAAATTTTGTAAGGACCGGACCTGTCGGCGCCGATGACCCCGGTCCTGGAAAAAAAGAAAGTCCTGAAATCTGCCAAAATGAGTTGGGGATATGCTAAATTTTCATTTAGGATCATTTCTAAGGCATTTTCGGAAGAGTCAATTTTTTGTAAATTTTGTAAGGACCGTACCTGTCGGCGCCGATGACCCCGGTCCTGGAAAAAAAGAAAGTCCTGAAATCTGCCAAAATGAGTTGGGGATATGCTAAATTTTCATTTCGGATCATTTCTAAGGCATTTTCGGAAGAGTCAATTTTTTGTAAATTTTGTAAGGACCGTACCTGTCGGCGCCGATGACCCCGGTCCTGGAAAAAAAGAAAGTCCTGAAATCTGCCAAAATGAGTTGGGGATATGCTAAATTTTCATTTCGGATTATTTCTAAGGCATTTTCGGAAGAGTCAATTTTTTGTAAATTTTGTAAGGACCGTACCTGTCGGCGCCGATGACCCCGGTCCTGGAAAAAAAGAAAGTCCTGAAATCTGCCAAAATGAGTTGGGGATATGCTAAATTTTCATTTAGGATCATTTCTAAGGCATTTTCGGAAGAGTCAATTTTTTGTAAATTTTGTAAGGACCGTACCTGTCGGCGCCGATGACCCCGGTCCTGGAAAAAAATAAAGTCCTGAAATCTGCCAAAATGAGTTGGGGATATGCTACATTTTCATTTAGGATTATTTCTAAGGCATTTTCGGAAGAGTCGATTTTTTGTAAATTTTGTAAGGACCGTACCTGTCGGCGCCGATGACCCCGGTCCTGGAAAAAAAGAAAGTCCTGAAATCTGCCAAAATGAGTTGGGGATATGCTAAATTTTCATTACGGATCATTTCTAAGGCATTTTCGGAAGAGTCAATTTTTTGTAAATTTTGTAAGGACCGTACCTGTCGGCGCCGATGACCCCGGTCCTAGAAAAAAAGAAAGTCCTGAAATCTGCCAAAATGAGTTGGGGATATGCTACATTTTCATTTAGGATTATTTCTAAGGCATTTTCGGAAGAGTCGATTTTTTGTAAATTTTGTAAGGACCGTACCTGTCGGCGCCGATGACCCCGGTCCTGGAAAAAAAGAAAGTCCTGAAATCTGCCAAAATGAGTTGGGGATATGCTAAATTTTCATTTAGGATCATTTCTAAGGCATTTTCGGAAGAGTCAATTTTTTGTAAATTTTGTAAGGACCGGACCTGTCGGCGCCGATGACCCCGGTCCTGGAAAAAAAAGAAAGTCCTGAAATCTGCCAAAATGAGTTGGGGATATGCTAAATTTTCATTCAGGATTATTTCTAAGGCATTTTCGGAAGAGTCGATTTTTTTAAAATTTTGTAAGGACCGGACCTGTCGGCGCCGATGACCCCGGTCCTGGAAAAAAAGAAAGTCCTGAAATCTGCCAAAATGAGTTGGGGATATGCTAAATTTTCATTTAGGATCATTTCTAAGGCATTTTCGGAAGAGTCAATTTTTTGTAAATTTTGTAAGGACCGTACCTGTCGGCGCCGATGACCCCGGTCCTGGAAAAAAAGAAAGTCCTGAAATCTGCCAAAATGAGTTGGGGATATGCTACATTTTTTAGAAAAAAAGAAAGTCCTGAAATCTGCCAAAATGAGTTGGGGATATGCTAAATTTTCATTTAGGATCATTTCTAAGGCATTTTCGGAAGAGTCAATTTTTTGTAAATTTTGTAAGGACCGTACCTGTCGGCGCCGATGACCCCGGTCCTGGAAAAAAAGAAAGTCCTGAAATCTGCCAAAATGAGTTGGGGATATGCTAAATTTTCATTTCGGATCATTTCTAAGGCATTTTCGGAAGAGTCAATTTTTTGTAAATTTTGTAAGGACCGTACCTGTCGGCGCCGATGACCCCGGTCCTGGAAAAAAAGAAAGTCCTGAAATCTGCCAAAATGAGTTGGGGATATGCTAAATTTTCATTTCGGATTATTTCTAAGGCATTTTCGGAAGAGTCAATTTTTTGTAAATTTTGTAAGGACCGTACCTGTCGGCGCCGATGACCCCGGTCCTGGAAAAAAAGAAAGTCCTGAAATCTGCCAAAATGAGTTGGGGATATGCTAAATTTTCATTTAGGATCATTTCTAAGGCATTTTCGGAAGAGTCAATTTTTTGTAAATTTTGTAAGGACCGTACCTGTCGGCGCCGATGACCCCGGTCCTGGAAAAAAATAAAGTCCTGAAATCTGCCAAAATGAGTTGGGGATATGCTACATTTTCATTTAGGATTATTTCTAAGGCATTTTCGGAAGAGTCGATTTTTTGTAAATTTTGTAAGGACCGTACCTGTCGGCGCCGATGACCCCGGTCCTGGAAAAAAAGAAAGTCCTGAAATCTGCCAAAATGAGTTGGGGATATGCTAAATTTTCATTACGGATCATTTCTAAGGCATTTTCGGAAGAGTCAATTTTTTGTAAATTTTGTAAGGACCGTACCTGTCGGCGCCGATGACCCCGGTCCTAGAAAAAAAGAAAGTCCTGAAATCTGCCAAAATGAGTTGGGGATATGCTAAATTTTCATTTCGGATCATTTCTAAGGCATTTTCGGAAGAGTCAATTTTTTGTAAATTTTGTAAGGACCGTACCTGTCGGCGCCGATGACCCCGGTCCTAGAAAAAAAGAAAGTCCTGAAATCTGCCAAAATGAGTTGGGGATATGCTAAATTTTCATTTAGGATCATTTCTAAGGCATTTTCGGAAGAGTCAATTTTTTTGTAAATTTTGTAAGGACCTGTCGGCGCCGATGACCCCGGTCCTGGAAAAAAAGAAAGTCCTGAATTCTGCCAAAATGAGTTGGGGATATGCTAAATTTTCATTTCGGATCATTTCTAAGGCATTTTCGGAAGAGTCAATTTTTTGTAAATTTTGTAAGGACCGTACCTGTCGGCGCCGATGACCCCGGTCCTAGAAAAAAAGAAAGTCCTGAAATCTGCCAAAATGAGTTGGGGATATGCTAAATTTTCATTTAGGATCATTTCTAAGGCATTTTCGGAAGAGTCAATTTTTTTGTAAATTTTGTAAGGACCGTACCTGTCGGCGCCGATGACCCCGGTCCTGGAAAAAAAGAAAGTCCTGAAATCTGCCAAAATGAGTTGGGGATATGCTAAATTTTCATTTCGGATCATTTCTAAGGCATTTTCGGAAGAGTCAATTTTTTGTAAATTTTGTAAGGACCGTACCTGTCGGCGCCGATGACCCCGGTCCTGGAAAAAAATAAAGTCCTGAAATCTGCCAAAATGAGTTGGGGATATGCTAAATTTTCATTTAGGATCTTTTCTAAGGCATTTTCGGAAGAGTCGATTTTTTGTAAATTTTGTAAGGACCGTACCTGTCGGCACCGATGACCCCAGTCCTGGAAAAAAAGAAAGTCCTGAAATCTGCCAAAATGAGTTGGGGATATGCTAAATTTTCATTTAGGATCATTTCTAAGGCATTTTCGGAAGAGTCAATTTTTTGTAAATTTTGTAAGGACCGTACCTGTCGGCACCGATGACCCTAGTCCTGGAAAAAAAGAAAGTCCTGAAATCTGCCAAAATGAGTTGGGGATATGCTAAATTTTCATTTAGGATCTTTTCTAAGGCATTTTCGGAAGAGTCGATTTTTTGTAAATTTTTTAAGGACCGTACCTGTCGGCACCGATGACCCCGGTCCTGGAAAAAAAGAAAGTCCTGAAATCTGCCAAATGAGTTGGGGATATGCTAAATTTTCATTTAGGATCATTTCTAAGGCATTTTCGGAAGAGTCGATTTTTTGTAAATTTTGTAAGGACCGTACCTGTCGGCGCCGATGACCCCGGTCCTGGAAAAAAAGAAAGTTCTGAAATCTGCCAAAATGAGTTGGGGATATGCTAAATTTTCATTTAGGATCATTTCTAAGGCATTTTCGGAAGAGTCCATTTTTTGTAAATTTTGTAAGGACCGGACCTGTCGGCGCCGATGACCCCGGTCCTGGAAAAAAAGAAAGTCCTGAAATCTGCCAAAATGAGTTGGGGATATGCTAAATTTTCATTCAGGATTATTTCTAAGGCATTTTCGGAAGAGTCGATTTTTTTAAAATTTTGTAAGGACCGGACCTGTCGGCGCCGATGACCCCGGTCCTGGAAAAAAAGAAAGTCCTGAAATCTGCCAAAATGAGTTGGGGATATGCTAAATTTTCATTTAGGATCATTTCTAAGGCATTTTCGGAAGAGTCTATTTTTTGTAAATTTTGTAAGGACCGTACCTGTCGGCGCCGATGACCCCGGTCCTGGAAAAAAAGAAAGTCCTGAAATCTGCCAAAATGAGTTGGGGATATGCTAAATTTTCATTTCGGATCATTTCTAAGGCATTTTCGGAAGAGTCAATTTTTTGTAAATTTTGTAAGGACCGTACCTGTCGGCGCCGATGACCCCGGTCCTAGAAAAAAAGAAAGTCCTGAAATCTGCCAAAATGAGTTGGGGATATGCTAAATTTTCATTTAGGATCATTTCTAAGGCATTTTCGGAAGAGTCAATTTTTTTGTAAATTTTGTAAGGACCGTACCTGTCGGCGCCGATGACCCCGGTCCTGGAAAAAAATAAAGTCCTGAAATCTGCCAAAATGAGTTGGGGATATGCTAAATTTTCATTTAGGATCTTTTCTAAGGCATTTTCGGAAGAGTCGATTTTTTGTAAATTTTGTAAGGACCGTACCTGTCGGCACCGATGACCCCAGTCCTGGAAAAAAAGAAAGTCCTGAAATCTGCCAAAATGAGTTGGGGATATGCTAAATTTTCATTTAGGATCATTTCTAAGGCATTTTCGGAAGAGTCGATTTTTTGTAAATTTTGTAAGGACCCTGTCGGCGCCGATGACCCCGGTCCTGGAAAAAAAGAAAGTCCTGAAATCTGCCAAAATGAGTTGGGGATATGCTAAATTTTCATTTCGGATCATTTCTAAGGCATTTTCGGAAGAGTCAATTTTTTGTAAATTTTGTAAGGACCGTACCTGTCGGCGCCGATGACCCCGGTCCTGGAAAAAAATAAAGTCCTGAAATCTGCCAAAATGAGTTGGGGATATGCTAAATTTTCATTTAGGATCTTTTCTAAGGCATTTTCGGAAGAGTCGATTTTTTGTAAATTTTGCAAGGACCGTACCTGTCGGCGCCGATGACCCCGGTCCTAGAAAAAAAGAAAGTCCTGAAATCTGCCAAAATGAGTTGGGGATATGCTAAATTTTCATTTAGGATCATTTCTAAGGCATTTTCGGAAGAGTCAATTTTTTTGTAAATTTTGTAAGGACCGTACCTGTCGGCGCCGATGACCCCGGTCCTGGAAAAAAAGAAAGTCCTGAAATCTGCCAAAATGAGTTGGGGATATGCTAAATTTTCATTTCGGATCATTTCTAAGGCATTTTCGGAAGAGTCAATTTTTTGTAAATTTTGTAAGGACCGTACCTGTCGGCACCGATGACCCCAGTCCTGGAAAAAAAGAAAGTCCTGAAATCTGCCAAAATGAGTTGGGGATATGCTAAATTTTCATTTAGGATCATTTCTAAGGCATTTTCGGAAGAGTCGATTTTTTGTAAATTTTTTAAGGACCGTACCTGTCGGCACCGATGACCCCGGTCCTGGAAAAAAAGAAAGTCCTGAAATCTGCCAAATGAGTTGGGGATATGCTAAATTTTCATTTAGGATCATTTCTAAGGCATTTTCGGAAGAGTCGATTTTTTGTAAATTTTGTAAGGACCGTACCTGTCGGCGCCGATGACCCCGGTCCTGGAAAAAAAGAAAGTCCTGAAATCTGCCAAAATGAGTTGGGGATATGCTAAATTTTCATTTAGGATCATTTCTAAGGCATTTTTGGAAGAGTCAATTTTTTGTAAATTTTGTAAGGACCGTACCTGTCGGCACCGATGACCCCGGTCCTGGAAAAAAAGAAAGTCCTGAAATCTGCCAAAATGAGTTGTGGATATGCCAAATTTTCATTTAGGATCATTTCTAAGGCATTTTCGGAAGAGTCAATTTTTTGTAAATTTTGTAAGGACCGTACCTGTCGGCGCCGATGACCCCGGTCCTGGAAAAAAAGAAAGTCCTGAAATCTGCCAAAATGAGTTGGGGATATGCTACATTTTTAATTTAGGATTATTTCTAAGGCATTTTCGGAAGAGTCGATTTTTGGTAAATTTTGTAAGGACCGTAGCTGTCGGCGCAGATGACCCCGATCCTGGAAAAAAATAAAGTCCTGAAATCTGCCAAAATGAGTTGGGGATATGCTAAATTTTCATTTAGGATCATTTCTAAGGCATTTTCGGAAGAGTCGATTTTTGGTAAATTTTGTAAGGACCGTACCTGTCGGCGCCGATGACCCCGGTCCTAGAAAAAAAGAAAGTCCTGAAATCTGCCAAAATGAGTTGGGGATATGCTACATTTTCATTTAGGATTATTTCTAAGGCATTTTCGGAAGAGTCGATTTTTTTGTAAATTTTGTAAGGACCGTACCTGTCGGCGCCGATGACCCCGGTCCTGGAAAAAAAGAAAGTCCTGAAATCTGCCAAAATGAGTTGGGGATATGCTAAATTTTCATTTAGGATCATTTCTAAGGCATTTTCGGAAGAGTCGATTTTTTGTAAATTTTGTAAGGACCGTACCTGTCGGCGCCGATGACCCCGGTCCTGGAAAAAAAGAAAGTCCTGAAATCTGCCAAAATGAGTTGGGGATATGCTAAATTTTCATTTAGGATCATTTCTAAGGCATTTTCGGAAGAGTCGATTTTTTTTAAATTTTGTAAGGACCGTACCTGTCGGCGCCGATGACCCCGGTCCTGGAAAAAAATAAAGTCCTGAAATCTGCCAAAATGAGTTGGGGATATGCTAAATTTTCATTTAGGATCTTTTCTAAGGCATTTTCGGAAGAGTCGATTTTTTGTAAATTTTGCAAGGACCGTACCTGTCGGCGCCGATGACCCCGGTCCTAGAAAAAAAGAAAGTCCTGAAATCTGCCAAAATGAGTTGGGGATATGCTAAATTTTCATTTAGGATCATTTCTAAGGCATTTTCGGAAGAGTCAATTTTTTTGTAAATTTTGTAAGGACCGTACCTGTCGGCGCCGATGACCCCGGTCCTGGAAAAAAAGAAAGTCCTGAAATCTGCCAAAATGAGTTGGGGATATGCTAAATTTTCATTTCGGATCATTTCTAAGGCATTTTCGGAAGAGTCAATTTTTTGTAAATTTTGTAAGGACCGTACCTGTCGGCACCGATGACCCCAGTCCTGGAAAAAAAGAAAGTCCTGAAATCTGCCAAAATGAGTTGGGGATATGCTAAATTTTCATTTAGGATCATTTCTAAGGCATTTTCGGAAGAGTCGATTTTTTGTAAATTTTTTAAGGACCGTACCTGTCGGCACCGATGACCCCGGTCCTGGAAAAAAAGAAAGTCCTGAAATCTGCCAAATGAGTTGGGGATATGCTAAATTTTCATTTAGGATCATTTCTAAGGCATTTTCGGAAGAGTCGATTTTTTGTAAATTTTGTAAGGACCGTACCTGTCGGCGCCGATGACCCCGGTCCTGGAAAAAAAGAAAGTCCTGAAATCTGCCAAAATGAGTTGGGGATATGCTAAATTTTCATTTAGGATCATTTCTAAGGCATTTTTGGAAGAGTCAATTTTTTGTAAATTTTGTAAGGACCGTACCTGTCGGCACCGATGACCCCGGTCCTGGAAAAAAAGAAAGTCCTGAAATCTGCCAAAATGAGTTGTGGATATGCCAAATTTTCATTTAGGATCATTTCTAAGGCATTTTCGGAAGAGTCAATTTTTTGTAAATTTTGTAAGGACCGTACCTGTCGGCGCCGATGACCCCGGTCCTGGAAAAAAAGAAAGTCCTGAAATCTGCCAAAATGAGTTGGGGATATGCTACATTTTTAATTTAGGATTATTTCTAAGGCATTTTCGGAAGAGTCGATTTTTGGTAAATTTTGTAAGGACCGTAGCTGTCGGCGCAGATGACCCCGATCCTGGAAAAAAATAAAGTCCTGAAATCTGCCAAAATGAGTTGGGGATATGCTAAATTTTCATTTAGGATCATTTCTAAGGCATTTTCGGAAGAGTCGATTTTTGGTAAATTTTGTAAGGACCGTACCTGTCGGCGCCGATGACCCCGGTCCTAGAAAAAAAGAAAGTCCTGAAATCTGCCAAAATGAGTTGGGGATATGCTACATTTTCATTTAGGATTATTTCTAAGGCATTTTCGGAAGAGTCGATTTTTTTGTAAATTTTGTAAGGACCGTACCTGTCGGCGCCGATGACCCCGGTCCTGGAAAAAAAGAAAGTCCTGAAATCTGCCAAAATGAGTTGGGGATATGCTAAATTTTCATTTAGGATCATTTCTAAGGCATTTTCGGAAGAGTCGATTTTTTGTAAATTTTGTAAGGACCGTACCTGTCGGCGCCGATGACCCCGGTCCTGGAAAAAAAGAAAGTCCTGAAATCTGCCAAAATGAGTTGGGGATATGCTAAATTTTCATTTAGGATCATTTCTAAGGCATTTTCGGAAGAGTCGATTTTTTTTAAATTTTGTAAGGACCGTACCTGTCGGCGCCGATGACCCCGGTCCTGGAAAAAAAGAAAGTCCGGAAATCTGCCAAAATGAGTTGGGGATATGCTAAATTTTCATTTAGGATCATTTCTAAGGCATTTTCGGAAGAGTCAATTTTTGGTAAATTTTGTAAGGACCGTAGCTGTCGGCGCAGATGACCCCGATCCTGGAAAAAAATAAAGTCCTGAAATCTGCCAAAATGAGTTGGGGATATGCTAAATTTTCATTTAGGATCATTTCTAAGGCATTTTCGGAAGAGTCGATTTTTGGTAAATTTTGTAAGGACCGTACCTGTCGGCGCCGATGACCCCGGTCCTAGAAAAAAAGAAAGTCCTGAAATCTGCCAAAATGAGTTGGGGATATGCTACATTTTCATTTAGGATTATTTCTAAGGCATTTTCGGAAGAGTCGATTTTTTTGTAAATTTTGTAAGGACCGTACCTGTCGGCGCCGATGACCCCGGTCCTGGAAAAAAAGAAAGTCCTGAAATCTGCCAAAATGAGTTGGGGATATGCTAAATTTTCATTTAGGATCATTTCTAAGGCATTTTCGAAAGAGTCGATTTTTTGTAAATTTTGTCAGGACCGTACCTGTCGGCGCCGATGACCCCGGTCCTGGAAAAAAAGAAAGTCCTGAAATCTGCCAAAATGAGTTGGGGATATGCTAAATTTTCATTTAGGATCATTTCTAAGGCATTTTCGGAAGAGTCAATTTTTTGGTAAATTTTGTAAGGACCGTACCTGTCGGCGCCGATGACCCCAGTCCTGGGAAAAAAAGAAAGTCCTGAAATCTGCCAAAATGAGTTGGGGATATGCTAAATTTTCATTTAGGATCATTTCTAAGGCATTTTCGGAAGAGTCGATTTTTTGTAAATTTTGTAAGGCGCCGATGACCCCGGTCCTAGAAAAAAGAAAGTCCTGTAATCTGCCAAAATGAGTTGGGGATATGCTACATTTTCACTTAGGATTATTTCTAAGGCATTTTCGGAAGAGTCAATTTTTTGGTAAATTTTGTAAGGACCGTACCTGTCGGCGCCGATGACCCCGGTCCTGGAAAAAAAGAAAGTCCTGAAATCTGCCAAAATGAGTTGGGGATATGCTAAATTTTCATTTAGGATTATTTCTAAGGCATTTTCGGAAGAGTCAATTTTTTGTAAATTTTGTAAGGAACGTACCTGTCGGCGCCGATGACCCCGGTCCTGGAAAAAAAGACAGTCCTGAAATCTGCCAAAATGAGTTGGGGATATGCTAAATTTTCATTTAGGATCATTTCTAAGGCATTTTCGGAAGAGTCGATTTTTTGTAAATTTTGTAAGGACCGTACCTGTCGGCGCAGATGACCCCGGTCCTAGAAAAAAAGAAAGTCCTGAAATCTGCCAAAATGAGTTGGAGATATGCTAAATTTTCATTTAGGATCATTTCTAAGGCATTTTCGGAAGAGTTGATTTTTTGTAAATTTTGTAAGGACCGTACCTGTCGGCGCCGATGACCCCGGTCCTGGAAAAAAAGAAAGTCCTGAAATCTGCCAAAATGAGTTGGGGATACGCTAAATTTTCATTTAGGATCATTTCTACGGCATTTTTCGGAAGAGTCGATTTTTTGTAAATTTTGTAAGGACCGTACCTGTCGGCGCCGATGACCCCGGTCCTGGAAAAAAAGAAAGTCCTGAAATCTGCCAAAATGAGTTGGGGATATGCTAAATTTTCATTTAGGATCATTTCTAAGGCATTTTCGGAAGAGTCGATTTTTTGTAAATTTTGTAAGGACCGTACCTGTCGGCGCCGATGACCCCGGTCCTAGAAAAAAAGAAAGTCCTGAAATCTGCCAAAATGAGTTGGAGATATGCTAAATTTTCATTTAGGATCATTTCTAAGGCATTTTCGGAAGAGTTGATTTTTTGTAAATTTTGTAAGGACCGTACCTTTCGGCGCCGATGACCCCGGTCCTGGAAAAAAAGAAAGTCCTGAAATCTGCCAAAATGAGTTGGGGATATGCTAAATTTTCATTTAGGATCATTTCTAAGGCATTTTCGGAAGAGTCGATTTTTTGTAAATTTTGTAAGGACCGTACCTGTCGGCGCCGATGACCCCGGTCCTGGAAAAAAAGAAAGTCCTGAAATCTGCCAAAATGAGTTGGGGATATGCTAAATTTTCATTTAGGATCATTTCTAAGGCATTTTTGGAAGAGTCAATTTTTTGTAAATTTTGTAAGGACCGTACCTGTCGGCACCGATGACCCCGGTCCTGGAAAAAAGAAAGTCCTGAAATCTGCCAAAATGAGTTGGGGATATGCTACATTTTCATTTAGGATTATTTCTAAGGCATTTTCGGAAGAGTCAATTTTTTTGTAAATTTTGTAAGGACCGTACCTGTCGGCGCCGATGACCCCGGTCCTGGAAAAAAAGAAAGTCCTGAAATCTGCCAAAATGAGTTGGGGATATGCTAAATTTTCATTTAGGATTATTTCTAAGGCATTTTCGGAAGAGTCAATTTTTTGTAAATTTTGTAAGGACCGTACCTGTCGGCGCCGATGACCCCGGTCCTGGAAAAAAAGAAAGTCCTGAAATCTGCCAAAATGAGTTGGGGATATGCTAAATTTTCATTTAGGATCATTTCTAAGGCATTTTCGGAAGAGTCGATTTTTTGTAAATTTTGTAAGGACCGTACCTGTCGGCACCGATGACCCCGGTCCTGGAAAAAAAGAAAGTCCTGAAATCTGCCAAATGAGTTGGGGATATGCTAAATTTTCATTTAGGATCATTTCTAAGGCATTTTCGGAAGAGTCGATTTTTTGTAAATTTTGTAAGGACCGTACCTGTCGGCGCCGATGACCCCGGTCCTGGAAAAAAAGAAAGTCCTGAAATCTGCCAAAAAAAGTTGGGGATATGCTAAATTTTCATTTCGGATCATTTTTAAGGCATTTTCGGAAGAGTCAATTTTTTGTAAATTTTGTAAGGACCGTACCTGTCGGCGCCGATGACCCCGGTCCTAGAAAAAAAGAAAGTGCTGAAATCTGCCAAAATGAGTTGGGGATATGCTAAATTTTCATTTAGGATCATTTCTAAGGCATTTTCGGAAGAGTCAATTTTTTGGTAAATTTTGTAAGGACCGTACCTGTCGGCGCCGATGACCCCAGTCCTGGGAAAAAAAGAAAGTCCTGAAATCTGCCAAAATGAGTTGGGGATATGCTAAATTTTCATTTAGGATCATTTCTAAGGCATTTTCGGAAGAGTCGATTTTTTGTAAATTTTGTAAGGACCGTACCTGTCGGCGCCGATGACCCCGGTCCTAGAAAAAAGAAAGTCCTGAAATCTGCCAAAATGAGTTGGGGATATGCTACATTTTCATTTAGGATTATTTCTAAGGCATTTTCGGAAGAGTAAATTTTTTGGTAAATTTTGTAAGGACCGTACCTGTCGGCGCCGATGACCCCGGTCCTGGAAAAAAAGAAAGTCCTGAAATCTGCCAAAATGAGTTGGGGATATGCTAAATTTTCATTTAGGATTATTTCTAAGGCATTTTCGGAAGAGTCAATTTTTTGTAAATTTTGTAAGGACCGTACCTGTCGGCGCCGATGACCCCGGTCCTGGAAAAAAAGACAGTCCTGAAATCTGCCAAAATGAGTTGGGGATATGCTAAATTTTCATTTAGGATCATTTCTAAGGCATTTTCGGAAGAGTCGATTTTTTGTAAATTTTGTAAGGACCGTACCTGTCGGCGCAGATGACCCCGGTCCTAGAAAAAAAGAAAGTCCTGAAATCTGCCAAAATGAGTTGGAGATATGCTAAATTTTCATTTAGGATCATTTCTAAGGCATTTTCGGAAGAGTTGATTTTTTGTAAATTTTGTAAGGACCGTACCTGTCGGCGCCGATGACCCCGGTCCTGGAAAAAAAGAAAGTCCTGAAATCTGCCAAAATGAGTTGGGGATACGCTAAATTTTCATTTAGGATCATTTCTACGGCATTTTTCGGAAGAGTCGATTTTTTGTAAATTTTGTAAGGACCGTACCTGTCGGCGCCGATGACCCCGGTCCTGGAAAAAAAGAAAGTCCTGAAATCTGCCAAAATGAGTTGGGGATATGCTAAATTTTCATTTAGGATCATTTCTAAGGCATTTTCGGAAGAGTCGATTTTTTGTAAATTTTGTAAGGACCGTACCTGTCGGCGCCGATGACCCCGGTCCTAGAAAAAAAGAAAGTCCTGAAATCTGCCAAAATGAGTTGGAGATATGCTAAATTTTCATTTAGGATCATTTCTAAGGCATTTTCGGAAGAGTTGATTTTTTGTAAATTTTGTAAGGACCGTACCTGTCGGCGCCGATGACCCCGGTCCTGGAAAAAAAGAAAGTCCTGAAATCTGCCAAAATGAGTTGGGGATATGCTAAATTTTCATTTAGGATCATTTCTAAGGCATTTTCGGAAGAGTCGATTTTTTGTAAATTTTGTAAGGACCGTACCTGTCGGCGCCGATGACCCCGGTCCTGGAAAAAAAGAAAGTCCTGAAATCTGCCAAAATGAGTTGGGGATATGCTACATTTTCATTTAGGATTATTTCTAAGGCATTTTCGGAAGAGTCGATTTTTGGTAAATTTTGTAAGGACCGTAGCTGTCGGCGCAGATGACCCCGGTCCTGGAAAAAAATAAAGTCCTGAAATCTGCCAAAATGAGTTGGGGATATGCTAAATTTTCATTTAGGATCATTTCTAAGGCATTTTCGGAAGAGTCGATTTTTGGTAAATTTTGTAAGGACCGTAGCTGTCGGCGCAGATGACCCCGGTCGTGGAAAAAAATAAAGTCCTGAAATCTGCCAAAATGAGTTGGGGATATGCTAAATTTTCATTTAGTATCATTTCTAAGGCATTTTCGGAAGAGTCGATTTTTTGTAAATTTGGTAAGGACCGTAGCTGTCGGCGCAGATGACCCCGATCCTGGAAAAAAAGAAAGTCCTGAAATCTGCCAAAATGAGTTGGGGATATGCTAAATTTTCATTTAGGATCATTTCTAAGGCATTTTCGGAAGAGTCGATTTTTGGTAAATTTTGTAAGGACCGTACCTGTCGGCGCCGATGACCCCGGTCCTGGAAAAAAAGAAAGTCCTGAAATCTGCCAAAATGAGTTGGGGATATGCTAAATTTTCATTTAGGATCATTTCTAAGGCATTTTCGGAAGAGTCGATTTTTTGTAAATTTTGTAAGGACCGTACCTGTCGGCGCCGATGACCCCGGTCCTGGAAAAAAAGAAAGTCCTGAAATCTGCCAAAATGAGTTGGGGATATGCTAAATTTTCATTTAGGATCATTTCTAAGGCATTTTCGGAAGAGTCGATTTTTTTTAAATTTTGTAAGGACCGTACCTGTCGGCGCCGATGACCCCGGTCCTGGAAAAAAAGAAAGTCCGGAAATCTGCCAAAATGAGTTGGGGATATGCTAAATTTTCATTTAGGATCATTTCTAAGGCATTTTCGGAAGAGTCAATTTTTGGTAAATTTTGTAAGGACCGTACCTGTCGCGCCGATGACCCCGGTCCTGGAAAAAAAGAAAGTCCTCAAATCTGCCAAAATGAGTTGTGGATATGCTAAATTTTCATTTAGGATTATTTCTAAGGCATTTTCGGAAGAGTTGATTTTTTGTAAATTTTGTAAGGACCGTACCTGTCGGCACCGATGACCCCGGTCCTGGAAAAAAAGAAAGTCCTGAAATCTGCCAAAATGAGTTGGGGATATGCTAAATTTTCATTTAGGATCATTTCTAAGGCATTTTCGGAAGAGTCGATTTTTTGTAAATTTTGTAAGGACCGTACCTGTCGGCGCCGATGACCCCGGTCCTGGAAAAAAAGAATGTCCGGAAATCTGCCAAAATGAGTTGGGGATATGCTAAATTTTCATTTAGGATCATTTCTAAGGCATTTTCGGAAGAGTCAATTTTTGGTAAATTTTGTAAGGACCGTAGCTGTCGGCGCAGATGACCCCGATCCTGGAAAAAAATAAAGTCCTGAAATCTGCCAAAATGAGTTGGGGATATGCTAAATTTTCATTTAGGATCATTTCTAAGGCATTTTCGGAAGAGTCGATTTTTGGTAAATTTTGTAAGGACCGTACCTGTCGGCGCCGATGACCCCGGTCCTAGAAAAAAAGAAAGTCCTGAAATCTGCCAAAATGAGTTGGGGATATGCTACATTTTCATTTAGGATTATTTCTAAGGCATTTTCGGAAGAGTCGATTTTTTTGTAAATTTTGTAAGGACCGTACCTGTCGGCGCCAAAGACCCCGGTCCTGGAAAAAAAGAAAGTCCTGAAATCTGCCAAAATGAGTTGGGGATATGCTAAATTTTCATTTAGGATCATTTCTAAGGCATTTTCGGAAGAGTCAATTTTTTGTAAATTTTGTAAGGACCGTACCTGTCGGCGCCGATGACCCCGGTCCTGGAAAAAAAGAAAGTCCGGAAATCTGCCAAAATGAGTTGGGGATATGCTAAATTTTCATTTAGGATCATTTCTAAGGCATTTTCGGAAGAGTCAATTTTTGGTAAATTTTGTAAGGACCGTACCTGTCGCGCCGATGACCCCGGTCCTGGAAAAAAAGAAAGTCCTCAAATCTGCCAAAATGAGTTGTGGATATGCTAAATTTTCATTTAGGATTATTTCTAAGGCATTTTCGGAAGAGTTGATTTTTTGTAAATTTTGTAAGGACCGTACCTGTCGGCGCCGATGACCCCGGTCCTGGAAAAAAAGAAAGTCCTGAAATCTGCCAAAATGAGTTGGGGATATGCTAAATTTTCATTTAGGATCATTTCTAAGGCATTTTTGGAAGAGTCAATTTTTTGTAAATTTTGTAAGGACCGTACCTGTCGGCACCGATGACCCCGGTCCTGGAAAAAAAGAAAGTCCTGAAATCTGCCAAAATGAGTTGTGGATATGCCAAATTTTCATTTAGGATCATTTCTAAGGCATTTTCGGAAGAGTCGATTTTTTGTAAATTTTGTAAGGACCGTACCTGTCGGCGCCGATGACCCCGGTCCTGGAAAAAAAGAAAGTCCTCAAATCTGCCAAAATGAGTTGGGGATATGCTAAATTTTCATTTAGGATCATTTCTAAGGCATTTTCGGAAGAGTCGATTTTTTGTAAATTTTGTAAGGACCGTACCTGTCGGCGCCGATGACCCCGGTCCTGGAAAAAAAGAAAGTCCTGAAATCTGCCAAAATGAGTTGGGGATATGCTACATTTTCATTTAGGATTATTTCTAAGGCATTTTCGGAAGAGTCGATTTTTGGTAAATTTTGTAAGGACCGTACCTGTCGGCACCGATGACCCCGGTCCTGGAAAAAAAGAAAGTCCTGAAATCTGCCAAAATGAGTTGTGGATATGCCAAATTTTCATTTAGGATCATTTCTAAGGCATTTTCGGAAGAGTCGATTTTTTGTAAATTTTGTAAGGACCGTACCTGTCGGCGCCGATGACCCCGGTCCTGGAAAAAAAGAAAGTCCTGAAATCTGCCAAAATGAGTTGGGGATATGCTAAATTTTCATTTAGGATCATTTCTAAGGCATTTTCGGAAGAGTCAATTTTTTTGTAAATTTTGTAAGGACCGTACCTGTCGGCGCCGATGACCCCGGTCCTGGAAAAAAAGAAAGTCCTGAAATCTGCCAAAATGAGTTGGGGATATGCTACATTTTTAATTTAGGATTATTTCTAAGGCATTTTCGGAAGAGTCGATTTTTTGTAAATTTTGTAAGGACCGTACCTGTCGGCGCAGATGACCCCGATCCTGGAAAAAAATAAAGTCCTGAAATCTGCCAAAATGAGTTGGGGATATGCTAAATTTTCATTTAGGATCATTTCTAAGGCATTTTCGGAAGAGTCGATTTTTGGTAAATTTTGTAAGGACCGTACCTGTCGGCGCCGATGACCCCGGTCCTAGAAAAAAAGAAAGTCCTGAAATCTGCCAAAATGAGTTGGGGATATGCTACATTTTCATTTAGGATTATTTCTAAGGCATTTTCGGAAGAGTCGATTTTTTTGTAAATTTTGTAAGGACCGTACCTGTCGGCGCCGATGACCCCGGTCCTGGAAAAAAAGAAAGTCCTGAAATCTGCCAAAATGAGTTGGGGATATGCTAAATTTTCATTTAGGATCATTTCTAAGGCATTTTCGGAAGAGTCGATTTTTTGTAAATTTTGTAAGGACCGTACCTGTCGGCGCCGATGACCCCGGTCCTGGAAAAAAAGAAAGTCCTGAAATCTGCCAAAATGAGTTGGGGATATGCTAAATTTTCATTTAGGATCATTTCTAAGGCATTTTCGGAAGAGTCGATTTTTTTTAAATTTTGTAAGGACCGTACCTGTCGGCGCCGATGACCCCGGTCCTGGAAAAAAAGAAAGTCCGGAAATCTGCCAAAATGAGTTGGGGATATGCTAAATTTTCATTTAGGATCATTTCTAAGGCATTTTCGGAAGAGTCAATTTTTGGTAAATTTTGTAAGGACCGTAGCTGTCGGCGCAGATGACCCCGATCCTGGAAAAAAATAAAGTCCTGAAATCTGCCAAAATGAGTTGGGGATATGCTAAATTTTCATTTAGGATCATTTCTAAGGCATTTTCGGAAGAGTCGATTTTTGGTAAATTTTGTAAGGACCGT
Organism: Henricia sp. BOLD:AAB3569; assembly: GCA_037783545.1. Classification (NCBI taxonomy): domain Eukaryota; kingdom Metazoa; phylum Echinodermata; class Asteroidea; order Spinulosida; family Echinasteridae; genus Henricia; species Henricia sp. BOLD:AAB3569. The sequence goes on along the minus strand of JBBELK010000099.1, from coordinate 1,589,018 downwards.
ACCTGTCGGCGCCGATGACCCCGGTCCTAGAAAAAAAGAAAGTCCTGAAATCTGCCAAAATGAGTTGGGGATATGCTACATTTTCATTTAGGATTATTTCTAAGGCATTTTCGGAAGAGTCGATTTTTTTGTAAATTTTGTAAGGACCGTACCTGTCGGCGCCGATGACCCCGGTCCTGGAAAAAAAGAAAGTCCTGAAATCTGCCAAAATGAGTTGGGGATATGCTAAATTTTCATTTAGGATCATTTCTAAGGCATTTTCGGAAGAGTCGATTTTTTGTAAATTTTGTAAGGACCGTACCTGTCGGCGCCGATGACCCCGGTCCTGGAAAAAAAGAAAGTCCTGAAATCTGCCAAAATGAGTTGGGGATATGCTAAATTTTCATTTAGGATCATTTCTAAGGCATTTTCGGAAGAGTCAATTTTTTGTAAATTTTGTAAGGAACGTACCTGTCGGCGCCGATGACCCCGGTCCTGGAAAAAAAGACAGTCCTGAAATCTGCCAAAATGAGTTGGGGATATGCTAAATTTTCATTTAGGATCATTTCTAAGGCATTTTCGGAAGAGTTGATTTTTTGTAAATTTTGTAAGGACCGTACCTGTCGGCGCAGATGACCCCGGTCCTAGAAAAAAAGAAAGTCCTGAAATCTGCCAAAATGAGTTGGAGATATGCTAAATTTTCATTTAGGATCATTTCTAAGGCATTTTCGGAAGAGTTGATTTTTTGTAAATTTTGTAAGGACCGTACCTGTCGGCGCCGATGACCCCGGTCCTGGAAAAAAAGAAAGTCCTGAAATCTGCCAAAATGAGTTGGGGATACGCTAAATTTTCATTTAGGATCATTTCTACGGCATTTTTCGGAAGAGTCGATTTTTTGTAAATTTTGTAAGGACCGTACCTGTCGGCGCCGATGACCCCGGTCCTGGAAAAAAAGAAAGTCCTGAAATCTGCCAAAATGAGTTGGGGATATGCTAAATTTTCATTTAGGATCATTTCTAAGGCATTTTCGGAAGAGTCGATTTTTTGTAAATTTTGTAAGGACCGTACCTGTCGGCGCCGATGACCCCGGTCCTAGAAAAAAAGAAAGTCCTGAAATCTGCCAAAATGAGTTGGAGATATGCTAAATTTTCATTTAGGATAATTTCTAAGGCATTTTCGGAAGAGTTGATTTTTTGTAAATTTTGTAAGGACCGTACCTGTCGGCGCCGATGACCCCGGTCCTGGAAAAAAAGAAAGTCCTGAAATCTGCCAAAATGAGTTGGGGATATGCTAAATTTTCATTTAGGATCATTTCTAAGGCATTTTCGGAAGAGTCGATTTTTTGTAAATTTTGTAAGGACCGTACCTGTCGGCGCCGATGACCCCGGTCCTGGAAAAAAAGAAAGTCCTGAAATCTGCCAAAATGAGTTGGGGATATGCTAAATTTTCATTTAGGATCATTTCTAAGGCATTTTTGGAAGAGTCAATTTTTTGTAAATTTTGTAAGGACCGTACCTGTCGGCACCGATGACCCCGGTCCTGGAAAAAAGAAAGTCCTGAAATCTGCCAAAATGAGTTGGGGATATGCTACATTTTCATTTAGGATTATTTCTAAGGCATTTTCGGAAGAGTCAATTTTTTTGTAAATTTTGTAAGGACCGTACCTGTCGGCGCCGATGACCCCGGTCCTGGAAAAAAAGAAAGTCCTGAAATCTGCCAAAATGAGTTGGGGATATGCTAAATTTTCATTTTGGATTATTTCTAAGGCATTTTCGGAAGAGTCAATTTTTTGTAAATTTTGTAAGGACCGTACCTGTCGGCGCCGATGACCCCGGTCCTGGAAAAAAAGAAAGTCCTGAAATCTGCCAAAATGAGTTGGGGATATGCTAAATTTTCATTTAGGATCATTTCTAAGGCATTTTCGGAAGAGTCGATTTTTTGTAAATTTTGTAAGGACCGTACCTGTCGGCACCGATGACCCCGGTCCTGGAAAAAAAGAAAGTCCTGAAATCTGCCAAATGAGTTGGGGATATGCTAAATTTTCATTTAGGATCATTTCTAAGGCATTTTCGGAAGAGTCGATTTTTTGTAAATTTTGTAAGGACCGTACCTGTCGGCGCCGATGACCCCGGTCCTGGAAAAAAAGAAAGTCCTGAAATCTGCCAAAATGAGTTGGGGATATGCTAAATTTTCATTTCGGATCATTTTTAAGGCATTTTCGGAAGAGTCAATTTTTTGTAAATTTTGTAAGGACCGTACCTGTCGGCGCCGATGACCCCGGTCCTAGAAAAAAAGAAAGTGCTGAAATCTGCCAAAATGAGTTGGGGATATGCTAAATTTTCATTTAGGATCATTTCTAAGGCATTTTCGGAAGAGTCAATTTTTTGGTAAATTTTGTAAGGACCGTACCTGTCGGCGCCGATGACCCCGGTCCTGGAAAAAAAGAAAGTCCTGAAATCTGCCAAAATGAGTTGGGGATATGCTAAATTTTCATTTAGGATTATTTCTAAGGCATTTTCGGAAGAGTCAATTTTTTGTAAATTTTGTAAGGACCGTACCTGTCGGCGCAGATGACCCCGGTCCTAGAAAAAAAGAAAGTCCTGAAATCTGCCAAAATGAGTTGGAGATATGCTAAATTTTCATTTAGGATCATTTCTAAGGCATTTTCGGAAGAGTTGATTTTTTGTAAATTTTGTAAGGACCGTACCTGTCGGCGCCGATGACCCCGGTCCTGGAAAAAAAGAAAGTCCTGAAATCTGCCAAAATGAGTTGGGGATACGCTAAATTTTCATTTAGGATCATTTCTACGGCATTTTTCGGAAGAGTCGATTTTTTGTAAATTTTGTAAGGACCGTACCTGTCGGCGCCGATGACCCCGGTCCTGGAAAAAAAGAAAGTCCTGAAATCTGCCAAAATGAGTTGGGGATATGCTAAATTTTCATTTAGGATCATTTCTAAGGCATTTTCGGAAGAGTCGATTTTTTGTAAATTTTGTAAGGACCGTACCTGTCGGCGCCGATGACCCCGGTCCTGGAAAAAAAGAAAGTCCTGAAATCTGCCAAAATGAGTTGGGGATATGCTAAATTTTCATTTCGGATCATTTTTAAGGCATTTTCGGAAGAGTCAATTTTTTGTAAATTTTGTAAGGACCGTACCTGTCGGCGCCGATGACCCCGGTCCTAGAAAAAAAGAAAGTCCTGAAATCTGCCAAAATGAGTTGGAGATATGCTAAATTTTCATTTAGGATCATTTCTAAGGCATTTTCGGAAGAGTTGATTTTTTGTAAATTTTGTAAGGACCGTACCTGTCGGCGCCGATGACCCCGGTCCTGGAAAAAAAGAAAGTCCTGAAATCTGCCAAAATGAGTTGGGGATATGCTAAATTTTCATTTAGGATCATTTCTAAGGCATTTTCGGAAGAGTCGATTTTTTGTAAATTTTGTAAGGACCGTACCTGTCGGCGCCGATGACCCCGGTCCTGGAAAAAAAGAAAGTCCTGAAATCTGCCAAAATGAGTTGGGGATATGCTACATTTTCATTTAGGATTATTTCTAAGGCATTTTCGGAAGAGTCGATTTTTGGTAAATTTTGTAAGGACCGTAGCTGTCGGCGCAGATGACCCCGGTCCTGGAAAAAAATAAAGTCCTGAAATCTGCCAAAATGAGTTGGGGATATGCTAAATTTTCATTTAGGATCATTTCTAAGGCATTTTCGGAAGAGTCGATTTTTGGTAAATTTTGTAAGGACCGTAGCTGTCGGCGCAGATGACCCCGGTCGTGGAAAAAAATAAAGTCCTGAAATCTGCCAAAATGAGTTGGGGATATGCTAAATTTTCATTTAGTATCATTTCTAAGGCATTTTCGGAAGAGTCGATTTTTTGTAAATTTGGTAAGGACCGTAGCTGTCGGCGCAGATGACCCCGATCCTGGAAAAAAAGAAAGTCCTGAAATCTGCCAAAATGAGTTGGGGATATGCTAAATTTTCATTTAGGATCATTTCTAAGGCATTTTCGGAAGAGTCGATTTTTTGTAAATTTTGTAAGGACCGTACCTGTCGGCGCCGATGACCCCGGTCCTGGAAAAAAAGAAAGTCCTGAAATCTGCCAAAATGAGTTGGGGATATGCTAAATTTTCATTTAGGATCATTTCTAAGGCATTTTCGGAAGAGTCGATTTTTTGTAAATTTTGTAAGGACCGTACCTGTCGGCGCCGATGACCCCGGTCCTGGAAAAAAAGAAAGTCCTGAAATCTGCCAAAATGAGTTGGGGATATGCTAAATTTTCATTTAGGATCATTTCTAAGGCATTTTCGGAAGAGTCGATTTTTTGTAAATTTTGTAAGGACCGTACCTGTCGGCGCCGATGACCCCGGTCCTGGAAAAAAAGAAAGTCCTGAAATCTGCCAAAATGAGTTGGGGATATGCTAAATTTTCATTTAGGATCATTTCTAAGGCATTTTCGGAAGAGTCAATTTTTGGTAAATTTTGTAAGGACCGTACCTGTCGCGCCGATGACCCCGGTCCTGGAAAAAAAGAAAGTCCTCAAATCTGCCAAAATGAGTTGTGGATATGCTAAATTTTCATTTAGGATTATTTCTAAGGCATTTTCGGAAGAGTTGATTTTTTGTAAATTTTGTAAGGACCGTACCTGTCGGCGCCGATGACCCCGGTCCTGGAAAAAAAGAAAGTCCTGAAATCTGCCAAAATGAGTTGGGGATATGCTAAATTTTCATTTAGGATCATTTCTAAGGCATTTTTGGAAGAGTCAATTTTTTGTAAATTTTGTAAGGACCGTACCTGTCGGCACCGATGACCCCGGTCCTGGAAAAAAAGAAAGTCCTGAAATCTGCCAAAATGAGTTGTGGATATGCCAAATTTTCATTTAGGATCATTTCTAAGGCATTTTCGGAAGAGTCGATTTTTTGTAAATTTTGTAAGGACCGTACCTGTCGGCGCCGATGACCCCGGTCCTGGAAAAAAAGAAAGTCCTCAAATCTGCCAAAATGAGTTGGGGATATGCTAAATTTTCATTTAGGATCATTTCTAAGGCATTTTCGGAAGAGTCGATTTTTTGTAAATTTTGTAAGGACCGTACCTGTCGGCGCCGATGACCCCGGTCCTGGAAAAAAAGAAAGTCCTGAAATCTGCCAAAATGAGTTGGGGATATGCTACATTTTCATTTAGGATTATTTCTAAGGCATTTTCGGAAGAGTCGATTTTTGGTAAATTTTGTAAGGACCGTACCTGTCGGCGCCGATGACCCCGGTCCTGGAAAAAAAGAAAGTCCTGAAATCTGCCAAAATGAGTTGGGGATATGCTAAATTTTCATTTAGGATTATTTCTAAGGCATTTTCGGAAGAGTCAATTTTTTGTAAATTTTGTAAGGACCGTACCTGTCGGCGCCGATGACCCCGGTCCTGGAAAAAAAGAAAGTCCTGAAATCTGCCAAAATGAGTTGGGGATATGCTAAATTTTCATTTAGGATCATTTCTAAGGCATTTTCGGAAGAGTCGATTTTTTGTAAATTTTGTAAGGACCGTACCTGTCGGCACCGATGACCCCGGTCCTGGAAAAAAAGAAAGTCCTGAAATCTGCCAAATGAGTTGGGGATATGCTAAATTTTCATTTAGGATCATTTCTAAGGCATTTTCGGAAGAGTCGATTTTTTGTAAATTTTGTAAGGACCGTACCTGTCGGCGCCGATGACCCCGGTCCTGGAAAAAAAGAAAGTCCTGAAATCTGCCAAAATGAGTTGGGGATATGCTAAATTTTCATTTCGGATCATTTTTAAGGCATTTTCGGAAGAGTCAATTTTTTGTAAATTTTGTAAGGACCGTACCTGTCGGCGCCGATGACCCCGGTCCTAGAAAAAAAGAAAGTGCTGAAATCTGCCAAAATGAGTTGGGGATATGCTAAATTTTCATTTAGGATCATTTCTAAGGCATTTTCGGAAGAGTCAATTTTTTGGTAAATTTTGTAAGGACCGTACCTGTCGGCGCCGATGACCCCAGTCCTGGGAAAAAAAGAAAGTCCTGAAATCTGCCAAAATGAGTTGGGGATATGCTAAATTTTCATTTAGGATCATTTCTAAGGCATTTTCGGAAGAGTCGATTTTTTGTAAATTTTGTAAGGACCGTACCTGTCGGCGCCGATGACCCCGGTCCTAGAAAAAAGAAAGTCCTGAAATCTGCCAAAATGAGTTGGGGATATGCTACATTTTCATTTAGGATTATTTCTAAGGCATTTTCGGAAGAGTCAATTTTTTGGTAAATTTTGTAAGGACCGTACCTGTCGGCGCCGATGACCCCGGTCCTGGAAAAAAAGAAAGTCCTGAAATCTGCCAAAATGAGTTGGGGATATGCTAAATTTTCATTTAGGATTATTTCTAAGGCATTTTCGGAAGAGTCAATTTTTTGTAAATTTTGTAAGGACCGTACCTGTCGGCGCCGATGACCCCGGTCCTGGAAAAAAAGACAGTCCTGAAATCTGCCAAAATGAGTTGGGGATATGCTAAATTTTCATTTAGGATCATTTCTAAGGCATTTTCGGAAGAGTCGATTTTTTGTAAATTTTGTAAGGACCGTACCTGTCGGCGCAGATGACCCCGGTCCTAGAAAAAAAGAAAGTCCTGAAATCTGCCAAAATGAGTTGGAGATATGCTAAATTTTCATTTAGGATCATTTCTAAGGCATTTTCGGAAGAGTCAATTTTTTGTAAATTTTGTAAGGACCGTACCTGTCGGCGCCGATGACCCCGGTCCTGGAAAAAAAGACAGTCCTGAAATCTGCCAAAATGAGTTGGGGATATGCTAAATTTTCATTTAGGATCATTTCTAAGGCATTTTCGGAAGAGTCGATTTTTTGTAAATTTTGTAAGGACCGTACCTGTCGGCGCAGATGACCCCGGTCCTAGAAAAAAAGAAAGTCCTGAAATCTGCCAAAATGAGTTGGAGATATGCTAAATTTTCATTTAGGATCATTTCTCAGGCATTTTCGGAAGAGTTGATTTTTTGTAAATTTTGTAAGGACCGTACCTGTCGGCGCCGATGACCCCGGTCCTGGAAAAAAAGAAAGTCCTGAAATCTGCCAAAATGAGTTGGGGATACGCTAAATTTTCATTTAGGATCATTTCTACGGCATTTTTCGGAAGAGTCGATTTTTTGTAAATTTTGTAAGGACCGTACCTGTCGGCGCCGATGACCCCGGTCCTGGAAAAAAAGAAAGTCCTGAAATCTGCCAAAATGAGTTGGGGATATGCTAAATTTTCATTTAGGATCATTTCTAAGGCATTTTCGGAAGAGTCGATTTTTTGTAAATTTTGTAAGGACCGTACCTGTCGGCGCCGATGACCCCGGTCCTGGAAAAAAAGAAAGTCCTGAAATCTGCCAAAATGAGTTGGGGATATGCTAAATTTTCATTTCGGATCATTTTTAAGGCATTTTCGGAAGAGTCAATTTTTTGTAAATTTTGTAAGGACCGTACCTGTCGGCGCCGATGACCCCGGTACTAGAAAAAAAGAAAGTCCTGAAATCTGCCAAAATGAGTTGGAGATATGCTAAATTTTCATTTAGGATCATTTCTAAGGCATTTTCGGAAGAGTTGATTTTTTGTAAATTTTGTAAGGACCGTACCTGTCGGCGCCGATGACCCCGGTCCTGGAAAAAAAGAAAGTCCTGAAATCTGCCAAAATGAGTTGGGGATATGCTAAATTTTCATTTAGGATCATTTCTAAGGCATTTTCGGAAGAGTCGATTTTTTGTAAATTTTGTAAGGACCGTACCTGTCGGCGCCGATGACCCCGGTCCTGGAAAAAAAGAAAGTCCTGAAATCTGCCAAAATGAGTTGGGGATATGCTACATTTTCATTTAGGATTATTTCTAAGGCATTTTCGGAAGAGTCGATTTTTGGTAAATTTTGTAAGGACCGTAGCTGTCGGCGCAGATGACCCCGGTCCTGGAAAAAAATAAAGTCCTGAAATCTGCCAAAATGAGTTGGGGATATGCTAAATTTTCATTTAGGATCATTTCTAAGGCATTTTCGGAAGAGTCGATTTTTGGTAAATTTTGTAAGGACCGTAGCTGTCGGCGCAGATGACCCCGGTCGTGGAAAAAAATAAAGTCCTGAAATCTGCCAAAATGAGTTGGGGATATGCTAAATTTTCATTTAGTATCATTTCTAAGGCATTTTCGGAAGAGTCGATTTTTTGTAAATTTGGTAAGGACCGTAGCTGTCGGCGCAGATGACCCCGATCCTGGAAAAAAAGAAAGTCCTGAAATCTGCCAAAATGAGTTGGGGATATGCTAAATTTTCATTTAGGATCATTTCTAAGGCATTTTCGGAAGAGTCGATTTTTGGTAAATTTTGTAAGGACCGTACCTGTCGGCGCCGATGACCCCGGTCCTGGAAAAAAAGAAAGTCCTGAAATCTGCCAAAATGAGTTGGGGATATGCTAAATTTTCATTTAGGATCATTTCTAAGGCATTTTCGGAAGAGTCGATTTTTTGTAAATTTTGTAAGGACCGTACCTGTCGGCGCCGATGACCCCGGTCCTGGAAAAAAAGAAAGTCCTGAAATCTGCCAAAATGAGTTGGGGATATGCTAAATTTTCATTTAGGATCATTTCTAAGGCATTTTCGGAAGAGTCGATTTTTTTTAAATTTTGTAAGGACCGTACCTGTCGGCGCCGATGACCCCGGTCCTGGAAAAAAAGAAAGTCCGGAAATCTGCCAAAATGAGTTGGGGATATGCTAAATTTTCATTTAGGATCATTTCTAAGGCATTTTCGGAAGAGTCAATTTTTGGTAAATTTTGTAAGGACCGTACCTGTCGCGCCGATGACCCCGGTCCTGGAAAAAAAGAAAGTCCTCAAATCTGCCAAAATGAGTTGTGGATATGCTAAATTTTCATTTAGGATTATTTCTAAGGCATTTTCGGAAGAGTTGATTTTTTGTAAATTTTGTAAGGACCGTACCTGTCGGCGCCGATGACCCCGGTCCTGGAAAAAAAGAAAGTCCTGAAATCTGCCAAAATGAGTTGGGGATATGCTAAATTTTCATTTAGGATCATTTCTAAGGCATTTTTGGAAGAGTCAATTTTTTGTAAATTTTGTAAGGACCGTACCTGTCGGCACCGATGACCCCGGTCCTGGAAAAAAAGAAAGTCCTGAAATCTGCCAAAATGAGTTGTGGATATGCCAAATTTTCATTTAGGATCATTTCTAAGGCATTTTCGGAAGAGTCGATTTTTTGTAAATTTTGTAAGGACCGTACCTGTCGGCGCCGATGACCCCGGTCCTGGAAAAAAAGAAAGTCCTGAAATCTGCCAAAATGAGTTGGGGATATGCTACATTTTCATTTAGGATTATTTCTAAGGCATTTTCGGAAGAGTCGATTTTTGGTAAATTTTGTAAGGACCGTACCTGTCGGCACCGATGACCCCGGTCCTGGAAAAAAAGAAAGTCCTGAAATCTGCCAAAATGAGTTGTGGATATGCCAAATTTTCATTTAGGATCATTTCTAAGGCATTTTCGGAAGAGTCGATTTTTTGTAAATTTTGTAAGGACCGTACCTGTCGGCGCCGATGACCCCGGTCCTGGAAAAAAAGAAAGTCCTCAAATCTGCCAAAATGAGTTGGGGATATGCTAAATTTTCATTTAGGATCATTTCTAAGGCATTTTCGGAAGAGTCGATTTTTTGTAAATTTTGTAAGGACCGTACCTGTCGGCGCCGATGACCCCGGTCCTGGAAAAAAAGAAAGTCCTGAAATCTGCCAAAATGAGTTGGGGATATGCTACATTTTCATTTAGGATTATTTCTAAGGCATTTTCGGAAGAGTCGATTTTTGGTAAATTTTGTAAGGACCGTAGCTGTCGGCGCAGATGACCCCGGTCCTGGAAAAAAATAAAGTCCTGAAATCTGCCAAAATGAGTTGGGGATATGCTCAATTTTCATTTAGGATCATTTCTAAGGCATTTTCGGAAGAGTCGATTTTTTGTAAATTTTGTAAGGACCGTACCTGTCGGCGCCGATGACCCCGGTCCTAGAAAAAAAGAAAGTCCTGAAATCTGCCAAAATGAGTTGTGGATATGCCAAATTTTCATTTAGGATCATTTCTAAGGCATTTTCGGAAGAGTCGATTTTTTGTAAATTTTGTAAGGACCGTACCTGTCGGCGCCGATGACCCCGGTCCTGGAAAAAAAGAAAGTCCTCAAATCTGCCAAAATGAGTTGGGGATATGCTAAATTTTCATTTAGGATCATTTCTAAGGCATTTTCGGAAGAGTCGATTTTTTGTAAATTTTGTAAGGACCGTACCTGTCGGCGCCGATGACCCCGGTCCTGGAAAAAAAGAAAGTCCTGAAATCTGCCAAAATGAGTTGGGGATATGCTACATTTTCATTTAGGATTATTTCTAAGGCATTTTCGGAAGAGTCGATTTTTGGTAAATTTTGTAAGGACCGTAGCTGTCGGCGCAGATGACCCCGGTCCTGGAAAAAAATAAAGTCCTGAAATCTGCCAAAATGAGTTGGGGATATGCTCAATTTTCATTTAGGATCATTTCTAAGGCATTTTCGGAAGAGTCGATTTTTTGTAAATTTTGTAAGGACCGTACCTGTCGGCGCCGATGACCCCGGTCCTAGAAAAAAAGAAAGTCCTGAAATCTGCCAAAATGAGTTGGGGATATGCTAAATTTTCATTTAGGATTATTTCCTAAGGCATTTTCGGAAGAGTCGATTTTTTGTAAATTTTGTAAGGACCGTACCTGTCGGCACCGATGACCCCGGTCCTGGAAAAAAAGAAAGTCCTGAAATCTGCCAAAATGAGTTGGGGATATGCTAAATTTTCATTTAGAATCATTTCTAAGGCATTTTCGGAAGAGTCAATTTTTTGTAAATTTTGTAAGGACCGTACCTGTCGGCGCCGATGACCGCGGTCCTGGAAAAAAAGAATGTCCGGAAATCTGCCAAAATGAGTTGGGGATATGCTAAATTTTCATTTAGGATCATTTCTAAGGCATTTTCGGAAGAGTCAATTTTTGGTAAATTTTGTAAGGACCGTAGCTGTCGGCGCAGATGACCCCGATCCTGGAAAAAAATAAAGTCCTGAAATCTGCCAAAATGAGTTGGGGATATGCTAAATTTTCATTTAGGATCATTTCTAAGGCATTTTCGGAAGAGTCGATTTTTGGTAAATTTTGTAAGGACCGTACCTGTCGGCGCCGATGACCCCGGTCCTAGAAAAAAAGAAAGTCCTGAAATCTGCCAAAATGAGTTGGGGATATGCTACATTTTCATTTAGGATTATTTCTAAGGCATTTTCGGAAGAGTCGATTTTTTTGTAAATTTTGTAAGGACCGTACCTGTCGGCGCCAAAGACCCCGGTCCTGGAAAAAAAGAAAGTCCTGAAATCTGCCAAAATGAGTTGGGGATATGCTAAATTTTCATTTAGGATCATTTCTAAGGCATTTTCGGAAGAGTCAATTTTTTGTAAATTTTGTAAGGACCGTACCTGTCGGCGCCGATGACCCCGGTCCTGGAAAAAAAGAAAGTCCGGAAATCTGCCAAAATAAGTTGGGGATATGCTAAATTTTCATTTAGGATCATTTCTAAGGCATTTTCGGAAGAGTCAATTTTTGGTAAATTTTGTAAGGACCGTACCTGTCGCGCCGATGACCCCGGTCCTGGAAAAAAAGAAAGTCCTCAAATCTGCCAAAATGAGTTGTGGATATGCTAAATTTTCATTTAGGATTATTTCTAAGGCATTTTCGGAAGAGTTGATTTTTTGTAAATTTTGTAAGGACCGTACCTGTCGGCGCCGATGACCCCGGTCCTGGAAAAAAAGAAAGTCCTGAAATCTGCCAAAATGAGTTGGGGATATGCTAAATTTTCATTTAGGATCATTTCTAAGGCATTTTTGGAAGAGTCAATTTTTTGTAAATTTTGTAAGGACCGTACCTGTCGGCACCGATGACCCCGGTCCTGGAAAAAAAAAAAGTCCTGAAATCTGCCAAAATGAGTTGTGGATATGCCAAATTTTCATTTAGGATCATTTCTAAGGCATTTTCGGAAGAGTCGATTTTTTGTAAATTTTGTAAGGACCGTACCTGTCGGCGCCGATGACCCCGGTCCTGGAAAAAAAGAAAGTCCTGAAATCTGCCAAAATGAGTTGGGGATATGCTACATTTTCATTTAGGATTATTTCTAAGGCATTTTCGGAAGAGTCGATTTTTGGTAAATTTTGTAAGGACCGTACCTGTCGGCACCGATGACCCCGGTCCTGGAAAAAAAGAAAGTCCTGAAATCTGCCAAAATGAGTTGTGGATATGCCAAATTTTCATTTAGGATCATTTCTAAGGCATTTTCGGAAGAGTCGATTTTTTGTAAATTTTGTAAGGACCGTACCTGTCGGCGCCGATGACCCCGGTCCTGGAAAAAAAGAAAGTCCTCAAATCTGCCAAAATGAGTTGGGGATATGCTAAATTTTCATTTAGGATCATTTCTAAGGCATTTTCGGAAGAGTCGATTTTTTGTAAATTTTGTAAGGACCGTACCTGTCGGCGCCGATGACCCCGGTCCTGGAAAAAAAGAAAGTCCTGAAATCTGCCAAAATGAGTTGGGGATATGCTACATTTTCATTTAGGATTATTTCTAAGGCATTTTCGGAAGAGTCGATTTTTGGTAAATTTTGTAAGGACCGTAGCTGTCGGCGCAGATGACCCCGGTCCTGGAAAAAAATAAAGTCCTGAAATCTGCCAAAATGAGTTGGGGATATGCTAAATTTTCATTTAGGATCATTTCTAAGGCATTTTCGGAAGAGTCGATTTTTTGTAAATTTTGTAAGGACCGTACCTGTCGGCGCCGATGACCCCGGTCCTAGAAAAAAAGAAAGTCCTGAAATCTGCCAAAATGAGTTGGGGATATGCTACATTTTCATTTAGGATTATTTCTAAGGCATTTTCGGAAGAGTCGATTTTTTTGTAAAATTTGTAAGGACCGTACCTGTCGGCGCCGATGACCCCGGTCCTGGAAAAAAAGAAAGTCCTGAAATCTGCCAAAATGAGTTGGGGATATGCTAAATTTTCATTTAGGATTATTTCTAAGGCATTTTCGGAAGAGTCAATTTTTTGTAAATTTTGTAAGGACCGTACCTGTCGGCGCCGATGACCCCGGTCCTGGAAAAAAGGAAAGTCCTGAAATCTGCCAAAATGAGTTGGGGATATGCTAAATTTTCATTTAGGATCATTTCTAAGGCATTTTCGGAAGAGTCGATTTTTTGTAAATTTTGTAAGGACCGTACCTGTCGGCACCGATGACCCCGGTCCTGGAAAAAAAGAAAGTCCTGAAATCTGCCAAATGAGTTGGGGATATGCTAAATTTTCATTTAGGATCATTTCTAAGGCATTTTCGGAAGAGTCGATTTTTTGTAAATTTTGTAAGGACCGTACCTGTCGGCGCAGATGACCCCGGTCCTAGAAAAAAAGAAAGTCCTGAAATCTGCCAAAATGAGTTGGAGATATGCTAAATTTTCATTTAGGATCATTTCTAAGGCATTTTCGGAAGAGTTGATTTTTTGTAAATTTTGTAAGGACCGTACCTGTCGGCGCCGATGACCCCGGTCCTAGAAAAAAAGAAAGTGCTGAAATCTGCCAAAATGAGTTGGGGATATGCTAAATTTTCATTTAGGATCATTTCTAAGGCATTTTCGGAAGAGTCAATTTTTTGGTAAATTTTGTAAGGACCGTACCTGTCGGCGCCGATGACCCCAGTCCTGGGAAAAAAAGAAAGTCCTGAAATCTGCCAAAATGAGTTGGGGATATGCTAAATTTTCATTTAGGATCATTTCTAAGGCATTTTCGGAAGAGTCGATTTTTTGTAAATTTTGTAAGGACCGTACCTGTCGGCGCCGATGACCCCGGTCCTAGAAAAAAGAAAGTCCTGAAATCTGCCAAAATGAGTTGGGGATATGCTACATTTTCATTTAGGATTATTTCTAAGGCATTTTCGGAAGAGTCAATTTTTTTGTAAATTTTGTAAGGACCGTACCTGTCGGCGCCGATGACCCCGGTCCTGGAAAAAAAGAAAGTCCTGAAATCTGCCAAAATGAGTTGGGGATATGCTAAATTTTCATTTAGGATTATTTCTAAGGCATTTTCGGAAGAGTCAATTTTTTGTAAATTTGGCGCCGATGACCCCGGTCCTGGAAAAAAAGAAAGTCCTGAAATCTGCCAAAATGAGTTGGGGATATGCTAAATTTTCATTTAGGATCATTTCTAAGGCATTTTCGGAAGAGTCGATTTTTTGTAAATTTTGTAAGGACCGTACCTGTCGGCGCCGATGACCCCGGTCCTGGAAAAAAAGAAAGTCCTGAAATCTGCCAAAATGAGTTGGGGATATGCTAAATTTTCATTTAGGATTATTTCTAAGGCATTTTCGGAAGAGTCAATTTTTTGTAAATTTTGTAAGGACCGTACCTGTCGGCGCCGATGACCCCGGTCCTGGAAAAAAAGAAAGTCCTGAAATCTGCCAAAATGAGTTGGGGATATGCTAAATTTTCATTTAGGATCATTTCTAAGGCATTTTCGGAAGAGTCGATTTTTTGTAAATTTTGTAAGGACCGTACCTGTCGGCGCCGATGACCCCGGTCCTAGAAAAAAAGAAAGTGCTGAAATCTGCCAAAATGAGTTGGGGATATGCTAAATTTTCATTTAGGATCATTTCTAAGGCATTTTCGGAAGAGTCAATTTTTTGGTAAATTTTGTAAGGACCGTACCTGTCGGCGCCGATGACCCCAGTCCTGGGAAAAAAAGAAAGTCCTGAAATCTGCCAAAATGAGTTGGGGATATGCTAAATTTTCATTTAGGATCATTTCTAAGGCATTTTCGGAAGAGTCGATTTTTTGTAAATTTTGTAAGGACCGTACCTGTCGGCGCCGATGACCCCGGTCCTAGAAAAAAGAAAGTCCTGAAATCTGCCAAAATGAGTTGGGGATATGCTACATTTTCATTTAGGATTATTTCTAAGGCATTTTCGGAAGAGTCAATTTTTTTGTAAATTTTGTAAGGACCGTACCTGTCGGCGCCGATGACCCCGGTCCTGGAAAAAAAGAAAGTCCTGAAATCTGCCAAAATGAGTTGGGGATATGCTAAATTTTCATTTAGGATTATTTCTAAGGCATTTTCGGAAGAGTCAATTTTTTGTAAATTTTGTAAGGACCGTACCTGTCGGCGCCGATGACCCCGGTCCTGGAAAAAAAGAAAGTCCTGAAATCTGCCAAAATGAGTTGGGGATATGCTAAATTTTCATTTAGGATCATTTCTAAGGCATTTTCGGAAGAGTCGATTTTTTGTAAATTTTGTAAGGACCGTACCTGTCGGCGCCGATGACCCCGGTCCTGGAAAAAAAGAAAGTCCTGAAATCTGCCAAAATGAGTTGGGGATATGCTAAATTTTCATTTAGGATTATTTCTAAGGCATTTTCGGAAGAGTCAATTTTTTGTAAATTTTGTAAGGACCGTACCTGTCGGCGCCGATGACCCCGGTCCTGGAAAAAAAGAAAGTCCTGAAATCTGCCAAAATGAGTTGGGGATATGCTAAATTTTCATTTAGGATCATTTCTAAGGCATTTTCGGAAGAGTCGATTTTTTGTAAATTTTGTAAGGACCGTACCTGTCGGCGCCGATGACCCCGGTCCTGGAAAAAAAGAAAGTCCTGAAATCTGCCAAAATGAGTTGGGGATATGCTAAATTTTCATTTAGGATCATTTCTAAGGCATTTTCGGAAGAGTCAATTTTTTGTAAATTTTGTAAGGACCGTACCTGTCGGCACCGATGACCCCGGTCCTGGAAAAAAAGAAAGTCCTGAAATCTGCCAAAATGAGTTGGGGATATGCTAAATTTTCATTTCGGATCATTTCTAAGGCATTTTCGGAAGAGTCAATTTTTTGTAAATTTTGTAGCATATCCCCAACTCATTTTGGCAGATTTCAGGACTTTCTTTTTTTCTAGGACCGGGGTCATCGGCGCCGACAGGTACGGTCTAGGATTATTTCTAAGGCATTTTCGGAAGAGTCGATTTTTTGTAAATTTTGTAAGGACCGTACCTGTCGGCGCCGATGACCCCGGTCCTGGAAAAAAAGAAAGTCCTGAAATCTGCCAAAATGAGTTGGGGATATGCTAAATTTTCATTTCGGATCATTTCTAAGGCATTTTCGGAAGAGTCAATTTTTTGTAAATTTTGTAAGGACCGTACCTGTCGGCGCCGATGACCCCGGTCCTAGAAAAAAAGAAAGTCCTGAAATCTGCCAAAATGAGTTGGGGATATGCTAAATTTTCATTTAGGATTATTTCTAAGGCATTTTCGGAAGAGTCAATTTTTTGTAAATTTTGTAAGGACCGTACCTGTCGGCGCCGATGACCCCGGTCCTGGAAAAAAAGAAAGTCCTGAAATCTGCCAAAATGAGTTGGGGATATGCTAAATTTTCATTTAGGATTATTTCTAAGGCATTTTCGGAAGAGTCAATTTTTTTGTAAATTTTGTAAGGACCGTACCTGTCGGCGCCGATGACCCCGGTCCTGGAAAAAAAGAAAGTCCTGAAATCTGCCAAAATGAGTTGGGGATATGCTAAATTTTCATTTAGGATTATTTCTAAGGCATTTTCGGAAGAGTCAATTTTTTGTAAATTTTGTAAGGACCGTACCTGTCGGCGCCGATGACCCCGGTCCTGGAAAAAAAGAAAGTCCTGAAATCTGCCAAAATGAGTTGGGGATATGCTAAATTTTCATTTAGGATCATTTCTAAGGCATTTTCGGAAGAGTCGATTTTTTGTAAATTTTGTAAGGACCGTACCTGTCGGCGCCGATGACCCCGGTCCTGGAAAAAAAGAAAGTCCTGAAATCTGCCAAAATGAGTTGGGGATATGCTAAATTTTCATTTAGGATTATTTCTAAGGCATTTTCGGAAGAGTCAATTTTTTGTAAATTTTGTAAGGACCGTACCTGTCGGCGCCGATGACCCCGGTCCTGGAAAAAAAGAAAGTCCTGAAATCTGCCAAAATGAGTTGGGGATATGCTAAATTTTCATTTAGGATCATTTCTAAGGCATTTTCGGAAGAGTCGATTTTTTGTAAATTTTGTAAGGACCGTACCTGTCGGCGCCGATGACCCCGGTCCTGGAAAAAAAGAAAGTCCTGAAATCTGCCAAAATGAGTTGGGGATATGCTAAATTTTCATTTAGGATCATTTCTAAGGCATTTTCGGAAGAGTCAATTTTTTGTAAATTTTGTAAGGACCGTACCTGTCGGCACCGATGACCCCGGTCCTGGAAAAAAAGAAAGTCCTGAAATCTGCCAAAATGAGTTGGGGATATGCTAAATTTTCATTTCGGATCATTTCTAAGGCATTTTCGGAAGAGTCAATTTTTTTGTAAATTTTGTAAGGACCGTACCTGTCGGCGCCGATGACCCCGGTCCTGGAAAAAAAGAAAGTCCTGAAATCTGCCAAAATGAGTTGGGGATATGCTAAATTTTCATTTCGGATCATTTCTAAGGCATTTTCGGAAGAGTCAATTTTTTGTAAATTTTGTAGCATATCCCCAACTCATTTTGGCAGATTTCAGGACTTTCTTTTTTTCTAGGACCGGGGTCATCGGCGCCGACAGGTACGGTCTAGGATTATTTCTAAGGCATTTTCGGAAGAGTCGATTTTTTGTAAATTTTGTAAGGACCGTACCTGTCGGCGCCGATGACCCCGGTCCTGGAAAAAAAGAAAGTCCTGAAATCTGCCAAAATGAGTTGGGGATATGCTAAATTTTCATTTCGGATCATTTCTAAGGCATTTTCGGAAGAGTCAATTTTTTGTAAATTTTGTAAGGACCGTACCTGTCGGCGCCGATGACCCCGGTCCTGGAAAAAAAGAAAGTCCTGAAATCTGCCAAAATGAGTTGGGGATATGCTAAATTTTCATTTAGGATCATTTCTAAGGCATTTTCGGAAGAGTCGATTTTTTGTAAATTTTGTAAGGACCGTACCTGTCGGCACCGATGACCCCGGTCCTGGAAAAAAAGAAAGTCCTGAAATCTGCCAAATGAGTTGGGGATATGCTAAATTTTCATTTAGGATCATTTCTAAGGCATTTTCGGAAGAGTCAATTTTTTGTAAATTTTGTAAGGACCGTACCTGTCGGCGCCGATGACCCCGGTCCTGGAAAAAAAGAAAGTCCTGAAATCTGCCAAAATGAGTTGGGGATATGCTAAATTTTCATTTAGGATTATTTCTAAGGCATTTTCGGAAGAGTCAATTTTTTGTAAATTTTGTAAGGACCGTACCTGTCGGCGCCGATGACCCCGGTCCTGGAAAAAAAGAAAGTCCTGAAATCTGCCAAAATGAGTTGGGGATATGCTAAATTTTCATTTAGGATCATTTCTAAGGCATTTTCGGAAGAGTCGATTTTTTGTAAATTTTGTAAGGACCGTACCTGTCGGCGCCGATGACCCCGGTCCTGGAAAAAAAGAAAGTCCTGAAATCTGCCAAAATGAGTTGGGGATATGCTAAATTTTCATTTAGGATCATTTCTAAGGCATTTTCGGAAGAGTCAATTTTTTGTAAATTTTGTAAGGACCGTACCTGTCGGCACCGATGACCCCGGTCCTGGAAAAAAAGAAAGTCCTGAAATCTGCCAAAATGAGTTGGGGATATGCTAAATTTTCATTTCGGATCATTTCTAAGGCATTTTCGGAAGAGTCAATTTTTTTGTAAATTTTGTAAGGACCGTACCTGTCGGCGCCGATGACCCCGGTCCTGGAAAAAAAGAAAGTCCTGAAATCTGCCAAAATGAGTTGGGGATATGCTAAATTTTCATTTCGGATCATTTCTAAGGCATTTTCGGAAGAGTCAATTTTTTGGAAATTTTGTAGCATATCCCCAACTAATTTTGGCAGATTTCAGGACTTTCTTTTTTTCTAGGACCGGGGTCATCGGCGCCGACAGGTACGGTCTAGGATTATTTCTAAGGCATTTTCGGAAGAGTCGATTTTTTGTAAATTTTGTAAGGACCGTACCTGTCGGCGCCGATGACCCCGGTCCTGGAAAAAAAGAAAGTCCTGAAATCTGCCAAAATGAGTTGGGGATATGCTAAATTTTCATTTCGGATCATTTCTAAGGCATTTTCGGAAGAGTCAATTTTTTGTAAATTTTGTAAGGACCGTACCTGTCGGCGCCGATGACCCCGGTCCTGGAAAAAAAGAAAGTCCTGAAATCTGCCAAAATGAGTTGGGGATATGCTAAATTTTCATTTAGGATCATTTCTAAGGCATTTTCGGAAGAGTCGATTTTTTGTAAATTTTGTAAGGACCGTACCTGTCGGCACCGATGACCCCGGTCCTGGAAAAAAAGAAAGTCCTGAAATCTGCCAAATGAGTTGGGGATATGCTAAATTTTCATTTAGGATCATTTCTAAGGCATTTTCGGAAGAGTCGATTTTTTGTAAATTTTGTAAGGACCGTACCTGTCGGCGCAGATGACCCCGGTCCTAGAAAAAAAGAAAGTCCTGAAATCTGCCAAAATGAGTTGGAGATATGCTATATTTTCATTTAGGATCATTTCTAAGGCATTTTCGGAAGAGTTGATTTTTTGTAAATTTTGTAAGGACCGTACCTGTCGGCGCCGATGACCCCGGTCCTGGAAAAAAAGAAAGTCCTGAAATCTGCCAAAATGAGTTGGGGATATGCTAAATTTTCATTTAGGATCATTTCTAAGGCATTTTTCGGAAGAGTTGATTTTTTGTAAATTTTGTAAGGACCGTACCTGTCGGCGCCGATGACCCCGGTCCTAGAAAAAAAGAAAGTCCTGAAATCTGCCAAAATGAGTTGGGGATATGCTAAATTTTCATTTAGGATTATTTCTAAGGCATTTTCGGAAGAGTCGATTTTTTGTAAATTTTGTAAGGACCGTACCTGTCGGCGCCGATGACCCCGGTCCTGGAAAAAAAGAAAGTCCTGAAATCTGCCAAAATGAGTTGGGGATATGCTACATTTTCATTTAGGATTATTTCTAAGGCATTTTCGGAAGAGTCGATTTTTTGTAAATTTTGTAAGGACCGTACCTGTCGGCGCCGATGACCCCGGTCCTGGAAAAAAAGAAAGTCCTGAAATCTGCCAAATGAGTTGGGGATATGCTAAATTTTCATTTAGGATCATTTCTAAGGCATTTTCGGAAGAGTCGATTTTTTGTAAATTTTGTAAGGACCGTACCTGTCGGCGCCGATGACCCCGGTCCTGGAAAAAAAGAAAGTCCTGAAATCTGCCAAAATGAGTTGGGGATATGCTAAATTTTCATTTCGGATCATTTTTAAGGCATTTTCGGAAGAGTCAATTTTTTGTAAATTTTGTAAGGACCGTACCTGTCGGCGCCGATGACCCCGGTCCTAGAAAAAAAGAAAGTGCTGAAATCTGCCAAAATGAGTTGGGGATATGCTAAATTTTCATTTAGGATCATTTCTAAGGCATTTTCGGAAGAGTCAATTTTTTGGTAAATTTTGTAAGGACCGTACCTGTCGGCGCCGATGACCCCAGTCCTGGGAAAAAAAGAAAGTCCTGAAATCTGCCAAAATGAGTTGGGGATATGCTAAATTTTCATTTAGGATCATTTCTAAGGCATTTTCGGAAGAGTCGATTTTTTGTAAATTTTGTAAGGACCGTACCTGTCGGCGCCGATGACCCCGGTCCTAGAAAAAAGAAAGTCCTGAAATCTGCCAAAATGAGTTGGGGATATGCTACATTTTCATTTAGGATTATTTCTAAGGCATTTTCGGAAGAGTCAATTTTTTGTAAATTTTGTAAGGACCGTACCTGTCGGCGCCGATGACCCCGGTCCTGGAAAAAAAGACAGTCCTGAAATCTGCCAAAATGAGTTGGGGATATGCTAAATTTTCATTTAGGATCATTTCTAAGGCATTTTCGGAAGAGTCGATTTTTTGTAAATTTTGTAAGGACCGTACCTGTCGGCGCAGATGACCCCGGTCCTAGAAAAAAAGAAAGTCCTGAAATCTGCCAAAATGAGTTGGAGATATGCTAAATTTTCATTTAGGATCATTTCTAAGGCATTTTCGGAAGAGTTGATTTTTTGTAAATTTTGTAAGGACCGTACCTGTCGGCGCCGATGACCCCGGTCCTGGAAAAAAAGAAAGTCCTGAAATCTGCCAAAATGAGTTGGGGATACGCTAAATTTTCATTTAGGATCATTTCTACGGCATTTTTCGGAAGAGTCGATTTTTTGTAAATTTTGTAAGGACCGTACCTGTCGGCGCCGATGACCCCGGTCCTGGAAAAAAAGAAAGTCCTGAAATCTGCCAAAATGAGTTTGGGATATGCTAAATTTTCATTTAGGATCATTTCTAAGGCATTTTCGGAAGAGTCGATTTTTTGTAAATTTTGTAAGGACCGTACCTGTCGGCGCCGATGACCCCGGTCCTAGAAAAAAAGAAAGTCCTGAAATCTGCCAAAATGAGTTGGAGATATGCTAAATTTTCATTTAGGATCATTTCTAAGGCATTTTCGGAAGAGTTGATTTTTTGTAAATTTTGTAAGGACCGTACCTGTCGGCGCCGATGACCCCGGTCCTGGAAAAAAAGAAAGTCCTGAAATCTGCCAAAATGAGTTGGGGATATGCTAAATTTTCATTTAGGATCATTTCTAAGGCATTTTCGGAAGAGTCGATTTTTTGTAAATTTTGTAAGGACCGTACCTGTCGGCGCCGATGACCCCGGTCCTGGAAAAAAAGAAAGTCCTGAAATCTGCCAAAATGAGTTGGGGATATGCTACATTTTCATTTAGGATTATTTCTAAGGCATTTTCGGAAGAGTCGATTTTTGGTAAATTTTGTAAGGACCGTAGCTGTCGGCGCAGATGACCCCGGTCCTGGAAAAAAATAAAGTCCTGAAATCTGCCAAAATGAGTTGGGGATATGCTAAATTTTCATTTAGGATCATTTCTAAGGCATTTTCGGAAGAGTCGATTTTTTGGTAAATTTTGTAAGGACCGTAGCTGTCGGCGCAGATGACCCCGGTCGTGGAAAAAAATAAAGTCCTGAAATCTGCCAAAATGAGTTGGGGATATGCTAAATTTTCATTTAGTATCATTTCTAAGGCATTTTCGGAAGAGTCGATTTTTTGTAAATTTGGTAAGGACCGTACCTGTCGGCGCCGATGACCCCGGTCCTGGAAAAAAAGAAAGTCCTGAAATCTGCCAAAATGAGTTGGGGATATGCTAAATTTTCATTTAGGATCATTTCTAAGGCATTTTCGGAAGAGTTGATTTTTTGTAAATTTTGTAAGGACCGTACCTGTCGGCGCCGATGACCCCGGTCCTGGAAAAAAAGAAAGTCCTGAAATCTGCCAAAATGAGTTGGGGATACGCTAAATTTTCATTTAGGATCATTTCTACGGCATTTTTCGGAAGAGTCGATTTTTTGTAAATTTTGTAAGGACCGTACCTGTCGGCGCCGATGACCCCGGTCCTGGAAAAAAAGAAAGTCCTGAAATCTGCCAAAATGAGTTTGGGATATGCTAAATTTTCATTTAGGATCATTTCTAAGGCATTTTCGGAAGAGTCGATTTTTTGTAAATTTTGTAAGGACCGTACCTGTCGGCGCCGATGACCCCGGTCCTAGAAAAAAAGAAAGTCCTGAAATCTGCCAAAATGAGTTGGAGATATGCTAAATTTTCATTTAGGATCATTTCTAAGGCATTTTCGGAAGAGTTGATTTTTTGTAAATTTTGTAAGGACCGTACCTGTCGGCGCCGATGACCCCGGTCCTGGAAAAAAAGAAAGTCCTGAAATCTGCCAAAATGAGTTGGGGATATGCTAAATTTTCATTTAGGATCATTTCTAAGGCATTTTCGGAAGAGTCGATTTTTTGTAAATTTTGTAAGGACCGTACCTGTCGGCGCCGATGACCCCGGTCCTGGAAAAAAAGAAAGTCCTGAAATCTGCCAAAATGAGTTGGGGATATGCTACATTTTCATTTAGGATTATTTCTAAGGCATTTTCGGAAGAGTCGATTTTTGGTAAATTTTGTAAGGACCGTAGCTGTCGGCGCAGATGACCCCGGTCCTGGAAAAAAATAAAGTCCTGAAATCTGCCAAAATGAGTTGGGGATATGCTAAATTTTCATTTAGGATCATTTCTAAGGCATTTTCGGAAGAGTCGATTTTTGGTAAATTTTGTAAGGACCGTAGCTGTCGGCGCAGATGACCCCGGTCGTGGAAAAAAATAAAGTCCTGAAATCTGCCAAAATGAGTTGGGGATATGCTAAATTTTCATTTAGTATCATTTCTAAGGCATTTTCGGAAGAGTCAATTTTTTTGTAAATTTTGTAAGGACCGTACCTGTCGGCGCCGATGACCCCGGTCCTGGAAAAAAAGAAAGTCCTGAAATCTGCCAAAATGAGTTGGGGATATGCTAAATTTTCATTTCGGATCATTTCTAAGGCATTTTCGGAAGAGTCAATTTTTTGTAAATTTTGTAGCATATCCCCAACTCATTTTGGCAGATTTCAGGACTTTCTTTTTTTCTAGGACCGGGGTCATCGGCGCCGACAGGTACGGTCTAGGATTATTTCTAAGGCATTTTCGGAAGAGTCGATTTTTTGTAAATTTTGTAAGGACCGTACCTGTCGGCGCCGATGACCCCGGTCCTGGAAAAAAAGAAAGTCCTGAAATCTGCCAAAATGAGTTGGGGATATGCTAAATTTTCATTTCGGATCATTTCTAAGGCATTTTCGGAAGAGTCAATTTTTTGTAAATTTTGTAAGGACCGTACCTGTCGGCGCCGATGACCCCGGTCCTGGAAAAAAAGAAAGTCCTGAAATCTGCCAAAATGAGTTGGGGATATGCTAAATTTTCATTTAGGATCATTTCTAAGGCATTTTCGGAAGAGTCGATTTTTTGTAAATTTTGTAAGGACCGTACCTGTCGGCACCGATGACCCCGGTCCTGGAAAAAAAGAAAGTCCTGAAATCTGCCAAATGAGTTGGGGATATGCTAAATTTTCATTTAGGATCATTTCTAAGGCATTTTCGGAAGAGTCAATTTTTTGTAAATTTTGTAAGGACCGTACCTGTCGGCGCCGATGACCCCGGTCCTGGAAAAAAAGAAAGTCCTGAAATCTGCCAAAATGAGTTGGGGATATGCTAAATTTTCATTTAGGATTATTTCTAAGGCATTTTCGGAAGAGTCAATTTTTTGTAAATTTTGTAAGGACCGTACCTGTCGGCGCCGATGACCCCGGTCCTGGAAAAAAAGAAAGTCCTGAAATCTGCCAAAATGAGTTGGGGATATGCTAAATTTTCATTTAGGATCATTTCTAAGGCATTTTCGGAAGAGTCGATTTTTTGTAAATTTTGTAAGGACCGTACCTGTCGGCGCCGATGACCCCGGTCCTGGAAAAAAAGAAAGTCCTGAAATCTGCCAAAATGAGTTGGGGATATGCTAAATTTTCATTTAGGATCATTTCTAAGGCATTTTCGGAAGAGTCAATTTTTTGTAAATTTTGTAAGGACCGTACCTGTCGGCACCGATGACCCCGGTCCTGGAAAAAAAGAAAGTCCTGAAATCTGCCAAAATGAGTTGGGGATATGCTAAATTTTCATTTCGGATCATTTCTAAGGCATTTTCGGAAGAGTCAATTTTTTTGTAAATTTTGTAAGGACCGTACCTGTCGGCGCCGATGACCCCGGTCCTGGAAAAAAAGAAAGTCCTGAAATCTGCCAAAATGAGTTGGGGATATGCTAAATTTTCATTTCGGATCATTTCTAAGGCATTTTCGGAAGAGTCAATTTTTTGGAAATTTTGTAGCATATCCCCAACTAATTTTGGCAG
Organism: Henricia sp. BOLD:AAB3569; assembly: GCA_037783545.1. Lineage (NCBI taxonomy): Eukaryota > Metazoa > Echinodermata > Asteroidea > Spinulosida > Echinasteridae > Henricia > Henricia sp. BOLD:AAB3569. The sequence goes on along the minus strand of JBBELK010000099.1, from coordinate 1,564,179 downwards.
ATTTCAGGACTTTCTTTTTTTCTAGGACCGGGGTCATCGGCGCCGACAGGTACGGTCTAGGATTATTTCTAAGGCATTTTCGGAAGAGTCGATTTTTTGTAAATTTTGTAAGGACCGTACCTGTCGGCGCCGATGACCCCGGTCCTGGAAAAAAAGAAAGTCCTGAAATCTGCCAAAATGAGTTGGGGATATGCTAAATTTTCATTTCGGATCATTTCTAAGGCATTTTCGGAAGAGTCAATTTTTTGTAAATTTTGTAAGGACCGTACCTGTCGGCGCCGATGACCCCGGTCCTGGAAAAAAAGAAAGTCCTGAAATCTGCCAAAATGAGTTGGGGATATGCTAAATTTTCATTTAGGATCATTTCTAAGGCATTTTCGGAAGAGTCGATTTTTTGTAAATTTTGTAAGGACCGTACCTGTCGGCACCGATGACCCCGGTCCTGGAAAAAAAGAAAGTCCTGAAATCTGCCAAATGAGTTGGGGATATGCTAAATTTTCATTTAGGATCATTTCTAAGGCATTTTCGGAAGAGTCGATTTTTTGTAAATTTTGTAAGGACCGTACCTGTCGGCGCAGATGACCCCGGTCCTAGAAAAAAAGAAAGTCCTGAAATCTGCCAAAATGAGTTGGAGATATGCTATATTTTCATTTAGGATCATTTCTAAGGCATTTTCGGAAGAGTTGATTTTTTGTAAATTTTGTAAGGACCGTACCTGTCGGCGCCGATGACCCCGGTCCTGGAAAAAAAGAAAGTCCTGAAATCTGCCAAAATGAGTTGGGGATATGCTAAATTTTCATTTAGGATCATTTCTAAGGCATTTTTCGGAAGAGTTGATTTTTTGTAAATTTTGTAAGGACCGTACCTGTCGGCGCCGATGACCCCGGTCCTAGAAAAAAAGAAAGTCCTGAAATCTGCCAAAATGAGTTGGGGATATGCTAAATTTTCATTTAGGATTATTTCTAAGGCATTTTCGGAAGAGTCGATTTTTTGTAAATTTTGTAAGGACCGTACCTGTCGGCGCCGATGACCCCGGTCCTGGAAAAAAAGAAAGTCCTGAAATCTGCCAAAATGAGTTGGGGATATGCTACATTTTCATTTAGGATTATTTCTAAGGCATTTTCGGAAGAGTCGATTTTTTGTAAATTTTGTAAGGACCGTACCTGTCGGCGCCGATGACCCCGGTCCTGGAAAAAAAGAAAGTCCTGAAATCTGCCAAATGAGTTGGGGATATGCTAAATTTTCATTTAGGATCATTTCTAAGGCATTTTCGGAAGAGTCGATTTTTTGTAAATTTTGTAAGGACCGTACCTGTCGGCGCCGATGACCCCGGTCCTGGAAAAAAAGAAAGTCCTGAAATCTGCCAAAATGAGTTGGGGATATGCTAAATTTTCATTTCGGATCATTTTTAAGGCATTTTCGGAAGAGTCAATTTTTTGTAAATTTTGTAAGGACCGTACCTGTCGGCGCCGATGACCCCGGTCCTAGAAAAAAAGAAAGTGCTGAAATCTGCCAAAATGAGTTGGGGATATGCTAAATTTTCATTTAGGATCATTTCTAAGGCATTTTCGGAAGAGTCAATTTTTTGGTAAATTTTGTAAGGACCGTACCTGTCGGCGCCGATGACCCCAGTCCTGGGAAAAAAAGAAAGTCCTGAAATCTGCCAAAATGAGTTGGGGATATGCTAAATTTTCATTTAGGATCATTTCTAAGGCATTTTCGGAAGAGTCGATTTTTTGTAAATTTTGTAAGGACCGTACCTGTCGGCGCCGATGACCCCGGTCCTAGAAAAAAGAAAGTCCTGAAATCTGCCAAAATGAGTTGGGGATATGCTACATTTTCATTTAGGATTATTTCTAAGGCATTTTCGGAAGAGTCAATTTTTTGTAAATTTTGTAAGGACCGTACCTGTCGGCGCCGATGACCCCGGTCCTGGAAAAAAAGACAGTCCTGAAATCTGCCAAAATGAGTTGGGGATATGCTAAATTTTCATTTAGGATCATTTCTAAGGCATTTTCGGAAGAGTCGATTTTTTGTAAATTTTGTAAGGACCGTACCTGTCGGCGCAGATGACCCCGGTCCTAGAAAAAAAGAAAGTCCTGAAATCTGCCAAAATGAGTTGGAGATATGCTAAATTTTCATTTAGGATCATTTCTAAGGCATTTTCGGAAGAGTTGATTTTTTGTAAATTTTGTAAGGACCGTACCTGTCGGCGCCGATGACCCCGGTCCTGGAAAAAAAGAAAGTCCTGAAATCTGCCAAAATGAGTTGGGGATACGCTAAATTTTCATTTAGGATCATTTCTACGGCATTTTTCGGAAGAGTCGATTTTTTGTAAATTTTGTAAGGACCGTACCTGTCGGCGCCGATGACCCCGGTCCTGGAAAAAAAGAAAGTCCTGAAATCTGCCAAAATGAGTTTGGGATATGCTAAATTTTCATTTAGGATCATTTCTAAGGCATTTTCGGAAGAGTCGATTTTTTGTAAATTTTGTAAGGACCGTACCTGTCGGCGCCGATGACCCCGGTCCTAGAAAAAAAGAAAGTCCTGAAATCTGCCAAAATGAGTTGGAGATATGCTAAATTTTCATTTAGGATCATTTCTAAGGCATTTTCGGAAGAGTTGATTTTTTGTAAATTTTGTAAGGACCGTACCTGTCGGCGCCGATGACCCCGGTCCTGGAAAAAAAGAAAGTCCTGAAATCTGCCAAAATGAGTTGGGGATATGCTAAATTTTCATTTAGGATCATTTCTAAGGCATTTTCGGAAGAGTCGATTTTTTGTAAATTTTGTAAGGACCGTACCTGTCGGCGCCGATGACCCCGGTCCTGGAAAAAAAGAAAGTCCTGAAATCTGCCAAAATGAGTTGGGGATATGCTACATTTTCATTTAGGATTATTTCTAAGGCATTTTCGGAAGAGTCGATTTTTGGTAAATTTTGTAAGGACCGTAGCTGTCGGCGCAGATGACCCCGGTCCTGGAAAAAAATAAAGTCCTGAAATCTGCCAAAATGAGTTGGGGATATGCTAAATTTTCATTTAGGATCATTTCTAAGGCATTTTCGGAAGAGTCGATTTTTTGGTAAATTTTGTAAGGACCGTAGCTGTCGGCGCAGATGACCCCGGTCGTGGAAAAAAATAAAGTCCTGAAATCTGCCAAAATGAGTTGGGGATATGCTAAATTTTCATTTAGTATCATTTCTAAGGCATTTTCGGAAGAGTCGATTTTTTGTAAATTTGGTAAGGACCGTACCTGTCGGCGCCGATGACCCCGGTCCTGGAAAAAAAGAAAGTCCTGAAATCTGCCAAAATGAGTTGGGGATATGCTAAATTTTCATTTAGGATCATTTCTAAGGCATTTTCGGAAGAGTTGATTTTTTGTAAATTTTGTAAGGACCGTACCTGTCGGCGCCGATGACCCCGGTCCTGGAAAAAAAGAAAGTCCTGAAATCTGCCAAAATGAGTTGGGGATACGCTAAATTTTCATTTAGGATCATTTCTACGGCATTTTTCGGAAGAGTCGATTTTTTGTAAATTTTGTAAGGACCGTACCTGTCGGCGCCGATGACCCCGGTCCTGGAAAAAAAGAAAGTCCTGAAATCTGCCAAAATGAGTTTGGGATATGCTAAATTTTCATTTAGGATCATTTCTAAGGCATTTTCGGAAGAGTCGATTTTTTGTAAATTTTGTAAGGACCGTACCTGTCGGCGCCGATGACCCCGGTCCTAGAAAAAAAGAAAGTCCTGAAATCTGCCAAAATGAGTTGGAGATATGCTAAATTTTCATTTAGGATCATTTCTAAGGCATTTTCGGAAGAGTTGATTTTTTGTAAATTTTGTAAGGACCGTACCTGTCGGCGCCGATGACCCCGGTCCTGGAAAAAAAGAAAGTCCTGAAATCTGCCAAAATGAGTTGGGGATATGCTAAATTTTCATTTAGGATCATTTCTAAGGCATTTTCGGAAGAGTCGATTTTTTGTAAATTTTGTAAGGACCGTACCTGTCGGCGCCGATGACCCCGGTCCTGGAAAAAAAGAAAGTCCTGAAATCTGCCAAAATGAGTTGGGGATATGCTACATTTTCATTTAGGATTATTTCTAAGGCATTTTCGGAAGAGTCGATTTTTGGTAAATTTTGTAAGGACCGTAGCTGTCGGCGCAGATGACCCCGGTCCTGGAAAAAAATAAAGTCCTGAAATCTGCCAAAATGAGTTGGGGATATGCTAAATTTTCATTTAGGATCATTTCTAAGGCATTTTCGGAAGAGTCGATTTTTGGTAAATTTTGTAAGGACCGTAGCTGTCGGCGCAGATGACCCCGGTCGTGGAAAAAAATAAAGTCCTGAAATCTGCCAAAATGAGTTGGGGATATGCTAAATTTTCATTTAGTATCATTTCTAAGGCATTTTCGGAAGAGTCGATTTTTTGTAAATTTGGTAAGGACCGTACCTGTCGGCGCCGATGACCCCGGTCCTGGAAAAAAAGAAAGTCCTGAAATCTGCCAAAATGAGTTGGGGATATGCTAAATTTTCATTTAGGATCATTTCTAAGGCATTTTTGGAAGAGTCAATTTTTTGTAAATTTTGTAAGGACCGTACCTGTCGGCACCGATGACCCCGGTCCTGGAAAAAAAGAAAGTCCTGAAATCTGCCAAAATGAGTTGTGGATATGCCAAATTTTCATTTAGGATCATTTCTAAGGCATTTTCGGAAGAGTCAATTTTTTGTAAATTTTGTAAGGACCGTACCTGTCGGCGCCGATGACCCCGGTCCTGGAAAAAAAGAAAGTCCTGAAATCTGCCAAAATGAGTTGGGGATATGCTACATTTTTAATTTAGGATTATTTCTAAGGCATTTTCGGAAGAGTCGATTTTTGGTAAATTTTGTAAGGACCGTAGCTGTCGGCGCAGATGACCCCGATCCTGGAAAAAAATAAAGTCCTGAAATCTGCCAAAATGAGTTGGGGATATGCTAAATTTTCATTTAGGATCATTTCTAAGGCATTTTCGGAAGAGTCGATTTTTGGTAAATTTTGTAAGGACCGTACCTGTCGGCGCCGATGACCCCGGTCCTAGAAAAAAAGAAAGTCCTGAAATCTGCCAAAATGAGTTGGGGATATGCTACATTTTCATTTAGGATTATTTCTAAGGCATTTTCGGAAGAGTCGATTTTTTTGTAAATTTTGTAAGGACCGTACCTGTCGGCGCCGATGACCCCGGTCCTGGAAAAAAAGAAAGTCCTGAAATCTGCCAAAATGAGTTGGGGATATGCTAAATTTTCATTTAGGATCATTTCTAAGGCATTTTCGGAAGAGTCGATTTTTTGTAAATTTTGTAAGGACCGTACCTGTCGGCGCCGATGACCCCGGTCCTGGAAAAAAAGAAAGTCCTGAAATCTGCCAAAATGAATTGGGGATATGCTAAATTTTCATTTAGGATCATTTCTAAGGCATTTTCGGAAGAGTCGATTTTTTTTAAATTTTGTAAGGACCGTACCTGTCGGCGCCGATGACCCCGGTCCTGGAAAAAAAGAAAGTCCGGAAATCTGCCAAAATGAGTTGGGGATATGCTACATTTTCATTTAGGATTATTTCTAAGGCATTTTCGGAAGAGTCAATTTTTGGTAAATTTTGTAAGGACCGTAGCTGTCGGCGCAGATGACCCCGATCCTGGAAAAAAATAAAGTCCTGAAATCTGCCAAAATGAGTTGGGGATATGCTAAATTTTCATTTAGGATCATTTCTAAGGCATTTTCGGAAGAGTCGATTTTTGGTAAATTTTGTAAGGACCGTACCTGTCGGCGCCGATGACCCCGGTCCTAGAAAAAAAGAAAGTCCTGAAATCTGCCAAAATGAGTTGGGGATATGCTACATTTTCATTTAGGATTATTTCTAAGGCATTTTCGGAAGAGTCGATTTTTTTGTAAATTTTGTAAGGACCGTACCTGTCGGCGCCGATGACCCCGGTCCTGGAAAAAAAGAAAGTCCTGAAATCTGCCAAAATGAGTTGGGGATATGCTAAATTTTCATTTAGGATCATTTCTAAGGCATTTTCGGAAGAGTCGATTTTTTGTAAATTTTGTAAGGACCGTACCTGTCGGCGCCGATGACCCCGGTCCTGGAAAAAAAGAAAGTCCTGAAATCTGCCAAAATGAGTTGGGGATATGCTAAATTTTCATTTAGGATCATTTCTAAGGCATTTTCGGAAGAGTCGATTTTTTTTAAATTTTGTAAGGACCGTACCTGTCGGCGCCGATGACCCCGGTCCTGGAAAAAAAGAAAGTCCTGAAATCTGCCAAAATGAGTTGGGGATATGCTAAATTTTCATTTAGGATCATTTCTAAGGCATTTTTGGAAGAGTCAATTTTTTGTAAATTTTGTAAGGACCGTACCTGTCGGCACCGATGACCCCGGTCCTGGAAAAAAGAAAGTCCTGAAATCTGCCAAAATGAGTTGGGGATATGCTACATTTTCATTTAGGATTATTTCTAAGGCATTTTCGGAAGAGTCAATTTTTTTGTAAATTTTGTAAGGACCGTACCTGTCGGCGCCGATGACCCCGGTCCTGGAAAAAAAGAAAGTCCTGAAATCTGCCAAAATGAGTTGGGGATATGCTAAATTTTCATTTAGGATTATTTCTAAGGCATTTTCGGAAGAGTCAATATTTTGTAAATTTTGTAAGGACCGTACCTGTCGGCGCCGATGACCCCGGTCCTGGAAAAAAAGAAAGTCCTGAAATCTGCCAAAATGAGTTGGGGATATGCTACATTTTCATTTAGGATCATTTCTAAGGCATTTTCGGAAGAGTCGATTTTTTGTAAATTTTGTAAGGACCGTACCTGTCGGCACCGATGACCCCGGTCCTGGAAAAAAAGAAAGTCCTGAAATCTGCCAAATGAGTTGGGGATATGCTAAATTTTCATTTAGGATCATTTCTAAGGCATTTTCGGAAGAGTCGATTTTTTTTAAATTTTGTAAGGACCGTACCTGTCGGCGCCGATGACCCCGGTCCTGGAAAAAAAGAAAGTCCTGAAATCTGCCAAAATGAGTTGGGGATATGCTAAATTTTCATTTAGGATCATTTCTAAGGCATTTTTGGAAGAGTCAATTTTTTGTAAATTTTGTAAGGACCGTACCTGTCGGCACCGATGACCCCGGTCCTGGAAAAAAGAAAGTCCTGAAATCTGCCAAAATGAGTTGGGGATATGCTACATTTTCATTTAGGATTATTTCTAAGGCATTTTCGGAAGAGTCAATTTTTTTGTAAATTTTGTAAGGACCGTACCTGTCGGCGCCGATGACCCCGGTCCTGGAAAAAAAGAAAGTCCTGAAATCTGCCAAAATGAGTTGGGGATATGCTAAATTTTCATTTAGGATTATTTCTAAGGCATTTTCGGAAGAGTCAATTTTTTGTAAATTTTGTAAGGACCGTACCTGTCGGCGCCGATGACCCCGGTCCTGGAAAAAAAGAAAGTCCTGAAATCTGCCAAAATGAGTTGGGGATATGCTACATTTTCATTTAGGATCATTTCTAAGGCATTTTCGGAAGAGTCGATTTTTTGTAAATTTTGTAAGGACCGTACCTGTCGGCACCGATGACCCCGGTCCTGGAAAAAAAGAAAGTCCTGAAATCTGCCAAATGAGTTGGGGATATGCTAAATTTTCATTTAGGATCATTTCTAAGGCATTTTCGGAAGAGTCAATTTTTTGTAAATTTTGTAAGGACCGTACCTGTCGGCGCCGATGACCCCGGTCCTGGAAAAAAAGAAAGTCCTGAAATCTGCCAAAATGAGTTGGGGATATGCCAAATTTTCATTTAGGATCATTTCTAAGGCATTTTCGGAAGAGTCGATTTTTGGTAAATTTTGTAAGGACCGTACCTGTCGGCACCGATGACCCCGGTCCTGGAAAAAAAGAAAGTCCTGAAATCTGCCAAAATGAGTTGTGGATATGCCAAATTTTCATTTAGGATCATTTCTAAGGCATTTTCGGAAGAGTCGATTTTTTGTAAATTTTGTAAGGACCGTACCTGTCGGCGCCGATGACCCCGGTCCTGGAAAAAAAGAAAGTCCTCAAATCTGCCAAAATGAGTTGGGGATATGCTACATTTTCATTTAGGATTATTTCTAAGGCATTTTCGGAAGAGTCGATTTTTGGTAAATTTTGTAAGGACCGTAGCTGTCGGCGCAGATGACCCCGGTCCTGGAAAAAAATAAAGTCCTGAAATCTGCCAAAATGAGTTGGGGATATGCTCAATTTTCATTTAGGATCATTTCTAAGGCATTTTCGGAAGAGTCGATTTTTTGTAAATTTTGTAAGGACCGTACCTGTCGGCGCCGATGACCCCGGTCCTAGAAAAAAAGAAAGTCCTGAAATCTGCCAAAATGAGTTGGGGATATGCTAAATTTTCATTTAGGATTATTTCCTAAGGCATTTTCGGAAGAGTCGATTTTTTGTAAATTTTGTAAGGACCGTACCTGTCGGCGCCGATGACCCCGGTCCTAGAAAAAAAGAAAGTCCTGAAATCTGCCAAAATGAGTTGGGGATATGCTAAATTTTCATTTAGGATCATTTCTAAGGCATTTTTGGAAGAGTCAATTTTTTGTAAATTTTGTAAGGACCGTACCTGTCGGCACCGATGACCCCGGTCCTGGAAAAAAAGAAAGTCCTGAAATCTGCCAAATGAGTTGGGGATATGCTAAATTTTCATTTAGAATCATTTCTAAGGCATTTTCGGAAGAGTCAATTTTTTGTAAATTTTGTAAGGACCGTACCTGTCGGCGCCGATGACCCCGGTCCTGGAAAAAAAGAAAGTCCTGAAATCTGCCAAAATGAGTTGGGGATATGCTACATTTTCATTTAGGATTATTTCTAAGGCATTTTCGGAAGAGTCGATTTTTGGTAAATTTTGTAAGGACCGTAGCTGTCGGCGCAGATGACCCCGGTCCTGGAAAAAAAGAAAGTCCTGAAATCTGCCAAAATGAGTTGTGGATATGCCAAATTTTCATTTAGGATTATTTCTAAGGCATTTTCGGAAGAGTCGTTTTTATTGTAAATTTTGTAAGGACCGTACCTGTCGGCGCCGATGACCCCGGTCCTGGAAAAAAAGAAAGTCCTCAAATCTGCGAAAATGAGTTGTGGATATGCTAAATTTTCATTTAGGATTATTTCTAAGGCATTTTCGGAAGAGTTGATTTTTTGTAAATTTTGTAAGGACCGTACCTGTCGGCGCCGATGACCCCCGGTCCTGGAAAAAAAGAAAGTCCTGAAATCTGCCAAAATGAGTTGTGGATATGCTAAATTTTCATTTAGGATTATTTCTAAGGCATTTTCGGAAGAGTCAATTTTTTGTAAATTTCGTAAGGACCGTACCTGTCGGCGCCGATGACCCCGGTCCTGGAAAAAAAGAAAGTCCTGAAATCTGCCAAAATGAGTTGGGGATATGCTAAATTTTCATTTAGGATCATTTCTAAGGCATTTTCGGAAGAGTCGATTTTTTGTAAATTTTGTAAGGACCGTACCTGTCGGCGCCGATGACCCCGGTCCCGGAAAAAAAGAAAGTCCTGAAATCTGCCAAAATGAGTTGGGGATATGCTAAATTTTCATTTAGGATCATTTCTAAGGCATTTTCGAAAGAGTCGATTTTTTGTAAATTTTTTAAGGACCGTACCTGTCGGCGCCGATGACCCCGGTCCTGGAAAAAAAGAAAGTCCTGAAATCTGCCAAAATGAGTTGGGGATATGCTAAATTTTCATTTAGGATCATTTCTAAGGCATTTTCGGAAGAGTCGATTTTTTGTAAATTTTGTAAGGACCGTACCTGTCGGCGCCGATGACCCCGGTCCCGGAAAAAAAGAAAGTCCTGAAATCTGCCAAAATGAGTTGGGGATATGCTAAATTTTCATTTAGGATCATTTCTAAGGCATTTTCGGAAGAGTCGATTTTTTGTAAATTTTTTAAGGACCGTACCTGTCGGCGCCGATGACCCCGGTCCTAGAAAAAAAGAAAGTCCTGAAATCTGCCAAAATGAGTTGGGGATATGCTAAATTTTCATTTAGGATCATTTCTAAGGCATTTTCGGAAGAGTCGATTTTTTGTAAATTTTGTAAGGACCGTACCTGTCGGCGCCGATGACCCCGGTCCTAGAAAAAAAGAAAGTCCTGAAATCTGACAAAATGAGTTGGGGATATGCTAAATTTTCATTTAGGATCATTTCTAAGGCATTTTCGGAAGAGTCAATTTTTTGTAAATTTTGTAAGGACCCTGTCGGCGCCGATGACCCCGGTCCTGGAAAAAAAGAAAGTCCTGAAATCTGCCAAAATGAGTTGGGGATATGCTAAATTTTCATTTAGGATCATTTCTAAGGCATTTTCGGAAGAGTAAATTTTTGGTAAATTTTGTAAGGACCGGTACTTGTCGGCGCCGATGACCCCGGTCCTGGAAAAAAAAGAAAGTCCTCAAATCTGCCAAAATGAGTTGTGGATATGCTAAATTTTCATTTAGGATTATTTCTAAGGCATTTTCGGAAGAGTTGATTTTTTGTAAATTTTGTAAGGACCGTACCTGTCGGCGCCGATGACCCCGGTCCTGGAAAAAAAGAAAGTCCTGAAATCTGCCAAAATGAGTTGTGGATATGCTAAATTTTCATTTAGGATTATTTCTAAGGCATTTTCGGAAGAGTCAATTTTTGGTAAATTTTGTAAGGACCGTACCTGTCGGCGCCGATGACCCCGGTCCTAGAAAAAAAGAAAGTCCTGAAGCCGCCAAAATGAGTTGGGGATATGCTACATTTTCATTTAGGATTATTTCTAAGGCATTTTCGGAAGAGTCAATTTTTTGTAAATTTTGTAAGGACCCTGTCGGCGCCGATGACCCCGGTCCTGGAAAAAAAGAAAGTCCTGAAATCTGCCAAAATGAGTTGGGGATATGCTAAATTTTCATTTAGGATCATTTCTAAGGCATTTTCGGAAGAGTAAATTTTTGGTAAATTTTGTAAGGACCGGTACTTGTCGGCGCCGATGACCCCGGTCCTGGAAAAAAAAGAAAGTCCTCAAATCTGCCAAAATGAGTTGTGGATATGCTAAATTTTCATTTAGGATTATTTCTAAGGCATTTTCGGAAGAGTTGATTTTTTGTAAATTTTGTAAGGACCGTACCTGTCGGCGCCGATGACCCCGGTCCTGGAAAAAAAGAAAGTCCTGAAATCTGCCAAAATGAGTTGTGGATATGCTAAATTTTCATTTAGGATTATTTCTAAGGCATTTTCGGAAGAGTCAATTTTTGGTAAATTTTGTAAGGACCGTACCTGTCGGCGCCGATGACCCCGGTCCTAGAAAAAAAGAAAGTCCTGAAGCCGCCAAAATGAGTTGGGGATATGCTACATTTTCATTTAGGATTATTTCTAAGGCATTTTCGGAAGAGTCGATTTTTTGTAAATTTTGTGAGGACCGTACCTGTCGGCGCCGATGACCCCGGTCCTGGAAAAAAAGAAAGTCCTGAAATCTGCCAAAATGAGTTGGGGATATGCTACATTTTCATTTAGGATTATTTCTAAGGCATTTTCGGAAGAGTCGATTTTTGGTAAATTTTGTAAGGACCGTAGCTGTCAGCGCAGATGACCCCGGTCCTGGAAAAAAATAAAGTCCTGAAATCTGCCAAAATGAGTTGTGGATATGCCAAATTTTCATTTAGGATTATTTCTAAGGCATTTTCGGAAGAGTCGTTTTTATTGTAAATTTTGTAAGGACCGTACCTGTCGGCGCCGATGACCCCGGTCCTGGAAAAAAAGAAAGTCCTCAAATCTGCCAAAATGAGTTGTGGATATGCTAAATTTTCATTTAGGATTATTTCTAAGGCATTTTCGGAAGAGTTGATTTTTTGTAAATTTTGTAAGGACCGTACCTGTCGGCGCCGATGACCCCCGGTCCTGGAAAAAAAGAAAGTCCTGAAATCTGCCAAAATGAGTTGTGGATATGCTAAATTTTCATTTAGGATTATTTCTAAGGCATTTTCGGAAGAGTCAATTTTTTGTAAATTTCGTAAGGACCGTACCTGTCGGCGCCGATGACCCCGGTCCTGGAAAAAAAGAAAGTCCTGAAATCTGCCAAAATGAGTTGGGGATATGCTAAATTTTCATTTAGGATCATTTCTAAGGCATTTTCGGAAGAGTCGATTTTTTGTAAATTTTGTAAGGACCGTACCTGTCGGCGCCGATGACCCCGGTCCCGGAAAAAAAGAAAGTCCTGAAATCTGCCAAAATGAGTTGGGGATATGCTAAATTTTCATTTAGGATCATTTCTAAGGCATTTTCGAAAGAGTCGATTTTTTGTAAATTTTTTAAGGACCGTACCTGTCGGCGCCGATGACCCCGGTCCTGGAAAAAAAGAAAGTCCTGAAATCTGCCAAAATGAGTTGGGGATATGCTAAATTTTCATTTAAGATCATTTCTAAGGCATTTTCGGAAGAGTCGATTTTTTGTAAATTTTGTAAGGACCGTACCTGTCGGCGCCGATGACCCCGGTCCCGGAAAAAAAGAAAGTCCTGAAATCTGCCAAAATGAGTTGGGGATATGCTAAATTTTCATTTAGGATCATTTCTAAGGCATTTTCGGAAGAGTCGATTTTTTGTAAATTTTTTAAGGACCGTACCTGTCGGCGCCGATGACCCCGGTCCTAGAAAAAAAGAAAGTCCTGAAATCTGCCAAAATGAGTTGGGGATATGCTAAATTTTCATTTAGGATCATTTCTAAGGCATTTTCGGAAGAGTCGATTTTTTGTAAATTTTGTAAGGACCGTACCTGTCGGCGCCGATGACCCCGGTCCTAGAAAAAAAGAAAGTCCTGAAATCTGACAAAATGAGTTGGGGATATGCTAAATTTTCATTTAGGATCATTTCTAAGGCATTTTCGGAAGAGTCAATTTTTTGTAAATTTTGTAAGGACCCTGTCGGCGCCGATGACCCCGGTCCTGGAAAAAAAGAAAGTCCTGAAATCTGCCAAAATGAGTTGGGGATATGCTAAATTTTCATTTAGGATCATTTCTAAGGCATTTTCGGAAGAGTAAATTTTTGGTAAATTTTGTAAGGACCGGTACTTGTCGGCGCCGATGACCCCGGTCCTGGAAAAAAAAGAAAGTCCTCAAATCTGCCAAAATGAGTTGTGGATATGCTAAATTTTCATTTAGGATTATTTCTAAGGCATTTTCGGAAGAGTTGATTTTTTGTAAATTTTGTAAGGACCGTACCTGTCGGCGCCGATGACCCCGGTCCTGGAAAAAAAGAAAGTCCTGAAATCTGCCAAAATGAGTTGTGGATATGCTAAATTTTCATTTAGGATTATTTCTAAGGCATTTTCGGAAGAGTCAATTTTTGGTAAATTTTGTAAGGACCGTACCTGTCGGCGCCGATGACCCCGGTCCTAGAAAAAAAGAAAGTCCTGAAGCCGCCAAAATGAGTTGGGGATATGCTACATTTTCATTTAGGATTATTTCTAAGGCATTTTCGGAAGAGTCGATTTTTTGTAAATTTTGTAAGGACCGTACCTGTCGGCGCCGATGACCCCGGTCCTGGAAAAAAAGAAAGTCCTGAAATCTGCCAAAATGAGTTGGGGATATGCTACATTTTCATTTAGGATCATTTCTAAGGCATTTTCGGAAGAGTCAATTTTTTTTAAATTTTGTAAGGACCGTACCTGTCGGCGCCGATGACCCCGGTCCTGGAAAAAAAGAAAGTCCTGAAATCTGCCAAAATGAGTTGGGGATATGCTAAATTTTCATTTAGGATCATTTCTAAGGCATTTTCGGAAGAGTCGATTTTTTTTAAATTTTGTAAGGACCGTACCTGTCGGCGCCGATGACCCCGGTCCTGGAAAAAAAGAAAGTCCTGAAATCTGCCAAAATGAGTTGGGGATATGCTAAATTTTCATTTAGGATCATTTCTAAGGCATTTTCGGAAGAGTCAATTTTTGGTAAATTTTGTAAGGACCGTACCTGTCGGCGCCGATGACCCCGGTCCTGGAAAAAAAGAAAGTCCTGAAATCTGCCAAAATGAGTTGGGGATATGCTAAATTTTCATTTAGGATCATTTCTAAGGCATTTTCGGAAGAGTCGATTTTTTGTAAATTTTGTAAGGACCGTACCTGTCGGCGCCGATGACCCCGGTCCTGGAAAAAAAGAAAGTCCTGAAATCTGCCAAAATGAGTTGGGGATATGCTAAATTTTCATTTAGGATCATTTCTAAGGCATTTTCGGAAGAGTCAATTTTTTTTAAATTTTGTAAGGACCGTACCTGTCGGCGCCGATGACCCCGGTCCTGGAAAAAAATAAAGTCCTGAAATCTGCCAAAATGAGTTGGGGATATGCTAAATTTTCATTTAGGATCATTTCTAAGGCATTTTCGGAAGAGTCCATTTTTTTTAAATTTTGTAAGGACCGTACCTGTCGGCGCCGATGACCCCGGTCCTGGAAAAAAAGAAAGTCCTGAAATCTGCCAAAATGAGTTGGGGATATGCTAAATTTTCATTTAGGATCATTTCTAAGGCATTTTCGGAAGAGTCAATTTTTGGTAAATTTTGTAAGGACCGTACCTGTCGGCGCCGATGACCCCGGTCCTGGAAAAAAAGAAAGTCCTGAAATCTGCCAAATGAGTTGGGGATATGCTAAATTTTCATTTAGGATCATTTCTAAGGCATTTTCGGAAGAGTCAATTTTTGGTAAATTTTGTAAGGACCGTACCTGTCGGCGCCGATGACCCCGGTCCTGGAAAAAAAGAAAGTCCTGAAATCTGCCAAAATGAGTTGGGGATATGCTACATTTTCATTTAGGATTATTTCTAAGGCATTTTCGGAAGAGTCGATTTTTTGTAAATTTTGTAAGGACCGTACCTGTCGGCGCCGATGACCCCGGTCCTGGAAAAAAAGAAAGTCCTGAAATCTGCCAAAATGAGTTGGGGATATGCTAAATTTTCATTTAGGATCATTTCTAAGGCATTTTCGGAAGAGTCAATTTTTTTTAAATTTTGTAAGGACCGTACCTGTCGGCGCCGATGACCCCGGTCCTGGAAAAAAATAAAGTCCTGAAATCTGCCAAAATGAGTTGGGGATATGCTAAATTTTCATTTAGGATCATTTCTAAGGCATTTTCGGAAGAGTCCATTTTTTTTAAATTTTGTAAGGACCGTACCTGTCGGCGCCGATGACCCCGGTCCTGGAAAAAAAGAAAGTCCTGAAATCTGCCAAAATGAGTTGGGGATATGCTAAATTTTCATTTAGGATCATTTCTAAGGCATTTTCGGAAGAGTCAATTTTTGGTAAATTTTGTAAGGACCGTACCTGTCGGCGCCGATGACCCCGGTCCTGGAAAAAAAGAAAGTCCTGAAATCTGCCAAATGAGTTGGGGATATGCTAAATTTTCATTTAGGATCATTTCTAAGGCATTTTCGGAAGAGTCAATTTTTGGTAAATTTTGTAAGGACCGTACCTGTCGGCGCCGATGACCCCGGTCCTGGAAAAAAAGAAAGTCCTGAAATCTGCCAAAATGAGTTGGGGATATGCTACATTTTCATTTAGGATTATTTCTAAGGCATTTTCGGAAGAGTCGATTTTTTGTAAATTTTGTAAGGACCGTACCTGTCGGCGCCGATGACCCCAGTCCTGGAAAAAAAGAAAGTCCTGAAATCTGCCAAAATGAGTTGGGGATATGCTAAATTTTCATTTAGGATCATTTCTAAGGCATTTTCGGAAGAGTCGATTTTTTGTAAATTTTGTAAGGACCGTACCTGTCGGCGCCGATGACCCCGGTCCTGGAAAAAAAGAAAGTCCTGAAATCTGCCAAAATGAGTTGGGGATATGCTAAATTTTCATTTAGGATCATTTCTAAGGCATTTTCGGAAGAGTCGATTTTCTGTAAATTTTGTAAGGACCGTACCTGTCGGCGCCGATGACCCCGGTCATTCAGGATCATTTCTAAGGCATTTTCGGAAGAGTTGATTTTTTGTAAATTTTGTAAGGACCGTACCTGTCGGCGCCGATGACCCCGGTCCTGGAAAAAAAGAAAGTCCTGAAATCTGCCAAAATGAGTTGGGGATATGCTAAATTTTCATTTAGGATCATTTCTAAGGCATTTTTGGAAGAGTCGATTTTCTGTAAATTTTGTAAGGACCGTACCTGTCGGCGCCGATGACCCCGGTCATTTAGGATCATTTCTAAGGCATTTTCGGAAGAGTTGATTTTTTGTAAATTTTTTAAGGACCGTACCTGTCGGCGCCGATGACCCCGGTCCTGGAAAAAAAGAAAGTCCTGAAATCTGCCAAAATGAGTTGGGGATATGCTAAATTTTCATTTAGGATCATTTCTAAGGCATTTTTGGAAGAGTCGATTTTTTGTAAATTTTGTAAGGACCGTACCTGTCGGCGCCGATGACCCCGGTCCTGGAAAAAAAGAAAGTCCTGAAATCTGCCAAAATGAGTTGGGGATATGCTAAATTTTCATTTAGGATCATTTCTAAGGCATTTTCGGAAGAGTCGATTTTCTGTAAATTTTGTAAGTACCGTACCTGTCGACGCCGATGACCCCGGTCCTGGAAAAAAAGAAAGTCCTGAAATCTGCCAAAATGAGTTGGGGATATGCTAAATTTTCATTTAGGATCATTTCTAAGGCATTTTCGGAAGAGTCGATTTTTTGTAAATTTTGTAAGGACCGTACCTGTCGGCGCCGATGACCCCGGTCCTGGAAAAAAAGAAAGTCCTGAAATCTGCCAAAATGAGTTGGGGATATGCTAAATTTTCATTTAGGATCATTTCTAAGGAATTTTCGGAAGAGTCGATTTTTTGTAAATTTTTTAAGGACCGGACCTGTCGGCGCCGATGACCCCGGTCCTGGAAAAAAAGAAAGTCCTGAAATCTGCCAAAATGAGGTGGGGATATGCTAAATTTTCCTTTAGGATTATTTCTAAGGCATTTTCGGAAGAGTCTATTTTTTGTAAATTTTGTAAGGACCATTTTGTAATTTACCATATCCCCAACATATCCCCACCTCATTTTGGCAGATTTCAGGACTTTCTTTTTTTCCAGGACCGGGGTCATCGGCGCCGACAGGTCCGGTCCTTACAAAAATTTTAAAAAATTGACTCTTCCGAAAATGCCTTAGAAATAATCATAAATTAAAATTTAGCATATCCCCAACTCATTTTGGCAGATTTCAGGACTTTCTTTTTTTCCAGGACCGGGGTCATCGGCGCCGACAGGTACGGTCCTTACAAAATTTACAAAAAATCGACTCTTCCGAAAATGCCTTAGAAATGATCCTAAATGAAAATTTAGCATATCCCCACCTCATTTTGGCAGATTTCAGGACTTTATTTTTTTCCAGGACCGGGGTCATCTGCGCGGACAGGTCCGGTCCTTACAAAATATACAAAAAATGAACTCTTCCGAAAATGCCTTATAAATAATCCTAAATGAAAAATCGACTCTTACTCTTTTGAGAAAACAGTCAAAAAAGGGTTTGCAGTCATTTCGCCCCAAAACTACTTCGCATTATACCATTTCACCCAGAACCACGGCCTGTGCATGAAGTGGTTTTGGGGCGAAGTAGCATTTGGGCGATGTAGTGTTTGGGGGCGAAATGGTTTTTGGGCGAATTTAATTTTCGTCTCATGAGACGAAAAATAATTGTTTTACTCATTTCTCAAAGACTATAGCACTTTAGACAAAACCATTTCAGGGGACGTTTTCTACAGTCATGTTTATATTGTATAAGTTAGGCGTAAATCTGTGAACATTTCTGATTTTCGAGATACTGCCTTTAAGAATTAAAAACAATGGATTCTAAAGCTTACATTGGGGTTGTCTTCAAGACTGGCCAGCATCATATCAAACAAGGCACTGTGGTCCTTGGATTTCCTCATGAGGAATGCAAAGCTCTCGGCAGCAAAGTTACGAATGTGGTCCCTCTGGTGACCCCCAAGGAGGGGCGAGTACAGTCTGAGGTTTGATTTGAAATGAAAAAGGATGTTAAATAAACACTGGAACTTCGAAGGAATGTCTTGGGTATTGATATAGCACAAAGAGATGCGTCAACCTGGTGGTCGAGTTTGCGAAATCTGGATGCAGTAAAAAACAACTTGGCTCCACCGGGATTCGAACCGCGGACCTTCTGCTTAATGTGCAGATGCCCTACCAATTGAGCTATGAAGCCAACTGGTGGTCTTGAATCACGGTATTGCAGTTGTTCCTCACTGATTGGGATTGGCTATCATGTGAGCTTAACAAGCCCTACAGAGGGATAAACCCTTCAATGAGATAACCCCCCTTCCAGAGATCACTTAAGATCTCTGAAAGTGGTCTAAAAAACTGCCTTGATACAATGTGTAAAACCGTGTAATACCTGAAAACATCCTCGATATCCCTAACCAAGTATCGCCAGAGAAACTTGAAGAGGTATCCAAAGGCTCTGAAGGCATTCTCTAGGAGTTCAGTGTCCTGGGTGTTGAGGAGCGACACGATGATGTGAAAGAAGTCCTCAAAATGTGGGTAGAAGTCGGTCTGTAGGTCTCTGGACAGCTGCACCAACAAGCTGAAATGTAACAATAATAAGGACGTAAATGCCCGTTCATAAATACCTTAGACAGTTTAGGCATCCCTATTGGCTAAGAGCACGATATGTGGCCAGTCTTAAACAGACAAAAAAGACCGGCCAGTCTTAAACACTTTTCTTGACTGGCCTGCAGCCGCGCCCACCACCTAGTCATCATATCATTTGTAGAAGAAACTTTTTTTACAAATTTCTGGAGCAAAGACATGATTGTATATTTTGAAAAAGAATATAAGTAAACTACCCTGTAGAAATTTCAGGAACATAGAAGTAGTGATACTCCAGAAAACCTTTAAAATTCATGCAGGTTTTTGCATTGAGTGAATGGTAAAAAAAATGTGTGTGCGGACAACTTTTTCTAGAAACCACCTTCAGTTGGTGAATTTCTCCCACAAAAGTACCATTTATAAGAAGAAAAAAAATCATGTGGGGTCTGTTACCATTGCTATCAACACTAGTCGCCCAGCACTATTTTTGGCTGTCGGCTGCCAATGGCACCATCCACCTATGTATATCGATGTTTAGGTGGAACATACTTGTAAGCTTCATGCAATTCAGCTTACGGGCTGCGAATTGAAGTTCATTGAACCTATTAAATAAAAAATTAAGTAAAAATGAAAAATCAAAAGGCATACTCAAGGAGTGGTTGATGTGCCAGACCTCCCCTCTTCTGGAGGTGTTTCTTGAGTGCTGTGATAATCTCATTTTCATGGTGAACCAACTGGGCGTAACTGTCCACCTGTCCAGTAATCTCGCTTCTGAAATTACCTATTGAAAAAATGAACATGTTAAAGGCAATTCATTACCTGTACCCCAGTAGGTGCATTTCACGAAACTCTGACATGTTGGTCAAACAAAATTGCTTAAAGATATACAGTCCGTGCGTTTTAAGTGTGGCACGTCGAAAAATAAAACTTTTTTTGAATTGATAATTTTCTAGAAACATAAAAGTTATTCGCTTTCAAATGAGACATCAACGAAAAAAGAAAAATAATGTAAATATTTCTAATTATTGTTGGCGGTCCGCCAATAATTTTAGGCATAAACTTGCCCAAGTCTGACCTCCCCTGCTCGGTCTGCAACGTGCAGCACACCGTGCGCCTTCCGGACCGGTGGCCTGTCCAATCTGTTTTCTTCTGTTTCCTCTGTCTCAGAAATTCTTCCGAGACAGAAGAAAAGAGATTTGACAGGCCACCAGTCCAGAGGGCGCACTGCACACACTGCACCACAGACCAAACATGGGAAGTCAGACCTGGGCAAGTCGCAAAAACGGCCGTATAAAAATGGCATTTTTCACAGGGTTGCCGATGTCTAAAATACAAAGTATGATGTTTTCTCATTAAAATAAAGTAAATGCTTTAAAAATCCGTCCGGAGAAAAAAATGAAATTTGCTGATAACCACGGACTGTATATTGTAGATCTTTAATTTCCACAAATTTTACATTTTGCTGTAGAAGTGCGACATCACAGGGGTCGTCTCCAATTTAGTGATGTGTTCAAACACTAGTACCGCTGCACATTTTTTGCTGAACAATTTGAGGGAGTGATTTAGACTTACTGTAAAACCTCCAACGAAAACTTTTAAAGAAATTTAAACTAAATAAAAGTTTGCAAAGTTACACCCTAGTTCATGAACCAGATCTGATTATTTGCCAAGAACTGGACTTGGGATTAGTCAATGAGCAGTCACTCCTATTTGAGGGCTGACCTTGCTGCACCAAACATTTTCTATATTAGACTATTTTCCATATCAGAAGATTCCCTATCAGGATCCAGGGGGAACAGATTCTGAAAGTTGACAGGTTTGACTTGGAGATTTTTGGGTGAAGGGGGCACACCCTGTATTTTTATAGCCCATCACCATGGATAAACCCACATTCCTTTAAACAATAGCGACGCCAGCAAGTTTACTAACCAAAATCTTGAGTACAGTTGAGGTCCGTCCATTTGGCTAATGCTGCAGCGAAGAAGGAATCAGCATCCTGAAAAGGATCATAAAGATCTTTATACAAACATCTAAACTTGGGATGAGAGAAAAATCATATGAGCCTTAACAAGATTCAAACTCGAGACCTCTGACTCACAGGGAAGATGCTCTATTAGCTGAGCTATAAGGCACAGTGGTTTACTCCCCTAGGTTTTCGCTACGAACCCAATTTTTCTCTCGGCAAAGTAACAAATGCAATAATTGTTATGGTGCCTAATCAACATTAAAATTAAACAGCTAAACTTGGGATGAGAGAAAAATCACACAGGCGATATCAGAGTTCGAACCCGAACCCGATATTCAAGACCTCTGACTCACCAGACAGATGCTTTACCAGCTGAGCTATAAGTCACAGTGGTGTACTTACAGAAATATAATATATTTTAAGGGTGGATAGCCAATACTAGCTCTAAGAGGTATTAAAAGTTAATAAACTAACTCCCGAGGTGAAGCTGAGGGACTATTTTGGCAGACACAAACATCAGCAAAGAAACAAACAGAATTTGATAGGATTCATATTAATCATCACTTACATCAGGGGATTGCTCAATGCGAACTCCTTTGCGAATCACATCGATATTGATTTGGGATATTCGCTCGGAGAAGGTTTGGAACTGCAAAATAAAAAGTTAACCAATAAAACACATTTGTCCCGGGCCGCAGTGGCAATTACAGCACTATTCGATCTTTGTTAGCTATACCCCGAGCCCTACCCACTTCATTCGATCTTCAAGTGAGGTGTGTAAGCATGCTTCATCATGAACAAACGATAATCTTCGTTGAATGAAGCAATTTCCCTATTGTGAATGGAGTCTATGGAGACGTACCAATTGCAATGTCTTTTTCGCACCATTCTTGTGGCCATAACAGGAGATGCAACAAGCCTTGTGGCGATATTTGCTATTAATTAAATGACTGGTTGCCTGTGTTCACGTCTAGGCAAAAAATAGTCCCGGTTTCTGGCAGACCTAGCTTGTTGTTACGTTGGTTATCGTTGCGGAACTTTTAGGCAATGCGGCGGTGCTAGGGCATGGCAGGGCTCGAATTTCATGAAAAAATCTGCTAGACCACAGGGTTAGTAGCTCAAATCATTTACTGGACCGACGCTATTTTTACAAGACCAAAGCCACAAGGAACGTGGATTTACTGTTCGTTAGTCTAAAAATGCACTGGACCACTGGTCTAGTACGGTAGAGAAAGCACTAGACCGAGGCTTAAATTACTGGCCTCGGTCCACTGGTCCAGTGTGTATATCGAGCCCTGCATGGTCATAGGTACTAGGTACTTCCAAATACTGAAAGTATAGGCTTGTTTTTAACTGATATGATATGCTTAAAAAGCCTAAACTTTCAATAGAACCATTTTTTTTTTCTATCAAAAACGTGGCTCCAAACGGAATCTTTAACCAAGTCTTTTTACAGGAAATTGCAATTTTTTGGTAAAATCTAAATCTCTACACGTTCTACATACCGCCCTGGCCGTAATGCACCTATCAATTGTATGACACACCCTCGGACCCCCGGGAAAGGTGCGTCATGTCCCGGAATGTCCAGTCACAGTTTGACGAAGGTATTGCGTCAAAGTACACATTGGTCCGTCACGATTACCATGACTAGTGCGTCAAGGTACGTCAATGGTGCGTCAGTACAGTGTCCATCGGTTTTCCACAGCGCCTGATCAAACGAAACCACGACGGCACGGCGTTCAAAAAGTCCCGTTAAAAAATATTAAAGCCCATTAATGTACACCACAGAGTGAAATGGAATTTAACAGATTTGAAACATCATTTTAGTTCCCCATTGCATGTGCATGTACTTTCTAAAAATGGATGAAAAACAGGAGTAAAAATGAAACACGTCAATGTTAGTGTCCCATTTATTCGCGGTTTATTTGCGTTCATACTCATTTTATTGGGGTACTAAACAATAAACTCCTACGCAATCAATGTAACTACCCCTTACTGCTTAATGGTATCTTCTGAAAGCAAGATGGTCGCCAAGCGCGCTGGTTTACACTAGTTTTGTGTATACTCGTCTATGGAAAGCCAGGTACCGGTTGTTGACTGGTTTCAGTACTTTTGTACACGCGTCTATGGAAAGCTGGGTACCTGTTGTTGGCCAACGTGCATGCCAGATGTTTTCGCGCCGGCTGCATGCATTCGTGATCGATCGTATGCGTACGTACGCCCGTCGTCCGGCTGCTAGGCTCCGGTTGGATTTTTAAACGGGAATCACCATCGCAAGCAGCGCCTTTGCCGGGCGTTCGCCTTCGATATTCATTTTCGCCGTGTACATTTATATTTTTTATACATGTATGTCAGTCATTATGTCCGTCAAGGTGCGTCGTTTTCCAAAGATGGTGCGTCAAAATTTGGTAGTTTGAAGCGTCATTTGACAAGAATGGTCCGTCACAAAAAGTGACGGAGGGTGCGTCATGTTACCCAAAAGGATGACGCTCCTGTGGACATTGACGCACCTTTCCCGGGGGTCCGAAGGTGCGTCATACAATTGATAGGTGCATAATACTCTCAAAACCTGTGTACACACCTTAGTTTTTCTCAAATTTACAAACTCACTTCGCCGTGCACGTGCAGTATGTAAAAATGGCCGGTATGGCTGGAGCATTGAATTATGGGCGAGTTCGGGCGGTGATTTTGACACGGGCCACACGGCTCCGAACGAACACGCGTACCACCTTTACGTCACAAACAGACCACCCGAACTCGACCATTCATTGTGAATAGCATCCCTCTTTGTCCTACTGGTGTAGGCCTAAGCCATGACAGCTGACGACGGTCGCATTAATAAGATCGCGTTGCCGTTGGTTTGAGTCGAGTCGACTTGGCAAACGGTCGAGTTCACCATTCACCATGTATGGCATGTTCACCGTTCGTCTGCAGACGCAGACGCTACTGCGCCAAAAGGCAAACCAACAATTCCATGCTATCTCCTCACCTTATATGTGTTCGTACTTCGATGATAAGAAGACTTTGTTTTCATTTTGGTATTTGCAGTGGAGGAAGTTTGAGAAATGGAGACATTTATTACGCCTGATTCAGCTACCGGTCGGACACGTGCGTTCACGAAAAGCGCGCCCTCTTTGGTTAAAGAGCATACAGTCCACTGTATTATTAGCCAATCTAGTGAGGGCGCTGTTTCCAAAAAGTTTTGGGGAAATGCAAAAAATGGCAGACGACGCAAGTGATCTTTCGTCTCCGGGTTCTGAGGTTAAACTTCTAAAAATCGAAGCAAAGTCTGCTGTGAATGAAGTCAGATTTGCTGTAGATCATGTCGATATATCAGAGAAGCTGTTGAACACAGATGAACAGGCGTATCTGAACGTAAAGACGAAAGAAGGGGATGAATTCTGTGTTGAGTTGACAGTTCAAGGCTTCCGGGTAAGTCGTTCTGTCGTTTGTATTCATATTGAGGAAACGAAACAGCCACTGCGTGGCACGTGCTTAAAGGTACACACCTGCCTACTGTTTACATGATTTAGTGATGTAGCAGCATTGACAATACTTTTTTGATGGTCGTTGCGAAAAAATTTCATCAAAATATCCCGTAATTTACTAAAGAAGTGCAAAAATAACGAAAACGGTCAAAAGACGGGTTATACGCTTTACCAGCCGTTGCAACTACGCGAGAGCCTCACGACTTTGTCACAAACGATTCGCTCTTCTCCTGCTCAGGATATCTCCAATTTTGTGCTCACGATTTCACTGGACAGCCCGGACGACCGAATAGGAATTTCCGTTTTCTTTTGAGGAGTTGGCATCATGTTTTTTCTTCACGAACGTACGTGCACCGAAGCAACACGCCCTTCCGTGTGTGTGTGCACTGGGGCTAATTGCCGTGTACTGCGCGGGGCAAATTTCTACACTCCACGGTAGCCTGCCGTAGCACGCGCTCGCTCCCGTTTACCGGACTCTCGAAACAAACAATTATGTTCGAATTTTCATACTTACGTTTAATTTTGTTTCATACCTGTATAAATAGTCTCTCTTTTGTGAATTACTTATAAATATTGGGGGGAAATCAGAGTTGAATTTGGTGCAGTTCTGCAGTAACAAACTTTTATACGGCTGGAAATACAACTAACTCACAAGACCACTTGACTTTTCGGAACCAGAATTTGGTTCCGAAAAGTCACGTGACTTTGGATTTTTCAAAAGTGCTCAAAAACGGCTAAATTTGACGGCGTCTTTTCAGGATATATATAATTTACTCTCGAATGCGCTTCAGAATAATGTATGGGTCTATTTCGAGCCCAAAATAGCCCAACAAAGAAGGTGTGTTCCTTTAAGGGCCTGAAATAACTTTATGCACAGTTTTTGCTGCATACGAAGGATTACTTGTGTAGAAAGACAATACTACTGTTCATTTTGATGCCCCATTAATAAAAAGTGGCATTTTTCAAATTTTGAAAATTTCTTGACATAAACTCACAGAAAAGAGGGCGCTGTTTGTGGCATGTCACTTTAGGAACACACAGCAGAAAAGCAAAGAAAAAACATAAGACTTCAAACTGGAATTGTGGAAAAATGCTGCAGTTTCCAGCCTTAGTTTTTTATGGTTTGCAACAGGCAACATGTAAAACAAACCTAAACCGTCGTGGGTTACAAAAGTTTCAGCAAGTTGGAGAAAATTGTGGAAACTTTTGTGCACAGTTGAATGAGATTTTCCTGTGTTTTCCTAATGTGACATCACCACTTTTCTCATGCATACATGTAAATTTTCATTAGCATAAAACTCAAAAACCTTGATTTTAACCCCCAAACAACTTCCAAGTAGGGTTTTTTATGATTGTAAATTAATGGACTAGCACAGATTTCATTGATAAAAACACCATTTCAGGGACCCTTTAAATCCACTGACTGGCCGCAAAGCAGGGTAAGAGTCGAGAAGTTGGAGGTTAGTATTTTTTCTTAAAATAACTGAAAATGACAGATTGGTATTTTTTCCTTATAAATACATTGAACAAAGATTTGAATGAAAATTCAAGCGCGACAACAGGGGGCGCTGCGCATGCACGGGAATGGTTATCTTGTGCACTAACTGAATGCAATTTTTTAAGGAGAAAATGTGATTTTTCTACAGAAAAGCAACATTTGCGACAAAAGTGCAAGTGGGAAGTATATCTTAAAATTAGATTACCTGTTGATTCCAGGAGGTAATTTCCTTCAAATCTTTGTTCAATATATACGGAAAAAATACCGACATATTTGATGTGGAAAAAAAAGAAGGTAATAATCGATACCAACATCAAAACAATCCCACAGCAGAATCAATTACACAACTAACGGCGCGCTACGAGAACAAACAAACGATGAAGGTCTTGGAGCCAAGACTACAAGTCTAAAGCCATGTTCAGCTATTCAGTTTTTTTTCTGTGAATTGTGATAAGAATGGCAACCGAACAATGACGGAACGGCAATGGCAGCAGTAGGCCTACTGTTAAAAGTTGAAAACATTCAACTTTTGGCATCTGCCGCTAAAGGTTGTCATTTTCTGTCTGCTGAACCTTTTGTTGAAATTTTGAGCATTTACATATTCTACTGTCTGTAGAATGAAAAATCGTTGCACACTGTTACTGTAACCATCCAAAACTAGTGTTCCAGTGGTTGTGCACCAGTTGAACAGCGATAAAACAGTACCTAACAAAATAAAAATGCATTAGTGTGGATGCTACTTTAATACTCTGACATAAAACTGTTAAGCAGACCTCAATGTTGAAATACAGGCTTTTATACAAGTTTCGGGACAACTCTTTTTGTAACATTCTTTACGGTAGTAAAGCTGAATTTGTTTGCAGTAAAGTTACATTAACCAACAGTTACTCTTCTTTGCCATTCCTACAACCTGTACTCTTTCCTATTTTGGGATGATAACTCTTTGTTACGTGCATCTTTTTGTAGCAAAACATTATGTCAAATTTAAAGGCAATGACCCCAAAAAGTAATCGACGAGTTTACAGGAAAAAAGTTCTGAAAGTAAAGATTGAATTAAAGGAGTGTGACCAGATCACTTTTTTTTACCCATAACTCCCCGGGACTTTTCTTATGGGTCATGAGATTTTTATATCATAACATCCGTTATATTTTTCTGATTACGAAACTGAAACTCCCGCGCTTCTAGGCCGCATATTTCCGAGGATATCGTCGACAATCCACCGATTATTTGTAAACTAATTTTCCAGTATCAACGTTTATCACTGAAGGCCGACGATAGTTTTGTTCAATTTTTTACTGGAAATCGCGAATGTTTTCGGGTTTTTGGGACATGGGAGGTGTGTATGGGAGTTACTTGATAATATTGGTAAGTTACATCGAAAACTATTTTCCAGAAACTCTGGTCATGCTCCTTTAATAGCAACTACCCAATGAAAGGTTTCCGCTCAAAATGATATAATTTTACCAGAAAATAATCCGTAAAGATGAAATTATTTAGATCGTTTGCAAACGATTTACTTATTTTTTGTTCGCATCTACGCGGTCCAAAATGCATGGGCGCTGTGTACTGCGTGTGCGTGTTCCAACGTGGTGCATTTTTATGGATCGCACGCACACGCAGTATGAGATGTGCGCCACAGAGTGCATGACGCAAGCCACATAGTATACCCGATCAACTGAGAACGAATATTTGAAACACCCCGCCAAGACCAGGAAAACTATGTATTTTCATGTTTTTTTTAAACGTGGTACATTTGACAAAGCTGAAATTTCTTCGGATGAGTTTGTTGATGTCTTTCTTTTGATTTATAATGGTTTTATTCGCAGAATCGCTCAAAAACAGATCATCTACAGGGACTTTAACATGCATTTTTTTGTAGCTACATACAGACAGGGTTGTAGTCGAGTCCATCACAAGTCCATAGCTGATAAAATCACAAGTCTGTGACAAGTCCCGCACAAATACGTCACAAGTCCCGCTCTAGTCCAGTAACAAGAAGCAAAGGATGAACTCGCACAAAAGAATGCCTTTGTTGGAGTTAATTTGAATAGCTTGTGACTTGAATTAAGACCCCGGGACTTGTGGTGGACTTGTGGTGGACTTGTGAGGACTTGTGATGGACTCAAGTACAACACCTGGCTACCGAGGAACATGCCTCAATGATAATCCTCAATAATTGGTCATTATTTTCTTGGAAACCGATCATTTGGAAGAGGAAAATGTCTGCAGTAATTCAGGTTATTTAACATGATCAAAACAATTTCCAGTCCATCAAGGAATGGACTGGACTTACTATCCACACAGCAATCCAGCGTGCTCAAGATCGTCACGCTTGGAGATCTACATCACAGTTGGCTGCCACCTACCCTCTATCTGAGGATGGCACATGATGATGATGATGAACATGATCAAAACAATTTCCCTCCATTTTTTTATCAAAACAAAATTTATTAAAGAAAATCCACAATAACTTTAGTTCCAAAAACCCTCCGGCAATGAGAGACCGCTCATTTTAAAGAGCCCTTTAACATGAAATAATAGTTTATCTCTGAATTAAAGCACTTGGATTTTTCGATGAATCTGCACAATCAGAGCCTTGCTGCATTACAAAGCAGTATGCAGCAGTCATTTTACACCCAAATATGCAAGCCTTAGACCCCTGTAATGACATTCTAGGAGTGGACAAACCAAGCAGAGTACACACGACTTCTCCTTCTTCGATCCTTTGATAGCGAATAAAACATTCCAGGTACCGGGTACCGGGTACCACCCATAATAATATTGACTTTAGCGATGAAAGATCAGATTTACAGTAATGGCTGATAAGGAATCCAGGCCAATGCATAGACGCTTACCGTATATTGGCCGCAGGATCAGTATTCAAAATACTGTACTGAAAAATGGACAAGGTTTTTGTAGCTGACCAGGGGCCAATTTTATGGTGCTACTAAGCACAAATTTGCTTAGCACATAATCTCTTTGCTTTGTAAAACTGGGTTAACAGCCAATATTGTATACATTGTGTTAATATTAGAAACAGTAGTAGAATATCTGTAAATTACACATAAAATACGATTTTGGCTGACAACCCAGTTTTTGCAAAATATTAAAAGCAAACACATTCTGAGCTTTTAACAAATCTTTGTAATAAGCAGTACCAAGAAAATGGCACCAGAGCTGGTACATGTACATACAGACTTGTGCAATTTGCTTTTCAAGACTGAAAGAACAATGACACAGGCCTCGACATTGTGAAAATAAGGGACAGCAGCCGATTTCACAAATCCCTACGCACTGCGTAGGCCCGCTTGTGCAACTTTTTATTGCGTAAGCTGCGCAACATTCCTGTAATAATTACACACAAGCCTATGGGGCTTATGCCATTTTCAAAGGTTGCGCAAGCTATGCAATTTTTCATGAAATTGGTTGCTGGTCACTCCAGCCTTGATTTTGTCCAAATATTAAATGGCACTGAGGCCATCTGCAGGAGAACCATGGCCATCTTTGTTCTTGTGCGTACTAATAGTGTACACAAGCTTCATGAAATTTGCTGGCCAGGTTGGCCTCAGAAGTTGTAGGCCTACACCAGGGCCAACTCAGCAAGGCATGAGGCCATTGGCCTCAGTAGCATCAATTAATGCCTAGGCCTGATGGCGGACTCGTTTCCCTATTAAAATTAGGTTGCCTGAATGTGATGTTTAAAGCCCCAGTACATCATTTGCAGTTACCCAAAGAAAAACCTGATTAAAAGTGTTGATAGCAATGGTAACAAACATCGCATATGATTTGTTTACCTGTGGGAGAAATTGCCAACTGAAGGTGTTTTTTTTAAAAATTATCTGCAAATGACTTTTTTACCATTTATTCAACACAAAACCATGCATGGATTTTTCAGGTTTTCTTAAGTATGACTGCATCTATGTAGCTGAAATTTCTACAAGGCAGTTTATCAACATTACTCTTCAGTTATGTATAATGCTATTCTACCTGTTTTTAAAAGTTTTCCAATCATGTAATCTTACTTTACAGTTCAATTGAAGTCTGTGAATACAAAAAGAAAGAAAATCTGATTTTGATCAGTTGGCAGTGTAATCAGTTTTGGTTTGTTCTGTTTTGGATTTTGTACATGTATTGTTGTTTGCAACCTTTGAGATATTTTTTTACAGTTTATTTTTATTTCTATTTGTTTTACTACAAACTCATACAGGAAGGTTTCATGTTGCAGTATCAACTTTATCAAAGCTAAATACATTTTTTTTCCTTCTCAAAAAGTTAGTGTGTTTAACCATGCAAAACAGGTTATCCTGAGGCCAAGAGACTATAAACTAAGCCTGCTGCAAACAATAAACACAGGTTTGTTCATGAACAAAAATCTCTATCAGGTGAACATTTGTTCACAATTTTGTTTTTTTACAGATACATACTGTCATTGAACTTGTATTTAAAAAAATCTGAACAAATGGCTGACATATGCAAGGAACCATACAAAATGTGTTCATTGAGTTTGTGCCCCAACCAATCAGTATTTCTTCTGTGATTAATTGCGTCTGAGTTTAACTTAAAAACAAATTAATTTACCAGAAATTGATGTTTTGATGAAACAAACACATGAATCAAATGGACAGACCCATGCTCATCAAATTGTACAATCTGCATGGTACATGTGGATATGGTCATTATTACTCCTAAAACACAACACACATATTATAGGCACACTACTTGTAATTCATTTGCTTCAGCCAGTTTATTTTTGCACCTGTCTTGCGTCATGATTAACTGCAAGCTTCACCCTGGTTTGCTGTGTGCTGTGTTCACTTCAATCAATCCATTTATCTTCCTTAAGTGTAGGCCTATGTCATCGGGAATCAGTTTGTGAAAAATATGTTGTACATGTAGTCATAACTCAAATGATATTATGTCTGTCTTAATTTCATCAAATTATTATTATTTAATAAAAACCCAGCAGATTTATGGTCGGTATAATCATGAACTGTCATCACAACTGGTTAAATGTGCAGTTGAAAAAGAAAAACGCACTGACTGATTGGAAGACTTGATCTAACATTGTAATAAACTGCTTTTGATCTGAAGAATGTTCCATCCTTAAAAAGATTCCATTGCTTTGTAAAAACGGTTAGCAGTCAAAATTGTATGTCAGTTGTAATACACATTTTTACCGCCAACCCATTTTTATAAAGCAGTTAAATTTTGTATTAGACAAATGTTTCGGCTAAACACTTTTATGAAATTGGCCCCAGACTGAAGTCAAAGCCTGAAGCTTGAATCTCAAGGTAATTTTACATAAATATATGCATCGGATCCAGGGCACTGTTGCCATCTAGACATTTTCAAGAAGGGAGAGTTTTCAAGTGCTGCAATGAAAAAATCATGTCCTATGGGGGTATCTATACATTGATGTCCTGATATTGATATGGACACAGTGGGACACTCGCCGCCGCATGTCCAAAGCGAACAGTCGGCTACAAGTCCCATATGACAACTGTCAATTCAAGTCTTAAATGAGAGCAAGTCTGAATTCAAGTCTTAGGTCCTTAAGAGCATATCCCAATACAAGTCTCTTGAAAGTCATTAAAGGACCTTGTCCAGATCACATTTTGGACCTCCCCAACCCCCCTTTTTTTCCCATGGGTGTTGAGGTTTTAATTCCATATCATTTGTCATATTTTTCTCATTACCATTCTGAAATATCGCCCTCTCAATCCGTATATTTTCGAGGATATCGTCAAAAGAACCACAAATGTTTTGTAAACGAATTTATCCAGTTACATAAAGCAGTGCAGTGATCACACTAATCCAAATTAGAGATTGCAAATTTTCTGTTTTCTTCCTGTGGTCCATGGATGGTATTTTGGGGAGGTATTTTATATGATTGTTAGGTTAGAACGAAATCCATTTTGTGGAAAAATCTGAACAACTCCAATTTGCAAGGTTCTTTGTGCAGTGCTTTGCATATGTACGTAGGCCTATGTATGTAAAAAAAAAATGCTGAATTTCCCTCGTAAAGACCTTCAAGCCTTTCAGTCCCAAGTCTATTTTAAAAGGTTTTTAAAAGTTTTATTTTTTTTAATTCCCAATAGTCTTTAAATTTTGGGATTTCTGTGATAATAGTGAAATTTCGGGGCATCGGGGCAGTTGCTGATATGAGGGCATATGAAACTGTTGCCATCATGAACATAGATGTCTAGTTTGCGTTAACAAGAGGCCGGTACATTCATTTGCAAAATGTCATTCCATTAACTAGAAAGCGGTGGCACAGTAAGACAAGCTATCACAACCTTGGACAAGGCTACAGGGCATGAGGCCATTGGCCTTGGTGAAAAATTCCATCAACATAGCGAAAAGGGCACTGACATCACATAATGCAGTCCCATCCATTAAGAACAGGTCATGTACTCCTCCCCTTTTGGGACCCATTCCCATAAATGCAGTCTTACATGTATAACAAGTACCCATTAAAGACGTCCTACATGAAATTGCGATTTCGCCAGAGCTTCTAATGTAGATGTTCATGGCCTTTAACGGTTATTGAAGTTGCATGTAAGCAACATGCTCCGATAGATTTCATATGAAGGGAGCTTACAGTTGACGGGCAGAATTAATCATGCAGTCCGGCTTCTTTGGTGGGATTTCTCCAGGATGGATGTTCTGTCCCGGAGGAGGGGTAGGACAACTTTATGACTTAGAACATAATCTATGTAAAATGCTGTGCATGTGCATAGTAGTCTCCTGCTTCATTACTCAAAAATAAGAACTTCTAGAAGTCAGTGGACATGTTCATCAAGAAATGTTTTTTTAAACATAAGTCCATTATTGTTTTTGTTTACTGAAAAATTAAAATCCAAGAGTATTGAATTGAGGGCAGTTTATAGCGGTACAGTGTACCGGTAAGTATAGAGTTGTTGATCTTATCATTTTAGGGGGATAGGCCCACCTTTTTTTTCTAACTAAAATAAATAATTTGTCTACAATCTGGAATTTGGAGGGTTTATCTGGGGTGGAGGAAGAAGGGGGCGGGGCAAGCCCTTCACAGCATCTCTGTATTTTGCACAGAAATTTAAAAGACATAAACTGCTGAAATTTTACCCAAACCATCCAAATTATAGGCATAAAGAATTTACCACTCTCACAGATGGCCATCTTCATAGGAAAAACACAACTGCATATATTACACGCCGTCAGGGTTTGCCCAAGAATCTGATGCACGTGGCAATCTGTTGGAAGTGACGTCATTTGAGAGAGATCAATAGAGAATTTACATGGTGCTTGGGAGTAAGTGTACATGTATTTCTATTCCTTTTGTTTTTCCTTTTGGGGCAGGGTTGTAGTGGAGTACATCACAAGTCTAGAGCCGATAGAATCACAAGTCCAGTATAAACAAGAAGCAAAGGATGAACACACATCAAATAATGCCTTTGTTGGAGTTCATTTGAATAGCTTGTAACTTGAATTAATACCCAGGGACTTGTGGTGGACTTGTGAAGCCTTGTGAGGACTTGTGATGGACTAGACTACAACCCTGTTTTGGGGACTGGAGTCCTCCCCTCCCCCTCACAACATCAGGGAATTAGCCAGCTGTACAGGAGAAAACATGTTGGTTCTTGCATTAGCAAAGCCGACAAACCAAGAAGTACATGTACACCCTGGACATGTCTTATCTTAATACATGCATAGTTTAGAACACTCAATATTATTCATGCAAAAGAATGTTCAAGTATGGACTTAGAATGTACAAGTCTGATAGCAAAAGTGCATTCCGGAATCCAGATTTGTAGTTGCTACAAAACATAACAAGAGGTTCATTTCTAGCGGCTTATCAACTGATCCTGAGTAGTAGTCATATCTGGGACACGTTCCAACTGCCCGCAGAATGCCAAATACGTGTATTTTGTCCACGGTAGAAACAGCCAAGATAATGGTTAAAGGCATTGCGATTCGCATCGGCAAAAAAATGTTTAATGCTGGTGCTCGCAGTAAAAACACGCTCTATTTTGGGGCTTCTGAGCTGTTGGGAATACTTTTACTATTTTAGTCTTGTCCACTAGCGAACCGTGAGTACATGTAGATTACTGTGATTAAAGACAGATTACATGGAAAACTTTTAAAAACAGCCAAACTTTTAAAAACAGGAGCAACAGCATTACAGAACTGAAGAATAATGTTAATAAACTGCCTTGTAAAAATTTCAGCCACATAGATGCAGTAATACTTCAGAAAACCTGAAAAATCCATGCATGGTTTTTGTGTTGAATGAATGATAAAAAATTGTCTGCCTGCCAGACAACTTCTTTTTTTTAAAAACACCTTCAGTTGACAATTTCTCTCACAAAGGTACTATTTTACACGGGATAAAAAATAATGTGTATGTTACCATTGCTATCAACACTTTTAGTCAGGTTTTTCTTGTCAACTTGTGAAGTAAAATTTTGGGTAACTGCAAATGATGTATTGGGGCTCTACCCAAGTACAATTATGTATATAAGTCTGTTTTCAATACTGGAGAGACTTTTGTACCAGGATCATAACTTTGTGCAATGCCAGTTATCTTCTCTCAAAACAAAAGAGATATCTTAAGACAAATCTAAGAATTTAACTTCAGCAACAAATAGTGCAACAACATACTTTGTGACATTTTTTGTGTCCTTGTTAAATACAGTATATTGGAAATTTGCACACAGGGCTTTCAGGCAGGTATGTTGTGGCACTATTCGTTGCAGTTCTTTAGCTGAAGTTATTTATTTATTTATTCACCACATCCAACAGCGGAAGGACCGGCAATTACAGGAATGGGATCAATTAACATATATATTCGAATATCAACTTCTAACTTAAATTAGAAACGGCCAGAGACACCGGGGAATCCCTCCACTTGCTCTTCACGAAAGAATGCTCTGGATCTTTAAAGTGCATTACCGAAACCTAACACACTGGACCAACGGCTTTACATCCCTTCCGAAGGGCGGAACAAGTGTGATTAAGTGCCTTACTCAAGAGCACAAGTGCCACAACCCGTCACGGCCCAGAATCAAACCCACATTCTAGTACTGGCACAGGAACTTCAGTTCAACATACTAGACCGCTCGGCCATAACACCCCACTTAGATCTGTCTTAAGATATTTCTTTTGTTTTGAGAGAAGATAAATGACATTGTACAACAGAGATATAATCCTGAAAGAAAAGGTCTCTCCAGTATTGAAAACAGACACATATAACATTCCAGGCGGGATACAGTGACCCCAGCAGTAGCAAACAATACTCAGAAGACTTGAACAAGTCAAAAATTCAAATTACGAGAGAAAGTAATAGCCTATTTGCCACTTGAGCTTGCAAGTGCCATATTTTGATGATGTGAAATCGGGGTCTCAGGACAGATTAGCGAGTGTAGCTCACAGCCGGGAGTCTGCAGAGTTGGATCATTCACCCCGCTGTGCGAGCAACAATGCAAGCCACAGCTCTTATCATGTTTCTCACTGCCAGTCCATCTTGGCAGGACACACACATGGCTAAGGTATCACAATTCTCGAATAAATGTATATTTACAAAATATACTCCTATTAAAGGAGTGCGTGTCCAGATCACAATTTTGAGCGCGCCCATTTTTCCCATGGGTGTTGAGATTTTGATATCCTATGTTGTATTTTTCTCATTATCATTCTGAAATTTCGCACTCTCGATCCGTATATTTTCAAGAGTAGGATATCATTAAAAAAACACCAATGTTTTGTAAACTAATTTATCAGTTTCGATAAAGCAGTGCAGTGATCACACCAACCTTTTCCCTTCCACCTCCAAATTGGAGATTGCAAATTTACTGTTTTCTTCCCATGATAGTATTTTGGGGAGGTATTTTATATGATTGTTAGGTTAGAGTGAAATCCATTTTCTGGAAAAATCTGAACACGTTCCTTAAAGAATCATACAGGATTTGCATTGTCCCAACATTTTAATCAACCATATGAATAAAATAATTGCTCAAATGGAAGATGAAGTGGTTCCAACTGTCCTATGCAATGATTTTGCCTGAGATAATATCATTAAAAAAACGATAATTAAGGATAAATTTATATAAATGTGCGTGCACACATTTGTTTTTACAAGGGTGGCCCTCTACTTGGACTCGAGACTGGCGACTCGAGTCCCGATTTTCACTGACTTGACTTGAGACTCGAACCTCGAATGACTTCACTTGATCTGAGACTCGAACCTCGAATGACTTGACTTGAGACTCGGATTTGTACATTTTTTTTAATTCGGTTTGCCAAAAATGAAATTGAACTTTTATACATTTTTAATTTGTTTTATTTTGATGACCAAATTTTTTTTCAAAACTATAAAGTTTTCTTTTAACATGGAGAATTGTTGGCCAGAACAACAAAAATACCCTACATGAATGCAAGATTTAGAGTTTAGACTCATTTTGAAATTAGATTGAACAAATACTTCTTGACTTGAACCGACTTGATCAACACGCTTGACTTGACTTCAGACTCGAGGGCAGTTTGACTTGACTTGGGACTCCAGGGCAGTTTGACTCGACTTGACTTGGGACTCAAGCAGAGGGAGACTCGTTATACAACCATGTGCTATAAGAGGTAGATGTACATTGTAAGATTATGCTGTTTGTAACAGTTTTCCTACATGTATCTTGTAATCTTAATTTTAAATACAACTTAATAAAAGTCAATGAAAAACCCAGACAAACTTTAATGGCTTGTTAGAATACTATAATTTGAACAAGCCGAAAAGCTTGAAAAGCCGAATATGCAGTATTTGAGTTCTTAAAAATAGAATTCTCTGTCCTCTGATTTAGCACGAAAACATCAAATTAATGTTTTAATGTACACCATCCTCCTAGAAAGTTTGAACTAAGATCGGAACTCTACCTGCAAAAGAAATGGGGCCTTTCATCATAAGCTAAAAAGGCAATGCAATAGTCCCCAAATCCCAAAGCAGTGAAAAATATTTTTGTCAAAACAAGTCTGGATGGATCAAATTGCAAATAGCTTTGCTGTAAATATGATGTTTGTTTTTTTTGCCTTTGATCAAATTGTTTTTCAGAATTTTTCAAAGTTATAAATAAAAACATTTAAAAGTTATTAGGGCCTACTTGAAAGTCAAAAGTCAAGCCCTATGAATTGTTTAACTTAATTTTAAATTTGAAAAGTCAATTTAGCAATTTTGAATGCAAAAAGCTAGGAACTTCGGAAAACAACCTAAAGGTAGTATACATGATTGGTAAACTGTTAAAAACAGCGTGATTTACACTGGTAATTGAAAGCCTATGTCGAGAAAGCTACATGTACATGTACCATGTAGAAATTTCAGCCATAGATGCAGTAATACTCTAGAAAACCTGAAAAATCCAAGCATGGTTTTTTCTTTAGAGATTAGAGTTTGAAACCCGTTTGAGTGGTACCAACAGATTAAAAAAATTGCTTGTGTTAAGTGTAGACAAAATATTACCCTTCCTGGTAGTTCGCCCACAGAGATTGCAAATCAAATCAATACAATGTTTACCTCTGTGGCTAATGATATACCATGTCTTGATTTGAATACTCTACCGGCATACTTACCTTCTGAATATCCTGTTCCGGAAATAACGCCTGCTGACGTTTAAAAAAAACTTAGATAATATACATGATTGGTAAACTGTTACAAATAGTTTTATCCCCCTGTGTGATTGAAGATATTTGCATGATTAAAACCAACCTAAGCAAAAACCAGCTCCATACTTTGTCTAACTTTTGAGAAAAACAGTAAAAAAAAAGGGTTTGCAGTCATTTCGCCCCAAAACCATTTCGCCCTGAACCACGGCCTGTGCACGAAGTGGTTTTTGTGCGAAGTAGCATTTGGGCGACGTAGTGTTTGGACGAAGTGGTTTGGTGGCGAAATAGCACTTGGGCGAAATGGTTTTGGGGCGAATTGAATTTTTGTCTCATGAGACGAAAACTAATTGTTTTACTCCTTTCTCAAAGACTATAGCACTTCAGACAAAACCATTTCAGAGGAAGTTTTCCACGGTCATCATGTTTATATTGTGTAAGTTAGGCGTAAATCTGTGAACATTTCTGATTTTTGAGATACCAATCATGTATACTGCTTTAAAAACCAAGTAAATCGGGAGGGCCTGCATGACTGTCTTCCACACCACCTGATTAATAGGTCTCTTCAGGAAGGTATTGTTCCAGAAATTTGGAAAAAAAACATTTGTTAATTATTCCCGTTCCTCAGACCAGTCCTCCTAACATTGACAACCTTTGTCCCATTTCACTCACAAGCATTTTTTCCAAGGTCTTTGAAGATTTTGTTGTGAAGTGGATTATCGATGATATAAGAACGTCTCTTGACAATCACCGACTCATTATTTATTAAGACTTGTAGATGATATACAGAGTGGTTTGGATAAACCCAATAGATCTGCGCTTGTGATCGTTACAGATTTCAGTAAAGCATTCGATAGGGTTGATCATAACTAGGTTATAAATAAATTTATACAGTCTGGGGTGAGAACATGCATAATTCTGTGCTTGTGTAGTGTCTTGGCAAATCGTCTCCAGGCGGTTCGGTATAATGTAACTCTCGCTTCTTGAGAGTTCCTTCATGCCGGAGTTCCCCAAGGCACAAACGTTTGGCCAAATGCCTTTTTAGTCATGATCAATGAATTCATTCCAAACCACTCTGTGATAAAACATTACAAATACGTTGATGATATGACCCTAACTCAAACATTTACTCAACAGAATGAAACTGTAAGTATGCAGAATGAGCTTAATCACTTGCAGGAATGGGTTGTAGCAAACAGAATGAAGCTCAATCCAACAAAATGCCAATATTTGCGTATTTGTTTCCAAAGAAATCCTTCCGAGATTCCCCCATTTCAGATTGTTAATT
Source organism: Henricia sp. BOLD:AAB3569 (assembly GCA_037783545.1). Taxonomy (NCBI): domain Eukaryota; kingdom Metazoa; phylum Echinodermata; class Asteroidea; order Spinulosida; family Echinasteridae; genus Henricia; species Henricia sp. BOLD:AAB3569. The sequence continues at coordinate 1,525,752 of JBBELK010000099.1, read as the reverse complement.
CTCAGATCAACGAAACGGACTGTGTAAATTAGCTCCTTGGGATTTATATTCAGAACAATCTGAAGTGGGATAGTCAAATTAATAATATGTGTGGTAATTTTAATCAAAGGTTATTTTTCCTACGCCAGTTGAAACGTTCCATGGTTTCTGTCAAAGATCTATTCATGGTGTATATGTTGCCTATGTAAGACCAACCATCGAATATAAATGTCCCGTATGGTACTCTGGATTGACTATTAAAATCCCAAATTGTTTCCTTAGAAAGATTGCAGAGGAAAGCATTCCGTATTATCCTGGGAGGAAATTTTGATTTAACTCAGTCTCATGATGAAGTTTGTCTTCGGTTTGGTCTGCCCAAGATCTCGGATAGACTAGAACAACTCTTCCTTAATTTTGGAAAAAGACTTTTGAATTGTAGCATTTATAGGGATTGGCTTCCACCAATTCGTAACAATAATCTCCGTAACTCAAACAAACTTGGTTTCAACAAATGTCGGACAAATCGGTATAAAACTAGTAGCGTTACGTCACTAGTTTGCGCGCTCAATAAATGTTCCATAAACTACATGTAACTGATGTTCATTTGGTTTCCTATTTTTGCCTGTAACTTGTTTGTTTGTTACTTGTTTTTAATTGTATATCGTCATATTCATGTTTTTTGGTAGTCGTAAAATGTTCGTTTTGTCATGTCAAAATCCTATGTGTAAACTCTACTTTTGATATGTACATGTACATGTATATAATATTCTTTATGACCTAATTGTTGTTTTTAAACATAATTCAGCCTTTTTGCTGCGATGTTTGAAATATGAAATAAACCATTAATAATAATAATAATAATAATCATGTTTGTAAGGACTCTGGATGCGGCAATAAGGCGACAGTTCAGGAAGACTCTCCACGGGGACCACCAAAATTTCGGGAAGAGTCACTCAAATTGACACCTTATTTTTGTACCCAAACCTTCCAAAAATTGTCGCAGACCTAAGAGAGACAGTTCTAGACCTAATAAAAATGGTTCTCGATTTAAAAAAAATGGTTTTTAAAAATAAAAATATTAGGGCGACACCAAAATGTCGCCCTATTGAGCGTGTCGCCCTAATATACTTTTTTACACACAAATTGTCGCCCTATCCTAGCATCCATAGTTTTTGAGGAGCTAGCCCAGATACATGTAGCCCACAAATATACATGTATATTTGTATAAATTTCTTCTTTTCTATCATTTTCATACAACACAGAATGTTGGAACCTCATTCGAAAAGTCAACTTAATATTTTGAAGACTCATTGAAAATCCAGAAGGCAAATTAAAACTTGACAAATGGTGTGGTATCAAAATCCCAACACCCATGGGAAAAATGGGGGAGCGGTGCTCAAAAATGTGATCTGGACACGCTCCTTAAATGCTGGTTGAGTAAAAACAATTATAAAATTTTGTATTTTTCTTCTCCAGATTGTTGGAACTTCATTCGACCGAATCGACGGCAAGACGGAATCCAAATTTTATGAGACAATCTATGCTCTGCTAGACAAGCACAGTCCACAGTACAGACTCACATTTGGAGAAACCCTCGCAGATAAACTCCAGTTGCTACAAAGAGAACAGGAGATTGATCAAGATGATGACAAGAACTTGAAGGAAATCAACAGGACTAATTGATGTTTGTACCTCGTCGTTTTTAAGAGAGGTGAAGAACAGAACATGGGGGTTAAAACTCCCGTCCATTTGGTAGTCTTAAATGCACACAGCCAGCATCTACAGTACTGTTAACGTGCTTCAGTCTCGGTTCAGTGAGGGAATTGTGACAAAGTGTCTTGCCCAAGGGCATAAACTGTCTGAAGCATGTTCAGTTGACCACTCTCACAGGCGGCCATCTTTGTAGGAAAATTATTTCAACTGCGTATTACACACCATCATCAGCCGATTTCACGAAGCCTTACGCACTGCGTAAGCCCGCTTGCGCAACTTTTTTATTGCGTAAGCTGCGCAACATTCTTGTGATAATTACACGCAAGCCTATGGGGGCCTATGCCAATTTCAAAAATTGCACAAGCTATGCACTTTTTCGTGAAATTGGCTGCAGGTCACACAAATTTACGCTCAGGATCTGTAGGAAGTGACATCATTTGAGAGAGATTAATAGCACAATGCAGAAATACACATGTACAGTTTGGAGCATCAGTATGCTGCAACCAAAACGGCTTGTTCTTCATTCCTACAATGCTTTAAAAGAAAGCTGAAGATTTGCAGATGTATGTCATTGCCCCGTAGCCACCTAGAAGGTTCTTAATTCAGCATGGCCACAAAGTGCAAGAGAACGTGAAGAAATGGTCAGTGTTTAAGGTGGGAGGACTGAACACCTCACACGAACGTGTGGAAAGAAACCTGTAAATTCAAGCAGGGACTGAGAATCCAATCCACATACTGACCAGGACGGGATTCTAACCAGGGCCACAGAGATGGAAGGCGAGGAAAGAACTGCTACACCAACTTTGTTGAACGACTGTGTTTCAAAACATCAAACAAGGGCAAGGCTACCGTGAAAACGGGTGAAAAATGGCTGGTTACCATTTTTAGCAGTATACTTTTGTCCCCAAAACTCAAATTTTCTATTTTCACTATATATTTTCATGAGGGGCATGTACAGGGTGGTTACAGTTGCTGTACAATGTATTAAGGTTTTGAACATTTGGTACTACATACATGTATGTTCTATGGAGATGGGAGAATGGGATGTCACAGCTACAATGTATGCTACATGTATGTACACTGCTCACAAGTTAGGGTACGCAGATATTTTATTGAGGGTATGCATTCCGCTTGAATGATTTTGTACATGATTTAGACAATTGCAACTGCATGACAGACACACCTTGTCACAGGAATGTAGGTGAAAACAGTCATTTGAAAAAATAATCCAAAATTGGACCACACTAATATCCCTAACTTATTGTGAGTAATCTACAAAGTGACTGTCTGTGTGTGAAGACGAGGCCATGGGATTAAACGTCAGGTTAAAATTAAAAATAGGCATACTGACATTTTGCTGAATCTCCAAGTATTAATGTGCAGTGTATCACAGGTGAAAAATTGTTCATACACCCCATGACAAGAAATGCTGCTCGCTTACTGAATCTGCCCGATCTTGGAAACCATAGAAGATAGCAAGCCTACAATCAGGGTTTCAGGGTTTTGAATAAACCTTTCCAAGATCCTATAACCAATATTTGCTGACTTCAACAATTGCTTGACAGTACTATACCCCGGTACATGTACATGTGAATGAGGTTTGTGTGTGGATACACACAGTGACTACTTATGTATTAACCCTAACACTCCTCAATCCTCCAAAACCAATACGATTTTAAATACACCATAGGGAGTTAGGGTTAATGCTGAACTAAAGCATGTTTACAGTACATAGAGTTACAGTACATCACAAAATTTGTCCCAACTATACAGAAGGACCTACTTGTATGTGTACATGTACTTCAACGACCGGAATAAATGGATCTTTCTCGCCCCTTTTGGCGATAAAGAATATTTTCATGCAAATGCTTCTATCTGAAAGAAATATCTTTAACTTGTTCTGAGACGATAACTTAAGCCCCCAAAAGGTAGCAGATAGTCTGACAACATAGCTTTTTATAACCTCCCTGCACACATTTGCCATTAACTTACGTAACTGTAATGAATCCTACGATGGAGGAATATCGGGGTGTTGACTGCGTTTGCCAAATCAACGGGAAGAGATGTATATCTCAGGTTGCGGGACGCAGAATAAGAGCAGAAGTCGGCTAAGAAGAAAACTCCAGTCTGATCTTGATGTAACTTTGGTTCGTGTGTTTATTGCATACTGGACAAAAACCCCCAACACTAATAGTCATCGAGCCACTGGCTCATTGTCCAAGACCCTGGTGGTCGATCATGTCGATGTTCTCAAATCATAAGGCCTAAAGTTAAGGTGACATGGCTTTCTGGCTCGTGAGATTATCATTCGGTCCACCGGTACCGGTGACTAAAAGAGACCGATTGAACTCTTATATTCATGTGCCTCACAGGCGTGACAGACTGACCCTTAGTTTTATCCTTATTTAAAGTGAATCAACTTGGACAATCAATCTAGAAGGGTGCTTTCTAAAATATAAATCACTAATAGATGAACTTTGCAATATATATAAAGAGCAGAGTGTTCACGGAATATTGGGGCCTACATTTTCATTTGCGCAGAATTACCGCACTCGTCGCTATGCGGCTTACGCACATTAAAGGGATAGACAAAAAGTTAAGGGGACTTGTCAAATTAATATGTGAAATGTTAATGCAAGGTGATTGCAGTTTACAGATGGGCAATTATTAATAAAGAATTAAGGAAGACTGTGGCTACTTTCGTTTACTTTCTGTGAATTAATTCCAATTCCCCACATAACAAAGGACAGACACTTGTGGGACACTTATGTTACATGTACATGGGAAATTGTTTTACAGTGAGGTTGTAGAAATATACATGTATGTTATCAGACTATCTGTTAATCGTTTGGGGCCTAAGTTATCCTCTCAGAGCAGATTAAAGATATTTCTTCTATTTTGACAGAACATAAAACCACTTATACGATATTATCACCGATCACCAAAAGGGGCGCTAGAGAAAGACCCAAATAAGATTTATACACAAAGGCACAAACGGCAAGATAAGGAAGTCACAAACGGTCACACAGAGTGTTTTTGTGGGCATTTCGCTGCAAATTTGCCGACTACATGTACCTGGTACCCTAGAGTATTCGCCTTGAAAGTCAACTCAATTCCAACAAAACATCTAGGGTCCTCAGATTATAAATCCCCAGCAGACGTCACGCTCAAGCCATCTGCATCAAAGTATAGGAGAGCTTCAACAGTTTATAGAGTTAGTGTGTGGGATTCTGCTGTTTTTAACTCTTGAAAGAAATATTTGATTTTGTTGTGCCGATGTTGCTTGTAAAAATCGTGGGGTTTATTTCTTGCCAATGTTTTTATACTTTCATGCGCCACAATTTCATGCAGCTCAATTGTCCATTTTGCTTAGAACTTGGGAAACAATGGGTGATTTTTTTGCCATACATGTATACCGAGCAATGAAATGTTTCAGTTTAAAGATATACATGTACAGTCCGCGCTTGTTATACCGTGCGTGTTGGGTGTGGCACCTCGAAAAATAAATAGTTTTTTTAATTGATAATTTTCTAGAATCATAAGTTAATTCGCTTTAAAATGAGACATTAACGACAAAAATCGACCAACGTTTAGTTATCAAACAATTACTGTCAATATTTCAAATTATTGGCGGTCCGCCAATAATTCAAGGCGTACATGTAGACTTGCCTAAGTCTGCAGACCTCCCGTGCTCTGTCTGCAACGTGCAGCGCACAGTGCCTCCTCCAGACCGGTGGCCTGTCCAGTCTGTTTTCGTCTGTTTCCTCTATCTCAGAAAGTCTTACGAGATAGAAGAAAACAGATTTGACTGGCCTCCAGTCCAGAGGGAGCGCTGCATGCACCGCACCTCAGACCAAACACGGGAAGTCAGACCAGGGGCGCGTTCAATAGCACAATACGTACGCCGGTATTGGTATTTTCCTATACCTTCACCGTTGAAGGTATTGTCGGTATGCATACGTATTGCGCTATTGAACGCGCCTCAGGGCAAGTCTAAGGCAAGGCGCAAAAAACGGCCGTATAAAAACGGTCTCTTTCACATGTCTAAAATATGTTTTTTTGTTAAAATAAAGTAAATGTTTTAAAAATTCGTTCAAAGAAAAAAATCAAATTTGCAGAGAATGCACAGACTGTATATTAATGAAAGTTTTAATATTTCTTTTGCAATTAAGTTGACATTTAAATATTCATATAGTTTTATTGTGTATATAATGGCTGTACAAAGCTTCTGTGTGCTAAACAATTCCCACTTTGCATTCCTTATGTTGCTCAGTATAGTTACTCATAAATAGTTCATTTATATCCGACTCTGCCCTTCCTGAGCAGTGTTTTAGACACGGAGTGCAGTCCTTATAAGGGAACACCAATCCCTCTTGAATTAACATCATTAAAGTGCACAGACCGTGTCCAGAGCAACTTGAGAATTGGGTATAGGAATTATCATCTGATATGCGATTCCTGATAACGCATATTTTGAAATGAATCTGCTGCTTCTCAAAGATTAAGTATGCGTGGAATTTCTTTCTTCAGTGTATGTGTATACACAAATGTTTCTATATCTTTCGTGCTTTCTAAGTTCGTGTCACTGTGTTTTATAAAATAACATTTTAATTTGGTATTTCTTTCCAAAGTTGACATTCTGTCTGCACCGGCAGACGAAAAAATCCTCAATCTGGAATTTTAATCAAAGCCTATATTTTTATGTAAAAATCATCTATCTGATGCTTCAGAATGCTGAGAAAAATATGCAATTTTTACTTTACTTTAACAGTGATTTTGCAATGTTCGAATGCATTTTACTCAAATGGTTTTTATTAAATGCATGTTACAGTTAGGAATTTAAAACTTGGACAGGTTATGATTTCAGATACTAGTGTCAGATAGTCCTTTTCACTGTTACCCTTAAAAGAGTGTGTCCAGATCACATTTTTGAATCCCCAATTTTTTCCATGGGTGTTGAGATTTTGATTTAAAATTATTTGTCATATTTTTCCCATTACTATCCTGAAAATGTTTGTTCTCAATCCGTATATTTTCAAGGATATCGTCAAAAAACTACCAATGTTTTGTAAACTAATTTATCTGGTTCCATAAAGACGTTTAGTATCAATTACACCAACCTTTCTGCTTCTACATATTTGGGAGATTGCAAATTTACTGTTTTCTTCCCATGGAGTAATTTGGGGAGGTATTTTAAGGTTCTTCGGTTAAAACAAAATCCATTTTCTGATTGGTTAAATTTTTCTGTCAGTCTAAATCTATTAAAAATGTGTCCACAGAGATTCCATGTCAGTAACCAGTGTCCTCTTACAAAATCCAAACCGTGATAATATCCCCGAGACTGTGGGAATTTGCTCATGTCACGGAAGCAAACAAAGTCGTGATTTTGTGAAATTGCTCAGTATTTTATCGATGAAATTCCCAGACTTGACGTCACCATGGCAATTTGTAATCAAATGTGAATTGAGCAGTCTTCAATGCATTACTATTGTGGTTTAAATGTGAATACCTTTTACTCCAGTGGCAGATCCAGCCTCATTAAAATACAGGAATACAATGAATTTCATGGGGTCCGACCCCATGAAATTCATTGTATTCCTGTATATTAATGAGGCTGGATCCGCCTCTGTACTCAGTACTGAACAGTATACAATGGGTGAGGTCACAATTCTGTGTGTGTTACGTGTTAGTGTAAGTGTTACAGATCTGTTAACACAGCATTAATCTCGACCTCTAACTGAACGTTCAGGTTAACACAGTGTTAACAGATCTGTTAACACCGTGTTAATTCTCTGCACTGTACATAGGGCGAAGTCACAACTCTGGGTTGCGTTTTAGTGTTAGTGTAACAGATCTGTTAACTTAATAAGAATTGTGACCTCAGAACAAACCCCGTGTTAACTCAATGTTAACATGGTGTTTAGGACGTGTTAGTGTTACATCTCATGTTAGTTCAACACCTCATGTTACAGATCGTGTTAGTGTAACAGATCTGTTAAGTTAATCTGAACGAAGTGGGTGGTGTTAATTTTGATTAATTTAGAACTTTCATGATTTTCAATAAATTGAGTTTCATTTTTCAACACAACTTATAAATGTGTTGGATCTTGCATTCTACCCACAATTGAGACATTTGTTTGGCTCTGTAAAGGTTAACCACTTATTGGTTAAGCTCGTGTAACACGGACCGGAGGTCACAATTCTGTGTGTGTTAGTGCTGAAAGTCGTGCAGAACCCTACCGACTTGACATTTCCCAAGATGCCGAGTCAACAGATCTGTTACACTAACACTAACACGGTTTCCCGAGACGCAGATTAAACTCAATGTTAACTTGATGTTAACATGGTGTTAACATGGTGTTAACAGATCTGTCACACTAACACGGGATTGCGCCCTCACTCGGTGCAATTTGCGGTTCTGTGCACGATTTTTAACACGCCCTGTTAACACGGCGTTTGTTCTGAGGTCACAATTCTGATTAAGATAACAGATCTGTTAACAGATCTGTAACACTAACACGTAACACACACAGACAGAATTGTGACCTCACCCACTGTATGTTGTTTGTAGTTATTTTATTCCATATACCGGTAAAAGAAAACAATTCATAATTTTTTAAATAAAGTACTGTACATACTTCATTTTCTTTCTCTTTCCATGAAGTGCATGTTGCTCAACATTTCTTCGTGAAGAGAAGGGGAGGGATTCCCCGGTGTCTCTGGCCGTATCTAATTCATCATGGGTTTCCTCACGCTTGCCGCGCGAGCGACAGTGCAATGGGCACTATTGAGGAATCCTTGGTTTCAGTACCAGAAATAAATAATAATAATAAACAAAATTACTATCAATGCTAGAATAGGGCGACAAATCGTGTGTAAAAAAGGTATATTAGAGCGACCTGCTCAATAGGGCGACATTTTGGTGTCGCCCTAATATTGTTGAGTTTAAAATTAATTTGTTTAGGTCAAAAACCATTTTTTTTAGGTCGAGAACCATTTTTATTGGGACTGGAGTTGTTTCTCTTCGGTCTGTGACCATCTCCGGAAGCTTTGGGTAAAAAAATAAGGTGTAATTTTGAGTGACTCTTGCCGAAATTTCGGTGGTCTCCGGTGAGAGTCTTCTCGAAATGTCGCCCCATTGCGGCATTCAGCGTTGTTTAAACATTTTAAACTGCTTTCTTTGAGATTATAAAAATAGTGTTTTCATTTTTGTGAAAACGGTTAGATTGTCATTTAAGATGCATGTAATTGCTTGCCCATTGGAAAGGTGTACATGATTGGTAAACTGTACATGATAGGTAAACTGTTACAAAGGGCGTTATTTCCACTCGTGATTAAAAGCCATGTAGAAATTTCAGCCACAAAGAGGCAGTAATGCTGCAGAAAACATTTTAAAAACATTTTTCATGGCTTTTGTGTTGAGTTGAATAGTAAAACATTATTTTGCAAAAGACGTTTTTAGAAAACCACCTTCAGTTGTTAATTTCTCACACAAATAAATTCATATGGTGTTTGATACCATTGTTATCAATTCTTTTAGTAAGATTTTTCTTGTCAACTCATAGGTATGTACGTACAGGTACGTGTTTATCAGAAATCTGTGGACCTGAGGCATACAGGCAATGCCGTCACAGTGTGTTTACCATATAGACCGTATCGAATAGCTGCTATCTTGTAGGGTGACATTGGTCAACAATACTGGAAGCACATAACTATGCAACCATGCACGTCCCCAGAAAACAAAGAAACTGCCCTACAAGATGGCAGCTATTTGATACGGTGTATATGCAGCAGGGTTGTAGCTGAGTCCATCACAAGTCCTTACAAGCCTTCACAAATCCACCACAAGTCCCTGGGTCTTAATTCAAGTCACAAGTATTCAAATGAACTCCAACAAAGGAATAATGTTGTGTGTTTATCACTCACAAGTCCTCACAAGCCTTCAAAAGTCCTCACAAGTCCTCACAAGCCTTCAAAAGTCCTCACAAGCCTTCAAAAGTCCTCACAAGCCTTCACAAGCCTTCACAAGTCCTCACAAGTCCACCACAAGTCCCTGGGTCTTAATTCAAGTCACAAGCTATTCAAATGAACTCCAACAAAGGAATTATTTTGTGCGTGTTCATCCTTGTTTCTTGTTACTGGACTTGTGCGGGACTTTTCACGGACTTGTGATTTTATCGGCTCTGGACTTGCGATAGACTTGTGATGAACTCGACTATACAACTAGTCTTGATGCAAGACCGAGTTCGCGATCCCCACATTGTTCATTTTAGCTGCCAGAGGGCGTACCTACACTTACAACGTGAACTCGAAAACTCGGTCTTGATTACTCCGTAAGAAAAAAGTTCGATAACCTTTATGGAAGCACATGAATAATTAAACAGCAAGGTCAAAAATTATGGGCGCCTGCGTAGAAGAGAAAGCGATGCCTCCATAACTAGGTCATGTGGGATGGTAACTTGCCGTGTACATTTGTACGTGTGCAGTGATTCACCGTGCCGCGCGAAAATGATATCGGGCCGGCCATTTTCGTGCAGTGACCGTGGTGCATGGTTTTATAGCAATGGAAATCCAGGCTGGGCCGGGTGCCCAAAATCAGACATGTCATAATTTTATTTCTCATTTTTATCATCAAACTTGTTCTAACATGCATTGCTTATTTTTCATTTAATACGAAATAAAGACGTTTATACTGGTCGGATATGGCATTCAACCTAAAAATTCAAATTACTTCTGCACTTGAAGTGAAATATTGAACTAATGAATCAGACAATGTTGACGAACATGTTGGACAGAAGTGGGAAAAATTTAAAAATCATGAAAATTTCTTTATTATTTTTCACACCATGGTTTTTACAACCAAACTAAAATTTTACATGGTTTTATAGCAATGGAAATCCAGGCTGGGTGCCCAAAATCAGACATGTCAGAATTGTATTTCTCATTTTTATCATCAAACTTAATTGTTCTAACATGCATTGTTTATTTTTTATTTAATACAAAATAAAGACGTTTATAGTGGTCGGATATGGAATTCAACCTACAAATTCAAATTATTTCTGCACTTGAAGTGAAATATTGAACTAATGAATCAGACAATGTTGACGAACATTTCTTTGGACAATGTTGGACAGCAGTGGGACAAAATTTAAAAATCATGAAAATTTTTCTTTCTTAGTTTTTACACCATGGTTTTTACAACTAATTTAAAATTTTACATGGTTTTATAACAATGGAAATCCAGGCTGGGGGCCTAAAATCAGACATGTCATAATTTTATTTCTCATTTTTATCATCAAACTTGTTCTAACATGCATTGTTTATTTTTCATTTAATACAAAATAAAGACGTTTATAGTGGTCGGATATGGAATTCAACCTTAAAATTCAAATTATTTCTGCACTTGAAGTGAAATATTGAACTAATGAATCAGACAATGTTGACGAACATTTCCTTGGACAATGTTGGACAGCAGTGGGACAAAATTTAAAAATCATGAAAATTTTTCTTTCTTAGTTTTGGGTTTTTACAACTAAACTAAAATTTTACATGGTTTTATAACAATGGAAATCCAGGCTGGGGGCCTAAAATCAGACATGTCATAATTTTATTTCTCATTTTTATCATCAAACTTGTTCTAACATGCATTGTTTATTTTTCATTTAATATAAAATAAAGAGGTTTATAGTGGTCGGATATGGAATTCAACCTAAAAATTCAAATTATTTCTGCACTTGAGGTCAAATATTGAACTAATGAATCAGACAATGTTGACAAACATTTCCATTTTTTTTTTAGTTAACCAAACTGTGCAAATTTCCTTCAAGGGCTTCTGTCCTATCTACAAAGTAGTATGCTGTTGTTCCCTGGAATTCGTAAAAACAGCTTCATATCCACAAAATTAATGGGCCTTCTCAAAGCATTCTCCTCAGAGCACTGAAAAGGGTGAAATTTTTAACATTTAGTAAACTAATAAACATCAAATTTAAATTTGTTCCATTAAACGTTATTCCAGTATATTTTCAGAGGCTTATGCAAGCAAGTTGCTCTAATTAATTTTCTGCAATTCTGCTTGCTGTAAAAACAAAAACATGCACGAAGAATCAGAAAAAAAGTATTGTTTTAAATAGGCCGTAAAAGGTCGATCCTTGGGTCACAAAAATTTGCCTTATTTGTTGTTGGCCTAAATGAAAATCAAATGGGTCATATTTGACTTTAGAAAATGTACAATTACTTTTGTAAAACCATGTGGCTTTGAGAGACTCCTTTCAACATTAAGCTTACAAAAATTTAATAAGGGCATTTTGAAATTTTTTAAAATCTGCCCAACAATTTATAATACTACAAACATTGTGTACAAAGCATGTGATATAGTGAGTGAAATTACTAGTAGTAGTTTTTAAGAAAGTGGGTGGTTCTTCACTCAGATTAATTCACTCCTAAATTTCGGGGTTTTTTTCTATCATATCTAAACTAACTGATGCTTGCAAGTCATTTTAGGGAAAAATAGTAGTGGATAACTTCTCTGAAATCGTTTAGCACTTTTTTTTTTACCGAAGCCAATAATATGAAAAGCATGCCATATACTATAGAGGAGAAGAAAACAATCCCAGTCGTTTTCTTCCTCCATGCGTAAGCGATGAAAAAAAATCGTGACCAAGCAGAACATGCCCTAAGAAAATCTCTAAATGCCAGTCTTTGATAGCCTTTGAACTTTTCGATTATCAACTTGGAACGAAATGCTTCGTCTTCACTGGCCGCCCAATCATCACACCCGACCGTAGACCCGTTCACGGGTCTAACCCGACCGTATACGAGCAACGCAGGCCGGCAAGCGGTAAGGCCCGGACGACGGTACAGGCGAGCCACTGAGTGCATGCAACGCGCAAGATAGCTTTGTCCGTGGACAACGTGTTTGCCTCATATCATGTTTGCCTGCTGACTGCTGATCGATCGATCGATCAGCGACTGGAAAAGCAGCGACATTTGTATGCACTGTCCTGTCCAGTGTGTACTCTGGGTACCAGACAGACCAGAGCTGTTGTGAAATATGGAAATTAGATGACGTCACGCATTTCAACGTGTCACGCAAAGGTATGCCAGGAATTCGCTCGGTATTTTGCGAGCGATTTATACGGAATATGAAAGACTGTCTTTTCGACTGTATTTCAGGTGCGCCCTCTGGCGGCCAATGATGAATAGTCTATGTACATCGTGTATTGCGCGCAAAAAGGCAGTCTTTCCGAAAGACTACTATACAACCGGACCCTGATATGCACTTGATGTGCTATGGCCCTACCGGCCTGTCTAACAGTACAGTAAAAATTAACAGTAAAATTCCCCATGTTAAACTTAACTTCTGCTTAACTCAAATTTTTTGAGGGAATAAGTTAACAGTTTCAAAGATTTAATGCAGTATATTAAAGGCACAGGCTCGTCAGCAATGCGCGCCCGCCAAATGTGTGCCACGCAATACGCAGCTCCATAGCAAAGGCATGGAGCTGCGTGTTTCGAGCACGAATTTGGCGGGCGCGCATTGCTGACGAGCCTGTGCCTTTAATGGCAAAGTGTAGGTGTATTCAACAGTAACATTTATTCACACTTTCAGTGACTGAGATTTTTTATCTTAAATTGTCTTCAAAACCTTGATCACAGAGCTGCACTATCTGAGATATATAGAAATATGAGTTTTTATTTGAATGAGTTAAATGTTTATGTAATTACCAAAATAATGGGTGCTTTTTGATTGAAACATCTTATATATGGTGCATTTCCTGTTTATGTACACTACGATAATTAATAAACACAAAAATTGCTATAGAGTTTTCAGTGATGTTGTAGATTCCTTATTGTCTTCGTTTTCTTATGTATGAGTTCAAGTGTTGACTGAATTGGCCTTTTGCAGTTTAGAAAGTCACATACTATGCTGTTGTTGCTACGTGGTACACGCAATCAACAGTCTGGTTGCTTTATGCCATTCTGGTGAACATGTTATTCATTCTGTACTTCACACCTGCTGAATGCACCACATATTAACAAAAATTTAGTCTGGTCAAGTGGGAACTTCTAAGTGTGCATGTAAAGGGAATATACCCAGCACGATTGGGGCCTAATGTCCCCCGTCCCCTAACTCCCCTATGACTCAACACACTCTTCCCTTTTGTTAATGTACCAACCCCCTCCCCCTAAAAACTGAAAGGAATTCATTTGGAATTCCTTGGATGTTGGAGACACAATGGGGGGTGGGGGAAATGGTAGGGGGTATCCTCGGCCCCATATCGCGCTGCATATGGAACATGTTATTCATTCTGTACATGTACTTCACGCTGAATGCACCACATATCAACAAACATTTATAGTCTGTTCAAGTGCAAACTCTGAGTGTGCATGTGAAGGGAAGTACGGTCAGTACACCAGACGCTATTCACTCTGAAGTCAGGAAATTGTTGCCTTGAGTTTTAATATTGCAAGTTGGACAGGTTGAATTATTTTCTTAATACCGGTTGGTATTTGCAACGACGTGACTTGCTTGCTTCAATTTTAATCTGGGACCCGGATGGGAATTTCCCCGTTCTCTGTGGAGGATTTTACTTCCAGCGAGGCCAGTACGGATTTTTCAAGTCACCTTTTGCTTGAATAGTTCAGTGTGGCCCTTGATGTTTCCGCGTGGATTGGCGGCAACCTGAGTGATCATTATCGTCTCTCGCGATCGCGGACGAAAATAAACATCCGACCAAAACAGGTATGGTTACTGGCCAGGGGGGAAAACACACAAAAAAAGCGAGATTCGTGTTTTTGCCGTGTTTGTTATTTCTAAACGGAGTTCCGTGCGTCATCGCCCGAGAACTGGATACTGTGTTTATTGCCTGTTGACTTGGATCAGCTCTCACGTTGTGTTTGCACATCGCCGGGTGAATTTCTCTCTGTAGGCCTACCCTCTTAGAACAGTTTAGATTCTTCCTTTTAATAGCTTTATACCTTTCTACAAAAATACATCTAAGATTTCCGCTGGGATGATAGGCCTAAACCGTGCAACACTTCAAAAACACCATCATACAGTAGACTCTCGTTATAACACTCCCTGATATAAAGCTCTTCTCGATATAAAGCTCCTTTTTCTAAGTCCCGGCCATTGTTCTTTGCATTGTGTATGCACTGTTTATAGCGCTCTCTGGATATATAGCTCATTTTTATTTTTCGGTCCCTTAACCTTACTTGGAATGAATATTATTCAGTTTATAACAAGTGAACATTTGGACCCAGGTTTTATTTATTTTACTTTCAATTAATTGAATTTCTTTGTTTATTCCTGCTGCAGAATATTTCCGTTGCATGTATTCTGTTATAATGGGGTAATCTGTAAAGTTCCATCCAAGGACCTTTTTATAAATAGATTTAGATTTTATCTCCGCACCGATTTTATGCTGAGAGAACGAAGAATTTCAGCTGAATTTAATTACAATTCAAATTCTATTTTTCTCAGGTTGAACTTTTGCCGGTCAATACGTTTGCATGGCTTGTAATAAAAGGCTTGCTTATTTGAGACTAGTGTAGAAAGTCGATATTCGTTTGATCATTATAATACTTCGGGACCTACCGTCTCTGATAAACAGAGGCCTGTTTTGGCGGCCATTACCAGAAACATGTTTCTGACTCAACTACTGAATCAGCCAATGAACGGCTAGCCTTGTTTACGACCAAGGCCGCTCATTGGTTAAATCAGTGATTACAAAATTACGTCAGAAACGTATATCTGGTTATGATCGCAAAAACAAGCCCTAGGTATTTTTAGCTTAAAGGCCTATTGTTTCATTTGCAATGACCCAATTTTGTTTTTCACGAGTTGACAAGAAAAACCTTACTCAAAGTGTTGATAGCAATGGTAACAAACACCACATGAATTTATTTCCGTCCAAAATTATATTTCATGTTAGAAATTGACAACCGAAGGTAGTTTTAAAAAATAAATAAATTCCCGTGCATTTTACACAAAATCCATATATAGATTTTCAAGGTTTTATGAAGCATTGATGCATCTATGTAGCTAAAATTTCTTCAGGCTAGTTTACCAACATTCTTCCTTAGATATGTTACACTTTTATTCCACGAATCGGTAAAAGGTTTTATCTTGCAAATGATACCGGTACATAGCCTTTAAAGATGGATGTTGGTAAAACGCGGAACGCGGAACGGAACGCGGAACCGTTCCGTTCCACTGTACCATGTTCCGCATTCTGTTCCACCACCCCCACCCTTCTGTTCCACCGTTCCGCGTTTTACCAACGTCCTTTAAAGGATAGATTACAAGATTCGAACATTTTTAAAAACAGGAACAACGGTATTACGTAACTAAAGAATAATGTTGATAAACTGCATGCCTTGTAGAAATTTCAGCCACATTTCAGTTGTTGTTCCTGCTTTTAAAATCATGTATAAATCTATGTCCTCTTTCAACATGGTTTGTGTAGCAAGAGGGCGCTATTTCATGTTAAGGGGCGCTCACACTATCGCGGAAAAATGGCTTTGCGCGCAGCTGCTTCATAGGTTTGTACAGAAGTCATGTTCAGACTGGCACTACATTCGAAGGTAAAGTTAACAACGACAGTCCCACTAACAACGACGCGCACACGGCCCATGTACCAATGGTGCGCGCCCGTATAAGTAGCGCGCTACTCATAAGATTTCTCGTTGGTAAATCGTCGTTGTTAACTTGTAAGTAAGTGCGTCCACACGGTCACTACTTACGAGCTTACTCACTTAAGCCCGGTTTCCATATAGACGTAACAAACGCAGAGAGTGCCGCAAACTACCAACGCAAACAGTAACGCAGACAGTCGGCAAAGTTGAACCAAGTTCAACTTTGCCGACTGTTTCCGTCAGTGTTTGCGTTGCGGTTGTTTGCGTCTAGTCTGCGTGCGCGCGTTACGATTATATGGAAACCAGGCTTTACTCACTTAACTTTAAGTTAACAACGACCGTCTGAACGCACCATAGGTGCGTTCAGACGGTCAGAAACTGGTTTGCCGCTTGCGCGCGGTCTATCGCGACGCGCAGAACGTTTCGAGCTGGGTCAAAGTTCAAATCTGTTGAACTTTGACCGCGGTGCGCTGACCTTTCCAACGCGCAGCTAGCCAATGAGGTATCAGAGAAGCCCCAAGTTACCGGAGTTGAATTTTCTATTTTTGAGAAATCGACACTTGGGACATCATGCAACGCGGTGAGCGCAGCGCAGAAGTGTGATTTTTCCGCGATAGTGTGAACTCCCCTTTAGTGTGGTGAAAAGAGAGGGACGTCTTTATTGTTTGCTTGATCTCCCCATGGAGGAAGGATTTGTTCCTTCCTCCATGGTCTCCCACTTCGATGTTTTCTCCATCCCCACACTGCAAAAAACGCGGTCTTAAATTTCTAACACCAAGGTTTTTTAATTCTTTGGGTGTTACATTTGTGTCAAACGAACACCGGTGTAATAGATCAACAGCAGAAAAAGTGGTGTAGAATTTGCATGGTGTTAAACTTGATAAACTGCCCATGATCACAATGCATGACTCAAACAAATTTATGTCGTGACTACGTGACTCTACCCGACTTGACCAACATGCCTGACTCGACTTGACTTAGGACTCCAAGGCCATTTGACTTAATGACTTGACTTGACTTGATTTGGCTCGGCTCGACTTGGGACTCAAATGCAGTTTTACTTGACTTGACACTCGAGCAGAGGGAGGAGACTCGTCACAACCCTGTAATATATTCAGTGGCTAGTTGGACTAACTCCCGAAACCTCTTTGGCCAGGTCTCAGACTCTCAGTTATTTTAGTTGACACTTTTGGACTAACTTGCCAAACCTGTTTGACCAGGGCCCATGTGCATAAAAGGCTACTAGTTTAGCTGCCAACTAGTGCTTAGTAAGATTATAAATTCCCTAGTTTATACCTAGAGTTGGCAACTAATTTGTGTTGCATAAAACCTCACTAGGCACATTGCTTACTATATAGTTGCATACTAGGACAATTTGGTTTGTAACTGATTTGGGTGCTATGGCCTTGGAGAGGAGGTGATTATGTCAGATACAATAGGCTTGTAGACAAGTTTATTGTGTTTGAGCTTCGAACCACATTCCAACTGAGCATAACTCATTTCTAAGGGTCTTTGTAACATTGCATTACTGCCCAGTACTTACAAGTAATCCGTCATTGTGAAGCAAAGCTTAGGCACAAAGTTGTTTAGCTCCATGATTCTACGAGCCATGTTGTCCAAAGGCAGACTGATTAGTTGTCATCTAGTGACTTAGAGGTACCCCAGATCAACTCTAACTTTTGCCAGAATTTTAGAATGTTACTATATCTAGTTGGGTTTTATGCATCACAATTAGTAATCAACTAGGCTTAGTAAGCAACTTAAGTCCATTTTAGTTGCCAACTAGGCCTAGTAGCCTTTTATGCACATGGGCCCAGGGCCCAGTGCAAAGACGATTAAAACACTCCAGTTCGGGTGAAAATCAAACCATAAAGTATATCTAGTCAATGAAAAATAACTAGACAATAAGGATCGGCTGGGTGCTACTGAAAATCAGTCAGTATGACTATATTTTCTAATCAGTCTTTGACTTTCACGTCATTTATCAGTAACTAGGCCTTCAGAGTCAGCTGGGTGCAATGCTTTGACTGTTTTCTAGTCAAATTTGTGTTTTTACAGTGCACTGAGACCTGGCCATGTATTTGAATCAATTATGACAAATGGTCATCTAACCACTGAGAACTGGTCATGTATTTTCAATCAAGTAACGGTCTCGCCAGTTAGAACAAATGGTCATCTAACCACTGAGACCTGGCCATGCATTTAAATAAATTATGACAAATGGTCATCTAACCACTGAGACCTGGCCATGCATTTAAATAAATTATGACAAATGGTCATCTAACCACTGAGACCTGGGGCCAATCTCATGGCGCTGCTAAGCACAAATATTTGCTTAGCACAGGATTTGTTTGCTTTATTTTGCAAAAATGGATTGCCAGCCAAAATCGTAAGTGATGTGTAACTGTAAAAACACTTAGTCAAATCTGACTAGAAATCAGTCAAAACCTTGCACCCAGCGGACCTTGAAAACTATAGTTACTGATAAATGACTAGAAATATAGTTACACCAGTGAATCTGACTCCGCCTGGTAGTTGTTTTAACTAGATATCTGTTTGAAGTTACAAAGACTTCAGCCATCATGATTAGAAAATCTAGTCAAACAGACAACAAGGGTCCGCTGAGTGCAACTGAAAATCATTTATTTTTGACTAAGTCGTTTTTAGAGTACTTTTGCGAAGAACACAAGTTGGCGAATATTTTTGGCTTGTAATCCATTTTATAAGGCAAATAAATCCTGTGCTAAGCAAATTGTTGTGCTTAGCAGCGCCATGAAATTGGCCCCAGGTGGTCATGTATTTTCAATCAAGTAACGGTCTCGCCAGTTAGAACAAATGGTCATCTAACCACTGAGACCTGGTCATGCATTTAAATCAATTATGACAAATAGTCATCTAACCACTGAGACCTGGTCATGCATTTAAATCAAGTAACATGTCTCGCCAGTTGGTCATCTAAAATATGGTTATCTCCTATGTTTGCACGGTATTAAAATATTGTGTACAAACGATTGAAAATTTAGGACTGAAAGTTACATCTTTTTCACAGCTCCTTTTACAAAAGATTTAAAAGTGTATAATATTTTTGACCTTTCGCGGCCAAAAAAAAAGTCCATTCTTGTATTTTGAACCTTTTGAACTGATTTTGTTTTTTCGATTATCAAAATTATAAAGTCGTAACACAAAATACACGGACAAAAAATAGGCAAATACATGTATTATTGTACAATACACCATTGGTTTAATGCCATTAGAGATAAACACTGATATCAATAACTGATAAGAGGGGTGCATGCTATACAAGTGCTGTTATTAATTCATTCAATAAAATATATACACAGAAACTACATGTCTTCATTCTGTGACAAGTGTGCATCTTCAGATCGCTAATAAACGATCAGTGGTGATCTCAGACATTAATTTATCAAAACGACATCCCTCGGCTTTGTCCACATACTGCATGGTAGAAAATAAAATAATACCTGTTTGTCCAAACTGGTACCAAAGTTCATCCATAGTACAGTAACTCTTTCTTCAATGGCGTAATTTATCACGAATTGTTTTGTAATGCCGCAGTGGGGGATGGTTTTATAAGTATGCACGCGAACTGTGGTAGGGGTCATTTTTATAGAACAAAATAATTAATTGTACACTGTAAAATTGTTGGGTTGGTACTTTGGTACCCTTAAAACCTCCGTTTTAATCGATATGAATGTACCAGTACATGTAGCTTTACATATGTTTTAACGATATTTGGACGCATCTATCTTGTGTGCAAATAGACTACTAACGTGTGACGTCAGTTGCCAACTTGGTCTGACGTAAATGTCGGCATAGTCGCCAGACTGCCGAAGTGAATACGTCACCTTTTGTTGGTTGCCTAGGCAATTGGATCTAAACTAAAAATCACTCAACCGTGTCCCAGTGCTTTTCCAATGGTAGTTTTCCCGACGGCCATGATAGTTTAGATTCAATTGCCATGGCAACGCACGTCACACTTCGGCAGTCTATTGTTCATGGGCGAGCTGGCGAGCTGGCGACTATGGCGACATTTGCGTTAGACATTCACTGGTACATGTAATATAAAACGTCCATTGCTCAAGCACAGGCAAACAGACGCAAAAATAAACAGACCCAAGCATAAATTTACATCAGAGGAACTTTCACAATATGATATATTTGAACAATTTAAGTTACAAAATGTTTAGCAATATTTTTTTCTTTTTAAAAACTATTTAATCACACTTATTTGACATAGTATCTCCACTTGACCAGGTCGGCAGACGGAATGCCGGTGCATCTCTTTTTGTGGTCGGTACTCCGGGAGAAGAACCACCCACACGTGGGTTTGGTCAGGGTAGCGAACGGGGCGATAGAGTTGGACTGGATACCGCTCTGGTAACATTAGGGAATGGGATGGGAAAAGGAGAGCAGATAAAATTCTGTGTCTGAAGATGCTTTGCTGACAAACTTTCAAAATGCACCCGATGGACGGCATCGGCCGATATCCTAGTACTTGTTTCTATTATTACATGTACTTGCCGTCCACTATGATCAAAGAGCATATTTTTTTATTTCTCTATGTGTGATCGAGGATGTTTATGATACATGTTAAAATGTGTATAAGTCAGCTCAGTACTAACTATGTTCCGAGAAAACAATGAAAACTGTATCCATGCTTGTGTATGGGTTTACGGTAGCACCATGTGAATCTCATTTGTATATTATGTGGTTCTGAAAAGAACCGGTGAGTGTGAACTCAACGTTTCGAACAGCGTGCTCTGTTCGTCTTCATGCAGGAGTAATGAAGACGAACAGAGCACGCTGTTCGAAACGTTGAGTTCACACTCACCGGTTCTTTTCAGAACCACACATATACAAATGAGATTCACATGGTGCTACCGTAAACCCATACACACGTTGATTTCCACCATGCATAGCCTTACGTTTTACCTATGTATCCATGCTTTCAAGAAGTTGGGCCCATAATACCACCGTAGTCAGTGGCATGGTTTTGTTCCTATGGGGGCACCTTGTAAAAAAATACGTGTGCACACGCATTTAAAGCCCTAATACAACATTTGCAGTTACCCAAATTTTACGTCACGTGTTGACATGAAAAATCCGACAAACACCCCACGATTTCTTTCCCGTGTAAAATTGTACCTTTGTGCATGGCCGAAATTGTCGACCGAATGTGCTTTTTATAAAATTGTCTATACCATTAATTCATACACAAAAACCATGCATGGATTTAAGTTAAGGTTTTCTGAAGTATTATGTATACTGCATCTATGTGGCTGAAATTTCTACAAGGCAGTTTATCAACATTACTCTTTAGTCATGCAAAGTTATTGTTCCTGTTTTTAAACGTTTTCCAATTACCTGCCTTTTAAGCCCGGTATACAATGGCACTTTTTTCGGCCAACGCGACTCAACTCAACTCAACTGGAGCTAACCAGTTGGTGAAAGTCGGTAAGTGTATACCACTTCACGACTCAAATCGGAGGGAGTCGCTTCTAGTCTGAAGTTGTATGAATTAGTCTGACGTTTTTCAGCAGTGTTGAAAAACTAGGCCCGACTTTCAGTTGAGTTGAGTTGAGTCGCGTCGGCATGTGCCAGTGTATACCGCCAGTCGCAAGTCGGTGGGCCCGGCCCGGCAGCAAATCAACGCGTGCATTGACCAGTGGTATAATCGGCAAAATGGCGACCTCCGTGACCTTTTGTCGGACTCAGTTGCGGCAAGTCGGTGTAGTGTGTACCCCATCGATATATACACTGGATGAAGCAATGACGTCTAAAATTGAAGCCACCGTCTGCCATTGTACTCCACCTAATACAATGCATTGCCTAGACTGGTCATACTGTCTTCACGAGTCATGTCATGGTCTATACATGTGTTAAGTGGCATGCAAGCGATCGCATGGACCGGGGAGCAGTCTAGGCCAAGTATTGTTCGTGGTGTACAATGGCGGCCGGCGCGTGGCTTCAATTCTCGTATAGCCAACTGCTATTGCATACTTTCATCCATTGTACAAATGTATATGGGTCTGTCCACATAATGGGGTACAAACATTTTCTGTAACATTCAAATTCACTTCAAAATGTCTTAATTTTATCTTTAAATTATGAAGCTAAACTGAGCAAATAACTTGCTCACCAAGGAGTAAGAAAAATAGTCCTACAATATACATTTGTGAAAACCCCCTGCACAAATTTTCTTATGACGCATGTAACAAAGACGGAAAAAAATGTCACAAAATTTTCTGTCCACGTTACATATATACGTAATAGAAAAAAATTGTACACAAGCTTTTCAAAAATGTATGTTGTGGCAGCAATTTCTTACCTTTTTGGGCAAAAGTTATCTCCTGAAAACAAAACAAGGACATTTCTTTAATTCTGAGATAAACTAAAGACATCTGAAAGGAATTATTGACTTATTTTTCAAAATGTACCCCATTACTGTGGAAAGACCTATATATATCGATGGTATATCCACCAGTCGGTTGTGGTTATGAGTCTAGCGACTCTCACCGACTGACACCAACTCTATAGCCGAGTTGAGTTGAGTTGCGTCGGCCGAAAAGGTGCCAGTGTATAGGAGTTTACCTGTGAGCCTCCGGTGCTTCCTAGGCTCGCCTGCAGGGCACTGCCACCAGTTGGCGAGGCCATGGCGCCAACACCAGACAGCGAGTCGCTCAGGTTGAGGTGACGGGAGTACTTGTTGCGGGCATTCGTGCGTCTGTAGTTGGCCGCCGGGTGATCGGGCCCAATGTAGGCGTGCCAGAAGGCTGGGCTGGGAAGGTTCTTCTGGGCGTACCTCTCGCCCGGAGGGAACACTTCTGCCCTGTTCTCTCCGTAGAAATTCTGGTTGATGAGACCCTGGTACCCCGAGTTCGGCATGGTGGTGGTAGATCGTACTTCCCAGGCAGATTGTTTTGAAACCTTGGTCAGCAGGACGCCGGCACGAGAACTTTGGAGACGACTTAAAACAATAAAAGGACTGCGAAATTTAATTCCAAGTGGCCGGATTTCTGTTGATGCTGCTTCAGTTATTTACTGTAACAATGAGGTCTATAATTTTATTCAAGCTCCGAGTTTGCCAACATTTGAGGAACAACAAGCTGGCACAGATTCCTTGCAAAAAGCACCTCACATCTCACAGAAAACTATTTCCAAGAGAGACATTGGAGTTCACTTCCTAGCCTTGACGTGGAGCGAATATTTCTGCTTGATCCACGGGGTCAGAAATCAGTTTGGTGCGGCAACGAAGGCGACAGTGCTTCGCTCTCCACACACACCCGGGTACACTCGTTGCCTTGTTGACAAAAAGTTGCTATCGTGTGATGTAATGACAAGACAACTTATTGTACAAAGCACAATAATAATGAACCCCCAACGGCGAACGGTCCGGTACGGTGTACATCAAGTTGTATTGTGAAGAGGCAAACGATAAAACTGCATTGAATGGCGATGTTTACTGTTGTAGCGCGCGCTTTTGTTACGTATGAATGGGTGCCGACCTCGCACAAATTGTGTGCATAGTGCGTTTGAAATGTATGGAAAACTTCATTTAGGCCTATAATTCGTAAATAAAAGTGAATAACAAGGGCAGATTTTTAAATTGATTTTTATAAATAATTTGAAAGTGGATTTTTTTTCTGTTCGAACAAGGTATTATTCGGAATGAAATAAATGCGTCATAAACGTAAGAGCGTTTCGTTTATGCGCGTTGCGTTAGTAACGCGCGCTTCATAAAAACAAAAGATGTTACATGAATGAGAAATACGTCACAATAGACGTTATGCATACATGCGCAGTTATGCCTACAAATGCTACAAACAGTGAAAGCTCTGAGCCAGTTTCAGGAGGTCGGTACCGGTAGTTGAGAGCTAACAGTCCACGGGTCAAGCGTTCATCGTTTTGTCGTGAGGGTGAGGTCCGTATACCGGGCCGGAGCAGACTGTTTGGCTGTCCGTCGGAGTCCTTCGAATGGGGAGCTGGCCACAATGGCTCACTCCAGCGACGAAGGAACCCTTCCCGATCCTTCGGAGACCCTTGATGTATCTCGTACCGTCCAGTCCAGCGATCTATTCACACCTTTCAGGGAGCCTCGAGTGACTCTACCATCTATTGGGTAAGTTCCAAAACTATCAGCCTATTCCTGATGAGTTTGTTTTGCGTGTAACAATAAATTTAACGAACGCAAGTGACAAACTTCAAATTAGAACTGGCAGCCTCGTGTCAGATACTGAGCCATTGTATTATGCCTACGTCAAGCGCCTTTTCGTTTGCAAATTTTATCACAAAAGAAATCACTCAGACCCTCGTTCTTGTTGACAATTTGAAATTTTCAATAGTTGTATGGTAACCAATCACCATTGAAATAAAACAAGCAAACGTGGAATGAGAGAAGTCACACGGTTCTCATCGGGATTTAAAGGCACAGGCTCGTCAGCATTGCGCGCGCCAATGTCGTGCCACGAAACACGCAGCTCCTTTGTGTGGCAAAGGCATGAAGCTGCGTATTTCGTGGCACGAATTTGGCGCGCGCGCATTGCTGACGAGCCTGTGCCTTTAATCCCCAGACCTCTGACTCTCCGAGCAGATGATCTATAGAAACTGAGCTATGAGGCATATGCAAACATTGCGAGGCACACAATGTTATGATTCTTCTCATTCGATGTTTGGTGGTAAAAGAAATCTTTGGAGTTTGTTTTACGGTATTTCAAAAATAATATCACACTGGTTTCATTTTTTTTTTCATTTTCCCCCCAACGTTTTACTTGTAAATTTCCCGAGAAATTAAATAAATAAATCACACAGTGAAAACGTGCATGGCGCGTTGCGAATGTAATGTAAAACGATAGCTTATTGACAACAAGATTCTATACCTCAAGTTTTGTAGACTCCATGTAAATCTCTCAAAAATGTACGACTGTAGAATATGGATGTAAAGGCCCGGTCACACAGCACTCCACGTCTAAATCACGTACAAAAAGTTATGAAAATCTGGTGGACGTGGTCGTAAGTGGTAATTTTTGGTCAATTTTGGCTTGGCCGTGCTTTGTACGGGTATGGCGGTCGGCGGCTGTTCTACTGCTAAAGCACTGCCTAAGCACAGCCTAAGCACAGCTAACCACGTCCAGCCACGTGTAAGGTTAAAAATGTACGCGGAAAAATCCACTTGTCAGTGATAAGCCGCAAAACACACGCTATTTCCCTTGATACCAACGCGTAACACCCGTCCGATGACCGTGCTCTGCCCGTGACAGACCGCTAAACTTTCGCGTCTCACTGCGTCTTACTGCGTCTCCCCAAGTTTTAATCACTGCCGGAACACGGATTATCACGTGTGTTTCACGTGTGTTGCACGTCTTTACCACGTGTGCCACCCGTGGTTGTCCGCGGGCTAAAATTTTGAGCAGTTCAAAACTGTTTGCCGCGTCCGACGCCGTTCCGATTTCTCCCCGCGTCCTGCCACGTCTATAAATCGACTGTAGCTCGTCTTAAACTCGACATCAACGCGAACAACATCGTCTGCTTCACGGGAGACCACTTTTGGACGGGTTTTGGCCGTGATTAAGCCGTAAAGCGCTGTGTGACCGGGCCTTTAGGCTACCACCCTTCTTCAAAAAAAATATATATATTTGGCCTATAGCCAAAATGGCAAAGTCGGGGTTTCGTCATCCTGAGATCTCAGGGAATTTCCTCTCTGCAAAGCGACGTGACAATACCCTGAGGAAATACACGCAAATCTGTGAGCCAACTCACGCCCGAGTCATTTTGATGTAATTTAATAAATTCGGTCATGTTATGCCGAAAAGAAACAATTTCTATACTTTCCAGAAATTGTATTGGGTTCCGTTCCTTATGACTGTCCCATTCCTACCAAACTTTCAAACGACGAACTTTATTTACTCCGCAGTTTTCCAAATTAATAACAGGGATGCATGCTGACGAATGTAATGGAACGGATTCCCCAGTATTAGCCAATCGCCGACGCGGACAACGGCCAGCATTACCGAGTATTGTATCACATGCGTGCACGGTGTTTACAATCTCCGCGCGTTACATTTGAATGCCTGCAATCGTGCTGCATAATGCACTGCAAGCGTCCTGATTGGTCCAGCAGAGGCGACAAGATTTCTGTCGCTAGTCCCACCGCCAAATGGGGCCTTTTTCAACAGGGCCACTGTACGCAGGAGTTAGGGAGTGCTTTAAAGGGGCACTGTTGCAAGAGGATGGGGTTTCGTTGGTAATTAAAGCGCTAATTATTGAACAAGATTGGCTCCTTTCATGTTTGATGGGACTCTAGCCTGAAAAAAAGGTTACTGTAAAACAAAAAACTTTTACACCTTTTCACACTATTCATACCAAGCTCGTACACGGGTTTCATTTCTCCGGATAGCTTCAAATATATAGCCCGAATGAAATTTAACCCGTGGATTTTTTTTGTAAGAATAACAACATTTAACCGTTATCCTTGTTAACACGAGCTAAACAAAAATACTACGGTCTTAGGTATCGGGGGGGCTGGTTTTTCGTTACTCGAAGAATTTCTTATTTTATAAAGTAAACCTGCATGTAAAAACGTCGTCTCCGATTCCTCGGCGAGTAAATTCGATGAGCGATGTTTGGCCAACTTGAAATCATGCGTGGTCTGTTTATCTTGGAAAATGTTCAACTTTCCAAACCTTGCCGTTTCGAATTCCCTGGCCTTGTAAAACCAGTCCCTTCGTCGTGCACAGTTGACATGATCGTCATTAAAAACTCAATGCGGGTAATAAGACAATGCATTGGTTCGATTTGTTCCATAGTGAAAGTTGACACATAAAAATAAAAAAAGCCGCTGAACGCTCATTATTTAAAGCCATCTCTGATTACAGCTAAGCAAGGTCATGGAGTTTAGGGCCCTGTTAGTGCTAGTCTGTCGAAACTTAGTTTCTGGGTTTCTGCAAACATCCATTTATCGAATTTTGATAATTCTCTGACCATGCATCTCGACGTTATATTATATTAGTGCTGTATGCTCCCCCCAAAGATGATAACAGTTCACAAAGTACTCAATTGGGATTCGAACCCACAACCACCTGCATTTCAATTCGAATTAATCGGCGGCGGCTTCTCAGCGGCTACCCGGTGGCTACTCAGCGGCTACTCGGCGGGTACCCTATACGACTAACTAATGATATATGATGATAATAATGATGTGGATTTATACCGCGCACTTATCCAGGGAAATCCCGATCAAGGCGCCTGTATACATTATCATCACCCCTGATCATAAGGCTCCATACCATCTCAGCTCCCTGAGGAATATACAACTCAATCTATTTGAGTTGTTGATTAGCTCCCGGATCCAGATCAACATGCTGTCCATGTGTCTTGCATCAGATAACTCCTCTGGTTGAAAGATGTGGAACACACGGGCCCAGAGCTGTCTGTTTCTGCCATATGATATAATGCAACTTTAGCGTGACTGCCCAAATTATTTCCTTCGAAAGCTTTGCAGTTTTGATTCTGATAAATCATAGAGTTAAATTTTTCGACAAGATTTACATATCCACGGGCTGACGAACTAGCTTATTAAACTGTTTGTAAATCTTACAAAATGTAGGCCTACGTTGACGAGTTCAGTCTTTTTCCTGCGTTCCTCGCACAAAGATGTCGAAACTATCTTGCTGCATCTTCGTTGGCGCAGTTATCTGGGTTTTCAGTTAGGAAGGTAGCATGGTAGCAGGTTTGTTTTTGTATATAGCGCCATTCCATATCATGGCACTGTTTCCATTATTACCGCTGCCATCAGGAAATCTCCAGAACCATTTCGCTTCAACTAGGCCGGCAGCCTGGCCAAGGCGCACAACTCTATCAGCAGTGGCATTCCCCCTAACAGCTTCCCAAATATCGCTTGGGTTGACGAGGCAATTGATATTAGGTGTCGTGCCCACAGACACAAATACGTTGGCACAAGTGGGGCTCAAACCCATAACCATCCTATTACGAGCACGGTTGTGTACCCACAAGGCCACACGTACTCTCGAAGAGCTGAATTACAAAGCGCCGAGAGCGGGGTTTGTTGAGAGCCGTTTATTAATTTTTCGGCATTGATCCCAGGTCGTACCAACAGAACCCCGTGCCATTTGGCGGCAAGTATTGGGGAGGACCGTTGACAGAGTATGGGGGCATCGGAGAACTGAAATTCATCGGTCGGCAGCGAGTGAGGGATCTTGAAGTCACCAGAAGTCACAGGCATTACGGTAGCGGATTCAGCAAGTAGTGAGTACACTGAAAATATGTCCTGATGTGTACAAACTAAGCCTCTGTATGAAATGAATATTTCCACAATCGCACCTTCCATGTCCGTTTCCAGTCTTTTCGATTTCACATTCTCCCATCTCGCTAGTCCAGATTTCAAAACGGTTTTGACTTAATTTCAGACACTAGACGAATCTAATCTTATTTTTTTTAAAGTGATTGAAAAATGAAAACTCCCCAGTGCTATTTCAAGTTCAAGTGTCCATTGTTCCTAGGCCAAATTTTGTTCTGGCATTGTCACTTTTCACGACTGTAGCACTGTGGTCGCAAGACGGCCGTGCGCCTGGTTGCAACTGATGGCAAGACGTGTCCATCTGTCGCACGACAGGCTGCGGCTTGCCGTGCCTCTAGCTGCGACCAGTCGTGCGACTACTAGCAACTATAGCCGTGCCTCTCAAACTCGTACGATCAGTCACGATTAATGGTACGATTGTCGCACGATGGTCGCACGATTGCTTGCCATTACCTGCCACCTCTCTACGATCGTTTTGATCGCAGCCAGGTTTTTGAACATGTTAAAAATCTGATTTTCACACACGTGTCCACCAATTGCCTACGATTGGGTACGATTAAGTACGATTGTGTGTAGAATGTATAGACAGTCTCCGATAATCGTACAAATTCGTAGGAAATTCGTGGCCAAAATCGCACAGTGGGAGGCCCGCTTTACCCAAGTGCACGCACGACTTGTGGCACATTTTGTCTGCGATTCCCTGCGATTTTAGGTCGCAACCGTCCGTAACCTGTCGCATTCCCCAATGGCCGCGGGGCTTTACAAACTGGCTCGTGAATATTTATTTCTTCCCTGTGACATTCACTTCTGAATTTCAGAGTGTTGGTAATGTACTTTGGATACTTCTTTCGTTTGATCCCATGGAGGAATATTGTTGCTGCTGAGTTTAACCGACACGCGTTGCCATGTAGCTAGCCACTCGTTCTTCAGCGAGAGAAC
Organism: Henricia sp. BOLD:AAB3569; assembly: GCA_037783545.1. Lineage (NCBI taxonomy): Eukaryota > Metazoa > Echinodermata > Asteroidea > Spinulosida > Echinasteridae > Henricia > Henricia sp. BOLD:AAB3569. Next base: position 1,496,150 of record JBBELK010000099.1, on the reverse strand, counting down.
ATAAAATTGTAAATGTTAAAGATGGGAGGAAAACCCCACGCACGAACGTGTATGGAAGCCCATGGAATCAAGCAGGAACTGAAACCAGATCAACATGTTGACCCGGACGGGATTCGAACCAGTAATAGCCCACTGATTAGTCTGAGCACTGGTACAGAATGTCCCAAAAATGGTTTCCAGACTGCCAGTCCGTCAGCATGTTTATTCTCTGAAGTGCAATCTCTCGTTTTTGACTGCACAAGCCAAACCCCATGCATCGTTTTAGGTCGAGTTCGAGCGGACTGTTCTTTACACGGATAACTTGTTGGATAGGTGGTGTGTGATCCTGTTCCGAGTGCAGTGTTCTCATGTCGTGTTCCCGTCGTTCGTCGTTCGGACGCGAAAACGAGTGTCAAGAACACCGAGACCGCTCTTAATAGAGTCCCTTGTTTGGCGTTTCTCTCCGCAGTTTAACCGGCGTGCAGCCGTACCGACGGACGGAACTTTACCTCAGCGAGTGCCGACTCAATGACCAAATGTAAGTTTTCGTCACAGGATCGGTCTGTTATGTGCTACAAAGTCAATTTTGTCAAGTGGAAATACTTTTGCCCATTCACGACGCGGTATGCACTGTATACTATAGTGCGTTTCCCGAGGACACGCTAAAAATTCATAGCGTGCTCGGGTGGGACTCGAACCCACGACCTCCTAGGCATAAGTAAATTTTGTCTCCAGAATGGCAAATGTTCTTTTCGTTTTGCTTTATTAATTTGGAATGCAATCTTAATGAGTTTTGATTTTACACCGAATTCAGCCATTACTTTTCAATTTTCGCATGTATTTTTGTTTGCCTTTTACTAGTCTCAAGCCATCGCTTCAAGCTGACATCAGCAAGTAAGTATTCTTTGAGAATTACCAAAGTTTGGGTGAAACACAGAAAGACCTACACTTGCGTTCACCGCAAGCCAAGATTTGAAAATAAAAATGAGATTTTCCCGCACTTTCCCTTCTTTACCATTGAAAATGTGAGATTTCACGAAGGTACCTGTAGGTAAGGTAAAGCTGCTTCACAAGCCATGCAGGCTGGCTTATATACAGCCGGTACTCATCCCCCGCCGGTTTCCATATAGCTGGGATGCCAGTCCATCGCGGGTTTACCCCCAGCAGTTAGTTGGGTTCCCAACAGATCGTTATAGTTTCTATGGCATGGTGTGACAAGATGTCGGTCCATCGCAAGTTCACCCCCAGCAGTTACATAGTTGAGTTTTTCAACAGTATTTGCCGGTATTCATTTATATGGGTGGAGAGAGACATAACGGAGCCATGTGCAATGATCAGGCTCCGAACCATGGACTCCTCAGTCGAATGCTCGGCGCGATATCAGCTGGACCACGGCATGCCTCTCGTATACGGAATCGTACCAGTCAGTATATTTTTTGACCCAGATAGTATGATAAAACCCAAATGTTGTCACCTCTTACTAGGTTGGACTGGCAGCGCAGACGCCCCTGGCCTGACAGCCACGCCTACGGCACACACCGCTCAATCTTTGATGTTTTCCCTGCCGTCAGGCCGGAACCATCGCCAACAGACCAAGGTACCAAAGAGTTTTCCGTCACTACGAATATTTTGTGGTTGATTTAACCCATTCCACTTTTGTTGATGTACGTGGAATAAAAATCTTAGCTTCATAGTTCGGCCCGTTTATTATGTAAGGTATACTTCAAATGGCCATCTGTGTGGGGTTTTTTTTGGTCGTGGTTTTAACCCCACTCTATCAGAGGCCTGTTTTTGCGACCTTAACCAGAAACATAGCTGGCCATTGGTTGAATCTGCGGTGACGTCAGAAACATGTTTCTGGTTGTCGTCGCGAAAACAGACTCCTGGTGGTGGCGAGAAGAATCTAGCTCTCTTTATTTAGTTTGGGAAGTTGTATGTGACGAGTGAAGATGACCCTTGAAAACAATGGACTTCTTATATTCAATTGCCCTTGTGCAGCCTCCATACATACAAGGGCTGTGCATGAGATCCTTTGCCTTTCTTATTAAGCAATTCGAGCGTTTAGCCCTTTTTTGGTTTTATTGGAAAACGTACCAACTTTGGCGGCAGCCTCTTTCTCCTGGCATAAAGACGTAGAGTAATTGCCACGAATTTCGAAACACAAGCTGTTACTTTCACGGACCGGGTCCACGGACACCCAATAACTATATCCCTGTTGTCTTTCAGAACCGCACTACTACTCCAGAAGTAGCAAGTCGCAGGTGAGTACGACCTAGTCTTGAGGCAACAAACTGCTAAAATATCCAACGATTTCAGACATATCCACCATTATAATGTAAGAATGCTTCTAACTGTTTAACTAACCCGAAAAGAGATCGAGAACTTTACACATTCGAACTGACATCTTCTTAGTTTTTTAATTTTTTTAAATTTTCCCTACGAAGCCGCTCGGACTAGCGACCCAGACAGCGCTGCTTGATTTGAATCGCAGACTCTACCAGACGACACTCTACTTGGACTCGTATAGCGATTTTTCCCGCCAAAATGAGGTGCCATCTTCTGGGAATTCTGACGATAGCGCAAACACCAACATCCACGAAACCAAAAGATTTTCTGAGGAAGAAACCAGTGGCGAAGACGGCGAAGAAGAAGTAAAAGAAGACGACGAGGTTGCCTCTGATGAAGACACAAAGGAAGCAACCAGTGGCGGTCGCAGTGATGACGAGATTTTACCGTCAACTTGTGATTCCGACAAAAAAAATTCCGATAAGGCCGTCAGTTTCTGCGAAACGCCGCAAGTGATGGAGGGGACCATTCGCCACTTTCGCGTCCTGCCCAACAAGCCAGTAAAAGGCGTCGGTCCCTGCTGGCCACCGGGTACCAGCTACGTCATGAACAACGTAAGCGAGCCGCGATTGGTCGAACGAGCTGACGTCGTCCAATCACAGCCCGCGTACCCCCTGTGCCAAGATAAACCTACAACAGAAAAGCAAGAACGTCGACGACTGTTGTCTGCCAGAGCAAGGCTTGTCAGGAAGCTGAGCATTCAAGATTGCATCAAAGGGACTGCGCCACCGTGTGTGAAGGCTTCTCTTAGAGCCCAAGATGCGTTCTTAAAAGAGAGATTGCAGAAGATGTCTCCCGAGTACAACGAGCATCCGTCCTCGAGCGACCCACAACGAAAGCCACTACCGGTTAATCAAGCCCAGAGCACCGTGTCATTTCGCCAAAACAGCGATCCAGACCACGTGGTGGCCGTCAAACTGCCGATTGTCCGCAAGACTCAGAGACATGATCAACCGCCTATCTCCGTCCAGGCAGCTTTCTTCAAAACTGATCTCGTTTTGCCACCAGCTCCCTTGGCAGACTGTCTGTGTCCCGCCGGTAGTCGTACGCCACACAAGCTGGGCTTGCGATACAAATCGGAAGCTCATAAACGGTAAGCACAATGATCGCAGTTCATGTCTGTAAATGTATATTAATTGTTTTGAATTTTCTTAAGAATTGTTCAGTGCAAGCTAAAGCTGAATTGTGGCCATTATGTTTATTTTGCAGTTACCATCTCGTGTATCCGGACAATGTCCCTGATCTAAGAACCTATCACAAAGACGGGAAACAATACTTCTTCTTCAACTTTCATTCATCCGTTTTCAGAGGATAGCTCTGCACTCTGGACGTACCGGCAAAGGACTCGACTGTTCTGACAAATTTACATCATGGGTCGCGTCCGAATCAGGAGTTATCTGGGAAATGTGGCGGTGAATTTTAACATTAGAAAATGTTAAATCGACATATTAACCAAACTTTCCCATCCAAAGTTTGGTTGTTTAATTTCATTGGTGATTAGGCACCATTACCAGATAGACATACTTAGACAGATCTCTGCCTCTTAAAAAAAATCGATCATTAGGCCTAAATACTCGTAGGCCTAATGATCGATTTGTTTTTTTAAACCTTCCTTTTTCCCATAGGTGTTGAGATTTTGATATTCTCATTACCATTCTGACATTTTAGGCCCTCAATCTGTATACAGTGTATTTTCAATTAAGGACTCGGATATCGTCGAAAAACCATCGATGTTTTAAAACTAATTTCGTCGAAAAAACACTGATGTTTTGTAAACTAATTGTCCGTTCCAAAAAGCAGTGCAGTGATTACACCAACCTTTTCGCTTCCACACGTCCGAATTGGAGATTACAAATTTCATGTTTTCTTCCCATATATTGTATTTTGGGGAGGTAATAAGTTAGAACAAAATCCACTTTCTGGGAAAATATGGACAAGCTCCTTTAATTAATTAAATAAATAAATAGAGGTCGCTACACACATATCACGGAAGAATTTCATTTGCTAGACTGGTTCCTGGACGTCACATACCATAGAGTTGTATACACGTTGTACATGTAAAACGGCTCTATGTCACATTGGACTGGAAACTAGTCTAGGAGCGCTGACAGGACAGAGGGCGCTCTTTTAGATAACCGCAAGTGACCGAGCTGTTTTCCTCGCCGTCTGTGCGATGCATTGTGTTATGGAAAACATTTCAACTGTCCCTAAGTTGTTACTTGTTAATTAATTTAATCGTTATAAACAATTCTCCATTGTAACTCATTTTTCAGGCGCAGCTGTACTGCATCCAAATTCTATTTGCTTCTCATTTTGTCCTACGGAAACGAAATCTTGAGAAATAAACGAGAAAACTAAAAATTTACTCTGATCTGCTTTCACCAATAATAATAACAACCCAAAACCTTGTTTCTGACTAAGAAGTAGGGCCAACACGAAAGCGATATTACCTCTTTGATTGATGTTAAATTTTAGTGTTCATTGAGTTAGTAATGACATTTTGCATCAACAAATCTCACAGGACCGCTTTTTGTTCAAGCTTGACTAAACCACAATGTCTTGGGTTTCTTTGTGTGAATGTCAGTGGGCGACGTCATAAGCCTACATTTTACTGTCATTCATGAATTTTGTACATAGACCGTACTTTTATGACTTTGTACCCGTGTAAGAGATGACGCGAGTAACTGTTTTTCCGGGTTAAAAATCGACGTGTGAAACAATATTCCGGGTTAAATTTAACCCAGGTGATTTGTAGCTACCCGGGTAAAAAGTTACCCGGGTCGGAAGTGGGCAGTGTGAAAAGGCCTTCTTTGTGCATTTTTCAGGAGAATATTCCTCCCGCAGTATTTCTTCCGAAATTATTCCACCATTATTTTTTTTATCGCCTTGAACTCTGCGATCACCCGGTAAAAATAAACTGAGCGTGCATCTATTTGTTTTATGTTCACAAGTTTCATAAGAAAATTGTTTCATTTTAGTATAAATATATGTTAAATTTGATTGCTGCTTTTGTTTAAATGTTAATAATAATAACATGCCTATATAAAACGATTAATTTGATGTGCAGCTAGCTTCCGGCTGTGTTACGGCGAGGATCGGTTCACGGTAATTCCTCGTCTGTTCAATCAATATAGCTTGACAACCGAGAGTAGATGAATGTGATTGTCATAAATTGAGTATGGTTAACAAAATAATTAAATGAAAAAGATGCATAATTGCTATACGATCGATACTGAGTGTATGGCTGGTCGTTGGTTGTGTTTGCATGAGGGGAAAATATGGAAATGAATGTGTAAAAAAATGGTGAAAGAAAGGAAAAAAAAGACGCATCTTCGTATTCTAGCTATTCTAAAGGCACAGGCTCGTCAGCAATGTGTGCGCGCCAAATTCGTGCCACGAAATACGCAGCTCCATAGCAAAGGCATGGGGCTGCGTATTTCGTGGCACGAATTTGGTGCGCGCGCATTGCTGACGAGCTGTGCCTTTAATCACATGTATGATACTGGATCCCAGGAAAAAGTGTTTCACACAAATATTCCCGTTCTCAATCAATTCAAATTGGTTGAACCACCTGCTGATTTTCGACCCACTGGCAAAGTAACAGCCATATTGGGATGTTCCCAGCTGAGCTGAGCAACATGTAGTTCGTGCTAGAAACCGTTGATGCGTGACGAACGAAATGTTTGTGCGTGAAGTGTATTTTTTCCCGGTTCACGCTTTGTGTATCGATCGTGCGTGGCGCGCTATCTGATAAGACTTCTCATACTCAAGACAGGTGAGATTCAAAAACTCGAGATTTGATACACGGGAGGCAGCTAAATGATCGTTGATTTTCCTACCACAGCCAGCCTAACACAGGTACAGTATGACCATGCATGGACAAGCTGCGAAAACCCAGCGTTTTTAAACGAAGTCCCAACCCAAGTATAAAACGTATAAAACGCCTGGTTTTCCCAGCTAAATCAAGGCGAAAATCCGCTTTGACAATGTGAACACTTGGATTCCTGCCCACTTTTGAAGTGAGTTTGGAAACGAGGTATTTTTCCGAGTTGGTCACAACTTCATTTTACAATATTTTACTTTTTATTTAACTATTTTATTCGATCGACAGCTTTAACTGTTTAAACATGGAGCTATAAAAGGATAGCTCCATGGTTTAAACATGTTAAAGCCTTATAAAGGAGTGTCCATTTTTTTACCCCTAATTTGTTCCATGGATCGGATGGGTGGGTGTTGAGATTTTGATACCATATCATTTGTCATGTTTTTCTCATACATTTTGATATTTCGTGCTCTCAATCCATACATTTTCAAGGATATCATAAAAAAACACTATGTTTTGTAAACTATTTTATCCGTTCTATAACGCCATATAATGATATATAAGCAGTGCAGTGATTACACCAACCCTTTTAAAATTGTTATTACTTCCACATCCAAATTGCAAATATACATGATATACCGGTACATGTATGAAAACAGTACCAAACACCAGTCTTTAAACATTCATTTTTAGCATTTCAAGCTCTTGTGACTGGACAATTTACTGCACATTTTAAATTGTTACTGTTGTTTACAATTTTAAAAATAGGTTATCTTAAAAATGGTCACATTTTATTTTTTTATAGATTAGGCAGAATTTCACGTTTTATAAATTTAGTAGACCTACTTGACCACCACTATTGTCCTTGGACTTAGACTAAGGTCCAGAGTTTTCTCTAAACCTCGATAAAAAGAATTCACGTGAAAATTGTTAAAGTCGAACTTGATGCATGTACCGTAGAGCTCTATAGTTATACAGTAACTGGGTCCTTTTTTGACGATTTTGGTTTTTTCTTTTCGCCTAAAAAGGAGCCAACGACTCAGTTACTGGGTCTACTGAAGGTGCTTTTAAAAAAAAATCGTCTGCAGACAATTCTTTGGGTATTTTTTCCGTATACATTGAACAAAGATTTGAAGGAAATTACCTCCTGGAATCAACAGATAATCTAACTTTAAGATATACTTTCCACTTGCACTTTTGTCGCAAATGTTGCTTTTCTGCAGAAAAATCACATTTTCTCCTTCAAAAATTGCATTCAATTAGTACACAAGATAACCATGTAGCACGCAGCACCCTCCGTTGTCGCACTTACGCACAGACCGCTCGCGCCACAATTTTGTGCATTTACTTTATGCAGTAATTTTATCACTTATTTATCTCAGAAATGCAACATTTCCAACAAGTGCAAGTGGGAGATATGATCTGTTGATTCCAGAAGGTAATTTCATTCAAATCTTTGTTCATTCAACTTCAATGTATACGGAAAAAATACCATTTTTTTTACCATTCATTCAACACAAGAAACATGCATGGATTTTTCAGGTTTTCTGAAGTATTACTGCATCTATAGCTGAAATTGTGGCTGAAACTTCTACAGGGTAATACTGTTGTTCCTGTTTTTAAATTTTTTAAATCACAGGTCAGTTGATGTGTACATACACACTGATAATCCAAACGTCATTTACTAAAATGCTATTATTACCAAGAATACCAGCAATTTTGATACCTCAGACCTGGGGCAACACTGCTATACAGTAACTAAAGTGAATACGGTCATTTAGCCTTGAAAAACACCATGGAGCAATTCTCATCCCTTGAATCACTGTTGCTGCAGTGATACCGGTAGTACTTTAGTAGCCCGACAACGTGGGAAAAAATGTCCCTCCCTGCTGCTCCCTGCACTGAATAGCTACAAACCAGTTGTGCGTGGTAGTTTTCTATTGTGAAACTGCCATTGTAGAGTGCAGTCTGTTTTGTCATTACGCTTTTTGCGGAACAGATTTTGAAAACCTGTTGCCAACATTGCCATAATGTAGTCATCTCCTGGTATGTATGTACATGTATATATATTTCCAACACAAAATCAAGAACTGCTTATATAAATATGTAATGATTTTTGGAACGTTTTGTTGCATGTGTTGTAGAAAATTACTCAAAAAGTGTACATCACTCATTTGTTGGACTCAGTAGGCAACGATTTGATTTGTTGTTTTGGGCATCGGACAATACAATTTTCAAAAATGTAATCTTTTAGATTTGTATATATATGTACGTTACACATGTACGGTCCGTATGCAGAAGGTTGTATTAACAGTGTTCTTATTATCAGGAATTGACTGTACTTGTACATAGTATACTACATGTAGTACATACGGTACATGTATAGGAGACAGTTCTACAATTAGGTTATATTTTTGTAAATTTACTACAATTTCATTGGGTGCTACCATACATACTCTTCAACATGAAAGGGAAAATGTACTAAACTCAAACTCCAGATACCATGTAACTAAAAAAAATTCCCTTGAGGTTCAACTTAAAGGTAGAATACATGATTGGTATCTCGAGGAATCAGAAATGTTCACAGATTTACACATAACTTACACAATATAAACACGATGACGGTAGAAAACTTCCCCTGAAATGGTATTGTCTGAAGTGCTATAGTCTTTGAGAAATGAGCAAAACAATTATTTTTCGTCTCGCGAGACGTAAATTTATTTTGCCCCAAAACCACCTCGCCCTGCATGGACCACTTCGCCCTGAAGCACTTCACCCAAAGGCCATTTCGCCCCAAAACCACTTCGTCCAAACAATACCTCACCCAAATGCCACTTCGCCCCAAAACAACTTTGTGCACAGGCCGTGGTTCAGGGCGAAGTGGTTTTGGAGCGAAGTGACTGTAAACCATTTTGACTGTTTTCTCAAAAGTTAGACGAAGTACGGAGCTGATTTTTGCTCAGGTTGGTTTTAATCATGCATACCTTCAATCGCACAGCGGGATGAAACTATTTGTAACAGTTTACCAATCATGTACATGTATACTACCTTTAACGAGAATTCACCAAGCATGTATATTTCTCAAAGACGTGATGGCAAAATGTTTTTGCTGAAGATTGATGCATCATTTAATTTTATAATACATGCAACAAACCGAGAGAACTCTCCAAATTTTACGGTCATAATAATGTCCACCTTTTTAAATTTTGCTATGCGTGTGCCTACATGTACATGTATGTATGCATGCTTGCACAAACTTTTCTGGTATGCAATCAACATGCCAACTGAATTGCGTAACCTTTCCAGTTCATTTCTGGACAACAATCAGTTTTTGATTTACATGTACATTGTATGGTCTTTCTCTTTGAGTGAACTACATGTACATACATGTATTGGGTTTTATAGGCATGATAGGCATCAAATACCAATACATTAATCTCGGGTCAAAGCTTATCCGATTGCACAGTTATAATTAAGTACTCCACAAATACCAAAAGTCAAGATGATTTAAAAGTGGGAACACCCACTGTTGTTCAACAGTACTACTACATGTATCAACTTGTAATAGGCTAACATGTTTATGCACTGCATTGTTTCCTGGTATTGAGGCAACATATCATTACATTATTTCAGTGTACAACACTATTTGCATATAGCAGAACATTCAAGTGCCGAAAATGCAGGTAGGTGGAAAAAGCCAGTTCTCTCCAATAATGTATTTTGTGATGCTAAACAAGTGCAATGCTGGTATAGACCGTATCAAATAGCCGCCATTTTGTGGGGCAGTTTCTTTGTTCCTTGGCTTGAGGACATGCATGGTTGCACATATTGTGCTTCCATTGTTGAATGGTTTAAGTAACAAAAGGTGCCCCACGAAATGGCAGCTTTTCGATACGGTCTATATGAACCGTACATGTACGTATGTAATATTTAAGCCATTCAGAAGTTTACCAGAAAGATGGGAGTAGTTTCTCAGGGCTTCAGACCATGTATAAAAAATCCTAAATTTTCTCACTCCAAAATTTGGGTTTTTCCATCTAATCTGCACTTACTGATGTTTGATGAGTCATTTTGAAGAAAAATAATTTCTGATCAATTTCTCAACTCTATAGTTATGAGAAATTACAACTACCGGTATACCCAGCAATTCTGAATGTTAATGAATGCAGAAAATACAAAATCCCAGGAATTTGGCAATGTTTTGTGAGATGTTTTTAATTTTAGAGCCAATTTTTCTTTTGAAAATTGGGAACAAATCCGAATGGAATCTAGGCCTACATGTACGTGTACCATAGCACTTGGTTACAAGTGCGAGCTAAAATCTGATCTGTTGTGTTTTTGCAGCAGATGGATCTTTGAGGCACCACTATTTTCACAGCCTAATGCTCCTAAACTGACCCAATTTCAGCTGACATTGGTAACAATTGCAACTCATGTACAATTGGCGACAATAGCCTGAAATTGTTCTGTATACTGTAGGGTGTTGAATCCACCCAACATGACCCATACCATGTCCTTGATGAGTAAGCAATCTTTTCACCAATTCTGAGGAAAAGTGTCCTCAATTGTGCTTCATTTTCCTTTGATGGTTATTAATGAAGACCTAAATTAAATCAAACCAAAGGAGCAGAATGGAATCAGCTCAATGGGGTGAATAAATGTTGTGTATCAGTGCATGTATGATACAATTTAAATGTAGATTGCTAGAGGCATGAAATGGGAGGGCTTTGATCATGACGTCACTTTTGGAATTTCAACTTGAGGTCATTGACGTTCTTTTGTTATCTACCACAAAGAGACGAACTCCATTGTGGTTGAAGTTAACTTGAGTTAAATTTGCACCACAGAACTGAGTAGAAAATTGTGGGACAAAATCATTTTTAGGGATTTTTCAACATCGTGAAACGAAACGACACATTATCCGAACCACTAGAACCTCTCCCCACCCAAAACGAGTAGTTTAGCTTCCTGTTCATGTTTGTTATTGTGGCATGTTGTGAAGATCAGATGTCAACATATGGTTTTGTAAAAAAATACACAATGTTCTGTCATGGGCTTGTGCCTCATTACTCATGGTGAATTGTTTGCAGTGTGTAGGCCTATACAAATGTATGTACATGTATGTGAAGTGCCAAATTTGCTACATGTATCAAAACTGGCCAGGATTAAGTGAGGATCATTTGTATAAGTTTATTCAAAGCACTGGACAGGTACTTTTCAAATTCTGATACAGGTACATGTACATGTATGTACCGTAATTATTTGTAAATATAATGTAATTATTTGTAATGGTGAAAATGAAATGAAAATCTTCATGATACATAGTTTAGCTGTTTAAACAATTATTGCTGAAATGTACTGGTACTTCACCCCAAAACCATCTCGTGCATCTGTTTCTATAAAAAATCTCTGGTGGGATTAAGCCATTGCTGATTAAGATCCATTTCATTTTGTTTGTACGGGTAACTGTATCCCACTTTATAAACCTTGAAGCCGGATCTGAGATAATGCAGGTCTTACAGACTAAACGAGTATTAAAAACATCAATATTTGCAAAGAAAAATGATACGTAAGTACAACGAAGAAGAAAAACTTGGCATATTATAACTTGAAGGGTTTTCTTGCATTTTCATTCGTGACCTATTTCAACAAGGATTGCGTTGCATCCATGATTGTTTGTTTGCAAAGCCGCTTGTTTCCAAAAACATGATTTGTTTTGTAGGATTCTTTTATATTTTACACATTCATCAGAAAAAAATAATAAATGTGACTAATGTTGAGTGATCATGTTTCTCAAAATGCAACATCCATAAAGACATGTAAAGGTGCTACACAATTATGACAGGCATTGAACAGTAATTCTAATTTTTTTAACTAAACAAATGTCATGCATTTGCAATAATGTTATCAGTATTTGGGCTGCATGAGACCCATTATTAAACCTTCATACTTATTGGATGTGATTTAAAGTTATGCTTTTTAAAGCAGGAGTTCTCATCAATGAGCTTGCTGATTTTAATAGACCAATTTGCGGATTGCCTATGGTACCATTATCAATCAATGAATCAGTACTGCAGCCACACAGGTCATAATATTGAACTGATTCATAGCTGTGTCAACAAGACTGTTGCAGCAAACACAGGTTTGATTTGCACAATTCAAGACAATTTGTTTGTTTTAGATAACAAGTTGGTCATTTATAACAGGTATCTCAATGTAGACCGTGTTTACACTTGATCCCGAGCTCGGGATCGAACACCGAGCTCGGGATCAGCCCCGGATCACAAATAGGTGTAAACGCTCTCGGAACCAAACTGGCCCCGGATCAGACCCCGAGATTTTGGTCTCGCGATGGCGGAGGGTTCGATCCCGAGCTCGGGATCAGTTTGCGGTTAGCTGGGCAATAAATCTTCCCCACATCCTCTTGCGGGCTAAAGCGCGCGAAAATTCCAGGGGAGCCCCGCGCTCGTATTATGTACACGTGTACACGTAGTACATGTATATATACACGCACACAGGCACTACTGGTTCCATGCATTGTGTGCAGGCATATATGCCTGGACAAAATGCATGATACCCCGACGCGACTCATGTGATGCAACGCTGAGAATCTCGATCGCTGGTGTCCGTTACGAAAACACAACGTACTACAAACGTAATTGGTATCCTGCATTCAGCAATCTCTTTTGCGTGTCCGATACAAACTTCACACGTTGAGAAAAAGTGTTTCTGTATTTCCTCTACTTTCTGCAACTTCTCTACTTTCTGCAACTATCTAGTGACACTTTGTCATTATCATACAGCTTAGTTTTTAGTTGTTATATCAAGGATTTCGGAGTGTCATTCAACGATTTCCGACATAGCATAAGTTGACATAAGTTGACGAAGACGAAGTAGCCGAGTCGAGTTGTCTTCGTGTTAAAAGATGGCAAACGAAGTTCGCGGGCGCTCGTGGAGCAACGACGAACTGGCGAAGTTTTTGGACATTTGGGCCAGCGCAGAAATAATGGCTAAACTGGATGGAACATCTCGGAATTCTGCTGCGTTAGCTTGACCTTTGACTGCAACTTCTGGCTCCGCGCTCGGGATCAACAACAGATATAAACGCGGCACTCGAGACCATTGCGGTTAACCTCAACACATTCTTATCAGGGGGTCAATCTTGATCCCGAGCTCGGGACCAGTGTAAACACGGTCGTAGTTGACCAAGTGCAAATGGTGGTGCCTTTGTGGGCCTCATAGTTGATAAATACTGTACCTTTAATACCATACCTTTAATAGCCATACATGTACCGGGTAGTTTATCACCCTATGTAGCTACTGCAGTGGTAGCCTACTTGTAGGCACTTAGCAACCAGGAGGAATGAATGTCATCTGTGAACTATTTTTTTTAAATTCCCTCACGATCAGCAGAATGTATTGGGCCTTAAGCCCGCCGCACACCTTTGCGATTTACTGGATAATCGGATCATCGGACCACATACCGGAAAGGTGTGCGCTGAAACAATTCGCTCCGGTCTGACCGTACGCTATAGACCGGAGCAAATCAAACTTGTTTGATTTTTCCGGATCCGATGGTCCGGTGTCCGATGGGCCGGTAAATCGCAAAGGTGTGCGGCGGGCTTTATTGGGCCTTAAAGGTCCAGTGTATCATTTGCAATGACCCCAAAAAGTAACCGACGAGTTTACAGGGGAAAAGTTCTGAAAGTAAAGATTAAATTAATAGCAACTACATGTACCCAATGAAAGGTTTTCGCTCAAAAATGATATAATTTTACCAGAAAATAATCCGTAAAGATGAAATTATTTAGATCGTTTGCAAACGATTTACTTATAACTCTCGTTATAACACCCACTGATAGCTCCTCTCGATATAAAGCTTCTTTTTCTAACTCCTAGCCATTATTCTCTGCATTGTGTATGCATTGGTTATATAGCGCTCTCTGGATATAAAGCTCAAATTATTTTGGTCCCATGAAGATCGCTATAAGGAGAGTTTACTGTATGCAAATATCCCTAATTGATAATCGAATGCATCACGCTTAGTGAAATCCACCGCAGCACCCATCGTAGCCACGATCCATCGCAGTACTGGTAGGATCCATCGCAAGTCTTGTTATGGACCATAAAGGGCCCCTGAAATGGTGTTTTTATCAATGAAATCTGTGCTATGGAACTATTCCATTAATTTACAATCATAAAAACCCTACTTGGAAGTTGTTTGGGGGGTTAAAATCAAGGTTTTTTATTTTTATGCTAATTAAAATATACATATGCATGAGCAAAGTGGTGATGTCACATTATTAGGAAAACACAGGAAAATCTCATTCAACTGTGCACAAAAGTTTCCACAATTTTCTCCAACTTCCTGAAACTTTTGTAACCCATGACGGTTTAGGTTTGTTTTACATGTTGCCTGTTGCAAACCATAAAAAAACTAAGTCTGGAAACTGCAGAATTTTTCCACAATTCCAGTTTGAAGTCTTATGTTTTTCTTTGCTTTTCTGCCGTGTGTTTCTAAAGTGACATGCCCCAAACAGCGCCCTATTTCTGTGAGTTTATGTGAAGAAATTGTCAAAGTTGAAAAATGCCACTTTTTATTCATGGGGCATCAAAATGAACAGTAGTATTGCCTTTCTACACAAGTAATCCTTCATATGCAGCAAAAACTGTGCATAAAGTTATGATTGTAAAGTACATAGGATGTCAGTCATGCGATGGGAAACTGGCACGCATTCTTCCAAAGAAAGTTTTGATTCTGTGTAGAATCTGTTGACCATAAACAACATCAGTCCACCAACATATACAGATACGTATTAATACATACAGTTGGCACAGCTGAATTATCCACAAGTTATCAATAATTTCCATCAGATGTCCTCGGGGACTAGAGCATTTCAGTGTTGCTATGACAACCACACTTTGCCAGAGACTTTGCAGGAAACAGTTCCCCCACACACTATTGCCATAGCAACAGCTGGAGGTCTTAAAGATCCCAAAGTAGAATTTTATTCCATATTTAGGAAAGTCTGTTAATCTCAGTAAAGAACATCTACATGAATGATGAGTGCACAAAGTATTTTTGCGAGTTTTTAGTTTTAATGATAAAGTAGCGTGTCCAGATCACATTTTTGACCACCGCACTTTTTCTCGTAGGTATTGAGATTTTGATACAATTTGTGTCATATTTTTCTCATTGCTATTTGGAAATTTCTCGCTCTCAATCCGTAGGCCCTATATTTTCAAGGATATTGTCAAAAAACCACCGATGTTTTGAAATCTAATTTGTCCGGTTACATAAAATAGTGCAGTGAATACACCAAAATTCTTGCCTACATTGTATACATGTGTATAAATAAATATACATTGGAGATGGCAAATTTCCTGTTTTCTCCTCATGAATGTGGGCCTGCGTGTATTTTGATGAGGCATTTCATATGATTGTTGGGTTAAGGCCCATCTACATGAGCCAACATTTGTTGGCCAACAAGGACCAACATGAAGTTGGAACTTGTTGGGCAGTACATGGATGTGCTCGACCATGCGAACCAACATGTTCCAGCATATCTTGACTGCAGGTGGTTGCTGCCTTCACATGACAGGCGTTCTAATCTGCTATTGGCCCGTTTCTCCAACAAGCTCCAACAAAGTCGGGTGATAGGAACATGTTCATACCAAGGTACATGTTCCAACTAGTTCGATGATGTTGGCCGTTGTCTGGAGTGATGTCCACACCATCCAACTTTTGGTCCGCCGACATCGTCAGACACATGTTGACCAACAAATTTTTGTTCGTGTAGACAGAACTTTAGAAGTAAATCCATTTTCTGGAAAAATCTGGAAGCTCCTTTAAACCACAAGTAACACTTGCTCTGTTGTTTTTAAAATAATTTTTCATATTGATCATTCCAGGGACTCTTTAACTTAGATTTGGTTTATTGTTGGGGAAAGGAAATGTGGAAAGGTGATGTTTATGGGCCCTGTTGGCTGACCCCATTTCCTGGGAGGAAGGAAACTAGAAAGTCTTTTTTCAGCATGTCTGGGGGAAAATTCTCTGGAGAATAAAATGAATAAAATGTCAAGTCAGGGAATCATGCTTGATGTGCATGGTGCTTATGGACATTACTGTTGACCCATGTTGAGCTATGGTTTATTCAGTTACTTTGCCCAGCGAGAGAAAAATTGGGTTCATACATGTAGGGACAACCTGAGGGAGTATACGTGTACCAACTGTTCCTTATAGCTGAGCTGGTAGAGCATCTGTCCGGTGAGTCAGAGGTCTTGGGTTTTGAATCCCGATGAGGCCCTTCTTACGATTTTTCTTTCATCTATCTCGAGATTGGTTGTTTCGTTTCAGTGATGATTAGGCGCCAATACATGCATATATTGCATTTGTTACAGTGTACATGTACATAGGTAGATCAAGATTCCTTTGTTTGTAATAGGCCATTCTCGTAATGTATCCAAATTCATGAATGTTTCTTGTGACATTGCCTCATGATTTAACTGCTACCAGTAGTATATATCATTGGTAATCTCAAAAATCAGAAATTTTCACAGATTTACGCCTACCGGTAACTTACACAATATAAACATGATGACCGCAGAAAACTTCCCCTGAAATGGTTTTGTCTGAAGTGCTATAGTCTTTGAGAAATGAGTAAACAATTAGTTTTCGTCTCATGAGACACAAATTCATGCATATCTTCAATCACACAGGGGGATAAAACTATTTGTAACAGTTTACCAATCATGTATACTATCTTTAAATTCTATTTCTATGGTTGAAATTCATTTTGCATTTAAATTAGTTGTACGTACAGTAATGCATGGAGGAAGGAAACAGGACAAGCCCTGGACAAGCTTCGTGGTCATGAAGAGCAACATTTTGTTATGAAAGTATACATAAAATTTGTATACATTATGGCCCAGGTTGGACGTCGTCTTCATTGCATTACGAGTGATGTCCAGGTTATGCTGTCTCTAAATAGGGCGACTGAAACTTGCACATAATTTGAGCTATTCTAGCTTTTAATGAATGTCGAATTATATATCCTTGGCGTCGTCATTTACAGGAACGGAAGGTTTAAGAATATTGTACATCAAATTTGACGAAAAATGCTGAGATTTTAAGCACGAACTAACGCTAAATTCCAGGGGAAGCCTTTGGTATCATGAACTTTGGATATATAAGCGCGCGCCACGCAAACTTTTCGCCGGTTCGTGCACATCACCATTGCTAGGCTAGTCACGCATGCGCGTAATGCACGAACGCGGTGAGAAAAAAAAAAATGCACTGCGCGTTTCGAGCCGGCTATATATACCTTACATGTATGTGTTGCGATTTTTTTTGTGCACAAATATATAGCAAATTAGCATGACTTTTTGCCATTTTCTTTCGTATTATGCAGTTTGGTGCTGTTTAGAGGATTTATAAACCCTGCAATCCCAGAGATTAGGACACGTGGAACTTTGTTAGCACGTTACCGGCTTCCAGCACAAGGTAGAAATATTGATTTTTTTCGTTACAAAATTTGTTGCCCTGTTTTTGGAACTTCATACCCTGGACTCCGTCCCTATTATGTAGTATGCTGTCCGGAGTCCAACCTGGGCTATACATTACGAAAATCCCCTGTTATTCCGGTTGGATTTGTCTATGGTGTCTATTTGGTGACTTATGACACACACTTCACAGATTGCATCAAAATAGATATTAAAGGCAGTACGGTATACATGATTGGTATCTCGAAAATCAATAATGTTCACATATTTACGCCTAACTTACACAATATAAACATGATGACCGTAGAAAACTTCCCCTGAAATGGTTTTGTCTGAAGTGCTACATGTATAGTCTTTGAGAAATAAGTAAAAAAGAAATTTTTCGTCTCATGAGACAAAAATTAAATTCGCCCCAAAACCATTTCTCCCAAGTGCCATTTCGCCCCCAAACCACTTCGCCCGAGTGCCAATTCGCCCCAAATCACTTCGTCCAAACACTACATCGCCCAAATGCCACTGGTTCAGGGCAAAATGGTTCAGGGCGAAGTGGTTTTGGGGCGAAATGACTGCAAATCCTTTGTGTACATGTGTGTACATGTACGGAGCTGATTTTTGCTCAGGTTGGTTTTAATCATGCATATCTTCAATCGCACAGGGGGATAAAACTATTTGTAATAGTTTACCAATCATGTATACTATCTTTATTTACATACGTTTGTGTATAATAAAAATAAACAAAATCATTTTTAAAAGCAAACTAGGCTGTTAACACATTTTTATTTTGAAGCAGCACCAATTGACCCAAAATAAAATGAATAGGTACAATGTACATGTAGTGCTTCCATAGATATTTTAAGGTCAAGGTAATTTGATAGTTGGCATACATCAAGTGATGCAGCAATTAAAAATTTCATACATTTTTATGTACACCTACATGTATGGTATACATGTGTGGGTGCTTTGTCCCACCTGTTGTTATGTGCCTCTGGTTAATAAAAGGCTCAAGGACTATTCAGTGATGTGATGTACATGTAGGCTTGTTGGGCAACTCCATCATTTTTGTAGTCGACTCTATCAATTTCATTTTGTTTCACGGGAAAACGTTAGCGTATTTAAGTGCATGTACATTGACGATACTTTAATTGGACGATACTTTAATTGGACCATACTGTAGGTCATCAACAAGATCCCTCCATTTTTGTCTGTCACGGGATAGGTAGTGGCTCCAGCTGTCCCCAAGAAAGGCCCAAATGTCGCCCTTCTGTTTCGGTAGATCTTTTCCATGTAGTCCGGGGTCTTCCACGTGTCTTCCTGACATTACTTTTCTTCACATTACCCTTAATATGCAAAAGACCAAACTTAATTATTGTTGCTATGTGGTGCATGCAGCAGGTGTAAAGTGTTTGCTGTATGAGAGAATGGCATAAAGCAAAGAGATTGTTGGTTGCTAGGCATTCCCATATGGGCAATTCCCAAAATTAGTGGTCCAAAAGATTTTTTACTGTGTTTAGTGATTGAAAGTGGTTTTCCAGTAACAAATATTTATTTTTATTTTTATAAATGCCACTTAAATTTAAGGTTTGTGTGTGGATAAGGCACAGAAGTTAATGCAAACTCATTCTACAGCAAATTTTCATTGGCGTAGGTAACCTGGGACACCAAATTCCTATTCAATATAGATTATAGTGTAACAAATTATGAGCTTTTATGGCCTTTTATTTCAAATATTTGTCAGTAATCACTGAACAAAATATTCAAGAAATTGGTGCTGTACCCTATAATCGCAGGCCACAGTCTATTATTGAGAATCTGTGATCATGAGTGGCGATTTTTGATGCAAACAGTGTCGTATATAACTGGGACACCAACGTTTTGGACCCCTAATTTTGGGAATTACCCATATGCCACGTAGCTACAGAAGCATCGTATGTCAACTTTCTAAACCGCACCTCAATTTTGAAACTTGTAGAGATTTTGCAGTGCCGCGGCCATAGTGCAAAGGTTACACAAAAGGCTGATTTCAGCGAGATACTTTATTTAATATTTAAAATCCATTTAAAATGGTTTTTGTGTTGAGTGAATGGTACAACAAAATTCCTTTTTTTAGGAAAATGCCTTCAGTTGGTAATTTTACCATTTTACAAAAAAAAAAAGCTTTTGTTACGCTATGAACACTTTAGGGTTTTCTTGTCAACTCATAAAAATATTTTGGATCAAAGCAAATGATGTAATGGGCCTTTATATTTCATTTGAGGGCTTTTAATTCAGAGAGGGCTGACCCAAAATTAGTTTACTTAATTTCAATTTTCAATCAAAAATGGGTTTTAATTGGAGCTCAGATTTTTCAGTTTTATTTTAGTAAAGCCTGAAATACATTTGGTCTCAGCTTTTGTTAAATCTCCCATCTCGTAATCAAAGATGGGTCATCAATTTCATAATTTTTTTTTAGACCCAGAAAAGGTTTGGTCCAACTGTGTATGCTTGCTATTTTTGCAGAGTTAACTCCGTAGTACCATGGAGGAAGTTGTTTCCTTCCTCCATGGTAGTACACACTGCACACCAAGTTTGAAGAGGCCTAGCCTGTATACTCATACATGAGAAAGTGAGCCCTCTATTGGTGTTGAAAGTGTTGACAGTAATATTGGACCAAGTCCCCTCTGGATTTTGAAGGGCTGTGTGGTGTACACACAACTTTTGAGCTTGACATAAAAGTCAATATTATTGACTGTGTTAATTACTGTTTTGTGTAGACAAAAGTCATTTGATACATGTGTACACTTAAAATTTATGGACTTAAACTTCAAATTGTTCTCGTGCTTGAGTACATTTTTCAGTTTCAGATCAAAATATAAGGCAAATTAAAATGGAAACAAAAACCTGTCATTCAACTTTGCGTGTCGGAATATATTTTGATATGATATGCTAAACTGCCAGGAAATGTTGATTAATTATATCGATCCTGAGCAATTAAAGGAAACAACCAACTCGAATTAACCCCGGCCAGAAGCATTCCCAGTTTTTACAAGCGCTATGCGTAGGCAGTGAAGTGGCAAATTTTTTTTAACTTTTTTTATTGTGACCAGTACAATTAAAGGCACAGGCTCGTCAGCAATGCGCGTGCGAAAAATTCGTGCCACGAAATACGCAGCTCCATAGCAAAGGCATGGAGCTGCGTATTTCAAGGCATGAAATTGGCGCGCGCGCATTGCTGACGAGCCTCTGCCTTTAAAGGAACATGACCAGATTACATTTTTGACCCCCGCACCCCCCATTTTTCCCATGGGTGACGTGTTCATTGAGATTTTGATACCATATCATTACCATTCTGAAATTTCGCGCTCTCAATCCGTAGGTATTTTAAAGGATATCGTCAAAAATCCACCGAAGTTTATTAAACTAATTCATCCGGTTACATAAAACAATGCAGTGATTAAACCAACCTTTTTGATTCCACATTCAAATTGGAGATTGCAAAGTTCCTGTTTTCTTCCCACGGATGGTCCATGAATTTTGGGGAGGTTTTTCAAATGATTGTAAAGTTACAGTGTAAAAAATCTGGTCATGCTCCTTTAACAACCAAGACGCTTGACAATTAAGCAGCTGATTTCACAAAAAATCGTACATAGCTTCCGCAACTCTTGAAAATTGCATAATTTGCATGAAATTTTGCACGAGCGACCGTACGCAAATTTTGCGTCTGGGTTTTATTTGTAAAATTAACCAACATTGTTAAATGGATGTGATTTTGTGGAATTCCTCACGTGCTTGCAGTACTTAAAACATACATGTAGCTTGCACACCTTGCAATGGTTCGGGTAGTCCTGTTTACCATTTTGGGTGATGATGGTAGTGATGTACATGTATGTAAAGTTGTAAACTTCTAACTTCAACTGTACACGTGAGCACACCTAAAAACTTGGTGTGATCAGGTGGGACTCAAACCCATGACCTCCTGCATACAGGCAGATGTCTTAACCACTCAACCCCTGATCATGTCATTGCCGAATGGCAGGTTCGATGGTCCTACATGTACAACGGGCAACTGTATTTTTGCCACATGGAATTCCACCTGTAAATTCCACCAGGTCTGTAAAAATACAAACCAAATGCGGAAAGAAATTGTCCCTTTCAAGATCCTGATGTTATCGTAATACTCGAGAGTTAATTTACCCATTTATTTAAGCAAGGGGAAAGAAGGAAATGAAACCAACAAATTTGGCTGTATTTCATTGTGATCACATGATACTAGTTCATCCCCCAGTTTAGCTTGGTTGCATTTGAATACACTGAAACTAGATGTTTTTTCTCTCTCATTTCCACAACTGCGCAGAACATGGTGATAATCATGATGACATGGACACATCGATGAGACCAATTTGAGAGAACTGCCAGTGCAATTAAGGTAAAGTGATTTCATTTGTTTTCCAAGGTCTGTACCAGCTTTGTTGTTATGTTTCCCATTTACATCAGCCAGTTTATTTTGGCACATTTGATTATTGGCTAATAGACATTAGACTTTTGGGGCTGCAAGGCAAAATTCTGAGCTTCACATACTGTACACGTACTCTGTTGCATACTGGCAGTTGTCTGCCTGCATACCATATGTGTTCCTAGCTATGTTATATGATTGATGGACATGTCACATTGTCTGCCACAACAGAAAACTGCTAAAATGCAATCTGGGTGACATGATCAGTTGAACCATGGGTTGAACCCAGAACTTCCTTCACCATTATGATTGGTTGGATTCATAAGTCTTGTGCTGATTTGCAACTTAGGCTCATGGGATTGGATGACAAACATTGCCAGCTATGTGAAGGCCAACGTTTTTACTTATTTTCATCAAATCCAAAAAGAGTTCAGGACCAATACAGGACTCAAGTCCAAATTTTCAAGGACTCGGACTCCGACTCAGCCAGTCGGGACTTGGACTCAAACTCGGAAAGTGTGAACGTCTCAAAACAGAAAGGTGGAAAATGATAGAAACCATTAGGATTCCCTTTGTAGTGGCAGAGAGGTGGAGTACGTACATGTAGGCCTATGGCATGGTGCTGGTTGCATTGCACGTACCGGTACATGTACATGTAGTGCCACGTTGTTTTTGTTGTGTGCTCCGTGATCCACATTTTATTTTCTGCTTTTTTTGCCCTTCCAGCGGGCCATATTTTTTGAACGAGCGCCCTCAATTGATTCAGTAATTTTGCGAAGCAAACTTGTGCAAGTCTAGTCGCCACACAAGTGCCATGACATAAAGTGCTGTAAGCAAGCACCATCTTTGCCTGCATCGAAAACTGTCAACGGTCGTGTGTTGCATGTGGTGTGTTATGCGTGCACGTGTGCAACGAATCGATTTTACCCTCCGCTTTTGCTTCACTGTCTTCAACGATCGATGTTGCCTAGATTCTTTTTAATATTATCCACATTTGTACAAGGTAAATATTTAAAACAAAACTGGTTCTTGTGATACCTGGTTAAAATGTTTTGACATTGCAATTTGCACGATGGTGGTGTTTAAAACAATCCCAAAAGTTGAAGTCTTCGTGGTCTCTACGTCTCTCCCCGCCCCCTCTCCCAAGGAAGCCGTGCCCCTTCCGATTTGTTTTCTTCCGGAATGTTTGTTTTCCTCCAATCTCACCCCTGATTCTGGGATTTTATACAACAAACATTCAATACATGTGTATGTCAACCAATAGAAGACTTTTAAGATGCTTAAAAACGGTCCTTTTTCAATGTCATATTGAGCATGCGCACTTTACAAGTACATGTAACTAAAATGTGACGTAAACAAAGAAGGAATGGTTTGTTTGCTGCCGTCACGCATTTCAAAAGTCTCATTAACATTATTTGTGGCCCATATGATTTTTCTTCTACCCCATGTTTAGTTTCATTTTAATGGTTATAGGGTACCATACCGGCCGTAACCAAATGTTGCGTTTGTTACTTTGTTCAGTTGCGCTCCAATGCAACGCCGAGTTAAACAGAATTGGGTTATTAGGAAAGACCTGAGGAAGTACTGTACATTTGTACCGTAGCTCAACTGGTAGAGCATCTGCCTGGTGAGTCAGAGGTATCAGGTTTGAAACCCGATAGGTCCATATGATTTTTCTCTCATTTCATGTTTGGTTGTTCTATTTCAGTGGTGATAAATAAGGCACCATACCAAATGTTGGAAATATTATTTGTATAACATCCTTATTGTTCGTTATACCAATACCTGATTAGTGACTTTGTGTTAATGTTGTGTGACTTTTCTGACGGGGAATGGAAAGAAAAAAAAAAAATTTTTAATGTAAATTTTGTATGATGTCAGACGTGCAAAATTCGTAGACATAAAAAGGTATGTTAATGCATAACACTGGTGTACATTAAATCAGACTTCCGTGGCCCGGACAACTGTTTTTAAACATTTTCAAATTGCCCACGAACTTTCCCAACTTGCTGTCATACATGACTGCGCAGGTGGACTATCCACCCACATCATAAAAAAGGTCCTTATTCAATTCTTCCATACAAGTTGCATATAGCCTAAACCCATTTTATTGAATCTATTTCCTTTGCTTTGCAAGTGGCATAAGACCAACAATGGATTTGGAACAACAATGGAAGCCAATCCATACATGTTCCATCATGCGTAAATTTTTACTGGGAAAGTAGAATTCATAAAGAGGGTTTGGGATTAGTGGGTGTACAGCAGGCATTCCACAACGTGTAAGCAGTTGGAACTTTAGCAAAACTTGTAGTTATTACAGAAATTCAATCAGTGTATGGGACAGAGTGTTTTGAACTGGCCGGTGGTCATTTCTTGTGGAGTTTGCATTCGGATTTTACACATTGCTGATGGAAGTTTTTACACATCGATCAAACACTGTGTATACTGTTTAACTGTATGCGGAATGTTGGAGTTGCAGAATGTTTAAACTTGTTCAAACAAGATAGTGTGAATTCCAAGGTTGTCAGTTCATTTGTCTCCAAAAGTCTGATAGTTTGAATTGAGTGTACCGGTATACTACTACTGTTTGCAAAAACGGCATTGTTATCATTGTGTACACATATTCGCTGTTGTACACCGATCCAAATCGTCACCGAGGACAAAAGGACAACTTTACAATCTACAGCCCCCGTTCTGCGGCAAACGGTGTGCATCATTTTTGGAAGATCTATACAAGGAAATAGGTATGTATGAACATAGATGTAATAGTATATGTACACATTACAGTTGAACCTCATTAATAAGCGGTAGGTGTGGGGGGTGGGGGGAGGAGGGGGGATGCAGGGGGTAGAACAACCCACCCAAAAGCAACTGGAGATCCATTTTTTTGCAAAAAACAAAAAAAACATTTGAATTTTGCTATTTAAAAAATTCTTCCGGACACATTGATCAAGATTTTTTTTAATTACATGTTATTAGACAACTCTTGAATTGAACACATAAGTTATCAACAGTACATTTCTGGTATTGAAACCAAGGATTCCTCAAAAGTGCCCAAGGCGCACCGTAGCTCGTATAAGTCTGATGAAGAAACCTGTGAAGAGAAGATGATGAAGAAATGTTCAGTTTTAGAGGCTGGAGAAAAACCCAATACACAATTCTGTATAAGGGGAAACCCACAGAATCAAGCAGGGACTGGGAACCCAATCCACATACTGACCCGGACGGGATTCGAACCAGGGCCACAGAGGTGGAAGGCACGGAAAGTACCACTTTGCCAACCTGAATTAATAATATACTAAACATTTTGTTTTATGAAAAAACGAACCATCTCTGAGAAGTTCTTGGGATATTACCTTGTATTATAAGGAATGAAAAAAATCCTTTTTGACAGCAGAAGGTTGTAGTAACAGTGCTTATTATCGAGGTTCGACTGTACTTTTTTTGTAGAAGGAAATGTGTTTAGTTTGTACATTATATCGAAACTGAGCATATTACCTTTTCGATAAGTACTTATCTAGAACTTAAAGCATATGCATAGGCCTATAGTATTACAATATGTTGTTAATGTATTCCTTTCTTTTGATACTACATTTTCTAAGTAAATTATGGACATGACGTACATGTACAACTGGGATAACAAGATGTGAACGTTTTAGAACATCGATATTGGTGAAATTGCACGTCTAATGTCACGCTAGTAGAGCAAGGTGTTGGGTTTCCAAATAATCATTTAAAACAGTATGTGTGGTCTCGTTTCATTTTACATGCTAAAAACAAAAATATCTTCCCATAAATTGCCATTCTTAGTGAAGTTCGTATCCGCTTTTCAGTGGGTAATATTTCTTGTTCTTTGAATTAAAATAATTTACGAGTTGAGCACAAGGTCTTTTGTTTCTTAGGTATAATTCCCCTTTAAGTTCACCATTTTATGAAAAAGGTTCCAGAATACCGGTATGGTATTAAAACAGGAATCATATTTTTAAGAAAACAAAAAATTATTTAATGTTAACATAAGCTGTGGCATTTAATGTAATGATGTGACTATCAATTTAATACAAGGGGAATTTGGCTTGAAGTGGGAGAATATTGATTGGGTAAAGTGACTAGGGCTTTACATACATAATTAATCCGCTGAGATCTTCACCAAAATCTGCCAAAATACAGAGATGGATGTCAAATGTGTTGTTTTCCCAATAAAGGAAACAATTTGATCACACTCAATCAATTACAAAAATAGCCTTTTAGTCTTTCAGACTCTGATTAAGTATGACACATTGTGTTAGCTAAATATACAATATACATGTATGCTTAAAAAAGAAACGGAAACTGTACTGTTTAAGATTGAAGAGGCTTTTGTACAAATGCCTTCAGGAGTGTCACTAAAAGTGTATGTACACATACACTAAGTAAAATAGTCAAAGTAGGCCGCATAATAATGAAGATGAAATTTATTTAGATCGTTTGCTAATGATTTACTTTGAACCCCGCCCTTCCTCATAAGATTGTAAGCTCGCATCTGGGTGGTCCGAAATGGGCGCTGTGTACAGGCTGCACAGTTCAGGCTTTGCACACTTTCTGTAGGTACATACTGTGTACTAGACTGGTTGCGCACACAACCAGTATGAAGCTAGCCGCAGAGTGCATACGTGCACGTGTACGTGACCGACTGAAAAGGAGCAGTCGAATTTAGAATGTCACGAACAATCATTTTGAAACTCCTCGTCGAGCTCCGGCAAATAAACGCACATGATTTTTATGATTTTGGAAAACGTGGTACATTTGACAGAGCTGAAACGTCTTCAGATAGGTTTTTAATGTCCGTCCTTTTGATTTATATTGGTTTTGTTCACAGAATCGCTCAAAAACAGATCATCTATAGGGCCTTTAAACATAAAATTTGGTATTTTGGTTATGCAGTAGGCAGCACAAAAAATAAATCGGCTTTTAAGGAAAACAGAAAATTAGGTTTTCAGGGAAAACGGAGCTTCAAGGTTCCGCTGGTACAGCACCAATCCAGTGTGCTAGAAATCCCAGTTTTAAATTCTGATGATAACCGTATTTATTTTTTCTTTCAACCCTTAATTGGTTAAACATTAACACGAATACAAGGAAAAGAACTATACAGGAAAACTGTTGAAGTAGTTGAAACCAAATTACAATTTAAAAGTAAAGTACATGTAGCAATTCAGGGGAAAATTAAAAAAATCCTTCACAATGACCTCCATTTCTCAGTGTCACAGCTAGGGTGAACACACCTTTACAAGTGGTGGGAGATTTAGATTATTTGAAGTTGCATTTATTACAAAGAAGTTAAGGCCACAGGAATGCCAAACATTTTTGACCTGTGGGGATTTCAATGAATGTTTTTTGTTCATGAAGGTTTGGTGTAAATGGCCAAGCGCTTTGGGTACACACACCTGTATTTTCCTTTGCTCAAAGAAAATTGGCTTGCATTTTTGTCGGAGTGAAAGCAAATGTTGGTTTGTTTGAACTGGAGAACTAATGTGAAGCTCTTCTGTTAACTTTTGGAATTCTTTTTTTTAATGTCATTATAGTCAAAACAGTCTGCTTTATATTGCTTTTATGTACACATGGTGGCCTTTATGCCATAGGAAATTGTATCGAGTTGGCTCAGGTGTGGTTATTTTATGAAGAGAAAAGTATATTGGTTTAACTTTAAGGCTGTCTTGGAAGTGCTCAGTGTATGTACCTATTGCTATAAAGAAGGCAGGGTTGTAGCATGGAGCTATTATAGCTCCATGGTTGTAGTCAAGTCTATCACAAGTCTACCACAAGTCCCTGGGTCTTAATTCAAGTCACAAGCTATTCAAATAAACTCAAACAAAGGCATTATTTTGTGCGTGTTATTCTTTGCTTCTTGTTAAAAGGCCTGTCTGCATTGGACTTTTTTGGGGAAAATTACTTTAAACCGAGACGATGGGTACTTTTCCCATGTTAAGTCCAATTTGGACAGCCCAGGACGTTTTCCTCTCAGGAACTTTTTCCGAGTCCAGCGCTTACTTTTCCTGGCCAACTGCTGCCCAGGAAATGCGGACACAGCGAGTCGGTAAAAGTGCTCTGGAAGCGTACATCCGGGCCGTGAAGGTCAAACTGCAAAGGAACACTGCGCATGCTCTCCCATAGTCTTGGTAATATTTATTACTGCGGACAGCAGTAAAATTTAGCCGGTTTTTATTTTACCATCGTCTCGGTAAATTTTCCTCCCAAAAAACAAGTCCAATTTGCGGACACGGCTTTAGTGTTACTGGACTAGTGACGGACTTGTGCGTGACTTGTCTCGAACTTGTGATAGACTTGTGATAGACTTGTGATAGACTTGTGATAGACTTGTGATAGACTTGTGATAGACTTGTGATAGACTTGTGATAGACTTGTGATAGACTTGTGATAGACTTGTGATAGACTTGTGATAGACTTGTGATAGACTTGTGATAGACTTGTGATAGACTTGTGATAGACTTGTGATAGACTTGTGATAGACTTGTGATAGACTTGTGATAGACTTGTCTACAACCCTGAAAGAAGGTGGATATATTGTTTCTATGGCATGTATGGTAAAGGGGTAAATTTTGCAACCCAAGGCCCTACTGTATTTTTGTAATCTGTTTTCTTTTAATACATGAATTAGTAAACATATTTTTGCCTTAATGATTCTTAAAATACGTGTATCAGTGATCCTTAGCAAATTTTTTGTAGTATTCGTTTAAGTAAGTTCTGATGGATAAATTAAACTCCAAAAGGTTTATAATTAGTAGTGTAACGACATAGGCCTACTTTTCTAAAACCCTGTGTACAAGTTTTCCATATAACAACGTAATCAGCAGCCGATTTCACGAAAAAGTGCGTAGCTTGCACAACTTTTAAAAATGGCATAAGCCCAATTAGCTTGCGTGTAATTATCAAAGGAAAGTTGCGTAAGTGGGCTTACGCAGTGCGTAATGTTTCGTGAAATCGGCTGTGCGACAGGAATTTGTGTAACGTCGTTGTCTGTCCTGTTTACCACAGTGAATTCCTACTGTCGCCTATCTTCATCCACAATCTCATCTTCATTAAAATCTCTGTCTGCTTTTTGTCTCCCTAGGCACTGATGAAGTATAATCTTTTTGTGGAGCGAGGATATCAAACACATGTCACCACATCTTCAAGTGCCGTGTTTAAAGAAACAAAGCTCAGCTTGTGGTGCTCCCAGCCACCTGCAGAAGAGCTCCCTGACAAAGCCCTGGACATAAAGAAAGAAGTTACAACATTAATGATATAAATTTAGGAAAAAACTTGTCAACTGCAAGGAAGTGATTTTGTTCTTGCTCAACCAGACAGCTAGACCAAAAAAGCCAGTTTTTGCCCTGAGGCAAGTCGCATGCAGAGAGTCTCCATTAAAAGGATCTTAAGAAAATATCTCGGAGAGCGCAGCTGTGCTCATTTTGCTGGCATGTTCTATTCCCAAAGGGATGGTGTCACAACCTAACAGGAAGTTTTCTGCATAGAGACATTAATGTGGGTACAGCAGATAAAAAACAAATGTTGTTGGCCTGTTGCCAAAAATTCTTGATTCCTTGCACGAGAGAGAATAATGCAACTTTGAGATTCTTCTGAATGTTTGTGAACTTGAATTCTATGAGGACTGATTAGATTAAAATATTAATCTTGCCGTCAAAATACCACCTGCCAACAAGATCATGAACAATACAAACATGATTACGATTCTGCTAATCTTGACATTTTAAACCAAGAAAAGTTGTCCTGTTTGATTATCTTTTTTTCAAGCTCAAGTGAGGGTAGATAAAAGAATACGGATGCTCACCCAGCTTGACTCTGTTTTTGGAGAGAAGTTTTTTTTTCAGCAGCCAGAAATTGTCCCCAGGACGATGGAGCCATTTTGTGGAAGTCATGCTGAGAATCGCAAAGGAAGTGTTCAAATTGCTAATTCTTTCAAGATGGTTCTCTGAATTTGGGTCACCGTAGGATATCAGAGTGAAAAGACATCTGAGTAAAAAGGAACTGATGAACAAGTTTCCTGTGGTAGCATATTCTGTCCTGAACTTGACCTCAACGATGGTTTGTGGCCTTCCTGTGACCTCATCTAACCCAGATCTTGTTTTTCAACCACTGGTCAATTTTCATACTCCATGTGTTTAAGACATCTGCTTTCACAGAGGTCACAATTTTATGAAATTGTAAAGAAGCAAACATTGATTTTCATTGATTTGAATCTCAACCAAGACATCAATTTAAGCTTGTTCTTCAGTGCATAAAAGTCACTTTACAAGTCACTGAAATTGTCTTTGGACATCAAGATTTCAACAACTGAGCTACTCGCACAGCCAAGAGCATACTTGCACTTTTACCCGAAGACTCGGACTTGAGACTCGGACTTGAGACTTGCTTCAAGATTTTATACACTCGAGGTGGTTTCATCTTGATCAGGAAAAAAAGGTTTATAAAATTATAAAGTGGGGACATTCTGAAAACAGAATGCAGCACCCAAGCAAGCAGGGAATGCCGTTTGGCAGCTCCGGCTTCCCAAAACCTTCAGATTTAAAAAAAGCAAAACCTGCCATGACACTGAAACCTCCATCAAGATACTCCCCACCCTTAATGGAGTCCAACCTCGGCAAAGCGACCTGGAAATCCACCCTACGTCAAAACTATTACCGATACAAGATCAAGGAGGCCGCGCATCAACTATGCTTCAACCCGGACCAAGAGTTGACGCATCTCTTCGGGATGCTCAATGTTCTCGGTCACAGACTAGCCTACGTGGAGGACAAATTAAATTGTCGGGATGAGATGCCCATGGTGATTTTCTTGTTAGACGATTTTGGCGAGTCGTCGACGGATGAAATCAATTCACCCCTGTATGCTGAAATTCCTGCCCTCTGGAGTAAAGTAAGTCTGTTTTAGCTAAAGATTTCCCTTTATGAAGAAAATGTCCTTTTGGAAAAATCTAAGTTGGTAAGGGGGAAATTAATTTTAGAAATATCATCTGTCAGAGTGACCTGTACTCTAACAAAAGAATGCAATTTTCTTAAAGTAGGGTACCGTGACCGAGTGGTTTAGGCCATTAACTTTTTGGGTGAAAATTTGGTGTTGCGGGTTTAAAACTTGGTGTTGCGGTACTCGATCAAAATTGCCCCATCTTTCGGAAGAGATGTAAAGCCATTGGTCCAGTGTGTTGTGTAACGCACTTGAAAGATCCCAGAGCATTCTGTTGTGAAAAGGATTCTCCAGTGTCTTGGGCTTTGCTGCCAAAGGTGTTGATGTTTAGGCGGAATACCGGTATAATGGATTTAAAGCGCTGTGATACCTCGTGTAAGAGCACAATATAATTGTCGAAATTAATATAGAACAGGAGTTTGTTAACGAGACGGGACCTGTTTGAACAAAGTGATTCCCACATTAATGAAATGTGATATTTTCTGTTTCTGGGAGAATCCTGCAGTTAATGGCTCGATATCGGAAAATTAATTTTGTTGGGTTATCAACCTGATTGAACATGCTTGGGATGAGTTCACCACTGCATCTGAGCATCTCCCATACAGCTAGCTTTAGAAGTGCTGGAGCTCAGGAAGGCACTTCGCGCAGACTGGCGCACCCTTCCTCGGTGGCTCTTTTGGAGGCTGGTGCAGTCAACCTTGCCACAAGAGATGGTATACAATGTACAAATAATTATAATTATAATTATTGTCACATTACTGATGTACATACAATTGAAGGTTTTAATGCTGTGAATACATTTTTTGGGAGAGACCAAATCTGGATGGCAACCAACTATATTGTACTGTAATATGTGAGCCGCTCCACTAAAAGTAGGCGCTTGTCGCACAGGTCAGAACTGAGATAATGTATGCCAAGTAGGGCATTTTTTATCCGATACCAGGTTTCTGCATGAGACCACTAAGTATCCATCTATCACAGAGAAGTTTAAGTGAATAAATACTACCAGAAAACATTTTCTTTAAGTGTTTTTCTAAAGCACACCTTCATGAAACTAGGCTAATTTTTTGGGGGCGATAAGGCCGTGCGAAGAGCGTTAAAAAGGCATTGCGTACGAAATTGAGGTCTGCCTTTCTTGTTTTCCTATAGGTACTAGTATAGGGCTTTTGGAGTCAGAATTTGCATGGTTGCTAGACTTTATGCCTTTAATAACAGAAGTACAACCTTCTACGCCATTTTTCTCTAAAGTGCTTCTTAAAAAAATTGTGCTCTTGATCATCACGGAAATGGTCATAACTTGGTCAATTTTTGACGGATTGACACAATGTTTGTAGTTTTGTGAAGCTTATAATATACTATCTGATTAAGTCATTAGCTCCATTTTCATTTGTTTATGCAAGAGCCTACTTTTAGTGGAGTGGCTCACATATTTTCACTTTAAAATGTCTGGGTGTTGTTATCTGTCAAGGAAACCTGTCTGGTTTGTACATTCTCAACATTGTCTGGGAGTAGGCTCATTATTTATTGCTACAAGTAAATAACATGTGTGCCATTTTTCACCAAGACTGGTTTATGTCCAATGTGACCAATTCTCTATTACCCTTTGACATTTGTGATAACCCAGTTGCCTGGCATGGTTCTTTCATCTTCCTCCATGGTTCTTTCAAGGTGACATGTGCATACCCAAGGGACAACATTTGTTATTTGAGTATGTTTTGACCCCCAGAAGTGCAATCCAGATTTTTGACATTGACAAGTATTGCACATTTAGCCAAAAACTTTTTCCCAACATTCACATAAACGCTGTTATCGTTTGACTCTTGATGAAAAATGAAACTTTCTTTTGTGAATGCGAAAGGTTTAATACTGCCCAGTATGTGAGAAGATCATTCACCCACACTGGACATGTGGACACTTATTTCTATATCGTGAGACATTTACACCAATTTATAGCGAGTTCTAATAGTGTTTTGATTTCGCATTGTGTGTATTGTTTTGCACACAATTCGACTCGGGATTAGCAAGTCACTTTTTGCAAATTGAAAGTATCAATATTTTTTAGAAACATTTTGTTTCTGGTAGTCTGCTTTTTAATTGTTTTTTTTTTTTTAATGGCGAGAGTTTACAGTAACTACATGTATAGCCGTGTTCGCATTGGACTTGTTTTACCGAGACGATGGTAAAATATTGCTAAATTTTACTGCTGTCTGCATTTTTTTGACACGGGAAAATTTTACCAAGATTGTGGGAGAGCATGCGCAGTATCCCTTCGCAGTTTGACCTTCACGGTCCAGATGTACGCTCCAGAACGCTTTTACCGACTCAATGTGTCCGCACTGGACTTATCGTCACGGCAAAAGTTACATGGTCAATTTTCCTGGGCAGCAGTTGGTCAGGAAAACTCAAAGTAACCGCTGGACTCAGGAAAGGTTACATGTACTGAGAGGAAATTGTCCTAGGCTGTTCGCATTGGACTTAAAATAGGAAAAGTACAGTACCCATCGTCTCGGTATTTATTTTCCCCAAAAAAGTTAAATGCGGACAGGCTTTTTGTTATGTGGCAACGTGCACGTACACCCTCACGTACACACATGTTGCAGGAATTTACATCCATGCAATGTGCATTGTCTGCACACATGGCAAGTCAGTGGGAGCTGAAGTGTGACGTGGTTGCCATGGTAATTGGTTCTAAAAATTGAGCAGTTGGATGATCGCACAGGGACACGATTCGGTAATTTTTATTGCAGCCACCATAACCATTGTCTAGCCAAGTACCGGAATGTACATGTAACATACATATTCACTTCAGCAGTGTTTTTCTACGCTGTGCAGAGTCATTTAATTTTACTACAGTGTGCGAGAAAATTAGTGTACAACATTGGTAATTTTTTTTACAGGCAGTTTTTATGCATAATTTCGTGTGTTTACTGTTTCAACGTGAATACACAAAAATAACAAGTTTGAGCTCAATCCATTATATGAGTTACGAGAAAACCTTGTTAACATTTCTGTGAAATTGTAATTCTTGTGCAAATTTTTTCTAAGTACACGTATGCATGCAAGGGTCGAAATTAACTAATTTTATGGTATCCCACAGGACTACATGTACATGTACATAGTCACATCAACATTTCACTAGTCCGCCATCATTTATTAGTAATCCTGCAAAAACGTGTACCCACATGTGATTTTTACATTTTGGACATTCGTTAATTGTGTAGTATTGATCAAATATATACAAAAAGTCAAATTAAAAAAGAAATCTTGCAGCCGATTTCATGTACGCAGTGCTTAAGCTTACTTGTGCAACTTTTTTATTGCACAAGTTGCGCTACATTCCTGCAATAATTACACGCAAGCTATGGTTCTAATGCCATTTTAAAAAAGTTTCGTAAGCTACACACTTTTTTGTGAAATCGGCTGCAGATTAAGATTTAGTACCACATCGTTTTGACTGCTTATTGTTTCCCAACCTTGAAATGTTTTAACAGGAAACATATTTCTTTATATTGCATAAAAGCATCTATAATGTAGTGCATAGGCCCACTAGCTGGTTGGACTACCAACATATGGCAGCTAGTCCTGTGGCTAAAACCACTAGCCTCAGACTATGGGACAACTGTTAATTTCGACCCCTGGCATGTGCTAGCACTATCTAGAAATAAACCGTCATTTATAGGGATGTTGTAAACAATTGAGTCATCTATGTACAGGAAAGGGAAATGATAAAAACGTTCAGTAATAATTTGGAACAGAATGTCTGCAAAACAACACGAACATCAACAAGTACACAAAGTTGCTTGTTGGTTGACATTGAGATGATTTCCTTAGCAATGGAATGAAGCAGGATACAGTCATGGTCAATTTAAAGGGCCCCTTATTTAGGATTTTTATCAATGAAATCTATGCTTTAAAACCACTCTACTCAGTTAAAGTCATACAAATCCTATTTGGAGCTTGCTTTGGGGGTTTTTAGTTTTTATGCTAATGCGAATATGCATATTCATGACCAAGGTCACGATGTCACAAGAGGCACAGACAGGAAAATCACATTCAACTGTGCACAAACGATTCAATTTTTTTCTCAATTTTCCTGAAACTTTTGTAATCCATGGCTGTTTGAGTTTGATTTACATGTTGCCTGCTGTAAGCCATGATAAAACTGGGGGTAGAAACTGCAGCAATTTGCCACAAGTCCAACTTGAAGTCTTATGTTTTTTCTTAACTTTTCCCTTCTGTCTTCCTTATGTGATGCACTCAAAACAGCGCCCTCTGTCTGTGATTTATTGCAATGAAATCTTCAAAGTTGAAAAAGGCCACCTTTTATTGATTTTACATCCAAACGAACAATAGTATGTCTTGCTGAACAAGTAATCCATCATATGAAGCAAAGATTAGGCACAAAGTTATTTAGGATGTCACAGGCCCTTTAATACTGCAAATGATATACACACATGGTTGAAGAGATTTTTCTCAGTGTGCAATATTGAAATGAAATTCTCATCAGCCAACATATTACAGTGTCTGGCAGATAACTAGGAGGTATTGGAGTCAAGAAGTTTGCAAGACCTTGCCGAGACCTTAGGGTGGATTCACATTGAGCTTGTTTGCGCATAGATGCGACCTGCGTTGCTTTGATAAAAAGCGGTGTGGAGGGAATTTGGAGTGAAACGACGCTCACAGAATCACAAAAATCCTTTCCGCCCAAGTTGATTCTGTGGTTTTTAGTGCTTCGTTTCACTCCAAATTCCCTCTAGACCACTTTTTCCTGAAGCGACGCGTGTTAAGTTTACGTGCAAAAAGGCTGTGTGAATCCACCCTTAGTGAAAATTAGTTTGAACACTTCCACCATGTCCACAGTATATAATTCAATAAAATGTCTGCGTACCACCCCCACAATATGCATGCAGAACATCTGTTGCAAAAAAGACTTGTAGCCGGGATGGCCTAAAATGTAACACAAGTGTCCTTCCCGGTTACGAGCGTATATTGGAAATTTGTACACGGGTTTTTTAGAAAGGCATGTTGTCACACTATTCGTTACCCTTTTTGGGCCTAAGTTTTCTCTTCAAAACAACTTAAACTTTCTTTTTCTTCTTCCACTCAAACGTTTCCAGAGCTTTTCTTCAAAACGGTTCAAGCTATCAACTTAAAACTTGGTAGGAACATCAACCCCAATGTGAAGATGTGCATACAAGTGTGACGTCATTGTGACGTCATTAGGTATCAAATTACAAACCAAAAATGACCAAAATATGCATGTTTTAAAATGCTTCCGTCTGGAAAACCACGTGACCCATGATCATCGTATTTGACAGGCTTATATATCAGATCATGGCCTACAATTTTCTTTGTGTGGGCATTTTCATCTGACCCTTCCTTCTGGGGTCAATCTGAGGTCAAAGTTCAACGAAAACGAAAATCTCAATTTTTGCACTTATTGAGCAACAATGCCCATCAAACCAAGCTGAATCTTTAAGAAACTAAGTACAGGCATAGGTCCTATAGCAGACTTTCACCAGCGTGTTTAATATTATGATGGCATCAAGCGTGACGTCATCGTGACAAGTATCAAATTACACCTCCCAAAAAACCAAAATGTGCATATTTTAAAATGCTTCCGTCTCGAAAACCACGTGACCCAGGATCTTCGTATTTGGCAGGTTTATAGATGACATTCTGTTCTACAACTTTCTTCGTGTGGGCATTGTCATCTGACCCTTCCTTCTGGGGTCAATTGGAGGTCAAAGTTCAACAAAAACGGAAATCTCAGTTTTTACACTTACCAGTAACAATGCCCATCAAACCAAGCTGAATCGTTAGTAAATTAGATACAGACATAGTAGCCCTATGACAGACTTTCACCAGCATGTATAGTATCATGATGGCATCAAGTGTGACGTAATCATGACGTCATCAGGTGTCAAATTACAAAAATTCAAAGGTTATTATTTTCAAAATTCATATCTCAAGAACCGTAATAGATACTTGAACAATTCTTTCACAACATGATAAGTCTAAATGAACTGAACAAATCATACGATGTCATGACCCCTGTGTGACGCCTACTTCCGGTCAAAACCGGAAGTTGTTCGAAAATGTGCAATTTTTTAGCATTTTGAATGCAAATATATTCAAAGTGGTAGTGAATTTGACCATATTTCTACGGAACGAAATGTTTCCACACATGTGGACCTTTTGACTATACCATTGGTGACGTCATTACATGGACGGTGGTTACGTAATGTGGTGTCAAATTACGCAAATTTGGAGCTGAATTGTTTAAAATGCTGTATCTTGAAAACTACAACAGATATTGGTATGATTCCTTCGCCACATTTAAGAACTTGATGTTCAACATATTGTTCAACAATTTGTGCACAAAATTGTGACGTCATGATGTCGTCACAGGTGTCACATTACAAGATTTCAAAGGTTATTATTTCAACAATTCATATCTCAAAACGGTGCAAGCTATCAGTCCCCCAGCTATGGCGGATATGCAGGGAGGAGATATTAGTTACCGGATTAGTGTATACAGCAGCCGATTTCACGAAACTTTACGCAATTGCGCAAGTCCACTTACGCCATAAGTTATTGCGCAAGTAATGGCGTAAGTGGACTTGCGCAATTGCGTAAAGTTTCGTGAAATCGGCTGCTGAACTTCCATTTTTGCCATTCCACAGGTGATAACAACGTCTGAAATTCATCACAAAATGTTCATTTAGCCCGATCACCTGGCGTTTGTAACAACAAACGTCATACCTCTAGTTGAATATTTAAATGTACTTAAATGCCATGATACATGTACCGGTACAAATATGTACAGCCCTACAAAGTAGAATTTACATAGGAACTACATGTAGGTCAACTTCAGTGGGGGCATTACCCGAACTGGCTTGTGAGCACTTTTATTGTTGTAAAAGATCACCTTTTGACAGAAAATGACATATGCAGACATGTTGAAAT
This sequence comes from Henricia sp. BOLD:AAB3569, assembly GCA_037783545.1. Lineage (NCBI taxonomy): Eukaryota > Metazoa > Echinodermata > Asteroidea > Spinulosida > Echinasteridae > Henricia > Henricia sp. BOLD:AAB3569. The sequence goes on along the minus strand of JBBELK010000099.1, from coordinate 1,458,144 downwards.
ACTAAGACATCTTGGAAATGTTTTCCCCAGAAAGTATTGGTGATGACGTTGTTGATTGCAGTTTTGCCAAGAAACAGTCATACAACAGTAAATCACAGTGGTTTGGGCAAGTGTTTTTAAACATGCAAGGGAAAGTCCCTGCCATTCTCGCTCTTGGAGATAATTTTCACTCAGGTCAAAGGTTAAAACTTTATATCTTGTTGCGTGCCAGGAAAACTAGACAGGGTTATATTGTAGTGGGGGTATGATTTATTATTACTGTACACCAAAAGACCAGGATTTGAACAGCAGTAAACTAAACACTTGCATTGATCTCCCTTGGTCCTCTGAACTTTGCCACTTCTGGTTTCTGCAAACTGTTGTTGCCATGGTAATGTGCCACAGTACACAGCTGTGTCTGTGGGGGATTGGAGTTAGGGCTGTGACATTGTACACCAAGGCCACAGTTGGCAGAATTGGAGTTGGGTTACTTCTTGTTAGGTGTGGGTGGAGCGTGAGAAACATTTTATAATTGCTTTTCTTAACAACCTGCTGTTAAGTTGATAAGGTGCAAGCCATATCCTATTGGTGGAGTTTTATCTTCAGGGTGGATCAGGGAGGCAGAACTCAAATTTCAGTTCCGGGTTTGTCCGAGTCTGTTTTCCTTTTATGCGCGATATTCAGGCTCCAAGGAATGTACAGCGATATTCAGGCTCCAAGGAATGCACATCACGTGTACATAAGCACTTCCCAGAAACCAAGTTTATCACCTGGGAAAATTGGAGTCGTCTAGATCTACTCGTGTAGGTTTACCAGTGACAAGCTGTGATGTGCCTTGGTTCTCGGTTGGAGTCGACCAGCATTTTATAGGTCACAGACACTGTACTTATTAATGTTGCTGGACTGATTGGAAAAAGATATAGTTTACTGTGTTTTCTCAGCTGGTATTGGTGTACATGTGGAGGCCATACTACCCATGGAAACTATTGGGTGAAGGTGACCAATTTGGTGGTTAATGGATTACACAGGATGCATGCAGTAGGGCTAAGGCTGGGTGTATTTTCTAATCTTTGGTAAAGCCACACAGCTGTGGTAGCAATCACTGTTCTCTGATTTACCACCAGTGATGACTGCATTATATTTATAAACTTTATGAATATGAGGAGTGGTGAATTGGATGTATGAGTTGTTGTGTTGTGGCCAAGCCATTTTAGTTTGGGTTAAACTGCACGTTTGTAGACTGTATGCTGCTGACTTCTTGTACATATGTACAGATACAGATACTTGAAGTTGTATACGTGTATCTGTGACATTTTTGCTCCTGTACTTGCAAAAGCTTGCAATTACTGGTCCAGTATACAGCATCAGTTTCATCAACAACCGGTTTTCTACCAAGACTGCACTTTTATGGAACCAATGCTGATGCTTTAATTGGTGTTACGTTACAACATCATTATTTCAGTTTTGCACATAAAATGCAGCGTGTTCCAAGATAACATCGTCCACAAGAAGATGAGCTCGATCTTGTGCCATATTACCTTGCAAGACACCACGACACGAAATGTCATCTAAGTTGACGTTAACAACTTCACTGTATACAATTGCAATTAAACCAACCAGGAAAATAAACCAACTCCGCTTGTTTTCTTCTGCCCAACCAGCCGTCAAGGATTAATGGTATTTGTAGCATTTGCCGGGACCCTAAATATTAACCACACAACTGGAACAGAAATAACTGTCTGGGGCAGCTATACCAGCAAGGCCTATGTAATTGGAAAAGCGGCGGGACGTGATTTCAGAGATATTCAGAGCTGAATTCCAATCGGTAGAGTGTTGCGTTTCCTGCGTGTGTACATCTGTGGCTGTGCTTTCTGCCATTGATGCTGAATTCGTGTACTGATTTGGGAGAGGCGAACTCTACAATCGTCTGTGGCATTTCGTTCTGAATTAGAAGATCTTTGGAACTCGGTTTATTCAAGAAACTTTTCGACTTGCATGGTTTTGTATTGCTTGGTGTATTCTTGTGTAAATTCCAGTTTATAGTGCTTTGAGAATTTGATGCAAAAATCGACAATCTGACAACATTAGTCAGGAATTTTTAATGGAACTGCACCCCATCTAGGCAAATAATCACCTCATATGTACAGTAGTTTGAGGGCTACATGTATGTTGTGAAATAAGCTGCCATTTGAATCAACTTGACAGTGTTTTTGTGCTGTTTTCCTACCATCGCCATGACATCTCATCCGTGGACGTACACAAAGGATATCACAGAAAAGGAGCTGTACAAAGTAGTTCTGGTAGGTGAAAGTTATGTTTACATTTATATGATTGTCATCGGGATTCGAACCTGAGACCCCTAGCAAAATGAACAGATGCTCTACCAGCTGAGCTATGAGGTACAGTGGTGTATTCTCTCAGGTTTTCCCCTGGGAACCAACTTTTTGTTAGTGTTGCAAGGTTGTGCAACTGACCAAAGTACATGTACATGTAGGCCCCTACATGTATTTCTTAATTGTTGTAGTTTCTGAGTCCCTATCGCTTTATCTAAAAGATATAGGATAGAGTGCAAAAAACCAATAGATGCAGTTGCAAAAAGGCTCCATAGTATTGTTACTGTACATGCATGTGATAGTGTTTCTACATCAGGGGTTGAAATTAACCTGAAATTTCATGCTGGTCAGAAGGACCAGTAAAAAGGATAAAGTACTGGTCCTGCTGAAAATGTTGTGGTCCAACGGTGCTTTTCAAAATGGCATCAAGATACTGCAACACTTTCTGGTTTAAGGTCATTGAGTGCAGGATGGATGGGATTGCTTTTTGATCCGGGGCATGTCTGGAGAGATCAGAGAAAGAAATGTAGTTATCTGAAAATGTCTAAAGCGATCAGAAATTGTTTCTGGTAACCAGGAATTCTTCACATTGAATAAGAAATGTTTACTGTGGATTAGGCATCAGAGAATGTTTCCATGAGTCGGTAAATGTTTTCACTGGTCCATCAGACCAGCGTTTTTGATAGATCTAGTGGTCCTTCTGATTAACACTGGTCCTGTAGTCTCGGACCACAGGACCAGTGTTAAAGCTGGATGGAAATCTCCCTTCACTTTCATGGTATTTAACAGTATTCCTTTCTTTATATAGTTCTTTATGTACTAAGAACATTTTACAATGTATTCAGGGGGGCGCCCAAGTTGTGGTGCAACATGTTGGTGGGAACAGAATGACCTGGAAAAAAAATGCACAACCCAGTCCTAATTCAACAGTGCAATCATACCAGAAAGATTTATTATAGGTGTGAATCATTTGTGGCTTAATAGTCTGAGATGTGGTTAGCTAGCTAGACACAGCTTTATTAAAACCATGTTAAAACCAAGGTGAAAAGAACACCTTTGATTTTCAAACCCAGGACTGACAGAGCTCTCCCAGGGCTATCTTGCACACCTACCCTACATGTTTTCCAGAGCAAGGCTAGTTAATTTCTGGGAAAGGGTGATTTTTTTTGTTGGTGGTAAATTGATGAGATCAGCAATTCTTGTGTGAAACAGGAAACCAGAATTGTTTGTGTGGAATTTTATTGTTACAAAGCCAGGTAAGATTAATAAAGTACACTTGTAATTGTGGTTACAAAAAATATGGCATTGGTTTCTAACATATTGCCACAGTTTTTGAGAAATATGCAAAGAATTTCATGAAAGCCCTACTTTTAAAAGTGCAGGGATGCAAATCTTTCGTTATCAAAAACAGATTTATTGTAATTGGGCACTTAGCATCCTTATCAGTGCTCTTGGCATTCCAACACAGAACATAGCGAACTTCCATACTGTGCTTTTGTTACCATGGAAACCAGCCAATGCAGTTATTCCTGCGAACTTTTAAAATGTACACAAGTCGTGTTTTCAAATTTACTTCATACTGCCTTATCTACAATATTTTTGTTAGTATAGACTGCCGAAGTGAATACGTCACCCTAATTATTGTTAGTTGCCTAGGCAATGGCTCTACACTAAAAAAAAAAATCTTCCCTGTGCTTTTGCAATGGTGCTTTATCTGGCAGCCATGATGTTTGGAGCCAATTACCACATGTATGTGGCAACTCACATCACACTCCATTTTTCTACAGAAGGAGATGCTGTAATTTTTCAATTTTGAGTGGCTTTTTTTCTGCTTGCAAAGGGCACTGCTAGTAAAAATTCAGCATCTTTTGGAAGATTGCCAAAATGCACCACTCCAATTCAACAAAAACATGGACCTCTCTGACTTACTACCCTATGCTTATTTTTTCAAACTTGTACCTTTTCAGTATTTTGACGTTAACGATAATGAGTTCCAGGGTTGGCACTCTGTTGTGGCTCTCAAATCAAACAGAAAGTACTTTTGCTGGTATAAATACTGTACATTTCAAAAATTTACACCTTGAAAAGATGTCGCATGCTTTGGGGTCGAAGAAATAAAAAATTATACAATCCCAGTTTTACTGTACAGTCCGAAGCACACCCGCATACAAATCAATTTATGAACCTGAAAGTGAGTGAACTTTACTTTAGTCCATGATACAATTTTCTTTGGTGCCATACATAAAATTTTACGGATCCTTCGCAGGCTAGCCATCTCAGGGGACAAGGTCTTTGCCCTTCCACATTGCATCATTTACCGTATTAAAATAAGAAAAACTGCCTACAAAAGTGCCTGCCAGTGCATAAGGTCTACAATTTGTATTAGGGAGTAGTGTTTATTTTTAGAAAATGTGTGGATCTGCATCAAATTTTTCTCTCGTTTTTGCATAGCGGGTTTGAATCCTGATGACGACCATATGATTTAAATTCTCATTCTCTGTTTGGTTGTTTCATTTCAATGGTGATTAGCCAACATATACCGGTACATGTATCCTCGATCCTCCATAATCTGCGCACCTAACGCTTATGCACGCGCGCGCATTGGCCGGCAAACATCAAGGTTAGTGCGTAGAAATAGGACCGCGTGGATTTAGGAGTACTGACGATACCAGTTTTGCATTTGTTTCATACTTTGTTCAATTGTGTATTCATGCGAGACAAATTGGGTTCATAGGGAAAACCTGAGTGAGTATACCACTGTGCCTCACAGCTCAGCTGGTAGAACTTCTGCCCAGAGTGTCAGGTCTCAAATCCCAATGAGGACCATGTGATTTTTATCTCATCCCAAGTTTGGTTGTTTCATTTCAATGGTGATTAGGCACCATAACAATTATTGCATTTGTTACTTTGCACAGTTGCACTCTCGTGCAAAACCGAGAGAAAAATTGGGTTTGAAGGGAAAACCTGAGGGAGTATACCACTGTGCCTTATAGCTCATCCCAAGTTTGGTTGTTTCATTTCAATGGTGATTAGGCACCATAACAATTATTGCATTTGTTACTTTGCACAGTTGCACTCTCGTGCAAAACCGAGAGAAAAATTGGGTTTGAAGGGAAAACCTGAGGGAGTATACCACTGTGCCTTATAGCTCATCCCAAGTTTGGTTGTTTCATTTCAATGGTGATTAGGTACTACTGTAAAAGCCAATATTTTCGCGTACAGATATTTTCGCGCATTTCAACATCACTGACATTTTCGCGAGTTGTTATTTTCGCGGATGGAAATTATGTCACCTTAACATTCACAGAATTGCCTCATTAAAAGTACATTTAGTAAGAAAAACACTTTCAAGAATGCAGGCCTACATGTAGTACCATCGATTAATAAATAATACAGCGCGTCAATCGTAAGTTACCAAGCACAGTAGCACTCGCACAGTGTGCGACCGTGACCTAGTTTAATAGGCAAGCCTAAACACGCATGATGAGGTGATTGCCCTGCGTGATTGCACGTTGCGGTCTAGCGAGGTGTGCGCTGTGTGCAGCTAGCTATAGGCGCGTGAAGTGTACACAGCTATAGGCGCGCTAGGGGCATGCAACACGTGTCAAGTACAGTACAACAAGGTCATGACCTGATTAGTATTCTATCGGGTTGCCGACCTTTTGTTTCAGGGATCGCCACAATTGTTGCAAACAATATTTTTGCGGGTTGTTATTTTCGCGGGTTGTTATTTTCGCGGGCTCTGTCTGGTGCGCAAAAGGCGCGAAAATAAAACCACAGCGAATATTTCAGCTTTTACAGTATACAGATGTACATGTAGTGTTCGTAACAAGAAAGGTGGAACTTGGGTTTGTCTTAAGAAAACACTGAAATGGGTCACTCTAACAAATTGCACGTGGACTGGATGTAATTTGTGAAACTGTCCAAACACTGTACTTCAGAGTTATAAAAATGTCTTTGGGGTTGGCGTAAACTGTAGACTGGAATTGGACCACTTTAATTAGTGCTAAAAACAGTTACGTGTAGACAGAATGTTCAGACAATTGATAATGACATCTTATATACAGTAGCGCTCATATCTATCCTGTGGGATACTCATGGCGCTTTACACATTATCACCCTGGTCATTGAGCACAACTCCCTGGGGAGTATACGCAGCCCTGGCAGCCTGACACAAGCGCTCATCAACAGCTGCGACCTAGCTTGCAGGTACCCATTTTAAGCATGGTCTTGAATTCAATGCACCAAAACCGCTCAGCCATGGTACTCCATTGAGATACATGTATGTAGATCATTTTTGGTTGAACTAAAATTAGACCACCTTTTGTAGGTCCTTACAATGATCAGTTTACAGTGGTTTACAAAGATTAGGAAGCAAACAAAAAATATGTGCATAAAACCAACCACATCATGAACTTTGACGGTGACTCACCAACTCATCACAAACCAGAGCCTGACATTTGAAAGGATGTCGGTAAAGTTTGTATTTTGTAAAAAGTTCCTACATGTAGGAATATCACAACACATACCAGCCTGACACATCTACATTTAGCTTTTTTGGTTTGTGGTTTTATGGTCTGTATTTCCTTCATGTTAATGTTATTTAGTGTGTGCATCATATTGTTGTTTTCTTTCTGGGTGGTGTCATCAACACAAAAACTCTTTTGCTTTTGGATTTGGTTTTCAGAGTGCAAAGTTATCAATGTCATTGTATGTCTGCCACCCTGAGTTTTTACTATATTTTCACATGTGGCATGGCTTATGCCTTTTCTAAATGAAACTTTTAGCAAACGGGAAAACAAATTTACGATAAACACTTTTTGATTTAAGCTGGTGGCAGTTTTAACATTGATTCATCGTTTCACAGATACACCCATCGGGGTTGCAGTTGAGTCCACCACAAGTCCTCACAAGCCAAGTCACAAGTCCCTGGGTCTTTTTAATTCAAGTCACAAGCTTTTCAAGTGTTCTTTTGTGCGTGTTCATCCTTTGCTTCTTGTTACTGACGGACTTGTGCGGGACTTGTCACGGACTACTTGTGAAAGACTCAACTACAACCCTGACATGTACGGTATAGTACATGTACATGTACCATAACAGTCCAGAGTACGTCTATGTATATATTGGCTTGTGTGTTTTATTAGTAATCAGATATCATCATCTCTGCATTGGGTGTTTCCCAATGATCAAAGTCCATCTTTGATTGTGTGTCCACGCCTCATAGTTTATATTACTTAATTCATTTGAACCGACGGCTGTTCAAGCACTCATTACAAAGTTAATAAAATAAGCGCAAATCAGCAGATATATTAGCTAAATTTTATATAAAGTTCCTCGACAGAACAATATTGCTTAACTGTTAGCAAAAAAACAAGCAGGAAAATATGCTTTATGTTTGGGCTTACCAAATCCAGAATGTGTGGACTGGTGAGTGGTCATGTTATGAGTATAATTTTGGTGACTAGCATGAACATGTATTGTTTTGGTGTGGCCCTCAGTGTGAGTCATTGGATACCAATGTGGAAGCCCCCTCAATGCAACATGTGGTACTGGTATCCAATCTGCCTTGCACATGTGGCTTTGTGTACATCCTGTGTACACAATGTGGTTGGTTTAATATGGTATATTTCGTCTGCGAATGGTAACCAAGTATTTTTTGATCACCTTCATGAATGAATCATATTTTATCTTTGTCTACAAAATGTGTACTTGTGCGATTTGCGTCAGTCCACGTAGCCACCTGTAAATACTGTACATGTGTATTTTGTACACTGTAGAAACGGCATATTACACGCAATCCACTGTTACTGATTATAGTGATACTGTGCTTGTGTGTTCAATTGATCTTCAGCAAGATTGCCTTTTTAATGTAGAAATAACGAGAACAATCCCTGCACCGTGCACGGAATGCACGTACATAAGTATGCACTTGATGAAATTAGTCCGGCCCACGGCTGAAAAGCACTCAATTTCTTTCTTGGCTGTTATCACTAATAGCATCGGTACAGTAATAATTCACGTACCGTACTGTACACACACATGCATTAGTAAAAGACAACGTACACGGATGCATGCCTATTTCTTGCCAAGATGCGGTGCTGACGACGTCGGAAGGATTTTCACCTGCTCTTGCCACCTTGCTTTGTGAGGATTTGGACGGTTATTGTTAAACGGGAGTGATCGCTGGAGTGTACTGAATTCAGGAGAACCTTCAATTAACATTGCTTTTGGCATGAGCGCAGTGGATTTACATGTATATTGGTGATATTAAGCGTTAGTGTCAACAGTTTTACACAAGATGTATGCTTGGGACTCGGTTGATCTGCCAGTAGTATTTAAGGTAAATACTTATTTTGTGGAACAAGATAGTGTCATCAAGATTTTTTTAAATTCTGAAAGTTTAATTTATACAACTGTTATTACAATATGTGTACATGTAGCATATTGTGTCAATTTTTTTCGAAACATGTACATGTACATATATTCACTGGTGTGGGCAACTGTAAAAAATCTAGTAATTTAAATGTGCGGCTACTGGCCCAGTGCTCTTCTTTCTAACCCTCCTCCCCCCCCCCCCCCCCCACCCCCCCTCAATTTCAACAGTGACTTTCATTTTTGGGCCGGGGTCTAAATGTGGTCTAAAATGTTTCAGCCACTAGTCTACCGTAAGTAGATTTTTACCAGAAATTTGAGCCTCGGGATATGCTTTAAATTCACGATCAGAAATTTGATGTTTGCATCTAATATTTCGTGATAGCTACTCCTGTAGGACTTTTATTTGTGGCAGCTTGTAAACTTGCCAATTTGTCAGATGTCGCTGTTTCCTCCACAGCAGTAAGTATTACATGGCTGATGGCTTGGCGCTAACAATTATCTTCAAGATTTACACGTATACATGTATGCTTACATCAAGTTTATAAATGTACTGGTACTTTGTTGGCTTCTTTTAATTACTGTGAAATTGCCATTTTGCCATTTACTTCTACATGTACTTCAACATTTGTGATTGGTTGATCAGTGACATTTTTGCTCACTTAACCCTAACACTCTTCAATCCTCCAAAATCAGTATGATTTTACATACACCCTATGGTTAATGAATTTTGGTCTGCCATTATCTTTTGATCTGGCAATTACGGTAAGTTTACATTTTAGTGAGTGATCAGGGGCCAATTTCATGGCGCTGCTAAGCACAACAATTTGCTTAGCACAGGATTTGTTTGCTTTATTTTGTAAAAATGGATTGCTAGCCAAAATCGTAAGTTATGTGTATTGGAAGGTATTCTCCTACTCTTGCGAAGAACACAAGTTGGCGAATATTTTTTCCTTGTAATCCATTTTATAAGGCAAATAAATCCTGTGCTAAGCAAATTTTTGTGCTTAGCAGCGCCATGAAATTGGCCCCTGATGTCGGATTGTATGCATGGACGAATATCAGTCTGGGACTGCTAATCTGTTGCAATTACAGTATGTTGTGCAAAATACAAACAATTACTTCGTGTTCACCTCTGATTACACACATGTAGCACTCCATTATCTGTGGTATTTGACTATCAATGAGCGTGTTTCTACAGTAGGCATTGGCATTAAATGCCGTTTGGTGATGCATTGAGCAATAACTTTTAAAACCGTTGTCTCGGCTGTTTCTGCTGCAAAAACAATAATCCAACCTGCTAGTACAGCAATGCTTCCACAACCAAATTGGAGATTGCAAATTTCCTGTTTTCTTCACATGAGTAGCATTTTTGGGAGGTATTTTGGATGGTTTATCTGGAAATAAACCTTCAAGGCTCCTTCAAGGCAATTCCTACCGGATTGGATGATTGAACAGAAATGTTTCCGACATGGTAGGAACAGTTCTCAGTAGAAACACGATTAATGTGCTCTTTGTGAAATGTTTTTCTTTTTTCTTTTTGCAGATACCGGTACTCGCATTCATTTGTTAAAAAAGCCAAGTTTTATCACTCAAGTAAGCCTATGTTTGTTTTTGATTTCAGGTGAGGGCTGCGCAGACCACAGCCCAGTCTGTAAACATGGAGCTTCCTTTTCCTAATGGCAGCCATTGCTCAGTTGACTCCTTCAGCTCTGGAGGGTCCACAGACTCCGGCGGAGAACAATTCAATATCAGGGTCCGCATTCCAGAAACAGACTCACAGGTATGTGGCAAATTTCTTCGTGAATCTTGAACATTCGCATGTTCTATCTCAAGAGTTAGTTTTATTACTAGTGTTGGGACTTTAGATTTTTTTTCAGGCATTGCACGAGACGTTTTACATACATGGAGGGAATTTAGTGCAAACTGATGCAGTGAAAATCAAAGAATCACACACACACACACAAACACCTTGGTGGCCAAGATGTTTTGTGGTTGTCATTGCGTTGTTTCTGACCAAATTTTCTTTGTGCCGAGCTTTCCCGAAGCGACTTGTGTCAAATTTAAGAGCATTTAAAAGGTTCAATGGGAATTCACCTAAAAAGACAAATTTTCAAATATTTTGTTTTACTTTTACTATATGGTTTTTACAATTGGAAACAAATATAAAACAAATTTGGAAAGAAATAATCGATCTTCCTTTTCAACTCGAAACGACATTGATGAAAAGGTTTCGGAAGCTAATGATGCAATTTATGAAAGCAAAATTGATCCAAACAAGATAGTTTGTTTTGGCTGTTTTATCTAGCTGCCTTAACTGGAGCATTGCTATTATGTAACAAAATATGAAAGTGCTGAACTTTCCTGTGCTTGCTGAACCTGACCGGCATTCAGGAACAACGTCAAAAAGAATATAGGTCTACTTCTTATGTGGGTAGAGTTCCAATCTTGGTTCCAAACTTTCTGGAGAAATATACGTGCATAGCGAGTGGGTGTGCTTGTAAACATTTATTTGAGGTATGAATTCTGTTTACTGGTTGCCACTGAGACGCTTTGTTGTTAATTCTATTGAACAGGGCAGTCAAAGTATTTTGAAGGTAATTGTTGAATGTTTTTCACTCCTAAAATCACTTCCTTGTTATAGGAAAATGAGTGGCAACCAGTAAACATAATTTATTTCTTTATTTGATGCTTTGATGCTTGTGCACACGAAATGATAAAATTTGAAAAATTTGAAAAATCAGAATATTCAAGATTTTTGCTTTCTCCTAACACTAGTGTACTGTCTACTCTACATCTCAATTTGGGTTCAATCTTGGAGTCGTACACATCTTGGGTTCAGTCTGCTTTGCAAACGTCAAACTTGAAGTAATTGTTGAACAGAGCATGTTGTTTGCATTTTTTGAGCTTGTGTTAATTTTGGATGAATATCACACATTGCAGACCATTATCTGTATTTTTGTCGATTCGGGTAACATACTATACATGTACACTTATTATTATTATTATTATTTCTTTCTGGTATTCATACCAAAGATTCCTCAATAGTGCTCATTGCACTGTCACTCGCAAGCGTGAGGAAACCCATGAAGAATTAGAATTAGAAATGCATGGCCAGAGACACCGGGGATGATCCCCCTTGCTCTTCACGAAAGAATGCTCTGGGATATTTAGAGTGCGTTTCCATTACCTAACACACTGGACCAACGGCTTTATATCCCTTCCGAAGGATGGAGCAGAGCAAGTGTGGTTGAGTGCCTTGCCCAAGGGCACAGGTACCGTAGCCGTGGGGAGGTTCGAACCTGCAACCCCAAGTTTTCACCTATGATTGCGAGTCAATGACCTAAACTGCTCGGCCACGGTACCCCACGGTACCTCACTTAATGTGAATTTGGCTTCAACTCGCCAAACAAAATAAACATGGCTCTCTGTGTCAAAAAGTTTGATTAGGCAGTAGAATTCTCCAAGACTACATCGGAATGGCTTGATAAAGGGGATACATGTGTGGCCAGATGCTTCCACAGATTGAAATAAGTAAATAGAACATGGTGTTGAAAGCTTTTTGTAGATTAACGATGGCCTAAACATTTTAAAGAGGAGTGAGTGATAGAAGTGTTTATAATTTGTCAGTTTCTCTGGATCTGGAGTTAGCTAATGCAAAACAGTGGCTTGAAATGTTGAGGTTACAATGTACATTGTATTGAGTGACTGGTTTGAAACAGTTTGCACACTGGTAGGAAAACTACTTTGAAATAACATGTAAAGGAATTTCAAATTGTCATTGAAAATGCGGGTCTCAGTACTTTCTTTTGTGATATAATTTGCAAATGAAAAGGCGTGTGACGTAATACAATGGCTCAGCATCCAAGGCGAGGCTGTCGGTGCTAATTTTAAATTAGTCAGTTGTAAATTTTGTTTCTGTGTTGTGTGCACATAATTTACCCAATTACCACACATCAGAACTCAAATGCGTGCCTATACCCTGTGTCTTAAAATGTTGTGCTAACTTGCAGCCTTATAGGGGTTTATGGGTCAAATGCAACTTATTGTCCTTTGAAAGCTAAAGCCTAGCGTCATCGACCCTGCAACTGGAAGCAACTAGTGGCAACTGGCATTTTCAGCAACTAGAAGCAATTCGCGCCAACTGGGAGCAACTGATCAATTGCTTAAAAAAGGTTGATGTACGCGCACTTGCAACTACTGGCACCTGGAAAAAATCAGTTGCCGCGAGTTGCTCATGTTCTACTTTCTGGCAACTAGTTGTACCCAGTTGCGGTCAGTTGCGTCGATGTACATGTATGCGTACTTGCAACTAGTTGCTGTCAGTTGCACGCATGCATGCATCTGATCACGTGCGCGCACATCGACAGCAATTGCAAGCAACAGTTGCTTCCAGTTGCAAGGTCAATGTACTCTAGTTGCCCAGTCGATGTGCGCATTCTGGAAATGTAGACATGGCTGGATGCTCCCAGTTGCTGTCGATGAGCGTAGCAAGTGCGCTATGCACACATTGACAGCAACTGACCAGTGGCCAATTTCATGAAGCTGTTTAGCAGAAAAATTTGCTTAATCCAAAATTTGTTTGCTTTATAAAATGGGTTTTCAGTCAAAATCTTATATGATGTGCATTACAATCGACTGGTGTTCTGCTGTTCTTGCTAAAAACACAAGTTGACATACAATTTTGACTATTAACCCATTTTTATAAAGCAGACAAATTTTGGATTAAGCCAATTTTTCTGCTAAACAGCTTTATGAAATTGGCCTCAGTTGAGTTGCTTCCAGTTAAGTTGCTTCCAGTTGCAAGGTCGATGTACATGTATGCTAGGTCTCACTTTGTTATATAGATTTATAATGCGGAGAGCTACTGTACTATAAAAATGTTTTGTTCAGAATTTTGTCCCCCTATTTCCCACCCACCAAACAAAGGCAAGCATTTCTAGGATCTACAAAGACCTTTGGTGAATTCGTTTGGCGGGAGTTTAGCTTTTGTTGTTTACCAAGTTAATCTGTACCCCAGCAGTGGTATTGGCCACAAAACATGAATTATATACTGCACTGACCACAGCATTTTTAAGGTGTCAGAACCCTGACTAGATTAATAATTGGACACAATGTTGTATTCAGATCCCCAAATGACAGGAACATATATTTTAGGCCATTTCTGAAGTTTATTTTAATAGCCGAGCCAGCATTGGACTTTTTTGCATACCGGTAATGTTGTAAAAATTATAGGGATGGTCGCTAATTCAACCGAATTAATTACCGTAGAACCAACGTGGAGACCTTGTAACTGAAGTTTTGCAAAGGTTTTACCACATGTGGACATTTTCGGGCTGGAAATATCCGGTTGCAGAAATGCAGACACATGGAATAATTACCACAATGGAATGTTAATAGTGGCTCATGTAGCTTTTTACAAACATTTAACGTGGGGCTTTAGTTTCTGGACTGGGAAGAGGAGAGGGGTACGTGTGCCTGACAAGCCACTGTTATAAAATGTCTGCTAAAAGGAATGTTCAGTGAACCTGCAGCAGGTGATAATCGGATCTGATGAAGTGGAGTCAAATGTAACTTAATGGTTTTGAAACCGAGCCGTCAGACCCATAGACAATACACACTGTACTTTCGGTCTTTTGAGTATGATTAATTGGAATTTGAGACAATCTCCCAGTTGTACTGCATTGGCCATTGTCAGGAAAACCAGAATCCCATTAGTAAGGTATAGAAACCATTAAATGTAAGTCTTTTTATCTGTACTTTAACAGCGGTTTTAGCCCACACATTGTGTACTGCAGTGAGTCATAGTATTGAGTACAGTACTCGTGCTGTTATAGTGCGTACATAAATTGAATGCAGTATGCTGGTACAGAATGTATGTATACACGTGATTCACTTTTCATTGCAAAGGGTGGGGCTGCTTGCCATAAGCACATCAATCTGCATTTCATTCAGTAAAAAGCAATCTTTGTTTTATATGGAGATGGCAATTTTTGTAAGCACAGCTATCTGTCTAGTGCGAGGTCCAAACAAATGCCCCACCCCTTCTGTTGGTGCTGGTTTTGTTTGTCACCCACACTGCAATTGTAGGGTTCAACCAGGCAGTTGACAGGTTAAATCGCACCCTGAAGGTGGATTAAAAAGAGGATTGGACCTGGGTCTAACCTGCCTTTTATCTTGCGTTGGGGAGCTTTTATTTTTACCATCTATTTAGCTTCAACTCGCTTTTCTTACAAAACACACACAAAAGTGACCATGAGTGACCATGAGTGACCATGAGTGACCATGAGTGACCTTGGCACCAAACTTGTGCACATGTGCATCATGTGGTAGCATTCAACCAACGAATCCAGTGCAAGTGCGAAACAGCCCACATTATGCACAAGTCAGCAGTGACTTTTGTGGTTTAAAAGGCAGCCGGATTGAACCTGAATTGAGGCATTGTGTAAACATGGCACATTTTCAGATTTCCAATTGAAGAATTTCAAATTGTCATCAAAAAACGAGGGTCTCTTGCAGTGCTTTCTTTTGTGATAAAATTTGCAAATGAAAAGATGTGTGACGTAATACAATTGCTCAGCATCTGAAACAAGGCTGTCAGTGCTAATTTGAAATTTGTCAATCGTAATAAAAATCTGTATCTACATCTACATGTACATGTAGGTGTGGTGTAAGATGACCTGCATTATTTAATGTCATGTCTGGGAGAGACATTCTTGTTGCATGACAAAAACTTCTCTCTGTCACCGTGAATCATTAACCCTCTTGCTGGTTGCCAACAGTAAACACATGCAATTTTTGAAAGATGCTGTAAATATTACACACAAATAGAGCTGCACATGCTGCAAAGCTGCATGCATTGACTGGATACTGACTGTTCTTCGCAACAGGTGTACCAGTGTGAATGGGGTGTGAGGATTGACACCAGACAATTCTAGTTACAGGGACAAATTTGAAATCACTAGCATAAAGATATTTAACACCATCAGTATTAAGTATTGCCTATTTTAATTTCAGTCACCTGCAATCTAAATTCAATTACACAGTGAGGTGAGACTTTACCTTGGACCTTGCCAGAAACAATAAACAGGTTGTTTCAGTATCACTATCGCATCCAAATATGTGCTGAATAAGTAATGCGATTGAAAATTTAATTAGTAACAGTAGTCTGTTGACTTTTTGTTTGTTTCATTAGGAGAGGGTAGGGAGATAGAGATGGGGCAAGAGGGTAGGGAGATAGCAGTAGGAGGCAGGGGTTGGGGTGCATTTAAGACCAATCACTAAACACGGAAGGATTAGGCCGAGTAAAAAATAAAACATGTTTCTCGTCCGGGTTTTCAAAAAAAGAGGAGGAAGAGGGGCTTTTTATTTTTTAATTTTTATTTTTCAAGATGACTGCCATTAGAGATTTCTAGGCCGCTGCAGGTAAATAGACTCGTGCGAAGACATATTTAGCGATGGTACAGTAGCTACACGATGTAGAAAGTCACCGAGAGAGTCTATAGAAGACTTCGAACTCGCAAGTATTTATTTTCCGACGGATTTGTTGTAGTTTTTAATATTTTTGTCTCATTTTTTGGAAATAAAAAATAAAAAATAAATCCAGGAGGCCTAAAAAAAGGAAGCGGGCGGGGACGAGAAACATGTATTTTTTTTTGTTTCGCCTTATGCCCAGGCTGCAGAGTTTTCTCTTTGAGAAGCCAGGGGTGGTTGGTGAATAGAGTCCCAAGGCTCTATTCCCACCGTATTTTGGCATTATGCTATTGAACATGCCTCAGGTTAGTTCCAGGGACGCTTTTCTACAAGAATCCACCAATTTGTGGGGTACCGTGGCCTAGTGGTTTCGGTCACTGACTCGAAACACTCGGGTGAAAACTTGAGGTGAAAACTTGGGGTTGCGGGTTCGATAACCCGGCTGTGGTACACATACCTGTGCCCTTGAGAAAGGCACTTAAACACACTTGCTCCATCCTTCGGAAGGGATGTAAAGCCGTTGGTCCAGTGTGTTGTGTAACGCACCTACATGTATGTAAAAGATCCCAAAGCACTCTTTTGTGAAGAGGATTCCCCGGTGTCTGGCCATCGACTGTCAATGGCGCCACCCACCTACTGTACATGTATCTCGATGTTTAGGTGGAAGATTCATGCAATTCAGCCTACAGGTTGCAATTTGAAGTTCATTAAACCCATTAAATAAATAAATTATTATCATGTGTAGAACATGAATATTATTGGGCACATATCACTTTAAAAGTTAGCTGAATAGCCATATCGAAAAGTATGTACACAGTGGCAACTATGGAGACTAACTGTGGGGGAAAATATGTTAAGTGAATTTTTAAAAATTCCCATGATGTTTTGAAGTAGAAAGGGATCTGTGTAAAATGTGATTAGTATTCACAATTCATTTTGCAAACAAGAAGTGACATGTTATTCCCTGTTGACCTCCATGCAAGGACATTTTTAGACCAAGGTGTTGACCTGGCCATAAGGTCAAGTAATTACTTCCAACATTCCTTACATTCCATTGTAGTGATACATACAATGTACATAGCATGTTAATAAATTTAATAAATTGCCAAGGGCGTCAAACATTGCCAAGGGCACCACAACCACTGGGAGTAACTGGTTTGGAGATGTTGTGTCTGCATTGGACTTGCTTTTCAGGGGGTTTTACTGAGATGAGAGCGTGAGGGACGGAAATCAAGAGACAAACGCCTTTCCTTAGCCAACAACAAATGAAAACTAAAGTGAACCTGTTTGTTTACCTTCTACTGATGTTAATACACACACCCAGTTTATCACATGTTGAAATTGACTTTACAGTTTTATGCGGAGGTTGTTTTTATGCGTGAGGGACAGATAATCAATAAAATTGACAACAAAAATTTACATGCATTTTCAACTATTTCTTGAAAATGTAATGGCACAGTGTGCCCACAGTCAAATTTATTATGTTAATTGTTGTAATATGATTGTAAAATATGGAAATTTCTTTACAGATCGAGGTATTATTTTGATTAATTTAAGAAATTTTGAAATCTTCATCCAGTATTTACCAGTTTTGGACCACGCTCATGATGGTAAAAAGAAAAAATGGCTAAATTTTATTTGGACTTTTTTGACGCAGGAAAATCTACTAAGATCATGGGAGAGCATGCGCAGTGTTTCTTAGTGGGATGACCTTCACGGCCCGGACGTACGCTTCCAGAACACCGACTTGATATGTCCGCATTGGACTTAATTGGGGCATGCATTGGACTTTTTTTGGGAAAACTTACCGAGACGATGGGTACTTTTCCCATTTTAAGTCCAATGCGGACAGCCTAGGACGTTTTCCTCTCAGTAACTTTTCTTGATTCCAGCGGTTACGAAAAGTCCAATGCAGACACAGCAAGTCGGTAAAAGCGCTCTGGAAGCGTACGTCCGGGCCGTGAAGGTCAAACTGCCAAGGGACACTGCGCATGGTCTCGGTAAAATTTTACTGTGTCAAAAAGTTCAAATGCGGACAGCAGTAAAATTTAGCCATTTTTCATTTTACCATCGTCTCGGTGAAACATCCCAAAAAACAAGTCCAATGCGGATACAGCTTTATCGTCTCGAGAAAAGTTCCCTGGTCAATTTTCCTGGGCAGCAGTTGGCCAGGAAAAGTAACCGCTGGACTTGGGAAAAGTTACTAAGAGGAAAACTTTCCAGGCTGTCCGCCATTAAAAATGGGAAAAGTACCCATCGTTTCTATATGCTGCAAGATATGAGACTGAGTGACTCCCCCCCCCCTCCCCCCCCCCCTCTCCCCCCTACCGCCCCCCCTCGCCCCCCTACCGCCCCTATACCTCAACACACTCTTCCCTTTTGTTAACGTACGACTCCCCCTAAAACCTGAAAGGAAATTCCTTACAATAGGGGAACAATGGAAGGGGGGAGTCACTCGGTCTCATATCTTGCACCAAATGATCGTTTCGGTATTAGTTTTCCCCAAAAACGTCCAATGCGGACGGGCCTTTACGAGAATGGGGAAAATATGTTCAACTTGTGTGGGAGCAGCGGTTATCATGTGAGCCAAGTACATGTGTACAAAGTCCTGCCTATAATGCCACACTAATTAATGCCCGCACTGAAACATGAAGTAATCTGTAATCAGCCCTGATTTACTCGGTTAAACATGTGCACTAGACAGTTAAATTGTGGAAATTATGTGAGGCTGAGCTACAATGCACATGAGGCATGGTGGTATAATACTGAGCTCGTGCCAATGTCATCATTTTGGGAGTCAAATAATGCCGCGTCGTTGTGGAAGCAATGTGTGTGTGCGAGTTGTGTGTCAATAGCGTGCGTAACGCGCAATGCTAAGGCTTCCATTGGTGAATTAAACCGCGTTACGCCCACCAGAGACACACACAGTGCGCATGCACATCGCTTCTACAATGACTCAGCATTATTTGACTCTCAAAATGGCGTATTTGCACGTGTTCGAAGGGGGTCAATACCCCCGGTATTAGGGAGGTTTAGAGGCACGTAAAATGCAAACGTGAACGCGACATGCTTTGAGCACTTGGTCATTACTTTGAGGAAATCTTAGAACAGACGAAAACAAAAATCCACAAATGTGAATTTCGTGGCAAGATAACTCTTTTGCCATGACCAAAATTCGAACCTGCGTTTTGAGACCTACTAAAGATTTGACCAGTGCTCAAGCCATTTCACACATTTGCGTTTTGAATTCATCTAAACCTTCCTACAATGTATTTCCTTGGGTTTTCCCCCTAAGAATTCAACTTTTCTCTGTGTTGCATAATTGCGTTAATTCGTTGATTACAGCTTTGTGTATAAACAATTCTGAAAGTGTGCTGTTGATGGTTTGACCTCTATCAGGACTGAAGTCCACCTTCAAGTTGGTCCAATTTATAACTGGCTGTTTCATTTCCGTTATATTTCCCATGGTTTCTGTTTTGTTTCTCAACGGGGAATTGCATGTGGGTACCTTAAGGGATCCAGCAGATCGCAACATGCACATTTGGGTCTTAACAACTAAATATAGCTTACAAAACTGATGACGTAGTTCGAGAAATTGGTCATCTTGTTTTCTTGAGTTGATTTTTTTGTGAAACGGAATTGAGCGTCCAGTTGAGACCTGCTGTGTTGAAGGTTAGGTTTCGGTCAGGCTGACATCATATTGACGTCATTGGTTCTTGAAGTTTGTATTTAAGAAACCACCAGTTGACTTCGAGAACAGATGGTTGCCTTGAGCCTAGTTTTCATACAGGCTAAAAAAAACGTGGACATTTTGAGAAAACCGGTTTGTTAAAATCAAACATTTTGTGTGTCTTTGCAGAACTACCTGTCCTTCAGACGAGACAAGACAATATGGTACGCCAAAATGCAACTGCTGAAAAGCCTGATCAAGGTAAGCCTTAAGGCCTGGACACAAACGTGTGAACTCGCCAGCATCGCGCATCAAGTACTCGTATGGCGTGCAAAGTTAACATTTAGAAACATTTCTCTTTCTTGAAGTGCCAAGTTAACATTTGATCCCGAAATGGATCTTTATTTCTTATAGAAACACAGAAATAGAAATATTGTCAATTCTGGATTAAATGTTAACTTAGCGCTTCCAGAAATGGAGATCTTTCTAAATGTTCACTTTGCACACCATACTTGATGCACGACGCTTAAAGCCGGGCTGAAAGCTTGAAGCTACTTGATATTTTATAAAACAGACGTTACTTGATAAATTTGCGTTTTTCTTATCTTTATTGCTGACTTTATATAAATAGAGAGAAAAATGAAAAACTCGACCATGTTCGTTAACCGGCAACAGGCCAAAATGAAAGACAGGGTGATGGTGGTATATAAATAAAATAAAATATGCATTGACCTCGCTACGTCATAGCATAAACGCTCAGTCATTATTTTTCTGTAAAAGTTTTCAAAGTTTTCGGTGTATTTTCTCAGTGGTTGTTACACTGAATTAATTTTTGATATCAATAAAATGCCACTTTCGTTCCTTGTTGGTGGTAACACTTGCAACTCTGTGGAAAATCCGCGGTTCCGTGCGTGCATACAATGTGTACTTGTTTGCTGCGAGGAGCTACATGTAGGTACACGACCACAGTCAGTAAAGCAGCTCTGTGTGTCTCCTCGCTATGACGTCACACACATAGCTCAAGTTAATTGACATGACCTTTCATTTTCAGTTTCGCATGAAAAGAGTCTCGGTAAAAAGACTGAAATTTTCTGACTTTTCCAGGATGAAATTCTGAATAAAATTTTCTTAGTACATAAAGGACTATATAAAGAAAGGAATACAGTTGAAACAATGCGCCCTATTAAAAAGCAGTATGGGCTGTTTTTACTGCCAAAATACCATTGTGTGCACCGGCAAAACCCTATGCACCGGCTAATAACCGTTTAAGGCTTGTTTGTACTTGATTTTTTTTTTCGGAAACGGTAATTCTCCTCGGTAAAAACGTGCTTCAAGTTCAGTTTTTAATGTTGAAGGTTTGTAGTCTTAAATCCCTTGCATCAGTGAGGCAAAAAAATTCTCATTACATCGAGGATTGGGTGTGTCCAAGTTGATGACTGTGCAATCCATCACCCAGGGATCAATAATGCTTGCTTGGTTGCTTAGTGATGAATATTGGGCTTACAAAATGTGGGTTACCACCCAAATTATCATATGGTATAGTGTGTATATTGGTTTCATTGGTACTCGGCATTGCTAATTTATTAAATATGCTGAGCAATATTTTCTCCCAAATGGCTTAATGAATTGGGGCGTATACCATTTCACGCTGTATTGCGAAGAGGAATGTACGAGTAGCATTGATTTATGCATTCTGTTCTTCTCGAGATTGGGTGTTGGCCAGTCTTGACCTACTTTACTGCAAATAAATTGAATTTACATGCAGTGTGTTGTGGACACAAATATTTTAGCATACTGGATTGTGCGATGTTTAGGTCATTCCGTACGGTTGGGGCATTGAATGCAGCAGTGTCCATGTTACATCTGTACTAGTTTTATTTTATAGGCCCCTATATATGACAAATTTATTTATGTGCAGTGATCTAAATTAACCTGAATTTCATGCTGGTCAGAAGGACCAGTGGATTAGAGAACTCTACTGGTCCTGCTGCAAATTTGGTTGTCCACCGGTGCTTTTCAAAATGGCACCGAGATACTGCAACAATTTATGGTTTAAGGTAATTGAGTGCAGGATAGATGGGATTGCTTTGTGATCCAACACTTAGTACTGAGAGATCAGAGAAAGAAATGTAGTAAACCTGAAAATTCTTCACATTGAGTAAGAAATGTTTACTGTGGATTATAGACTGCCGGCCGTCCCTGTTTATTGTCTCGTTTCGTGACCACCTGAACGGGTGGGCTGAATTTTTATATGTTTCTGGAGATAAAATTATGGAAAACAACCTATAACTTTTCACAAGCATGATTCTTGTTCATTAATTAACAGTATTGTTTTAAAAATCATGATTTATAAATGTTTTGTCCTCGTACGTACGACGACCAATCAGATGCGAAGTTTGATATGTCATCGGCTATTGACCAATTACAATCGCCGTTACAAACGAGTTCAGCAGTATAATGGCGGCTTCGAGTGCGGAAGACGTTTCGTCTTCGAGTGATGAAAATTCACACACAAAAAAGTGTTTTATGTGCATTTTCCCGGCCAAAAACTCGAAAATTGTACCATTTTCGAAGAAGTCATGGAAAGCTTTCTTGAAATACGTTCCACAATGGAAGTCTTTGGACGGTGAGCAAGCAGAAATTGCGAAAAGCTTTATCGGTAAACATCCCGAATCATGTGCCGATTTCGACAGTGTTGATACGGTACCAATTCCAATGCCATGGGATGGAGGGTTTCACCGAGTTTGCTACAGCCGGTTTACCGACTCACAACGTGTTCAACGAGTGATTAAAAACATGCAGCAGAAGAAATCAGGCACTGGTAGGTTTTATCATTTAAAACTCAATTTAAAATGACTTCTTATTAATCAGAATCTTATGAACTCTGAATCGAATCTGATCTGTTTAAGTGTTTTAAAAATTGCAAAATATTAAAAATAATAAATGTCAGGCTCTTATTTTGAAATGATAAATTTGATAACAAAATTTGGCAATTGCAAGAATTTAAGGTGACTATCAGACTATGCATATGATTATTTAAATTCATGGAAATTGTGGTTTTAAATGCTTTGCCGCTGGGGGCCCCTCTGGCCAATTTTTTAAAAATTTTCTTCTTGTTGTCAAAGTTAAAAATTTGATAACATATCAGCAATTGCATGAATTTGATATCACTGTCACTGTGCATGTGATTATTTTAAATTCATGGAAATTGTGGTTTTAAATGCTTCGGGCTAGGGGGACCTCTTGCCAATTTTTTTTTAATTTCCTTTTTTGTTGAAATTTTAAATTTGATAACATCAGTAATTGCATGAATTTGATATCACTGTCACTTAGCCCTACAAATAGGGCTGTAAAGCTCGCTTTTCAAATCTGACTTATATATTACAGTCTCAAATCACAGCCCTACTACGAGCATGACGAGGGCGTACGTACGTAGAGGCTAAGTTTTTAACTGCTGAAATCGGAGAAAGTTGCACTACAAATATCGTCCGAAGCACATCAGACCAGAGCACTTTCACATACACCATTGTAATCCTGGGAGTCTAGTGTTTCATAAAATAACGGTAACGCTTACGGAATCGTCAATTTGGCCATCTACAGCATCTTGAAACATTGGACAAAATTCGAACAACGTGCATGCCCTGGGCGCTGCCATCTGCACGTCAGAACGTTGTCCGAATTTTGTCCAATGTTTCAAGACGCCGTAGATGGCCAAATTGACGATTCCGTAAGCGTTGACGTTATTTTATGAAAAACTAGACTCTCAGGATTACAATAGTATACATGTATGTGAAAGTGCTCTGGTCTGGTGTGCTTCGGACGATATTTGTAGTGGAACTTTCTCGGATTTCAGCAGTTTAATATTTAGCATCTACGTACGCCCTCGTAGTAGGGCTGTTATTTGCGATTGTACTACACTGTAAGTCAGATTTGAAAAGCGAGCTATTTACAGCCCTATTTGTAGGGCTAACTGTCACTGTGCATGTGATTATTTAAATCGCCGCTAGGTGGCCCCCATGCCAAATTGTTTTAATTTCTTTTTTTGTTGAAGTTAAAAATTGGATAACATATCAGCAATTGCATGAATTTGATGTCACTGTGCATGTGATTATTTAAATTCATGGAAATTGTGGTTTTTAGATGGTTTGTCGCTACAGGCCAACCTGGCTATATTTTTATTTATTTATTTGTTTGATTTTGTGAAATAAAAAATTTGTTAACAAGCGGCAGTTGCACGAATGTATAATATCACCGTCATTGTGCATATGATTATTTAAATGAATTAAAAGTGTTGTTTTAAATACATGTACATGTACCTTGCATTTTGTGATATCAATTATGACGATTGCATGATTAGAATATCACTGTTATTGTGCACGTGTTTAATGTTTATTTAGATTCATGGAAATTGTGGTTTATTTTATTTTCTGAAAATGCTTCATAGCCTAAATCAAACTAGTCCTAATAGTCAAACCATTCAGCTAAATGTCTTCTTTCTTCTTTATTTTGCAGCAACAACGCCTCAAGAGCACAGCCATGAGGAAGTGGAAGCTGACTGTCCAAAAGCAGCTAAGAGACGGGTTCTACGTTCCAGTTTTGGTCATCATGCAACGCAGTCTAGGACACGGCACGTGTTACCTCATTTATGTATTCTCTGCCAGAAAACCAAGACCATCATATGCCGATCCACACGGAAGAGAAGACAAGAACAACTCACGAGATGCTCTACCATAGAGGCAACCAACCTACAGAAGGCAGCACAAGACAACAATAATGAAGCCCTGCTCTTGCAAATTAAAGACCAAGACTGTGTTGCTATTGAGGTGAAGTATCATAACTCCTGTTATCGTGATTACACCAGGTACCTCACCAGGCCACCTATTACAGAGAAGACCGATGCTTCATATTCAGAAGCTTTTGCGGTTTTTTGTGAGACTGTGAAGTCCCGCTTGGTTGAGAACAAGGAAATAATCCGATTGAAAAGATTGACCGAAATGTTCATCAAGCAGGTAAAAGCCACCTATGGAACTGATGTAAGCTCTTATAAAACTGGTAACTTAAAGAGCCGGTTAGCAAAGAAATTTCCACAACTTTGTTTCATCACCCCGCACATGAGATCACAAGCTGACATCGTATATGTCAATGATATTTCCACAGCTGTACTTGTTGACGAAAAAAAGGTACTGCAGGAAGCAGTTCTGAGCACAACACATAGTGAACAAGATTCAACAGAGGATGAGATGAACAATGAGCCAGTGGCAGTTAAGAAGATTTCCACTGATAACATAGGCCTACGGAATTCATATGTGACTGCGCTAGAACTAAGAAATGAAATAAATGGTGTTAAGCCATCTGCACATTGGCCTCCTACAGCAGAACATTTAAATCTGAAAGCAGCAGAGGCAGTTGTGCCATGGAAACTGTACAACTTCTTAGCCTGGACAATTGGCGCTTCAGAAGAGCCAGATGTAGAGAAGTTTGTGAAGGTTGAGAAAGGCACGACACACAGGAAGCTGCTTTCCATCTCTCAGGACATCATTTCGCTGTCATCAAAAGGACGAAAGCTGATGCCAAAGCATATGTCACTGGCTATGGCTATTCGACATCTCTCGGGTTCAGCGCAGCTTATAGGGCTTCTTAACGGTTTTGGGCATTCTGTATCAGAATCTGTTGTCTTGAATCATGACACAGCACTAGCTGAGCAAGAGCTGATGCGGGGCGAGGATGCACTGCCGTCTACAATACAGACAGGACAGCCAACTACGATCGTGTGGGACAATAACGACTTTGGTGAAGAGACGGCTTCAGGTCATGGAACAACACATAACACCAATGGCATTGTCATCCAAGAGAAGATCAATAACCAAAGTTCTGTCACCACAACAGTCAAAAGGTCTAGAAAGAGGTCCATGCAACCACCTGCAGCAAATCTTGCCATATATTATGGTGGAAAGAAAGAGGGTCCAACACCATTTGGTTCAGGAATCGCTGTGGAACAATCCACTTACATGCCTCTACTAAAATACCCAAAGAAGCTTGACCTGGCCTATCATGTGACAAAGTTCAATCTTGAGGGTACTCTCCCGTCTTGGACTGGCTTCAATCACCTGCTGTCAGAAGTTGAAGTGCCACCAA
This sequence comes from Henricia sp. BOLD:AAB3569, assembly GCA_037783545.1. NCBI lineage: Eukaryota > Metazoa > Echinodermata > Asteroidea > Spinulosida > Echinasteridae > Henricia > Henricia sp. BOLD:AAB3569. The sequence goes on along the minus strand of JBBELK010000099.1, from coordinate 1,432,182 downwards.
AATCGGAGATAGGCTACCTCCCAGTCATTGATCATTGACTGGATGACGCTTCCCCCTGCTCCAGATAGTGTTATGGAACTAGCTCACTGTACAGGTAGTTGTAAGAAAAGTACTTGCAGTGATGTGAGTAAATGTACTTGCCTAGAGAACAATGTACCCTGCACAGATTTGTGTAGCTGTGCTAGAAAGAACTGTAGCAATATTGCAGGTCAAGTCAACTTAGAAGAGGAACTGGACGGAGATGACGAAGCAGAGGATTCTGAAGCTGAAGAGAACTATGGAACTTGAATTAACTAAACTTTATCCCACTTCGAGAATGGACGCGACGTCATAGCGCGAGTTTCATTCCTGCCTAACATAATATGCAGTTACGTCAAGTCCATTCTCAAAGTGGGATATAGTTTACGGGCCAGTGCCAATACATTACAATACCGTTATTGAGCAAGCCGATGCATTTCGAAAGGGGCCATTTTGATTATTGGCAGTTTGTACATCTCGAAACAAACAATTATGTTCGAATTTTCATACTTATGTTTAACTTTGTTTCATACCTGTATAAATAGTCTCTCTTTTGTCAATTACTTATAAATATTGGGGGGAAATCAGAGTTGAATTTGGTGCAGTTCTTTTAAACGGCTGGAAATACAACTAACTCACAAGACCACATGACTTTTCGGAAAGTAACGTGACCTTGAATTTTTCAAAAGTGCTCAAAAACGGCAAAATTTGACGGTGTCTTTTCAGGATATATTTAATTGACTCTCGAAGGCGCTTCAGAATAATGTATAATGGGTCTATTTCGAGCCCAAAATAGCCCAACAAAGCCGGTGTGTTCCTTTAACTATTAAAATGTATCATTTTCTGCATAAAGAATTGCCTAATTAGTTGTTAATAGATGCTCAAATCTTTTGCATCACACTTTACAAAACTGTCAACTCTATGCATTTCCTACAGTCTAGGACTGAGTAAAACAAATATATGGGCGCCTGACATCAGGACTGGGTTGTGGCGTGATTGGTTGACGGCAAGAACAGGTCAACAATTAACCAAACACGTGGCTGTTTCCATCCCAATGTCAGGTGCCCAAATGTTAATTGTATTACCATCCTTTATAGAAATTAGAATGTTATCTCTGGCTTGAGTTCAGATCAAAACAACTAAAGAAAAGACAAACCATATACTGTGTTTATCCGTTATTGATCACTATTTATTTGGTAAAGTGACATAATACTGTAACAATTCACGCTAGAAAAGACCGTTATTGTTTAAAAAAGCAAATTAGCTTTTTAAAATTAATGCTACATTGTAGTCTAAATCGCTTATGAAAGACAAAAGGCACTTTCACTGCTGGAGGTGCAGATTTAACCATAGCACTCTAAGCAGTCAATAATTACATATTATAACACCCCTTATAGTCCATGGGCCAGACCAGATATTGGTACCACCCAAGGTGGCAAAACATTAAGGGTGCCAAATGCTTTGTAGGATCGACCTAAGTACAAAACCATGTGATAGCAACTCCAAATGAGCAGCTTAGTCTCTGTTTTTCTAAGTTTTGTGTTTTGCCATTGAGTTACATGATAATTCCATTATATGTACATCCTTTGGCATATGGGTTGGCATAATATTAATAACCGTACTGCAGGTGGTTATGGCAATAAAATACAGACAGGCAGTTGGTGAACAATGAATCCTATGCCAGTATGTTGATTGTTACTATAAATTTGTAAGGTGGGGAGGGGAGGGAGGGGGGGGGGGGGGGGGGGGGGGGGGGGGGGGGGGGTTGGGTGGGGGTGAAGGTGAAGGTGAAGGCTCTTATATACCCATTCAGTGACACAGGCGTTCTGATTGACTTGTTTCGATTTTATTTTATTCCAAATTTGTATTTTGTCCAATTGTACCGTTTTTACGGGGTTAATTGTACATTGGTGGTATGGGAGAGTTTCCCCGGTTTTTGGTTGTGCGAGTAAAGGAATGTTTTTCAGTTCCTTTAGGTTAAGTAAGAGCTAGCTTTCTGGGCTTCCGTCTGCCCTTCATCAGTTGCGGGTTGATTCACAATGAATCGGATTACCTCGCATTTGGGTAAATCTTGAGAGCGATAGAACCAGCTTTTGTTATTTTGTTTAGTTAGAGCAGGATTGTTTAGTGTTCAGTGACTGCTGTATTGTTATGGATATTAACACCAAGTGGAGTTTTTTCCTTTTGAAGTGTCCTTTCATTATTTTGATCCGTTGGCTTGTTTAGGCGTGTGCCGGCATGCTTTCTTTTTGTCGCTGTTGGTTTTAGAAATGATTTTTGCGTGTTTAACATATTGGCCATTCTCATTTATGGGTGTTTTTTTAAAGGTTATCTACCGCTCGTAGATTTTTCGCAATGTTTTAGCAATTGTCGGAACAAACTCTTAGTTGTTTACCCAAAGCGGTATATTTGTCAGTTCCTGAAGGATTTGCTTTGGATAGGTTGGTAGTTGTTCACAGGTTGTTGCTAGTTAGGTTTTTACAGTTTGCGTTCACATCCATTTGTAGTTGGTTTGCTTTTTTTCAAAGTTTGGTGATCTCTTAGTTTCTTTGAGTTTTGTTTAGCCTTGGCGATTTTTAGGCGTTTCGGTATGAATATAACGATATGCTGCTGTTTATGTTATATTCTGTAGTGTTTGGGTAATTTGATCTCTCGTTATGAGTTTAGAGATCTGTTTTTTTGCACTTTTTTGCGCAATCTCTGCTTTTAGTTGGTCTAGGTTATGGTAGGGACTGTCAAAGTTTGGTGATGTGTCTGTTGTATATACGGTTAAGTTGAGACACATTGCTGGCTTGACAGGCCTGGTGTGTTTCGACCACGTCATTGTGCAGTTAGTTGGTTTGGTGTGGGTTTCCCCAGCTCTTTATGCGTCGTGGATGCATCATGCTTTGCGTGACCTCCCATTGTTTGGTTCCGTTGTCCAATCCAGATATCTGCGTGTGATCCGTATAGGTGGAAATTTATCATCGGATTGTGTTTCTATTTTGTGGAAAAGGACCTTTTTAGGGTATGTGCAATCAAAATCGAGTTAATTGCAATGTGTTGTAGTCCTTTATAGTTGGAGTTTTACCGATTTGTTGTGTTATTGTTTTTATTTCCACACTTTATATTTTTGGGATTTTGTGTCATTCGTACATGTTAAATTTAAGAATCCGTTGGGTAGGATAGCTATTTTTGAGGTATAGTTTTTGTTTTGGTAATTTCAATAGTTACCCTTGAGTGTGGGTTTTTGGTAAATTACCTGATTTTTGTTGTATGGGCTATCCCGATTAATTGTATGTTTTGGATTATTTTTGATAACGAATTGGTATTTTGTCTTACAGAGTTTATAGGATCAGTGACGTGTTCCGTTATTCAAGTGTATTTGGTGGAGATGGATTTTCCAAATATTTTGTTGGGTTAGGGAGTTGGTTACTCCGTGTGTAAAGGACAAGAATGGTCAAGTCGGTTTTGAGATACCGGAGGTATCTCGGATCTGAGAACGGTGTAACCTAAAGATTTTGGTATCTCCCGTGATAGGCACTCGGAATTCTCGGGCAGATTGAGGTTGCCATCGACTCACGCTGTTCTCTAACACAATGAAGTTAACCCTGCAGCTAAATGAATTGGCTGTTTTTAATAGTAACCCTACATTGTAGCTGTCACTTTTCATATACAATTTGCCTTACAATGCAGCTGGCAAGATGCACCACTGAAGAGCAGGTTATTTGTAACTATTTATGTGCACAGGATATTGTATGGTCATACAAGTTGCTCTTATTTAGTGTCATATACATACATATACAAAATAATCATCCAAGTATAGCGCCCTCTATAGATAGTTGCCATGGCAATAATTTTTTCATCATGTGAATTTTATCATCACGTGGAGTATGGTTACTTAATTTGTGATGTCTTTGGAAGCACATTTGAGACATAGCTGATAACAGCATACATGTACACATGGCGCTAATATAAATACTACAATGTACATGTATGATGTATAGACAATACTGTTACTCAGACAGGTGCTATGCTGGCAATTGTTTTAAATGTTACCGTCTAAATAGTTAAAACATACCTAAACCAACACTTTTAAACCATTAATTAAGTTTGGTTTGTTTCACAGGGGACACTAACAAAAGATTAATGTTTAAAATACTGTTTAGCATCTAAACAAAATTGTGTAATATATGAACACATTATATACGTCTATGAACAGCGCCCTCTAGAGAAAAAAATATGTTTACGTGACGTCATTTTTAAAAGCTACAGCTAAACAACAATTTGACCAAGTTTCATCATCATACAACAAAGCATAATGGTGTAATTGCGAATTGTTTAACCATATCCTAACCCAAGTGCTAAGGATTTATGAAGAAGCTTCATGCTGACTAGGCTTAAAAAGTGGGCATTTTCTACCACTAAGCTGCCAACCTGGGATTGCTATCACATCAATTTATCATCCCTAGACATAGACCTTTCAAAAAAATGCATTTAGATTTTGCCACCTCAGGTGGTACCAATAAGTGAAATTTTGGCCTCTGGCCCATGGACTATTACAAAGATTCTACCTTGTGATGTGTTTAGAGCGCGTTGTTCACTTTAATGCCGCATATTGTTCAAAAAAATCATGAACTACACGTTGTAAAATACAACATTATTGATATAATAAAAACAACTATTTTATTGACCTATTTTAAGAAATCTTCTTTTTTTTTTTGTTCTTTTGCGTCAACATCAATAAATATTGCTCTCAGGGTGAAATTCTATTTGAATTTGTTATTAGTAACCATTATTTTTTTAAATGAATTTATAACGTACACTTGATGTCAGCTGACACTTTAAGGCAGCAGTCCTCGCTAATGTGCAACATTTGGGCTTGTGAAAAAAAATTGGGTACTCAGGACACCTTTGCGCATCATTTCAAAAAGATTTTATTCCCACCCGAAGAGGTGGTCACGAAACTTTTTTTTTAAAGCAGATAGAGTCCTATGGCCCACAGTCTATTAGGCATCAGAGAATGTTTCCATGAGTCAGTCAATGTTTTCACTGGTCCATCGGACCAGCGTCTTTGACATATCTAGTGGTCCTTCTGATTCTTTCTAAAAACCCTGTGTACAAATTTCCAATATACGCTCGTAACCGGGACTGACACTTGTGTTACATTTTAGGCCGTCCCGGTTACAAGCATATTGGAAATTTGTATACAGGGTTTCTAGAAAGGCATGTTGTTGCACTATTTGTAACCCTTTTGGGGCCTAAGTTATCTCTTCAGAACAACTGAAACGTATTTCTTTTATTTTGAGACCAGACAAAGGTACATGTAGTTTCTGGAAAATATGGTCTGTGTTGCCAAAATGCCCCCTTTACCGTGAAAAGACCCATGTACACATTTTTTAGAAGTACATGTTGTACATGTAATACACTTTGATAAATAATTGTATTTTTCTCTCCTATGTCAGTGAACCACATCCCTGTGTGTTTGCATTGGATGCTTTATAGCCAACTGCTCAATATTTAGAGCCAATTACTTTGGTAACCTACGTCATGCCTGGGTTCCCTATTTTCGAACATTAGCTGGCCTTCTAGAAATTCAACCTTTTACATGCATCATCAATTAACGAACACAAAGCTACCACTAATGACATAGCCACCTGTGATTCAATTAAATGTAAAGTGAAGCATTTTGGCATGTCACTTTACATACATGTATGTTATACATTACGTATATTGAGTGCATGGACATACTGACTACTGCCAGAATTTAGTTGATGTAATGCAGTTCAACTACACTGTATTTAAAAACATCTTTGCACTTGGTGTACTCGCAATGATTTAAAATTCTCTCGGCTATTTACTAGAAAATAGCGGATAAGACCCGTTTCTTCTAAGCAAATTTTCCGTCTTTTCCGGTATTATCCGGTAAATGGGTCTCAATAGAAACACGACTTTGAAGTATTCCTTCTGTTTTGAGAGAAAACGAAAGCATGTGTGGAAAAAAATCTCGTCGATCATCAAATGCATGCTGTGACCGTGAAAAGACCTATTACTGACGTTTCTCCTGTAAAGACCTTTCAGTTGAAGTCCCAAGACTTTTCAAAATTACCCAAAATTTTACTTCACGAGTTGACAAGAAAAGAAAACTATAAGTGTTGATTGCAATGGTAACAAACACAACATGATTTTTTTTCCTGTTTAAAATGGTACCTTTGTGGGAGAAATTGGCAATATTTTCTCCCAAATGGTTTAATGAATTAGGGCGTATACCGGTACCATTTCATGCTATATTGCGGAGAGGAATGTACGAGTAGCATTGATTTATGCATTCTGTTCCTCTCGAGATTGGGTGTTGGCCAGTCTTGACCTACTTTACTGCAAATAAATTGAAATTACATGAAGTATGTTGTGGACACAAATATTTATACAATATTGGATGGCTTCGAGGGTGATATGAGAATATACCGCACGAGTCATGAAAATACGGAACGAGCCGAAGGCGAGTTCGGTACTTTTTTTTGGTGGCTTCTACCTTCCACCGTCCCACGGAAAGGCTGGCATGTCTTTACAGTTATTTCTTCTGTTTTAAGAGAAGACGAAAGCATGTGTAGAAAAATATTTCCTTGATCACAAAATGCATGCTGTGATCGTGAAAAGACCTATTACTGATGTTTCTCATGTAAAGACCTTTCAGTTGAAGTCCCAAGACTTTTCAAGATTACCCAAAATTTTACTTCACGAGTTGACAAAAAAAGACGACTAAAAGTGTTGATTGCAATGGTAACAGACACCACATGATTTTTTTCCCGTGGAAAATGGTGCCTTTGTGGTAGAAATTGTCAACTGAAAGTGGGTTTCTTTAAAAGGGTTGTCTGCAGACAACTTTTTTACAATTCATTCACACACAAAAACATGCATGGATTTTTCAGGTTTTCTGAAGTACTGCATCTACATGTATGTATGTGGCTGAAGTTTCTACAAGGCAGTTTTCTCGACTTAATTACGAGTGGAATAATGCCGTTTTTAATAGTTTACCAATCATGTATCTTAAGTTTGATGTCATTTCTGTCGAATCCAAGTCGAGTCTTAAGTCACAACATTTCATGACGGAAATGTGCCTTGAGCTACCAACTCTGTTTACAGCCAACAATCTGACAAGTTGCGTAGTTGACACTCGCAGGAAAGTGGGTGATGAAAAAAGATTTGCGTGGGTTTCAATAGCAGTTCCGCCTTTGTTTTGAAGATTCAACTTCATCTCTGGCGCTCTCCCAAGCGAACAATTTCCTGTTATCAGTGAATCTATTTATAAATTTTTCTTCTTGTAGCGTCGTTCCCATTCGAGTAAATGTAGAAAAGCGAAGTGTTAAAAAAATACGCCATCCACAAAGTCTTTAGATGTGGCATAGACTGTTGGGAAATCTGGAGCCGTGTATATTGTAGTGTCTTTTGAGGCAAATTTTTAACCATTATTTTGTCCCAACCTTTGTCAAAACCGGTGAGTACGAGTATTGAAAACATCTAGATTGATTTTTGTGTGACTTGAGCCGTGTCCGCATTAGACTAATTTTTGTAAAAAGTGCGAGTTATTGTAAACATTCCATCGTGGTTTCTTCCATGCGTCCGTCCACACTTGGATTTATTTTTAGCCCATAGAATGTCGACACCTTACAATTTCAGATGCTTTCTGGCCCGCCGCATTGGACTAAATTTGGTAAAATTAATGATGATCTCCATAAGTTTTACCAAAATTAGTCCAATAGTACGAACACGGCTTTGGATGACTTGCAAACTTATGTGTTTTGAGAGGGCAGTAGCTTTTAACCCTTTCACTACATAATTTATCAGGGTCTTTGACAAATGAGGCCCTGATTCATTTATATTTACAGCGACTGGAAGTAGGTGCTTCTGGAGCTGCTGTGAACGACGCGCTGTAGTAGAAGACTTGAGACAACATTTAAAATCCAACAACTAAATTCTTTTCTTTATTTCTATTTTCTTCCTTCCATGACAGCCACTGATTGACAGTTTAAACTTTGGCTTCTACCTTCCACCGTCCCACGGAAAGGCTGGCAAATTCCTGGAGGAGGAGAGACTATTCAGCGATTACCCCACCGATCCAGTAAACATGCCGTATCTGGAGGTAAGACAATGTTTTAGCATTGGATTTTCTTCCATGGAAATGTTTCTAAGATCAACGGTTAAAGGAAGAGAAAACACTTGCATAAGGTTGCTTATTTCTCCAAAATATCCCCAGCATAGCAAAGGTTGTTATAAAAGTAGCACACAGAGGCTTACACTACCCATCAAAACTTTGGAAACACCTTGAAAGTTTTAGGTTTTTAAGAAGGAAGTATTATTTTGTTTATTCATAATAAACCAAGCTATTAAAGCAAATGGAGGTGTAAGGGGTATCTGGAGAGAATGCAGTCATCTGGAGTGCTGTCCATCATGGAATGGCCTGCCCAGTCACCTGATCTCAATCCCATTGAGCTGCTCTGGAAGGAGTTGGATCGTAAGGTCAGAAAGAAATGCCCAACCAGCCCAAAAAACCTCTGGAGAGTCTTAAAAGAGGCGTATATTTCCACTGAATGTTTGGAGAAACTGACAATCAGGATGCAGAGATTGTGTGTAGCTGTCATAGCTGCTAAGAGGGGATTCTTTGATGAACATCAAGTTTAGCTGTTTCTTTTTGCATGCTTTCCAATTTGTTGATAAAGCCCACTGCCGAAGCCGAAGATGGCACTAAAATTAACATGTATATATTGCTTTTTTTTTTATATAGAATACACCTATATTTGCTTTCACAAAATTAACATTCACAAAATTAACATTCACAAAATTATACGTTTTTTTCTCAAAAACCTGAACTTTCAAGGTGTTTCCAAAGTTTTGATGGGTATTTTTTTCAAACTTTATCCCTTCTGACCATTTGAAAAATCTATAATGTACACTTCATGTCGCATGTTTTGCAGTTCGTTGCTCAGACTCGATGGGGCGTGAGTCAGGTCACAACATGTTTTTCATACTCCACGGCCTGCAACTGTTGCATGGTTGACGTCATTTTCCCTTTCCAAATTTTAAATATGCCACACCACAGCGAATAACTGCATTGGCTTCAAAATTAATATGTTGCCAACATTGAAAACAAGTGCCATGGGTTTACGCATTGGGCAATACGTAGATAGCATTTGTTATCAAATATGCCAAAGTGTTTTCTCTCTCTTTAAAAAATGGTTAAAGGCACGGGCTCGTGAGCAATGTGCGCGCGCCAGATTCGTGCCTTGAAATACGCAGCTCCGTGCCGTGGCACGAATTTGGCGCGCGCATTGCTGACGAGCCCCTGCCTTTAAATTACATGTATAATGCTGTTCACATTTGAAAATTTAAAATATAAGCAAGACTGCTAGCTGAGACATGAGATGTCACAGTTCAGCGTCAGAGCTCAGCTGTAAGGACGCGGCAATCTCAGAAAATTTTACTGCGGTAGAATGTCCGCAAATGTTGTTCAGTATGGTTAAACTTACGCGATTGTTTTTGGGCACACTGCAGCCAATTTGATTTCAGGTACAATGTATGGCAGTTTTGTGTGCAGGCATGTTTTCTCTAAATGCTGAAACCACAGATTTCCATTATTGTTAATGGAGATCTATGGCTGACTAGAAAGTAACAAGTGAAAATGCCTTTGGTTAGTCAACTGTTTCAGCGCAAAATGCTTCATTAACTCGATACCTGATGGGTCCCGGTGACCAGTGCGACCATGCCCTGTGGGCTGGTTCCAAGTGGTCAACCAGACACAACTAACCGTCATTGACCAGACTGCGTTTGGTTGAAAATAGTCAAACTATAGTTAACTATAGTAGTGAATCGAACTTGCTCCAGATGGGCATTTAACAATTTTTATCCTTTAATTTTGTCTAGTTCAAGTACAAGAGGCGCGTGTATAAACAGCTGAAACTGGACATCAAGGAAGTGAAGAAATACCACAACAAGACCAATTTGAAGACATTCTTTGACAGCGTCCGGAGTAGAAATGTTGACAAGATAAACAAGATGACAGCAAAGTGCATGGACCCCAACATTATGGAGGAGAGTACAGGAGGTTGGTATTCAGTACATTGATAGAACTGGGCTGCATTCCACTTACGATAACGTTAACAAATGTTGGCGCTGCCGTTTTGACGAACGTGGAACGGATTGTTTGCCAAAATATGTTGTCGATATGGCGGCGCCCCAACGGTTGTAGCGATCCTGCAATGTGGCTTGCCGCTGCATATCAAATTTTTGGGGGAAATGTGAGACGTTGCCCTTGATTGTGCATCGCTAGCGATGAGGGGAAACCACTAAAGGTGCAATTTATTTATTTTTAAAACTGGAAAGCATCGTCTGCCATTTTTTATGTCTGTGCACCATTTTGAAAACAGCCCAGAAGTTTGTTGGTCAATGTTGCCAACGTTTGCAAACGTTTGCGTAAGTGGAACACAGCCCTGGGTTGTTAACATTGAGGTGTGTAAAATATTGAGTTTATGTTCCCTCTTAATGATGAAATAGTGATAAAGAATATTTTTTCGAGAAAGTGAAGAGAAAAAAATGAATGCCATCTGAACACCTGGATCAACTTATGAATATAAAGTTGCAGTCGCATTTAATGCTGGTGGCCGTTTTTCCTCGGTGCCCATGCAAAAATGGATGATAAAGGCACGGCTGTTTTTAAACACTTTCTAGTCTAGCCTAGCCACTTTTAGCGCGTATGGAAAACATGCAAGCAAACATAAACCACATGTGCCTAAAAAACGAAGGTTACCAGGCCGTGTACGTACACCGAGTGTGCAGTCAAACAAAAACCACTAACGTGCAGCACTTTGAATGAATGTAACGTGTGTAGGAAAGTGGGCTTACACAAAATGACGAAACGGCAAAGTTTACTGTCAAATATTTTTCGGTTTTACTGGGGGAGAATTATTGTAATTTACATTTATAGTAACAGTTTTACTGATACAGCCTTGCAGCTTGGGCCATTATCAATGTCCAAAGTTTAGTGAACTAATTTATCCGGTAACATTAAGCAGTGCAGTGATTGCACCAGTCGATTAGACTATTGCAATAGTCTTACTATTGCAAAAGTTGTATTTGGACAAACTTCAGCGTGTACAAAAAGCTGCAGCCAGACTTGTGTCCGGTGCTACGAGACGTAGCCACATTACACCCATACCAAAACAGTTGCATTGGCTTCCTACATGTATTTCTGTTCATATTCATTTTAAGATAATGTTATTGACCTTTAAGGCACTTCATAATCAAGCACCTGAATATCTCTCCGACTTATTAAAAATGCAAACAAACTCTGGTTATTCATTACGATCAGGAGCTACATGTACTCATCAGTTATGTCATCCGGTGGGAAAGATGTTGAAGACATCCGGTGACAGGGTGTTTTCAATAGCAGCTCCTACACTGTGGAATAAGCTGCCACAAAGCATTCGCTGTGCAAAGTCACTTGCAGAATTTAAACGAAAGCTCAAAACACATTTGTTTCTTACTGCTTGTGAGTGAATAGGCAAGTGGGCCCATGCTTTGTTGTATTTGTCTGGGTTCGTGCCAGTGTGTTCATTTAATGTATGTTTTAATGTAATTATTGTAATGCGCATTTGAACATGTACATGGAATTTGCGCAATATAAGTTATTATTATTATTAAATTCCTAGCCGGTTTTGAATGTACAGTTCAAGACTGGGCAAACTCACCTTTATTCCTCTTAAAGAACGTGACCAGATCACATTTTTGGCCACTCCATTTTTCCCATGGGTGTTGAGATTTTGATACCATATCATGTGTCATATTATGAAATTTCGCGCTCTCAATCCGTATATTTCTAGGGATATCGTCAAAAATCCACCGATTTTTCCGGTTACATAAAGCAGTGCAGTGATTGCACCAACCTTTTTGCCTCCACATCCAAATTGGGGATTGCAAATTTCCTGTTTTCATTCAATATATAGTATTTTGAGGATGTATTTTGTATGATTGTAAGGTTAGAATGAAATCCTTTTCCAGAAAAATCTCCTTTAAAAGTTTTCTTTCTGAGATTGTAAAAACCCAAATTGACTTGAGACCAACTTTACAGCCAATTTGTGACGGTTGGTCAAATTTATGAATGACTGATAAAGCTGACTTGCTCTTTTTTTACATTCCTGCAGAAACTCCCCTAACCATCGCTGCATCCATGAAGAACTCGGAGGACGTGATCCGAGCTCTGATAAACGGCGGTGCTCATCTGGACTTCCGGACCAGAGAGGGCAAGACGGTTATGCATCATGCAGTCAAAGCAGGCAACCATTCAACTTTGGAGGTAGGAATGCAGCCGTTAAGATTACGTTAACCCTGCGGTGCGCGTGGGCGATCCAGGTACCTCGTTACAGGAGTGTACCAGTTTACAGCTGGCAGTGTGTAACTCAATGAACAGGGCATATACCCCTGCATAAATGGACTCTTAGCATTTCCAAATTCTTTCGGACGGTCTAGAAATTGTATATAACCAGGTGCAGATCCGGGAATTTTTGTGTGGGGGAGGGGTGGGGGGTTGGCTAAATGGGCAGTCAAAACCTCCCTTTACTCTGTTTATAGCTACATGTAGATACGCCTGGTAGCTTGTAACTAATACAGCGGGTGAATGAACTTACTCAGGCCACACAAATTCTACAATATGTTTCTCAAGCGTATAATGTATAAAGCCATGGAAAATGAGATTTTAACTAAATTCATACGCAGAGTAATTAACAAAATACGCCGAGTAATTAACAAAAACGCATAATTAGCCAGTCGGCAAATGGTAGGGTCCCTTCCCGGAGGGTTAAATTGCAAAGGGAGTGGGTGAGTATGGTTCTTTTTTTTGGTGGGGGGAGGGGGGAGGGGGGGGTGGGGGGTTGGGTAACAACTTCGGTGCAAGTACTCCACTGTTGGGCCCCCAGACCGTGGGTTACACATGACCGATGACACACCAATCTGATGAGGATTTTTTTGGGACAACTGCCTAGTTTTCAGATTTGCCATTTCCAATGCAAGGCACGTACTCAACCAATTTCATGATTTCTCCACAGCTGTTGTTGAGTCTCGGGGCATCGCCCAACTACAAGGACTGTAAAGGGATCACTCCTCTCTACTACAATGTACAGAGTGGTGGCGCTCCAATGATAGCCGAGCTGCTGCTTAAAGATCGATCCGAGGTTGAGATATCGGATGAGCAGGGCTGGAGGGAAATTCACCACGTAAGTTTGTTTCTTCTATGAGAAAAAGAAAATGATGCAGCTTGCTTTTGTTTGATCATCGTGAAAAAAATTTGATTTAAAAACAATAGAGCTTCTACACCAGCGGCCATGACAGGGGGCAGGTTTTCTTATTTAAATGATGTAACAATAAGAACCACAAAGCACTTACTCATGCATGACACACGGTGACAATGTGACTGCCCCCTGTCATGGCCGCCATGCAAAGGCTCTATTGGCCACAAATTCCGTAGTCGGCAGTGAAGTTTTAACTAAGGTAAATTAACGATTACCTGCCATCCTAGAAATAGAGGAAAACCTGGAAAATTAGTTTCCTTTTTTCCAGTCGGGAAAAGTGAAGGGAATTTGAAGAAAAAAAAATCCTCAAATCATGAAAAAGTCAAAGAATTTGATTGGTCCAGAAGAGAAAGTGGTCAGTCTGTTATTGTTTTGTTGCGTCATATCTAAACAGCGTTTCCACTGGATGATTGGCTATGAAGATGTGTCGAACTAAAAAATAATTTGGAATACTGGAATTTGTAAATTTATTAGGGAAAATTCGAGGAAAAAAATCAGGGAATTTTGCTTACTTGAAAAGCTAGGAACCCTGACAGAGTTGTGCCATTTTAAAATTTTGCACATTCAATGTATATGTAGAAGTGCAATAATCCATCAAGAAACATAGGTGGGTGGTGCCATTAGCAGCCGACACCGGGGAATCCCCTTACTCTTCACGAAAGAGTGCTCTTAGATCTTCTAAGTGCATTACACACTTGGGCTGGTATAGCAATGCTCCTAGTCACTCCATGCCATGGAGACTAACAACCTGTTGGGCAAACCCGACTAACTGCTGGGGGTAAACCTGCGATGGACTGGCATCCCATCCAGGGGGAGTAGCAGTGCTCCTAGTCACTCCATGCCATGACGACTAACAACCTGTTAGGGAAACCCAACTAACTGCTGGAGGTAAAACCTGTTATGGACTGGCATCTAATCCAGGGGAGTAGCAATGCTCCTAGTCACTCCATGGCATGGAAACTGGGGATCAGTACCGTTCATGAGCCAGCTTGGCTTGTTAAACGACCTGACCTGATCTGACCTGATCTGACCTGACCTGATCTGACCTGACCTGACCTGACCTTGCATTTGAAGTAATAGCTAACTTATTGAATTCCCTTCTAACTCATGCAGGCCTGTCGTTACGGCCGAGTCCAGCATCTTCAGCTTCTCATGTACTACGGAGCCCACATCAATTGCCAAAATGAAGCTGGCAACACGCCGCTGCACATCTGCGCAGCGTACGCCCAGGAATCAGCTGCCCGTTTGATGCTGTTCAGAGGCGGCGACAGAACACTCAAGAACAAGTCAAGTCAAACACCATTTCAGGTGAGGGCCAGGATTTCAGACATTCATCTCAAAGGATTTGAGGGCTTGCAATGTTACACATATTGAAGTTTTTGATTTTAAACATTGACTCGGTACGAAAAAAACAAATTGGATTAAGTAATGGCCCAGTCATTAAGCGAGTTTGAGTATTTACTAGACGATTTTGTACAGCGATCTGGGGCGATCCAACTAACGATTGCCATAGATCGGGTATTCTTGTTGCCGGTCGCCAGGTTTTCGACATGTCCAAAATTCTGGCGATTGGTGCTTGCGGTTGCCTCAAATCGCCATCAAGGTCGCAAGGTGGACAACTGGCGATCGCTCTTGCTCGCCAACCGCAAGAATTCGCCATGATTGCGAGCAAGAGCGACAACACGGCGATCTCGCACGGACGAGATTGCCAATACGGCGATATCGCGCGATTTCAATTTGGTGAGATCGGTCGGCATGAAACCACATCGAGATTGCATAGTGAGTGACTATCAATCGCACGTTGCCGGCGGTTGCTGGAAATCTCCGGGAATTTCTTGCAACTCACTCCGACCCGACGGACTCTCTGGATTGCCCCAGATTGCTGTACCAAATCACCTAGTGAGCAACAGGTTTTACTGTAATTGCTACTTTGAAGAATTCACCGTTGTTTAATGTTTGAGTCTCTTTCTTTTCATTTTCAGCTCGCCATTGTTACCAATAATTTTAGCGTTGGTGAAATTATTACAAATTTCTTGGATGAAGATGTGGGTAAGTAAAATGCTAATTTTAGCAGTAATACCAACAACGATTGCTATTAAAAAATAAAATTCACTGTTGCGATGGCGATGAAACTTGTGCTTTACTAAATCCATCGCAAGAGCGATGAGCATTTAGCACTGAAAAAAATCACAATGGGTGAAGATAATTGCGAGTATTGCGAATTAGTGACCCAAACCACTCTGCCACAGTTGTAGCATAGAGGTGAGAAATACCGGCCAGTCCATCTCTAAAGACGACTCCTTGGTGAATGGAAGTGGAACTATAAATGCCAGTAAATTTGGTTTATGAATAAGTGCTTTTTAATTCCTTCGTTCCACATCTTGGAAAATAGGGCCAGTGACCATAGTCCTCCACACATCTCTGTCTGTCGCTCTGGTCGCTGCCTCTCCCCACGTTCCAAAACCACATTCTCTTCTCTCCCTCTCGACAGTCCTCCATATTTCCTTGGGTCTTCCTCTGTTTCTTCTGCAATGCCAAACGATAGTTTGCAACAAATTAAACTGACAAAAAAGTCAGTGATTCGATTTTACGATGTAATTTCTATGCTCACTGATCCCTTAGTAATTGCATTTTAGTCAAATAATCCATTGCAAAATGGATAGTTTGCGATAAGAAAAATGTGTGTGGAATCGATCTTTAAAATCCTTTTGCTTACTAGCGATGGGATCCAAGTTTAGTAAGTGGTTTGGGCATTTGCGATGATCGCAAGGCGTTAGTGAAATTTGCTCCTGAAGTCATTTTTAGTAATGATTTCCCCTGGGTTTGGCCGTGTTTTCTTCTGTGTTATCAGGTTTCAAGCGGGACAAATTAATTTCATGAATATTGTACAGAAAATTGGCAGTGTAGCACGCATGCCCAATTCAAACGAACTCAAAAAGTGGCTATTCACAGACTCTGAGCACAGCAGGTCACGAAATCAGTGGAGACGGCTAAGTCGAGAGCTCGATATGGACAAAGGACAGTTGAGACGTATGCTGTATCGCAAGAATGAGCTAAATGCGTGGCTCCGAAGCCGCGAAACCCCATGAGCGCACAGTACGCTTTCGCGGGTCAACACCAATGATGATGATGATGATGATGATGATGATGATGATGCTTGGAAGAAGTGGTTAACTTTTGAGCATGTTCACAGCCATCGCCCCCAGCAACTAAAAGTGGATTCACAGAAAAAGCAGTGTGGATGGAATTTAGAGTGAAATGACTAGCTGAAAATAACAGAATTACAACAAAAAAAGGTTCTGCCCAAGTTGATTCTGTGATTTTCAGTACGTCTTTTTACCCCAAACTCCCTCCACACTGCTTTTTCTGAATGAAACGTGCGTTGCATTTATGTGCGAAAAGGCTTAGTGTGTATCCA
The DNA here is from genome assembly GCA_037783545.1 of Henricia sp. BOLD:AAB3569. Taxonomy (NCBI): domain Eukaryota; kingdom Metazoa; phylum Echinodermata; class Asteroidea; order Spinulosida; family Echinasteridae; genus Henricia; species Henricia sp. BOLD:AAB3569. The sequence goes on along the minus strand of JBBELK010000099.1, from coordinate 1,415,430 downwards.
CTCTAAAATCATAGGGGCAAATACAAATGGGTATCTACATGTATAAGAGTAATTACATCTGGCCTTGCCCTCCATTGTTGTCAGAGGCACGATTAATACACAGTGGTACATGTTTAATGTGCTCCCGTATGCACATCCTAGCATATTGATGATGCTGAATGTTTGTGTACGCAAATATATTCTTGAGGGTATGCATTCCACTTGAATGATTTTGTACATGATTAGACAATTGGTTCTACATGACAGACACGCCTTGTCACAGGAATAGGTGAAAATAGTCATTTGAATAAAACAAAATTCCAAAATCTACAAAATACCAATATCCCTAACTAATTGTGCATAATTATATTTTCCCAATACGTATTGCATGCCAAGCAATACCAACCTAAGATGGCGAACAAAAATGTTGGTAACCTGGAAAAGCCATTTTACAAATGCATTAAATTGTCACAATTTGGGTTCCTTTTTTATGGAAATAGTCATACCAGTGTGTGTGTGATTTATAGATCTGTAGTTCCTGTAAAGAGCAGCTGATATATTAAACCTAAAGTCAGGTCTACTCAAGCTCCAAACACTTAAATTTTGATATTCCACTTCAAAATAGTCGACACACCCAAATCAAGCTGAGCCAGCCTTATTCGTGAATGTTTATGTCTGTTGACAATTTTTGTGAATGACTCATCAGTCATAATGTTTGTAACTGGAACAGGATCTACGAAGTCACGTCCTATATTTTTCTGTATTTTCCCCTTCCGTATTGCCCACAGTGGCAGAATGTTAAATGAGAAGTGGGCTGCATTTTTCATTTTTGGAATAAAACTCAAAAGATGGGTGTGTGGAAGGGAGGGGATTTTGTTGGCAATATGTTGGCTTATTTATAACAGTGTTTTTTTGTGGAATAAACTTTTCAAAAAGGTTTTTCCACAAAATGTATTCACAAATGTCTGCCAAAACATATGGCTTAAAAACAAATGGCTTAATTTCTTTCGCTGCTCATATAAAACATGCTATTAAAATGTACATGTATTTAGTTGTATTGTAACTTGCCTGTTATGTCGTCACATTTATAGTGGCGAATCAGAAAAATTGAGATTTTGTCATATTTAGCGTTCTGAAAATGCCAATTTCCATTTTTAAAGGATTTAAATAGACATTTTGTGTGGTTTTTGAGTTATTAAAAAGCACAAAGGGGCGAATAAGCTCATGATTTGCACAGGGATCGGTGGGGTCTAGCGCATTACAAGGCAACGCCTCCTGCCGGGAACCAACAGACATTCCGTGAACCAAACACTCTTAACTTGGGGGAAAAATCAACCACACTGTGGAATTTGCAGCGTTTAAGAGGGAATTATTTGACGAATCAAATGCTAAAATAACCACGTATCCATCTGTGTAATACGGGCCTTGTCTGAAATCCAGATGGGATAATATCAAAGACGACCATTCAGATTTTCACAGACGCATGCAAAAGAATAGGAGCGGCGAATCAGTAGCACAGCCGGCTTGCATTTTTGCGCATAGTGACGAATTGTGAAGAGTTCATAGCGTAACGAGTGGTGAATAAAACGCACGTGGTGTTTTGTTTTTGTTTGTTTTTTTGTGACGAAGTGGCTCTGTATTCAACTTTTTTTTAGCCTATGATCAAACCTGCCCTTTTAAAAACCACAACATTGCGCATTCACAAAATATAATAGTTCCTGGATTCTCAAATGACAGCAGTTCAATTGATGCATTTGAGTCACACCTTGCTGCGGTCAGGAAATACCAACTTGTATTGCATCCTGTGTGTTTTAGGAAAAATGCTGTACACGTAAGCCTTTCCGGTCAAACCTGTGCTTCAGGTTTTTTGTTAATTTGGCCCATTCATTTCCAGTTCAGTTCAATAATTGCTGTCTATTTGGACTGCCAGCTCTGGCAATTGTGCTGTGTGAATCTGCCGATGAATTAGTAATGGGAAAAACTGATTGTGGTGAAATGGATGAACAGTCTGAAGTGTGCTGTAAGTGTACATGTGGATTTATATTTAATATCATGTTTTATCTGTGGGTATGTAGTTTTGCATTGACCATGCACGCTGTATTTGACACAATTTTTGGTAAATAGGGTGAGTAAAAACCTGTTGCATATTACCAGCGTTCGAATTAGCAAATGACAGTTGAAATCGTCTCGGGCCAGCTGGAAAGCCTCCCCAAATGGTCCGGCTGTCCAGTTGAAATAAAACTTGTACTGGGGAGAATGTTATGACTACCAAATGTTCCTAATTTATTCACTCAAATGTGGTTATTGCAAACATTAAAGGTCGACTGTGTGTAAAAAGAATAACAGGGCCACTTGCAATGCTGACGGGCCAGTGAAGACTTAAGCCAACTGGCCCTGTTGGCCAGTTGGGAAAAAAGTTAAGGGCAAACGCTGATTACATGTACCATTGTTTCCTTAAAGGCTGTTAATTCCATTTCTTACAAGAATCTTCCATGGCAGAGTGGTTTGGCGCATTGAACTCGAGACTTTGTATAATATAGTTGTGAGTTCCAATCCTGGCCACATGTTGAGTGTGCCCTTGGGCAAGACGCTTTGCCATATGTTGCAGAATTGTAGTCAAGTCCATCACAAACCTTCACAAGTCAACCACAAGTCCCTGGGTCTTAATTCAAGTCACAAGTTATTCAAATGAACCCTAACAAAGGCATTCTTCTGTGCGTGTTCATCCTTTGCTTCTTGTTACTGGACTTGTACGAGACTTGTCACGGATTGTATCGGCTCTGGTCTGGTGATAGACTTGTGATGGGCTTGACTACAACCCTGATACATGTATGTTGCTTCTCTCCACCTAGAAGTAAATGGGTACATGTACCTGCATAGGATGTATCTAATGAGTGCTTTGCCCAAAAAACGAAATCGGACGGAGTGTGACAAAAATTAGCATAAATTTGCTTATGTATGAGTGTGCGTGCAATGCCATGTGCAATTCGCATAATGTGTGGGATCGAAGAAAAACCAACTTCACCCGTAGCACTTTGAATGATTGTGATGTGTGCAAAAATGTGTTAACAGTTTCACTACTTCGGGCCCAAAAAGCTGCTGATGTGGCTCACTAGCAGAATAAAAAAACAACCTGGGGCCAATTTCATAGCACTGATAAGCACAAATGTTTGCTTAACACAGAATTCCTTTGCTTTAGTTTGCGAAAATTGGTTGCCAGCCAAATCGTATGTAATGTGTATTTACTGATATTCTACTACTGTTTCTAGGAACACAATTTGGCTTACAATTTTGGCTTGTAACCCAATTTACAAAGCAAACAAATTTTGTGTTAAGCAAATATTTGTGCCAAACAAATTTGTGTTTAGCAGCACCATGAAATTGGGCCCTGGTCTTTGTTTATTTACATCACAGACCTTGACAATTTTGTTTTCAGTGTTAGATTTAATATTCAAATGGTTGTGTTTTGGGTAATAACAGTTTTACAGCAAGAAGTCCCAACCTACAACAATCGTCGTCGGACATCATCCCTCAAGTCGGACTCGCCAGGTGTCTTGAGTCGAACGATCAGCGAACCATTCCTTCCTGGCAAAATGTCGGTGGCTTCGTCGTCAAGTTTTTCTGAGGAGGACTCGATTCCTGAAGGTATGTAACAACCAGTGTTGTAAGGGCCGTCCAAATTTGTTAACATTTTCACGGTTCTACAAAGAGTAGGAAGGGGGAGGGGGGTCGAAGGCTGCATAGAACTTCACATGCACTGTAAAATGTTGAGATTTCATGGTACTGGTAGAATAATGTTGGGAAGTTGTATTTTGTTGGAGGGAGGGGAGGCTTGAAAAGTACTACTCTCTGTAGACATTTTGACGGCCCTAATTATCACTGAAGCCTTCCCGGGACCTTTTCCGGTACTTTGAAGTGGTACTACGAAATAAAGTTCAACTCCTACACCTTATATTCACTATACACTAAATGTTTTTTGCTGAGAATATGCTATAAACACTTTGCGTGTTGGATGGGTCTCTAACCCACGACCTCCTGTATGCGAGACGGATGTTTCAGCCATTTAGCTTGCTGGTGCCGAATGGCAAGTTTTAATATCCTACAGTGGGTGACTGTAGTTATGGCGTTCGATGGTCGAGTGGTTAAGAATCTGCCTACTATGCAGATTCCCGCCCGAGTTTTAACGTGTTCTCAGTAAAAACGCTATGTGTGTAGTGCATGTACTGTGTTGTGTATGGGCAAATTAAATGCATTTATCATATGGACTGACGTAATAATCTTTTTTTTTTTTCATAAAATTATAAATGTTGGCTTAAAGGCAAGAACATAAACCACCAGCATAATTATTCCGTCTGTTTTCTCTACTCAGAGCCTACAACACCAATCAGATCAGGATCTATGGGCTCGCTAGGCCGATCGGCAGCTTTAGCCAAAATGGTTCATCAAAGAGTTAAAGAAGTCAAAACCAACAAATTGTACATATGCGTCAGAGATTACTCCGCGCAGGAATACGGCGAGTTGACACTTATGAAGGGAGACTACGTCAAAGGTATGATTTGATTTGTTAAATCTAGTTGATTAGAATTTTTGTATGTAATAGTTGAACGATTTTTTCTCCCCTGTCACAAATTAAAAGATCTGGAAACTATGTAATATGTCGTTGTTTGTGCAATTTATAATAAGGTTCCCTGGAAAGAAAACTTTAGTGTGTTTCTCAGATGCTAACAAATAGCTGAAGTAAAAATATAAACTATTTCAGTTGACAAGGGGATGGAAATCGATGAACCATTTCTCTATACTTGTGCGCAATGATCAGTGCTTAGAATCGTGAAAACTGGTGTCAAATTTCGCCTCTCTATTACATTGGAAAAGAAATAATATATTTAATGTTGTTTTTTTATTTTAATTTGATAGATTTGGTTTTAAATATGTGGAATTTGTTGTAAAAATGGGAATAAAACTAATAAAAACCCCATTCATCTACTTCTAAAGTACAGTAAACTCCGGCTAAGTCGGCACTCTTGGGACCCGAAAATTTGTGCCGATATCTGCCGTAAGTCGTCATTTTGCCGACTTACACAATGTTACATGAATGGCCTATGCATATGGTTAATTGCAGCTTGGAGACCTCGATTTAACTTAGTTTAATCTCCTTGTTTTTGGGGTCGATTCCAGCAACGAAGTCCTTGATTTATGTCAACATCGTAGCACTGATTTTTAACACTGGATCATGTTTTTATGGACACGCTAAATCCACGCGCGCATGTGTGAAGTTCTATATGTACATCATTCAATATGACGACCCCCAAAATGGAAAGTGCGCATGCGTACAGGCCTATAGAAGTGGGGAAACCCCTTTATGAGTGCACGCAATCTCACACATTGCCTGGCTGTAACATGACACCGATACACTGGCGACCAGGGTCCGTGCGTGCCAATAAACAGGCATTGTTTGTCTTTTCACTCGACACTTCTTGAAAACCGCAGGGAAGGAAATCGATGCCACTGTGTGTGTTTTTTTTTAAAGTGCCGACTTACACAAAGGATTTTGTATTGCATTTTTTTGAAATGGACCAAGAACAACATGCCGACCTTGGCGAAATGACGACTTACAAATGCCGACTTAGAAACAAACATTTCAATGGAAATGCATTGTAAACGATTGGGACTTTCGTCGGGCCAACTTAGGCGATTTGCCGACTTGTACGATGTCGACTTGGCCGGAGTTTACTGTACATGTACTGTAGGGCCCTTGCATGGAAAGTAAGTATTTTACCTAGGCTTTTATTCTAATAACCATTCATTTCTTGTATTAAACCTATTTCAGTTCACAGCATCGGTGTGGCTAACTTCTGGGAAGGCGAAGTGGGTAACTCCAGAGGCTGGTTCCCATCTCATTGTGTGCAAGAAGTCACAGGGAAGGAAAAGGCCCAGACTATGAGGGAGAGGAAAGCTAACTATTCAGAAAAGTATGTATGCCTTCTTTGCTCAGCTGCCTGGATGCCCCCCTCCCTTTCCTCCTTCTTCCTCCAAATACAAGGTGTCGAGAGACACTTGAAGTCAATTGGATTATTTCTGTAAATTTGTACATTGATGTTATACCGAGCAACACAAGAAATGAACATTTTCTTCAAAAACAAGTTTAATTAAAATTTGAAAATGTATTTTCAAGGGATGGGAATTTAGGGTTAAAGGTACACACCTGCCTACTGTTTACATGATTTAGTGATGTAGCCTCACCTCACCTCACCTATCCCGTAACCCCGAAGGGTCGTTGGGGCACCACAGACGATCTGCCGACAAGCTCCCTCCATCCGTCTCTGCTCTCCGCCGCTCTCACTGCCTCGCTGAGCCTCAAGGCAGTCCACTCACTGATGTTGTCCTCCCATCTTTTCTTTTGTCTCCCCCGTTTGCTGCTGCCTCGTACGGTTCCTTGTAAGATGGTCTTGGAAAGGCCTGAGGATCTCGTCACGTGGCCGTACCAATTAAGTTTACGTTTCTTTACAATGGTAAGCAGGTCATCATGTGGGCCGATAGCTTGGTTGATCTTATGCCGGACTTCCTCATTTGTGATGTGCTGGGTGTAGGAAATCCCCAAGAGTCTTCTGTAGCATCTCATCTCCATGCTCTGTATCCTCCTCTGAAGCTCTGCCGTAAGCGTCCATGTTTCGCAGGCATATAGGAAGATCGAGATGGTGAGTGAGCGCAAAAGTCTCACTTTGGATCCTAGACTGATGTTTTTGTCTTTCCATATGTGCTTGAGTTTAGCCAGCGCAGCAGTTGCTTGTGCTGTTCTGGCGAGGACTTCTTGTTTGGATCCCTCATCGGACACTATTGCTCCAAGGTATTTGAAGCTAGATACTGTGTCCAGTGCTTGTCCGTTGACTTTGACAGTTGTAGTGATGCCATTGATGTTGTTGGTCATAAGCTTTGTTTTATCAGCGTTGATCTCCATCCCATAGGCTCGTGAGGTGGAGTCAAGCCTGTCAGCTAGCCTGGCGAGTTCTTGTTCTTCTCCAGCTAGCCCATCAATGTCGTCAGCAAAACGGAGGTTTGTGATCGTTCTGCCTCCTATGCTGACCGATCCGTCATGATCTTCCAGGGCATCCGTCATGATTCGCTCCAGGAAGATATTGAAGAGAAGAGGAGAAAGGAGGCATCCCTGACGCACGCCAGTTGTTGTTCTGAACCAGTCTCCGGTAACTCCATTGTGCAGAACTGCGCTGGAAGCTTTGTCATATAGATGTTGAATGACTTGGACAATGTTGGGGCTGATGTTGTACTTTCGCATGGTTGCCCACAGTGCAGCATGCCATACCCAGTCAAAGGCTTTTTTGAAGTCTATGAACACGTGGTATAGTTGTTGCTGATGCTGTAGGTATCTCTCACAGATGATTCTCAGATTGAATATCTGTTCTGTGGTGCTCCGTCCTGCCCTAAATCCGGCCTGTTCTTCAGCAATGATGAGTTCGGCTTGGGGTTTCAACCTGTTCAATATTATTTTAAGAAGGACTTTACTTGGGTGGCTGATAAGACTGATGGTGCGGTAGTTTTGGCACAGTTGTAGGTTGCCTTTTTTCGGAAGTGTGATGACGAGTGACTGGGTCCATAATGTAGGCCACTCGCCACTTTTCCAGATCTTGTTGCAGAGGATGGTAAGGAAGTCAGTTGTGATTTCTCCCCCTGCTTGCACGAGCTCTGCTGGAATGTTATCCACTCCGGCTGATTTCCCTTTTTTCAGGGATTTCACAGCTGCCTCAACTTCTTCCCGGAGAATAGGTAGTATCTCTCCTTGCTCCGCGGGTTGCGGGCATGCCAGGACAGTTGGGTCTCCGCTGGCCGTGTGGTTGTAGAGCTCGGAGCAGTATTCTGTCCACCTGACCAAGATCTTCTGTTGTTCCGTTAGGCATTCACCGGTCTTGCTCTGAATTGTTGAGACTTTGGTCCGTTTTGTGTTTGTCAGCTCTTTAACAGTTTGGTAGGCCTTCTTGGTGTTGTTGTTCCTCAGGCTCTTCTCAATTTCTTGGCATTTCTCCTCTATCCAATTCTGTTTTGCTGACTGCATGCCTTTCCTGATGTTCCTGTTGATGTGTCGGTATGCGGTAGCTCCTTCAGGAGAGTTCTTGGTCTTCTTCAGGGCTCTTCGCTTGTCACACAAGTCAAGCAGTTCATTGGTGACCCAAGGTTTTTTCTTCGGGCGGAGTTTGCCAAGAAACTCTTTGGCTGTTTCTGTGACAACTGTGTTAAACGTGGCAGTTAAGGTGTTGACACTAGTTTCGTCATCCCTAAGGATGAGCAGCGGTGCAAACCTCCCTCCTATTGCTGCTTTGAAATTACGTGCCACCACAGGGTCTTGCAGTTTGTCCAGGTCGAACTTCATTCTGGTGTATTTGGGGCTTTTGATCTTCTTCAAGCGTAGGCGGAAAGACATCAGGACGAGATCGTGGTCGCTCCCAATGTCAGCTCGGGGGAAGCTGCGTGTCCTGCCGATGTTAACACTTGATTGGAATCGCTTCTGGGTCAGGATGTAATCAATCTGGTTGTGGTGCTCTCCACTGGGGCTGTGCCAGGTCCATCGTCTGGAAGCCTTGTGGGGGCCAAGTGTGTTTGCCAGCAACAGGTTGTTAAATCGGGAAAACTCCAGGAGCCTAAAGCCTCTTTCATTTGTCTCCGCGTTACAGTATGGACCGCACGTGCCCTTCCAGTTTGTGTAGGCATCTTCTCCCACCTTTGCGTTCCAGTCCCCTTGCACTATGATGATATCCTTCCTGGGTACTTGGTCTATGACCGATTGTAGTTGGTCATAGAAGTCCTCTACCACACTGTCCTCATAGGTGGAAGTTGGGGCATAGGCCTGAATGATGGTGATGTTAAATGGGGTTGCTTTCAGACGGATAGTGATGAGTCTGCTTGAGACAGGTCGACAGCCCATGACAGTATCCAGGATGTCTTTGTGGACGAGGAATCCGACACCATGTTGATGTACGTCATCCCTCCCGCTGAAATAGAGCTTATGGCCTGCATCGGTTGATGTTTCGCCAAAGCCTTTCCAGCGCAGTTCACTGATCCCTAAAATATTCCAGCGGTATTGAGCCATTTCGTGGGCCAACTCTTCGAGTTTCCCATCAGCAGTTAGTGTTCTGACATTCCAGATTCCCACTACTAGGTTGTCTCTAGTGCGGACTTTGTGGAATTTGCGAAAATTTCCAGTAGTACATTTTTCACCTCCGTCCTGGTGGCCAACGGTAGGCGCGGTCCTTGTTGACCCGGGCGACGACCGAGCCGGTATGGGTTGAACTGTAGTCGTCATCATCATGTATGGTGTGTCTTGGGCGGTCGAACCTAGCGGTCCAACCTATCAAACCTGGCGGCGCCCACCCCTCTCCAGGTCGGTAATTTTTTATTCGGAGTGACCCTCTCCTAGATGGGTTGCCTTACAAGGCTATGAGCCCCATCTGCCCATGCAGCGGTTGAGAGACGCCGAGGCGCCTCTCTCTGGGGCCCGCTGCTGCTCCGAGATCCCCTGCAGTTTAGCCTGGGACCGCGAGGTACCCAGTTACCGTGTGTGGCCGCGAGGAGGCACTGCAGGAGTCTTGGTGGTGGAGAGGCTATGTACCAGCAGCAAAAGGAGACTTATGCACTCGGCTCCTATTTTTCACCCCCAACGGGGGCTCACTGGCGGCGGTAGCTGTAAGCAGAGTGACAAGCAGAAAGCAGCAAACAGCATACGGCATGCAACATGCACCATCTACAAACATCTCTACTGTATAATACTACCGCACTAGACGCATTGACAATACTTGTTTGATGGTCGTTGCGAAAAAATTTCATCAAAATATCCCGTAATTTACTAAAGAAGTGCAAAAATAACGAAAACGGTCAAAAGACGGGTTATACGCTTTACCAGCCGTTGCAACTACGCGAGAGCCTCACGACTTTGTCACAAACGATTCGCTCTTCTCCTGCTCAGGATATCTCCAATTTTCTGCTCACGATTTCACTGGACAGCCCGGACGACCGAATAGGAATTTCCGTTTTCTTTTGAGGAGTTGGCATCATGTTTTTTCTTCACGAACGTACGTGCACCGAAGCAACACGCCCGTGTGAGTGTGTGTGCACTCAGGCTATTTGCCGTATACTGCGCGGGGCAAATTTCTACACTCCACGGTAGCCTGCCGTAGCACGCGCTCGCTACCGTTCTCCGGACTCTCGAAACAAACAATTATGTTCGAATTTTCATACTTATGTTTAACTTTGTTTCATACCTGTATAAATAGTCTCTCTTTTGTGAATTACTTATAAATATTGGGGGGAAATCAGAGTTGAATTTGGTGCAGTTCTGCAGTAACAAACTTTTATACGGCTGGAAATACAACTAACTCACAAGACCACATGACTTTTCGGAACCAGAATTTAGTTCCGAAAAGTCACGTGACCTTGGATTTTTCAAAAGTGCTCAAAAACGGCTAAATTTGACGGCGTCTTTTCAGGATATATCTAATTTACTCTCGAATGCGCTTCAGAATAATGTATGGGTCTATTTCGAGCCTAAAATAGCCCAACAAAGAAGGTGTGTTCCTTTAATTTAGAAATCGGTTTGCAATTCTTTCAAGTGTCGGTTAACTGTTCGGCCGACACTAAAGATTGTTGCTAGCGTTTATAGATACATGTGCAATAGTACACAAAACCCCTAGGCCCCCAAATTAATAATTGAACCCTTATCTGGTCCAAATTGTACTACGACCCCATATGAATTTATTTCAATTTCATGAAGTCGTTACAAATAACTCTGAAAACCATTGTAAATTCTTTAAAATTGGGTTTCGTTTAAACGTTCGGCAAAACCGGTTTTTCAATTTTTTGGGGTTAACCGGTTAAACGTCCTATCCCTAGTATTTTCTAAATAACTTGACTTTGATTCTAATGGAAATAAAGGTAAAATGATGGCATAGCAACCCTCAAAAGATGTTCAGTTTGGTGTGTGGAGACTTTTTCACGCCTCTTTTGTTGCTCGGTATAGTTAAAGGGTTTGTTTGATTATGCTTTCTCAGTGTTTTAAAATAGCTTTCACTGAAAAAAAATCAAATGTCCCTTTGTCAGTGTTGATAAAATTTGGTACTCTTGAGATAGATTCAAAGCCACAGTTAAGAGAATAACGCTTCTTTCTTTGGTAATAAACTTTAATTGTTTGGGTTTTTTTAAATTTTGTTTTTGCAGTTTCACATCACACCAAGGGACAAAAGAACCTGAACCCAGAGAAGTATTTGTCGAGCGAAGGAAGAAAGGATTTGGTTTTATTCTCCGAGGTGCAAAGAGTAAGTTAAAATTGCTAATTTTACTTCTTTTTTTTTATGAATGAGAATATGTGTGTGGATGGCTGGTATTAAATCACTTATTTCCTTATGATGAAACATTGATGGTTCTCACGAGTGGCCTTTTTCTTGTTTTACCCTCAGGTCCTCAGGGTTCCACATCAGCATTCAAACCAACCAAGGATTTCCCAGCTCTCCAGTATCTTGAGCACGTAGACAAGGGCAGCCCTGCTGAAAAAGCTGGCCTGCAGAAAGGAGATTTCATTTTGGAGGTAAGCTTTTCCAAAGATAAGACGAAGTTTGAAGTTGGTGATTGGTGAACTTCATTGTGTGGTTATTTAGAGAATCTTATATTTTACTTTCTGTGGCCAATTTTCTGAAACTGTTTATGTTTAAAGGATCGTGATCAAATCACTTTTTTGACTTGAAATTGCCGTTTGTTTGTTTTCAGATTAACGGCCAGGACGTGACTGCTGCCCCACATCAGTACGTGGTTAGTCTAGTAGTCAACTCACCAGACACTATCGTCATGAAGGTCATCACATTACCTAACTCCAAAGCCTTGGCTTGGCTCAACGAGACAAAAAATAACTCGATCAGAAAGAAATGTGAGTAGTTTTACCTTCTTTGATTAAATACACTCCCAAAATGTGACTCAATGCACCTACAGTTTATCAGAAGATTTGTTTCCCATTTATTGTTAGGGGGCGTCCAAAGTTGTCAATTGATAGCTTTCTCATGACGTCATGTCGTGTGTCAAACAACGCCGCGCCACTGCGGAAGCAATGCGCGCGCGCGCCGCGTGTGTCCATAGCACGCGTAACGCTCTGTACGAAGGCTCCCATTGGAGACACACGCAACGCGCACGCACATCACTTCCACAATTATTTAACTTACAAAATGGCGTATTTGCACGTGTTCGAATACTATCTATAATTTCACGGTAAGGTGGACAAATGTCCATATGATGAGTTGAGGAAATATGGATGCAGTGAAAAGCAACTTGGCTCCACCGGGATTCAAACCGCGGATCTTCTGCTTAACGTGCAGACGCCCTACCAATTGAGCTATGAAGCCAACTGGTGGTTTCGGAACACGGTATTGCAGTTGTTCCCCACTGATTGGGATTGGCCATCACACCAGCTTAGCAAGCCCTACCGAGGGATAAACCCTTCAATGAGATAACCTCCCTTTCCAGAGATCACTTAAGATACGCACCAAACCCCTGCCCGGCTTGCCCCAATTATTAAGTATGAATTATGACCCATGGACCGCCGGGGTAAATTAATTTGATACAAATGTCCACATTTGTATCAAATTAATTCACCTTGACGGTCCCTGGGTTATAATCCCTTAAAATAATCACTCGTTCATAATATTTTCACGGAACTACAAACCGTAGAAGGTGGAGGGGGAGTCGAGGGCCGCATACAACTTTACATGCACTGTAAAATGTTGACATTTCACGGTAGTGACAAAAAAATGTTAACTAGTATTTAGGGGGAGCAAGGATGGTCTTGAAAAATACTACGCTCTGTAGAGCCGTGAAGATGTTGACAACTTTGGACAGCTCCTTAAAAAATATCTATATAATTCTTTTACAAAAAAATAAAAAATTCCGTTGCACATTATATTGTACAGTATAGCACCCTATACAGTGCTCGGTTTCTACACTGCTTATCTTATCTCATTCCGCTTCGCCATTTTTATTGTCCTTTTTTCACTTTTGTGAAGATCTGCGAATGCGTTCCCATTAACTCTTATTTTTGTTGCTTTCACATTTGTAGCACCACCATCGCACACATCTTTAACCAAAGTTAAGGGTGAAAAAGCACAGCAGGAGATTCAAGCACTAAGTAAGAACTTAATACTCTTTTTTGCACGTTTATTGAATGGGCGCGTTGCACGCATCATGGATGCGCGCTGTTCGATTTAACAACAATACAAAACACACAGTCCATGCAATGGATGGTTCCTCGCTATGGAAGGAGTCCCAAGTTAACAGATTTCTCTATATACGACAACTAGTGCAAGTTCAAAAGGAAATGATGCATTCGGGATAACAACCAGACACTTAAACTACACCATAGTCTGAATTACGTACGTATTACAAAGGATGGCCAAGATTGAACAAGATATGCATTATCTAAATTTGAAAAAGTTGGGCCCACTTTTTCAGTTTTGGTATGCATGCGCAGACTGTGACACAGTCCCTTTAAGGGCCTTTCCACAAGTGATGTGATAACATGTATTTTAACCTTTAAAACACTAAAACAAATCAAATGAGAAATAGAAAGTACTAATATGCATCCTCTGATGGGTTTCTAATTAACCTGCAGGATTACAATTGTCATTTATTGAGTAATAAAAAGAGTTGGAATTCCTGAAATATTTTAATTGTAAATACAAAAATTAAGATTAAATATGTTGTTTTTCCTGTTGTCTTGTAGATGAGTTGGATGATGCGATAGCTAAAGCTGAAAAGCCAACAGACGACCAAACAGAATCCCCATTTGCCTCCATCCGCAAACGCCCCCTCTCCCAGAAACTCAGTCCAGAGCATCTAAGTGCCGTCTTCCAGCGCCAAGGAAGCGCGCCAGCCGGTAGCGGACTTTCCCAAGACGAACAGCGCGCCGTTGGCCTGAGAAAACCGGTCATCCCACTGGCGCCTTCCGCTTACAGATTCAACACAGTCGCACGAATGTCGGCTGCGAAAATCCACGTCCCCTCTGCTTCTGCCGTTGTGTCGCCCACGGATACAATCGCCATGGAAACACAGACGCATTTTGAGGATGACGCGTACGACAGCAAGTCGAAGAGACGAAACTCTGGCGGTTCGGATTCCGCCGTTTCGTCTTTACGTTCATCACCGGCCTCGTCATATTCCTACACTACCACTGTGTCTAATGATAGTGGTATGCATATGAGGTTTGATACGACCCCAACAGATAGTGCTTCCAATATGGACTCGATTATGTCCCAGCTTCCCCCAGCACCAGATTACCCTGCCCCGTCTATCCCGCCAGCGCCTAATTACCCCGCGCCAACACACCCCAACATTAGGGTACGTTCCAAATCACTCCATAACCTACAAAGCGAACAATCAATGGGGGAGAGGCGAATGAGCACGGGGCAGAAACGACCGAACAAAGCCCCTCCTCCCGTCCCGCAAAGAGACTCGTCAATCAGCGAAGGCAACCTCACCAGAATAAATTCTGCAGAAAAAACCAGACCAGCTTCCCTAATCGTTGACATCCCAGAATCACCCGATACGGACTTCGCAAATGCAATAGCAGCTGCAGCGCAGAAAAGAGAAAAGCTCCGAAAAGCAAACAGCTTTGATTCCCTGGAATTGAAAACGCCGCTTCAACTTGCTTTAGAGGCGCGCAATCAGAGCCTGGGCACGGCGAATCAAAACAGAAACCAAAATGCCGAGACAACCGCATCGCAAGGCTCTCCTCAGCTGGCCCTGAACGAAGCCATCGCCAAACGCAAGGCACATCTGGATGCTAATAAAGACCCTAATGAGAACATTGAGAATAAAATCCGTAGGTACAAGCAGGCGGACTCGGCAAAGAACAATTCAGCCAACCAAGCTCTCTTGTCCGCGATTGCAAAACGACGATCCACGATTGAAAAGCAATTCTCAGAGGATAGTGACTCTCAATCCACAGGCTCAGAGAGTAGCAGTAAGATCGAGGCGGAGAAAAATGACTCCACAGAGCACAAGAGTGCCTCAACAGCTTCGGGGAACAAAGAAACAGAGACAACTCAAGCAGCGGCTTCATGGCAAACACGTATTGTCAAGAAGCCACCCGCGAAAGAACCGACCAGCTCATTTAACAATCACAAAAACGTCATCAAGATCGCGCCTCGTGGAGACATCAACAAATCTAGCAGTCCAGCTACTAGTTCCCCCAAAGATAAGCCCAACGAAGGCACTTCTTCGCTCCAAGAGGCTGATAATACATCGGTCCAATCTCTTAAGCATAACTTTGAGAAGAACGGCAAACCCGACACGTACAAGCACTGTCTGTCTCCAGTCAGAGAAAACGAAGCAGATTTCCTCCCACCGCCGCCACCAGCTTTCCTGAACTCAAACAGCCCCCAAGCTGATTCCTTGCCCCATTTACCAACCCTCACTGACCATCGCAGAGAGCGGTCTTTTGACTCCGCAAGCGTTGTTTCTTCTATGTCTTCCATGTCGACCATGTCTAGTTACAGCACCGTGTCCACGGAACCCAACTCGGAGCACGACGAGGACCGAACCAACACCATGAAATCCACCTCTTCCATGTCTTCCAACTCAACAGTCACCTCTAAGAGCAGCAAGCCTTCCCCTCTGGTTTTGCCCAAACCAAAACGGAAATCTCAACTTCTCGAGGATAATTTGACATCCTCATCAGGTACTGAAGTGGAGGTTCTGGACAACCAAGTGATAAATGCAGTGCCATCACCGGATGTTGATAATAAGCACAGCATGACAAGTGCCTGGAACGAGCAAGGTATGATATATATTGTGTGGTCATGTAGTTTTTCTGTTATTTAAAATGTCCATTGCTAAAGTGCAGGAAAACAATTCACTGGTTTTAGTGCAGACCCAGTAACCTTGGCAACACAAAAAAGGTGGCATTTTCAATTAACCACTTGACGCCGGAGGGCGTGTAAATGCGCCAAGATTTCTGCATCGGTGTAGCGGAGGACTAGTAAACACGTTTAGGAGAAATTCGTTTGTTACTGCATTGGCGTTTACACTTGTTGTAATTTCCGAGGGAAATGGCCAACAAAGTTTATAACAAAACTATATTGGGGTGTACAATGACGGTGCATCGACATAATGATACTTATTACCGCGCATGGTTTATGAGTTTTTTAACTAAAAATGAACCCATGTCTACGTACAGTAATGTTTAAAATAATCCCGGCGTTAACTGGTCAAGTACTCTATTGGAATTGCATCTTGATACTAAAAATATAGTTTAGAGAAACTGACTGCTGCTGCAGTTGAAATGCACAATTGTAATGAAGGCATTTAAAATGTGCATTCCCCACAAGGTTCCAATGCCAACGAGACAGAAGGCACCGCCGAGTGGTGCAGCAAGCCCCTGAGCAGCTGGACTCCCCATGACGTTGGTCTCTGGCTGGCCAGTCTGAACCTCAGCGAGCATCGTGGGAGCTTTGAGGAGAATGAGATAGCGGGAGAACACCTGGCAGCGCTGGGTAAAGAGGACCTACAGGAGCTGGGCATTGGGAGGTTGGGACATCGATTGACCATCATGAAAGCTATCAAACAACTGACGGGTTGAGATGACGGTCGCTGACGTGGTTTAAAAGTTGGTTTGTGTGTGTGTGTGGGAGGTGTTTGGAGTTGGGTGTGGTTGCCTCTCCTGACTTACTAAAGTTCGGGAATATACAGGAATAGGTTGGGCAGAGCCGCAGCAATTTTATTTGCACACTTGTATTTTATAGTTTCGCAAGTTGACAAGAAAAAAAATTACTAAAAGTGTTGATACCAATGGTAACAAATGCCACATTCTTTTTTCCCATGTAAAATGGTACAGGAAAAATTACCAACTGAAGGTGGTTTTTTTTTTTAAAGTTGTCTACAGACAACTTTTACCATTCATTCATACACAAAAGCAATGCATGAATTTTCCAAGTTTTCTGAAGTATTACTGCATCTATGTGGCTGAAGTATTACTGCATCTATGTGGCTGAAATTTCTACAAGGCAGTTTTTGATAATTATTCCTGAGTTATGTAATGCTGTTCCTGGAATTCGTAACAAAAAGTTTCATCTACAAACTAATTGTTGGAAGATTTAAACATTTGTTAATAATTTTCAACTCGCTGTTGCGATATTTCTTGAAAACTTGCCTTTAACTTGCTTGGCTTGTAAGCGATATAAAGTGGTCTGTCACCATTTTAAAAACCTGCTTAGGCCAAACAAAATAAATGGTGCGTTTACGGTAACGGCCTAAAAAAATCCAGGTAGGTAGGAAAATAATTTTATTTTGTAATTTATTTTTACAATTCAGTTAATGCATTTGCGTGTTGTTTTGCAATGTTTAAAACTCACTATTAACACTATTAACCATGTTCATGTACAAGTGTAGAAAATGTTATGTTCATTGGAAATTATTGCAAATAGTCCTCATTTAAAATTATCAACTTGAAAATTGGCAATAAAAAGTTTGAGGTCGGCAATTTGGCCTCAAAAATTCCAGGTAGGTCGGGTTACTGTAAACACACCATTTATTTTGTTTGGCCTTAGCCCCTTCTAATGCTATAGCAGCATTAATCAGCGAGGCATCACAGGTTAATGTAAATGGTTTGTATTATTCAAAGCGAAGGCATCATTGTTGGATAACTTTGATCCCAGATGACCTTTGAGGGCAAACTACATGTAGAAATGCAAATAACCTAATGTCTGTAATATTATTAATCCAATTACCATTTTTTAATAAAGTTCCACAGATGTTATTGATAACATGGGATATACATATCATGTTCCGAACTTGCCCGAATTCTATGGAGTTTTTCCAGCATTCGATTTTGATGGGTTTGGTCATATAATTGTGCCAAAATGTACAATATACAGTAAAGGGTCTGGTCACACATATGCCTCATATGTCATGCGTCACACGTCAAGTACATGTATGGCGCGCAAAGTTGACATTTAGAAATATCTTTATTTCTGGATGTGTAAAGTTAACATTCCATCCCGAAATAGAGATTACGTTTTAATAATAGAGATGGATGTCCTCTATTAAAAATACAGATTTATCTATTTTGGAATAAAATGCTACATGTAACCTAGCACCTCCAGAAATAGAGATATCTCTAAATGTTAACTTTGCACACAATATTTTACGTGTATGTATGACCAGGGTTGTGTTCCACATACGTGAACGTTGGCAATGTTGGCCAACAATTTTGAGTGAAACACATTGTGCGCCACCAATGTTGGCTTGTTCGCGATGTTCGCGAGTCATTTCAAAATGGCACACGCGACATGAAAGATGACGGACTATGGTTTGGTAAATAACAAATAAATTGCATCTTTCGTGGTTTTTCCCCCTCATCGCTGGCGATACACAATCAATGGCAGTCTCACATTTCCTCAAATTTGGTATTAAGCCACATTATAACGTTGATGCAACGTTTGTTAACGTTCGTAAAGTAGAATGCAGCCCAGCAGTCGATTTCACTAAACACTGCGCAGCTTGCGCAACTTTTGACAAATGGCGCAAGCCCTATATAGCTTCCGTGTTATCTTCGGAAGAATTTTGCGCAACTTACGCAATAAAATGTTGCGCAAGTGGGCTTATGCAACTGCGTAAGTTTCGTGAAATTGGCTGCAGGCCTTTACTTTATTCATCATTTGCAGAATGTGGACTTTTTTCAATGCTCTAAGGTCGTGCTGCACAGTGGTGTTCAATTGTTTGCTACTACATTGATGTATGTATAGCCATAATGCATGTTCATATTCAATGTGCGCTTTTGAGCACAAATTTGCTGTATGCCATTTTCTATGTAAACCAAGTGCATGCCAAGTGCTGTGAAGGCAATCACACAATGCAGATTTTTGTTACATGCCGTACAAAATCCTCTTAAAGGCCCAGTGGATCATTTGCAATGACCCCAACAAGTTATCGAAGAGTTTACAGGGGAAACGTTCTGAAAGTAAAGATTGAATTAATAGCAACTATCCAATGAAAGGTTTTCGCTCAAAATGATATAATTTTACAAGAAAATAATCCATAAAGATGAAATTATTTAGATCGTTTGCAAACGATTTACTTATTTTTGGTTCGCATCTACGCGGTCCAAAATGCATGGGCGCTGTGTACTCCGTGTGCGTGTTCCAACGCGATGCATTTTTATGGATCGCGCGCACACGCAGTATATGGTGTGCGCCACAGAGTGCATGACGCAAGCCACATAGTACCCGATCAACTGAGAACGAATATTTGAAAAACCCAGCCAAGACCAGGAAAATGCATATGGATTTTCATGGTTTTTTTAAACGTTGTACATTTGACAAAGCTGAAATTTCTTAGGATGAGTTTGTTGATGTCTTTCTTTTGATCTATAATGGTTTTATTCGCAGAATCGCTCAAAAACAGATCATCTACAGGGCCTTTAAGTCGTGGTTAGGCACCGGGGGGAGGGGGGAGGGGGGGGAGGGGGGAGGGGGGGGGGGGGGGGGAGGGGGTTGGTAAAGAGGCTACAGTTTTTCTGTGATTGAATTTTTGTACATTACTAACAGTTTTAGTGTGGTTAAATATATAGAAACACAACACACAAGTAGAACATAAACATTGTAAAAAGTGTGATCTATAAATAAAAAAGAAATCTATATCTAGAATATTATGCTGCTGTATCTACTAGTGTATTTACCAGTGTGAATAAAAATAGAAATTATGTAAATGATAATATTTTTGGGAAGTTCGTGATTCTGATATTTCTTGTGTAAATACTGTATTATACTGGAATAGTTTTTTATGCATTAAAAACGGTTTTCCAAGAAATACGAACCGAAACTAAGAATGATGTGCCATACGTAATTCAAAACCTGACGTGATTAAAATGTAATTAAAACTGATTTAACTAGTTACTACTCTAGTTATTAAGTATTCTAGGTCGGATGTTTCCGTCATGTATACAAATTATAAGTCTTTGAATTTTTGTTCATAAAAGCCCACTAAAAGTTAGGAAAAAATCTAAGGAAGAAATGTTTTTGTTTGTTTTTTTCTTTTCGAAAAGTAGGCCTTGTCCCAGTTTGAAATTATCTACAGCAGCACATTATCAGCTGTTAATTTTTTTTTTTTAAACTGTTGACAGTATTTTAATAATTCTGCTGAAAAATTGCCATAAAGCAATAAATAATGTAGGAAACTGTAAAGCACCGTGTAATTATATAATATTGGATGGCGTTGAGGGTGATATCAGAATATACCGCACAAGTCATGAAAATACAGCACGAGTCATGAAAATACCAAAAGAGCCGAAGGCGAGTTCGGTATTTTCATGACTCGTTCGGTATTTTCATGACTCGTTCGGTATATTCTGATATCACTCGAAAAGATATCCAATATTATTATTGTTATATAAAATGAAGCTTTGTATCTAACCTTAACATTTGAGTATGCCCCTGTACTCGTGTACAAAATGTCTAATAATGCATGTTTTTTTCCAACAGTATTTATGCTATTTTTGTGTTCTTCCTGTGTGTTCTGCTCATTTGGTGCACAATTAACCTCCTCCCCTGGGTCATTTCATGCCAAATCAACCAGGGGCTCCAGGGTGACCATCTCAGATTTTGCTAAGAATTTGATCAAAATTAATATACCTTAAAGGGTGTAATGAAAAAACCCCAAATTTCAGTGGAAATTCCTAGGCGTTTCAGAGTTATGCCCTTTAACCTTTGGGTGCCACACCTCTTTTTTGCACTTGTGGATCGCTACACTGATTTGTGAGGGTTTTTGAAAGGTCGTAACTTCATTTCTAAACATGATAGGAAGCTGAAAATTGCTACTGTGACTAATGACTGCCCACACTTTCATAATCTGGCATCAGAATTGGGCTATGATAAAGCATAAAAAGTTATAAGCTTCTCAAAATTTGATTTTGATTAGGCAGAAAGCACTTTTCGCAAACTTTGGGGTATTATGGTCACATTTTTAGCAAAATCGGAGATGGTCACTTTTTGGGAAATTTGTTGATTTGGCATGGATTGACAACCCTACCCAATCCATTGTGCCTCAAACAACCAGGAAATTTTAAAGAAATTGTTTTGAGATTTTGGGTGCAGAGAGGGGTATTTTATTCATTACCAAAAGGTGCAAGGGGTCAAATTTTGCTTGGTTTAGTTGTACATGTACATACCTTGAAAATACATGTACTGGTACACGTATTACAGTCAAACTTTTAAGAGGTTCTTGTTTTAACAGGAACCTTGTATTATCAGGATTGAAAGTAATAAAATTGTATTAACACTGACAAGATTGAAATTTGTCTTCTTCCAGTTCATGACAATTCTGGGTTTATGGCTTCTAACAAACACCTATAAGGGTGCGTGAACTGTCTAAGGTATTTATAAATGTGCATTAACACTGACTCCCTCGGCCAATGAAGTAACATTGGCCTTTATGACATCTCCATGTAGAGCCATGCAAGGATTATGGGCTAGTTTAAGCTAGAGGTCTCGGGTTCTGAAATTCTGGTTCAAATTTAAAATGCTCCAGTCAGTTAATCGAGAATTTATCATTTACAAACAACAATGATGATCATGTTAATATTGTGCATGTGTGCTCAGACCTTTTCTGTCGTATGGATATTTATACAAGTTTGTCACTTCATTCAGTAAATTAATATCTTCTCCCATTTTGATAATTAGCATGCATGTCAATGTATTTTCACTTTAATAGCAATAGTACATATGTATATTGTTGGTAGTGTTAACATTTTGAATGTTTTTTTTCTTTCTTTTTCCCCCTCATTAAAATATTTTTATATCGTTTTCACTCACTAATCTATTCAGTTTACCTTTTTTACTAAAATGGAAATGGGGAAAAATGACTTTCCCATAAATCTTTCATTTGCGGTTTAGTAAGCCCAAAGCGGGCATTGTAATATTTATTTGACAAGAAATAGAATGGCATATAGGCCATATGCCAGTGTACAGTTTCTGTATTTATATATACAGAGGGAACGAAAAGTCTTGTTTATATGATTATTTTCCAACTGGGGTGATCAGGCAAAAACTTTGCCTGTGCTGTTACCTTTTAGTTTTTAAAATTATTTTTGGACTGAGTTTAAATATTGCATTCTTTTGAAAGTGACAAAACTGGGAAGTTTCCAGTGTGTGGAAACGAAGATAAAGAAAAATGCCTAATGTAATTTAATGGAAAAGGTTTTCTACTGTAATTTTTGAAAAAGAAAATAAACAGTTCTTATATAAACACATGTTGTAATCAGTGGTCTCTCTTCAGTGTATCGTCAGATGACCAACTCGGTGTCGTGCAGCCACGCCCTCGTCTCCTGTCCTAGGGCGGCTTCTGACTATTATGCTCGGCGATTAAAAAAAGAGCGCTTTTTTGTTGATAAAGTGACAGTAGATTAGAGAGGTAAGATGGTGCCTGAGAATTTGGAGATTTCTAAACGATGACCAAGACTTTGAATTTACGCAGTGGCTATAGTTACGGTAACCGTAACGCGATAACGAATGGCTATAGTTACGGGATTGCAACAGCAGATTAAAACTACAATATGGAGCTCACTGGGTGATATGATGCCTGTCCATGGCTCGAAGAGATAACGGGCATAGAAATGTCCAGTTCCAAGAAGAAAAGGGCCGGACTATTTGCAGACGGCAGTCCGTTTTGTCGCTTAGCAGACGACGCGGTTAGAAAAATAAAACTAGACCAAGAATTCAAATGAAATTGTGGGTCCAAGATGAGGCTTTTTTGGGTGCAAATCCCCTTAGGGGAACATGTGTGAGACATGGTTAGACATTTGAGGGCCTTTTTGGCGAGAATTATTTACATATTTCGGACTAAACTGCAATTTTAGGTCATCTTATTCTTGTAAATATGCAAAACGCTAAAAATAAAATTGTTTCATCAAAATGTTTAGAGAAATTTCTCCAAAACCATCATTTTTTCTGACATACCAATATACGATACGTCGAATAAAGCCAGATTCTCGAACAAAATAATCATTACAAACTTATTGGGGCAATGAACATATTTTGAATATAATTTGGCTTACATCACTCTCCGCAGACATTCAGTCAGTTACAGCTATAAGTAGGCCTATCAAGAATTCTTTTCTATCACAGATTTCTATTAGACTGGTTCCCGCTCCATATATTCCACATACAATGACTGAATATGAGGACCGGCTACTGTAGTGTTTAAAATAGCACTAAGCATTTCCGTCATGCATTTATTTTTTAGGAGCGCATAACCGTTAATTTTCAAAGCGCGCGGAGTGTCTAACAATTTAAAGGGGGTTATTCTATATTTGACCAATAAATATTTAGTGTATTAACCTTAAAATATTACACATGCCCATTTTAATATAGCATCAAAAAGCAAATTTAAACCTTGTCTGCATCATATCACCCAGTGAGCTCCAAATTGTAGTTTTAATCTGCTGTTGCAATCCCGTAACTATAGTAATTTATTATCGCGTTACTGTAACTATAACCACTGCGTTAAATTTAATCAATTTTTCAACCGGAAGCCAATGCAAAAGTATGATATCCTGTCAATTTGAAAATAAAAGAAATTATTTGTTATTCGGTTTCACCTTAGACACTTGGTAACAGTCTTAACATCACGAGTACTTTTTAATTTTTTTTCCTTCACATTTTACCTATGCCCTTTTCTAGCTTTGTTACTAAAACATGTTATGTTAAATAAATGTATGATATGTGCACCATACATTAAGTGAATTTTAGAAGGACATACTAAGAACTCATAGGGTGCTTGGTTGGGATTTTTTGCATACTCCTGCTTTAACACAAATAAAAGGTAAACACGATACAGAATTAATTCATATTAGCCACTTAGTTTCTCTTCAAGCACCATGATATATTCACAATATAAAATTCCACTTATTGTTGATGTCCCCCAACGTGGCGCGGCCCCTAACGTGGCGGGCTTTACTTTCCGTTCTCTCTTGGCGCAATAAACAATCTGTTGCACTTGGCATTAAATAGAAATAAAGTTCTCAAGTACCTTCATAAATTCTAAAACTGAAATACGGAGAAGAATCATTCAGTTACTAGAAATTCACCGGAATGTGAAGGCATCGCCGTTTGCTTCAGGTTGTCATGACACCATACACGGAAGCCTGTAGTAGGCATTTCACGTGGATAAAACCAGGCATACTGGCGTTGTGTACAGTGTCACATCGCCCGGACTGTCGTCCGGGCGATTTCGAGAAAAAAGTGTTCATCGTTTTGTCCTGATTGTTTGTGTTATTTTGTACTTGTTGATGAGTCAAAATATTAAAGTATTACTTTTTCTTGGAGCCTATGAATTATACTACAAGGTGTGTAAGTTTCAACTAATTCTGCTAGGGGGTTTTGCTATAAGGTGAGTTGTCGAAGTGCGCCAAGTTAGGGGACATCACTATACATGTACCATGGAGGAAGGAAAGTTCCTCCATACATGTACATGGGTCTTTCCACAGTAAAGGGGTACATGTCTGTGACATTCCAGATCTTAGGTCCCAGTTCACTGAGGAAATAACTTTTGCACCAAAGAGTAAGACAAATAGTCATACAACATACATTTGTGAAAACCCCGTGCACAAATGTTCCTATTACGTATGTAACAAACAGAAACAAATGTCACAAAATGGTCTGTCCACGTTACATATATAATAGGAAAATTTGTACACAAGCTTTTCAAAAATGTATGTTGTGGCAGCATTTTCTTACCTTTTTGGGTAAAAGTTATCTCCTGAAAACGTACAGTACAAGGGAATTTCTTTAATTTTGAGATAAACATTTTTCAAATGTACCCCATTACTGTGGAAAGACCCACATGTACCTTTTAAAAGCAACTAAGAAAATAGGCGTTACAGCTGAGAGAGAAAAGCTCTCAAAGCAAAACGGATTCTAACATTAAATTTTAAATTACTGTTCTTTGTGACATGACAGCTTTAAACGTACAAATTTGCACCCGCATAAAAATATATTGTGGGAGTTGTGCAATAAATATATTTTTTTAAATATCTTTTTAAAATAGCGATACACTATACAAAACTGACTAATACAACTGGTCGAACCAAACTAATGCACAACATTAATGACAACAGAATTTGAGGTATCCAGAGTTTAAGTGAAGCCCTTTCACACTTGGACGATTTTGGATACGAACCTTAACGATTTTGAATCTTAAACGATCGTAATGATTCGTCTTGGTCGCAAAGTCATTACAAAACTTTTGGAAAAGTATCGTCGCACCGGTCGTAAGATATCGTAATAAAGTCGTAATGTGTCTTAACAAGATCGTAAATAATCCTAATGCATCGTGAAGGTTCTTAACCAATCCTTCAGCACTATTTCAATACGAACTTTTAAGATCTTTAAAGTTTTCTTTACGATTTGATACGAATGTAATTAAGTCACGTGATCGTCATAATTTTCAGGAAACCGCGACAGAGAATCGCTTCCAGGTCACCAAACATCGTAAAGAATCACAAGCGATCGTAATGGCATCGCATATAATCGTATAAAAGATCACATCAAGTGTGAAAGGGGCTTTATGGTTGGTTCATGCTTCGCGCGAACGCGACTGAGAATTTGATGTCACAGCAAATTTTGCTCAACTTGCACGAAATGTTTGACGTCAGATTCACACTACTCATGTTCGTTTTTGTGTGAAGTATGAAACAGGTTTTAAGCACTGCATGCAGGGTTCTAGGAGCCAATTTCATGGCACTGCTAATCACACAAATTTGCTTAGCACAGAATTTATTTGCTTAATATAGCAAAAATGGGTTGCCAACCAAAATTGTATGTGATGTGTATTTACTAATATTTTGCTACTGTTTCTAAAAATACAATTTAACATACAATTCTGGCTGGTAACCCATTTTACAAAGCAAAGGAATTCTGTGCTAAGCACATTTTAGATGGCCAAATTGACGATTCCGTAAGCGTTACTTTTATGAAACACTAGACTCTCGGGATGTGAAAGTGCTCGGTCTGATCATGGAGGAAGAATGGTCTGATCATTCCTTGCTCTATGGTCTGATCATGGTCTGATGTGCTTCGGACGATATTTCTAGTATAACTTTGTCAGATTTGAGCAGTTTCAGACTTGGTATTGTCGTACAGTATCCCTCAATTAGGGCTGTGATTTGCGACTGTAATAAGTCAGATTTGAAAAGCGAGCAATTTACAGCGGGCTACGACCATGCTTGGGGAAAAAATACGCTAGCCGGAATAAGTTAACGATCGACGGACGGATGACGGACGACCTTGGAGTCGAGTTGTCTCGACTATGCATGTCGCCGGACGAGCTGTCCTTTGCGCTAATACTGGTATTGGTAAGATTTGAGAAGTTTACAAATGTTACGAGGTCCGCACGGCAATCGTAAAAGTCATGAAATCAAAATCCGTGAGGAGATCGCAAGGCGCCAATAGCCCCGCGAGCAGATGTCAGTCAACATGGTCAAGTCGACCGAATACCAACTCGACTCGGACCAACTCGACCGGGAAAAAAATCTATCGTCAACCAATTGACCGCGTACCAACTCGACCGCAAACCAACTCGACCTTACATGTACAAAACAGGAGAAGCCGTGTCGCGTCCCTGGATTCGGCCGGTGAATGTCGGCTCGCTCGCACACTGAAATGACACGCGGCCGGCCGCGGGTTTGTCGGTATGTCTTTGCCGGCGCCCGGGTTGCTGTCGGTGGTGACTGTCGAGTTGGTTTGGTACGCGGTCGAGTTGGTACACGGTCGAGTTGGTACGAGTCGAGTTGGTAAACGGTCGAGTTGACCTGACTCTGTGCCGGAAATTTATAAAACCCGGAGGTCGGAGGTACCCAAAGGTACCCGGAGGTAGATTGTTTTCGCTAACGTGTAGTTGGTGCGTTGACGGTGGCCCGGAGCTACGCGTACGTACGCAGTATTAAAATAACAAGCCGGAGGTAGGTTGTAGCATGTACTACACGGTCACAACAAATTCTACCTCTGGGTTACCTCCGACCTCCGGGTTTCAACGACACCCCTCTGTGCAAGGTCTCTGTGCCACCGTACAGTGACCCTGTCCTTGCAATGATACATGCAGCGGAGTTAGTTGCGGCCTACGGCCTTGCGATTTCCGGAAAAAAGTTTAATGTCAAGTTATAAAAATCGTAAGCCCCTGCGGCGAGCAAAAAACCTTGAGATCGCCTCACGGCTAGCATATTCTACTGTCCGGCCACCGCACGGTTATGGCAAATTTGGGGACTTTAATACATACCGCCGCCGCCAACACGCTGCAGGCCATTTGTGACCGAGGTTTAACTGAATGCATTTTTTTGAAGGAGAAAATGTGATTATTCTTTAATGTAAATGTTGGCATAAACCCCGTTCTCACTAGAAGAATCGCTTCGTTTGACGAAGATTAGTTAATCATCGTTAGTTTAAGAGTGCATTCACATATTACTTAACGAAGATCAAATGAAGGGCTAACTACGGTACTGCTCTTCATTTGATCTTCATTTGATCATTTGATCTTCGACTCTATGGTGGCGTACAAGAGACGTCGCAAATCAAAGTTATCTTTGCAATATGATGTCGAACAACTTCGATATCTACCTGAAAATGATCAAACGTCTGGCTTGGCGGCATGGCATCGCGTGCAGCGCGCGCTGTACGTGTAGATCTATAGAACGTACCGCGCGATAGAGTCGATGTGCTCTCTCATGAAACAGCCGTTGTGCAGCTGGTACGTGACGACGCCGTCGCGAGATGGCGCTATTATGTTGACCTCTCCGCCCTCGCGCATGCGCATATTTGATTTTTGGTCAAAGAGTGTGAATTTCATTGTAAGTAATGTCTCAAACTGTCCCCACGATTTCACCGAAACTAGACATCGGATCGATGCGTACTCTTCGGAATATTGATAAACTGGGGTGAGTGCACCTATTGAGCAAATATCAGAGCCGTGGGCCAAATTTCATTTGCGTGAGTTTGCCACAGATTTTGTGTATAGCAGAAGACAGGGCTAAGGTTTTGAAAACCGAAGCACTGCTCGCGGGGCTATACCGTAGTACACATTGTAAGCGATCGCTAATGAAGATCAAATTAAGCCTTGGGAGGTCGTGTCGCGCGTCTAAACGCGCTGTGTGGTTTTCCAGTTGCGAGTCAAAAACAACGCTTGCTGGGCGCTTGACACACAACGCGCTTGTGCAACCTGGGGTCAATTTCATAAAGCTGTTCAGCAGAAAAGTTAGCTTAATCCAAAATTTGTATGCTTTATAAAAATTTGTTAATAGTCAAAATCTTCTGACGTGTATTACAATTGACTGGTGTTTTGCTATTCTTGCTAAAAACACAGGTTCACATACAATTTTGACTATTTAATCCATTTTTATAAAGTAAACAAATTTTGGATTAAACAAACGTTTCTGCTAAACAGCTTTATGAAATTGGCCCCAGGCCTGCCAAATTGCTTCGTCGAACGAAGGGAGCATTCTCATTACAAATTTTCTTCATTGAATGAAGCTATTTGCTTCATTGAATGAAGCGATTCTAATCATCGTCGAATGAAGAGGCGTGCGTTCACATCAGGAAAACTCTTCATCAAATCATCGTTAAATAATCGTCGAACGAAGCGATTTCTCTAGTGAGAACAGGGTCATAGTCGCTAGTCTGAGTAACTAGGACGCCTAAAAATATCGTTATTTTTTTCATGGGGACGTGATGTGCGATATTGTAGGGGCCAAGGGAATCTTAAAAAGTATATTAATTCCCAGCTCTCACATGCCCCAAATAAGCAACAGTTTTCACTCTCAAAATGGCACGACACAACATAACATCTGATAAACAAATGGGTATTGAGGTTTGATTTCTACAAAATTTCAATTGGAGGGGCACCACGGCCAACATTCTAATGCGCACTGGTTATTGGTGTAGGCATGCCTCGTGAAATTTGGCCTCAAAGTGTGTATCTTGATAGGGCATCAGGGCCAACTCAGCATTGCATAAGGCCATTGACCTCGATGGCCTTGGTTAATGTCAATGCCTGGATTGGTTGCATTTTTTTCAATTGCTAATTTTCGTTTCTTATTATGTATTCACAGATTGGAGATTGGGCCCACAGACTGTGGAGCTTGATATTACACACTACAAAAATGGACGTGTTGCCATGGATACTGAAAACACAGGAGAGGTAAGTTTTTGGCCATCATTTCAATTTTATTACAGTGGAAATTCGCTATAATGAACACCATAAAGAACATTCTGCTACAGTGAACATCACTCACGGCTCCCAACTATTGTAGTATTTTAAATATTCCATTTGTTCGCATCAAACACCACCAAAACAAACGCTTGTTATGGTTCAGATACGATGCTCGTTTATGGTGACTTTCCACTGTTGTAAAACTTGTCTAGCTTCCGCTTATAGGCATGCATGGGTGGGGGCTTCCTCAAAGATGATATAGCAGCAAAAGTGCAAGATAGCGCACCCGTGCAAGATAGCGCACCCATGCGAAATCAATTCAATAAAGTGAAGTATGTAGAGGCACCATTTTAGTAAACAAACTAGACGCGCCTTGTGTCTGTTTGACATGCCTCTCGTGGTGTAATCTGTGTTGTGGCGAATAGTAACAGCAGCTTCCGCACCCAGGATTCAAACCCGAGACCTCTGACACACCGGGCAGATGCTCTACCAGCTGAGCTATAAGGCACAGTGGTATACTCCCTCAGGTTTCCCCCCAAGACCTCTGACACACCGGACAGATGCTCTACCAGCTGAGCTATAAGGCACAGTGGTATACTCCCTCAGGTTTCCCCCCAAGACGCCTGACACACCGGGCAGATGCTCTACCAGCTGAGCTATGAGGCACACTGGTATACTCCCTCAGGTTTCCCCCAAGACGCCTAACACACCGGGCAGATGCTCTACCAGCTGAGCTATGAGGCACAGTGGTATACTCCCTCAGGTTTTGCCCAAGACGCCTGACACACCGGGCAAATGCTCTATCAGCTGAGTTACGAGGCACAGTGGTATACTCCCTCAGGTTTTCCCAAAAACGCCTGACACACCGGGCAGATGCTCTACCAGCTGAGCTATAAGGCACAGTGGTATACTCCCTCAGGTTTCCCCCCAAGACGTCTGACATATCGAGCAGATGCTCTACCAGCTGAGCTATGAGGCACAGTGGTATACTCCCTCAGGTTTTGCCCAAGACGCCTGACACACCGGACAGATGCTCTACCAGCTGAGTCACGAAACCTTACTCACTGCGTTAAGCCCACTTGTGCAACTTTTTATTGCATAAGCTGCTCAACACTTCTGCGATTTATAATGCATAGTTCCGATTTTGCCCAGTTAACCCCGCCCCCTGGGATATTGTTGCTATGGCTCACACGCTATCGTCAAAATGGCGACACACAACGCACAAAGCAATGGGACTTTTAACGGAAAGCACAAATTCATTGGAGAAAACTCAAAGGTATTCATGTTTCAGGGTCGACAGTTATCTTTAATAGATCACACCGAGTATATTATCTTAGAACACACCGAGTAAAGGGCCAGTAATACAGGGATGTCATATCATGACATACGTGCTTTCGTACAGAACAATGAAACGACCGGCCTTGAAACCAACAATTCACCCGGAACATCGCATACAACACTGTACAAATTTTATGGGGCAGAACATTGCGTGATGTTGTTGCAAACATTGCACTTTGACCTATGTGATCTCTGCTAGCTCTGTTGTGATTGGTCGGCGGGTTCGGTTGATTGACAGGTCGGAACTATGCATTACACGCAAACTATGGGGCCTACCGGTATGCCATTTTCAAAAGTTGTCAAAGCTACGCACTTTTTCGTGAAATTGATTGCAGGACGAGTTTCATTTTTGGGAGTGACACAATGTCTCTAGTCGTCTGGGGCTGGTGCAAGGTTTGGCCACATTTAGGATGTATTCACACTGCTTTTTCATGCATAATTTTTGATGCGCGTCGCTTGGAGAAAAAGTGATGTGGATGGAGTTTGGAGTAAAATGATGCACAATCACAAAAACACTTTCTGTCCAAGTTCATTCTGTGGTTTTCTCTATATTTTTACTCCAAATTCCCTCCACATCACTTTTTTCTCAAATTGATGCACATCAAATTTATGCCCGAAGTCTCAGTCTGAATCGACTCTTAGGAATAAATGCATAGTTCCGACCTGTCAATCAACTGAACCCGCCGACCAATCACAACGGGGCTAGCAGACAGCGCCCACATAGGTCAAAGTGCATTGCCTTACAAACTAACATCACACGATGTTCTGCCCATAAGTTGTATGTTCGGGGTGAATTTTTGGTTTCAAGGCCGGGCAATTCGCTGTTCAAAGGTAAGAAAGCGTATTGTTATGAATATGACATCTCTGTATCACTGGCCTTTTACTAAGTGCGTGCTACGGTACAGTAACTGTCGACCCTAAAACACGAATACCTTTGAGCTTTCTGTTGAAAGTCCCATTGGTTTGTGCAGTGTGTGTGGACATTTTGACGATAGCGTGTGAGGCATAGCAACAATATCCAAGGGGGCGGGGTTAATTGGGCAATCTCGGAACTATGCATTACTGACATGTTGGTGTCTTATCTCTAATCAAAATGTCCTGTCAAATTAAAGTGGTTAAAAAACTAAATTTTCTACTAATTGGCATTTAACTTTGATAGTTTGTGTAATATTCAATTGTTTGTATTCAAATTTATGCAAATACTGCTCAATTTACAAGTTACTGCATCATTAATTAATACTGACATCTAAAAGCACTATTCTTGCCTAATAACCAAAATTATGCAAATCTGCTGCTTATTTACACGTCACTGAGCGCTGCATGCTAAATTTACTCTTTTGCCCTTTCTCATGTTTATTCATGAATGGTGTTTCCCTGAAGCCAAGTTCCAGTTTTGTTTTTTAGAAGTCACATACTGGCCATGGTTTCAGCATGATGTTACCCAGAATGCCCCAATATTTTCTCATGTTTATTCATGAATGGTGTTTCCCTGAAGCCAAGTTCCAGTTTTGTTTTTTAGAAGTCACATACTGGCCATGGTTTCATCATGATGTTACCCAGAATGCCCCAATATTTTCTCATGAATGGTGTTTCCCTGAAGCTGAGTTCCAGTTTTATTTTTTAGAAGTCACATAATGGCCATGGTTTCATCATGATGCTACCCAGAATGCCCCAATATTTTCTCATGTTTTTCATGAATGGTGTTTCCCTGAAGCTGAGTTACAGTTTTGATTTTTAGAAGTCACATAATGGCCATGGTTTCATCATGATGTTACCCAGAATGCCCCAATACCATACATTGAATGAAATGAGTTAACACTGACATTGGGTGTACTTTCCTTACCTTAATCAAAATCTTAATAAAAAAATAAATTGCTCATTCATACTTGTATTACTGCAACATGTTTTCTCATAAATATATTTGCTTCTGCAAAGGCTTAATTTATTTGTTCTAGATAAAAGTCTTTCACTACCGCATGCCACTCACAGTAGCTTGAGAAATGTTTACTTCCAGCCAGAAAGCTGAAAGAGATAAATACTCCTTTCAAAGACTTTTGCAAAATTTGTTTGGTCGATCATGTCTTTGTTACTGTATTATTAGCATTGTGTGTTATATCATTGGAAAGCCTGTTCATTTCTCTAACAATATGTCCCATTTGTTATAAACATGTATTTGTGCATGGGATGAGCATCATGAAAAATAGTCAATGTTTTCCTTATTCTGTTACGGATAGAAAGTTGATTGTTCTGTTGAACACATGTATTGGCACATTCTGTTAAAGACCCACCCGCATTCACAACAGAGTTGTTGAGCCTTCAAACAAGTGACTGTTACAAATGTGGTGTCATTGTGAAAGGCAATGAATGAGCTTTCTATTGATATGCTACATGATATGAACAGGTCACAAATACTTGAGATATAGGTGATTGAAAACAAATATCCAAACCTTTAAGGAGTAAACTTTACATACTCATGCATTTCATTTGATTTCCTTTTAACAGGACCAGTTTGTGAATCCCCTTGTGTTGCTGCCCATACTTGGCCTCACCTGGACTATTGGACTCCACGTACATGTCTCTCTCCTGTTGGAATTCATTTGCCACCATGACCAGCTTTCAGGTATTGTAATGATCAGCTTGTTACTACTTCTCTAAATTAGGAACAGCTTGGTCTTTCCCAATATAATCTGTCAGCACTTTTGCTCAGTGCTTTCCCAAGAGCTATGTCAATAATTTGCACGTGGGTGGGACTCGAACCCACAACCTTCTGCATTCTAGAGCAGTTGTCAAAGGGCCAATTTGAATCATGGAAAAGTTGGTAACCCACTACTAATCCCTTTTGCCTACTTAATTTATCGGCACTTTATGCTCAGAGCTTTCCCAAGAAATATATGTTAAAAACCTGTGCTTGGGTGGACTTGAACCTGAAGTAGTTGTCTTAACCATTCGACAACTCGGTGTGCAGGGGCCAATTTCATGGCGCTGCTAAGCACAAACATTTTCTTAGCACATGATTTGTTTGCTTAATTTTGCAAAAATGGATTGCCAGCCAAAATCGTAAGTGATGTATATTGAAAGTACTAAATATTTTCAATTACTAAAACATCTTTTGGCCAATTTTACTTAAACTCCATATAAGTTTCAGGCCTGTTGTCTGTTTATTTTTGGATGCCGATTTGGCACCGTCATATTTACACTGAGCAAAAATATAAACGCCCCCATGTAAGTTATTTATGTAACATGAAATTTAATATATTTTGCAACCCCTAAGGCTAATAAAAGTTTCAAAGTGTCACATGGGGCGTGTGGATGAACTAGCTAAAATTTGTTTGGATCAAATCTGCTTTCATAAAATGCATTAAGTACATTCATAGCTCCACACACATTCCACTTGAAAATGGGGATTCATTTATTTTGTTTTACTGTTCAGTGTTGGATATTTGGTTTCAAGTCTCGGCTCTAATTTCTAAGTACTGTAACAGAGTTAAATTATAGATTTTTGATCCCTTTCTTTCAGTCTGCAGCTGCTGTTCATATGCACCAACCATCATCTTAAGATTCGCTGGGAGAAGAATCTGGCCAGTGTTGACCTAAAGTATAGGTAAGTCACAGTCCATTGTTCTGTTCATCTTTGCTGCAAATCCATACCGATGTAGGTTCGTCTTCACCATCCCGATCAACTCTGATTGTGAATGTAGCCTGCAGTGAATGTTGGTAAAACGCGGAACGGAACACACACATTTGTACGACTACACACCGCGTGCGTTCCACCATTCCATGTTTTACCAACATCCGCCTGCAGTTTTTACAGTGACTACACTTTGGGGAAGATTCCACGACACATTCAAGTATTTGCGGAAATGCTTCTCATCTTGTATTTTACTTGCTCCACACTTCACGTTAATTTCTTCAAAAGCATTGTTTATTTGTAAACTCTACCGTGCGTGAGGCAATCCACTATTGTAAACAAAATCAGATGTGAATCTTTATTTGTCAGCATATTTCCAGTCGAACTCAAATTGTAAATTTATTTATGAATTCAGAAACTATCCACATTAAAATTTTCTCTAAACTTGCAGAATTTTCTAATGATATATTTTCTTCATTGTGACAGGTGACACGTGACACATGTTGAAGATATCAAGTGGACAGGTGGACTGAACTTTCTGCTCAACCTACCACAGTTCCCGAATCTAACAGTCAGTTCTCAAGTAATTCAATTAAGTCTCTAAAAATGACTAACAGTTTGTAAACAAACAAACAGTCCTAAATTTGTTCAAGCCTCTCTCCAAAAAATGACTAATAGTTTGTAAACATTGAATCAATTCCTAAGCACACAACTCTTCAGTGTCTCAAAAATGACTATCAGTTTGTAAACAAACCAAAACTTGCTCAATTTATTCTTTCAAAAAAAGACTGTTTGTAAACAAACCAAAACTTGCTCAATTTATTCTTTCAAAAAAAAGACTAACAGTTTATAAACATTGACTTGTACTAAATATTCTTGTCTTATTTAACAACCAATTGTATTTATTTCTCTTGTAGCATTGTTTAATGTACTTTAACAAATATAGTAAGTTTTTTGTAAACAATCTTATTTAAATAGTGTTATATAGTTAAAGTAACTTCCAAAGTCAAAATAAAAGTCACTGACAACAAAAGTTTCATTTGTAAACAAGTCTCATTTTATTCTGTACTCCAATAGGTAAACCAAGTAATATGTTCATTAACTTAATTTATGCAAGGTCCTAATTGCTATTGTCTTTACAGATGGGTTATGGGCCCTCAGCAGGGATTAAAAATCGAACAGGGGTTACCCCCTGTCCAATTTTTCTAATGTATTGAAGTGGAGGTTTCCCTCCTCTACCTGTTAAAGAAAACATTAATAAAAATGGTGTACAAAGAAATGCAATTGAAATGGTTGATTAAACATCCACTGTAAAACAAGAAAATATAATTACAAACAGCTGCAATTTCAAGAAAAAATCAGTAAAAGGCAACATTTGTAACTTGGTAAATCACAATTAAGTCACAGATTGTCAGTAACAACACGACGATAAGCTGAAAATTTACTTTCTCAAGTTTTCCGTCTACATACCCAATTGACAAAACAATTTATTCCCGATTACGACGTACCAAAGACATGATTCTCGAAAAGATTTGACGCGTATTCCGTCTGGAACCGAACTGCTTGCGGCCTCATGAGCTGCCATATCTGAAAAATAATTATAAAAATCAACACATTTTATAATGGCTTTCGTTTCACACCAAAACTGAAAATTTAGTTTGTTAAAATTCTCTTGTTATACAAAAAAAGTGCATTTTAGCTGGAAATCAAGTATAGGTTTTGTTTACATGTGCTATCCCAAAATACATTTTCGAGTTTATGTGATCACTAACTTTGACGAGAAAATTTCCACAATTTTTAGAACTGGAATCTGTTTAGTTTTATTTAAACTTATAGCGTAAAATGTTACAGCACGCAATATCCAGAAAACATTTCATTTTCACAAAAACTCCTAAAATTTTGTTTTTTTGAACCTATATCTGGCTTAATGAAAAAAATTGTAAAGAGCTCCGTACAATAAATGGCAGGAATTTAGTACTCAATCATCACTTTGTACTTAAAGAAAACTTTGACCATCAGAAATTGCATCAGGTGCAGAAATTAAGGGAAAAACCTAAAATTTACCCGAAAAAGAAATTTTACTTGCCCTAAACCGAGTTGGATGTTTCACAGCCCGGGTCAAGTTTTTGCAAATCGGTGGCGGATCTAGGCTCATGGACATTTCAAGCACTACCCAAATAGTGCCGGGATCCACTGCCGATTTCTAGTCATGATCACAAAAAACTCGGCCGAAGCTATGGACAGACACATTTTCCTTAAAAAATTACATTTGTTTAGCCCATCTCATAGGTTTTTTTCGAGAGCTGCCAACCCTCCCAGATTTTGCAACAGATTCTTCGGAAAATGGCTAATTTTGTGAGTCCTGACATGGATAAAAACCCTCCTGGATTGTCAATTAACAACCTTGAGGATTTTTAGATGTGTTTGGAGTCACAGAATGAACCTGTTTTCCCAGATGTCTTCCCTAAATTCCGGGAGTGTTGGCAGCTCTGGTTTTCTACAGGTCTAAGTGATAATTGAGTACTAAATTCTTTCGTCATAAACCAGGTTATTTTAGTTAAACTTTGAAAATGCACACAAATTTGTTTATGGTGTTTAGATGATTGCGCAAAGCACCCAGGAGTAAATGGGTACCAATACCGACAGTGAATGTTGATGCGTTTGCTGGAATAATGGCCGACATAAGTTCATGTTGTAACATGCAATTTGTAATCGGCTGGAAAGAGCATAATGGAATGTCTGTAGCACAAGTTAAAAATAAGGAATTCAACTGACCTCCAATTTTAACCACTCCAGCAAGTAAATTCGGCACATATGCAAAAAGTAAAGTTGGTTTTAACCTTACATGCCAAAAATAAGGGGTTCTGTGCAGTACATTTACCAGCATTTATGAATGAAAATTTCGGCCAGTCACAACATGGAACCTTCCGACTATTTACACAGATGAGTATAGGTCAAGTCTGTACAATGTTCCTATTCATGTAGCCTTTTCGCAAATTCAACTTGATATGCACAGATTTCGTCTTCATGATACGGATAAAAATACAATGCAATTTTCTTTCATTAGCATAGTGCAGGTAATTTGCAGAATGAGTTATAAGTATCATGGCTGAGCAGTTTCGGTCATTCACTCACAAACTTCAGGTGGAAACACCCGAAGGTTGTGGTATTTGTGCCCTTGAGCAAGGCACTTGACCCCAATTGCTCCATCCTGTGGATGGGATGTAAATAAGCCCTAGGTCCAGTGTTGTGTAATGCACCTTAAAGATCCTAGAACATTCTTTTGGAAGAGAAGGGGAATTTTCCCAGTGTCTCTGGCTTAGCCGCCACTCGCCGACCTATACATGTATCAATATTGAGGTGGTTCCCGATAGCTGTAAAATGCATTGAGATCTCAAGAGACATGAAATGCGCTATTATTGAAGGATACCAGAAATTTGTGTACACTGATTTTGCCAGCACTTTCTCAAGCAATGAATTTGCAAAAAGGCCAATATTTTAGTTATTTTAAAACTTAGCTTTAAATTTTTCAAAAATAATCGTTTCCAAAAATGGATTTTTTTTTCATATCCATGTACATTGAACATGGATTTGGATGAATTTATATAATGGCATCGATAGCTTATTCAATTCTAAGATATACTTCCCACTGACACTTACGTCGCAAATGTTGCATTTCTGATATAAATAAATGATAAAATTACTGTATAAAGTAATGCACAAAATTACGTGGCGAGCGGTCTGTGCGTAAGCGCGACAACAGAGGGCGTTGCGTGTGCGCGTGAATGGTTATCTTGTGCACTAACTGAAGGCAATTTTTGAAGAAGAAAACGTGATTTTTCTACAGAAAAGCAACATTTGCGACAAAAGTGCAAGTGGGAAGTATATCTTAAAATTACATTATGTGTTGATTCCAGGAGGTAATTTCCTTAAAATCTTTGTTCAATGTATACGAAAAAAAATACCCAAAAAAATGCAGTTTATGTATGGATAAATTTTTATCTCTCAAGCCAAGTTTCTTAAATGTCACTGGCCACGTATTCCAATTTTGTTTTAGTTTTAATATTTGCCACAGGATTTAAATTTAGAGGTCAGTTTTTCCTTAATAAAATGTACGTGCTCAGGGCCAATTTTACTATGAAATTTTGATATCCAAACAGCCAAGTGTCGTGTACTCAATATCTTGGTTAATTCAAAAGGTTGTAGATGTGCCTTTTGGCAAGGCATTTTACCATAAATTGCCTCTCTCCACACATAAAAATAGGGACCTACTTTGGTAGCGAATGTACTGTTATCATTAACATCAAACTGAGAATTGCCCAGATATTCATGGTAAAATTGGCTCCAAGCACAAACAATATACCTTTAAAGTTACAATAGAGACTATATGATACTTACATTTAAACTGGACCCTTGGCTGGTGATCAAAACCTGAGGAGAAAAGACAAAGTATTGCTGTTAATGAAATAAATAAACGGTTCCCTAAACCCTAACCATGATCGTTCAAAATGGCTTCATTTTGTTGAATTATTGTTTTGTGGTAATTTAATTTAAATTTCCCACTTTCTGTCGCAAATGTTGCATTTCTGAGATAAATCAATGATAAAATTACTGCATAAAGTAATGCACAAAATGACGCGGCGAGCGGTCTGTGCGTAAGCACGACAACAGAGGGCGCTGCAACCGCACGTGAATGGTTATCTTGTGCACTAACTGAAGGCAATTTTTGAAGGAGAAAATGTGATTTTTCTACAGAAAAGGAACATTTGCGACAAAGTATATCTTAAAATTATATTATCTGTTGATTCCACACAATAATTTCCTTAAAATCTTTGTTCAATGTGTAGAGGGCGCTTTAGTAATAAACTGGTACTGCAGAGTATTACTGGGTTCCGATTTGGCTTTATTAAACTGAGTTGGTGGACGGCATGGGCCCAGGCCGGTTGCACGGCAACGAGTAAGCAAGGATTGCCAAAAAGAGGAATAAGAAGGAAAAGACATTCCGTAAGTACATGCGAATAACATTAATAACATGTACATGTACAATATGCAAGATCCAACATGTGTTTGGCTAAATAATACATGTCTGGTAAGTTTAGCCTATAATAATAATATACATGTACTGTGCTCCACACATTGGCAAGTATCAATAATGAAATTTAAATGTGTTAAAAATACCACATTTAACAGGCCAAAATTGTATGACTTCATCATATAAGTTGCGTCACGCTGGTAGGACTGGTGAACAAGTCTAATACCATTGACACACACAGTAATATGCATGTGAACCAATATTTATCAAAATAATACATTCACTGAACAAAATAATTTCTGCTGTAAATCTCTGCACAGTATTCGTGCATGGGCTGGCTCTCCATAAAACCATACACGGTGTTCCAACTGTCAATAGCTCCTGTAATTAAATTGCTAATGACAGTGCTTCATAATTTCGAGCACAACTTTCGAGTGGCTACATTAAAAATCTCTGCAGTGCTGCATAAAATTACATGTACAATTACGGTCACAAAAACACGTATGTACATCTTGTGACCCAATTATAGCCAGTATTAAACAACTGCCAGCCAAAACGAAGATCCAAAATTACTATCACTATTAAGGCAAACTGGCATATATCATGTTACAAAATAAAATGCTCATGAACAGGATTTCCGATTTTAAAATTGACAGTAAAACTCAATTTTAACCGTGATACTGTCTAGTACACACTGGTAGTGAAATAAAAAGATGTTTTACACACAATTACGGCTGACCTGGGACCAATAATCTATTCAAAAGGCGCCACAGCACAACTGTGTATGATCGTTACGAATTATACATTATTCACGAAATAGATGCAATGGATATACACGAAGGCGCCATCTTTACCGATATTAACGATGCAAAAATCCCCTGTAATACACACTTTCTTTGTTGGAAAAGTTCTCTAAATTACTTAAACATTAACACAAGGTATATTATCGGCCAAATAAAATGTGGATCGGCCGGTATTCAATGAAAATATGGAATGTTTACCTGAGTTGGTGGACGGCATGGGCCCAGGCCGGTTGCACGGCAACGAGTAAGCAAGGATTGCCACCCGTCGCCGCGTGGTGGCGCTAGACCCAGCCGTCGGTCTCAACTCTGCTCCGGAGAGTCAAAGCGGTACTCAAAAGGGGGAACCCCTACAAATGTATACGAAAAAAATACCAGATTAAATAAGAGAATTCTAGGTATAAAAGAGTTGAGAAGTTGATCAGAATTATTTTGTTTTTTAAATGACTTGAGTGTAAATTTGATGGAAGAACCCAACATTTTGAGTGGGAAAAAATTTACGATTGTGGGGAAATGTTCAGCCTGTTTTATATGTTTTGCACACAAGGTCTGAAGCCATGATCAACTTCCCAATAAACCCATTCACAGTTATCGACGCCATGTTGTTCACGGGGCAGTTCGAGCACGCGTTGCTGTCTGCGTGCGCTGTGCAGTTGTTACGATCCGCGCACGCACACGGCAATGCGTGTTCGAAGTGCCCCGTGAACAACATGGCATCGATAAACGTGAAAATGTTTATTCTTTACATATATTTTTTGGGGAAATTTCTTTAGGGTTTTAACAGATCTGTAATTTACCTGATCTAAAAAGCTGCCGTCACACGAGTCCATTCTGAAAGACAAAAGAACAACCAGATTAAAAGGATGGTTCAAAGCCCCTTCAAGCAAGGAATCACAAACCAAGTTTCCCCTTCAAACTCGCAACAAAAATCTTTCATGAAATCCTGAAGAGTTAACGTATTTCAAAGCACGAATTTGGCGCGCGCGCATTGCTGACGACCCCGCCCCCTCCAAGGAAGGAATCTCAAAACAAGTCTTCTTTTCCCAAATTCACCCATTTTACTCGACCCACAAATCCCATGCACAAATCCCACAGAAGTAGGTAAAAGACCTAGCCCAGGTTGGACTCCGTACCGCATACTACCGTACATGGGGATATTACTACTCGTAATGCAATGAAGACGACGTCCAACCTGGGCTAGTAAAAGACCCAGAACAAAATTTAATCTCTACCATTCTCACAGCATGAAAACCTTCACAATTGTCGAATATTAATATCCTCGAGTCATGATATTTCACACACATAAGCCTTTATCACTGTTTTGACCACAATAAAGCAGCCAAAAAGAACTTTTTGGCTCCTTTGTCAGATTCCTTATGTCCAACCCTACCTAGTAAAAGTACCTGTGAGTCAAATTTCAAGAAAGAGCAACGTCGCCGTACGACGCCAGCTTTGTTTTTGCAAACGCATGCAAAAGTAAACTTGCTAAAGTTACGTCATGTAAATTGGCGCAGACTAGTCACATGTCACACTACGGTGTCCCAGTTGTGCCCAGAATCTGGAAATTAAGCTTCTAGAAGAAGTGCTTTCTAAAACTATGATCCAGTACGTTATATAAGGACATAATTGAAAGATAATTTGAGTTTTGGAGATGATTCAGTCATATACACATAAACCATTAGTATTACCAAAACCAGCAGTGAAGTTGACTGAAGAAGGTCGGAATGGGCTCAGGTCCGCTATATATTGCCGTTGATTTCATTTTATTATGAAGCCTTCTGTTTCTTTGTTTTTATCATGTTTCATTATCTGTTTGTATTCTCTAGGTCTGTCGTCTTCCTGGTGGGTTGAGATGTGCCTTGTACTATAGCTCAGCTGGTAGAGCATCTGCCCGGTGAGTCACAAGTCTCGGGTTCGAATCCCGATAAGGCCCTTACGATTTTTCTCTCATCCCAGTGGAAGACTCAACTCAGTGAGGTCACGCATAAAATAAAACTGCGCGCCATGCACGATAGGCGCTATGTGGGCCTGTTGCGGTAGTACTATTTACCGGAAAACACCGGAAAACACCAGAAAACACCGGAAAACATACTAAATACCGGAAAACATACTAAATACCGGAAAACACCGGAAAACAGTATTTTATGGTGTTTTCTGCAGGTAGTGGGGGTGGTGTTATTAAGTGCTTTCGGGTGTTTTCCGGTATTTAGTGTGTTTTCCGGTATTTAGTATGTTTTCCGGTGTTTTCCGGTATTTAGTGTGTTTTCCGGTGTTTTCCGGTATTTAGTGTGTTTTCCGGTATTTAGTATGTTTTCCGGTGTTTTTCGGTGTTTTCCGGTATTTAGTGTTTTCCGGTATTTAGTATGTTTTCCGGTGTTTTCCGGTGTTTTCCGGTATATAGTATCACCCGCCTGTTGTTACATCATGCCTCTGACATGGCTGCCGGCCGATGTAAAGCGTCTGTAGGCTCGTGTGTACAGTAATATCAACGTCTTGGCCGGAGACTAGCCTGTAGTCGGTGCCCCATTTCTCAGAGGCTGGTAGCCAGTGTTCTCCGGAGAGGTACGTACAATGTCATGTACACCAATGTACGTACGTACGATCACGAGAGCTGACGAGTCGCGTTTTGTGCATGCAGTCTAATAAAAGTCTAGTAAATTCTCGATTTTC
The DNA here is from genome assembly GCA_037783545.1 of Henricia sp. BOLD:AAB3569. Lineage (NCBI taxonomy): Eukaryota > Metazoa > Echinodermata > Asteroidea > Spinulosida > Echinasteridae > Henricia > Henricia sp. BOLD:AAB3569. The sequence continues at coordinate 1,372,754 of JBBELK010000099.1, read as the reverse complement.
TAACCAAAATGGATGCCGATGGTTTGCCATTAGTTGGTCCAGGGGTGGATCTTACAAGGGTAATACTAATACGTTTTTGCTATCCTAACGACGTTCAGATTGCCGCGTTTTGTTTTAATTTTTCAACATGATCAAAGAACTAAAGAAGGGGGCGTGTCCACTAACTGAGCATGCTGGGGGTGGGGCTGGGGCAGGCTTACAAGAAAAGAATTCTGTTTACCGGTCCCCACTTATTATTAATGACTTAATAACCACCAAAACGTGTAAATATTTTAAAGGGAAGTGATTTTACTTTTTAGGAGTGCAAAACTTTTTCTGCCCTGTTCCATAAAAAGGTCTATTGTCGATCGGTTGATTTCAACAGGTGGCGCCCTGCGCTGAGGCATGCTGGGTAAAGAAAGGGAGCATATCGCGCGCGTACGGTATGCTGTTCCCTTTGCCTACCCATAATGCTTTGCGCTATTTTGGGATCGCAATCAGCAATAGAACTTATAGATTTAAACTATTAAATTTCAACAAGACAGTTTATCAATATTACTAAGGCCAATGAAATTATATGACTAGTTTCTCGTCAGCGCCCGCATGTGATATTGACCCCGCACCCAAAAATTTCATTATTCCAAAAATTTCATTATTTTGCAAATAAAATTGGCGAAATCTGACACAAACTACTCCCAAGCGAAGTTTCTGTTTCGGTTGCGCAGTCAGTGTTGTGCAGCTAGCTTAAGCTTCGCAAAATGTATCACAGAATGCAGTAAACCAACCGTACAGCATATCAGCGCTTCCCCAGCACCCAGTATGGGTGGTGGGTACCAGCGAAAACCGTTCGTTGCAGGTCGAGTTCGGGCGGCCTGTTCTTAACTCGTTCTCGACGGATACGTGGTGTGTGATCCTGTTCCTAGTGCAGTGTTTTCGGGTCGCGTTCGCGCCATGCGTGCCAAGATCAGACCGCCCGAATTCGACATACGATAATTTGTGACCTCGTTTCCAGATCGCGTTATATGCACGGCCTTTGTACACGGAACTGGGGTTGTATATTTTTGCCGTGGTCACGAGGTTGGTAGATCGATTGTTTTCTGGCGCGCATTCAAATGCAGATTTGTGTGTCTTTTGCAGTTTTGTGTGGATTTTTCCCGCTATGAATATGTTTTCCCTGGCGGTTTATCATGAAGACAGGTGTGTGGTTAAATGGAAGATTGTGGACATCGGGGATGTGAGCGATTCATGAACTGAAGGCCGGTTTGATCGATGGCATTGACGAAGCAACGGAGTGGTTTCGCAATCGCAACTGTGCATTGGTTGACACTATACAGGGACAGCAGCGTCCATGGATTTTGGAACACGTGCAGCTAGAGAAGGTTTTTGTAGGTGGGAACTGTACCGATCTTATGGAACGCACACCCTCTTTGGGGGCCCTAAAGGCCTGCCATATTAAAATGTATTGCTCTTTCAAAACTCCTTTGTCATTTCCCATGATTTTTGCCATCTCAAGTTCTTCCTTCAAACACAAGCTACATGTATAACTCCATGCAACTGATACTGGCACTATTAACTTTCTGGGCGACTTTTAGAGCCTAAATCAGTTTCAAAATAGCAGTTAGTGTATGTATAACCATGGTAACGGGTTACATTTTTCATTGATAAGAAATAATGAATAATGAATAATGAAAAAAAAACCTCATCAAAATTTGAAAAGTGGTTGACGAGAAACTAGTAATCTAATTTCATTGGCCTAATGTGAACTTTTTGTTCCTGTTTTTAAAAGTTTTCCAATTATGTAATCCGTCTTTAAATGCCGCACAGCTTGCAAATCTCTTTCCCCAACGATATATGATGAGTACATTACCATGATTACCATGTGATCTAATATTTATAAACTAACCAGTCTTTATTGTAATTTTTCCACAAGGTTGGTGCTATACATCCCAAGCGTATGTTGGCCTTTCTCAACCACTTTGTCACACACACAAGTCGATTTCTCAACAAGTTTTCATGCGTCTGTGAACAGGTACCGTAAGCTCGTATGTCGGGATTCCTTACTCAACATTTAAATATTCACACATTGCCCTTATTACTTTTGGGGTACATTTATCAAAATATGAAGTAACTACATTATACCATTGAGGAATGATTATACTATTTTCTTCATTCATTCAATGAACTGAAAAAGTTTATTAGAACAATCTAGGCCTATAATGTTATTTCTTTCCATATTTCAGCATGTATTTCAGCATGTCTTTCCATATTTCAGCAACCTATTGCATGTATTAGACATTTAAACAAGATAATAATACATGTTGCAAGTTTAAACAGCACATAACCATTCTGTTATAACTGTTTACTTCCTCCATGTTTACTTGAAAACCAAAAACTTACTGACATTTTTTGATATTTACTGATTCTTTCTTGTTTCTGCTATTTTGTTTTCGTCAAGAAATTATCTGATTTGAATACGCGAATACAGAGGTTAGAGGTCACCATGAACATTTTTGAAGCTAAGGTGAGAACAAAAAGTAAAGATATTTTCATCGTGTGCCTGGCAGAAGTGCAAGTAACTGGTAAGAGTTGGGAAGTTGATTTTTTTAAAGATTTTTTTTCTTTAAAATGACTCATCTGGCATTGGAATGTGCAGATTTGATGGAAAAACCCAAAATTTTGATTAAAAAAAAATTGAAGATTTTGTGAGAAAACAACTTGAAATTATTCAGCCTGTCTCGTATGTTTTTACGCCCTTCTGCCAGGCACTGATTTTGGGAACCATAGCGCTTATATGCCTCTACTGCCAGGCACACGCCGTTTTGTCAAGGATTAACTGTACAAGTTTACAGTATCCCGGCTTTTTTGAAAATTTTAGGTAAAGTCGTTTCATATGTCTTCGAAGCTTTTATAATGTTGATAAATTTCTGACGGAGAATGTCAGTAAAACAGTAGGCCTAATATTTTTTTTAAAGATATAAAAATGGAAAGAACCAAAAATTATGGTAAAACGTATACGTCAAACTGTGCCCCCATGTCAAACTTATTACACCCAGGGGGGTTTCCACATTAGACCACATAAAACTGCAGTGAATTATGGCTAGTCTCTAGTAGTTTTTAGACCGTTCGGAACCTTCCAGCTGGACGGTTTTGAACAGTCTAACTGTTGGCAAGAGTAGGAGGGTTAGTCAACTCATTGTATTGGGTAGATGGAACCACCTCTATATTCCATTTAAATTATTTTGTTTTTCCAGAAGAAATTTTTATTTATTTATTTATTTATTTATTAACCACATCCAACAGCGGAAGAACCGCCAATTACAGGAATGGGATCAATTAACATAGATATTCGATCAACTTCTAAGTTAAATTAGAAACTGCCAGAGACACCGGGGAATCCCTCCCCTTGCTCTTCACGAAAGAATGCTCTGGGATCTTTAGAGTGCCTTACCGAAACCTAACACACTGGACCAACGGCTTTACATCCCTTCCGAAGGACGGAACAAGTGGTGGAACATTGCAAATTTTGTATAATGGGCTTTAAGAGAGTGTCTTACTGTGTGTGTGTGTTAACAGCTGGCATCCATACCAGGCCTTGAAGATGTGACCGTAGCTACAGATCCCACCCCTGGACCAACCCCAGAGTCACAGGCACCTGTCGTGTCTAATCTGCCTGCCTTACCCCCTTCAGAATCACAGGTAATGTCATGTTACTCCCAAGTCCCAAATACAAAAACAGACCCAACAATATTATAAGACTTGCTAATAAGTTAGAGCTGTATTGCTGGGGTATTCCTAACTTATAGTTGGAGAAGCCTTTAGAATAAGTTGAAACCGAACTGCTGTATTATGAAAATACACTACTCACAATAAGTTAGGGATATTGGTGTGGTTAAATTTTGGATTTTGTTTTCTTCAAATTACTGTTTTCACTTATTCCTGTGACAAGGTGTGTCTGTCATGCATACACAATTGTCCAAATATATATACAAAATCATTTATTGCAAGCATAATGCATACCCTCAATAAAATATCTGTGTACACCCCACAATATCCCTAACTTATTGTGAGTAGAGACACTTAATCTCAATTGCCTCGTCAACCCAAGCAATATTCGGGGAGCTTTTAGGGGGAATGCCACAATCTAACTGCCATGCAGCCACCTAGTTGAAGTGAAATGGTTCTGGCGATTTCCTAATGGCAGCGGTAATAATGGCAACAGCACTAGGAATACCCTGTAGGGTAGACATGTGCGCAATACAAGAGTCCACCATCAGTTATGAAAATAAAGGGTAGGTCAATCTGGCCTTGATTTTTTTTGTCTGAATTTCAAAGGGCACTGAGGTCAACTAGAGGTGCCCCATGACCAACTTCGTGCCAAATGTGTTCTGGTTATTAGTGTATTGATTGCTTTCCATGACGTAGAACATCCGGGAATGTTTTGGTGTCACCGGTCACGCGCATACATGCGCGCGCCAATAGACTCGCACGAAAATGCCGCACGCGCGCATTGCGATATGTTTAAATGATTGAGCATGTAGTCGGCTTGTAAAAACTATAAGTGTTTTTACTTGATTTTTAGCCTGAAGAAATACATTTTATTTTTATCGATACAAAAAACAGCCATGGCGCAACAACATAAAGCAAGGTTAAGCAACAGAGGTAAGCGCAACGAATTCGCTTGGAAGGCGTGACGTCACCGGAAAGCAATCGATACAACACTCGTGAAATTTAAGAGGATGGGGCATGTTGGCCAAGTGTATATCCTGAAGGGGCATGTAGGAGTCCATTGGCCTTGGTGGTCTTGGGTAATTTTGAGGCCTGCGCATGAACGGGATAAAGTTCATTTTTTATCGTAACTTGACAGGATCTTCCAGCCGTGGAGGCCCCGCCTGAAGCCCCACCCACTATGACCGTCTCCCTGGACCCACGCTACATGAAGTATTTCAAAATGATCAATATGGTGAGTACGTTTGTTTCTATTGAGCATTTGAAATTTACTGGTAAACCCATTTACCACTCTATCCGGAAATTAGCCGAGCTTGCTGGCCTTCTATCACGTTTTGTGAATTTGCCGGATAGAGGTCATATTCAGGGGTCATGCACAGGCATTTGATCAGTCATTGTGCGGTCACATGTTTACGTTTTCTCCCCTGTATGCGCACTTGGTGAGAACGGTGTGCGTTTCTATTGGCGCTTACCAGATAAATTCCCCGGCATTTTCCTTCTCAGGGAAAATTCTCCCTGCTATTTACCGGAACATAGCAGATAAGACCAGCAGCCGATTTCACGAAAAATTGCTTAGCTTGCGCAACTTTTGAAAATGGCATAAGTCCATAGGCTTGCGTGTAATTATCACAGAAATGTTGCGCAGCTTATGCAATAAAAAGTTGCACAAGCGGGCTTATGCAGTGCGTAAAGATTTCTTATTCCAGGAATCTGTACAAAGTTTCATCTTGCAAATGATACAGTAGGCCTTTAATTTATGCCATAAAATGTTAACATTTTAGGAAAGGATTCCGTTTACTGATTGCCACAATGAATAACCACCAAAAAGCGTTTTAAAGGAAATTGAATTTAGAAGAGACAAACATTCAACAATTTCCTTGAAAATATCTTAAATTTTCTGCCATGTCTCATGGACTTTCCACACGGCATCTCATTGCCAACCAGTGAATGGAATTCATGCCAAATTTTAACAACATAATGCCTATATTTTTGCTGTTTTTAGGGTGTGCCAGTTGGTGCCTTGAGGCAAAAACTACTTCTGGACGGCTTGAACCCTGACCTACTCGAGTAAGTTCTTAGCATAAAAAAAGGTTCTTTTCTTTTTGGTGAGCTGTGAGGCAGAGGCGAGCCTGTGTAATACCAATTTCCGCCCGTCTGTCTGCTTGTCAGTCTCGGCGTTAACTGGTTATATATTTCTGCTTGATTTTTTTCCCCATTTTCAGCACCCCCAATGCACCAGCACCCCCGGCTGCTCAGGCTGACTCCGATTCGTCCTTTGAAGGTAGCAGCGAAGAGGAACAAGAACAAGAAGAATTCAGTGATTAAACCAATGTCAGTCACTTCAGTCAAAAATGTCTACGCCCAAATCCCACGTACAAAGCAAAAAAGAAACGACAATGGTTAACTCTGTTGATAAAGGAAAATATGATAACCATGCTGCCCTCTTTTAAATATTATTTCATAAAACCTTGTGATTATATGCATACCGTTTGGGCAATGTGACTGTATAACAATTGATAGCTTTACAGTGACGTCACGCCTTCCTCCATTTTGGGTATCATGACCCACATGGCCCGAGTACTAACCACCAAAAAAAGCAAGAAAACCGCATTGGTTGCACTTACCTCTGTTGCTTAACTTTGCTTTATTGCACCACAGCTGTTGTATCAAAAAATTAAAACTGTCTTTCTTCAGGCTAAATCGTGTTCAAGTAAAAACACTTAAGTTTTTTTTACAAGCCGAGTACATGCTAAATAATTTGAACGTATCGCAACGCACGCGTGTGGGTATTTTGTACGTATGTTCGTGTGCGTACACGCGTGGCCAGTGACACCCAAACATTCCCGGTTGTTGTACGTGGTGGAAAGCTATAAATTAAACTTGCATAGGAGACCTTGCAACAAAGAACATTTTATTCCATAATGAAAATAAAATTCAGCTTCATGAGCTTATTATGAAAGCAAATCAAGCCACACTGGGGAATTTTTGGGGTTTTTTTTCAGAAGAGTAATTATTGCTAGAATTTCACATATTGTACATAAAGGAATGCATGTTCTGGCTAATAAGATATCAAATTTTCTAATCTGCATAAATGTTGCAAATACGGTTTCATTGTGCGATATCCTGGTATACAGTACATACATAGAATGATACTGCCTTTTATAGAGGCTGTATCACAGTTTGTGGATGCGCCAAATTCTTTGGATTTTCACGGGTAAAATTTTCTAGCAGGATCTCGCCTCCCCCCCGTGCAGTCGTAGTACATCGTACATTTCGTGTTTGCCTCGACCCTCTCTCCTGGCTTGGGAAGTTGTCTCTCAGGCAGAGGCTTTTTGGGGGCTTGCCATCTGGTCTCGAAGGGGCATGCATGAAGCTGGCATGCGATGTGCTCTCGCACTTCTTACATTTTACACTTGTGTTGCAGTCTTTGATTATGTGGGTCTTTCCACACTTGTAGCAAAGGCCCTTTTGTTTGCAGAATTCTCTTCATTCTGAAATGTGGTGGCCTGACTGATCGTGGAAGATGCACTTGGGTGTGTCCGTTATTGTGGTTGCTGAACCCTTTGTAGCCATCACCCGTAAGGGTGGGCTGCGTGAATGAGCGCTTGAATTTTCCCTGTGCGGTCCTCGTTCGATGGATAGAGTTCTGGATCATTGAACATCCGTGCCTTTGTCATAATGAACTCTGTGAATACTTGGAACGGTGGGTAGATCTCGCCTTCTAGTTTGTGTCGATTTACTTTCTTTCGCCATTCGTTGTGAATTGGAAGAGGGAGTTTCTCGAGGATAGGCTGGAGGATGTGGGGATAATTAAGCACTTCGAGGTTAGGGAGGTCGTCCATCTGGACGGCGAGTCTGTGCATAAGTCAGCAAACTCTAACGATTGATGTCGGAGGTAATTTTGGGTTTGCTGCCGAATCGTTCTTCCAGTTCACTCCAGGCCTGGTTGTAGGCTACTTCAGGATTACTGACAAAACGGTGACGGAATCTGTCTACGAGTCACTTCACCTCTCCTTTTGTGTACTTAGCTAAAAATGCCAACTTCTGGGTGGCTGGGATTCTCGCCTGGGCAATCATGGTCTCGAAAGAGGCACGCCATGGGTGGAACATTATTGGATCACCCCTGTAGACCTCTGGCTCGTGGAACGGTTGTCGCCGTCGTGCCAGGGTATCGCTGACTTCTCGTGTGAGATACATCATTGCGCTCTCTGGGTCTCCGTCGTTCTGTCTCATTTGACTTGGGAGTGGGGGTGGTAGGACATTCTCTGTTGGAACGAAGGCAGGGGCCATGACTCGCAGTGGGCTCATTACTGGAGGTTCGGTGTCACTTCCCATCTTCGTTTGGAATTCTGATGCATGGTCGTTAGGCGATGTGGTGTACGTCTCCCTCCTTTCTTCCTGTTCCACTTGTGTGATAGCGTCTGCCCGAGCCTTTTCGACGCCAGCGGCCTGTTTTACTAGAAGGACTTGTAGCTTTGCTTCAGCATCAGCCTGTCTCTTCTGCTGTTCCATGTCATACATGGCCTGCTGGATTCTCAGTTCGGCCTCGCGTTTGGTTTGTTGAACGCGAGCAGCTTCTTCGGCCTTCAGCTCTGAAGTGTGTTTTGCGATCATCTCTTCGTGGGCTGCCTTTTCCTTAGCAGCGGCGACACTGGCCATAGCCTGTGCCTTAGCACCGAGGAGAGAAGACTTTGACGCGTGTGAGGAACCCAAGAACCCTTTACTCGTTGCTGAGACTCTTGTGCGTCGCGATGAAGTGGACATAGTATACCCTTTCAGTGACTTGGGCAAGGATGTTGGCGTAGCTGCTTCTCTCCAGGTAAATGGTCTTGGCTTGCATAGCACTGTCTTCATGGGTTTTGTCCATGTCGTACAGCTCTTTCCACCTCTCAGAATATGCCAGTAGTGTATCTTTAGCTTTGGATAGGAATTCTCTTGTTTTGGGCACACTCAGTTGGGATGGAAGATCTTCCGTCGCTTGACTTGTCGTCTGCCATGTTCGATGGAGTTCATTTTCGGCCTGCTGAATTAGGTTGTCAAGCGCCTTGGGAGTGGGTCGCCGTTGTCTCTCCGAACGTCTTGTTTCGGTTTCACTATCTGGGTTTTCTTCTTCTGGAGCAACTTCCAGAGTTGGTTGAGATGGTTCGTCGCACATGGTTCGGTTGTTTCACAGTCAATTCACTGTACTGGTTTCAGTTCTAAACGTAGCCTCAGGGAGACAGTAGCTTAGTTTCTCACCAGTGGTGTCAACCACGCATCACAAAAAAATGGCCAACGGTCGGGACTTCAGTATCCAAACTTTAATGAACGCGGTGAACTGTATAAGAGAAACAATACACTACAAAACTTTTGTTACACAACGCCATTGGTTCGTGCATGTAAATGTACATCGTGTACGTGCTGCATGCAGAATTCAACTACATAGTGCATCGTGTTGCGCGCCTTCGTTCGATTTCGCATCGCGCACACACTTAGTGTCTGGACAAAATCGGTACAGTGGCAGCTACTGTGTCTTTCCATCGACAGAAGATGTGCTGTAAAATTGCTGTCGGGACCAAATAAGCATACCAGTTTTAGTGGAAATCAAGGTTGAACAAATTGCTGTATCCAACCATGTCATTTCTGACTTTCTGTTATGTTTTGTCGGGTTTTTTGATGGGATGAAAATGCTCTTTCGAATGACAGCCACGCACCCGGTGATATTGATGTTTGACGGCTTAAAATAACGGCAAACAGTGCCTTGAGCACCCTGCAGGGTGGATATGTGCGCTTTACAAATATTATTAAACAGTGCCATTTCGAATAAAAAGTAATGCATCAGACCAACCTAAATATTGACTAGTACATCATTGCCAGAATTTCTAAAGAATTGTAAGGGATGGCCAAGATTGAATAGGATATGCAAAACCAGAGTGACAAAACATGAAAAAGTTACCCAACTTTTTCGTTTTGCTGCACAGCCCCCATTAAGTTCAACAATTTTTTTTGTCAGAAATACAAACTGTTTTATGCACTTTCAACAGAGAAAACAATGAAGTCCTATGTGACAAAGCATAATAATAAAGCCAAGATTGAATTCAAGAATCAGGTTTTGAAAAAAAAAATTATATTGTGCTTAACAGGTTTGCATGTTTCAATATATGTGCAAAGTACAACTTGTTTAAAAAAAAATTTAATTCTTATTTTGTATTAAGTTTTAGCCAAATCTTTACCAAAAGCAATCTGTTTTGTTGATCCCATAAGCAGATATTTTGTCCTCAATAGTAAAAATGTCATTTTATCCTTTATAATGCAGATACTGCTTTTGTATCTTTCAGATTGTTATGTGAGATATGTACATAAGTAATTCCAGATTGTATGTTTATTAAACCATGTAAATGAGGTTTTCCTTTCCGATTTTATTGGTGGAATCTAAATCATGCGATGCTTAAAGGAACAACACTTGCAAAGGGTTGCCTAACTCTGTACGCTTCAAGTAAGTCGCCATCTTTTGCAGTTCAGCGCTCACACTTGAGAGGGCGCGAGTCAGGACACAACAGATTTTTACATACTTCACGGCGTATGGGAGTCGGGAAACAAGGCATCAATCTTGACGTCATCCCTTTCAAAATTTCAAATATGGCACAGCACATAGTTGCAGAGTTTTTCATTAAGGTTTATGCACTGGGCAATACATCAGTAATATCCCGTGCTTGGAGACGGTTACTGTTGCTTTACTATCTTTAGCAAACTGCCTGTGAAGTTAACACATTTCGCTTTGCTTACTGCTATGAAATTGATATTCATTTATACAGTTTCCCTATTGGCTGAAAACACGTCACGGGCCAGTCTTAAACGGACGATAAAGACTGGCTAGTCCGGTTTTAAAAACTTTCTAGTGTTGGCCGTGGTTCCATACGTTGCGCGTATGGAACACACATGCCCAAAAGTGTGACAATAATTAAGTTTACCCATGCCTTGTGCATGCACGTATAATGCACGTGCAATCGAACAAAAACAACCTTTTGTGCAGTGCTTCAAATAAACACGACGTGTCTATGACGACGATAGTGGGCTAACAAAATGTCGAAAAAGCGAAGATTACTGTCAAAGAATTTCGATGAGTTTTACCGATTTACACAAAAAGGTATTGTGGCTCAGACCATTATCAGCATCCAGGCTCCTAGCTAGTTTTAAATGTACGGATTTAAATGTAGTTTTAAACGTACAGTTTATTCCCTATTCATAAATACCTTAGACAGTTTACGCATCCCTATTGGCTGAAAGCACGTCACGTGGCCAGTTTTAAACGGGTGATAATGACCGGCCGGCTCGCGTTTGTGCCCGCACCCTAGTCGGCACGTATAGTACACGCACACAGAAACTGCACGCTCCCGAAAGCAAAATGTGCACTGTAACAAAATCTACCCGGTCGTGTGCGTGCGCGTACAAGCCTGCATTACGCGTAACATGCGATCGAACAAACAATGCGATAAGGGTGAGTTTTACTGATTTACACAAAAAAGGTATTTATGAGCCTGGCGTCTCAGGCCGTTAGCAGCGTCCAGGCCCCCAGCCGGTTTGAAATATATACAGCTCAAGACCAGCCAAACCCACTTTTATTTCCTAATTAAAAAAAATTAAAAAAAGGATTCAAAAGCCAATCATACTTTTTCCAATGACTAATTTATTGTACAACTTCACAAAAATAAGGGAATGAAACCAATTTTAAAATACTATTTAACAAAATTCAAAATTTGGGGCATTCAAAATTGTCCTAATTGATATAATCATACATCATGTCTCTTTGATTTGATATTACCATGTGTCCGTAAAAGATTCAGTAATTTTGAAAAACTTCCAGTAACAAAGTTTCATTTGACATTTTCACTCCTTGTGACTTGATAAGAACTTCAGTAAACAACCGAATTAAAACTTCATAAAAGCGTTATAAAAACTGATGCACCAACACATTTTTTCAAGCCCTGTGACACCGCCTACTTGCTTATGCAACGGATCATGTTAAATGAAATTTTGATGTCATTTTTTTGCTTAACAAAAGTCATGCAATAGCCACCACGCCTTCAATAAGCCCTGGTTAAGCTGCCCTCAGGTCGACGTTGCGACGACACAGAACAGTTGGCACTGGCTTTTTAGGACCGAGCTACGCCCGTCGGCGAATATTTTGTGACCTGTATGTAGTTCCGACAGCATTATAACAATCGGCATCAGGCAGCGCTAAAAAAAAATCAAGTCGCAAGAGTAGAACATGTTCACCTTTTGTGACGTGTGATGCAGATCGTCACAGTCAAGTTCGACATGGAAGAAAACAAGATGCGCACGTGACGCACACATGGCACGTGCATTCCATTTTTCTTCAGCCAATCAGCGTGTGGAAAAATCATGACATCACATCAAATCGTGCGCGACATGAGCACAGTTGCAATTGTTTTCTGTCGAGTTGCCGCTTGTTCAGCGATACTCACACGATTTGTTCAGTTTTGTGACCCGAGTGTTACTTTTTAGCTTGATGCCGAGTGTTCCGTCGCGGTGCAAGATAATCGCGGGTCGACCCGAGGACAGCTTTACTGCAGGTGGCTATGGCTATCGTTTTTCTGTAGTTGGCTGCAGTGGACATTGATGGTCGGTGCAATGTGCATTTTCCTCGTTGAAAAAAATACCAAATTGTACACAGGGTACCAAACATGGTTCTGCAAATATCTATTTCCCCCTTTTTATGGAGAAATTTCAAGTTTCTACCTAACACGTTTCTGTTGTCGGCTGCGGTAGATATCATTCGCTGGCGCACTGCGCATTTCTTCGTCGTCGTCTGAATCGTTGTTTTTGTCGCCCGTTCGTTTGCGTTTGCCACTCCCTTCTTCGTCATCTCTCATCTCACCGTTAATGGCTACGTTCTCAACTTTGGCTAAAATGACAAATCATAAACATCCTTGAATCTATAAATGAATATATGCTACCCCCCAAAATGGGCCAAAATATTTTCCGTTCTCGTGAAGACTACATAGACAGATTAATTACGTGTACTTTAATTAAAATAGTTTATGCATACTGCTCACAAAAAAAAATTAAGGCAAAAAATTTCCAAAATTCTTTTGGCCTGGGAAAGATTTACAATTAGCCTTTTGTGTGTTTTGCATGAATAGCATGTGGTGTACCGATGTGCTTCCTTTCCCGTGCACACTTAATATCCACTTGACCAGGCTAAATGTTTGTTGCTATGTGGTGCATGCGGCAGGTTTAAAGTACAGGTTCACCGTAAGAGGGAATGACATAAAGCAAAAAGACTGTTGGTCGGTAGGCAATGGCATGCACCACTTAGAAACAACAGCACAGTATGTGACTTTCTAAACTGATCCTCCATTTGAAATAGAAGATTTTGGGGCGCCAGCCATTATGGGAATGTTACATGCAAAAGGCTAATGGCCCGTGTTCATGAACGCGTGAGGGCGCTCAAACTAGGTGATTTGGGGGAAAATAGCCATAGCCAACAGTGGAAAATGGGGGGAATACGTCCATACATGGAAAAAAAAGTCGCGTACGCGGAGCGCAAGCCCATTACACGCGCATGCACAGATATATCCATTAAAAGTAAACGTTTGGAAGGTGTGCGCCAAAGCATGTTTCGTGTTCAAACATAACGAGCGATGGCCGCTGGCCACTTGACAGTGCCCTAACGCGTTCAGGAATACGGCCTATTGCACTGTGGCAGACAAAACCTCCTTAAGCATTATATTTTATCCTGCTCAATTCTGTCTTGTGTGTATTGTCAACTTACGTTCTGGAAGTTTGCATTCTGCAAGAAGCTTCATGAGGCTGTCAACTTTGACAAATGGACCCTGTGAACGAAGAGCACAAACTCAGGATTCAGGGAAACATAGATTCTTTGAGACATCCTGTATTATCAAGTTTTACTGGTAAAAGCACAACCTGTCAATTTTTCTGTGACGTACCTGAAAGCACGATGGCGGTGGTAAACGTGACACGACATGTGCAGCTGCTAATGGTAAAGGGAAAATACCGCCAGGGACAGGATGCGCGCCGAGTGCTGTTGGAAGGGAAAAAAAAAACACCAAAAAACCATGACGTAGTCAGTAAAAATCAGACAGAAACGGGCAGAGGTCAGATTTCAGCTGCCATATTTGAAATGACAGCCAAAGTTTAAGACGGATTACATGACTGAAAAACTTTTAAAAGCATTACATAACTAAAGAACAATTTTGGGTAACTGCAAATGTTGTATTTGGGCTTTAACCTAAAGCGATTTTTCTCTATTTGCAACTACATACGAGCTTGTGATCTCGGTGTGAATGGCAACATCTGCGCTAAATCCGGTGAGGGGAACTCCGTCTTTTTAGATTCTGCAGTTTCCTCCTCCTTGGTCTCCATAGGTTGCCCCGTCTCTTTGGAGGTGGAGAGATTGTGGACTGCCTGTTGTGTGACGGTTCGTTGGGTCAAGTCCTGGGGGATGCAAAAAGAAAACGGGGTGAAACGTTTGGTTGATAAAAGAAGTTCTACTTGTGTTCTTACCAACTTTCCTTTTGTAGTGCAGGGTGTCCATAAAAAATGAAACCCATCTTTAAATGCAAATTATCAGAAATCTGTGTAATATTTAAAAAAGAGGTGTGTATCACTATGAACAACTAACAATGGAAACTGGGCACAAACCATTGTTAGTAACAATGGTTTGTGTCCACTTTCCACTGTTAGTTGCTCATAGTGTATGTAGGGTAAAGTCCTGACTGTCTTCTGTCCAATAGTACCAGGGTCATTATGTAACTGTCATGCATGACCGAGCAAACATGGCCATTATAAAAGGTGTTGAAATCATCACTGTGACAAGTTAAACCATCTTAAATCTTCTTTTGCTGTTACATAATGTTTGATGGTAGGAACTGCATTGGTTGGACTGCGGTACCGGCCGTTTTTAGCGGTATCGCCTGCACTAAGTGAGCTGTTCTCAAATGGTACCGCAGCGGTACCACTGTCGGTACCGAATTTACCGAAAAGTACAGAATTTGTTACATAATGCCTTATAGTACGGCCCTTTACCAAATATTGTTATTTCCCACCAAAGACTAAATGTGTACATGTGAGGGTAGTGAAGATGTAAGTACCCCTTAAATGCATAAATGGCAGCCATGAGGCTGCATGCTCCCCCAGGGAGTTAAGAAGGTTCACAACCATTTTTACACTGGTCCCGAGCTCGGGATCAAGATTGATCCCCCGACAAGAATGCGTCAGTATTAACCTCAATGATCCTGAGTGCCGCGTTTACATTCTGTGGTTGATCTCGAGCACAGTGCCAGAAGTTGCAGTCAACAGTCATGCTCTATGTGTGTATGTACTGGTCAATGTGTGCATGGGTTGTGCAAGTACAGTCACTATGAGCAACTAACAATGGAAATTGGGCACAAACCATTGTTATTAACAATGGTCTGTGCCAAATTTCCATTGTTAGTTGCTCATAGTGAGTGTACAAGCAAGGCCACTTAAATTTCGCGGGCTTTTTCCCCGCTACGGCTGAGGAGCAGATGCAGCAGGGTGCGGTAAAGATTAATTGCTTATCTAACCGCAAACTGATCCTGAGCTCGGGATCGAACCCTCCACCAACGCGAGACCAACATCTCAGGGTCTGATCCTGGGCCAATTTGCTCCCGAGAGCGTCTACACTCAGTTTGTGATCCGGGGCTGATCCCGAGGTCGGGATCAAGTGTAAACAGGGTTAAACAGAGTGATAGTACAGTGGATTAGTGTTGTTGCAATAAAAGAACTTACTTTGTATCCGATTGCCTTGAGTTCAGCGTGGGTACATGGATAGAGATCCATATAACGGTAGCGATCCACAAGCAGGCTGGACTCACGGTCCTTGAATTCCTTTCAAAATGATTATTTTAGGAGAGAAAAAGAATATAATTAATTTGCCAAATCCAATAAATAAAACAGGTCAATAGAAAAAGTACTGTATTACAATACCACTTCACAAAAGGTATGGTGTACACTGGTTCAAAATATTCAGAGATATGGTTAATTTAAGTCATTTGACATTTAATTTGACATTTAATTTGACATTTAATTTGACATTTAATTTGACACTTCATTTGACACTTCATTAGACACTTCATTAGACACTTCATTTGACACTTCATTTGACACTTCATTTGACACTTCATGTTATTTTGAAACATGTTATTTTACGACCCTGGTTCGAATCCTGTCCAGGTCAGTATGTGGATTGGGTTCTCAGTCCTTGCTTGATTCTGTATTTTTCCCCCACATGTTTGTGCGTAGGTTTTTTCCTCCCACCTTTAAAACTGAGCATTTCTTCCTGTTCTCTTACATTTTTTGGCCATGCTCAAGAACCTCCAAAGTGGCTATAGGGCAATGATGGCTTTTTTTTGTTGGCTAATCTCAGGAAAATCAATTCTTTTTAATAGATCTACAAAAAAATGAAGCAATGAGGACTATGGTTTTTTTTTCTGCTGTCTGCAAAACAACTTGAAAACAGCAGTTGAAACATAATAAAATAATGAATGCAACATCTGGTATGGTGCCTGATCTTCATTCAAATGAAACGACCAAACTTGGGATGAGAGAAAAATCATAAGGGCCTTATCGGGATTCGAACCCGAGACCTCTGATGCTCTACCAGCTGAGCTATAAGGAAAAGTTGGTATACTCCCTCAGGTTTTCCCAAACTTACCTCCTTAAAGAGAGCTAGCCGTCTCTTCTCCACCTTGACAATGCTTGTCAAGTCTCCACATGCGGATTCAAAGTCCTCAAATCGCAGCCATACCTCACTGTATGAATTCAAATTCACACAGAAAATACAGGATTAAAAGGAGATAATATTCTGACCGAAATATCAAGGAGGTTAAGAGAAACATGTTTCATTGGTCTGTAGTAGGCTTAAAGTCGACTCCGATTCCCAAAACAAATCGCGATTCCATTCGGAATCGATTCCATTTTTCGCGGGAAAACCTTAAATATACTGAGCTCCCGACCTCCGAGTCGTCGGGACAACAGGGAGACATGCGCAGTTGCGCGTACTCATTCATGACTCGCAAAAATGGCTGGCGCGTCGTAGAATAATTCTGGAAATTTGGGTTGATATTTTGAATGTTCAAGCTTCCACATCAAAACCAAACGTTGTAAATATTTTCATGACTTATTTTCACGTTGTAAATATTTTCATGACTTATTTTCATCAGATATCTGTGATTTATTTTGTAGAAAACCAAGATTTTATTAGCGGGGATGTAATTTCTAATGACCGTGGTGCACCAGGGATCCCGATAACGCTTTTGAGCGCGATTGTGTGTACGCATGTCTGTGACGTAACGTTCCCAACACCTGGGAGCACCAGGGACGAGCGCTCGAAAGCAGGCTTAGATGTACTGTGCAGTCAGTCAAAATTGACAGCTTTCCATACTTACCCTGACTTTTCTACTGGTAGTGACCCTGCTGTAAGGACACGCTCAAACAGCACTCGTGTGTTGTTATCCTCTGTTTCCAAATAAATACAAAAGAAAAAAAATGCATAAATGACCAACTGAACTAAACAAAAATTAAATTTAAAACTTGCAATAAAAATCTGTTAGCTGGTGATATTTTAAGTACTAAAGTGTGACATCAGATGCCAGGGTAACTGGGTCTAAACATTTGCTGGTAATTTTAAACTTCCATTGCTAAACCACAGAAAAATAGTTCACTGGTTTCAGTGTAGACCCAGTAAACTTGGCAACACATAAAGAGTGATGTCTTTACTATAGTACTCCATTCACCAAGCTTTCCCCCTGAAAAACAGTCAAATGGTTGTGCTGATAAAAACTATTATTTTTTTGGCAATAATCAATAGTTTAATAGACCGATCCAGTAAGCTCCTCCCATTTTGGAATTGACTAATCACAGCCTCAGGTTCAGGTAGCCAAAAAGTAGATCGCCATTTTGGCTACCCCAGTCCTCAAATTTGTGTGCGCAGAGCTACGGCGAAATGCAGCACGAGTGACGCAAATATCATTTTTATCAGCGCAGAGGACCCTAGCCGGTTTAAAACGGATTGTATAAGACTATCCAAACCTACTTTTAATCCCTTCATAAATGTGTTTTTGTATAAATCGGTAAAACTCACCAAAATTAGCTTGTCGTTTTGCTATGTTGTGCATTCACTGCGTTCTAGATGTGTCGAGATGTTTTTGTTCGATCGCGTGCATTTCGCATAATGCAGGCGTGTTGTACGTGCACACACACGACCGGATACTTAAGTACACATTTTGCTTTCGAGCGTGCAGTTTTTGTGTTCGTGTGCATGTTTCAATACGCGCTGACCAGGGCGCAGACGCTGAAGCACGGCGCAGACGCTGAAGCACGGCGCAGCCACGCGACTCTAGTCTACTGCACATGTGTGTGGCATGTTGCTAGGCAATTTCTAAATGGGCGGAGCTTACTGGATCGGTCTATTGGTAATCCAGTTGCAGTATACACATGACTGCAACTGCTATTAAATACAGTAAGCTACTTGTCAGCTTGATTGCAGGAGAAAAGCTAAGAAACGAACCACTGAGATGTGACAGGTAGTCTATGTAGGCCAAGATGTACTCGGGTATATCGCCATACTTCTTTAGACCCAGTTCAAATATCTTGAATGCAACTTGCTGGTCCTGAAACGTGAAGGGAAAAAAGAAGAAAACATTTATTAAAAAAAAGGAAAAAAAAGTTTGATGGTATTATGATAGCAAAGAGCTTAAAGCCACAGAATTTGCAATGTCCAAAAATTTTAATCAGCCATTTGACCAGAAAAATCCTCACTCATATGAAAGATAGAAGTGGTTCTAACTGTCTAATGCAATGATTCTGCCTGAGATGATATATTTTCATATTAAAACGATGACTGAAGATGAATTTATGTAAATGTGTGTGCACGCACTTTTTTTTACAAGGGTGCCACCATGTGACCCAAACTAGGCCCCTGGCTGCTGTCAGGGGCGGATCCAGGGGTGCGCGTGGGGGTCCGCACGCACGCATATAGGAAACACTGTGTCCCTTTTTTATGGAATTTCAGCCGTACATTGAAGGCAAACAAAGTTTGAACACTTCAAATTTGTGATGGCAACAAATTCAATAATGGAGGTTCCACCAATACAAGAGGTTTTTGGGGTGGATTCACATCCTTTTTGTGCTCAATATCGATGCACGTCACGTTGAGAAAAAGCGGTCTGGAGGGAATTTGGAGTGAAATGACGCACTGAAAATCACAATCACAAAAATACTTTCCACCCAAGATGATTCTGTGGTTTTCAGTATGTCATTTTACTTCAAATTCCCTGCACACCGCTTTTCAAAGTGACGCGCGTTGTATTTAAGTGCAAAAAAGCCGAGTGTGAATCCACCCTTAGGCATTATACCTTGCTGCAGTAGTACTCCATAAGAGCGGCTGCAATGAAGACATGATATCGCACTCTGGCGTCTTCTCTGGCCTTCTTGAAGATTCCACGAGCCGCTTTGATTCCTTCAGCTCTCCTGGTAAACTTCATGTATTGGACGTACACCTGCAATCAGGATTGAAAGGCTAATCATACAGGATGGGGGGATGGGGATTGATGGGAGGGGGGAATGGGGAGCGGGGGAACATGGCCCAGAAAAATGTTTTGTGCCTCCCCTCCAGGTGCACCGCTCCCCACAAAAAAATCCTGATACATTTTGTTTGTATTGTCCTGAAAAAAACAAGGAGAGATTAAAGAAAAAGATTTTTGAAAACGATATACCTAGCTGTAACTGACTGTATGTCTGCTCAGTGCTGTATGCCCCGATTATACATGCATGTATGCACGTGGTAGAATGGGAAGAGGACACCGTACCTTTACGACTGGCTAGAGACCAGGGTCGTATTTCATAAAGCCCACTTGGAAACATTCCTAAATAAACATTCTTAACTCATGTTTTTAAAGATAGGAAAAATTAGATTTTATTGTTCCAAAATCCACTTAAGAATGTTTTTAACTTTTGTGAAATAGGACCCTGGACACTGATAATGGCCCGAGCTGAATACCTGCTTAGACAATAACATTTATAAATCTGTCTTGCTGCTTACCAAAGATGGGTCGATATCTTCAATGGCTAGAAGCCTCTTGTAGATGTTGTGAACCTTTTCGTATTTCATTCGACCCTGGGAAAAACATAATGAGAAGACACCAATTAACTTTTCATACAGTCATTAGAAAGATTGATTCTTCTGAATCAAACACTCAGTTTTTACACCCAAGTAAAATTTGTTAGCTACTGCCTGGGGCCAATTTCATGGCGCTGCTAAGCACAAAAATTTGCTTAGCACAGAATTTCTTTGCTTTATAAAATGGATTACAGGCCAAAATTATAGGCCAACTTGTGTTCTTCGCAAGAGTAGGAGAATACCCTTCAATACACATCACTTACGATTTTGGCTGGCAATCCATTTTTGCAAAATAAAGCAAACAAATCCTGTGCTAAGCAAATTTTTGTGCTTAGCAGCGCCATGAAATTGGCCCCTGATGTCAAAAAGAAAAACATATGTCCTACTTTCGATCCTAAATAACTTTGTCATTTGCCGATGGATTTAAACCAAAACTTCAGAATAGTTGTCCCACTATTTGTAACCCTTTTTGGGCCTAAGTTATCTCTTTAGAACAACTTAAAGATAGTATACATGATTGGTAAACTGTTACAAATAGTTTTATCCCCCTGTGTGATTGAAGATATGCATGATTAAAACCAACCTGAGAAAAAACCAGCTCCGTACTTCGTCTAACTTTTGAGAAAACAGTCAAAAAAGGGTTTGCAGCCATTTTGCCCCAAAACCACTTCGCCCTGAAACACGGTCTGTGCACGAAGTGGTTTTGGGGCGAAGTGACATTTGGGCGATGTAGTGTTTGGACGAAGTAATTTGGGGCAAAATAGCACTCGGGCGAAGTGATTTAGGGTGAAATGGCACTTGGGCGAAATGGTTTTGGGGCGAATTGAATTTTCGTCTCATGAGTCGAAAACTAATTGTTTTACTCATTTGTCAAAGACTATAGCACTTCAGACAAAACCATTTCAGGGGAAGTTTTCTACGGTCATCATGTTTATATTGTGTAAGTTAGGCGTAAATCTGTGAACATTTCTGATTTTCGAGATTACCAATGATGTATACTGCCTTTAAACTTATTTCTTTTATTTTGAGAACAGACAACGGTATTTTCTGGAAAATATGGTCTGTGTTGCCAAAATGCCACCTTTACCGTGGAAAGACTCTTATATAAATTCCACCCTCGGCCATTTATTTTGGTGCATTAGTCTGGTGCATCATACTATCAAATTACTAATTAGTATTGGGTGGGGGCAGGGGAGCATACCTCTTCAAAGTCAGCATAGGCGAAGTATATGAGCATGCTTTTCTTCATGAGTGTCTGAATGGCTCTCTCGTAAATGGCTGCCGCTTCGTCGCTGAATACCTTGGCATTGTTCATGTCCTGCAGTAGATCAAACATGGCAACACTTTGGACGGCATTTTAAAAAAAATATGTACAACTTTTAAATTCTTCTAAACTCCTCAACAAAAGTTCGGAAAGTCAAGCTTGACGACGATTTCTCTCTTGTTGCAAAATAATTTTGCTTTAATTTTATATCATTGGAAAGCCCTGTTATTCTTCTTTACGATGATGTGTCATTTGTTATGATTAAGCAATTGGGGGATGTGCAGCACAACTGAATACGGGGGCGGGTGTAAAGTGAAATGTCACAAAATGCATTGCTATTGTCAAAAAGTGCATTGACACATTCCCATCCTCCAAGCAAAAGGGAATGCACTGCATGACAATAGCAGTGAATTTTGTGACATTTCACTTTCCACCCACCCCTGTATTCCGCTATACTGCACATCCCCCAATTGATTAATCATAACAAATAACACATCACTGTAAAGAGGAATAACAGGGCTTTCCAATGATACAAAATTCAAGGGAAATGATTTAGTAACAAGAGAGAAATCATCAGTCAAACTTGACTTTCCTAACTTTTTTTGAGGAGTTTGATTGTGACACACTCTATGATAATGAGTCACAGTCTGGGCTGAATTTTGCAAAATCAATGGCAGATCCAGGTTGATTAAAACACAAAAATACAATGGAAATTCTGTGCAGTAACCAGAATTTCTACCAGAGTAGAACCAAAAATATCTATTGTGTGTTCGTATTTTAATGAGCCTGCATCCGTCGCTCATTAATAATTATGGTCGCAAAAACTCGGCCCAGGCTGTGTGAAAAGCGACTTATGTTTTATCCCCCTGTGTGATTGAAGATATTCATGATAAAAAAACTACCTAAGCAAAAACCAGCTCTGTACGTCGTAACATTTTTGAGAAAACAGTCAAAAAATGGTTTACAGTCATTTCGCCTCAAAACCACTTCGTCCTGAACCACGGCCTGTGCACAAAGTTGTTTTGGCATGTTTGGGGTAAAGTAGCCTTTGGGCGATGTAGTGTTTGGACGAAGTGGTTTGGGGGCGAAATGGTTCAGGGCGAAGTGGTTCAGGACGAAGTGGTCGAGGTCGAAATGGTTTTGGGGCGAATTTAATTTACGTCTCGCGAGACGAAAAATTGTTTTGCTCATTTCTCAAAGACTATAACACTTCAGACAAAACCATTTCGGGGGAAGTTTTCTGCCGTCATCATGTTTATATCGTGTAAGTTATGTGTAAATCTGTGAACATTTCCGATTCTTAAATTGGGTTGTTGGGGAAACTGCATTTATATAAGTTCAGTTTTGGGAAGACTTGAGTGAGTATACCACTGTGCCTCATAGCTCAGCTGGTAGAGTATCTGCCCAGTTTGTCAGAGGTCTCGGGTTCGAATCCTGAGGATCTGAGCAGGGTCCGTTGGCTCTGAACAGAGGCAAGTGAAAATTGAGTTGTGTGTAGCCAGGTTTGGTTTTATGAAAAATTTGTGGACAGGCGAGATTTTTGTGTACAGTCAGAAATTCTAGAGATCAAGTACCATTACATACCCCCTTTTCAGCGAAAGACTTGCTGGCATTTTCCAGGCAGAGGGCAGCTTCGTACCAGACATCTGGGTGATGGCCGAGGCACAGCAGACACTGCTCATAGGCAAACATTACTACAAACAAAAATACAAGAAGGAGAGAGATGGAAAAAATGAGTTACTTAGACACTTTCCACATTAGAGAAATCACTTCATTCCAAGAGGATTAGGGTCTTTTTATAGATTAGGGGACCATTTTTTGGTGTCCCCTTACATCTGGGCCCAATTTCATAGAGCTGCTTAAGCACTAGCTGAAAACGTGTGCTTACTGTAGCAGAAAAGTTGTACTAACTTTAAGGCTATTTCACGGCCGCGGCGTGCTTAAGCATGCGCGCGCTTGGAAACCGCCATTGTTGCGTCACTATCTTAAGCAAAATTTGGCTCTGCGGTTAAGGCAAGTTTTCAGTTGCTTACCGTTAACGATGTCTATGAAATAGCCTGACGCTAGGTTAACGGAAAATGGGCCGTTAAACAGCTCTATGAAATTGGGCCCAGACATCTGGGCAATTCCGGAAATTCAAATTTACACTTGTAATGCTTCACGTATTCAAGTTGTTTGATTTTAAACACATGTTCTTTCAAGTATCACTGATGGAAGTGTAATTCCTGAAAAACTGATTGTAATGCCATTCTCAATACAGTGTGGTACATCCAAAAATATCTCGGTTTCGGACGTACTCAATGAGTACGTCCGAAACCGAGGGTTTTGGGGACCCTACACACTTACTGAGAATGGCATTGCAATCAGTTTTTTGCAAATTCAGGACACATTCTTTAAATGCCTCAAAGAGAGAGTCAAAACGTACAATTCATAAAAAAAATGTTTTGAAGGCCATTTTATGATACTTTTGTGGCAAATTGCACATTTGGACCCATTTAGAATCATTGTAGTTAATAATGAAGCATGCATTCACATCTCACTTAACAAAGAACAAACGCAGATTGAATGAAAATTGAATGAAGAGCAGTACATTCTATATCAGGCAACTGTACAAGTGTGTTAATTTATTTCTCATGCACAAATTTAACGGGTCAAAATCCTCTAATTTGTACAACGTTTTTCATAGGGCCAAGGGGTTAGGAGCTTGTTCAGATTTTTTCCAGAAAATGGATTTTATCCAAACCTAATAATCATAAAATACTGTCCATGGAAAGAAAACAGGAAATTTGCAATCCCCAATTTGGATGTGGAAGAAAAACGGTTGCACTGCCTTATGGAACGGATAAATTAGTTTTAAAAACATCAATAGTTTTTTGACGATATTCTTAAAAAAATGTGGATTGCGAGTGTGAAATTTCAGAATGGTTATGAGAAAAATATGACAGATGTTATGGTTTCAACACCCCTGAGAAAAATGGGGGGCGGGGGGTGGGGACACATTCTTTAATTATTTATAAGGCAATTATGATACCATTTCATGACTATTCATGAGCCCATCATGACATCATTTCCAAGCTCTGTTATTGGTCAACTATCCCCATGTGACAACAGTCGTACTTCTCTTTGTCATGAGAGTGTGGTCCTCTGTTCTGGTTGGGTTCGTCTTCTCCCAGTTGATGTATTTTTTCCATAATTCGATCTGTTTCAACTCCTCTTGTGTGCCTGTTGGGGGCACGGCTGGGTTGTTGCGATTTAAACCTTTTGTCATGGCCTCGTACTCCTGCAAATTCAAGAAAAACGGACACCGGAAATTTAACAATCAGGTTTATTAAAAGTGTTGTGAGTTAAGGCCCCAATACATCATTTGCAGTTACCCAAAATTTTACTTCATGAGTTGACAAGAAACATCCGACTAAGTGTTGATAGCAATGGTAACACAATTTTTTTCCCGTGTAAAATGGTACCTTTGTGGAGAAATTGCCAACTGAAGGTGTTTTTTTTTTTAATTGTCTACAATTTTTGTTACCATTCATTCAACACAAAAACCATGCATGGATTTTTCAGTTTTTCTGAAGTATTACTGCATCTATGTGGCTGAAATTTCTAGAAGGCAGTTTATCAACATTATTCTTTAGTTATGCAATGCTGTTGTTCCTGTTTTTAAAAGTTTTCCAATCATGTAAATCTGTCTAAATTAAAGTTGATCAACTTTGATCTCAGTCAAAAAATGGAAGTTGAGAGTTCAGGGGTCGATTTCACAAAGACTTGCGATGCGTCGTACATACATGTATAAGTGCTTAAATCCATTGCAACTCGCCGAACCCTTCCTAAGTTTACTACAGGTTTTGTAGTTGTGTTTCTCAAAACACGTCGCGAGTTGTGGGAAGAACCCAACGTCGTCCCCAGGGTGGTCAGGCCCGATCGTTGAGACTATGGGAATGAGGTAGGGCAGAACCTTTTGCAAAGTTGTGATTACCTATTTGGTAGTCGTAACTTTGCGACGGATCCATCAGTTGTTACGACGTGTCGCAAATAGTTCTTTGTGAAATCAACCCCTTAAAGGACCACAAACAAAGACTGAGATGGCTTAATTCATGTTCAGATTTCTAACCCTCTAATGCACCACATGAACAAGCTTCAGGCTTGTGAAAAGACTAACTTAAAGGTAGAATACATGATTGGTATCTCGAGGAATCACAAATGTTCACAGATTTACACATAACTTACACAATATAAACACGATGATGGTAGAAAACTTCCCCTGAAATGGTTTTGTCTGAAGTACTATAGTCTTCGAGAAATGAGCAAAATAATTATTGTTCGTTTCGCGAGACGTAAATTCATTTCGCCCCAAAACCACCTTGTCATGGACCACTTCGCCCTGAAGCACTTTACCCAAAGGCCATTTCGCCCCCAAACCACTTCGTCCAAACACTACCTCGCCCAAATGCGAAGTGGTTCAGGGCGAAGTGGTTTTGGGGCGAAGTAACTGTAAACCATTTTTTTCTCAAAAGTTAGCCGAAGTACGGAGCTGATTTTTGCTCGAGTTGGTTTTAATCATGCATATCTTCAATCACACAGGGGAATAAAACTATTTGTAACAGTTTACCAATCATGTATACTATCTTTAAATTAAAGGAGAAAATGTGTTTTTATGGGTTTTAAGAAATTAGAATATAGGTTTATGAATTTTGACTTTAAAACTCTGCTGTGACTCTTACCTTGGCAACTCGTCTGGCATTCATGTAGCTGCGACTTCGATCATCAATCATTTTCTTGGCAATGATAGTGTTAATTCCCTGAAAAAAACAAAACAACAACATATGTTCAATCATGTACTATACCTCATAAATACTCACTAGGCAGCCGCGGTATTTCATTGGTCCATTCCAGCAATTCGGCCGTGTGATAGTGTGATATTTAAAAATCAGGGAGGTAATATCACACACTTGGGTCAGAGCCTAGATTTGTCCCAGTAGAGCATGATCTTTTCAATTAAATGTACAAAGGATGCATGCACTAATTACGTGGGTACCCGTGGAGAATAAATGGTGAGCACAGTTGTACCAGTCTATTACAACACAAATCAAAACGACGCCGGGTGGTGCTCGCTTTGCAATATTAGAAATGGAGGAAAAGAAAATAGTGAATACTGTAACGCCGGTATCAATCGGCTAGCAGAGGGCGCCAGCACCATTCCACGATTAGGCCGGCTGACGAGCTGAGGGCGCTAACACGGCGAGCCCCTGCTACCAGGTTGGGACACCCGTTCGCGCAGGAAACGTTTCCTGAGCGCCATTGTTGTTTTGGGATGTTGTTGAAGGAAGAGTGTTGAAATAAACGTGGAGAGTTTTGTGTCTGAATAAGTTTTCCTGTGTGTTCTTTCTTGTGTCGAGTATCAAATAACAAGTAGGATAAATTCTTGTTACAATACTAATGATCCCTCGGTGTTGGACCATGCCAAACTTACATTTTCATATGTGCAGTAGTCTTTCCAGAATATTTCAATGTTGACCATTGGGTTGACGATGCCTCGCTGATACACCCTCCGTACTGCTGTGATGCGTTGGTTCTCTGCATAGGATCCTTTGGCCTCCCTAATTGTAAAACATCGGGGGAATTTTTTTAAACTTATTGTCCCCTCGGGACAGCTAGGGGTGAAAAGAGTACTTGTTTTAGACGATTCACATATTAAATTTTCCTTGGGCTTGTGATTTTATACTCAAATATTATATATGGGTCATTTCATGAAGTTGAGGAACAAAGTGTGACATTTCTTCATTTCCACAAAAATGGTCAATAAGAGAGCAATGAATCACCATTTATATAACGATGTTGCATGATATGGTGGCTTATACTGTTTGGGGGCAATTCGGGAGTCTTCAGTGTTGACAAAGTGCTGCCATTTTGAATTATTTAACAAAGTGGTGGTTGTGGATGTAATTGGGAAACCAATACAGTTCAACTGCTTTCACTCCAACTACAAATTTTTTCATGTTCAATTTGAAATAAACACAGTTCTCAAACTAAACAATCCTTTTTAATATGAATTTGGAGGATTCTAGATTATATTTCTGTGTGATTCAAGAAAATCTGCTAAAAAGCACCAAATGTCACACCTACATTTGAACAAAATTCTATTTAGTTGACATCTAAATTTAAATCCATGAGGATTTTGTTACAAGTAATGAATGTTTTAAATTTCTCTCATCCAACAGCTTGAATTTCTAAATAGTATTGATTCATGGGGTTACCAAGGGCAAAAAAAAAAGTAAAAATGGTTGTGGATGTAACACGGAAACCGTGTTCCTCAACTTGGAATGACTCATGGAATGAACATGGAATGACTTATATACTTAAAATATTGATTCTTGATGAGAACAAACAACTTTTGGATAACAAGGTACTGATAGCCAAATAACTTTAGATACGAATGTGGACAAATGTCCATGAGTTTGGGAAATCTGGATGCAGTGAAAAGCAACTTGACTCCACCGGGATTCGAACTGTGAACCTTCTGCTTAATGTGCAAACGCCCTACCAATTGAGCTATAAAGCCAACTGGTGGTCCCGAATTACGGTACTGCAGTTGTTTCTCACTAATTTGGATTGGCTATCACGTGAGCTTAGCAAGCCCAACAGAGGGATAAACCCTTCAATGCGATAACCACTTAAGATACGTCCCAAACCTCTGCCCGGCTTGCCCCAATTATTAAGTATGAATAAGTGATGTATTTAGAATCACTTTCAAGACTGTTCTGTTTCAGCGATTTCATCCAAGTCTGATAGGCCCTATTTGAAACAAAGTTACTGTACATGTATTAGGACAGCAATGAAATGCGACATTTTCTGTTATCCTGCAGTTAGGGCTCTGAGAAATTAAAACCAATTTTATTGGGTTATTAACATGCTTGCTGATCACTGCATCACTGAATCCGCCTGCACTAGAAGTACGCAGCAGCACAGAAAGGCACATCAGACAAAGTGGCACACCCTGCCTTAGTGGCTCTTACAGAGGGTATTGCTTCCAGTCTTGCCATAAAAAGTGGTCATACATCTTACTGACCAATAAAATGTTTAATTTCTCAGCATTCCCAATCTGTCAGTCAGATTACATGTATTTTCATTTCATTGTGTTAAAGGAGCGTGTCCAGATCACATTTTGAAACTTCACATTTTTCCCATAAGTGTTGAGATTTTTATACCATGTGTCACTTTTTCTCATTAGTACCATTCTGAAATTTTGCATTCTCAATCCGTACATTTTCAAGGATATCGTCAAAAAAGCACCAATGCTTTGTAAACTAATGTATCTGGTTCCATGAAGCAGTGCAGTAATGCATAGTTCCGAACTGTCAATCAACCGAACCCGCCGACCAATCACAACAGAGCTAGCAGATATCACCCACATAGGTCAAAGTGCACCGTCTCACAACAACATCACGCGATGTTCTGCCCCATACAATTTGTACAGTGTTGTATGCGATAATCCGGGTGAATTTTTGGTTTCAAGGCCGGTCGTTTCGTGGTTCAAAGGTACGAAAGCACATATTTCATGATACACACTGTATGACATTCCTGTATTACTGGCCCTTTACTCGGTGTGTTCTAAGATAACTGTCGACCCTGAAACATGAATACCTTTGAGTTTTTTCCAATGAATCTGTGCTTTCTGTTGAAAGTCCCATTGCTTTGTGCGTTGTGTGTCGCCATTTTGACGATAGCGTGTGAGCCATAGCAACAATATCCAAGGGGGGGGGGGGGGGGGGGGGGGTGGGGGGGGGGGGGGTGGGGGGGGGGGGGGGGGGGGGTTAACTGGACAAAATCGGAACTATGCATTATACCAACCTTGTTGCTTGCACATCCAAATTGAAGACAAACAAATTTCCTGTTTTCTTTCCAATCCATTTTCTGAAAAAAATCTGAACACGCTCCTTTAACCTTATTGGAAATTGGAATATAGCCAAAAAACAAATTCTCCCAACTTACGCTCCCTTGAGATACATCACGTAATCTGCCCATAACTGATAGGAGAATATGTCCATGCCCATCTTGTCCAGTGCAAAGTCGTAAGCCTGTGCCATTTTCTCTCGGTAGGATGCCAGACCGCCTTTAGTTTCCTTCACGTATGAAAGGTAGCACTTCCACAAGTCTATGTTCAGCACTTTCATGAGACATCGCTGGAACAACTTGGGGGAAAAGAATACAATTTTCATATTCCTGTTTTGTTCTTGTTAAGGCCAATGAAATTAGATTACTAGTTTCTCGTCAACCATTTATCAAATTTTGGTGATGGATTTTTTTTATTACAACCTTAACACATACACGAACTGCCACTTTAGAAACTGATTATTAAGACTCTAAACTCGCCCAGAAACGGTTTAGTGCCAGTATCAATTATATTGAGTTATACCGGGTAGGTTGTGTTTGAAGGAACAAGTTAAGATGACAAAATCATGGGAAATGACAAAGGAGATGTCTGGTTATAAACACAAAAGCTGCAAAACACAGATCGCGATTGTACAACTGAAATGGAAACATTTCACATGGGAGTAGTTTGCATCTGATTTTTCCCCTTTTGTTAAAAAATAATGAAATTTTGGCATAATGAAATTTTTTGGTGCGGGGTCAAAATCACATGCGGGCGCTGACGAGAAACTAGTAATCTAATTTCATTGGCCTAACAGTCACAGAGTGTTAAGTTAGATCCTAACTACTTTCTGTGTAGAGCTATCTTAATAAAATCCTTTCCCGTTCTAAAATTATCAACATTTTGTGTAATACTGTTTGGAGCATATCACCACAGAAATAAAATAATAAACTACGGAATGCGAGAAAACAGTGCATTCAAGATTTGAAATTTTAGTAAAGAAGATTAGCATTCTGGTAAATTAATTTGCCAGGAAATGTATTATTTCTCTCATTTATTGAAATCAGCAAAAGCTGCGTCACCATTAAACAATATAGAAAATTATTTTCTTTAAAAGTTATTGATAGCTAGGTGGGTCCTTCGAGACTGCACTGCATGTACATGTATAAAAATAATCACCATTTATTTTAAATAGGGGTGTTTTTAAAACTTTTTTAAAGTATGAAAATATACAATTTTTGGACAGCTCATAACCCATATAGTAGTGCTCCAATTTGAATATCGACCACATATTGTTGAGATGAGACATTGGTCTTGTGAATATTTTTAAAAAACAGCTGGGGGAAAAATACTTTATTGTTTGCCGTGTTGCCAGACATTTCCCCATTTTTTTCAAATTTTGAAAATACTGTTACTATAAAGCTGTTCTTTGGTATTAAAGCGAAAAAGTGAAAAAATAGCAAAACTACCGGTAGACCAAAATCGTAAATTGGCTGTTGCCATGGCAACAGAGTAATTTTTACCAAATTTGTTAGTTTGGGCCAAAGGTCCGTAAAATATGAAAGTATGAACAAAAAAAATATTTTTGACAGTGGGCACCCGATTCTCGATATTTACAGTCCCTCACTCTTAAATGGCTGTGCATGTGAACTATTCCCCAAATCAGGGACAAAATGGCCCAAGAATGTTATTTTGAAATGTGAAAGGAATCTAGCCTACATGTAAATGCTGTTTTTTTTTAACTGTTAAGTTCTATTTTGAGGTTTTATTATTTTGAAGTTTTATTATTTTGAAGTTTCTAGATTTTATTTAGAAGTTTTATTTAGAAGTTTTATTTAGATTTTTTGTTTTATAGTGAAGTGTTAGAAAAGGTAAGTTTCTTTTGGAAAACTATAAAACTACAAAAATCAGAATGACTTTTTCAACACCTACGTGTCATATCTTTTTTTAGGTGATAGTTTTCACAATAGTAAAATAACTGTTTGCTGATAAAAACAAATTACACGGTCCTCAGTAGGATTTGATTCCCAATATGCTTCATCAGATGGTAGACTACTAAAGTTGCCATGGTTATTGGGTCTAAATATTCGCTGGTAATCTGAAACGTCCATTGGTATAGCGCAGGGAAACAATTCACTGGTTTTAGTGTAGACCCAAAAACCATGGCAACACACAAAGGGTGACGTTTTCACTTTTGTAGTCTGTACTCATGAAGTTAAAAATTCTCAAAAACTTGAATATAAATCCTGGATGCTTTACTTTTGAACTACTGAAGTACTTGAGTCCAAATTAAAAATTTCAAATTAGCACTGGCAGCCTCGTTTCAGATGCTGAGCCATGGTATTACGTCACGCGTCTTTTCATTTGCAACAAATTTTATCCCAAAAGACTGCACTTAGACCTTCGTTTTCGATGACAATTTGAAATTCCTCTATCTTTTCCTTCTCAAGTACAAGTACCATAAAGTCGCCATTCCAGTACAAGTACTTACATTAAAGGCCCTCTAGATGATCTGTTTTTAAGCGATTATGCGAATAAAACCATTATAAATCAAAAGAAAGACATCAACAAACTCATCCGAAGAAATTTCGGCTGTCAAATGTAGCACGTTAAAAAAAAAACCATGAAAATCCATATGCGTTTTCCTGGTCTTGGCGGGGTGTTTCAAATATTCGATCTCAGTTGATCGGGTACTATGTGGCTTGCGTCATGCACTCTGTGGGGCACATCATATACTGCGTGTGCGCGCGATCCATAAAAATGCATCGCGTTGGAACACGCACACGCAGTAGGCCTACACAGCGCCCATGCATTTTGGACCGCGTAGATGCGAACCAAAAATAAGTAAATCGTTTGCAAACGATCTAAATAATTTCATCTTTACGGATTATTTTCTGGTAAAATTAAATTATTTTGAGCGGAAACCTTTCATTAGGTAGTTGCTATTAATTAAATCTTTACTTTCAGAACTTTTCCCATGTAAACTCGTCGATTACTTTTTGGGATCATTGCAAATGATCCACTGGGCCTTTAACTGAGTGATACTGGAGTATTATTATTGTTATTTATTTAGCCATTCCTGTAATACAGAAAATAGGCAAAAGGAGCAATAAAAGTAACAGTTACTGTGATCCAAGGACCTGCAGCCCCAAATACGAGTTGAGTAATATAGCCCTGCCTAAAGGTTCAATCAAAATTTTGTTACAAGAAAACTAAAATAATTCCGAATGGTTTTGGCTTACCTTTTCCACTTTTTCATAGTTCTTGCTTTTTATCTGTAAGAAAGATGTATTGGGGACACAACTTGGGTTAAACAAACGAGCAGCAATACACAACAATCATTTGAATAGTCAAGTTTATTTCATTATAGTACGGTTCATACAACATATAATTTACTGTGAGTATTCATCCCCGAACGCCATTTTAGACGTTTTAATACGTCTTTTTAAAAAGGTAGCTGTTTGGAAGCAACAACATCAATTACATCTTATCTGCAGTTGTGCGAGTTAACTTTAATTAGACATTTGATTATAACGACCCCCCACTTTCAAGTCTGCAGATTGTTTTCAAACTTTCTTCCTTCACTGCATCAGTATCTCTAAATTTACCTATAATTGTTCCTCAGATAACCCCTCCCAAAATAGAGACAAATCTTCTTTCGCATAATTGTCCAATATACAAACAATGAATGTTTACGAGTTCAATGGTACAAATATTTTGAAAGATGGAATGTTCCATTCAACGAGGCAGAGCCGAGTTGAGTAGAATGAAAATATTCGTTTCATTGAACGAATGAAAAACATTCATTATTTGTTTTATATAACGGCCAAAGAGATCATTGTCATTTGACTAGAGAACATCTGACAGCCTGAGAATATAAAAAAGTACTTAAGACCGTAGTCGCTGACAATCCCTCGCATCACACAATGACCGAATCCGACTCATCTACCACACGTGCGTCATACGCAAACGTGTCTGCGTCAGCTTCGTGCTTACAGTAAAAATCCATGCAGTGCGCGTGCCGTGCAATGGAAACGGGCGCTGTGCAATGGGAAAAAAAATCGTATGGAACAAAAATGGATTGAAAAAAGGATTGTGAAGAAGCATTAAAGGGTTAAATTATTTAACACCGTGTGACCTGTTATCGTCCAATCAAATGACAGGCATCTACTTGGGCGTTATATAATGACAACTAATTCATTCATATAAATTTTAAATATTAACCTATAAAATATTTGTCACCATGTGTTGAATAGAAAAGGGTAGGCTGAAATCAAGACATGTAAGACACCTTTAGGAAAATCACACATCAAAGAAACAAAAACACACCATCATGAAATGCGTCAAATTTATTTGACAAATCCACTTGCTCATTATAACTTATCTGTCATGCCCAACTCTTTCCATAGTATTTATATTTTATCATTTTTTGAGATAAAAGTAATGCTGTTTTTATTTAAAGAGACTGACACCACAGAAGCGGTACATTTCTGTCTTCTACTGGAAACCAATAAAGTGTCATGAAATTAGTGAAATTAGTGAAATTTCTAATAGGTCATCTTCAGAGGTCAGTCTGAGTCACCTTTTTGAAAGGTCGGTCACCTTAAAAGATTGGTCATCTGAAAAGGTCGGTCACTTGCACAAGTCAGTCACCATCACAAGTCGGTCACCATCACAAGTTGGTCACTAGGGAATGGTAATTTTGGGTTAATTCAGAAACCCGTCTGCAATTCTTTCAAGTGTAGTTTAACCGGTTAACATTCAGCCGACACTAAAGATTGTTGCTGGAGTTTATAGATGCATGTGCAATGTATACAATACCCCTAGTCTCCCAAAATAATCATTGAATCTTTATCTGGTCAAAATTTTACAACAACCCCATATAAATTTATTTCAATTAACCCTCTGAAAACTATTGTAAATTCTTTAAAATTAGGTTTCATTTAAACATTCGGCAAAACCGGTTTTTAAAAAAATAATTTCCGGTTAAACGTCTGATCCCTATTGGTCACCCGCATGTCAGTCACCCTGTCCCAAATACTTTGCTTCATACATGTACATGTAGGTATAGACATTATACTACCCTTAATTCAAGTCCAGAGCACAAGCACTCACAAAAAGTACTCGAGTTGTACTAAAGTACCAGTACAGAGCATTTAAATTCAGATAGTTAAGTCGGCCACAGGTTGGCCACAGGTTGGCCACAAGTTGGCCACAAGTTGGCCACAGGTCAGCCACTGGTTTTGTGGCACTGAAATGATGTATTACTTCACAGACAAAAAGGAAGTCAATTTTGCAAAGAAAATCATTTCAACTGCAACCGTACCATAGTGCCAATGCAATGAACTTGACAGAATTTCTGTACGGACCTGTACTTAGGGGTCGTCCATAAAGTATGTATGCACGGATGGGGGGGGGCGGAAGGGGGGAGGGGGGAGGGGGAGGGCGAGGAGGAGGGGGCGAGGGGGAGGGGGGTGGGGGTTGGGGGAGGAGGGTTGTTAGAGTATAGGGGGTGGGGGGAGGGGGGGCGGGGTGGGGAGATTGGGGGGGGGGGGGGGGGGTTTCCAAAAAGTCAGCATTTTTATGAGTACGTACTTTATGGACTGCCCCATATCTGTGTGATCAAAGCATATATGTGCCAACAATTATATGGGTCTGCTGTGTGGGCCAGTTTAAATCCAAAAACACAGAATGATCTCAACCACACCCAACCCCAAAGCCGATTTCACGAAAAATTGAGTAGCTTGCGCAATTTTTGAAAATGGCATAAGCCCCATAGCTTGCGTGTAATTATCAAAGGAATGGTGCACAGCTTACGCAATAAAAAGTTGCACAAACGGGGTTACGCAGTGCGTAAGGATTCGTGAAATCGGCTGCTGGTGTGTTACAGGCCAAGGGTTCCAGCTGTCAGTATCCATTGTAGCCTGATGACAATTTTGTTACAAATTTGGCAAATCAAAATGTATTCAACACTCAAGAAAAATTGAATTTGGCTACGATCTGAAATTAGCAAGCTAGAACCCTGCAGGCCATGGGTTTGATTCCTAGTGCCGATTTTTGATATGAGTTTTCATATTCAGGTGAGGGAATTTGACCTACTGCTGAAAAATCCAGGTTGTCACCCCTGCTAAGCCCCGCCCCCCGCCCCCCATCCCCCAAGAAAAAAAAAATTCTTCAGGTCAAACCTGGCAACCTCAAAATTTCTGTTCCCGCCGCCCTCTCCCCACTCCCCATCCTGACAAAGAATCTTTTTATATGAAAAATAGTCTTTATTGCATCAAAAACATTCAAGCAAATAAAAATTCATGTAATTTTTGGTGCAGCAAGGTCAGCCCTTAACTAGAATAAGTACTGCCGGATGACTAATCCTAAACTGGCAGGCCAGTTCTTGTCAAATAATCTGAGCTGGTTCATGAACTAGGGTGTGAGTTTCCTGCACCAAAAATGACGACTTTTGATTCGCTTGACTGGTTTTTCGCGCAAGAAGATCTGGGGAAACAGATTTTGAAGTTGCTTGGTTTGACCCGGACATTTTTTGGGACACCCTGTATAACCTTTTGTGGACGTTTTCACTTGTTAAATACTTGTTAAAACTTTTTGGAGCATTGTTGCTTTTTAATAGACCGGTTGCGCGATAGATTTGCATAAATCCTAGCGAGTCAAGCACCAGACTATCTGGCACATCGGGTCGTTTCCAGGTGGTGCAAGCTGGTACATAGTAACCGGCGCGAAAGTCTGTGCGGTACCTGGAATACCTTGCACATTACTTAGATGCATTTTTAAGCTGGACCATCCAAAATTACATGTTGAAATGAACATGTTAAAACATATACTCATCGTGAACTTTTGTCAAAATAACGAAATAGAACGTGTTTTTTTAACTTGAAATCGATGTCAACTTCGAAAGCTGGAACGTTTCCAAACTGCAATGATGCATTCAAGAAAGTGGAGAAACGATTTTGGGTTATGTGACTGGTTTGAAGTTGCAGATCAACATGTTCAATCAACATGGTCCAGCTTAGAAATACATAGAGTTATGTGTGAGGTATTCCAAGTACTGCACGATTACCATTACGATTACCAGCGTGCACCACCTGGAAATAGCCCAATTTGCCAGGTATAGCATGGTGCTTGAATCACTCGTACGCGAGTGCCATATAGCGCCAAAGGTAGCATTTACAATGTATGCAAATATAAGGCATGACTGTAGAATTTATGCAAATCTATCATGCAACTGGTCTATTAAGTGGCACATGGTTTACTGAAAGTGTAGCAAAAACTCTGTGGGGTATTAGCCTTTTGCGTGTAACATTTGCATAATGGCCGACGTCCCAAATTCTTCACTTTCAAATGGAGGTGCAGTTTAGAAAGTCACACACTATGCTTTTGTTGCTACGTGGTGCACGCCACTGCCTAGCAATCAACAGTCTGGTTGCTTCATGCCATTCTCTCCCACAGTGGACAGTATTAATTCTTTACTTTACACCTGCAGCATGCACCACATAGCAACAAAAATTTAGTCATGTCAAGTGGATACAAAGTGTGCATGTGAAATAAGTACGTCAATACACCAGATGATATTCATGCGAAACACATAAAAGGCTAATTTCCCGGCCTGTATATGAAATCATAATGCAAACTATGGTTTTCTCAGTGTCTTGGACCCCGTTCTTACTAGAGAAATGGCTTCGTTCGACTATGATTCGACGAAGAGTTTTCCTGATGTGTACGCACACCTTTTCATTCGATGATGATTAGAATCGCTTCATTCAATAAAGCAAATGGCTTCATTCGATGAAGAAATAGCTTCATTCGATGAAGAAATCGCTTCATTCGATGAAGAAATCGCTTCATTCGATGAAGAAATCGCTTCATTCGATGAAGAAATAGCTTCATTCGATGAAGAAATAGCTTCATTCGATGAAGAAATAGCTTCATTCGATGAAGAAATAGCTTCATTCGATGAAGAAATCGCTTCATTCGATGAAGAAATCGCTTCATTCGATAAAGAAATCGCTTCATTCGATGAAGAAATCGCTTCATTCGATGAAGCAATTTTGTAATACGAACGCCCCCTATGTTCAACAAAGCAATTTGGTGGTCTGGTTGCACAAGCGCGTTGTGTGTAAAGCGCCCCGCAAGTGTTTTTGACACACCACTGGAAAACCACACAGCGTGTCTAGACGCGCGACACACATGTACAATCGCCCACAGCTTCATTCGATCTTCGTTAGCGGTTGCTTATGTGTAAGGTACCGCTCTTCGTTCGATCTTCGTTAAGTGATATGACTGCACACTTCATTAACGAACGAAGCGATTTCTCTAGTAAAAACGGGGTCATGCATAGTCAACCATTCCTCAGACATGTCAGAACACATTTATCCTGAAGCAGCCATAGATTGACCTCTCCCTCTGCCCAAATTTGACCTAATGTAACAATTTCAAAACCCCCAAGTCCAAAAGGAAACACCTGTTCAAGACAGATATTCGTGTGAAAACAACTTTAATGTGAAAAATAAACATATCTAAGTTGCAAAAATGTTAGTAAAACTACATTCTGTTAGAAATCCAAATAAAGAACTTTGTGCAATTTTCTGATGATTCATGGCTTTTAGATATTTGATTAAAGGGGAATTACACCCAAGAAACAAAAGACATTGTGCTGAACAAGTGTACATTATTTTTATACAAAGAACAAGGAATTTGACCTACTGAAAACTTTGCAAAGCATGACCATTGCAGCGACATCGTGTAGTATGGACGCCGCCATTTTGTCCGAAAACTGGGAAAAGAACGACGTTTTCGCAGACAACCTTTTAGCAATACACGAAAAGGTTGTCTGCAAAAACATCATTTTTTGTCCAGTTTCCAAACAAAATGGCAGCGACCATGTGAAGTTTGTATCCGAATTTTCGGCGAGTCAAATTTTTTGTTACTTGTATAAAAATTTTGCACAATTGTTTTTCAGGTATAATTCTTTAAAATGTAAACTATATTCCCCTGCTCAATAAATTATGCAACAAATTGTGGATTCTGTGTTCTGCTGTAAAAATTTAAAATCAAGAATATCTATATTTATCAGGAGCACAAATTCCTGTGGAATAAATATTTTGTTAAAATTATTGATAAGAAAATAAGCTTGTAAAATTCTAATAGCCTTAGACAAACTAGATTATGTGTACATTTTCAAAGCCTTATAGGTTATGGATGAAAAACAAAATAGGCAATTTGCACACAAAACACACTTAACCTTTTCAGTAAAATTGTTTACACTAAACGTTTTTTAGGCTACTAATTAAGACTGGGCCTTTAGAGTCCCATTGCGTTATTATACAAAAACATTTCAAAATGAATGTTTGTACTGTTTTTAGATGAACTCATTTTTACCAGGTCTGCTTTAAAAAACAGTAATTGCATAATGCATGCAGCACAAGGGGTCCGAGGTAATCTTAACCAAGAATGAATAAATACAAACCTAATGAGCTACCATTTCAGTTGGTGTACTTTCGTAAGATAAATAAAATAAAGAATTATCACAGAAATTCATGATTGAATAGATACATAGGGCACAACTTGTTACAAAATGCACAGGTTGACTGAAATAACCCGCACAAATTAGGAAAAAAAACCACATTTTTGGTTCACGCGCACACACACACAATTAGTGTAAACACTAGCAATCATTGTTCCTCTATTGTTCGGACATTTTTTTTTCGAACACCTCCATAGGATTTGCACGGGGGAGGAAATCGTGGACTCTGGGGGAATCGTGGACGTATTGTCCCTATTTTGTTCTCCCCCTCCCGTCCACGGTTAGAATACGTATACAAACCCACACACACACACACACAAAATTATGTATAATTGTACACAAGAAATGGAATACTGTGGAAACTGCCGAACAGAAAATTTTTACTTTGGGAAAAAAGTCGAGAATATTGAAACCCACAACCAGGGGGCACCAGAAAAACAAAATTGATATCTTGGCTGCTTTCGAGCGCGGCACCAGGGATCCCTGGTGCTCCATGGTGCTCGCCCGAAAGCGTGTTGGTGCACCAGATGGTGGCACCAACTGCTCCCGACCTCCGAGTCGTCGGGACAACTGGGAGACATGCGCAGTTGCGCGTACTCATGCACGACTCGCAAAAATGGCTGGCGCGTCGTATAATAATTCTGGAAATTTGGGTTGATATTTTGAATGTTCAAGCTTCCACATCGAAACCAAATGTAAATATTTTCGTGATTTATTTTCATCAAATATCTGTGATTTATTTTGTGGAAAACCAAGCTTTTATTAGCGGGGATGTAATTTTTAAAGACTGTGGTGCACCAGGGATCCCAATAACGCTTTTTAGCGCGATCGTGTGTACGCATGTGTGTGACGTAACGTTCCAAACGCCTGGGAGCACCAGGGACGAGCGTTTGAAAGCAGCCAAGGTTGGGGGTGGTTCCGTCGGCCACAAATTAAAAAAAACAAATCCAGTTTTTATGAAAAAAAATTGGATCTTTGGCCTTGGAAAAAAATTAACTAGTCGAAAAAATAATGGGGGTGTTTAAGGCCTTGCTGAAAGAAAATTCAACGAAAAAAAGTGACAAATGAGTAGGAGACCATGTGAGCCAAATGGACAAGTGGCCCAATGCCCCCACATACCAAGGGCTCCAATAAACTCTTCACAAAGGGCATTTTAGGAAGGTGGTTGGTACCAGATATGAGACCTTTTCACTTCAGGGTGCACCCAAGTAAATAGGCAGAGATTCATGCGCTAAGCTCATGAATATTTTGTATGCCCTTAGAGAGAGTTGCGAGCTGAACGAGTGTGGTCTTGTGTAGAATATGGCCATCGTCGCAATGTGGGGTATTTTTATTTATTTATTTATTTATTTATTTATTTACCACATCCAACAGCGGAGAGACCGCCAATTACAGGAATGGGAGCAAGTGTGGTTGAGTGCCTTGCTCAAGGGCACAGGTGCCACAACCCGTCGCGGCCCGGAATCGAACCTACATTCTAGTACTAGCACAGGAACTTAAATTCGACGCACTAGACCGCTTGGCCATAACACCCCATACTATAAACTATTTACCTCCAACTATAAACATTTTAAACAATGTAGCTTCTAAAAGTGGCCCTATTTTGCTCAGTAGCGTATGTGCCTTTGTTCCCAAATGGACGCTGGTTTGTTTAGCAACTTTCACTGTTGCAGGGGTAGTTTTGTTTCAATTAGAAATTAGGGAGTAAAAGTGACGGCTTAAAATTGAACAGAATTGACTTGATGAGACTTCAATGAGTATTTTGGTTGTTGTCCTGAGAAGCCGAGAGAGTTGAGTATTTTTAAATGATTTTTTAAAATTGGGCATTTAGCATTGGTTCCTATGGGAGGATTTTTTAAAAATATTTACATCTTGAAAATTCATACGGGAATTGGTACCTCATGGACTAAATGGCCAAAGTTGCAGCGAGCATCGATTTTGAAAACTAACACTACATTGCGAGTTAAAAAAAACTATACACTTTGGAAATTACGTGTTTTAGTGTACCAATATTTATACGAGATGTTTTAACATGTATTTTGGATAAATTCTCCTGTTTGGTAGGAGTTTAATTAAATTATGTTTCATGCACGACCGCATATGAGGCAAATAAGGGTGTCATGTGTATCACGACTTGCACCAATTCAGTGTGGCTATAGGAAAATGAAAAGGAATTGAACCAGTGCAGAGCTGCCAACCCTCCCGGATTTGGAAACAGATTCTTCGGAAAATGACTAATTTTGTGAGTCCTGACATGGATAAAACCCTCCTGGATTGTCAATTAACAACCTTGGGGATTTTTAGATATGTTTGGAGTCATGGAATGAACTTGTTTTCCCAGATGTCTTCCCCAAAACCTGGGAGGGTTGGCAACTCTGCCAGTGACTTGGTTGTTGTCAAGGATCAACAGAGCCTTTTTGAACATACGACAATGAAACATCTTGTGAGCTATTCTTCATCTTAAAACATGGCTCGTCCTCAGCTCACACCCTGGCAAAGGGCCTACTTGGTAAGCGAATTCCACCGCACACAGAAAGTGCCACGGCTGTGTTCCAAAGTTTTCGCCAGCAATTTCCTAATGCAAGATGTCCAACTCGTGTCACCGTTAACTCAAATGTTGGTCAATACCGAGCCACAGGGACAAGCCAGGGACAAGTAAACAAAGGCAATTTTTGTTTTGGTCTCTTTCTAAAATTCTGATCAGTTGGCTCAAGTCGTGTTCCACCCGACACCCTTATTTGCCTCATGTGCGGTCATGCGTGAAATATGATTTAATTAAACTGCTACCAAAAGACTTGGGAGAACTTATCCAAAACACATGTCAAAACATCCGATACATATATTGGTACACTCAAACAAGTAATTTTAAAATTTTTTTTTTTTTTTTTATAATTTTGGCAGTTATCACAAACAAATTTTCTTTCAAAATCTTAATTCCCTCATAGACCCTCCATCCTCTGTCTTAGCCAATGTATGTACTGCTAAAGTTTGCTCACCCTGGCCCCCAATATCAGTGTCCTTGCCAACCCCACCCCTATAGCTCACCTTTTGGATGCACCCCCTAATAAAGGGAAAAATTTGTTCTAATCCCCTTTCACCCCCAATAAATATTTAAAACCCTTTAAAACACTGATCCAAAAGCACCAAATCGTTTTGGTATTGTCCATCTCGCAGCGACTGGTTTCGGGACATAACGAACATGTTATACGTTCAAAACAAAACCTTAAATTTGCTACATGTGGGCGAGGCTTACTGGATTGTTCTATTTCTACAGAACACGAGTTGGTCATCTATTGTGTCCGACTACAGTGCAAATATCCTTGAGATGTCTAAATATGGCAATGAATTTTTTTTTTGGCAACTACCGGGAACGATTGCATAATCTTCAAACTGACTTTTCATGTTTGTTAGATGGTCAGATGGAAGCATCCTAAAATTAGGTTGAAGTTAGGTTGGAATTTTTAATTTTAGTCCAGCAGAGCTGAATGTACTTTTTCCCACCACTTACATGTACAGTAAACTCTCATTATAACACCCCCTGATATAAAGATCTTCTCGATATAAAGCTCATTTTTATAAGCCCCGGCATTATTCTCTGCATTGTGTTTGAACTGGTTATTGCGCTCTCTGGATATAAAGCTAAATTTTTGTTGGTCCCTTGAGGAGCGCTATAATGAGAGTTTACTGTACCATGCAGCAAACTTGTTACAGGGCAAATACTGGTAAATACCCATTTTGCCTAACATTGTTTTCACAACCACATAACGTTTACTTTTGAAAATAGGATGTTATAAGGCTACACTATTTGTAAAAATTAAACGGGTTCCTGATGTCGGTATACATGTATGCCATGCTTACAGGGGTGGTCAAAATAGTGAATATTTCACAAGGATGTACTTTATTGTACGGACAAAGGAGTGCTCCAAGATCTTTAAAGTGCATTATACGACATGCAATATATACAGTTCAAAAAAAAAATGCAAATTATACGCTGACGGAAAGATGTAGCACATGTTCACTAACATAAATGAATGTGGTCATCTGACCACACCAGCCCCTATATGAGCTGCCCAGGCAGGGTGTGCCACTGCCTGAAGTGCCTCCCTGAGCACCTGCAACGATGTGCCCTCTGACAGATCAACAAACCAAAACACGCCCGGCGTTATGAGCAAGCATCAAGCTTTACACAAGGCCCAAAAAAAAAACATGTGTTTCCGTTTTAATCCGCCCCAACCTAGAAAAATCATATGAAACCTGTATATTTTTATTTTAAAAATAAAAACTTATTGTTCCTACCTGAAACATAATGTATGTGTTGTTTTTTTGGTTAACCCCCAAAAAATTATAAATGTGGCTCACTCGTGTGTGTTTGTATCAGCAAACACCTGCTTTTTAAATTCAGATATTGTGTACAGTGATAAAAAGGTAAAAAAATGCTGACCATCATCCTACCCTAATATTTTTGGGTAAACAAATTTGGAGCAAAATAAAAATATATTTTCCACCTACCCACCCTTTTTTATGTAATAGGAAACAGGTCCTTTTTTTTCTCGGCCTAAATTTGTTTTTTAAGAATGTCACATGCCAAATTGTCTTTGAATTTGGTTGGCATCATTACTAAACCAAATTTATGCAAAACAAGATGCGCGTGCATACATGTAACGACCAATTTTCAAAAGAGGGCAGTTTAGATACTGGTTAAGCAAGGAGCACATCGTCTATATCACATCCTTTCAAATTTACAGACCATTCCTCAATACATGGCTTATTAATTTGATTTTTGATCATAACTTAGGGTGGAATTTAAGTAACAATGCAGCAGTTTTGTCGAGTAAGGTTTAAAACACAGAACTCCATTAAAAGCTAGAACCGAATATTAAATGCAAAATCACACTCATTAGCATAGTTTTGGGACATTTGCATAATCATGGTCACAGCATTTGGGCATTTAATTACACGTAACTCCCTTGCGCATGCACACATTATAAATATTTGTGATAATCGCGCATATTATGTTAGAGCACAAAATGCGCTACATGTGTATGCGCACGAAAACCAAGCCAATAAAAACCGGTTACAGTGCTGTTCCATAACAGCAATAACACACACAATGCTTATCTGGCTTATAATAGAAATCTGTGGTTCAAAACCAGAATACAAAACTATTTCAAAGGTTAATAGAGCCTTTGCACGTCGGCCATGACAGGGGGAAGGTTTTCATATTCAAATGATCTGACAATAGATCCACAAAGTGACTACTCGTGCTTGACGTACTCTGACAATGTGACTGCCCCCTGTCATGGCCGCCGTGCAAAGGCTCTATACACAAATTTCATTTTATACTGGATATCCAATGAGCTAATATTTTTGAAAAAATGTCTATGAGGACAAAGGATACTCATTCTCATAGCACTTTCTGACATATGTGACTCGCTCTACGAAATTGAGTCAGATGTCACACCGCCTGGGGCGAGTTTTTGTAAGCATTACTAGGCTCACGAACACAATGGAAATTCCAAGAGGTACATGTACCCAAATACTGTCTGGAATAAGTACTGCCTGGAATTTGAATTGTATTTTTCATATTTTAATGAGCCTGGATCCGCTAATGATTTACTATATAAAATGCACGCAAGAACTTGGCCTAGTCTGTGCGACATCCGACTGTGCAGGCCACATATTTGTGGAATGGTCGGTATATTTCCAGTTTTCACACCCCACACAAAATAGAGTACTAAACTGAAAACTTTGCCC
The DNA here is from genome assembly GCA_037783545.1 of Henricia sp. BOLD:AAB3569. Classification (NCBI taxonomy): domain Eukaryota; kingdom Metazoa; phylum Echinodermata; class Asteroidea; order Spinulosida; family Echinasteridae; genus Henricia; species Henricia sp. BOLD:AAB3569. Next base: position 1,328,464 of record JBBELK010000099.1, on the reverse strand, counting down.
TTTGTGTGTTGCCAAGGTTACTGGGTCTGCACTAAACCAGTGAACTGTTTCCTGTGCTATAGCAATAGAAGTTTTAGATTACCAGCAAATGTTTAGACCCAATTACCATGGCAACTGACGTCACACCTTACACCGCGTTTACACTCGAACCAGCAAATGTGGATACCGACCCAGCATTTTTATTGCCACCGCAAAACTGAACATTTGCCGCATTTACACTACCTCCATTCGGCTTAAACTCGCCTTCAGAAACCCCAAAAGTCACAACTAATTGTAACAGCAGCGCATGCGCGAGCTGTTACATGTAGGTGTTGCCTCACTAATGCCAGATTGGTCAATTAAATCTACTACACGACGGGCACAGCCCCAAGGACACGTAAATTGCCGAATCTGTATTTGGGTAGCGTTTACACTACAAGCGACCTTGACAATTGCGGGGTTCATCCCCTACCCCAAAGGCGACTTGAAAAAGCCGAATCAGACCCGGGACCCGGGTCTGATCTGTCTTTTTCAATTCACCTTTTACAAAAGTTACACTTGGCGCCTACCCGGCTTCAACTCCCCTTTTTGGAAATTGCGGATTTCGATTCGGCAAAGGCGAATCGAGTGTAAACTGGCCTTTAGTAGTCTGTTATGTTCTTGCGCCCTTCTACCAGGCAAGGTAAACATTTCCCACATTAAACACACATACTCAACTCATCACATTTCATACCAGTACTATTGGAACTGTGTTGATAACATGATTAATCCCAATTCCCGAAGACAGCCCTACTCAATCCAAATCAAACCCAATCACCATATGCTACGGTACCATATACTCACAACCAACAAGGGCAATGAGTGATGTACTGTTTACTACAAGACAGAATGCACTCTAGGCATGCAACTCTTCAATTCCGAAAAAAACCACAAAACTTTCTACTGATATGCGAGCACATCTATGTAGTGCAAAGCCAATATGGCTTGGGCTCCTTTCTTTACAGACTTATTTTGACGATCACATTATATATGAATGCATGTGTAGTACATTTTCCTAATTTTGGAATGACTTGGCCATACTTCTAAAATGTTTTAAGAGTAGAAATTAACTATTTTTGTCCAGGCTGCCAAGTTTTTGTTGTCGTCTGGGTGGCAATATTCTTTTTTGTTCGGGCAGCAAATTTTTGTCTGGGTGCTAATGGCACCTCCGATGATTTTGTCTGGGCAGCACGCTAAAAAAACAAAAAACAGCTAGTGGAGAACCCTGGGTCGGATTTTTAAAAATGCATGAAAATGTGGATCCACAGAAAGGTTGCATGCCTGTGCTAATAGTAGGGGGCTTATGGTATTTGCGTGGATTTTTGCAGTGCAAGAAAACAAAATTTAAACACAAAATTTAAACAAATATATGCGAGTCTTTCCATGGTAAAGGGGGATTTTGGCAACACAGACCATTTTCCATAAAATACCTTTGTCTGGTCTCAAAATCAGTTGTTCTGAAGAGATAACTTAGGCCCAAAAAGGGTTACAAATAGTGTGACAACATGCCTTTCTAAAAACCCTGTGTACAAATTTCCAATATACGCTCGTAACTGGGACGGCCTAAAATGTAACAAGTGTCCATCCCAGTTACAAGAGTATATTGGAAATGTGTACACAGGGTTTTTAAAAAGGCATGTTGTCACACTATTTGTAACCTTTTTTTGGCCTACAGTTATCTCTTGAGAACAAACAACTTAAACTTATTTCTTTTATTTTGAGACCAGACTAAGGTATTTTCCTCGAAAATATGGTCTGTGCTGCCAAAAAGCCCCCTTTACTGTGGAAACCCCATGTACGCTTTCCCCCCTCGAGTTGTCAATTCAGCCCTAATAGGTATTCATACATGTACAACTCTAAACTCGCATCAAGTGTCATGCAAGAATAAGACTCCGACACAAGAAATGGAGGCAGGAGGCAAATAATTTGACACCAGAAATCAAAGAAATGAGACAAGGAATTGAGGCAAGAAATGGACACCGGAGTCGACTCTCACCAAAAATAACTGACACACGACAAGAAAAAACTGCAAAGGCAGAGACCACCATGCTTGAACGTTTGCATGACGTGTCTTATTGCACAAATCAATTCATATCTACAGAAACTGGGGAAAGAAGTTTCAAAATTAAGTTCAAACGTCGCAGACTCGACCTACACGTAAGTTGTAAAAACGGAAATTGTGCAAGGTACACAATGTACGTATGTGTACCTAGTAAGGTTTTGAAAATAGAAATACGTAAAACTATGGGAATGAATTTAGTAGAATTCGGTTTTGCTACGTACATCTGAGTTGTTGCCAAACAGAGTACAAGTGCATCCTAAACTAGCCAAAGCAAAGCTTAATTGGCCACGAGTAATTTTTGAATGCTCTGCCATGTTATCTACATGTAAATGCATTAATACCTTGAATAATATTCCAAAAATAAAATTTTCGCTTAGTTCCTGTCAAAATGCTTTTTGCATTTTCAAAAGAATTTATGAATACCCCGGTACTGTTTATCAAGATGGCTAAAACAGTTGCCTGTCTTTTTAACTTCCATCTTGGCTTTCCATCAAATTTTTCTCTGCAAAAGCAAAACGTTAATTCAAAATTGATACAGGAAACAGTTTTGCACGTATCCGGGGTCAATTTCACAAAGACGTACGACGTGTCTTAAGTACCAAATCCACCGCAACTCGCCGAACCCTTTGGTGAGTTTGCCATGAATTCAGCGAATTGCAATGATAGAATTGGTACTTACGAGGCGTCGCAAATCTGTGAAATCGACCTCTGATCTTGCAATTAAAAAGCAATACCGATTAGAAAATGGGAGGTGACTATCGATAAGATCAACGATTTTGTGTATGTGAAGAATTAATAAAAAAGAAATAGAAAAGACAAACTGTGATATGACCTCTTGCTCAATGTACATCTTCCAGTAACGTCCCGAGTTGGAGAAAGTCGAGATGAGAAGTTCGTATAGAGGGCGTGCTTTATCCACTGGCTGGCTCTGCATAAGAAAAAGGCACACATATGTGAATTCACAAATTGCACTTTCTTAAACACATTTATTCCTACATGAGAATGCAGCGATTGTTGTTTTTTTTTAGTCCAAGGTCTGGGCGAAGGGGAACTGGTCGGTCATCAGAGAACATTAATGCAATTCAGCAGGGAGAACGCAGCAGTCATAGACAAAATGGTTTAGCACTAGCCCCAACCATGCTCAATTAAATTGTCCGGTGGTACCCTTACAAAATTGTGGCTCGTGAGAGAACATCCACTGCTTTCTGGTGATCTTCAGAGGCATCTTAGGTTTTGCCAATGGATACTTGATCGTACAAACAGGCTACCGGTATGCCATGGTTCAGGCCACTGGACGCCATTAGAGAAAGTGGCGCAAATCCCAAACTAGACCCTTGCATAACATTGATCAGTCAACCGGAAACATAATGACATGTTCAGGGTGCCATTTTAAAGAGAAGATTCCACCCTAACAGATGATATCTCCTTTGATTCATATGTCCCCTACTTTAGTCACAATTAGCGACAGAATCTCGGTTTCGTTTTTTTTGTATCCACCCTGTATAACCACATGCATTTGCTGGGTTCAACCCTACCCTAGAGGTTGGTTGGGGAAAAAAAGCAGATCTATCTTTTTCAATCCCCTTTTGTGTTTTAAACCTACTGTAATTTCAATTAATCTTTTTGGAAAATGCGAGGTCTGATTCAGCAAAGCCAGGTTCAGTGTAAACAGCGTATATACATGTATGTCAAGGGTTTGAAATACAATGTATATTAGGCCCCCTACCCCCCAAAAGAACTACGGTATGTTTAAGCGCAAGTTGAAGTCTCCCAAAATGACGTGGTGACGCGGCAGGTTCTTTGGGGCGGTAGGTGAGGAGGAGTGGAGTGGGGTGGGGTAGGGGGCTAGGGGAAGTGGATTCCAAGCAATAAAGTCAAGTTGACATGAAGCCAACAGACATGTTTTAAATCGAAACACTCAAAAGAAAAAAGCTTTGAAAGTAACGCGCGCGCTTACGCTAAACAGAGTTCTTTTTTTTTTGCCTTATCTCAATTGTTAAAATGAAGGAAAAACTCAATCACACCCACAGATCTCCATTAAAGTTGTATTGCCCATGGTTCTCAGCAAATTTGATTTTTTTTTTCTCTGAACAAATGTTTTAAGTATTTATTTTAACAACAACAAACCATCACACTTTGTATTTTAGACATCGGCAACCCTGTGAAAAATGCTGTTTTTATACGGCCATTTTTGTGCCTTGCTATAGACTTGCACAAATCCGATTTCTGTGGTGTGCGGCGTGCGGTGCGCCCTCTGGGCTGGCGGCCTGTCAAATCTATTTTTCCATCTCAGAAGAGTTTCCCGAGACAGAAGAAAGGAGATTGGACAGGCCGCTGGCCCGGAGGGCACGCTGTGCGCTGCACGTTGTGGACCAAACACAGGAGTCAGACTTCGGCTAGTATACGCCTTACCACAAATTAAATTATTGGCTGACCGCCAATAATTCAAAAATAAAGACAGTAATTGTTCAATAACTGAACGTCGGTCGATTTTTTTTAAAAAGTGAATAACTTTTGTGTTTCTAGAAAAATATCAATTAAAAAAAAACTTGAACCGATCGGAATCTTGGGCACCTCATTTGCATGGTTACGGTGATGTGCCATTCAACATGTTCAATAACACACTCGATTTGTATCTAGCTTTTAATGGAAATTTGTGATTAAACCATAGTGTAATACAATTTGGGGAATATTGAGATATGCGTGGATACAACCTTTTCAAACTTGTTTTTATGCAAAATTAAAGTTTATCTTTCAAAAGAACACTTTCAAAGAATTAAAAACACAGAAATTGGTATTTTTTTCTCCTGGGAGTTGAATGGGCTATTGTTGGAATATCTGAAAAATACCTGGATATTGATTAATTTACTCACCTGTGCTTCTCTGAGCAGAATGCTCCATGCTTCTGTGTCATAGCGGTGGATCTCAATTTTCTTGTGGGCTTTTTTGACCTTCTCAGGGATGTACCCCCAACCCTATGGAAAGACAATTCATGATGGTGTGAAAAAGATTCCTTGTATTTTAACCAAAGATGAGATGAGACGAGTTTGCATGTGTACGACTTGACCAACTTGCGTACGAGTTGACACGCGTACGAGTTGACCTGTATTCCACTTTACTGGCTTCCAGCACAAGGTAGAAAGGAAACAGGACAACTCGAGCCCGGGACAACTCGAACCCAAAATAAGGCACCCTGGTTAAATCGTATCCGGAACAACTCGTACCCGGGACAACTCGAACCTGAATGATCGTGTACGCGCGTGCAACTTTATGAAACCGTTTCACTGACTTCCTTTTCTGCGAAGAATTTTTTACTGGCACTTTTGCCCCTTACTTGGAATGACACTTTTACCTTGAAGTTTGCAGCGACCTTTGTTGGTAATTTAACGGAACATTTGCCGGGACATTGCGGCCTCTTTTGAAGACTTTTGACCCGATTTCAGCCACATTCTGCCACAACTTTTCCTGGAAATTTTGCCGGGATTTTTACTAGGATTTTGTCAAAAATGTTGCCATGATTTGTCGCAACTTTGCCGACTTTTGCTGCGATGTTTGCTGGAACTTTTGCTGTTTTTTTTTTGGGGGGAGGGGCAGCGTTCGAATAAGCACTGGTTTGTTGGTCAAATTACAGTTGAAATCGTCTCGGGCCAGCTAGAAAGCCTCCCCGAATGGTCCGGTTGTCCAGTTGAATTCAAATAGACCCATGCCATGTATGTGAAATTTCCGCGTTAATTTCCTTAATGCGCTTTTTTCCTTCATGTTTCCGCATTTTTGTTGAGCGTGGCAGATTTTATTTTCCACTTTTTTCTACGCACGCATGGTCGTCGTCCATCTTGTTTTTACCAAGCAAGAAAGCAGCGCCCTCCATTGACAGTAAATACATGTAGACTTGTCCAAGTCTATGACACTTCCGTCCGCACCAAGACACTTATGTGCGTGCGTGATTGTATGTAAACTGGGCACGCGTGCAGACCGCGACTGCAATGTGTCGCGATTCAGACTTGTGCAAGTCTAGTTACCAAGATGGCGCCATGAAACGTCCGTCTAGTGTGTCGTGTGCGCGCGTGTTTTTGCGGCCCGCTGCGCCTAGAGTTGACCGGCCGCTCTCGCTGGCAGGTTTGCTGGCACGGCTCGCCTGGCCTGCAGTCCTTGCCCCGTCCATACAAGGCAAGGCCGTGCCGTGCAGTATTTTAAAAGTGGAACGGATACTGGCCGTGTCCGTAATAGCGATGTCGATCCTGCAGATCGTGCAGTTCCCGGACCGGGAAGCGGCCTGGTCTATGAAAACAGTTTTACCAGACGACCAGACGACCAGACTGTCACAGTGGATTTGGGTTGTAAGATTGCAGCTTATGGACTTCCAGAAGGTGAAAATGTAATGAAAAAGTCATCATACAAAACTGTGGATAAATGTCGACAAATATTTTTAAAACAAATTCTGTTTAATTTGCATTAAATGTACCGGTATAAATGCTTCACTGCCCATTTTTTAAAATTGTTAGTAAAAATATTTAAATGTCCACAAAAACATGCATCCGTGTGAGTTTGTATTAAACAAAGGAGCCTTTTTTAAGACCCAAGAATAGCTCAAAAATTCACCACACATTTTCAAACTTGTACTGGGGAGAACCTTATGACTATCAAACTTTCCTTGTTTATTCACTCAAATGTGTTTATTGCAAACACTAAAGGTAGACTGTGTGTAAAATGAACAACCAGAATTGAAATTTGAACCGGGACACTTGAAACGCCAACGGGCCAGTCAAAACTTAAGCCAACTGGTCCGGGGTTCATTTCACAAAAATAGGACTTAGTGGAAAAGGTCTTAGCGATAGGAGTTGACTGTGCTTAAGTCCTACAATAGGATTTAAAACCCCTAAGATGGATCTTAGGATATTTGTGAAACGAACCCCTGGTGGCATGCAAAATGAAAAAAAAATTCATTAAAAACCACCATTCCATCCGAAAGACATCCAAACTGACGGCACAAAGTAGCATAATTCTTACTGGATCCCATAAGGTGATCATGTTAAATCACGGCGCTTCTTTATTTCATGTTTCAAACTCATTTGGTTTTATTGTGTGAGCTATAGACCTTTATCACGGTGCGTCCATCTTTGTCTTGTTTCCCACTGCATAGTACGTGTACGTGTCAGGCATGATCAGTGCGTGTACGTCTGCGCGATAGCGCGTGCAGTCTTCCGTTGTTGTTTTGAGAGAATCACTGTCCGCGTTGCGCGTTATCTTGATCGCCCTGCGCATGTCATTGTGATGCACACAATAAACATTTTCAACACGGGGCCAAACTATTTTATTTCGGCAAGCCTCGCTTTCGTTACGTTCATTTTAATAGGGGAAAAGGGAAGATGGCAGCACCGTGATAAAGGTCTATTGGGTCAGTACACAAATCGCCTTTGAGGGTATGACTAAAACAATACATTTTTGGAGGTTGAAGGCACAGGCTCGTCAGCAATGCGCGCGCGCAAAAAATATGACACGGAATACGCAACTCCATGCCTTTGCTATGGAGCTGTGTATTTCGATCGTGGCACGAATTTGATGACAGCCTGTGCCTTTAACACGAGTGATGGGTCATTTTATTTCATGCGCCTCGCGCAAACGGATCCGAACGGTCCAATATTTTAATTTCTTAGGCCAAACAAAATAAATGGTGTGTTTACGGTAACCCGATCTACCCGGAATTTTTTAGGCCAAATTGCCGACCTCAAACTTTTTATTGCCAATTTTTAAGTTGATAATTTTAAATGAGCACTATTTGCAATAATTTCCAACGAACATAACATTTTCTACACTTGTACATGAACATGGTTATATAGTGTTAATAGTGAGTTTCAAACATTGCAAAACAACACGCAAATGCATGAACTGAAATGTAAAAGAAAATTATCAATGAAAAATGTAACCCGTTATAAATAAATACTAACTGCTATTTTGAAACTGATTTAGGCTCTAAAAGTACCGTCGCCCAGAAAGTTAGTGCCAGTATCAGTTCCATGGTTGTTGTTGTTGTATATTTTATGGCATCTTCGGCAACTAAGGCCCTTTATGCCATCAAATATACGGTTTTAGCTTTAACTATACTATATTATCAACTTGAGATGACGAAGAAGGAGTTGCAGTTTTAGAAGTGGGAGGAAAACCCCCAGAGAAATGCCCCAGGGGAAAACCCACGCGGTCAAGTAGGGACTGCAAACCCAATCCACATACACGCCCAGGATTCGAACCCGGGACCCCAGAGGTGAAAGGCGAGGAAAGAACCCGTACGCCAACCCGACCGCCCCCAGTTCCATGGAGTTATACATGTAGCTTGTGTTTGAAGGAAGAACTTGAGATGGCAAAAGTCATGGGAAATGACAAAGGAGTTTTGAAAGAGGGTGTGCGTTCCATAAGATCGGTACAGTTCCCACCCACAAAAACCTTCTCTAGATGCACGTGTTCCAAAATCCATGGACGCTGCTGTCTGTATAGTGTCAACCAATGCACAGTTCCGATTGCGAAACCACTCCGTTGCTTTGTCAATGCCATCGACCAAACCGGCCCTCAGTCTGTCGAAAAGTTGAATAAAAACATATGAATCGTTCACATCCCTGATGTCCACAATGTTCTATTTAACCACACACCTGTCTTCATGATAAACCGCCAGGGAAAACATATTCTATAGCGGGGAAAATCCACACAAAACTGCAAAAGACACACAAATCTGCATGCGAATGCGCGCCAGAACAAATGGAATCGATCGGTCCAACCTCGAGACCACGGCAAAAATATACAACCCGAGTTCCATGTACAAAGGCCTTGCAGATAACGCGATCTGGAAACGAGGTCACAAATACCGTATGTCGAATTCGGGCGGTCGATCTGTTATTGACACGCAAACAGTGTTCTCGCGCCCGAACGGCAGGAACGCGACCCGAGAACACTGCACTTGGAACAGGATCACACATCAACTAGTGATCTAATTTCATTGGCCTAAATGCATGCACACACAAGTAGCACGCTATGAAATTGCGCCGATTAGAATAAGATTACCACTCAAGTACGTTTATTTTCGAACAAACAAAGTCCCATCAATACTATGTATTCAGTAAAATGGCACTGGACGAATAACCCAACACAGTAGTCGAATTCCACATCATCCACACCTCATTTTGGTGGTCAAACTGCACATCATTCATCGGTCCTCCAGTTTCGGGCTTGATGCAAATGAAAGGCAGTTACCTACAATAGACTTGCGATTGTCGAAAACTTTTGCCTTGCTTCTCCTCAGACGCAACTGTTATGCTCGGGTCCTACTAATCACCGTCAGGAACTGTCAGGAACCGTCACGAGCTGTCGGGAAGCAGTCGGCGACCCGACAACCGTCAGTAACTGCCAGAAATCGTCAGGAAGTAGTCAGATACCGTCAAGGAAATTAATAATTGTTGTTAAAAATAAGCGCGAGTTTTTTAAATGTCCAAATCAATGTAATAGGCCTAGTCTAATTTTTAAAAAACATCGAAAATCAAAGTTTCATTTTTAAAGTTAAATTCATTTATTTTTTTATTAAAAACTAAAAAATATAATAGTTTAAATTTTAAAAATAATTTTTTCAGAAGTTTAATTTTTGGAAATCAAAAAGTAACTGAGTAGGTATTATAGGCCCTTAAGGCAAGCAAGGATTAATTGTTAAAGCTTAATTTAAACAGGTTAAATTAACAGAAAAATAATTTTAAATAAAAAGCGTTTAATTTTTTTTAAATTAAAGTTTGGGTAATTTTCTTTATTTTTCTTGACGGTTCCTTTCAACTTCTTGACGCTTTCTGACGGTTCCTGACGTTTTTTTTTATTGTTTCCTGACGGTTCCTGACGGTTCCTGACGGTGATTATTGCGACCGGTTATGCTCAAATGAACGTTATCCGATCGAATACCCCCACTTTTACCCTATATATTTGTTTTAAACGGCAGCTTTGAAGATTTTTTTCATAAGGAATCCAATGAGGCTACTTAAAAGACCCTACTCCCTAGTGTCAACGGTGTAACCCCACAAGCCTGCTAGAAAAAAATCTGTCCTGTGTTTGGGCATGGTTTGGGGTACCCCTAGAACTATGGGGGATACAGTATCCCCCATAGGTTATGTTGTTTTTTTCCAATATGGCGGCGCCTGAACTTTAAGATCGGACCGATACGGTTTAAGCTAGCGCAATAATCCGCTCCCCAATCGCCACCAAACTCCGTCTGATAGTTCTTGAGACACTCACCTTGCGTGTGTCTACGGAATTTCGGTACCATTTGTCCACTAAATTCTCCGAAAATAATGTTGGGAAATGAACGGGAACATGTGCGATGCATCCACGTGCATGATCGATGCATTCGGTAAAAGCCGGATTTTCCGGAACTCCCGGAGTTGCCGGAACTGCTGGGATTTATTTTTGTCCCAGTAGTTCCGGCAACTCCGGGAGTTCCGGAAAATCCGGCTTTTACCGAATGCATCGATCATGCACGTGGATGCATCGCACATGTTCCCGTTCATTTCCCAACATTATTTTCGGAGAATTTAGTGGACAAATGGTACCGAAATTCCGTAGACACACGCAAGGTGAGTGTCTCAAGAACTATCAGACGGAGTTTGGTGGCGATTGGGCAGCGGATTATTGCGCTAGCTTAAACCGTATCGGTCCGATCTTAAAGTTCAGGCGCCGCCATATTGGAAAAAAACAACATACTGTAACCTATGGGGGATACTGTATCCCCCATAGTTCTAGGGGTAGGTTTGGGGGACAGATTTTGTCCCCGAAAACCAGGACTTCCTCGAAATTGGGGATGTCCCCGTTTTTGGACGTGCGCCTCTACTGTTCAAGACAACTCGACCGTTATAAATGCCAAAAAGAATTGCAATTCTTTCCGGTTTTTATACCGGTCGAGTTGTCTTGAACGGTTCCAGACTCAACAAAAGAGTCGACTTGTCTAAACGTTTGCCAGATTTTCCAGGTCCTAACCGAATTAGATTAGCCTAGGCCTACACCTTTATACGTACCGTGAAGAGTTCTGATCTTGGCTCTGAAGTCATACCAACGACTGCGACACTTCGTAATCCGAAAACTCCTTAAAATGTAGTGAATTTTACCCAAGATGTTTTTCCCAACGCGCGAGCCGATGCCGGTTCCACAAAATGGCGCCTACTATGCGCATGCGCGCGCGTACTCGTACTCGTTGCATAAATTGTTTAGTTGCGTTCGAGTAGCTTACACCAACATATTTCATAGAGCTTTTCGATAAACGTTCGCCATACTTCAGAGGGACAATGACTTGCCTAGACTGGTTTCACTAGAGCATGTATATTAAATGGAATAAGCGGTTGTTTAGACACCAGTCCTGGAATCAATCTGGGAAAGATGGCCGAACCGTTACTTCAATTCTCGTATATCGACTATATTACAGATGAGAGGTCAACCATGTGTTTGTTTTCCAGAAGGAAGGGGAGAACAATAGAGCCCCGTGCAAAAACGCACGCACGTGTCTCCATTGTTCTCTTCCCTCCTGGAGTAAAAACACCGGCGAGTTCATTGAACTGTAACAACTGTTGAAACCAGTCCGTAGTTTGAGGGAATGGAATTGTAGGCTATGGCATCTTCGGCAACTAAGGCCATTTATGCCATCAACTATACGGATTTAGCTTTAACTATACTTTATTATCAACTTGAGATGACGAAGAAGGAGTTGCAGTTTTAGAAAGAAAACCCACCAGAGAAATCCCCGGGGGAAACCCACGCAGTCAAGTAGATACGGCAAACCCAATCCACATAGGCCTACGTACAAGGTCCCGGATTCGAACCCTACACTGAGGAATAGTGGAAGTTAGTATTTTGGCAAGACGTGCTTTTTGGCGGGTTCGCGACCATTGCGGCGAAAATGGTGCAGTGCATAATAGTAGTGTGGGGATCACGAACTCCGATCCAACATTAAATTGCATCAATACTAAGTGGAAGTCAACATGTGTACGGGTTTGCGGGAAGGAAGCGCCACGTTAATATATCTTTTGTATTTGCATGGCTCTGAAAAGAACCTGTGAGTGAACTTAAAGGCACAGGCTCGTCAGCAATGCTGCGCGCGCGCCAAATTCGTGCCACGAAATACGCCGCTATATGCCTTTGCTATGGAGCTGCGTATTTCGTGGCACGAATTTGGCGCGCGCGCATTGCTGATGAGCTTGTGCCTTTAATGTTTCGAACAGTGTGCTCTGTTCGTCCTCAAGTGCCGGACTCGTGGTGATACAGTGCTCAAGTACTGGGTGGGGGGCTAGTGTTGCGGGGAGAGTGTGGTCCAGGATGTGTGTACTGATTGAAGTGGAATGACTTGGGCTTCAGTGGTAGATAGAGGCGTGGGTATAGGCTTGGATCCTAATCATGTGGTTGGCTGTGCTGTGCTCACTGGTGTATATCATTGTGGCAGTGGCTGTCGTGGGGAGAGGATGGGATACGTACAGGTGACCCATCATTGCAACTATGTTTCCGGCAACTATAGAAGCAACTCACGGCAACTGGGAGCAACTGCAGTTGCTTAAAAAGGTCGATGTATATGTACGCGCACTTCCAACTACTGGCAACTGGAAAAAATTCCAGTTGCCGCCAGTTGCTCGTATTCTACTTTCTGGCAACTAGGTATAGAGCATCTGCCCGAAAAGTCATGGGTCTTTGGTTCGAATCCGCGTTTGTCCTTGCTACCTTCCTCGCTTATCGTTTTACCGCCCATACACCCTTCCTATGCCTAAAGGCGCGTTCACACTATCGCGGAAAAATCACACTGTTCCATTGGTTTGTACACAAACTGGTTTGCCGCTTGTGCGCGGCTTATCGCGATGCGCAAAACGTTTTCAGCTGGGTCAAAGTTCAAATTGGTTGAACTTTGACCGCGGTGCGCTGACCTTTCCAACGCGCAGCCAGTGAGGTATCAGAGAAGCCCCAAGTTACCAGAGTGGAATTTTCTATTTTGGAATAATCGGCGATTAGGAACTAATGCAATGCGGTGAGCGCAGCGCGAAAGTGTGAATTTTCCGCGATAGTGTGAACGCCCCTTAATGCTTATGGTGGATTGTGATGACTTGTGACTCCACCTCGACACCGAACTGCGACCTTGGGCGAATTTGAAACTCCTTTCGTGTGTTGTCAGAACTCGGGATATTATTTTCGAATGTAACCAACGCAAGCAGTGTTCGTGAATTCGAGCTTCAGCGCTTCCGCCACTTTTGTAAATGACACAATCGCTGCGTTCGCGTATTTAACGAGAACCGTCTCCGAGTCGTGACTAAAGCCGATTTAAAAGGTTATAAGACGAGTTCAGTGCGTCCCAATTCCAATAGTAACGTGCGCCAGAATAAGGAGAGTGACCCTTCCTAAGACGCGTCTTAGCGCTTTGTGAAATCGATCCCTGGTAACTCAAATTGTGGATGTCTCGGTCATGACTCGTTCATGACGTGGATATGGTTATTGATGATATAGCCACGCTTCGCCGCCGTATGTGTGAACGCAAATTTCAAAATTGACTCGGTTATATCCAGTCGTGACTCGTGACTCGGTCATTGCCAGGCCATGTGTGAACACTGTTTACACTGGGATTAAAACAAGCACCAGTGCAGTGACGTATGACCTGAACAATCCAGCCGTGCTGTGATCGTTTGGGAAGTCGGGTACCAGTCACAATCCATGAAACCAATGACTGCCGTAAATGGGATCGATTTCAATGACGGATCGATTTCGGGATCCTACATACTTTGTTGGTATTGCTATAGAAACAGACTGTTGTTAATAAAAGACAAAATCTGACTCCAAGACGTACGACATAAGTCCAATAAAGCGAACATAATCGTTGCGTGTACGATGATTGTTGTTAGAGTTTGTACCACACATACCACTCCGTATCACCAGTTTTAGGTTTCCAGGTATAGGATAACATTAATTATAAACTGAGCCCAAACCGTTGGATTCTGTACATGCACGATTTCAAGTGTTCACTTCAGTGTTTTCGTTGCTAGGCGAATTGAAGTGGTAAAAACCAAAACTCGATGGGCTCTCAAGTGTGGCCGCGTGCATTACATCAATGCATCACATATTACCGACGGTGGTCAACGTGTAATTGAAATTTCTCTGAGCCCAAACGAACTATAACAGGTTGTGAAAGTGTCTCAATTGTTAATTTTGACAACTAAAAACCGACTCGGATTCGCTGACGCAGGCAGTGCGGATGTTTAATGAAGAGGTCCAAAATCCAAACGACGAAGAGGTTGGTTGAGAGAGAAGCCACGACATGGGTGTGTTATTGCGCTATTTGTTTATCCGTTTTGAACAAACACCACGGTTTCTGGTTTTAGTCTTAATTTCTTCAGAGAGACGGGATTTTGGAGGACTGTGGCAAAATTTAGACAGACTCCCGAATCAACATGAGTATATGCCGTACATCATCACCTGACGACCGACGAAGACCAAGTGCATTACCTTGATTCGTCTTTCGCCGCGCACCCTCCTGATGCATCGATTATGAAACCCAGAACGTCGACAATAGAACCGATTGTGTAATCCGAGAGAAGGACCGAAAACCACTTCCATTATTAAAAGCAGTGTTGGGATTTTTACTCAGAAGGACATCAGTGAAAAAAAGAACTGGGTTCGTTCAGAGAGGAGCAAACTTGTTAGGTCGTATCATTAACAGATCAACTGCATGTGTCAAGCTCATTTATACTTTAATAATGCTGCCTGGTTCCTCGGGTGTAATGTATTTGCAAAACAGAAACATTTAAATTGGAGGATATGTTTACCAAAAAACGAGCGACACTCGATTGTAACAACTATAATGAGGGAAATACCAGCTGTTTGATCGATTTTCATTTTGGGTTCCGTTGGTGAAAACAAAGCATTCGACCTAGTTTCCAAATGGAAAAATGTCTGGCATAGGTCTTTGACATTTTCAGGACAGCTTTACGGCCTTTGAGACGTACTGCTATATAGCCTCCTGAATATTGTTAAAATGTTCAGGAATGGCCCACAAGATGAATGCCATGCAAAGGGAGTCGCCGTGGTCTTCAAGGCCAGGAAGCTCTTGCTTTCAGGACGACATCTGTTCACTTACGTCCGGTGAAAGAGACATCATTCGTGGTATTTGCCAGAACAAATTCTACTGCAACAATGGTCGAGGGGCCAAGACTGGCCAGTGGAATGTCCTGCAGGCTTCACGGCGGAGCGCCCCGAAGGTTCCGGTCCAGAAACGGAGGACATTCCGGGACATGCTACCGCGAGTCCATGTCACGCCCATCGTGCCGCGTCTGTGGACGGAGCCCGATCAGGAAGACTTCGCCGCGGGGATCTTGAAGATCGTCAGAGAGGTGCAAGTGCGCCATCTGGCAAAAAACGTCTGCAGCGGCATGTCCGTGCCCCAGTTCGACCTTCGCAGACTTGGAAGACCAGCATGCTTGATCAAGGCGTCTCTGCCTGTGACCAATCTGGCACTGCCGTCCTCTGTGGGTAAACAATTACCAAAGGCAAAGCCCCCGATGGAAAGTCCTGCTCCTAGTAAACCAAAACCCAACACAGACAAACAACCAAATACAAAACCTTGTTCGTCTTCTCAGGTGGATAACAAAAGACACCATACCAACACGCCACACCCAGCAGATACAAGACGCCAAACAGCCTCACGCGTAAAACCTTGTTCTTACATGAAAGGGACAACAAAGGCACGACGGGTCGTCGAGCTCTCAAACAAAGACGGTGGACGTTTGAGAAAGAAACTTTATCTAGACGTCTTCCTTCCCAGTGCTGGGCTGGCACTAACGGAGAGCGATAGGAATGGTGGTGTATGGAAGGGCCTGGGCGACACCGACATAGATCACGAAACTAAACTGACAGATTATGAAACAAAAATTGTAGATGTTGACAAAAACCACGATGTGGAGTGTGAAATTGTGAGTGAGTCGTGGTTTCCATCTTTAACTGCCCAAAGATGAACCCCCGGATTCTAGCTCCTTAAAAACAGGAACAACAGCATTACATAACTGTGGGGTACCGTGGCCGAGCGGTTTAGGTCATTGACTCGCAATCATAGGTGAAAACTTGGGGTTGCAGGTTCGAACCTCCCCACGGCTACGGTACCTGTGCCCTTGGGCAAGGCACTCAACCACACTTGCTCCATCCTTCGGAAGGGATGTAAAGCCGTTGGTCCAGTGTGTTAGGTAATGGAAACGCACTCTAAAGATCCCAGAGCATTCTTTCGTGAAGAGCAAGGGGGATCATCCCCGGTGTCTCTGGCCATTTCTAATTCTAATTCTTCATGGGTTTCCTCACGCTTGCGAGTGACAGTGCAATGAGCACTATTGAGGAATCCTTGGTATGAATACCAGAAAGAAATAATAATAATAATAATAATAATAACTGAGGAATATTGTTGATCAATTGCCTTGTAGTAATTCCGGCCACATAGATGCAGTAATTCTGTTGACAGAATGTTTTGTTTTTTTCGAATTGAATGAATTGTAAAAAAAAATTCTGCAGACAATTAAAAAACAAACACCTTAATTCAGTTGGCAATTTATCCCACAAAGATACCATTTTACACGAGAAAATGGGCAAACATTAGGTGGTGTTTGTTACCATTGCTATCACCACCTTAGCAGGTTTTTCTTGTCAACGTCTTTGGGTAACTAACTGCAAATGATGTATACACTATGAGCAAAAACATGTACATGTTCATTGTGACCCCATTGTTAGTAACAATGGTGTGTGCCCAATTTCCATTGTTAGATGTTCATAGTGATATTGGGGCTATAAAGTTTAGCTCAAGTCGCTTAGCGCTCACAAAGCTCCATAAAACCAGCCCGCTGCATTTGGTACACGAACAGTGTAGATATCTAGAATTAGAATGCAAGTGAAAAACAAATTTCAAGACATTTAGGTGTCTGAAGGTTTTATAGACTACCGAAGTGAATACGTCACCCTATTGATAGTTGCCTAGGCAATGGCTCTTCACTTCACCGAACCGTTTCCCTGTGCTTTTGCAAGTGGTGTTTTATCTGGCAGCCATGACGTTTGGAGCCAATTACCATGGCAACACGTCACACTTCGGCACTCCATTATCCCTACGTGTTCCGGTCCCTCGAATCTGAAACCGTGAACCTCGTGACGTCGTGCGCGGCTAGCTACTGTGTTACCTATTGCAATCTACGGATGCGCTATTAGCCAGCTACCATTGACCCGTGTGCAAATTTAAGCCTTATCTTATCATAAATTAGCCGGCTAGCTACTACGTTATGCTGCGTGGTTTATCCGGCTACCATCGACTCGTGTGTAAATTCACGGCTAGCTTAGCTACTGTCACTGCAGGTTATGCTGAGCGATTTAGCCGTCTACTACCCGAATGCCTCTGGCCTATCGATGTATATATACGCTGGATGAAGTATGCAATAGACTACTAAAGTGTGACGTCAGTTGCAATGGTAATCGGGTCTAAACATTCGCCGGTAATCTGAAACGTCCATTGGTAAAGCGCAGGGAAACAGTTCACTGGTTTTAGTGTAGACCAAAAAACCATGGCAACACACAAAAGGTGACGTATAGTCTATAGCAGTTGGCTATACGAGAATTGAAGCCATGCGCCTGCCGCCATTGAACCCCACGAACAATGCTTGGTCTAGACTGCTCTCCGGTCCATGCGATCGCTTGCATTCCACTTAACACATGTAGACCATGATCGACGTATACTATAGTGAAGACAGCATTACCAGTCTAGGCAAGGCATTGTATTTGGTGGGGTACAATGGCGGACGGTGGCTTCAAATTTAGACGTTGTTGCTTTATCCAGTGTACATATCAATGCTCTGGCCGTCTGAAGACGGCAGTTAATTGTAAACCGCCCCAAGCGGCCGGACGTTTTTAATGCATATGGTTTATGATTTCTGGATAAAACGTGTTTTGGAAAAGGTATGAGCTGCTCTATGTGTAGGTACCCTAACTTTGGAAATTTCTGTCCTGGGTGAACAGCAAATTTGCTACAAAAAGTCGATCCGGCCGCTGCGGACGGTTGACCGATCTGGCCGGCCGTCTTCAAACGGCCAGAGGCATTCGGGCTAGCCGGCTACAAGCCTGGGAGGAGATTTAGCCGGCTCGGACGGGCAGTGACGTCATCTAGGCTTCGAAGCTTTGTTCATAGCCTAAGCCTGTCTCCCCTGTACCACTCCCAAAGAGAACACGAGCCTAGATTCCGCGTTTCGTAAAGGCTCAGCTAAAGACTTGGGCTCAAGCTCAAACTTCGGCTCCATGGGGCCATACATCTTTTCGCAAATACTCCTGCAGAAAAGACGTAACTACATTGTGGAAAGTATAACGATCCAACAACCTTCCCACAATGCAGCTCTGTCTTTTGTCCAAGTTTACTCAAGCAGTATTTGCGAAAAGATATAAGTTGAAGCCGGAGCCTAAGCCCAAGCCGAGATTTGGAGTCTTCCCCTAGTCGGGTGCTGCGGTACCCAGTCTCCCCGTCTTCAACTGTACATTGCGTATGCTTGCTTGTTGTGCACGACATCGTGTTGTTGTTTACCTAACCAACCTGCTATTGATAGCTTTCTCATGACGTCATGTTGTGTGTCAAACAACGCCGCGCCACTGCGGAAGCAATGCGCGCGCGCGCCGCGTGTGTCCATAGCACGCGTAACGCTCTGTACGAAGGCTCCCATTGGTGAACTAAACCGCGCTACGCCCACTAGAGACACACGCAACGCGCACGCACATCACTTCCACAATTATTTGACTTACAAAATGGCGTATTCGCACGTGTTCGAATACTATCTATTGCACCTGATGAACCTTGATCATCAAAATATCAGATCATCATGACCATCAACAAAAGCTGCAACGCAGGCGCAAGTCTGTAATAATTTCCATTTGGCTTGAAAGTTGAAAAAGGTAGGCAGGCAGGCCTACAGTCACTACAGCATGGAGGAAGTTCTTCCTCCATGACTACAGCGACCGACTTGGGTAAAAAAGTTTAATAAAACCACTTTCACACAACAGACAAGTTGCAACAGATTTCAAAAATACTTTTGTTGCAAAAATTCATCAAGCAGCTGCTGTTTAATACTTTTAAGTTTTATGCTTGTTAAAATGTGTCCAATTTACGTGCGGAATCGTCAATGAAAATAAATAGACGGCAACTTCAAAAATTGTGATGTGATGCAAAGCGCCCTCTTAATGTCAACCATGTCCACTTACTAAAATGTGGACAAAAGTGTTAAGTGATGAAACAGCCGTCGGAAAGAGCAGCCAAGTCATTTCCTCAGTGCGTATAGCGCTAGCGGCACGGAAAGGACTGCGTACGTGTAAATGTATTTGTGCCCGATTTTCACGTAGGAAAGCGTCCTCTCTCGAGATCTCACGTTCAGACTTAAAGGAACACGTTGCCTTCAGATTTCACGAAATCTCACGTTTGAGGGTGTTCCTTATACTTATTAAGAGTTGTTCTTGCAATAAAACACATTTAATGTGTTATAATTAGTAAATGGTAATTAAAAAAAACAAACACTGACCTCTGACCCCCACTACATGTCCCGCGAAATGTATACGTATTTCAAGCCGTCAATACGATCGTCCGGGTAGTGGGCAAAATGCAGCGACGAACAGGAGTTAGGCTGACGCCGTAGCCAGTGGTCAGGTAAACCTATCAGATGAACGCAAGGTACAATACCATTCTCCGCCTCCCGAGACATGTGTGAAATGTAAACACATGTACACACACACACCGACTGGCTGTCAAAAAATGGATCGTCGAAAGAACACAGCAGACGCGTCAAAAAAGAAAAAACGAAAACCTCGCCAATCAGGGTAAGAATATTGTCATGGGACAAACCGATAGAAAGGACTTGGATGATTTATACCCAATGGTTATTGTAGACACGAATTTAAAAAAACAGGCACATCACATGTAACGGAGGAAGAAAACATAATTTCTTTCTCCAGGCAGAAGTATTTCAACAGCTGCGACTGGAAATAAGACTAATATAATTTCTCCGCCATTTATGGGAGTCAAGATTTTGACTCCCATAAATGGCGGAGCGTGCTGCTTCGAGAAATTACGCAAAATTGAAGCATTTCTAAGGCACGTTTGTGTGGATCATTATATTCTACTTTTTAAACATCTTTCAGATCGTGCTCATTATACTTCAAACGCTTGTAATAGCCCAAAAACGCCCAATAAAGCGCAACCCGAAGGCAACGTGTTCCTTTAATAACACGGCACCGACAGAAGCAGTCGTAAAATTTGTACGTTGGACAACATTTTGGCTTCAAAAACGGTGTTGTAAGTATTTCTTTCCAATCATTTTCCAATCATGGACATCTCAAACCACTGCAGGACACAACTAGGAGGAAATTTTTGGGTGTGATTCTAATTTCGAGGCAAAATTACAACAATCCACTTGATGAAAGGGGTACCTTCTGTCCCTATGGGAAATCCCGTAGGGACGTAGGGACAGAATCATTCTGTCTACAATCCATGCTACAATAGACCTGCACCAAAAATAAATCAGCCGACAGATTAAATGACAAACAAAAAGCGGCATGATTTACAGTGCAAATTCATGCAGCGGTCCATCAAGCTTGCGAACTTCGGTTACGGATTTGACTATAGTGTCACGACTGCGCAGCTGATGACGGCATGGATTTCCAAGTCGCTGGCAGTGAAGTTGATAGATTGGTTTCCGATCCTATCACTTGTTGCAAACAATATAGGGATTGGTAAAGGGAAGCCATGACGGGCAGAATTATGCCCGGTCACGTGGTTATTATTATTATTATTATTTTTTTTAGTAAGTGCGTTATTTTGCATTGACATTTGTAACCCGGCCGTGGGTGTCGAACATACATCTAAATGAAGATAAAGTAACATTGCCAAGGGTTTCGCAAATTTTTAAATATAAAGCACACAATGCGCACGCGCAAAGACGACTAATTAAAGATTAAGATGTGGAATCAATCCTATGTGGAATATGTGGACGGGAACCAGTCTATAAAGTTGACTATAAAGAAGGGTAGGGTGAAACCTACATGTAGGGATAGCTGTATTGCTGTCGATTTGATTTTGCTTTCTGTTCAATTGTTTATTCTTTTGTCCATCTCCCTGGTGGGATATGGAGAAACGAAATTGTACATTTCTCAGTGAATTTTCTTGTACATGTAGGCCTACGTAGAAAGTTAAATTTATTTATTAAAAACACGAAGGGGTATTAGCTCATGAAATACCTATCATTAAAAAAAGTCAGTTCGTAAATTCCAAGCTGGTTGGGTGCCATAGTGGTTTTAGATGTCAATGATTGGAAAATAATTAAAAAGGAATACTTACAACACCGTTTTTTAAGTAAAGATTTTCTCCCAAGTGAATTTCCGACTAAGCTTTCTCTCCGCAATTATTTTCCAATCATGGCCATCTAAAACCACCAGAACACCAAACCAGCTGGAAATGTTTGTGTGTGATTCCAATTTAGAGGCAAAATAAGAAACAGCCTGGCGGCTTTGGCCATTATCAGCGTCCAGGGCCCTAGAGGGTTTTATAGGTATGTTTAAGACTGGCCAAACCCACCTTTAATCCTTAAAGCTGAGTGGAAATCTCCCTTAACTTTCATGGTTTTCAACAGTATTCCTTTCTTTATATAGTCCTTTATGTACTAAGAACATTTTATTCAGAATTTCATCCTGGAAAAGTCAGAAAATGTCAGTCTTTTTCCGAGACTCTTTTCACGCGAAACTTAAAACACAGGTCATGTCAATCAACTCGAGCTATGTGTGTGACGTCATAGCGAGGAGACACACAGAGCTGCTTCACTGACTGTGGTTGTCTACCAGCTACATGTAGCTCCTCGCAGCAAACACGTACACGTTGTATGAACGCACAGAACCACGGATTTTATTGATATCAAAAATGAATTCAGTGTAACAACCACTGAGAAAATACACCGAAAACTTAGAAAACTTGTACAGAAAAGTAACGACTGGTGGATTATGCTATGCGGAAAGCATGCAACTTGTTTTGCAAAATAGTGGCTGTCTCCTCACTATGACGTAGCAGGGTCAATACATATCATTATGACGTCATCCCCGTTTTTCATTTTGGCCTGTTGACGAACACGGTCTAGTTTTTCATTTTCTCTCTACATGTAATATAAAGTCCGCAATAAAGATAAGAAAAACGCAACTTTATCAAGTAACATCCGTTTTATAAAATAACTTTCTCGCCAAGTAGCTTCAAGCTTTCAGCCCGGCTTTAAATAAATTCTCCAAAATTTGAATTTTCTCAAATTTTCAATTTAATTTGTTTTATGTGTTTTCTATACAGTAATTATACACTCGACCAAAAGATCTGTCACCAGTAAGACATTTATAGATATTTATTATGAAATTGGATTTAATGTAGGAAAATAATATATCAAATTTTAGCTGAACATATCCCTCAAAGGAATAGAGCTCAAGAGAGATCATGATGGCAAGCTTCACTGAACAGGAATGCAACAAAGGAGTGTGGGGTCAGAATGAAAAACACCAAAGAACAATGTGATTTGGGCAATTTGTGTGTAGACAATTAGGACATTTTTAAGTGAGTGGATTTATCAATGTCTTGTCAAAAACATTAAAATCAAAATGGTTAAATTGTCCAATCTGAATCGTGCCATTGGCTCAAGAAAGGAAGGGAGACACAAACACAGGAATTTGCCATTTCTCGGATTGCCACAACAGCCGAGTTTTATTGCCCATTTCAACTTTAAAAAGTACTGAGCACATACAAAGGTCACTCTGCTGTCCAATGCAATGGCAACTAAAAATGTACATGTATTAACTCAAACATGTTTATAACAAATGAACATGCTGTGCTCATTAGGACTATCCTGTCCACCATTAAAGAAACCAAAGTTACTTAAGTTACAAAATTCTGGTTCAGGTTGAAACAGAAACACTGCTACATGTATGTAAAATCGCAGATACATTTTTCCACGGTATACTGAAAACCAATATGCAAATTAGCAAGTTTCATGTAGCATCACGACCAACTTCAAACATGAGGACTGACCTGTCCAATGCATAAAACTAATTATGTCCAATTATCCAAATTACCACTGGTTTTGACAAAAACCTTTGGGCAAAACCTGTCACTTTACAATGCACCAGATTTGACTACATGTAATTTGTTTGTTAACGCAAAACACATCATCAGGACGAACCTG
This sequence comes from Henricia sp. BOLD:AAB3569, assembly GCA_037783545.1. Lineage (NCBI taxonomy): Eukaryota > Metazoa > Echinodermata > Asteroidea > Spinulosida > Echinasteridae > Henricia > Henricia sp. BOLD:AAB3569. Next base: position 1,305,136 of record JBBELK010000099.1, on the reverse strand, counting down.
TCCACTTTTTATAACAAAATAAGAGTATACATATATATCAAAACTGTGATGCAAGAAAACATGATTAATTATTTGCCTGCCCCACCTCCGCCTCTGCAAGATACACAGAAGGACCCATGGGAAGAGGGTCCCAAGGGCCGGAGAGTGGAGCAACTTTTGTCATTTTATAAACAACATTTCACCAATCACGCTTCCGACGAAGGCAAGCGACAAAAGAAAAAACAATTTAAAAAACAAAACCCCAAAAAAACCTGATGCGGAAGCTCACCGCAATAACATCCCCCAACCCCCGCTGGTTGCATACATAGAGTGTTACCAGCGAGCACCCCCTTCCCCCAGTTCCGCAGGAAACGCTGAACCCCCGCCACTCTCTGCAAGAAACAAAACTGTCATGAGAGTGAGCACCATGGCAGGAATCCAGGTGCACCCCCAACACGAAAAACAAAAACCCAGCCTTGGCTGTTCCCACATCACCAAAACCCCCGTCCCGCAATAAGCAAGGATCAGAACTCCAAAAAAAAAGGGAGGGTGGGAGGGATTTTTCTTCACATCATCACTCGACTGCAATCCGAGAAAATATGGCGATTTCCCGCGCCCGGCCCGGAGGGCGCATTTTCCTAATATCGTGATTGGTCCACAGAGCACCCGTGTCAAGAGAAAGTCCCGCCCAAAGGCGCGGGAAGTTCAACCCGCTTGCAATTTGGCAATTACCAACACAATTCTCCCTCCCTCCTGACCAACACAATTCTCCCTCCCTCCTGAGCCAAAGTGAGTTTTTTGGAGACGAGCTCCGCAAAACAGTATTGGCTCAAGAAAGGAAGGGAGACACAAACACAGGAATTTGCCATTTCTCGGATTGCCACAACAGCCGAGTTTTATTGCCCATTTCAACTTTAAAAAGTACTGAGCACATACAAAGGTCACTCTGCTGTCCAATGCAATGGCAACTAAAAATGTACATGTATTAACTCAAACATGTTTATAACAAATGAACATGCTGTGCTCATTAGGACTATCCTGTCCACCATTAAAGAAACCAAAGTTACTTAAGTTACAAAATTCTGGTTCAGGTTGAAACAGAAACACTGCTACATGTATGTAAAATCGCAGATACATTTTTCCACGGTATACTGAAAACCAATATGCAAATTAGCAAGTTTCATGTAGCATCACGACCAACTTCAAACATGAGGACTGACCTGTCCAATGCATAAAACTAATTATGTCCAATTATCCAAATTACCACTGGTTTTGACAAAAACCTTTGGGCAAAACCTGTCACTTTACAATGCACCAGATTTGACTACATGTAATTTGTTTGTTAACGCAAAACACATCATCAGGACGAACCTGTCCACTTTTTATAACAAAATAAGAGTATACATATATATCAAAACTGTGATGCAAGAAAACATGATTAATTATTTGCCTGCCCCACCTCCGCCTCTGCAAGATACACAGAAGGACCCATGGGAAGAGGGTCCCAAGGGCCGGAGAGTGGAGCAACTTTTGTCATTTTATAAACAACATTTCACCAAACAAGTTCCCACTACGGGGACTTGCCTAACTCCCCCCCTCCCCCCCCCCCCCCCCCCCTCAATTCAAAACACAAATAAAAGTGTGCGAAAAATGGAAACTGACCCTGCAACCAATTACAAGGAAACATGCTGAGGACGGAAGAGGAGGGCTTCAGGGTTTTCCGAGAAAAAAGTGATGGCCAAAAAAATATTCTTACAGAATCGTTTGTTCCCAAGCAGAGACAAGTGCAATCCATCACGCCAAAACAAGGCAATTTCGTCAGGGCAAATGTTGTCGGAATGGACAATTGCACATGCCACGGAAATTGAACTGCAAACTCTGTGCGCAAACTTGTTAAGGGCTTTGACATTTCTTTTCCCAGCATTAGGGCGAGTCTCGCCGAAAAAGAATATTCTGAGCAGAATATCTGACCAGACCACGCGCGTGTTTGGAAGCAAGCGCCGGATACTTCGGAGGCCCTCCTCTATCCTACCTCGAGTCTCCTTAACTGGAGATGTGAACAAGTCATTCGTTCCAAGGTGAATGACAATGATGTCTGGAGCGGGCTCACAACGCAGGTGGCGGTTTACCATAGAAACCAGGGCTGTGATCGAAGCTCCTAAGCCTGTGCATATACGGGTATGAAGGGAACCGGAACCGTAACGATCGTTACGGTCGGGTACCCGGGTATCCGCAAGCAGGCATCGCGAATTTCAAACCCGGAAGTAAGGGCAGGTGTTTTCCCGCTAGCGGCCGCCGGACCGCCACATGTTTGTATATGATTTATAGCAAGGTTCATGAAGTCAAAGACTCAAAGTTACATGCATCTTATGTAGATTGTTTTGAAAATAAAGTTTATGTAACTTATAGACATATAAAAATACCTTTGAGGGATGTGCATAATAAAGAAAAATCTCAAAATTTACGGAGAGTTGAAGACGTCGATGACCGCAAGTCCGCAAGTCAACAAATTCACCGGTTTCTCCGACGGCAGCCGCACAGTGCGGTAATGTAAGTATGAAGGCACATGTACAAACTGTACAGTGCCTTCACCTGGGACGGCCTGACGCATGTGCTATGTACGATAACAGTTGGCCCAGTCGCTCCATTACGCCCACGGCGATTGGCTAGTTTCAGTGCACGTGGTGACTTTTAAGCGCAAAAAGCCGGCCGGATACCTTGCGTTTCGTCCGTGATCCGATCACGATAGCGCACGTTATGCAGCGCATCACACGGTGTACGGGTTTTGCGATGCGTTTCGATGGCGATGTGGTCACGATTTTGTGTAGGCCTACGTGTCCGTCGAAACGCAATTTCAAAATTTCGATTGTCTGTGGAATCGCAACGGAGTCGGAACGCAAGGTCATGAAGGTGTACGGCCGACTTCAGAGTACATTTTTCAGCGATTTCGATCTTACTGCCCAAAATAAAATATAGGCCCTATGCCAAACGTTTTAAAGGTATTTGATTCCCTTTTTATTGTACTATCGTACATGGCTTTTGTCATGCGTTCGGTCCCATCCTATTCCCGAGTAGGCCTAAACTAAAACCACAAAGGACAGTGGCACAGAACTTGACATGACATTGTAGGTACTGCAGCCGATCTCACGAAAGAGTGCGCAGCTTGCCTAACTGTACAACCAAATATTCAATCACCATCGCACACACCCTGACCATCTTGACACGACTGCCGCTTTTGTTATTGTCGCCTTTCAAGTTGCCGAATGCCGATGGTAAGCTCGGTCCCCGAAGGCACTCATTGGCTGCTTCACGCAGACCATGCACAGACCGACAACCAATAGGGAAGCTTTTTACAAACAACCCGTAATAACACCTTCAATCATTTGCGGTAATTTAGCGCTCGCTGTCATGCATGCAGCTGGGCTTGAAAGGGCGCCCTCATTTGATGACGAATAGTTGGGCTTTTGTTATGGGACATGTTCAGTGAAAAAGCCGTTTCCTGCTTACCTTTTGGGCGTGTTATATGCAGATACATGTACCCGTCCTCAGTCGGTTTCTGTCTGTATGACGAAGAAATGCTGTAAACCAGCATCCAAAACCAATTTGCGTTCGCAATTCATTCTCTCGGTCTTTGCTGGGCTGCACTCCCGGCGACCAAACTGCCCAGGCGACGAGTTCCGTCCCATTTTCCCGAAAATATTCTACATTGCCTATTTTAATATCAATTCCATGGTTTTGGGGCAAACTTCCTCAAAATGCAGCCAAACTTGCAAGATTTCCGATCACACGACCGGTTGGAAAGTTTGATGCACGATCGGCAGCAAAGTTTGAGAGAATTTGAGAGACTTTAAACTGAGTAGGCCTATCAAAAATAATCACACGCACACCAAATAAACTAGGCCAAAGCTTCTTTTAATGTATCACATTGTATTACATTGAGCTGCAAGCAGCGGCACATCACAGAAACCGCCACAGACAATGTAATACAATACTCCCCAAGTATCAATGGGCAGTGAATTCCCTCAAAGGGGAGCCGTTAATGTCGGCACTTCTAGAATAAGTGGACACAAAAGACGCATCGACGATCTTTTCTTGTTCTTCTTTCGTGGTTTTTGCTTTCGGAAACCATCCTTTTCATACGTTTTCAAACGTTTTTATACGTTTTCAAAGCTTTTCATACTCTCCTGGAATAAAACAAAAAGGTTGTTAGATTTTTTTAAAAATAGGATACGGTTACCCGAACCCGCAAAATGGATCCGGTTCTTAACATCGGCGGTCGGATATCCGGATACTCGGGTACCCGGCACTGGCTCAAGCTCCCCGGACACCAAACCACTTCATGTGTTCACCTGCAGCAGCAAAGGGAGATTGGCCTGCACGGAAAACGATGCTGTCCCCGATTACCCATGTACACTGTTTCCCTGGAAGGAGAAAAAGAAACACGGAGCCAGCCAAAAAAGCCACATTTGTAACCGACAGACTTAGGGGGTCATATTGACACGAATGTACCGGTTTGCAGCCACAGATCGCCAGCGGCCCAAATTTTGGATTTGGGCCAAAGACGCACCATGAAGGGCAGCACAAGTGGCAGCCCCAATGCGGAAGCTATGTCCGCAAAAACCGGAGGCAGAAACCCCCAATTCATGCAAACCCTTTGTTAACATGTGGCGAAATTGAAACGCAGTCAGGGGACTTCCATTGATGTGAATGAAGAGTGGACCCACTGCGCACGGGCGCAAGTGCAAGTAGTTAGACAATGCATGCACTGGACAGAGGGGGCTGTTCACACTTCGAAACTGTAAGGTGACAGAGTCCCCCCGTTGATCAGTTTTGGAGTAACGAACCCTAACATGCAAAACATGGCGCTCGGGTCCATCAAACCACACATCATTAACAGACAAAATTCTGTCACAATTCCCTGTTTTGCTGCTTGCAGTAATTTCCCCAATACGAAAGAAACCGAAAAAGGCCAACACGAAAGACGAGCGAAACAAGGCTGCCTCGAATGCCGAACGGGTGGTGGCATCCATTGCTTGGCAGAGCCTGCCCAAAAGGTCTAAGGTCAAAGGGCGTCTGCGATCTGGGGCCCTACCGCGCAGTCTACGTGAGCCCTCCAAAAGTTTCCGAACGAAAAAATTGTTGGTGGGATCAAGCCAACCATTAAGCTTGTGAAAAAATGCCACAGCAGACACAAAGGAACCAATTGTCTGGGGCGCATAGCCCTCCCCGGACAGGCTCGCAATGAATGCTGCAACATGATTGGCTGGGGCTGGCCACACCGAATGCAACCCCGTCTCCTGGCGGAATGTTTGAAACCGGTCAACTCCCCTTCTATAACTTGTCCAAGTGCTAGTGGCCAGAGATGCCTCCAACAGCCGTTCTGCTTCGGCGTTTAAAGATCCCATAGAAACAGGGGTACATCGCAACCCTGCCTGGCCGCGGACGGAGCCAAATTCCTGAAACGACCTATCTGTGAACGAGACAGAGCATCTGCAATACTGTTACTGCAGCCTGGAATGTGCTTCGCCCTAAAGGAAACATTGTCTGAGAGACAACGAAGGACAAAGAATCTAACCAACTTCATAATTTTGCAACATTTGGATGACTGTTTATTGATTATGGCCACAACGGCTGCATTGTCTGACCGAATCAGAATCCGTTTCCCTCGAAACAGTTGCCCCCAAAGTGTGTTGGCAACCACCACAGGAAAAAACTCCATCCAAGCAATTGAAAAAGATTCCTTGTGAAATGACTTAGGCCAAGTGCCACTGAACCATCTGCCATCGAAAAACCCACCAAATCCAGTTCCCCCACTCGCATCTGTGAAAAATTGCAAATCACAGTTATGAACCCACAGCCGAGAAGGAAAAATGGATGTCCCATTAAATCTTTGCAAGAACACAAGCCACATGCGAAGGTCTGCCTTTGCTCCCATTGTTAATTTAATCAAATGCCATGGCTTTTTCACTCCTTTAAGCAAATCAATTAGCCTTCGAAGAAATGCCCGCCCGGGGGAAATAGCACGGCAAACAAAGGTCAACGAGCCAATAAGGGACTGAAGAGATCTTAACGAGACTTGTGAATTTTGAATGGTAGCCTCAATCTTATCCTGAATGCCCTTAAGCTTGTGTTCAGGGACCGAGACAGATTGCGCAATCGTATCAATGTCAAGCCCAAGATAGGTCAAGTGAGAGGATGGGCCAACAGTTTTTTCTTCCGCCAAAGGCACACCTAATTCCTGACAGGTCGAGCGAAAAACCCTTAACAAGCCCAATGAGGAGGTTAAGCCACTGCCAGTGGCCTCCCCAACAAACAGAAAATCGTCTGCATAATGGCACACCCTTGAGGACCCAGCCTTGCGTTTAACCACCCACTCAAGGAAAGTGGAGAAAGTCTCAAACAATTTTGGGGCACAGGAGGCCCCCATGGGTAATGCCTTGTCCACAAAAATTGAATCTCTCAACTGAATGCCCAACAGACAGTAATCAGTTGGGTGGACCGGTAAAAGGCGAAAGGCAGATTTCACATCGGCCTTAGCCAGAAGGGCTCCTTTACCAGCCCCCACGACTAAATCAATTGCATCATCAAAACTTGTGTACTGGACCGAGCAACATTGTTTGTCGATACCATCATTCACAGAAGACGATTCAGGGTAGGACAAGTTATGAATTAGTCTAAAACTGCCAGGCTCGGACTTAGGCACCAGTCCAATAGGAGAAATCTTAAGATTCGAAAGAGGCTTTTCAGAAAAAGGGCCTGCCATGCGCCCTAACGCGACTTCTTTGTTCACTTTCTCAAGCGCAACAGTCATGTTCTTAGTAATCGATGGGGGGTTGGGAGCATCTGCACCCACGCGAGGGCCCTCGAATCCTAGTTTAAAACCTTCCGAAAACCCTTTGCGCAAAAGGTCGGCTGCTTTCTTGTTCGGGTAAGTTTCCAAAAATGGCAAGAGAGCTGGTAAATTGATAGGGGTCGAGGCAAGACAACATAAGCACCTAGAACCAAGTGAGCAAGGACGGCTCACAGAAGTTGTGGAATTCTCCGGGCTACAAAGCACTGGCGTTTGTCTTCTTAGAGACTGGAGTTTTACAACTGGAATGTCCATGGGCTGTTGAACCACAGGACGCGCACTTGTGAGCAAATCGGCACTGGGGATTTGCACATATTCCCCGGTTAAAGGCAAAGCAGACGCCGCCGCGGCGAAATCCCTGGCCTTGGTTTCCGCGAAAGGCAGGTTGAGTCCGCCTACCAACACCGGGCTGTGAAGTTTGTTGGCCCCACTGTTGGCCCCAGGGGGTTCGAAATGACGGCCCCGGGGCAGTCACCAAAAGTGCCCATAACTCACCATCAATAACTGCCCATGACCGATTGGGATGAGCTTGTTGGCGCATTCTAAATTGGCGGTCATATTCCACCCATCCTTTTCCCGGGAAACGTGCTGCGGCCATCCTAATCAAATGCATATACTTCAGAAGTTCGCGAGCCCTTGGGGGGTAAGCCTCCACAAAGATTGACGTGAACACCAGAAATGCGTCGGTCCAACTCAGGATTGACGAAATGTTTGCTTTCGGCTTGGACTCTTTGAACATAAACTGTCCAGAGCTGTCTAATGAAACCGACATGTTTACTGGTGTTGAGGTCAATTTCGTTTGGAATTCAAGCAAGGTGTTCAGTTCAATGAATTCGCCTTTCAAAATTTTCTCACGAATTTGCAAAGGAGTAGTGCTCCCTAAGGGCTCGCAAACTGAAACTAAAAACCCCTCCGCCCCCGAAGGGGAAATCAAATTATTTGAACCACTTGTCATGCTTGTTGTACAAATGGGAGGGGGTAAGGAACAAGCAAATGACCCAGTTGGGTTTGGCACAGTTGGCCATGTATAAAGAACTGACTCACGAGTTGGTGTGCCTTGTTGAGAACTGGTGCCTTGCCACGGTTGTCCTGGACCTAGGAGCGGCACGTAACTAGCTGCTGTGGTACTAGTAGTCATGGTAGTGCTAGCACTAGGAGTGCCTGAATGATAACTGGGAAATCTGGGCACTGGTTGAGTCGAGTTGTCCTGCCATGGTAGTCTGGAACCAGCGGGCAACACAGTGCTGGTAGCTGGGATCAAGTTCTGATGACTGATATTCACTCCAGGACTAGGCCCCATGGACGGCTGGATCGATGTTAACACATTGTGATGTGGGGCAATTCCCCCGACATGTCCTCCTACTTCTGACAACAAAGGGCCACCAAGATGGGTAGGTTGCATTCCAGAATCCAAAACCGATGTGTTGCACGAGTTTGGAAAAACAGTCCCCGTATTGAAAGTCTGTCCTGGACCTTCGATCGAACGGCTAACATTCTCGGCAAAAGTCCCGGCCGATGTAAATGCCTGTTGGCTTGTAGTTGCCGCGACGCCATGTTGTATGTTGCCTTCTGCTACCGAGTGAGGGCGCCCTGCCTCCTTGCTGGTCGTACGCGTTGTACCTCTACCGCTACCGCGAAGTAAATCCTGAATTGCTCGAGCTTGTGAGCGGGTTTCGCTACACAAATTCCCGGGAATTTCACGATTTTCTGCTGCCGACGATAGCTCTTGAGCCTTCCGTTTTCGCCCCCGCGGCATGGTGTGATAAAGCTCAAAAAAGAACGGAGATAATTCGGATCAAAATCTGACCGATTTTTCTTCACATCATCACTCGACTGCAATCCGAGAAAATATGGCGATTTCCCGCGCCCGGCCCGGAGGGCGCATTTTCCTAATATCGTGATTGGTCCACAGAGCACCCGTGTCAAGAGAAAGTCCCGCCCAAAGGCGCGGGAAGTTCAACCCGCTTGCAATTTGGCAATTACCAACACAATTCTCCCTCCCTCCTGAGCCAAAGTGAGTTTTTTGGAGACGAGCTCCGCAAAACAGTATTGCATTAGGTATGGTGGAAGCAAAATACTTAACTGTAACTCCCCTTGCTTGAGTGCAATAAAGATGACATCGTTGTTTTTTGGTGTTTTTCATTCTGACCCCACACTACTTTGTTGGATTCCTGTTCCGTGAAGCTTGCCACCATGGACTCCGTTGAGCTCTATTCCTTTAAGTGATATGTTCAGCTAAAATTTGATATATTATTTTCCTACATTAAATCCAATTTCATAATAAATATCTACAAATGTCTTACTGTTGACGGAACTTTTTGGGTCCAGTGTACATGTAATAAAGCATACCCGAGTTTGTCACTCAACAGGTATGCCACGTACTTATCATATAATTTACTGTTTTAGAGGAGCGTGCCCAGATCACATTTTTGAATCCCCATTTTTCTCATGGGTGTTGAGATTTTGATAGCATATCATTTGTCATTACTATTCTGAAATTTCACGCCATCATAAATCTGTCACTCGATGCCTTATATAATTTACCGTTTTAAAGGAGCGTGCCCAGATAACTTTTTCTGAACCCCCATTTTTCCCATGGGTATTAAAATTTTGATAACATTATTTGTCATATTTTTCTCATTACCATTCTTGAAATTTCACGCTCTCATCAATATGTATACCGTATTTTCAAGGATATCGTCGTGTATTTACATGTAATTTATCTGATTAATAGCAGTGCAGTAATTAAACCAACCTTTTTGCTTCCACATCCAAATTGGAGATTGCAAATTTCCTATTTTCTTCCCAAGGATAGTATTTGAGAGGTATTCTATATGATTCTTAGGTTGAAACAAAATCAATTTTGTGGAAAAATCTGAACACGCTCCTTGAAATTGTGTTTTTGACGCTTAATACATACCAGTAAGGCATATCACTCATCAGATATTTCTTATCATATCATTTACTGTTTAACACCAAAAATTCAAGGTCCAGAAGAACAACTATGTTTTTAATATTTTTGGAGATAAGCTCTTGTTGACCAGCCAAGTGTCTTGTTTATAGGCCTTTTCACACTACAGCCTCTCAACCTGGGTTGAACTAAACCTGGGGGAGATGCTAGACCGCCCCGGGTTGAAATGTGAATTTTAAACCCCGCATTTAACCTGGCATCGTTTCACACTTGTTTTGGTCAAACCGGGTTTATCTCAACCCGGGGCGAGTTCAACCCCGAGTTGAACGGGGAGGATTCACACTATTGCAACGCCAACCCGGGGCGAGTGATAATCAAGCGTTGCGCGCATTTGTAAGAACTGTTAGTTCTAATATCCGACTTTAACGTCGCTTTTCTCTTTGTTGTTCTCTTTTGCTGCTTGTGTCATCTTTTTTTCATGAGAGAAAAGTGAATGCCGGGCGATGTAAAAAAAAAAAAAAAAAAGCCTCAATTTTGGACGCTCTAATTATCTGTGCAACTGCATGTTGCTCGGTGCACGTCGCGCATCACATGCACACATTCAGCTGCGGTAGTATTCAGATGCAAATTATATCAACAACGGTAAAAGTGCGCGCTTTGACTCACATGACATTTGCAGCTCACAAGCAGCAAGAATCTTAACCCGGGGAAAACTAAACCCTGCTCATTTAACACTACCGTTTTCAACCCATGGCGTGAGTTTCAACCCTGTGCGAAAAATGTCAACCCTGGTCCCGAGTTGAAACCAATCTCGGGGTTGACGCAGGGTTGAAATTTGTCAAGTGTAAAACGTCGCTTTTTTCAACCCGGCGTCAACCACAAGATTTTTCAAGTATGAAAAGGTCTTATGTGGGATAGACAATGTAGCAGTGCTTTAAGTATACATGTGGCATTGGTGCCTACGGTATTTACAGTGTATATTAAACTCAATGCCATCACCTGTAAATTAAGTGACTGGATGGAATGGACCAATCACGTGCCACACTGATTGCCCGTGCCTGGAGTCGTGCAATTCTATATAAATACAACCTCCCAAGAAATCCAGGGCCTTATAGCTTTCCTGTTGATTGCCTTGTTTTGATCAGTGCACTCTTCGTGGCGGTGTTCGAGGCTGTTGACTGCATCGACTCATTAAAGGTAGAGATGTGTTTTATTCTTGTCTTAATCAAGATAGCATGGGTGTATGCAATTTTATATTTCAGTGAGAGTACATGTAACTATACTGCTCAAAAAAATAAGACTCGATCAAAATTTTCTTGATTTCTTTGGTCATGTTTTCCCTGCAGTATTTAATGGGTTTATTTTGTCCTGTATCAGGTATGCCAGGTATGTTGTTGGATGAAGTTGGACGTTGTCTCGAGTGGCGTCCACACCATGCAACTTTTGATCGGCCGACATTGTCGGACACATGTTGGCCAACAGTGTATATGTAGACGGGCCTAATATCATTTACTGCACAGAAAGAAAAAAAAAAAAAATTAATTTGTTGCAAAAAAATTGTTTTAATAAAAAAAATTGTTTTTTAAATTTCGTCGATTTTTTTAAATTGATTTGTGAGCAATGTGCATTGTTGTTTTGATTGTGTTGGAGTCTCCCTAATAGAGTTACTTAGTGGATTTACACTGAGACTTTTCGCACGTAAAATCACAGAAAATACAAAAATACTGATAAATATTGATACAAAAAGAAACTGATAAATTATGTACAATAAACGAAGTGAAAACTCTCCAGAAATCCACTGTTAGTATCATGGCAGTATCATAGTACCGGTACATGTATTGGATGGCGAAAGTGAACAGACAACGCATGTTATCTGGAATATATTTTACCACTACGCTTTAACAATTTTCTGGGGAAAACGCTGTATGTGGTTTTCAGTGTGTCGTTTTACTCAATTTCTCCTAGGCCGCATTTTCTCAAAGTGACGCGCGTCGCATTAACACGCGAAAAGGATAAGTGTGAATCCACCCGAAGCATTCTTCTGGAAAAAGAGTGGCAAGCACGAGATTATTGTGATGCTCTGGCGGGACGCCCAGATAGCTCAGTTTGTAGAGCAGTTGGACATGTATGCCAAGGACCTGGGTTCGAATCCCAGTCGGGACACTGCAATTTTCTTGTGTTTCTAAATTCATCTCCAATTCTCAATCCTATCATATATACCTTCAATGTTTGTAAATTATTTTAAATATTCTACTACACTATACATGTATTATGAAATCCCACTAGAAGTTGGGATTTTGGAAAACTCATTTTAACAAATGCATCAAAATGTCACACTTTGGCTCGTGTTTTTATAAAAATGTCCTTTGTGTATTTTGATTGGCTCTGCACCAGACAGCTTGTCTTGGATGGAAAACCATTGAATAAACATGTTTTGAAGACCAGGGGCCAATTTCGTAGATGTTTGTAAGCACAAATATTTGCTTAAGCACAAAAGACTCTTGCTTATAATAGGGAATGTTACTAGTGAAATCCTCATGTGATATATGTGTAGAAGTAGTATATGACCAGTGTCAGGTGACTGTTTTATTACCATGACAATCTCATGAAATTGTTGCTGGTAACCTAATTTTATCAAGCAAAGTTTTTCATGCATAAGCAATTTTATTGTTCATGCTTGAGCAGCTCTATGAAATTGGCCCCAGGTGGTTGTATCTGTCCCATTATTAAAGGCATAGGACCTATATTTTTGTCTAGGATGCAATATGTTATATGGGAAATTTGCACAGGGGAGGTTTTAGAAGGACATTTATAGAACTTTGTTACACGATTTGTTATTCTTTTATTGGGGCTTAAGCCCGCCGCACACGTGAGGTATTTTGCTGAGGTATTTTGTGCGGTGAAATTTTGCTGCATTTTTTGCCTCGCGAAGCTGTGCATGATACAAAAATTTAACATGTTTGATTTTGTTTGCCTCGCGTTGCCAATATCTCAACGTGTGCGGGGAAGCTGAGCCAAGTGCTGCGCTAAAATTAATGTAGCTGGCCAATTAAAAACCATCCTCTGTTTACCATGTTTACTTAAAGGTACACACCGGCCTAGTGTTTACATGATTTAGTGATGTAGCAACATTGACAATGGTCGTTGTGAAAAAAAAATCAAAATATCGCGTAGTTTACTAAAGAAGTGCAAAATTAACAAAGATGGGTTATACGCTTTACCAGCCGTTGCAAATACGCGCGAGCCTCACGACTTTGTCACAAACGACTCGCTCTTCTCCTGCTCAGGAATGAGGATATCTCCAATTTTCTGCTCACAATTTCACTGGACAGCCTGGACGACCGAATAGGAATTTCCGTTTTCTTTTGAGGAGTTGGCATCATGTTTTTTCTACACGAACGTACACCGGAGCAACATACCCAGCCGTGTGTGCACTCAGGCTATTTGCCGTGCTGCGCGGGGCAAATATCCTACACTCAACGGTAGCCTGCCGTAGCACGCGCTCGCTTTTGTCAATTACTTATAAATATTGGGGGGAAATAAGAGTTGAATTTGGTGCAGTTCTGCAGTAACAAACTTTTATACGGCTGGAAATACAACTAACTCACAAGACCACGTGACTTTTCGGAACCAGAATTTGGTTCCGAAAAGTCCCGTGACCTTGAATTTTTCAAAAGTGCTCAAAAACGGCAAAATTTTACGGCGTCTTTTCAGGATATATCTAATTTACTCTCGAAGGCGCTTCAGAATAATGTATGGGTCTATTTCGAGCCCAAAATAGCCCAACAAAGCCGGTGTGTTCCTTTAATATGAAAATACAGCACGCACGCGCGAACCCCGCCAACCAATACGTATGGTTACATAGTGTACGGTTGAAATTGGTAGCACTTAGGGGCCTACTCCATTTTATTCATACAAAACGAAGAAAATGCTAGCGGTCTAGAAAGTAAAAAATTAAATACTTTCAGCATTTAAAAAATACTTTTCAGTTTAAGCTTAGTTTTTATTCATACTAATATGAGTAAATGGGTCTTTCTATAAATTAGGGGTCAAAAAGTGTAACATTTAGTGTTCCCTGTTACACCTGATACAGAGCTGCCAACTCTCCAACAGATTCTAAAGAAAATTACTAATTTTGTGAGTCCTGGCATGGATAAAAACCCTCCTGGATTGTCAATTAACAACATTGGGGATTTTTATATGTGTTTGGAGTCGCGGAATGAACCTGTTTTCCCAAAATCCGGGAGGGTTGGCAGCTCTGCTGATATGTGTTATTTTTCCTTAAAAAAATCATTAAAATGGCTTTAAAACCATTTTGTATGAATTGTACTTTATGTACTCACTCTTTGAGATGGAAAGTATTTAAAGAATGTGTCCTGAATTTACAAAAACAAGATGTAAATGTAACGGGGGACACCAACATTGGACCCCTAATTTATAGAAAAAAATGCCAGTAAAAATAAATGTTAGTTTTTATAAATACGTCCCATTCTCCTAAAAGTACGGTAACTAACATTATTATATAAAATGGCGCTGTGAGCGATACCGTGCATTTCTGTTACTGTACGTTATAGCGCCCTCTGTGGGTGGAAAATGTCACACACTGTACAGTAACAAAAAATACTGTACAACAGTATCGATTCTGCATGTGTACGTGTATGCACAAATTAACCGGAACCAACGCGCGCACTTCAAAATGGCGGTGCCACAGCCCAGATTTGATACGATAGAAGACGATGAATACGATGACATCCTCCAAAATAGAGAAAGCGGAGCGACACGGAGAAGCACCACGAAAGCAGTGAACATTTTGAAGCTGTACTTGAGGGAAAAGGAATTGTCAGAGGACTTTGAAGACTTAAGCAAAATTGAACTGAATGCGATTCTCTGTCATGTCTGTAAGTTTTAGGCCTACGTGGGATTACGAAAGTATTTGAAAACAGTTTCCATATGTGCCAGCATGGAGCTACAAAAGGAGCTCCATGGTGACAGGGTGAAATGTTTACTGTTGCTTGTGGAACTTTCAACAATTTTATATAACAATAATAATATTGGATGTCTTTTCGGGTGATATGAGAATATACCGCACTCGTCATGAAAATACCGAACTCGCCTTCGGCTCGTTCGGTATTTTCATGACTCGTGCGGTATATTCTCATATCACCCTCAAAGCCATCCAATATTATATAAATAACATGACTAATCATAATGCCCTAACTTTCCACCCCAGTAGTTTTGCCACCATGCCGATGATAGGAAACACGGACCAACAGGATGACTACAGCCGGGAGAGCACAATCGCAGTTCACTGGTTTCGTCATGGGCTTCGTCTCCATGACAACCCAAGCCTAATCGACGCTGTTAATCTTGCCCGTGAGGTCTACCCAATCTTTATCTTCGATGGCGAGGTTGCCGGTAAGTGCACGATATGGCACTAATCATGTTTATTACAACCGAGGAAGAAAAGAATCTCTAATATCTACAGTATAATGCTGGGTATACTTAAACCACCAACATAATGAAACTCACAGGCCTATAGTAATAACAGCCTTTAAAGCCCCAATACATCATTTGCAGTACTACCCAAAATTTTACACTTCACGAGTTGACAAGAAAAACCGGACTAAAAGTGTTGATAGCAATGGTAACAAACACCACATGCTTCTTCCCATTCTGAGTAAAATAGTACCTTTGTGGGAGAAATTGCCAACTGAAGGTGCTTTTTTTAAATTTGTTCTTTTTAAATGATTCATTCAACACAAAAATCATGCACGGATTTTTCAGGTTTTCTGAAGTA
Organism: Henricia sp. BOLD:AAB3569; assembly: GCA_037783545.1. Classification (NCBI taxonomy): domain Eukaryota; kingdom Metazoa; phylum Echinodermata; class Asteroidea; order Spinulosida; family Echinasteridae; genus Henricia; species Henricia sp. BOLD:AAB3569. The sequence goes on along the minus strand of JBBELK010000099.1, from coordinate 1,289,599 downwards.
CATGTATTTATACTGTATCTATGTGGCTGAAATTTATACAAGGCAATTTATCAACATTATTCTTTAGTTCTGTGAGGCCGTTGTTCTTGTTTTAAAAAGTTTTCCAATCATGTAATCTGTCTTTAATATGAGGCACAGTATGCCACTGTGCCTCACAGATTTTGCAAGCTATCCACAGACCTAGAAAACATTTTATTTTGTTCTTCATAGCCGTCTTTCTAAATTGACTTCGGCTACAGTGATCTCACATCTGCCCTTCATTTAGCAGTAATTAGACAAAGGATGAAGTGTTACAGATGGGACAGGATGCAAAATGGCTTTTGAGGGGCTTCTAGTGAAAATGACGGAGTACATTGTATCTAACTACCATTTATATGGAAGCCAAAGAGTTGCTATACATGTTGGTGCAGAATACGTCCCAATATTTTCTCATTTGGTATTAACCTGAACTCATTAAGTCTGCGTTTTGGACAGGACAGAGAGAAACGTTACAGATGGGACAAATATTGTTGCATTCACATTTCTATTGTCTTTCACAACATTTGCGTATACACGTATGCAAATGAGGTTGTGGGGTCAAGAAATAACCCTTGCAGGAAACTTTATCTGAAAAAGGTTGTGACTTGTCATCAGCCTAGACTGAACTTTTTTTTTTAAACCCATGTCACATACAAGGCTGTAGTCCAAGTCCTCAGTCCTTATTTCAAGTGCCAATGATCGTGCCTGGATCTTTGACTGCTCGTAAGTTTGCTTTAGGCTGAGAAAAATGTTGTGAGATACATTTAGAGTGCTCAAAATTATTTTAAGCGGTAGAAATGATTTATTTTACATTCTCAGATTTTTATTTCACATGCCCCAAGATAAATTTTAGACTTTTCAAATAATTCTCGGCGCCTGTATAATTACTTTTTTAGAAATATTGTATATACATTTTTTTCACTGGACTCTGATGGACTGGGCCCAAATGTTTGAGTCCTGATGAGTCCGAGTCCTTGAAAATCAGGACTCGAGTCCTACAGCATTGCATACAATTACCGTGAAATGGGCCCCATAGCTCTGTTGGTGGATCCTCTGCCCAGAGTGTGAGCGGTATTGGGTTTATATTCCAATGGAAACCAAGTGATATTTTTTTTTCATCCCATGTTAAGTTGTTTCCTTTCAATAGTGAATGTAGGCACCATGCATGTATACCAACTGTGTTGTATGTGGTAATTTTTGAAATTGTGTGCATCTCTGATCCGAATTCATGCGTGTAAAAGCCTGAGGCCAATTTCATAAAACCGGCTATCCGGTTTCGTTCTTTGTCGTACTGCAAAAGTGCAAATGGTCCTCTCCGAGTTAATTTCCTAAATTCGAGTTGGCTCTCGCTTATCGAGCTGACGGTGATGAGTGTAACTTAAAACTAATTTTCCGAAAATGCTAATCGGTCAATCTCGCGAATGTCGGGACAACAACAAACAAATTTATTCACAACTGGGAATTAGAGAGGCGCCTTTGATCTTTCAGCTGGCGGCGTGATAAAAACATCAAACAAAATATGTATATATAAATTAGAAAGCATTAATTAGGTTGTATGGCCGACTCCTGCAGTGAGATTGAGAAGTACGTATATCCATATGAAACGTACTGTTGATGCGGCCTAGTACAAACGTCCAATAAAATGAGTAAAATAAATACATTCATTGAATTCCTTATTTCGTCGAAAAACAATGCATAGTTCCGACCTGTCAATCAAGCCGAACCCGCCAACCAATCACAACAGAGCTAGCAGACAGCACCCACATAGGTCAAAGTGCATTGCCTCACAACAACATACAGTTTGTACAGTGTTGTATGCGGTGATCCGGGTGAATTTTTTGTTTCAAGGCCGGGCTGTTCAAAAGTAAGAAAGCACTAATTTCATGATGATATGACATCCCTGTATTACTGGCCCTTTACTCAGTGTGTTCCAAGATAACTGTCGACCCTGAAACATGAATACCTTTGAGTTTTCTCCAATGAATCTGTGCTTTCTGTTGAAAGTCCCATTGGTTTGTGTGTGTGTGTGGCCATTTTGACGATAGCGTGTGAGGCATAGTAACAATATCCAAGGGGGCAGGGTTAATTGGGCAATCTTGGAATGTTAGTGTCAAATCTTTATAAGGGGGTTTTTGTTTAACCGTTAAGCAAAATCTGTAAATGTCGTGTTCTTCTTCGGTTAAACAGTTAAATGTCCCATCCTGATTTCCCTCTCTCTAAAAAAAACAATTGCAAAACTGCACTAAAGCAACCCTGAGGATTTTTTTTAAACACAGTTACTGTTAGAATTAGAAAGTCGGTAATGTTGATAAAAACTGTTTATAAGGGTGGATTTCACACTTGACCTTTTCGCACAAATTTGATGTGCGTTGCCTCAAGAAACAAAAATATTTTGGAGGGAATTTTCAGTGAAATGAGGCACTGAAAACCACAGAATTAACTTGAGTAGAAAGTGGTTTTGTGCTTTTTAGTGCGTAATTTCACTCTAAATTCCTTCCACACAACTGTTTCCCAAAGCGACGTGCATCTACGCACGAAAGGAAAATCTGCCCTAATGCGAATAATACGCTAATAAAAAGTGTAATACGGAGACCATTAAATATCATAGTCAAGCATTCAACAGAATTGTAGCACGTCCATTTGCCATACATACATATACTTGTACTGGAGCAGGTTCAATGACTTGCTGAACAGTACTCCTCTTCCGACGTAAACAACCTGTACATGACTTACAGGGATTTTTTATAGAAATTTCGTTTTATAGAATTTGCACCGAGTAAAAATTGTCAGTTTTGCCTCGGGTGAAACTTTCTGCTTAGATCTCATTATTTTTTTTTTAGAAATGTGCCCTGCAATTTGTATTATCCAATAATTGTTGACAGGGAAAAATAGTGCATAAAACTGTTAGTTATTAAGAGAACCCATGAAATAATACAATTTTACCCTTGGCTGTACATTTAGTAAAAGGGTGAAAGCCATTTAATATTTTAAAAGTTTTTTCTTTAAAATGAATTAGGTATGGTAAGTACACTATCACTTTAATTGTGAATAAAGAAACTATTTTTATGTTGATTACTTTGAGGTAAACAAACAAAGTAACTACCAAACGGGGGACAAGTGAAAAAATGTTTCTCTTTGAAAATTCGAACCTCTGACACACTGGACAAAATTAATGCTTTATCAGCCAATCTACATTGATCAGGCACTGTGGTATACTTCGTACCTAGTACATGTAAGTTTCTCCAAGAACTATACCTTTGTCCTGGTTAGTACCGTACCAGATGCAGTATTTGGTATTTTGTCGTCATTATGAAATAACAAAATATGGGATGTCTCTAATTAAAATGGTTGTGTATTGTATTCCTGGCCACGCCCGATACTGTATGTACTTGTGTGTCCTTGGGCAAGGCACTTTGCCATAGGTTGCCTATCCCCACCCAGGAGTAAATAGGTACCTGCAAGGGTTGCAGCTTGTGGGTGCTTGTGTCAGGATGCCAGGGCTGCATACACCCCAGCGAGTTGTGCCAAATGACCAGGGAAATAATGTTGCCAAGAACCATGAGTATTCAGTTTTTAACTTGACTATATCCCCCTTCGATCACATGTGTACATTTGTTAAAAGGGACTTCTTTTTCTGTCTAAATTCCTGTGACTGAAGGGGATATTATTGATTGTGTTGGCCGTCTAGGAACCAAAATATGCGGGTTCAACAGATGGCGTTTTCTCTATGAATCTCTGGAGGACATTGACAGGAGACTTAAGGAGGTCGGCGGCAGGCTCTACACATTCAGAGGGGATCCCTGCACGGTCATTGCTGAATTGATCAAGGTACATGTACAGTTCAGCAAACTCCCCACCCTCCTCCTCCCCCAAATCAACGATCTAGTCAGCATTGTAGTCAAGACTATAATATTTTTAAAACTGAGACTGAGGTGGATTGAAATATAGCCATCTTAAAGGCAGTATACATGATTGGTATCTCGAAAATCAGAAATGTTCACGGATTTACACCTAACTTACGCAATATAAACATGATGACCGTAGAAAACTTCCCCTGAAATGGTTTTGTCTGAAGTGCTATAGACTTTGAGAAATGAGCAAAAGAAATAGTTTTCGTCCCAAAACCATTTCGCCCCCAAATGCTACTTCGCCCCAAAACCACTTCGTGCATAGGCCGTGGTTCAGGGCGAAATGACTGCAAACCCTTTTTTGACTGTTTTCTCAAAAGCTGGTCGTTGCTCAGGTTGGTTTTAATCACACATATCTTTAATCACACAGGGGGATAAAACTATTTGTAACAGTTTACCAATCAAACACGTACATGTATGTCCTAACTGAATTTATGTCTTGCAATATCCAAAAGTATGGATGTCTTAGCTAAGACATAAATCGGTTTTTACTGTTGCATTTCAATCTCATTGAAATATTTACAAACCATTGAAACCCCGGGACGAGTTTCAGAACAACAAATGTGATTCATCATGGGGGGGGGGGGGGGGGGGGGGGGGGGGGAGGAGTTGGTCTATAGTGGGAAAAGGCTGTTAATATTTTTGAGTACACTTGCGTATTTCAAGCATGTGGATGAATACACTATACTATAGTGTTTTCATTTTAATCGGTCAACAGAATTGCCACAATATTTTCTGGCAAACTTTACATGCATGCAATAGTTTGTATACACTCCATATGTAAAAATATAATGCAAGGTTTCGGTAAAGAAAGAAACCCTAGGGTTTTGAAGCAATCCCATCGAACCTCATTAATTTTCATCCCTTCTCTAAAACACCTCATCAAAGAAGAAGTTGCATTTTAATTACTCATACAAGAACACAGAGAAATAAAGCAATAATTAGGAAAACATACATTTCCACATGTATCCTTAAGGAATTGAAGCTGCAGAAAACTATACACAAGATGTCCCTTCTATCTACATGTAAATTGAACTAATAAGCCCCGAGGCTTATTTGTACTTGGAGTAGGATTTAAATAAATAGAAAGAAAAAGACATTTCCCGTCAAGGGGCTTTATGTTGAATTAATAATTTTGCCAGTGGTGGCATTTGCTTTCTAAGCTTAGTATTAGAGTTAGTACAAAGCAAATAAATTCTGCGCCAGGCAAACTTTTGTGCTTATCAGCGCCATGAAACTGTTAACAGTTCATTAAGAGGCTTACTGTTGAATTAATCATTTTGCCAGTGGTTACACTTTTTTTTTTTTTTTTCAAGGATGACCGAGTAAACAACTGCTAGTGAAAAGCCTAATATGGCAAAAACACTTGAAGAAAATATTTATCGTGCAGTACAAGAACTAAATGAAAAAAGAAAATTAAATTGTTTGACATTAAAAACTCTAAATTCCGGTGTTGACAAGTTTGTGTGCTTTTGTTACTGTTGTACAGTATTTTTTTGTACTGTATTTTCGTGCGCGTGCAATGCACATCACATGATAGATCAATAATAATGTAATGTCTCGTGTTTTAAGTAGCACAAAAACATGTGTGCCATCAGTCCAAATGTTATACAAATAATGAATGTTTATGAGTGCAATTGGGAGGAATACTTTCCTACTTTTTGTTTTTACAAATTATTCAGGCTTACCCTTTGAGTTTATTTCAGCGTCTGCCCGGGATCGTCTTTCATAAGTACAAAACCCGCCATGTCGCTTGTGCATATTTGTGAGTTGTAAAAAGTTTGTGTCGGGGGTCGCGCTCGTGTCATACATTCGACACGCACATAGTCATGTATATGTACATACACTCTGAATTAATACAGTGGGCGCACCGTGCAATGGAAAAAACGTATGGAACAAAATTGCACGGTTAGTGATGTCGTAGCATTAATTTTGTTCAATACAGCAATTTATATAACACCCCTAGATCCCCGCCATTTGATTGGAGGATAGCAGGTCACATAGCGTTAAATAATTTAACCATTTAATGCTACGTCACCAACCGTGCATTTTTGTTCCATACAATTTTTACTGCAAGCGCGTGTTCGTGTACGCGCATGACATTAGACGATGCTGAAGCAGACGCGTAGGACGCACGTGTGGTAGATGAGTCGGATTATGTCATTGTGATGCGAGGGATGTCGGTGACTAGGGTCTTAAGTACTTTTTCATGTTCTCCAATCAAATAATGATCTCTTTGAGCGTTATATAAAACAAATAATGAATGTTTTAATTCGTTGAAAGATGGAATTATTTCAACTCAGCTCCGCCTCGTTGAATGGAACATTCCATCTAACTCATGAAAATATTCGTACCATTGAACTCGTAGTATAATATTTGATGCAATATGCAATTTGTACCAATTGTTATCAACAACAGCATTGAAATAAATGTATGTGAAATAAGAAACATACAACTTCATAATTATTTTTTTTAAAATCAGGAATGGGGAGTGAATCTATTGACTTTTGAGCAAGACCCTGAGCCCATCTGGCAGGATCGTGACAATGCCGTCAAGAGGCTGTGTGCTGAACGAGGCATCAGGTGTATTGAGAGAATCTCGCACACACTGTGGGACCCTAATGAGTAAGCCCCTACCAGTACCCTTGGGATACCGTGGCCGAGTGGTTTGGGTCACTGACTCGTAATCATAGGTGAAAACCTGGGGTTGTGGGTTCGAACATCCCCCCCATGCCCCGGCTGCGGTACATGTGCCCTTGAGCAAGGCACTCAACCACACTTGCTCCATCCTTCGGAAGGGATGTAAAGCCGTTGGTCCAGTGTGTTAGGTAACAGTAACACACTTTAAAGATCCCAGAGCATTCTTTCGTGAAGAGCAAGGGAATTCCCCGGTGTCTCTGGCCATTTCTAATATCTAATTCCTCACGCTTGCGAGTGACAGTGCAGTGGGCACTATTGAGGAATCATTGGTATGAATACCAGAAATAAATAATTATAATTATTATAATTATAGAACTATGAGGGATATCCCCCTTATAGGTAGAAGCATGATTTAGCAACATGGTCACACAGCAACTTTAAAGGCTATTGTATCATTTGCAATGACCAAATTTTGTTTTTCATGAGTTGACAAGAAAAACCTTACTCAAAGTGTTGATAGCAATGGTAACAAACACCACATGAATTTATTTCCATCCAAAATGGTATTTCATGCAGGAAATTGACAACCGAAGGTGGTTTTCTAAAAAAGTCCCGTGCACGGAATTTTTTTACCATCTACTTGTACACAAAATCCATATAGATTTTCAAGGTTTTCTGAAGCATTGATGCATCTAAGTAGCTAAAATTTCTTCAGGCTAGTTTACCAACATTCTTCCTTAGATATGTTACACTCGTATTCCACAAATCTGTAATAAGTTTTATCTTGCAAATGATACATACGGCCTTTAAGAGGCGGACATTAAAACATGGCTACTGGTTAGCGCAATAATCTGCTGCCCATAATCCCCAGATAGTTCTTGAGAACCCTTACCTTGTGTGTGTTTATTAAATTTTGGCAGAATTTGTCCCCCCAAAAAAAGATTAAAATGGGGGGTTCAAAAATATGCTCTATTAGTTGGTCTTACATTTTTAGCATTTTAGTACAGCTGCTATTGCCTGCTAGTTTCCCATTATGATATGTCAATGATAGTTAACACTTTACCAAACAGTGATAACTAAAAAGTGCAAAATTTCAGAATGGTAATGAGAAAAATATGACATGATATATCAAAATCCCATCACCCTTAAAGTTAAAAAAGTGATAAAGTGATGTTATGGCCGAGCGGTCTAGTGCGTCGAACTCAAGTTCCTGTGCCAGTACTAGAATGTGGGTTCGATTCCGGGTTGTCGCACTTGTGCCCTTGAGCAAGGCACTTAATCACACTTGTTCCGTCCTTCGGAAGTGATGTAAAGCCGTTGGTCCAGTGTGTTAGGTAACGCACTTTAAAGATCCCAGAGCATTCTTTCGTGAAGAGCAAGGGGATTCCCCGGCCATTTCTAATTCTAATTCTTCATGGGTTTCCTCACGCTTCCGAGTGACAGTGCATTGAGCACTATTGATACCAGAAAGAAATAATAATAATAGTTAATCGTAATGTGTGATAAATTGTTGATTGGAATGTAGAGAATATAGCAGACCTTTTATTACACGATGTGTGATTTCATTCTCGTTAGGGTAGTGTCAAGAAACGGTGATACGCCCCCAGTCACCTACGCCATGTTCCAAGAGGTAGCGTCTATGATCGGCCTTCCAGACCGACCTCAGGAGGAACCGGACTTCACAAAGGTTAAGTTGCCTGCCAGTGACAACTTCCAGCAGTTTGCTTTGCCGCCGTTCAAAGAGTTAGGTGGGTGGGACAAATTTACTGGTAAATTCCCTTAACAAGAGTACACATCTAAAATGTGACCACAAGGTCTTCATGTCGAGGAAATATTCCTCTTTTCAAAACCTTACACTGGATCCACATTTTACAACTCCCTTCTAAACTCCTCAAAAAAAGTTCGGAAAGTCAAGTTTGACTGACGATTTTTCTCTTGTTGCAAAATAATTTTCCTTGAATTTTATATCATTGGAAAGCCCTGTTATTCCTCTTTACGATGATGTGTCATTTGTTATGATTAAGCAATTGGGGGATGTGCAGCACAGCTGAATACGGGGGCGGGTGTAAAGTGAAATGTCACAAAATGCATTGCTATTGTCAAAAAGTGCTTTGACACATTCCCATCCTCCAAGCAAAAGGGGAATGCACTGCATGACAATAGCAGTGAATTTTGTGACATTTCACTTTCCACCCACCCCTGTATTCCGCTATACTGCACATCCCCCAATTGATTAATCATAACAAATGACACATCACTGTAAAGAGGAATAACAGGGCTTTCCAATGATACCAAATTCAAGGGAAATGATTTAGTAATGAGAGAGAAATCGTCAGTCAAACTTGACTTTCCGAACTTTTTTTGAGGAGTTTATTTGCTATCTAAAATACTTCATCATCTAGTCCTATACTTGTAAAAAATATCTTGGTCATTTTCTTTTTTTGACATTCACATTTTTTACTGTGTTTTCTGCAGTAAATGATAAGGCTTATTTGATGAGTGATAACAGGCATGTCCAGATGGAGGCCGTTCCCTCGAGGGAAACTTGGAGGTTTCAAACCCTGTCCTTGGGGCGGTGCCTGCCATGTAGTAGATTTAATTGACCAATCTGGCACTAGTGCTGTGCCGCAACACCTAACGGCTCATGCATGCGCTGCAGTTACAATTAGTGGTGACTTTTGCAGTTTCTGAAGGTGAGTTGAAGCCAAATCGAGGTACCGGTAGTGTAAACCCGGCAAATGTTCAGTTTTGCGGTGGCAATAAAAATGGTGGGTCTGTATCCACCTTTGCCGGTTCGAGTGTAAACGCGGTGCAAAGATGGCAGCTATTCGATACGGTCTATAGCTGTAAGGGTAAAATAGTTATATTAAAATTTAAAAAGCAGCTTAGTGCCACAGTTTTAATTTCAAATAAATAAAACAAATTCTCTCAAAATACTAGAATTTGTGAGGAAAAATTATCACCTTGTCATTTAAAAAAGAAAAAGTTGAAATTTAATCGTTTTTGTACAACAAAAAATGTATTTTTTCCAGCTCCTGCGATGGAGCTCCCTGAGCAGGAACGCCAGCTTTGGATCGGCGGTGAGACCAGGGCTCTGGAACTCTTTGAAGTCCGAGTTCGTAAAGAAGCAGCCGTAAGTTATAAATAATCCTGTCTCATTATAGATTGTAAGTCTAAAAATTATATTTTGCAGAAGCCGCTCAGCCGTGAGGCTTAGTAGTTTACAGAGGGTGGTTTAAAAAAGTTAAACCATGTTTTAAGCTTGTAGACAGGTTTTGAAATGACTTAATTCAATCAACTAAAAAGCCTTACTCAAAATGAAGATAGAGGTAGTTCAACTGTCCTATGAAGTGATTCCGTCCAAGATATCTTTTTAAAAGAAAACAATAATTAAAGATGAATTTATATAAATGTGTGTACATGCTGAAGTAAAATTATTTCCGCTTTGGCGTGCCATACGCGTGACATCAACAACTATCATATCCATCAACACTGCTAATTTTGCCACCAACCCTGGGAAAAACAAGTCTCAACATTTTTTAAAACTTGCCAACAAAAACACGGTATGCCAGTTTCAAACGGTATCAACATTTAAAAGTTATGCCAACCTTTTTTTTCTTGCGTGACAATTGCGAAAATATGCGTCAACATTAAATTATCAGTGTTGAATTATTTTTTGCTTTGACGTGCCATAGAATGGACACAGTAATGGCGGATAGCAACCGTTGTCAAGCCAAGTGAAACCCAAACATACATACTCCATTGCTAAAGAATTTGCTTGGATAGTGAACACCACTAGTCTGTTTTGTTTTTGTTTTTATTTCCTCCAGGCATTTAAAGCCGGCTACTGCCTGCCTAATCAGTACATGCCCGAGTTACTAGGACCTCCGATGAGCCTTAGCCCCTACTTACGATTCGGCTGTCTCTCTGTCAGGAAATTTTACTGGCGCATTCACGACACATACACCGAGGTATGCCTTTATATATTCCATTTGATTTTCACGTCCTCTCTATCGAGTGCCCAACTGCAAAACAAAGCGACCTACATAAAACGTAGACGCATATTAAAAGTTATTTTATAAATAGTCGGAAGGGATAAAGTTTCAAAAATAAACTTCCGTCAGATTACATGATTGGAAAACAGGAACAATGGCATTACATAACTAAAGAATAATGCTGATAAACTGCCTTGTAGAAATAGACCAGTTGTGTGATAGATTTGCATAAATCCTAGAGTCCCACCTTCACGCTATGGCGCTCGCATGCTATTGAGTCAAGCACCAGACTACCTGGCAAATCAGGTCGTTTCCAGAGGGTTCAAGCCGGTACATAGTAACCGGCTCAAAAGTCTATGTGGTACCTGGTATACCTCGCACATTACTCTATGCATTTTTAAGCTGGACCATCCGAAATTACATGTTGAAATTAACATGTTGGAACATGTAGTCATCTTGAATTTGTCAAAATAACAAAGTAGAACATGTTTTTTGACTTGAAATCGATGTCAACTTTGAAAGCTGGAATGTTTTCAAACTGCAATGATGCATTTAAGAAAGTACAGAAAGTTTGAAGTTGTTGATCAACAGGTTCGATCAACATGGTCCAGCTTAGAAATACATAGAGTACCTCATGGTGACCATGTGTTAGCGTGCACCCCCTGGAAAATGGCCCGATTTGCCAGATATAGTATGGTGCTTGAGTCACTCGTACGCGAGCGCCATATAATGCGAAGGCGGGACTCTAGCATTTATGTAAATGTAAGACGTGACTCCAGGACTCATGCAACTGGTCTATTTCAACCACATAGATGCAGTGATACTGCAGAAAATCTGAAAAATCCATGCATTAATGAATGAATGATAAAAAAGTTGTCTGGCAGACAACTTTTGAAAAAACACGTTCATTTGGCAATTTCTCCTACAAAGGTACCATTTTACACGGGGAAAAAAATCATGTCGCGTTTGTTACCATTACTATCAACACTATTAGTCAGATTTTTCTTGTCAACTCGTGAAGTAAAATTTTGGGTGACTGCAAAAAATGTATTGGGGCTTCAAATATTCATTAGTTTGTACTGTTGTTTTCCTTGCTATCAGATGAATAAGGTCATTTCTCCGACCCACCTGACTGCCCAGCTGATTTGGCGAGAGTACTTCTATACGATGTCTGTCGGCAACAAGAACTTTGATCGAATGAACGGAAACTCCATATGCCTGAAAATTGACTGGAGCAATGACCAAGAGAAACTTCAGAAATGGGTTGAGGTAATTTAACATTCCAACAACAAATTGAAAGATTGAAGTAGTTCCACCTGTCCAATGCAACGACTCTGGCCAAGATGTCTTTAAACAAAAAAATTGAAGATAAATTTATATAAATAGCAAGTGCGCACACATGTTGCGTTAACAAAAGTGTGTTAAGGTATAGGGGCATTGGGGGCAGTCACTTCGTCACATATCGTGCTGGGTATCAGTTTCTGTGCAGTATAGCCAGGGAACCAGCCCAAATAGGATAATGGCTTTGCCCAAATTCTTGAAAGCATGGATGCAGTTTTTCAATGTTTTCTATCGTAAAGAGAGGTCTTACCTCCATAGGGGGAAAATCCATTCACTATAGAGGTCAATGTATAATGAGGGTTTATGATAGGATTGATGGGATTCACGATAGGCCATCAGTGTAGCGAAATTTGTTGGCATAGATTGGCCCCACTGCATTGTTGGAAAAAGAGTGGCAAGCACGAGATTGTTGTGATGCTCCGGCGGGATGCCCAGATAGCTCAGTTTGTAGAGCAGTTGGCCATGTATGCCAAGGACATTGGTTCGAATCCCAGTCGGGGCACTGCAATTTTCTCTTGTTTCTAAATTCATCACTAATACCCTGTTTACACCGAAATCCCGAGGGACTTCAGGAGTTGGTCGGCAAGATCTTAAGTTCCTCCTATCTTACTTGTCAGAAGGTAGTAAGTTAGTCCTGAACACTCGCAATAACTCGGGGGGAATCGCCATCGCTCGGCACAAGTTCCCCGACCGTATGGAACGGTTCAAAACAGTCGGGAAACTTTCTCGGTCGCCCCCTTGACGAAAGTTTCATGACCACTCACAAGTCCAAGAAATACAGAATTTGACAACTCGTAAGTCGATCCTAACTTGGTCGTGCTTCGGTGTAAACATAGCATTAGATAAAAGTTTTCCAATCCAATTGTATTGTAAATTTTATCATCGTTTTATAGTTGCTTTAAAAGTGGTTTTTATATGTGTTTTTATTGAAATTTTACTGCTTTTACAATGACAGGATTAGAATTTCATTTTTGTTTTTAACTTACGTGACTAATGAATTGAATCTGAATAAAAAATAATCCTGTTATCTATTTCCCCCTGTCTATCTAGGGTCAAACAGGCTACCCATGGATTGACGCTTGCATGAAACAGTTGAAGCAAGAAGGCTGGATCCATCAAGTGGCCAGGCACGCTGTGGCTTGCTTCCTGACCAGGGGAGACCTCTGGATCAGCTGGGAAGAAGGACTCAAGGTCACTCTCCATTTGATCTCCCTTAAATGCCCCAATCATTTGCAGTTACCCAAAATATTTTACTTCACGAGTTGACAAGAAAAACCCGACTAAAAGTGTTGATAGCAATGGTAACAAACACCACATGTAAAATGGTACCTTTGTGGGAGAAATTGCCAACTTAAGGTGCTTTTAAAAAATTGTCTGCAGAAAATATTTGTATTCATTCAACACAAAAACCATGCATGTATTACTAAAATATTCTTTAGTTATGTGATGCTGTTATTCCTGTTTTTGAAAGTTTTTCAATCAAACTGTCTTTAATTCGATCTTCGTTAGTGTTTGTGTAATGTAAACGATCACCAACTAACGATTAACTAATTTTAATCAAACGAGGTGATTTCCCCAATTTGACCATGCTTTCCTACCCCCTCATCAGGTGTTCTACCGGTATCTCCTGGATGCCGATTGGAGCATCTGTGCAGGCAACTGGATGTGGATCTCTAGCTCAGCGTTTGAGAAGGTCCTGCAGTGTCCCAATTGCTTCTGCCCGGTGCGCTATGGACGACGCATGGACCCCAATGGAGAGTTTGTCAGGTAAAAACAACCCTGCCAAGACAAAAAAAGGTTTTCATGTTGTAGTTACGGGAACATCCATAAAGTATGTATGCACGGAGGGGGAAGGCGTCAGAGCCAAATTTAAACTTTCCTGGTTCTTTGAAAGGATGACGTCATCTATGGAACAATTGATCTCTCTCAAATGGCGTCACTCAAAATTGCCACGTGCATCAGGATCCTGAGCGTAATATTTTGTGACGCGCATCAGCTGCGCCGTATTTCTAACAAATAGTGGGCAACACGTTCGCTTGTTTGGAACATTTTCCATGATGTACGTACGTGTACTTGGTGGTGTTTAATACGCAGTTGTATCTTTCCTTTAAAGATGGCGTCTGTGAAAGTGGTCAATTGCATGGATTGAACCCTTGCTGTGATGTATATTAAAATATGCAGTAACCTGACTTGCCCTAAGCCTGTTGAGACCAGGGGCGGTATTCAATTCAATACTTAAATTAAGTAAAAAAGCTACTTAGTATTTGGCTTGGCTAAGAAAATGTCCTATCTCGCATTCCAGTGCCTTCTAAGAATTTTACTTTAGTAAGTAAAATACTTAGATATATTGTGACATTAGAAGTATTTTTTCCAAGTACAGAACTTAGCCACTTCAAATTGAATACCGATTTTGGCTAAGAATTTTACTTGAGCCATATAAAACATGTTAGCACCTGATTTTTGATTAAGCAGCCCTCTCTCCACTTCATCAAACTGTTTCAGCACTAGCAAACCAAACCGCATGCTAACCTACCAATTTTTTGCTAACGCGATGCCATCTTTTTTCTTCGCTATTTTCGGCAAAATTCGAGACACATTTTTCAACAGATACACAAATTTCAGCTGTTGTTGAAATATTTCAGGCAGCGACAGGCAAGGGTTTTCTGTGGTAGTGATAATCATTTAAAAATGGAAACATTACCGATGACTGTACTTTAAAATGTTGACATTGACACAAGTAAAGCAGACGACGTATGCGTTCGAACAAAACAGACGACAGCATTACGCGCGCTTAGAACAAGCTTTATGAAATAGGCCCTTGCTCAATAGTAAAAATTCGTGCTATGCTTAATCCAAAATTTTTGATTAAGTGTAACATGTTTTATGAAATGGCCCCAGGCATGCAACTTTTTAACAGATCTGCTGATTTCCTCTTTTTGTCCCCATTGAAAATGTAAAAACACTCTACAAAGTTAGGGATTTATAAATGGTCGGAGGGATCCGGTTTGAAAAATAAACTTTCATGTGCCACTTTTATGACAAACTTTTTTTTCTGCAGATTTTTTGTTTGTTTTTCGTTTCATTGTATAAAGAATTTGCCACCCCCAGTTTAAGGTTCACAGAAAATGAAAAGTTTGAATTTGTTATTGCAGACGTTTTTTGCCAGTCTTAGCCAACATGCCACTACGTTATCTCTTTGAGCCATGGAAGGCGCCACTGGCCATTCAAGAAAAGGCTGAATGTATCATTGGCAAGGACTACCCACTGCCGATTGTTGAGCATCGAACGGCTGCGTCCAGCAACAGAGAAAAGATGAATAAAACAGTCCAGAGCTTGGAAGAAAAATGTAAGGACTGTAAACCATGTAGCATGACTCGGGACTCGAGTTCCGATTTTCACTGACTTAACTTGAGACTTACTGTTGCGAATGACTTGACTTGACTCAGACGTGAAAATGAATGAAATTTAACTTTTATACAATTATTTTCTTTGGGGTGTCATTTTGAGGACCGCATTGTATTACAGCACAACAGAAACCCAAGACCAAGCTTTGTTTAAACATGGAACATTCTTGGCCAGAACAACAAAAATACCCTACACGAATGCAAATTTCAGTGTTTAGACCCACTTTAAAATTAGCTTGAACAAATTTACTGTCGTGACGACTTGATTGACCAACATATCTGAGTTGACTTAGGACTCAAAGGCAATTTGACTTGACTTCACTTGGGACTCGAGTAGAGTTGGACTCGTTACAACCACATGTTTGTAAGAATATAGATTGTCCACAAATAGTGTGACATTTGTCTTTGGTAATATGTTTATTTTGCATCAGAAAATATTTGGGGTTCTATTTGTTTAAAAAAAAGTAGGGACATCCCAAGAGTTCGGTCAATTCAACTTACTGATGACCATATACTGTTTGAGTAGTCCATACGGTCGAAAATCCGCGTGATGCATAAAAATCGGTTGTTTGAAAAGCAACGGGTACGAGCACGTCATCAATTAATATGTTGTGTGAACGAAACTATAGCCGATTCAGTTTCATTAAAGGGACATACCGGCTATTTTGGGCTTGATTCTGAAAGTCTTTCTGAAATAGACTGGAGAGAACCTGAGAAGAAACCCCCAAATTCGGCTGGTTTTTTGCATTTTTCAAAACATCAAGGTCGCATGATATATTGGAACCAGATTTTGGTTCCAATAAATCACATGGTCTTGGAGTTAGTTTTATTTCCAGCCGTAAAAACCAGCGCGAGTTGCTTTTGTCCTCTCTTCTTGTTGGAAAATAATGTCCTACGAACACTATGTACCGGTACTGCTGTATTTTCCAATTTACACAAATCTGCCAACAGATTTCATAAGAAGGGTTTCTGGGTGTTGATACGGATGAGAGAATCTCTGAATTTCGCTTCGTGGCGATAAATAATATCCGAAGAAAAAACAGCATACATGTAGGCCTATTGAGGGCGCTAAAAACACCAAAATGTTGCCTTTGAGGTGCTGACCTGAGGGATCATGCAAGGTGTTGAGTCCGGGAAAACGAGGTTAAACACGTGTCGACCCATAATACATCGCGACGGCTGGTAAAGCGTATAGCCCAACATTTGTCTCTTTTATTAATTTTAAAAATTTCTAGCTAATTACGTGACATTTTAATAATTTTATGACCATCGAAAAATTATTGTCAAGGATGCTAGATCGCTACATTATGTAAACAGTAAGCTGGTGTGTCCCTTTAATTTGGCAAACAGGTGACTCAGACTCGAGCTCGATTTTGGTGACTCGAAAACAACACCATTACATAACTAAAGAATAATTTTGATAAACTGCCTTGTAGAAATTTCAGTCACGCAGTAATCCTTTTTTTTGAAAAGCACTCCCATAAAAGTACCATTTAACACGGGAAAAATCATGTGGTGTCTGTTACCATTGCTGTTAACTCGTAAAGTAAAATTTTGGGTAACTGCAAATGTTGTATTGGGGCTTTAAAGTTACCTGCATGCTCATGATGACGTCTTTTTCTTAACTCCATGTTTTTAGTTTCCCACTGCACTCCGTCCAATGAGAATGAAGTCCGTGAGTTTTCCTGGCTCCCCGAGACCATACGAGGACTGGACAAATGCACAGCGGATGATCTGTGTGAAATCCTGGGCATATAACAAGTGTTTCTGTTGACAAGGAGCTCAGGAAATGCAATGGCTGACTTAAGTAACAAATGTTTTAAAATGTGCCAGTTGTAATGTTTGGTCAGGTCGGTATTACGGTGTTTGTGTGTGTTTAATATAAATAGACCTTGGAGGTCCTTTTATTTTTGTAGGCGGTGCTTTTGGACTTTGTGTATGCAGATTTGCATATACTTGGAGATTTATCTAACAATTTTATTTATTTGTATGTTAAGACATGCTGAATTAATCATTTATCCGGAGTTCCAATATTGACTTTTAAAATGAGCTGTTCTTTTAAAAAAAATTATTTGACAGCTGAAGTCATGCAAAAATGGGAGAAAAATCATATGGTCCTGGTTAAGATCGGGGGCCAATTTCATGGTGCTGTTTAGCACAGAATTTCTTTGCACTGTAAAATTGGTTACCAGGCAAAATATCAGTAAATACACATCACGTACGATTTTGGCTGGCAACCCAGTTTTCGAGCTCGGGGTCGAACACCGAGCTCGGGATCAGCGCCGGATCACAAACGCTCTCGGGACCAAATTGGCCCCAGATCAGACCCCGAGCTCGGGATCAGTTTGCGGTTAAGATAAGCAATTATGAATTGACATATGCTTTTTGGAGATCTATTTAGACTGTTTCTATTGCAGACGAATAAAAAAAAAATGGTATTTGGTATGCTTTGCACAGTAGTTGCAATGATATGCACTTATTGTGTTATGTATCGATAGCTTTCGACTACGTGCAACATACAGTAATGTGTGGGTGTTGCGATACGTTCAAACTATTCAGCAGGGATGTGATTGTTCCGGTTTTTCTCTCATTGGTTTGTGACAAAGATTATTCCGGAACAAATCACATCCCTGTGTAAAAAATGAAAGTGCTTTTACTTGATCACGATTTAGCCTGAATGAAGAAAGACAGTTTTATCTTTCTCGATACAACAGCCATGGCGCAGCAACAGAGGTAAGTGCAACCAATGCGCTATTCTTGCTGGTTAGCACTCGGGTCATGATTGTCAAATGACACCCAAAATGGTGGAAGGCATGACGTCACCGGAAAGCAGTCAATAGCCAATTTTCGTTTGTGGTCCTTGGGACTTTGCAAATTATCTGAAATGAGAACAATGCAGAACGACCTAAAACTGTTTTATTAACAGTGCGCAAATTATTTGCAGCAGCACCATCTAAAATATCTCGTCTAAAAGACGTGTGGTTCTGAAAAGAACCGGTTAAGTGTGAACGTTTCAAACAGTGTACTCCGTTCATCCTCTCCTGAAGATGAACAGAGTACACTGTTCAAAACGTCGAGTTCACACAAACACACACACATCCTCAAAAGAGATTTCACAAGTATGCTGCCACAAATAATTTGCACAGCCTCGAGTCTTAAGGTAGAACGCATGATTGCTATCTTGAAAATCTTCACACAATATATAAAGATGGTAGAAAACCATCTATAGTGCTATAGTCTTGGAGAAATCAGTAAAACAATTAATTTTCATCTCATGAGTGAAAATGATTTTCGGCCCTAAACCACTTCGTGTGCAGGCCGTGGTTCAGGGCAAAGTGGTTTTTGAGTGAAGTGACTGTAACACAGTTTGACTGTTTTCTCAAAAGTTAGACGAAGTACGGAGCTGATTTTACTGAGGAATATATTCAATCACACAGGGAGATGAAACTCTTTGCAACAGTTTACCAATCATGTGTTCTACCTTTAAATAATGATATTAATAGTGCTTTTATATTCAAGGTCTATGACATCTTTTTGGAGTTTTTAAAAAGTGAATTGAATGTCTTCAAAAATGTTAATGTATTCTGTTGTGATAAATGCTTGTCATTTTATGTGAAAGATAAAAATGTAATATATTAGGGCTGAATATTTGTATTCCATGGTGCTAGATGGCCCATTTTATTGTACACTTTTCACAAAAAAGTAAAGTCTATTTTATTGTGAGATGCACAAAAACAACTATATAAACTAAAACACCATGGGTGGATTGCAATAAAATTGTGTTAGCCACTTGTTTAAGACCCGTAGTTTATAGCCGGCTATCCAATTTAGCCAATCTTGGCTTAAAATTGTAGTTTGCAATGGGGTATAGCTAAATAATTAAACACTGATAATTTAATGTTGACGCATATTTTCGCAAACGTTGTGCAAGCAAACAAAAAAGTTGGCATGACTTTTAAATGTTGATAGACTGTTTGAAACTGGCATACTGTGCTTTTGTTGGCAAGTTTTAAAAAATGTTGAGACTTGTTTTTCAGGGTTGATGGCAAAATTATCAGTGTTGAATTTTTTCCACTTTGGCTTGCCATACGCGTGAGGTCAACTACTATCATATCCGCCATTACTGTGTCCATACTATGGCATGCCAAAGCGAAAAATAATTCAACACTGATAATTCTGCCATCAACCCTTAAAAACAAGTTTCAACATTTTTAAAAACTTGCCAACAAAAGCACGGTATGCCAGTTTCAAACGGTCTATAATTTAGTTTTTTCTTGCACAACATTTGCGAAAATATGCATCAACATTAAATTATCAGTGTTGAATTATGTTTCGCTTTGGCGTGCCGTAGTATGGACACAGTAATGGCGGATAGCAACCGGTTGTCAAGAAAGTGAAACCCAAGAATATATGCTCTTGGGTAATTTCATATGAGTTATGCACTTGCACAAAAGTCATTTTATTAACACTTTCTGCCTTATTTGAATAACTACATGTACAAGATTATCTAAAACAATATTGCAATCCACCTCGGGTGTGGTGAGATATGTTTATGTTGGTAGACAAGGCACAGGCTCGTCAGCAATGCGCGCCCGCCAAATTCGTGCTCGAAACACGCAGCTCCATGCCTTTGCTATGGAGCTGCGCATTGCTGACGAGCCTGTGCGTTTAATTCATGTTGTATTTTTCTGGAAGCTAAGTAAACGGTTTAACACTTGTAATTGAGAAATTGTTATCGAAAACGAGGGTCTTTCTATTGTGATAAAATGTTCCTTACCTTTAAATAAATTGGTGTTTATTCTCAGTTACGATGTCACACTTACATCAACTATAGCTACAGGTTTTTGCAGACGACAAATTGTATATTCTTCTATTTCTGGAAATAAAAATAAAGACAGTTTACCATCATTGGTTAAAAATTATATTACCAGTATTCACAGATCAGACAAAAGAAATGTATTTTTCTTATGGTTATATTCATGTATATGTGAATTGTTCACTAGTGTGTGCTACATATATTTATTCATGCCATTTATGAAAAAAAATATCGTGTGTGCCTTGTGAATTTGTGGTCAAAATAATAAATGGAGTTTATTTAATATAAAAAAAGATCACTGAAGTTCTGCTGGTTTTCTGAGTGGCATTCATGTCAACTTGGCAACATAAATTATATCACAAAGTCGACATAATCCCTGTCAACTTGACGAGATAAGTGGGTTTTTCTATAAATTAGGGGTCCAAAAGTGTGACATTTAGTGTTCCCCCGTTACACCTGTGTTATTTTTCGTACAAAAATCATTAAAATGGCTTTTAAACCATTTTGTATGAATTGAACTTTATGTACACACTCTTTGAGATGGAAAGTATTTCAAGAAGGTGTCCTGAATTTACAAAAACAAGATGTAACAGGGAACACCAAAATTGGACACCTAATTTTTAGAAAGACCCAATTGTTTTATCTCAGTACCTAAACAAGTAGGATTGCACTCGCAGAGCGCCGTAACTAACCTGGTTTGCTGTAGACTCTTTACACAGTTTCTGCAAGTACAATGTCAGGCTATCCCTTTCTTTTTAAAAATTACATATGCAGAAATGCAAGGGCAACATAAAACTAATATAAAATGGTAATATATTTGAACTTCCCAACATTTACAGATAGACACAAGTCGGTTTTATAGTACTTAAATCATCTGAAGATGGAATGTTAAAATATTTTGCTACTGAACAAGCTGAATACAATATTTTCTCTAAAGGTGGCTTCACACAGCTTTTTCGTGCGTAAATGCGACACGCATCGCTTTGGGAAAAAGTGATGCAGAGGGAATTTGAAGTCAACCGACAACCATAGAATCCCAAAAATGCTTTCCTCCCAAGTTGATTCTGTGATTTTTAGTGCGTATTTTGACTCAATTCCTTCCACATTGCAAATTGAAGAAAATGAAATTAAAATCTGAACCAAAATAAACCAACATAAACAATTTTCAGTGGCAGATCCAGCCTCATTAAAATACAGGAATACAATTAAGTGGAAAAGCGGGGGCTACAGCCCACTGAAATATACTGTATTTTAATGAGGCTGGATCCGCCACTGATTTTCTAATAAGAATATAGGGTGATACATAATTAAACTACAATTACATAAGTACTGTAATTAAGTAACATCTTTACAGCTGCATAAATTTCAAAAAATACATCTGCGTATACACTAATCCGAGCTGGAAAGTCATGGTCCGTGTACGTCCGCCATAGCTGGGGGCCATCCAGTGCCATGAACTGTGGGTTTTGTGTTGATGATATGCTGTTACATTATGTTGTCACTTCGAACAAATTTGCGCGTTTATTTGCTTGTGAAGCCTGTGTACGCGTACGCGTTTTGCGCTGTTCGATTTAACAAGACAAAGCGCCCAGTCCATGGCAGTGGATGGCCCCCAGTAATGGCGGACTTGCAGGGAAGGAGTCCTTAGCAACCGGATTCGTGTATACAATGTATATACATGTACCTGTGCTGCATTCTACTTACGTGAATGTTATTACTGGTGACAGTGCTTTTGTGCACTCATCAATGGAGAGCTGGCGACCAGTCGTTGTCAAACATTGCATACAGGCAATGGTAACGTAAGTTGAAAGCAGCTCTGTTTGAACTTAGTGGATAAGGATAATATAGAATGATGATCGATATGTGAATACAATTAAAAAATATATTGATATATACTTTAGAGTGAATTTTTTAAAAACATTTATTCGAAATGAAAGAAAATCGCAGGAGTTTATGGGCTGCCAATCTCACATGCCTTAATTACAGAGTTGCCAACTGGGTCATTCTATAAATTTGGGGTCCAACGTGTGACATTTTTCTGTCCTCGTTACACCTGACATACTGCTATTTGCCATACAAGTATCATTAAAAATGCCTTCAAAACATGTTTTTATGAATTGTACTTTAAGTAATCACTCTTTGAAATAGAGAGCATTTAAAGAATATGTCCTGAATTTACAAACTACAACATTTTACAAGATGTCAGATGTAACGGAGACAGAAAAATTGGACCCCAAATTTATAGAATGACCCAACTGGAGTCCACCCACCCTCGACTCTAGCTATTATTAGAGAGGTTTCGCAAGATGATGAATACGGTTACGAATACAATAATGGTAACCGTTCACGTTGATGCGCACACTGAATTGAGTTTCGCATTGCGTTACTGTACGTGTAAATTTATCTGCATATATCGTTCAATTCTGCTCTGCGCTTGTCCCCGTTTTCAGCTGATTTTTTACGCTTTTCTCTTGGCCCGACTCATAAAATTTGATCCATATTCACGGAATATACATCAAAAAGAAACAAAATATACAGTTTATTAATCTCTCATAGATAAAGCAAAACATCTGCAAAACAGAGATCTGTTTTTATGCTTTGCATATGGAGCCCGATAATCTCTGTCAATGCGTATGAAAACATGCGTATGATGGTTATGCATTACAAGCAGCGCATAAAGTGATGACGTATATGTATCCGTACCAGTATCCATGACAGTGCAAAACCACACTAAATTGTAGTACCTGAAACTTCACTGTTAAATTGTCTCAGTTTATTTTTGCATCCATAGTTAGTCTGATCTGGCTTTTACATCGCAAAAAAATATGTCTTCTGAGCTTTTAAAGAAATATGCAGCCCAAGTGTCAGGCAATCATGGGCTCATCGGCAATTATATAGCCGTGGCGTTTTGATGAGTGGTGCTATATCACTTTAATTCTTCAATTTCTCAATTTTTGTTGCCGATAGCACAATGAATTTGCCGACAGTACCATGATTTTGCTGACAAAAATTAATAATAGGGGGAGTGTCACACCCCTCCCCCACACCCTCTAGCGACGCCACTGCATGGGCTAATCACACATCCGTTTAATTATTCTTGTAGTTATCCATTCTTGCATTTATGGCAAAGTGCCTTGCCACAGGCACCACGAACGGGTTGGATTCGAACCCACAACCTTCAGAATCAACTAAGGTCTCGAGTACAAGCCAGTTTGATCTCTAGTAGGCCTGGGGCCAATTTCATAAAGCTGTTAAGGTTTCAGGGCCGGTCGTTTCGTTGTTCAAAGGTACGAAAGCACGTATTTCATGATATGACATCCCTATATTACTGGCCCTTTACTCGGTGTGTTCTAAGATAACTGTCGACCCTGAAACATGAATACCTTAGAGTTTTCTCCAATGAATCTGAGCTTTCCGTTGTGCTTTCCGTTGAACTTCCCATTGCTTTGTGCGTTGTGTGTCTCCATTTTGACGGTAGCGTGTGAGACATAGCAACAATATCCAAGAGGGCGGGGTTAACTGGGCAAAATCGGAACTATGCATTGACTGGTGTTCTGCTATTCTTGCTAAGAACACAAGTTGACATACAATTTTGACCATTAATCCCATTTTTGCTAAAGCAACTTTTTCTGTTAAACAGCTTTTATGAAATTGGTCCCTGAAAAACGAGCCATCACTGGTTCAAATCTTTTTTCTTCTTTAAATTCATTCGAGAGAAAAAAACTCATTTTTTTCATAATCGGAATACTGATAGAATATGTACATTTCATTAGTTTCATTGAAAAAATATACATGTAAATATATGGAAATTCTACATAAAATATTGTGCTACTAATCACCATGATTTTGGCATAAAATATGGGTTTTAAAAAATATTGATCAATCTTACACAGGTGGGCTTGCAAGTTGTCTTAAGGCACAGAAGTTGTTTAGGATACCTTGAAAACTTGGAATACAAATGATGAAAAGTGCATAATATTTGTTATATGCGTAGATTCTTGGCATTTGATTGGTTAAAAGTGGGGGCATGGAATCTGCTGGGTTCCGGACGCGCGCGCGTGTAGCATAGCTGTGCACCAACTATGCAGCTACGCACGTCACGTAAACATTCAGCAAGACGGTAATGGCAGAATCTCGACGAAGTCGTTTTGCCGTACTGTCGTAGATGATGAATTCCTTATGAAAATAATAGAAGTGGCCTACAGTGAAAACAATGTCAGGTGAAAAGTGCTACTAAAGTGTCAGGTATTAAGCTACCATTTTCTGCTGTAAATATACGAACTTTTCCACCGTAGACCAGCTTCCGAAATTTTAACTCGATGTACTACTGTCATGACTGTGTAACGTTACTTTTAACCAATCATCAGATGACAAAAATGTACACGTTCGGTATATAAAACAAATATTGACTGCTGTTTTTTCGGGTCATGGTTAAGATTATAGGCCCGCAGTAATCTCAAAGCCATGACTATGCATAGCATGACTATGCATAGCATGACTATGCATAGCATGACTATGCATAGCATGACTATGCATAGCCATGGCTTCGAGATCATCTTGGGCCTATAATCTTAACCATGCCCCTCATTGCAGTCAGTATTTGTATAATATTCCTTTTGGAATGGTAGCCCAACTGCATTTCATTATAGTGTCATTGAATACAATACACCTCTGTATTTACAAATTTCAAAATTAGTACCGACAGCCTTTCTTGGACTCCGAAACATTTAAGTTTTCGATTGTCACGTTTAGATTATCATGCAAACTGTGACGTGATGACGTCCCTTTGAGGTTTTGTGCATGCGTCAAATCGTCTCTCTCGTCCACAGCAGGAATTAAAATAGAATGTGGAAACTCTCGTTTTGGCACTTTAGTTTTGGAAACCTGAACATGGCGTCATCACGTCTTTGTCCACATTATTGACGTGAAAATCCAAAGTTCTTATTTTATTACATGAAGTACTTTCTCACTTATTTTCTCACAAAGGATAGCACGGAGACCTTCAGGTCGACCTGCGATTCTTTTGTGCCGTGCTGGACACTCGGCATTAAGCAAAAACGTAATGTTCAGGTCACAAAACCGAGCAAATCATGTTTGTACATGTATAGCTGAACAAGCGGTAACTCGACACAAAATAATTGCAACCATGCTCATGTCTCCAATCTGACGTGACATGGATTTCATGGAGTGGTTTTCTTCATGCCGATTGGCTGAAGAAAACTGGATGCGCATGTCACGGCTGCATCACGCACACATCTTGTTTTTCCAAACAAGTGGGCTGTGACAATCGGCATCACGTCACAAAAGTTAAACTTGTTCCACTATTGCGATTGTCGATTTATATTTGGGCGCCGCTTGATGCCGATTGTAGTAATGTCATCGGAGTTACCCACAAGTCTCAAAATAATCGCCGACTAATTTGAACCCGACGGGCATAGTTAAGGCACAGCTTGGTCCTAAACAGCCAGTCACTGACTGTTCTGTGTCGTCGCAGGGTCGACCTAGGGGCAGCTTAAAGGAGCGTGTCCAGATCACATTTTTTGAACCTCGCATTTTTCCCATGACATTTTTATACCATATAATTTGTCATATTTTTCTCATTACCATTCTGAATTTTCACACTCTCAATCCGTATATTTTTAAGTATAGCGTAAAAAAAACACCGATGTTTTGTAAACTAATGATCCGTTTCCATAAAGCAGTGCAGTGATCACACCAACCTTTTTGCTTCCATATCCAAAATGAAAACTGCAAATTTTTTGTTTTCTTCCCATGGATAGTATTTTGGGGAGATATTTTATATGATTCTTAGGTTAAAATGAAATCCATTTTCTGGAAAAATCTGAACAGGCTTCTTTAATTCACCTATAATATATGCACGTTTAAAATGAGGTAGGAATCTCAAAATTAAGTTTAATGCATACATGAGAAATGGATAAAAGTGCACTTTATAACACGAGTATTTACGATAATCTCGTGTATAAGGCGCACCTGTGTACAAGGCGCACCCCTAACTTTTGATTTTTTGCTGCGGTGAAAAGAGTGCGCCTTATACATGAGTTTTTACAGTACGTGCATTAGGTAACTGGTATACGCTGTATTCTCGGCACATTTTTAGTTGATGTTATCCATCTTCATTTGGCCCTTGTTTCTCTGGAACATGTTACTGGTAGCATTCTTCATCTTGTAGAAGAGATTAGCCTGCTTGTCTGTGATCTTCTGGCGTCTTTTCTTGGCCTGGTCAATGCAACAAAAACCAGATGCACAAATAATATAACTAGAATTACAGTCTAGTTAACAATAGTAGAGTTCAGTTCATATGAAACCATGGCAAGGGTATGGGGCCAATTTCATGGAGCTTTTTAGCAGCTAATTTTGTGCTAACTGAGGCCCCGGCTATTTTATGGAGACCGTAACCTTAAGCACTGCTATACGTTTGCTAGCTTCAGAGGCAAATTTGCTAAACACTTGTGACACAACAATGCCCGTTTCCAAGCAGGCGCATGCTTAATCACGCCGCGGCCGTGAAATAGCCTTAAAGTTAGCACAACTTTTCTGCTACAGTAAGCACACGTTTTCAGCTAGCGCTAATAAGCAGCGCCATGAAATTGGCCCCTGGTCTTGTCTCATACTCAGACCAGACCCTTGCTAAATAAGCACAAAAATTTACAAAGCACAGAATTTATTTGCTTTGCACGAATGGGTTACCAGCCAAAATTGTATGTCAAACTGTGTTCTTAGAAAGAGCAGCAGAATTGATTGCTTTCCGTGACGTAGAACATCCGGGAATGTTTGGTGGTCAACGGTCACGTGCGCACCACTAGACGCACATGGGCACGCGTAAAATATACTCACCAGCGTACTTTCATTCAAAGATGCCGCACGCACACGTTGCGATACGTTAAAATTATTGAGCATGCACTGCAGCTTGTAAAAACGAAAGTGCTTTTACTTGATCACAATTTTTAGCCCGGAGAAATACATTTTATCTTTATCGATACAACAGCCATGGCGCAACAACATAATGCAAGGTTAAGTAACAGAGGTAAGTGCTTTTTTGGACGGTTATCACTCGAGCCACGTGGGTCATGAAAAATGACAACCAAAATGGTGGATTGAAGAGGTGACGTCACCGGAAAGCAATCAATACCAGTAAATACACATCACATACGATTTTGGCTAGAAACAAATTTGTTGAAAGTGAAGCAAAACAATTCTGCACCCTTTGTCTGGACACTATCGCTTAGGTGGGGGGATTGGGTCACATTCTCCATGATTCAGGGTGGAGTGAGGTGATTTTGACAAATTTTCAGAGCACCTGCGAGCAAAATGGGCATATTGTGCCCTTAGTTGGGATTTGTGTCACCTAAATTTTGCCTCAGGCGCGGGGATTTTGTCACTTGAAAAATGGAAAAAAACAAAAAAAAACCAGATATTTTTGTTTCGCATGAATAGCATCTGGTGTAATGAAGTACTTCCTTTCACGTGCACACTTAGTATCCACTTGACCAGACTAAATAATTGTTGCTATGTGGTGCATGCAGCAGGTGTGAAGTACAGAATCAATACCGTGTTTACCGTAGGAGAGCATGGCATAAAGTAGCCAGACTGTTGATTGCTGGGCATTTGCGTGCACCATGTAACAACAATACCATAATACGCGACTTACTACACTGAACCTCCATTTAAAGCCCAGTGTATCATTTGCAATGACCCCAAAAAGTAATCGACGAGTTTACAGGGAAAAAGTTCTGAAAGTAAAGATTGAATTAATAGCAACTATCCAATGAAAGGTTTTTGCTCAAAAGATATAATTTTATCAGAAAGTAATCCGTAAAGATGAAATTATTTAGATCGTTTGCAAACGATTTACTTATTTTTGGTTCGCATCTACGCGGTGCAAAATGCATGGGCGCTGTGTACTCCGTGTGCGTGTTCCAACGCGATGCATTTTTATGGATCGCGCGCACACGCAGTATGTGCGCCACAGAGTGCATGAGCAAGCCACATATAGTACCCGATCAACTGAAACGCCCCGCCAAAACCAGTAAAATGCATATGGATTTTCATGTTTTTTTTAAACGTGGTACATTTGACAAGGCTGAAATTTCTTCGGATGAGTTTGTTGATGTCTTTCTTATGATTTATAATGGTTTTATTCGCAGAATCACTCAAAAGCAGATCATCTACAGGGCCTTTAAAAGATGACATTGGGGCGCCAGCCATTATGTAACATTGATTTCATTATAACACTGATTTCTAACATACCTTCTTTGTAAGACCTCTTTTGACAGACTTTTTGCCACCGACAAAGACAGTGTATTCAGAGGGTTCTTCGTCATCTCCCCAATCGTCACCTGGTCTGGCCCCGGGCTCCCGTCGTACAGACTACACAAAAGAATACAAACGCATGCTCGTATTAAAAGTGGTGCAGTCAAATTTATTATTTATTATTTATTTATTTATTATTTCTTTCTGGTATTCATACCAAGGATTCCTCTAAAGTGCCCATTGCACTGTCACTCGCAAGCGTGAGGAAACCCATGAAGAATTAGAGATTAGAAATGGCCAGAGACACCGGGGAATCCCCTTGCTCTTCACGAAAGAATGCTCCGGGATCTTTAGAGTGCGTTACCATTACCTAACACACTGGACCAACGGCTTTACATCCCTTCCGAAGGATGGAGCAAGTGTGGTTGAGTGCCTTGCCCAAGGGCGCAGGTACCGCAGCGGGATTCGAACCCGCAACCCCAAGTTTTCACCCATGATTGCGAGTCAATGGCCCTAACCACTCGGCCACGGAATTTCCTTTCAGGTTTTAAGGGGAGTCGTGCATTAACAAAAGGGAAGAGTGTGTCGAGGTATTAACAAAAGGGAAGAGTGTGTCGAACGTGTTTCGAACACGTGCAAATACGCCATTTTGGGAGTCAAATAATGCCGGGTCATTGTGGAAGCGATGTGCGTGCGTGCGTGCTGTGTGTGTCTCTGGTGGGCGTAACGCGGATTAATTCACCAATGGGAGCCTTAGCTATCGACACACACAACGCGCACGCACATTGCTTCGACAACGACGCGGCATTATTTGACTTCCAAAATGACGTCATTGGCACGAGCTCAATAGGGGCGGTTAGGATGTTCACTCGGTATCATATCGTGCAGCATGCTATATAGTTGTGTAATAACAGATACGAGGCCAATTTTGGGACAGAGGCCAATTTTGGGACCAATGCCAATTTAAGCAGAAGAAATCTTGATCCAGATATGCTTATCTGTACATGGGTAATTCCCAAAATTAGGGGTCCAAAAGTATGACATGCTTTTTAAGATTTCCAAGTGTTTTTAGTGATTGAAAGTGGTTTCCCAGTAAAGATTTCAACAAATGCTGCTTAAATTTAATGTTTGTGTGTAGATATGACACCAAGGTTAATGCAAACTCATTCTACAGCAAATTTTCATTGGCGTAGGTAACCCGGGACACCAAACTCCTATTCAATACCACAGAAAAAATTATAAGCCTTTATGGTCTTTTGTTTTGAATATTTTTCAGGAATCAAAGAACAAAATATAATCACAGGCCAAAGTTCATTACTGAGAATTTGTGATCATGAGTGGTGATTTTTGAAACAGAGAGTGTCGTACGTAACTGGGACACCAACAATTTTGGACCCCTAATTTTGGGAATTACCCATATATGTACTACACTGTATGTACTAAACCATATCATGAGTTGAAAAATGCCTTGGTATCCCCTTCACATTTGTTTCAAATATCAAAATTATGAACAAGACACGACTTATTTTAAGAATCAACAGAGGGGACACATTGAAAACACTGATCAAGGCATATTAACATTTTTGATGTAATCGTGATAATTTGCAAAGTCAAGCCTGGATGTTTTCTTACCGTATGGACTCTATACAGCTCTGATTGGATCGGTGCCAAGGTGGCTACAAAGCTTTGGTACACGTCCTCTCCCTCGTCTCCCTGATGTTGGCTAAGAAATTGGGTATTTCAAAATAACATGAAATATCTGTCAACCAGAGTGTTAGTATTTCAAGTGACCTGAAATAACCATATCTCTACAGATTCTGAACCAGTACTAGTGTACACCGTACTTTTAAGAAGTAGCAATGTTATAAATACTTTTCAGCAGGGTCATTAATTGTTTCAGTTAATAGATAAGTGACAAATAAGCAAAATTGGTTTTACGAATGGGACACTTCTGTTGATGCAAAAACTATTACACATGGGACACACATGTACGTGTACATATTTTTTTAAAACAACCATTCCATAATAAATGTTATGAGTACACATCGTTTGGTAATGCCCAACACACTTTTCATGAAACATTTCCTGAAACGCGTGAAATAACAGGGCATGAATTTGAAACCTCAAATAAGATAACCAAAAGAATCTGATTGGTTGCAGCATTACCAATCAGCCAATAAGAGGAGCTCTTTTAAAGTGTCTGCTGATCTACCGTATTTTAAAACTGCCCATTCCTTCTATGGTTTGAGCACAAACTACCCACCTTGTTTGTTATCCAAAACTATGATGCTTTGCACACTGTCGAAAGGTTTTCTGCACTTTTAAATAAGCCATATTTGATTATTTCTGGGGCAATACCCAGCAGCCACCATACCAAATATTGCATTTGTTACTAGGGGTGGGAATTTAAGGTTAATTCAGAAACCGGTTTGCAATTCTTTCAAGTGTCGGTTAACCGGTTAACCGTTCGGCCGACACTAAAAATTGTTGCTGGTATTTATAGATGCAATGTACACAATATCCCTAGGCCCCCAAAATAATCGTTGAACCTTTATACGGTCAAATTTTTTACTACGACCCCATATAAATTTATTTCAATTTCATGAAGTCATAACAAATAACCCTCTGAAAACTAATGTAAATTCTTTAAAATTGGGTTTCGTTTAAACGTTCGGCAAAACCGGTTTTTCATCTTTTTTTCTCGGTTAAATGGTTAACCAGTTAAACGTCCCATCATTATATGTTACTTCATTCAGTAGCGCATTCAAGCAACACCAACACAAAAATTAAGTTCTTAGGGAAAACCTGGAGAATATGCCACTGCAGTGCTGGTAGAGCATCTGCCTGGTTTGCAAAAGGTCTCGAGTTTGAAGCCCAACGAGGCCCATATGATTTTTCTTTCATCCCATTAGAGTCCAAACAAAAATCCCCCTCATTGACCACAGAATCTTAGATCTTTTTGGTCTCCCTAGTACTGTGTCTGTACACACTCTACATTCTCTGGCCAATCTGGATTTCTATTTTGATAAGTAGCCAGTCATACTTACGCATGCCTCTCAACAAGCCTCTGCGTCACCAATGCGTTGATGCGTGCTTCACCGTACTGGCCCTCTACTGCAAGTCTGGCTGCCGACTGCGCAACGTGCGCACCCAGAACAGCGACGTTGGCATCTATTAAATGAAAAGGTTACGTGCAGAAATGATACAAAACATGCATCCGAAACTGCAGTGTTTAATAATTGTATGTGTACACAAGAAATGTATACATCTCAAGGAAAGTTGCAATGGATGGCATCTCATTTTTCATCGATTGAGGGCACTTTCTTGAAAATATGCAAATTGTGCAGCTTACATGTACGTTACTGCGAAATCAATTTAATAATACTGTTTGAGGTTTGTACATGTACTTCACAAATTTATTTAGATATTTGATCTTTCTCAAATGACGTCACTTCGTACAAATTGCCACGTGGATCAGGTTCTTAAGCGTAAATTCTTGTGACGCGCATCAGCTGTGCCGTATTTTAAACAAATATTGAGCAACACGCGCTCGTGTTTGGAACATTTTCAATGATGTGCATACGCATACCTGATGGTATTTAATACGCAGTCGAATTTGTTTCTACAAAGATCGCATCTGTGAGAGTAGTCAATTGAAGGATTAAGCCCTGTTTATACTTTATGTGAAAACGAAGTGAATTTGATGCCACAGCAGTATAGACAAGGCAAATTTCAAAAACATTGAATTAGTTTAAAATAGTGCAAATTTTCGTCTCAAATTTAATGTGAAATTCACTTCACTTTCGCACAGGGTATCCACGGGTTTCAGCAAGTCAAATTTAAGATATGTTAAGACCTTTTTAAATTAGGGATTAAAAGTAGGTTTGGCCAATCTTAAACATATATGTTTAAAACCAGCTAGGGGTCCTGGGTGCTGATAATGCCCGAACCGGCAGACTTTTTAAAGACCTGTGGACACCCTGTTCACAACTCGTGTGAAGTATGAATCCAGCTATAATGTTTTTCTGTTGCAAAATTACTTCATAAAACTGTGATTAAAAATAAAATTTAACAGGACAGGGTAAACTTTAACTGAGGCAGAAGCTTTTTAAAAGGTCAGCCTGAAACTTTAAACTTAAAAGTGTGACATTTAGTGTCCCCCCGTTACACCTGATGTGTTATTATTTGTACAAAAATCTTTAAAATGGCTTTTAAACCATTTTGTATAAATTGTACTTTATGTACTCGCTCTTTGAGATGGAAAGTATTTAAAGAATGTGTCCTGAATTTACAAAAACAAGATGTAAAATTTTACGGGGAACACCAAAATTGGACCCCTAATTTATAGAAAGACCTGGCAGAAAGGGGCCAATTTCATGGCGCTGTTTAGCACAGAATTTTTTTGCTTTTTAAAATGGATTACATGCCGAAATTGTAAGTCAAATTGTGTTTTTGGAAACATTAACAAACATTAATAAATACACATCACATACGATTTTGGCTAGCAACCTAATTTTGCAATATAAGGCAAATAAATTCTGTGCTAAGAAAATGTTTGTGCTAAACAGCGCCATGAAATCAGCCCCATGACAGACTTTGAAATATGGTTAATGAGAAGACTACAATATGATGTCATGGATCATAACTTACTCTGTTCAGCAAAGTGGCGATCTTTGGTGATTGGTCGATCCATGGTGATAACTCGCAGGTTCTGCGCGCCGTCTCGTCCAGTAAACCAGATTTGTAGCTGGAATGGAAGCCTCTCCAAACCCTCAATCATGCTCTTGGGAATCGCTGAGTCATAGATTGGTTCATTCTTGACTGATGGTGTTAAAACAGGAGAGTACTGGTGCGTTATTTTTAACGGTTGAGGTTCAAATCCCCAGTTGACTAAATTTACTTTGTGTTTTGTCTTGTGAACCAGCAGCCGATTTCACGAAACATTGCGCAACGGCGTAAAACTTACGCCATAACTTTATGGCGTGGCTGCGCAATAAACCCAAGATCAATTTCACAAAACTCTCCTTAGCTGCGCAACGTTTATTTTTTTCATTTTAGCACTTGTAACTTCTAGGACGAGGATAATTTCTAGTTTATCAATGACTATTCGATGTTTGCGCTTGATAAAATAGTCATACATAAAACATATGTCGTTGTTTTTCATAAATTGTGCACGGTCATCATGGCTGCCATCGCTCATGTCGCTCGGTCATCATGCGTCGCGTCGCAGATTTCACTGATAAAGGCCGTTTTCTACTAACGGAAGGCTGGGGTTCAGTTCGTTGACGATGCGGTAAATAAGCACGTGTAGCTAGCTGCATTATCGCCATTTTTCACTGTCCTATGACACATTTTTTCAACTTACGCCACCAAAAGCCATTGCACAAGTCACGCCACATTTTATGGCGTAAGTCGGCGAGTTGTGCCATATCCAAATGTGGCGCAACTTTCGTGAAACGCGCCACAACTTATTGCGCAAGTTGCGCAATAATTTATGGCATAAGTGGACTTGCACAATTGTGTAAAGTTTCGTGAAATCGGCTGCTGGAGTTGGTTTTAAAAAGAGGAGCTAGTGAAAAAGCTAACTTGTAATGTCCACTTTCAAACGGTCCACTAGGGACTATGACTGGAAGCTTGACAAGACTGGTGTGCTGGGTTAGGTATTGGCCGAGGGCGATTAATTGATCTTAGACTGGTCTGAATAAATGTTTCAAAGGTCCTAAAGGAAAATGTATTCCCGATTCCCGGAATTAGGGACCAACTTATCTTTTAAATGTTGGTAATAGTGGGGTACCGTGGCCGAGTGGTTTGGGTCATTGACTCGCAATCATGGGTGAAAACTTGGGGTTGCGGGTTCGAATCCGGCTGCGGTACCTGCACCCTTGGGCAAGGCACTCAACCCCACTTGCTCCATCCATCCAGTGTGTTAGGTAATGGTAACACACTCTAAAGATCCCAGAGCATTCTTTCGTGAAGAGCAAGGGGATTCCCCGGTGTCTCTGGCCATTTCTAATTTTAATTCTTCATGGGTTTCCTCATGCTTGCGAGTGACAGTGCAATGAGCACTATCAAGGAATCCTTGGTATGAATACCAGAAAGAAATAATAATAATAATAATAATAATAACTAGAGGTATGACGTTTGTTGTTACAAACGCCAGGTAATCGGGCTAAATGAAAATTTTGTGATGAATTTCAGACGTTGTTATCACCTGTGGAATGGCAAAAATGGAAGTTCAGCAGCCGATTTCACGAAACTTTACGCAATTGCGCAAGTCCACTTACGCCATTACTTGCGCAATAGCTTATGGCGTAAGTGGACTTGCGCAATTGCGTAAAGTTTCGTGAAATTGGCTGCTGTATACACTAATCCGGTAACTAATATCTCCTCCCTATATATCCGCCATAGCTGGGGGGTTGATAGCTTGCACCGTTTTGAGATATGAATTGTTGAAATAATAACCTTTGAAATCTTGTAATGTGACACCTGTGACGACATCATGACGTCACAATTTTGTGCACAAATTGTTGAACAATATGTTGAACATCAAGTTCTTAAATGTGGCGAAGGAATCATACCAATATCTGTTGTAGTTTTCAAGATACAGCATTTTAAAACATCTCCGCTCCAAATTTGCGTAATTTGACGTACATTACGTAACCACCGTCCATGTAATGACGTCACCAATGGTATAGTCAAAAGGTCCACATGTGTGAAAACATTTCGTTCCGTAGAACTATGGTCAAATTCCCTACCACTTTGGCTCTATTTGCATTCAAAGTGCTAAACAAGTGTACATTTTCGAACCTCTTCCGGTTTGGACCGGAAGTAGGCGTCACACAGGGGTCATGACATCGTATGATTTGTTCAGTTCATTTAGACTTATCATGTTGTGAAAGAATTGTTCAAGTATCTATTACGGTTCTTGAGATATGAATTTTAAAAATAATAACCTTTGAATTTTTGTAATTTGACACCTGTGACGATATCATGACGTCACAATGTTGTGCACAAATTGTTCAACAATTTGATAAACATCAAGTTCTTAAATGTGGGGAAAGAATCATGCAAATATCTGCTGTAGTTCTCAAGATACAGCATTTTAAAACAATTCAGCTCCAAATTTGCGTATTTTGACACCACATTACGTAACCACCGTCCATGTGATGACGTCACAAATGGTATAGTCAAAAAGTCTACATGTGTGGAAACATTTCGTTCCGTAGAAATATGGTCAAATTCACTACCACTTTGAATCTATCTGCATTCAAAACGCTTACAAAATGCACATTTTCGAACAACTTCCGGTTTGGACCGGAAGTAGGCGTCACACAGGGGTCATGACATCGTATGATTTGTTCAGTTCATTTAGACTTATCATGTTGTGAAAGAATTGTTCAAGTATCTATTACGGTTCTTGAGATATGAATTTTGGAAATAATAACCTTTCAATTTTTGTAATTTGACACCTGATGACGTCATGATTACGTCACACTTGATGCCATCGTGATACTATACATTCTGGTGAAAGTCTGCCGTAGGGCCTATGTCTGTATCTAATTTACTAACGATTCAGCTTGGTTTGATGGGCATTGTTGCTGGTAAGTGTAAAAACTGAGATTCTCAGTTTCGTTGAACTTTGACCTCCAATTGACCCCAGAAGGAAGGGTCAGATGAAAATGCCCACACAAAGAAAATTGTAGCACAGAATGTCATCTGTAAACCTGCCAAATACGAAGATCCTGGGTCACGTGGTTTTCAAGACGGAAGCATTTTAAAATATGCATATTTTGTTTTTTTGGGGGGTGTAATTTGATACTTGATGACGTCACGATGACGTCACGCTTGATGCCATCATAATATTATACACGTTGGTGAAAGTCTGCCATAGGACCTATGCCTGTACTTAGTTACTTAAAGATTCAGCTTGGTTTGATGGGCATTGTTGCTCAATAAGTGCAAAAATTGCGATTTTCGTTTTCGTTGAACTTTGACCTCAGATTGACCCCAGAAGGAAGGGTCAGATGAAAATGCCCACACGAAGAAAATTGTAGGCCATGATCTGATATATAAGCCTGTCAAATACGAAGATCATGGGTCACGTGGTTTTCCAGACGGAAGCATTTTAAAACATGCATATTTTGGTCATTTTTGGTTTGTAATTTGATACCTAATGACGTCACAATGACGTCACACTTGTATGCACATCTTCACATTGGGGTTGATGTTCCTACCAAGTTTTAAGTTGATAGCTTGAACCGTTTTGAAGAAAAGCTCTGGAAACGTTTGAGTGGAAAAAGAAGAAAAAAAATAAAAATAAAAATAAAGAAATCGTACGAGAGTAATAGGTGATCGGGCTGTTGGCCCGATCACCTAATAATAATATCACTTAATGCCGCAGAGAGACGACACGCCGGTAAGACTTTACCAAACTACCACCAACATTTCGGCTAAAAGACATCGATTGGACACCGAAATTCTGTTACCCAAAGGTTCCGAATATGGTTCCAGACCTAAGAGAGATGGTTCTAGACCTAATAAAAATGGTTCTCGATTTGAAAAAGATGGTCTTTGACCTAAAAAAATGAATTTTGTCTTCCAAAATATTGAGGCTACGCCAAATTGTCGCCCTAACCAACCGCGTCGCCCTTATAGGGCTCTCTACACAAAAAGTGTCGCCCCATTGGATAAAATAGAGAAATAAACAACCAGCCTGCAGAAATTTCAGCTTCATACACTGTAGATGCACCAATGCTTTAGAAACTTAGAAAATCCGTGCATGGTTTTTGTGGTAAAAAATAATGTGCTTGCACACTTTATAAAACTGCCTTCTTTGGTTTCTTACAGAAAATAACATCTTGGACAGAAACAAAAACATTTATGTGGCTGGATCGGAAGCCTCACCTTCGTCATCTTTGTGTGTCACAGTTAAACCTCCAAAGTTGTCATAGATGACTAGGGGAAACGAAAAAGATCTGATTTTAATATTATAAAAACAATAAAAAAGTACAAATCTTAGAATGAATAAAATATGTTTTTTTATAACATATGTTCTTTATAACTATTAGCTAGCCAAAAAAATATATAAAAATATTGTCTGCACTTAGATTATTAATGTTGCGACAAACATTTCAAGTTCATCTAGAAATGTTTCCAGTATCTGAAAAAAGTTTTTCTTCACAGAAGAAATAAGTAGAAGTCACATCAGTAAAGGGTTATTAACATTTAAAGATAGTATACATGATTGGTAAACTGTTACAAATAGTTGTATCCCCCTGTGTGATTGAATATATGCATGATTAAAACCAACCTGAGAAAACAGTCAAAAATGGGTTTGCAGTAATTTCGCCGCCAAACCACTTCGCCCTGAACCATTTAGCCCTGAACCACATCCTGTGCGCGAAGTGGTTTTGGGGCGAAGTAGCATTTGGGCGATGTAGTGTTTGGACGAAGTGATTTGGGGCGAAATGGCACTCGGGCGAAGTAGTTTGGGGGCGAAATGGCACTTGGTCAAAAATGGTTTTGGGGCGAATTGAATTTTCGTCTCATGAGACGAAAAATAATTGTTTTACTAATTTAAAGAACGCTGAATGCCGCAATGGGGCGACATTTCGGGAAGACTCTCACCGGGGACCACCGAAATTTCGGGAAGAGTCACTCAAAATGACACCTTATTTTTTTACCCAAAGCTTCCAGAGATGCTTCCAGACCGAAGAGAGACAGCTCCAGTCCCAATAAAAATGGTTCTCGACCTAAAAAAAATGGTTTTTGACCTAAAAAAATGAATTTTAAACTCAAAAATATTAGGGCGACACCAAAATGTCGCCCTATTGAGCAGGTCGCCCTAATATACCTTTTTTACACACGATTTGTCGCCCTAACCTACAATTCATAGTTTTTTCTCAAAGACTATAGCACTTTAGACAAAACCATTTTAGAGGAAGTTTTCTACGGTCATCATGTTTATATTGTGTAAGTTAGGCGTAAATCTGTGAACATTTCTGATTTTCGAGATTACCAATGATGTATACTGCCTTTAAATCAATTACACATGAAATGCAAAATAACTGCCAATATATAAGTACCCATAAAGTATGTTGTCTGTACAAGTCGGTCGTCGCAAGAAACTGGTAAAAACCTTAAATCATTAAAAATTGTTTCTTATTTCGTAATGGCCACTTTTAACCATTTCGCATAAAACGTTTTTTTGTTACATAATAAAGTAACAAAGTACAAGCCAGCTGCATGTTTTCTTGTCAAAAATCTCCAACTTATTAAGTAAAGGAGCATGACCAGATCACATTTTTAATGGCCTCATTTTTCCCAATGGAAGTTGAGATTTTGATATATCAATCGTCATATTTTTCTCCTTACCATTCTGAATGTTTGTGTTCTCAATCCGTATATATTTTCAAGGATATCGTGAAAAACCACTGATGTTTTGTAAACTAATTTATCCTTCCATAAAGCAGTGCAGCGACTACACCAACCTTTTTGCCTCCACATCCAAATTGGAGATTGTAAATTTCCCGTTTTCTTTCCATGGATATTATTTTTGGGAGGTATTTTATGATTGTAAGGTTAAAATCCATTTTCTGGAAAAATCTGAACAAGCTCATACAAGGGTTAGCAGACTCACCTTCCCGTATGGGCTTAGTACGTACACCGAACTCAAAGGTGGTTTCAGAATCCTTGGTTACGATGCCAATGTTACGAGTGGCATGACTTGCATGCTCACCACTCATGTTCTCATCATCTCGAAAGTACCTTTTTCAGAAAAAAATACAAAAAAAATAAGCAAATGTCAAAACTCGTGTTTAGGTACAGAAATAGAAAATTGAGATGTTAGTGTTTTTAACCAGTTAATGCTGCGATTATTCTAACCATTGCTTTATGTAGGCGTGAGTTTATTTTTACACTCCTCAAAATAAAATAAGGGTCAAAAGTATTTTTGTGAAAAATTTTGACCAAGTCAGGACATAGAAAATATTTTAGTAAGGGTAATGGGCGCTCTGCAACATTTTAAGCACTTTTCACATGGTTTGCATGTCTATTGGCTTAGAAACTGACAGATAATGTGACAAGACACAAATGCTGATAACAGGTTCATGATGTCGCAATCAAGTTTGGCACATCTGCTTTATTTTTCTTCAAGACTTAATGAGATTCCCCACACATAATCAATAGGATTCTGCACTTGATAGAGTAAAGTTAAACAGTGGGTTAACCAGCATGGAAGCTGTAGGGATGAGGGGACCTCTTGAGCCCTCTCCCTATTTTGAAGGCTTTCCCACCAGTTGATATTCTCTCTCCGTCATAAACTTTGGCAAATCAACATTATTTCTGTATGTTTTGAGACTTTACTCTATCAAGTGCAGAATCCTATTGAATATGTGTGGGGAATCTCATTAAGTCTTGAAGAAAAATAAAGCAGATGTGCCAAACTTGATTGCGACATTATGAACCTGTTATCAGCATTTTTGTGTCTTGTCACATGATCTGTCAGTTTCTAAGCCAATAGACATGCAAACCATGTGAAAAGTGCTTAAAATGTTGCAGAGCAACCTTTAGCCCATTACCCTTACTAAAATTGTTTCTATGTCCTGACACTATGAACATCTAACAATGGAAATTGGGCACACACCATTGTTACTAACAATGGGGTTACAATGAACATGTACATGTTTTTGCTCATAGTGTGACTTGGTCAACATTTTTCACAAAAATACTTTTGACCCTTATTTTATTTTGAGGAGTGTAGTTAAAAAACTCAATAACTGTGGCTTGTAAAGTATTGTCATATCGATGCACTATCATTGTACACTCCAGTATAGCTTTGTTAACCACTTCGCGGAGGCTAGGCATTTTCCAATTTATTCCCCTGGAGCAGGAGACTGCACTAGCAGTTTTGGTTATGCAGTATACATGTATGTCTCTGGGGCTGGAGACTTGATGACTAGTTTTTATTTCAAGTCGTAAATCAATCTTATTTCTCAAGTCCAGTCACAAGTCATTTTCATAGTCATTTATATAGCCAAGACACTCACACTTAGAACTGCATATGCAGTTCCCCGTTCGCAAAGTGGTTAATTAAAAACTATTTTGGCCATTGGAAAATTATGCGGTGAGGGGGCTTTTGTTCTTGCCATCCTCGTGCATCTAAAAACGTCAACTGGCTCTCGTGAAAAAATGCCTTTGCGTGTTTAGATGTCCATGTCAACTACCTGGGCCAAAATTTCATGGTGCTGCCAACCACAGAATTCTGTGCTTGCAGCCAAAATTCTCTGTCCAACGCAGCGTGAATATACACTCGACCAAAAAAGTTCCGTCACCAGTAAGACATTTGTAGATATTTATTATGAAATTGGATTTAATGTAGGAAAATAATATATCAAATTTTAGCTGAACATATCACTCAAAGGAATAGAGCTCAACGGAGTCCATGATGGCAAGCTTCACGGAACAGGAATGCAACAAAGGAGTGTGGGGTCAGAATGAAAAACACCAAAAAACAACGATGTCAACTTTATTGTACTCAAGCAAGGGAAGTTACAGTTCAGTATTTTGCTTCCACCATACCTAATGTAATGGCACGATTCAGATTGGACAACTAAACCATTTTGATTTGGATGTTTAGTGACAAGACATTGATAAATCCAAACTCACTTAAAAATGTCCTAATTGTCTACACACAAATTGCCCAAATCACAAGTTGCATTGTTCTTTGGTATTTTTCATTCTGACCCCACACTCCTTTGTTGCATTCCTGTTCAGTGAAGCTTGCCATCATGATCTCTCTTGAGCTCTATTCCTTTGAGGGATATGTTCAGCTAAAATTTGATGTATTATTTTCCTATATTAAATCCAATTTAATAATAAATATTTATAAATGTCTTACTGGTGACAGAACTTTTTTTGGTCGAGTGTACATCTTCCGACAGCACACAAAAAAAACCTCTTGAACGTGCAAATCTGTCCTCCGCGCATTAGCTCACCACACGAACAAATATTCACTAAACGTGTTTACTAGTCCGCTACACCAACGCGAAAATCTTGGTGTATTTACACGTCGTCTGGCGTGAAGTGGTTGACAAGGTTCGACTGTATATCTTCAATGTAAAGGGACAGACCGTCGTTTGAGAATATCATTGTCAAAACACATCTAAACTCACATTCCTTTATGCAGCACCACTTTGGCCGAGACATTTGTAGCCAGAATGGGATCATCCAGAATGTTGGCAAATTCCTCATTCAACTTCATTGGGTCCACTATACTCACCTAATAAATTTAAAAAAAAACATTAAAATAAGGCCGCATGTAAAATATATATGAAGGGTTCCTTTGCGCCATTCAAAAGTTTGCACGTACCTCAAGCTTTTTTGTCTTGCCTTTCAGAAAATAACCAGCAAAATGCTACATCGATGCATTCAATACATGTACCTTTCTTTTGGATTTTGCTAGTTATTTTCTGAAAGCCAAGACAGGAAAGCTTGAGGTACGTGCGAACTTTTGAACTCTTCATATAAGTCTCAATGCTTCAAATTCACATTTAAACTCAATTCAATTGAGTGTGTAACACCTTATACTGTGCACATCGATTGTGGGGCACCTTTATTTTGTCATTTAAATTGGTCAACAACACGAGCACAAAATGTACAACCATGGCTGTTTTCGAGCGCTCGTCCCACGTACTCCCAGGTGTTGGGTATACGCACCAACCTCCCCCATAAAAACTGAAAGGAATTCCTTTGGAATTCCTTGGATGTTCAAGACACAATTGGGGAACAATGGTAGGGGAGTACCCCCTGCCACATATCGTGCTGCATATGGCGATGGGAATGTTACGTCACACACATGCGTACATGCGATCTTGCTCAAAAGCGTTTTGGGAATACCTGGTGCACTACGGTAATTAAAAATTACATCCCCGCTAATAAAACAAATCACAGATATCTGA
Source organism: Henricia sp. BOLD:AAB3569 (assembly GCA_037783545.1). Lineage (NCBI taxonomy): Eukaryota > Metazoa > Echinodermata > Asteroidea > Spinulosida > Echinasteridae > Henricia > Henricia sp. BOLD:AAB3569. Next base: position 1,247,248 of record JBBELK010000099.1, on the reverse strand, counting down.
TGAAAATAAATCATGAAAATATTTACAAAATTTAGATTTGATGTGGAAGCTTGAACATTCAAAATATAAACCAGAATTATTCAACGACGCACCAGCCATTTTTGCTGAGTTATGCATGAGTACGCGCAAGTCTCCCATTTTTCACGACGACGCGGTGGTTGGGAGCAGTTGGTGTCACCATCTGATGCACTAACGCACACCTGGTGCTGCACTCAAAAGCAGCCCTTGCATGTTCACAATCAACGAAGAAACTGGCCTACAAGATGGCAGCTATTTGATACGGTCTATACGCCATTTCACTCCAAATTCCCTCCACACCGTTTTTTCTCTCTCAAAGTGACACATGAAAAGGCTCAATGAGAATCCATCCTAAACACTGCCTAACACAGTCAATGCACCTTACCTGTCCCCCGGTCTTATCAGCTACATTCCCCAGCTCAATCACCCTGCAATCCTCCCCTTCCATTGTCAGTACAGAGACGCACGTCCTGTTAGGATTAAAATACAATGGGTTTTTAGAAAAATGCTGGCTATATCTCAGTCATTTTGTGAGATATTTTCATGAAATTTTTTAGGCAATGTTCAACGTTATATGTAGATTCTTACATGTGAAAAAACAAAAACAAAACAAACATTAATATTTTTGAATTTGTCCAGCTTTCCGCAGACAGGATTACAATTATTTAAAATTCCCAAAATTAAGGGTCCAAAACATTTGGTGTCCCAGTTATGTACAACAGTTATGTGCATCAAAAATCGACACTCATGATCACAGGTTCTCAGTAATAGACTGTGGCCTGTGATTACAGGGTAAAGCACCAATTTCTTGAATATTTTGTTCTTAGTGTGATTACTGACTAATATTTGAAACAAAAGACCATAAAGGCTATTAAATTATATTGAATAGGAATTTGGTGTCCCGGGTTACCTACTCCAATGAAAATTAGTTTGCATTAACCTTGGTGCCTTATCCACACACAAACGTTAAATTTAAGTGGCATTTATGGAAATAAAAATAAATATTTTCTACTGGAAAACCACTTTCAACACACTTGAAAATCTTTAAAAGCATGTCACACTTTTAGACCCCGAATTTTGGGAATTGCCCGCACAAAATAAAAACCACAGTTAACTAAAATGCGAAAAGCGCCTTACCCACTGTCTCTTGCATAACATCCAACATAATCATAAAACTCGGACGCCTTATCATAGTTTTCGTCATTGGTATTTTCCAGTCTGCCCAGTCCAACATTAGCCAGGCCATCAGTGCACACGATGACCTTTGACCCTGGCTTCAGAGATGCCATGGCAACAGACAGCATAAGGGCTGGTCCGAGAGCTGTCTGCCCTCCCTCTGTAAGACTGGTCATTGCAGGAAAAATATTAGAACAAAAAAGTGTTTTAAAAAGTGGAAATGGTTTGTTGGAGGTCATTCTATGGAAACTGGAGTGTTCCTTTTACGTATTGAAACTTCTGGGGTTTTTTGTTATATTTACCAAGCTTCATAGAACGATTACCCTCAGCACATAAACAGTATGGCCTCGTAAATCCAATACCACCTTAAGCTTTTGATATTACCCAATACATGAGAACGATTCAATAAGCTAGTGCAATCTTCTAAATGCAAGTGTGATATTTTAATATTTTTGTTATTAAAATTTTGCAGATTATGTCATTAAAATGTATATTCATAAATACCTCAGACAGTTTACGCATCCCTATTGGTCGAGAGCATGTTACATGGCCAGTCTTAAACGGAAGATATAGACCGGCCAGTCTTAAACACTTTTTAGCCTGGCATGCGCCCGCGCCCTATTCAGCATTTATGGAACATGCACCCTCACACAGAAACTGCACGCCCTGGAAAGCAAAATGTGCACTACAAGTACCCGGTTGCGTGCGTGCGCATACAACACGCTTGCAACACACGTAACGTGCGCACGAACAAACAGCAGTTTGAACAAACGCGCATCATGTATGTAACGGTACAATGCAAAACGAACAATTTTTGTGAGTTTTACCGATTTAAACAAAAAAGATATTTATGAATGGGAATAAAAGTGGGTTTGGCCAGTCTTAAACAATCCGTTTAAAACCGGCTAGGGTCCTGGACGCTGATAACGGCCTTTGCCTGCGGCTTGGCCCATTATCACTTGTCCAGGCCTCTATCCGGTTTTAAACGTATGTTTAGTACTGGCCAAGCCCACTTTTCTTTTCCTAAAAAAAAACATTTCTATTGGGAGGGTAAAACCAGCAGCTACGTTTCCTTGAAAAAAATTGGTCCAAAAAAAACGAAAGAGCTGAACAATTTCTTGGTGTCCCCCACCTTTATGTTGTCAAACAAGTTTCTCTTGGAAGAGCCATTTTTACAAATGCATCAAAATGTCCTACTTCAGCTCCTGTATTTACGGAAAGACCCAAATATCTTTTGTCTGTCTGGATTTTAGAAGTTGTCAATGATAAATGCAATTGTGATGTATTCAGCTTACAAAAATAAAACCAATGGAACGATCTCTGGTCCACTGTACACAAGCAGCACAAACCATAATTAAAGGCCCTATTATCATTTGCAAGATAAAACTTTTTACAGATTCGTGGAATAAGAGTGTAACATATCTAAGGAAGAATGTTGGTAAACTAGCCTGAAGAAATTTTAGCTACATAGATGCATCAATGCTTCAGAAAACTTTTAAAATCTATATATGGATTTTGTGTATAAGTGAATGGTAAATAAGTCCCGTGCACAGGACTTTTTTAGAAAACCACCTTCGGTTGTCAATTTCCAGCATGAAATACCATTTTGGACGGAAATAAATTCATGTGGTGTGTTACCATTGCTATCAACACTTTGAGAGCGGTTTTTCTTGTCAACTCATGAAAAACAAAATTGGGTAATTGCAAATGATACAATGGGCAATTTTGGCAAAAATGACGTCATCGTGTGATGAGTTTGGCGTTCCAGTTGGGCATGTGCACATGTATAATTCAATCAACCTTGATTTTGTTACACTGATTTTAACAACAAAAAAAGCATGCTAAAGGGTCTATTTCAATACCTGAAGACCTTATCCGACAGACATCTGCGGACTTCCCTGATGGGGGCCGGTAGGGGGAACATCTTGCCCAGGCTAATGATACTCTGCTCATCGGTTAGTCCAGCGCCCTCTAGTGGCAGCGGTTCTTGGCTACCATCGCCGATTACGGTTACCTGTTATAAAAACGGAGAGTTCAGTGATTTATAGTGTAGAGCCATTGGTTAGGAAACTAACAAAAGGCGAGTCACACATAGAAAGCATCAAATGTTAAAGATAGTATACATGATTGGTAAACTGTTACAAATAGTTTCATCCCCCTATGTGATTGAAGATATGCATGATTAAAACCAACCTGAGCAAAAACCAGCTCCGTACTTCGTCTAACTTTTGAGAAAACAGTCAAAAAAGGGTTTGCAGTCTTTTCGCCCCAAAACCACTTCGCCCTGAACCACAGCCTGTGCATGAAGTGGTTTTGGGGCAAAGTAGCATTTTGCCGACGTGGTGTTTGGACGAAGTGGTTTGGGGGCGAAATGGTTTTGGGGCGAATTAAATTCTCGTGAGACAAAAAATAATTGTTTTACTCATTTCTCAAAGACCATAGCACTTCAGACAAAACCATTTCAGGGGAAAATTTTCTACGGTCATCATGTTTATATTGTGTAAGTTAGGCGTAAATCTGTGAACATTTCTGATTTTCGAGATACCAAATCTGTATACTGCCTTTAAACTGGTCAATAATGTAAGCACAAAATGTGCAACCATGCATGTCCTCAAGGAACAAAAAAACTGCCCTACAAGATGGCAGCTATTTGATACGGTCTATATTTATGGTTGGCATTTAGACCCAGAAAATAATGAATTTTACAAATTGAATGGCCTACCTTATCATTGAAGGCGATGAGACCCACTCTCTTGTTGCCCAGATTTTTTTCCATTTTCATCAGCTGCTGGTCAATTGCCGACTGCATGGCCTGTAAAACGGACAAAAGAATATACAAATAAGAAATTCATACTTTTTATTTATGTGACCTCTGACATTAGATTAATCACACAGGCTTATTAGTAGGTGACTATCTTGATTGCAACAATGGGTTCAGGTTTAATACCTGAAAAAGACCCATGTTCCTCCTTATGTATCAGTAATCTTAATTACTATCAATGCTAGAATAGGGCGACAAATCGTGTGTAAAAAAGGTATATTAGGGCGACCTGCTCAATAGGGCGACATTTTGGTGTCGCCCTAATATTTTTGAGTTTAAAATTAATATTTTTAGGTCAAAAACCATTTTTTTTAGGTCGAGAACCATTTTTATCGGGACTGGAGTTGTTTCTCTTCGGTCTGTGACCATCTCCGGAAGCTTCGGGTAAACAAATAAGGTGTCATTTTGAGTGACTCTTGCCGAAATTTCGGTGGTCTCCGGTGAGAGTCTTCCCGAAATGTCGCCCCCCTTTGCGGCATTCAGAGTTGTTTAAAGATGTACAACTATGTATGAGTATTCTGCTTTTGGTCCAGCTGTGTATCTTCCTGATCAGCTAGTTCCTCCTGCATCGTTTAACCTCTGGTTCTTGACCGCTGCCCGAGGCACCAAGATAAAACGATGAGCCTTGTACATTCCTTATGACGTACCTGTAATCTTGAGATGTACGAGTATTCTGCCTGTGGTCCAGTTGTATATCTATCTTCCTGTTCACCTAGTTCCTCCTTGTATGCCGAGAGTGCTGCTCCTGCATCGTTTAACCTCTGGTCCTTGACTGCTGCCCCAGGCACCTACATACGAATGTCAAATGAAATGATGAACTGAAATAAGGGAATTATTGTGTTGGTCCATAGTGTTAAATGGATTATTTTAGGCAAGAATTTAGTACTCCGACGTCACAATTTTTTTCCTTAAAATGACTTATTAAGCATCATTAATTGCAAATCTAATGGAAAAAAAACCCCAAAATTTGGAGAGGAAAAAATATGAAAATTTTACTAGGAGTTGTGCTGGATGGTAAAAGTAAATGTGCAAAATACAGCGCAGTTATCAAGCAATGGAGGAAATATATAATGCTTTGTTTCAGTTGTGTCCCATTAGAGGATACTTTTTGTTTCTCCACGTCTTCTTTATGAAATATGACTAACCAAGATTGAATTTTTGATTACAATTTATAAAAAGGGGCCAAATGATTTTACTTATTACCGTTTACTTAATATTTTACTTATTAAGATACATTGATGGTAACATAATGGAGAACTGACAGGCAAGTGTGTTGATACAGCAGACCATGGAAGTTCAGTAAACTGCTAAAAATGTAACGTTACTATCCATGGAAATGCCCGAAGAATTAACTAGCAAAATCTTAATAATTGTGGCAAGCCGGGCAGGGATTTGGAACATATCTTGAGTGATCTCTGGGAGGGGTGGTTATTTCTCTGTAGGGGTTGCTAAGCTCACATAATAGCCAATCCCAATCAGTGAGGAACAACTGCAATACCGCGATTCAAGACCACCAGTTGGCTTCATAGCTCAATTGGTAGGGCATCTGCACGTTTATAAGCAGAAGGTCCGCGGTTCGAATCCCGGTGGAGCCAAGTTGCTTTTCACTGCATCCAGATTTCCCAAACTCATATGGATATTTGTCCACATTTGTATCAAATTCATTCACCCCGGCGGTCACAGGGTCATAATCCATAAGAATAATCACTTATTCAAAATCTATTAAAGTTTACTTACCGCAGTGGTGACCGACATACTGCCCGAGATATCGACCATGAAGATGACATTGGTGTCGTCCCCTCCCCCTGAGCCAGGCTGGATTGTGAATGTCACGTCGTCTTCAGCAGGGACATTCAGCATGGCTGGTGTAGTGGGATTCTCACGATCGCAGAACTCGCACTTCCACACCTGACAAAACAACACTCAAATAATCACAAGTTTTAAAGGACCATTGTATCATTTGCAATGACCCAATTTTGTTTTTCATGAGTTGACAAGAAAAACCTTACTCAAAGTGTCGATAGCAATGGTAACAAACACTACATGAATTTATTTGTCAAAAATGGTATTTCATGTTGGAAATTGACAATCGAAGGTGGTTTTCTGCAGGTGACTTTTTACCATTCACTTGTACACAAAATCCATATAGATTTTTAAGGTTTTCTGAAGCATTGCTGCATCTATGTAGTTGAACTTTCCTCGGGCTAGTTTACCAACATTCTTCCTTAGATACGTTACTCTTATTTCACGAATCTGTAAAACATTTTATCTTGCAAACGATACATGGGACCTTTAAAGGAGTGTGTCCATATCACATTTTTGAGCCCCCCAAAAAATCTTGCAATATTACTATGTTAAATGGAGCATAATGGAATGCCGAAGTGTAACATGGTTGCCGTGGTTAATTGGCTTCAAACATCATGGCTGCCAGAAAAAAACACCATTGCAAAAGCGCGGGCAAACGGTTTAGTGAATATTTTTTTTAGTGTAGAGCCATTGCCTATAGGCAACTAACAATAGGGTGGCGTATTCACTTCAGTAGTCTATTACATGTATACATGTATGTATGTCCGTACACGATGCGGTACTTATACATTGTTGATGTCCCCTATCGTGGCGCGGCCCCTAACGTGACACACTTTACTTTCTGTTCTCTCTTGATGCAATAAACAATCTGTTGCACTTGGCATTAAAAGAAAATAAAGTACCTTCATAAATTCCAAAACTAAAATACGGAAACAAATCATAAATTTACTAGAAATTCAGGTTGACATGACACCATACACGGAAGCCTGTAATAGGCATTTCACGTAAATAAAACCAGGCATACTGGCATTGTGTACTGTGTCACGATATGTGCGTGCAAGTGGTCTTTATGGGCCACCGAAGCATGGTTCTCAACATTTCAGCCAATCAGCGTCGAGTGCGCCACTATAGGGAACAGTCCGGGGCCCAATTTCATAAAACATGTTAGCACCCGATTTTTGATTAAGCGGCGCATTAAGCGGCCGATGGCATTTCATAAAAGAATTAAGCAGTCGTTTTTTGCTTAAAGCCCTTAGCAAGCCAAATGGCATGCTAACGCCGCCATTTTTTTAAAAATTTTGTTCCTTGCAAAGCAAATTACTAGAGTAAATATGGTGTTGCAACGGCGCAGAATTAGAAGACGACGAGGAGATATTCCTTTTGAGCGGCGGCTAGCTAGATTGTTTTAAAAAGAGACCGAGAGAATCCGCTGGAAGTGTATAGTGCGACGCAAGTCTGGCAGCGCTATCGATTTCGGCCGGGCACAATTTTACGTTTGACCGGATTGCTGTCAGAGGAATAATGCACACGACCGATCGGAATATGGCCTTGCCTCCCCTATTTCAGATTTGCCTGACACTCTTGTCGTCAGGCACTTTTGCGATTGTTTTGGGCGGCACGGTCCCCATGGTCAGTCGTCCCCTAACGGCATGGAGAGCGATAGCAAAGGGAGTCAAGGCCATCGTAAAAGTAGGCGATCAGCGCCAGCTTAATGCTTTTCCGCAACCTAGATATGAGGAAAGATACCTCACTAGCCTAAAACAAGGCCTTATAGGCCTACATTATTTTTAAAAAACTTGCATATGGCTAAGCTACAAAGATTAATAATAAATCCCTATTCAACACGTTCGAGTAAAACTTCAAAAAGTTGAGTTGGGTTTTGAACCTAGCCTAGGTTCAATTCAGGCCTAGCGTCAGGCATGTTTAGGCCTACAATAGACGAAAGTTCAACTTACCGCTATTAAACAAGACTTATTCCTTTCGTCAATCGTCAAATACATGTGTGTCCCGTGTCGTACTGTGGACTTAGTGGTTCGACTGCGATTTCATGACAAAATAATTTAGCATAGGCCTACCCACTGTGACTTTTGGGTAAAAGACAGTTACAAACACGACTGACGCACTGCAAATCAAGTGTCAGATAGCAGAGTGCGTTTGTTGTTTTTGTGTGCATGCAAACGTACAAAACCAACATATATGTGAACGTACATAATGTATGCGTACGCGTGGCCTCGAAAATAAAAAAAACCTGCACGCGCCACGTTTATACAATGTATCAAATTTCAACTGAGCTCTTTAGCCCTTATATACCCCTGCCCTACATACGTGACTCTTTTCGGTAGTGCAATCTTGTCAAATCGCCAATCGTTATGCAAATCACATAATGTATTATGCATGTTGAACAGTCTTACTGCAGAAAAGCAGTTAAACACTCATTCCGTTTAACGTTTCTACGAAGTTAGTTCTCTTGTTGTCGCACGTACGTACATGTAGACGGCTAAACTTCGTCAATTCACGCAAGCCAAAAAGAAACATTTCGCATGAAACATTCGCTCAGGAAAATAATTTAATAAATCAACGTGCAGCTATATCTGACAGTCACACAGCAGACGATAAAGTGCACAAAAAAGCAGACGAACCGTGTTGCGCGCGCGCGCATTTCATTGCTAAGCATAGCAAGCGGCTGAATTGAGTGGTGAAACACGCCGTCGCTTAAGCAAATTTTTGTGCTACGCTTAATCAAAAATTTTGATTAAGCATAACATGTTTTATGAAATTGGCCCCGGGTGATTTCAGGAAAAAAGTGTTCATCGTTTTGTCCTGATTGTTTGTGTTATTTTGTACTTGTTGATGAGTCAAAATATTAAAGTATTACTTTTTCTTGGAACCTATGAATTCTACTGCACGGTGTGTAAGTTTCAACTAAATCTGCTGGGGGGTTTTGCTATAAGGCGAGCAGATTTCCAGTGAGTTGTCGAAGTGCGCCAAGTTAGGGGACATCACTCCACTGCTTTTACCGAGGAAATGCTAATAACGCATAGAATGCTCGGGTGGGACTCGAACCCACAATCTCTTTAATAATACAAGGGGAACTTGATCTTTGACCAACCTGTGTACCATTGGCCTCAGTTGTGACCTTACTGGGTGTAGAGAAGGCAGCCTCACAATTGCTGCAGAAGACGGGGGTCCCGGGGTTGGCATAACTCGGTTTGACTAACATGTCAAACTTGACTGCAATGACGTTAGTGTCTGCACGCCGGTGCTTCTGACTTGGTTCTAGTGAAAAAAGTGATGAGACGAAAAAACCTTTGCAATGAGGCATCACAATCCCTTATGAGCGAAGTCACCAGGGGCCAATATTATAAAACATGTTAGCACCCGATTTTGATTAAGCAGCGCTCTCTCCATTTCATAAAACTGTTTAAGCACTAGCAAACCAAACGGCATGCTAACCTACCGATTTTTTGCTAACGTGACGCCATCTTTTTTCATCGCCATTCTCGGAAAAATTTGAGACACATTTTCCAACAGATACACAACTTTCAGTTGTTGTTGAAATGTTTTAGTCAGAGACAGGCAAGGGTCTTCTGTGGTAGTGATAATCATCCCAAAATGGAAACATAACCGATGATGGTACTTGACAATTTTGACGTTGACTTATGAAAGCAGACGATGAACGCGTTCGAACAAAACAGACGACAGCATTGCGCGCACACTCTCTTCGCGCGCTTAGAACAACAAGCTTTATGAAATACGCTCTTGCTTGAGCGAATATTCCTGCTATGCTCAATCCAAAAGTGTTGATTAAGCGTAACATGTTTTATGAAATTGGCCCCAGTACTATACCAGGGTTGTAGTCGAGTCCATCACAAGTCCTCACAAGCCTTCACAAGTCTACCACAAGTCCCTGGGTCTTAATTAAAGTTACAAGCTACATGTATTCAAATGAACTCCAACAAAGGCATTATTTTGTGCGTGTTCATCCTTTGCTTCTTGTTACTGGACTTGTGCGGGACTTGTCACGGACATGTGATTTTATTGGCTCTGGACTTGTGATAGTGTTAGTATAACTCAACATTTTTTACCTTTCTGTTTGGGCATTCTCATTGGTGGAAGAGGCGGTGGCTGTTGGGGCGATCCATCTGTTTTTAGGAAAATATTCAAATTTAGAATATATTTCAACATTAAATAATTTCAAACAAATTTGTTCAGGCAGTAATGTATCTTTTTCAGTAGTAATTCACATTCACAAAAATTCATGAGATTAAAAAAAAAGGAATATTACCATATTCAATTTTAGTTTACAATAACGCCATATGCTTCCAAATCATTGATAAGCCATGAATTACATGTAACTCAAAATTGGAATCTACTCACATCAAAATTGACTATGGGCTTATTTCACTTACATTTCACTTTATTTCATTTTGTGACTCACTGTACAAAAATGAGTCTAATGTCACACAGACTATAAATAAGCGGCATATTCGTATGAAAATACGAAAACATATTGGAAATTCTGAGCGGTACCCGGATACTGCCCGGAATTTCTTTTTTCTTTTTGTATTTTAATGAGCCTGGTCCTGTTGCCGATTTTGAGTTTCGCTCGCAAAATCTCTGCCAAGTCTGTGCGACATTTGACTAATTTTGTACGTTAATTGCATTGGCTGTTATTTACAGCAAAGAAAATGCATTGTATCCTGTATGCACCAAAGTACTGTATTAAAGCTGGGAAGAAATCTCCCTTCTTTTTCTGAGACTCTTTTCATGCGAAACTGAAAACGAAAGGTCACGTCAATCAACTCGAGCTATGTGTGTGACGTCATAGCGAGGAGACACACAGAGCTGCTTCACTGACTGGTCGTGTACCTAGCTCCTCGCAGCAAACACATACACGTTGTATGCATCAAGTAACATTCATTTTATATAATAACTTTCTTCCTCGCCAAGTAGCTTCAAGCTTTCAGCCCGGCTTTAAGTTAAAGGCACAGGCCAAATTTGTGCGACGAAATACGCAGTCCATGCCGTTGCTACACGGAGCTGCGTATTTCGTGGCACGAATTTGGCGCGTGCATTGCTGACGAGCCTCTGGCTTTAATTATAATATGTACATGTGCTTACTACAATACAAACAACTTCAAACAACACTCACTCCCATGAATATAGTAGTAATGATCAGTATTCGGCCTGGGCATGGTGTAGGCCGACGCGTATTCATCAGTATCCTTGTACTTTTTCGGTTTGGGTTTGATTCGAGGAGGCGGTAGCTTTGGAATGGAATTGTCATAGATCGCTTCTGTTGGGGGCAGAAGACAAATAAAATATGGTGATTACAGAACAGCTCTAGTTCAGCCAGCGGTCAGCCAGCGGTCAGCCAGCGGTCAGCCAGCGGTCAGCCAGCGGTCAGCCAGCAGTCAGCCAGCAGTCCCTAAAGTCGATCCTCAAAGTTGGTCCCAAGGCCAAGATTCCTGTACACTGTGTAAATTTTCTTTATATCAAACGCGCCCTCTATTGAAATCGTATCTGTCGTTGTGCGCACGCATCATGCTTTGCATAAATTTGCTTGGGGAATGATGTCAAAGGTCAATTTATCGCCAATCTGACAGGTGACCTAATTCTGTATACAAATTTATGCACAGCACAATGCGTGTAAACAGTGAAAGTCACACCCCCAATGTTTTGATGCCTGCCGTGACGCGAGAGGTCACACCGTCTATAAGACAAGCCAGGTCATAGGTCAAATTTTGACTACTACATAGATTCCCCTATACATTTCATTGCCTCACCCTATATTTACACACAAATTTACATATACTGTCTGGAATTGAAATCCAAACATTTCAGGGTCCAGCACTTACCTTCCCGCTGTTGGTTTTTTGAGGCAGAGAAGCCAGCATTGTCGTATATTACTGCAGAAAAAAGGCCAAAAGATGGAAAATTGTAAGGGGTCGTCCAAAGTTCTACAAAGTGTAGAAAGGGGGGTGGAGTCAAAGGCTGCATAGGACTTTACATGAGCTGTAAAATGTTGACATTTCATTGTACTGCCAGAAAAATGTAATATTTTTGGGGAGGGAGTCTTGAAAAATACTACTCTCTGTATAACCGTGAACATTTTGGCAACTTTGGATGGCCCTGATTTAATTTTGATGATAAACTTTGCAGCCAATGCAGCTACATACTTGCAAAATTAAAAAAGAGAAAGACATCAACCTTGCAACAGTTGCACGGATGACGTCAAAATGGAGCACTTGTTTTCCCGACTCAAACATGCTATGAATCATGTAAAATGTTAAGCAACCTCACTCATGCCCTCTCAATTCCGAGTGCTAAATTACAAAACTGACTTAAATGAATTTACATGCAAATTAAGTTTCTTGAAATGATCAGAAGGGATACGGTTTGAAAAATAAGCTTACATAGTAATACTTTTATAACAAACTATGCTACATGTATATGCTGGCAACATTCTAGAGAACTAAGCAACCTTCTGCAAGAGTTTCCTCTTTCTTAAAGCAAGTGGCAGGTTTTGCTACATTTTAAAAACATTGTAACAATTAAGCCGGTTTGCTTAAAATTAAATATTTCTAGGTTATTTTATTTCTACATGCAGAAAGAGTTTTGAAAAAGGCCGACGAGCAACTCAAAGATATTAAACAAAACACCAGGGGCGGTATTCAATTCAATACTTAAACTTAGTAAAAACTTTACTTAGTATTTGGCTTGGCTAAGAAAATGACCTATCTCGTATTCAAAGCCTTCTAAGAATTTTACTTTAGTAAGTCAAACACTTAGATAATTGTGACGTTACAAATGAACGCTGAGCGCAGAACTCCCTAAACAGCCAATCGTATACAGCGTGGGATGCGCTATGAACCGCGCCTTCTCATAAGCGTTTTTCTCACGCAAAACGCACAACACGCGCACCAAAACAAAACCGGTCTAAACCGGTTGCAGTATGCGTGTGATGTATGTAGAAAATTGCTTAAGTGTGCTTTCCTGCCTTCTCAAATTTAAGTAAAATACTTTCCCAAAAAGAACCATTTGAATACCAAATGTTCTAAGTATTTTTCTAAAGTAAAAAACTTAGCCACTTGCGAATTGAATACCAATTTCGGCTAAGTATTTTACTTTAGCCAAAAACTAAGTAAAATTCTTAAATATTTGGCTTAAGTACTGAATGCATAGTTCCGACCTGTCAATCAATCGAACCCGCCGACCAATCACAACAGAGCTAGCAGATATCACTGACATAGGTCAAAGTGCACTGTCTCACAACAACATGATCACGCGATATGTGCTGCCGGCCCCATACAATTTGTACAGTATTGTATGCGATGATCCGGGTGAATATTTGGTTTCAAGGCCGGTCGTTTCGTTGTTCAAAGGTACGAAAGCACGTATGTCATGATATGACATCCCTGTATTACTGGCCCTTTACTCTGTGTGTTCTAAGATAACTGTCGACCCTGAAACATGAATATCTTTGAGTTTTCTCCAATGAATCTGTGCTTTCCGTTGAAAGTCCCATTGCTTTGTGCGTAGTGTGTCGCCATTTTTGACGATAGCGTGTGAGCCATAGCAACAATATCCACGGGGGCGGGGTTAACTAGGCAAACTAGGAACTATGCATTGAATACCGCCCCAGATGATCTGCATTAAAAAGCTGAAATAAAAACCAATACAGTTGTACGTGGGTCTTTCCACAGTAAAGGGGGAATTTTGGCAACACAGACCATATTTTCCAGAAAATACCTTTGTCTGGTCTCAAAATAAAGAAATAAGTTTCAGTTGTTCTGAAGAGATAACTTAGGCCCAAAAAGGGTTACAAATAGTCGACAACATGCCTTTCTAAAAACCCTGTGTACAAATTTCCAATATACGCTCGTAACCGGGACGGGCACTTGTGTTACATTTTAGGCCATCCCAGTTACGAGCGTATATTGGAAATTTGTACACAGGGTTTTTAGAAAGGCATGAATTCACACTATTTGTAACCATTTGTTGGCCTAAGTTATCTCTTCAGAACAACTTAAACTTGTTTCTTTTATTTTGAGACCAGACAAAGGTATTTTCTGGAAAGTATGGTCTGTGTTGCCAAAATGCCCCCTTTACTGTAAAAAGACTCACATATGCATGGATACAGCTTTACCTACAGTACTACTACCGGTACAAGAGCAACTGGGTACAGCAACATTTTAACCAAAATTAACCATTAACTATTAAAAGCGGAATTGAGCAAACAAAGCCAAGTCTATCAGGATTTTTAATACCATGTGCGTCATATCTGCTATACATAGTGAGGCCATACGTTGCTATAATGTAACAAAAAAACAAAACAATTTAATTAAGTTTCATACATTGTGCCCCCAACGGTATTCTTTGAAAATGCTGCCTACTGATTCCCTCAACATTCCAACAACTAACGGCGATGGAATAAACCTGCAATTTCCACAAAAGTGAGCAAACCTCATTTCCGGAGGTACTGACTTTTCCAACCGTGTATGAAAGTCATTTTGAAATTATTTTCAAGTTCTGGACTTTGTATTTTTTGTTTACTTTCGGTCACAAAAGGAAATTAAATATTGGAATCGATAGCTTGGATAAAAATACCTTTACCTACTGACATTTCCGTCGCAGGTGTTGCATTTTCAAGAAAATTAGCGTTTTTTGCATGCTCGCTTGCATACATATGAAGTGTGTGAAATGCCAAACGGTGTATGGTGCAGTTTGCTTTGCGCGCCCTGCCGGCCGGGGCAATGTGTGAAGAGGTAGTGCACGCGCGCGTGATATAACTGGTATGTACATGTACTTGGTGGAAAATAATGATCCGTTTGATTTCTGTGCTGCTTTGCATGCTCGATGTTCTCTGCATGTGAAGGTTGCGCGCATGCAAGGTTATCGTCTTGTCCTTTTGCGTGGTGTGTGTGTGTGTGGTACATTTGCCAAGAACATGGCCGAAAACGTTGTGAATATTTTCCGTGATATTTCTCGAAAACCCAACAAATGTCAGTGGTAAAGTTACTTTAAAATCATCTAAACTATTGATTCCAATAAATAAATTTGTTAAATTTTAGTTGTGACCTAAGGCCAAAACAATTAATAAATAAATAGTTTGTCTCGGGTCAGACCGAAGTTCTGGAATTGATGCGGCGATGTGTTTTTTGTTTGTTTGTTTTTCTTTCTCCCTTCCCTGGCCCTCTTCCCCAAACTTGCCTTGGATTGTACAGACCAGGTGTTTTTTACTATTTTGCTTTTTAGAAAACTTACATGACAACACCGAACGGTCCGAGAGTTTTCACTCCACAAACAATGGACACGGAAATAAGTGGCATATTTCATTGTTCAGCTCAGCTCAGACACGTTGTAATTCACAATCACAATTCCTTCATTGTCCTTGTTGTGTCGCTTGGGAACAAGCCACCATTGAGCAAGTTTGATCAAGTGGCTATAGTCGACTAGAGTCCCTCGAACAACGGAAATGACCCGTTGTTCAAGGGACTATCTCCGTTGTTCAAGGGACTCTAGTTGACTATAGTCGCTTGATTGAAGTTGTTGATCAGCTGATTAAACAACCTCATACTCGCCATCATTCGTTCTCATTCGATATCAGCATCGTCCGAATCTATTGCCCCGAGTACGAGGTTCAGCTGCCCGGGAAAATAGACTTGTTCCCATTCCCTACGTAGTCTACAGGATGGCAATCAGTCTAGATAAATGTAAGCCGGTGTGGCAATAGAGGGCGCTGTTTTAGCTGCAAAAAAAAAACCAAAAATGACGCGCATGCTTGAAATCGACGCGCGCGCGGAGCAGAGACCGAACATTTTGGGGCCTAAAGTTTTAAAAAATACAAGGGACTTTCCCCAGTAAGGCTAATATAAGTACTGGTATGCATCACACACAAAATTCATCACACACATTTTCCTCCAGGGGATTTGTTTAAACATACATAAGCTTTGGGAAAGAGAAAGGAACTACAATATATACCTTCAGACTGTGACAATCCACCTTGTTTTGCCTCCTCTAGTGGCATGTAAATAGAACTCTCATGTGCACTGCAAGGGAAGACAATGAAGAAAATTTGCTGTGATAAAAATGAATTTTAAAATTTTGTTAAGTGAATAAAAATTCAGACAGCCATGTTGAACTTGTTTATGTTCACTGTCACATCACTTTCAAGGAAAAACAAATTTAAGCTACTCTTGGGTCGACCTGTGAACCTTTTGAACAATTGGCCTCAACAAATTGTGTATCGCTGAACAAGCGGCAACTTGACAAAAACTAATGTCACTCAATGATTCAATGGCTAAAGCAAAACTGGGTACATGTATGATGACTGCTTCATTCAAGTTTGCTGCGATTGATTTCCGCGTTTTAAGATCATGTCGCAAAAGCTGAACATGCTCTACTTTTGTGACTATTTTTTTTAGCACCCTCCGATGCCAATTGTCTTAATGTCGTCAGAACTAGATGGCAAAAAATTATGACACCAACAGGCATAGCTCAGGTGCAACTTGGTCCTGACAAGCACTTCACGGACTATTGTGTCACTGCAAGGTCAGTCCGAGTGCAATGTTCGTTTAATATTGCTTAACACAAAATGTAGTCATGCAGTAAAAACACATCCAGCTAATGAAAGATGCACTACCATGACTACAGTGTAACTGGTCTACCAGTATATAAAGCAAATTAAACAGATGCTAGTTAACACAAAATGTATGTTTCAACAACATGGAAAAACATGCAATTAGTACCGTAGTTTGCACACATACCAGCAGTATTATATACAATCACACAAAATAATGTGTATATTTTCAAAAAATGTGCATGCAATGCAGTCTTTCCACAGTAATGGGGTACATTTGAAAAATAAGTCAATAATTCCTTTTAGACGTCTTTAGTTTATCTCAGACTTGAAGAAAATTGTTTTGTTCTCAAGAGATAACTTTTCCCCAAAAAGGTAAGAAATTTTCTGCCACAACATACATTTTGAAAAGCTCGTGTACAAATTTTCATATGTACGTATGTAACGTGAACAGACCATTTTGTGACTTTTTTTCCGTCTTTGTTACATGGGTAATAGGAAAATTTGTGCACAGGGTTTTCACAAATGTATGTAGTAGGACTATTTTTCTTACTCTTTGGTGAAAAAGTTATTTTCTCAGTTTAGCTTGATAATTTAAAGATAAAATTAAGACATTTGAAGTGAACTGGGACCTAAGATCTTAAATGTTACAGAAATGTACCCCATTACTGTGGAAAGACCCATATGTATGTAAACACATGAAACTTAATTGTGTGTACACAAATCCCATGTATGTACATGTATGAAAAATGAATTGATTTTAATAAATGCACTCCACTGTACCAGTAGACCAGTGGATTCCACTGTTTTGGTAGCCTTGACCAAGGCTTTGGGATTGTCTTCTAGACGGCCCGCTGAAGTTAAACTGAACAAAGCGCTTACGAGCTATACGGAATCTGTTGCACGTATATTGGCTCACAACGCGCCGCGCTACGACTATGCACACATGCACGTACATGTATCGGTACGGTCCTAAACCCAATAGCCTTGATGGTTCTGCATTCAACCAGCGAAACTCATTACAGTAATAGGGAAACCACCCCAGCGTGAGCTGAGATTTCATTGGTCGACGCACGCCATGCTATGTTTGAAAAACGCTATGATCTGCGATCCCCAGTTCGTTCATCCATGGAGCTATCCGAGGCAGTATTAAGAGCTCCTACAAATCATTCAGAAAAGCTGTCATATTACGACCGTTGTCCCCCAGAAGTGTAATCAAATACGTAAACAGATAAGCACAAAAAATGCTACGAACCCGAGAATATTTGTTGTTTTCGTCCATCGATCATGCCACGGTTCTCGTAACATGAGGACGCCATGACATGCATAATGCACGCTTCGCGGCATTACGTGCTACTCATGAAGCTCTTGATTGGCTGAAGACAAATGTTAAATATTCATACCTTGCATACCCGCATATCCAAAGCCCGCCCATTTTCGGCCAAAACCGGCCGAAAATATAAAGAAACACATTAAACCCGGAAGTTACAGACGCCACAAGGCTGTCTATCGAGCTAGACCAGGCCGTACGCAGCTAGTACGCAGTATGTATTGCCGTACGGGTTTACTACAGAAGTCGTTATCTCAAAGTGGCTCGTTTTCATGCCGTGTGCAGTTTGCATGCGCTAGACTAAATATTCCCTCGTACAGCAAAAAAACCTGCAGACGGCCTTGGACAAGGCTACTGTTTTGGCCACATTGGTTTAATGTAATGCAGTATGTAATGCAGTATGACATAAATGCACATAGTATCCATGTTAATGCAAAACTTAAAGGTGCATACTGTTCATTAACAGATTGTGATGGTTGACACAAATTATGCATGCATGTACGGTATCTTATCTTCAAAGTTACATTGTATCTTGTTCACTTCACATGTATTTAGCGTTTCAAGGAAGGCGAAATTTTGACTCTTAAAAAGACTATAGCATATTTTGATTTTTGAAGGCACCCGTTGTATTTTTGGACAATATTTTTTTAATTATCCAGTGCCAATTTTGGGAAGAGATGCAAAATTGCCCACAGAATGCTCCTTTAAAAGTAAAATAATTTCATCACAAATACATGAAATTATTGAGTTATCAGTGGACTTTGCATTCTTGCATGCGAATAAAATAAAACAATGCAAATAAAATAAAACATTGTGAAGATGCAATGACTGCACGTAAAAAATGAAATGGTTGATTGTAAAAACTAGTACAAATTACCAAGATTGGTTTGTAAATTGTCCAGATGTGATGACGGACGTACATGATGTAACAAGATGGCCACACGATGCAAGTACATGTACCAACTAGTTGTACCTGGCAGTTTGAACCAACTGAATAGGGAAAACGTGTGTCATCTAAAAGAACATGTACATGTACATGGTGATTGAATATTTTTCACACAAAAGCCACCCTCAGGCCAACCTGCGAATCTCTTGCGCCGCGATGGAACACTCGGCATCAAGCAAAAATGTAACGCTCAGGTCACAAAACCGAACAAACCTGATCGCTGAACAAGCATGTGACAAGCGGCATCTTGATACAAAATAATCGCAACGATGCTCATGTCATGCACGGTTCGATGTGACGTAGATTCCATGGCACAACTTTTTTGCACGATGATTGGCGGAAGAGTCGCGCGTGCATTTTGTTTTCTTCCATAAAACTTGCCTGTGACGATAGGGATCACGTACGTCGCAAAAGTTGTCAAACATGTTTTACTCTAGCGATTGTTGATTTTATTTTTAGCACTGCCTGATGTCGATTGTCGTAATGTTGTCGGAACTGCACACAGGTCCCAAAATTCAATCGCCGACTATTTTGAATCTGACGGGCATAGCTGAGACGCAGCTTGGTCATAAAAAGCCAGTTGCTGTCTGTTCTGTGTTGTCGCAAGGTCGACATGAGGGCGGCTTATACATGTACACACGTCAAGATCTTAGTACTGTACATTGTAAAGCCTTGCTTACCGTAATTCATTTTAGGGCTTCCACACTAGACAAAAATTGGTTTTGTCCTGGTTGAACACGTCCCTGCTCCAGAGCAGGCTCGAAATTTTCACCCCGTGTCAAAATCTTTTCCCCGGGTTTAAAACACTACCGGTATGTGAAACAAGCGTATTCTTTTTCAAATGATGCTATACATTGTACAGAAGAGGTTAATCAGAATTATTACATAAAATGAAGCTTTTGCGGATACCGTGCGTTTCTGATACTGTGCAGCACAGAGCCCAAATCTGATACGCGCACCCAAGCACACGTGTGCGCGCGCGTCATGCATCAAGTCAATGGATTGCGCATGTGTGCTACGCGGGCAAGAGTAAAATAACAAAACATACTGTACAACAATAATAAAAGCACATGCAGTTGTAAACTGAAGTTTTCAACAATAAACAGACGAAAATCAAGCAGAAATCTTTCAAACAAAGCTTCATTTTATATAACAATAATAATATTGGATGTCTTTTCGGGTGATATGAGAATATACTGCATCCAATAATATATAAATACATTGTGATACAGTAGCATGCAAATAAGGAGAATAGTGATTGAGTGAATAGTGATCGAGTGACTAGTGTGTGGAAAATGAAAACCAATATAAAGCTGTATGATTCATTTTGTTTTGTCTGAAAGTTTGACAAGAAAGTGATGAATGAATGATGAAACCCCCAATATGATATCTTTTGGTACATCTTACCAGCACAATGGTTGGTAGTGCGAACTTCAATCAAAAGAAAAAGAACACGCGAAATTCTAGTAAACACATGGTAATTAATTTACAATGCCCCAATCTTTGAAAACCGAATACTTCTTCTGACAGTTAATACATGATTGGTATCTCGAGGAAACAGAAATGTTCACAGATTTACACATAACTTACACAAATATAAACATGATAACAGAAAACTTGCCCTGAAATGATTTTGTCTAAAGTGCTATATCTTCGAGAAATGAGCAAAACAAATTAATTTCTCCCCAAAACCACCTCGCCCTGAACAACTTCGCCCTGAAGCACTTGACCCAAAGGCCATTTCGCCCCAAAACCACTTCGTCCAAACACTACCTCGTCCAAACACTACCTCGCCCCAAAACAACTTTGTGCACAGGCCGTGGTTCAGGGCGAAGTGGTTTTGGGGCGAAGTGACTGTAAACCACTTTTTGACTGTTTTCTCAAAAGTTAGACGAAGTACGGAGGTGATTTTTGCTCAGGTTGGTTTTAATCATGCATACCCTCAACCACACAAGGGGATGAAACTATTTGTAACGGTTTACCAATCATGTATACTACCTTTAAAGCCTGCCACACAAGAGAGCAATCTGCTGTGCTAAAATCTTTAAATTGTTCGGCTGTGTGCTTTCAATGTTTGGTGCATTTTCTGCCTCTCGAGACCTCCTTGACTCGAGACAAGAATTAATTCGCTGGCAGAGTGTGACGTCAGCTTCCGCCCAGGTCACGCACGCTTCCTTGGCAGTGGTTCACGCGCACTCTCTAACAACCAGTTTGATCACACACAAAACACGGAGCACAAAAAGTACTGATTTTTAACACGCGATAGTGGCAACATTACGTAAAGAACAGTGAACTGGTTTGCAGCAGGTTGTACATCATACAAGTGAAAGTCATAAATGCAGTTATTTTCCCGGTACAATTAAAAGAAACGTCATTCACTTAGACCCCTACGCAAAATATTGACGAAAATGCGCTGCACAGACATGATGGACTCGCCTCAATTGAGTACATGTAAGTTTCCTTTCTTGACTGGATTTTATGACCCCAATACGTACGTTCAAGGATCATACGGAATTCGCTGAACATTATTTTATTTCATTGCGATTTCTCCCCTGCGAACTGCTTTTGGATAGCCTTGAAAACAACATTACTCCGTACGTGGTCATCGCCATCATGGCCATGGTTCAACACCGGCATCACTCACTGTATGTGTGTAGGCTACGCCTAGGTGCGTGTGTACAAAGTATGTGTATGAACCAGCGCGCAGCACGCATGAACCAGTTGCTATAGTTGCGGCTGGTTGACCTCGGGGTGATGTCACGACTCCGCCAGCAAATACGACACACTGCTTAAAACAAGAAAAATTTTAGGTCTTAATTCTTTTCATGGTATTTTTTCCATACACATTGAACAAAGATTTGAAGGAAATTACTTCCTGGAATCAACAGATCATCCAATTCTAAGATATACTTCCCACTTGCACTTGTCGGAAATGTTGCTAGTCTTCATGTGTAAGCGCGACAATAGAGGGCACTGCGTCCGCGGGTGAATGATTATCTTGTGAATTAACTAAATGCAATTTTTAAAGGAGAAAATGTGATTTTTCTTTAGAAAAGCAACATTTGTGACAAAAGTGCAAGTGGAAAGTGGTATATCTTAGAATTGGATTATCTGTCGATTCCAGGAGGTAGTTTCCTTCAAATATTTGTTCAATGTATACGGAAAAAAATGCCTTTTCATTCCTGATAATATAAGGTTCCTGTTATAACAAGGTAATTTGCAAAGTCTTTATACCTTTTTAACGAGGTTTGACTGTACATGTACAGGTGTTGATACTGTTTAATACAGTACAATAATGCGTGCCTTTACATTTCCCCCACAATACCCTGTGCGCAATCAGTGTGCAATGCATGATGGAACAGAATTCTAGTACACCGCACGGGAGCACTAAGTTTGATCATGTTCAAACGAATGGGATTTCGTAGGGGAGGGGAGCTCTCGGCCACTTATTTTGACAAACTCGTGGCGAATTTTTTGACAAGTGCTACTTGGTATTAAGATAGAGCTCAAATACAGATTCAACCTACATGTACTGTATATCTGTTTTAATATTATATCGGCATCTAGGGGTGAAATACTGACTTGATTTGTCACGAGGTCAGTGCACACGGTACCGCAGCACGATTAGCGTGCACGCAGCGCCGACTGTACCGACAAGACTCCCATGCACTCATTGCAGCGTGTACGCTCATCGTGCTGCGGTACCGTGCGCACTGACCATGTGACAAATCAAGTCAGTATTTCACCCCTAGATGCTGATATAGACCGTGTTTACACTGGTCCCGAGCTTGGGATCAAGATTGATTCCCTGATAAGAATGCGTCAGTGTTAACCGCAATGATTCTGAGTGCCGCGTTTACATTCTGTAGTTGATCTCGAGCGCGGTGCCAGAAGTTGCAGTCAAAGGTTATGCTCTGTGTGTGTACAATGTATGTATACATGTACTAATCAATGTGTGCATAGGATGTGCATGTACTGTGTAAAAGGCCACTTTAATTTTGCGGGCTTTCCCCCGCTACGGCTGTGGAGCGGATGTGGCAGGTTGCAGTAAAGATTCATTGTTTATCTAACCGCAAACTGATCCCGAGCTCCGAATCGAACCCTCTGCCAACGCGAGACCAAAATCACGGGGTCTGATCCGGGACAAATTTGGTCCCGAGAGAGTTTACACTCAGTTTGTGATCCGGGGCTGACCCCGAGCTCGGATCAAGTGTAAACAGGGTGTTAATCTCAAAACAGATATACAGTAGGTTGAATCTGTACATGCTGTATCCGAGCTCTATCTTACCGGGTAACACTTGTCAAAAACACAAATTTGCCACGTTTTACAAGTTTGAAGTGGCCGAGAACTCCACTCTCCTGCGAAATCCCATTCGTTTGTACACGATCAAACTTGGCGCTCCTGTGTGGTGTGCTAGATTTCCATTCCATCTTGCATTGCATGCTGACTGCGCACAGGGAATTGTGGGGGAACCGTAAGGGCAAGTATTCCTACCTGAGGTCCAGGTCAGTCTCTGTGACTTCCTCCTGGTCAGACTCATCATAGTTATACACGTGGGTTGAAGCAAACTCCATGGTTTAAGCATGTAGTACAGTAGTAGTTCAAGCACAAAGTTGTGAGGACTGCAAAAGAAGGGAATACGTGTACGATACCAGACCATTAATACACGTTCGCCACTAATTCTTCCTAAAAGTAATATGACATGATAATCATAATGCCTCAAAAAGTTTATAATTGGTGAGGAAACATGACTTAAGGCACAGGCTTTATGTACATGTATTGGACTCGATAGCTTATTCAACTCTAAGAACTTCCCACTTGCACTTTTGTCGCAAATGTTGGACAAAGATATTTCCTTCTCTTAAAAGTTCAAGAAAATAATCTTTGAAATGTAAAAATACTCGCTCATTCAAAAAACATTGTTGGTAGGATTAATAATAACAAAAGACGCAAGTATCGCCAGGCATGGCAGGAGTTTAATTCCGAAAGAATACCACACACCAAGGATATATTTGCCATACACTGTACTGTGCACACAAAAACGTTCAACCCTGGCCGTTAATTGGCTGCGTTATAGAGGGGCCGTTATATCAAGGTGCTTCAATGGTTATTTTACACAGCAGTCGTTCGGGACCCAACAGTCTTGGCCGGTTTAGGCAAGTGGCTGTTTTATAGAGGTGGCCGGAAGAGCAAGTTTCACTGTACTACCTGTATTCAAAGATAAAATGGTGGGAGGTTGATTCTTGAACTCTTTTTTGTTGCCGAGTGCCTCATACTAGGTTTACGCACATTTTGCCGGGCAATTTTGTCATCCAATCCCATAGTGCACCGAGAACATTAAGGTTTATTAAATAGTGAATTATTATTAAAGTGAATGAAAAAAACATGGGGCCTAAATAAAATGAAAAAACAACACACACACACACAACAACACTCAGTCGCGCATTACGTATGCACTGTGGACGTTTCTTTGTATTCGTGCACTTAAGAGAATTGGTAGGAAAATCGTTGTTTTCTCCAAATTCTTCCCTCATCACCCCTGCTCATCCACCCCAATTTTTTCCTAATCCATGTTTCTAAACTTTACTCCTGAACCCTAACCTTTTTTTAAACCCCCCACCCTAACCCCTTTTCCCAAGTTTGGACAACATGACTACTGTGGACTTGAGCGAACGAGTGCAAGTCCACAATCCGTCACTTTTCCCCTGCAAATTGTGGACTTCAAGAATGGGTTTCGAGTCCACACCACGTACGCAAGGTGCGTACACAATGTTTAGGCCTAGGCCCTATGTTATAATGTTTTGAAAATATGTTAGACATGTCATTGTCACTTTATATCAGAGGCCAGTGATCATGATGAGGCCCCTCGGGAGCCAAGCAAGTAAGTTCCGTCAGGCGCCATGTCATGTCAGGCGCTCGGTTTCCACTGGTTCCAAGCCCTGGTTCGGCACCGGTGTGAAGTTGGTTACTTATTCGACGTTCGACGTTCAATATTCAATAAGGAGCAGTTACTTATTCAACATTCAATAAGGAGCTGCTACTTATTCGACATACAAATGCACAGAAATTTTTTTTTCAAAGGGTCAAATGCCCCACACCACCCTGGGGCATGAAAAACGTGACCAAACCCCCACCTAGGGGATGGGGCCGCGTGGGGAGGGGAGGGGGGTTGGAACCAATATTGATAGGTGCATAAGTAACAGCTCCTTATTGAATGTCGAATAAGTAGCAGCTCCTTATTGAATGTTGAATAAGTAACAGCTCCTTATTAAATATTGAACGTCAAACGTCGAATAAGTAACCAACTTCACACCGGTTGGTTCGGCACCGTATTGGAGTTGGAAGTCTTTGGCACTTTGCGACTCACCTTATTTCGTCTACTTTTGGAAAATACCACATTTGCGAATAAACTCAAACACGTCAAAACGCGAAGATGACTCGACTAAACATGACTGTGACTTTAATAACTAAAAATAACGCAGGGTGTGCTGAAGTTTGGTGTGCCTTTTCTCATGGCAGTTTCTGGATTCTCGGAAGTGACCGAAGAGCAGCTTCAGTGAACAAATAAACCTACGAGGTAAACAAATTAGATCGCTACCATAAATTGCTTAAACTATAAATAAGCCGTAAAACCACAGGTATAAAAAGCATTTAAACTAATGGGATAAATGTTAAGCTTAAATTAAAACTTATGTGTGTTAAGTTGACATATTAAAATTGTTTACTCATTAAAATTATTCCGCCACAATTAAAAATGCATATTCATTACTGACGGATAGTCCCCTGACGACATCGCAGACTTTGATTAGAGTTGGAACACTTTTGTAATGGCGTAAGAAAAATACATATGCAGTTCCGATTAGCCAATGGGATTTCCGTTCACAGAGAAGTTGATGAATAAAACATTAAATAGTTGCTAGTGGCAACGTGTACAAGCACCTGCCATGTTTACTTCCGCATGCCGCCGGATCCGCGAAGTGCGATGAAAATGTAACGTTTTTGACACTTCTCACCTACCCAACGGGTGCATTTTTCCCGTTTTTGCGTTGCTAATACGAAATGTTCGCAACGGCGGTCTGGTGTTTACATAAGTGGTGAGTCAAGCCGGGAACTTATGTCGTGATCGTGGGCATGGTGGTTGACTTCTCAGACTCTGTCGCATACCATACGCGCAGTCGGCCTGTCCACGAACGAAATGCGAAAGCAGCTTGAGATGGGTTCCCGTGAGATGGACGCTTGATGATTCTTGCGACTAAAACTTTTCAACATTGCCAATTTTTAGAATTAGTGGGAATACCTTCGACTAAAAGCAAAAACCAATTCGAACAGCTATTTAAAGGCACAGGCTCGTCAGCAATGCGCGCCCGCCAAATGTGTGCCACGCAATACGCAGCTCCATAGCAAAGGCATGGAGCTGCGTGTTTCGAGCACGAATTTGGCGGGCGCGCATTGCTGACGAGCCTGTGCCTTTAATTACTAGTACTTGTACTTGTAAGTTGTAAGTTGTAGCCTATTTCCCTTCGTAGGATAATTTTTTAGGGGAAATGCAAAGGGTGATACTATATACCGGAAAACACCGGAAAATACCGGAAAACACCGGAAAACTCACCGGAAAACATACTAAATACCGGAAAACACTAAATACCGGAAAACATACTAAATACCGGAAAACACACTAAATACCGGAAAACACCGGAAAACACACTAAATACCGGAAAACATACTAAATACCGGAAAACACACTAAATACCGGAAAACACCCGAAAGCACTTAATAACACCACCCCCACTACCTGCAGAAAACACCATAAAATACCGTTTTCCGGTATTTAGTATGTTTTCCGGTATTTAGTATGTTTTCCGGTGTTTTCTGGTGTTTTCCGGTGTTTTCCGGTAAATAGTACTACCGAATGCAAATGGAAAAAACAGTGGATTTTTTTTTTTACAGCAGCAAAAACTGACATGATTAAACAAATCTCTACTTCTAAAAGTCTACTATGACTAGGTAATAAGGCATACAGTATATTTATATGAAAAGCTGCATGCAAATTTATAAAGCTTGGAGCACTATTATTTCAAATTTTCATTGTATTTCATTTTCCGTCAGACATCAGCGTCCGTTAGAATAAGCCATCATGGGTCGGCTTCCCCACGGGCCGAAGACAGCTCACGTGACCACAAGCTATGGGCCCGACGCCGACATCATGAAATTCTTCAGCACTTCATACTCCTCTGCACATGGCAAGGACGGCTTCAGTCCGAGAACTGGCAAGCATGTCGGTACCGGGTACCAGTCAAACTTCCGTCCTGGGGTTTATTACAGTCAGAGAATTGACGTGTTGGACAATCCAGCCATGGAGTAAGTCAGAGGATTTAAATGAAAAGAGGGATTTTGGTTTGGGGGTGTTATGCACCAAATATGGCAATGTCCCAGCTTGTTGTAAGGGCTTTCCTAACAATAAGGGCACATAAAATTCACACATGGATACTCATGACTGCCTAACCGAGTTAACCATAACCACTTGACGCCAGAGGACGTGTAAACACGTTCTGGCAATGTATAGTCACAGGGGCAGTCACTGTCTTCCAAGGCTGACGTGTAAACATGTCCATTGTCCACCATTCATTTGTACACACTGTTTTGAACTTAATCTTGGTGGCTGTGGATGGTCCGTCATTAGTGTAGCAAATCCTGATGGTAAGAAGATTCATACAATTAAGAAATGACTCTCACAAGTCAGTATTTGTGGTGCTTGACCTGCAGTCTTAACTTTTGGCCAATCACATTTGCCTTTTTAAAAAGTTGGTATTTTTTGCCAAAAATAATACCTGTGTGAACCGGTTAAATTCGCATTCACACATATGGCAGCGAAGCATGACTATCCATATCCAGTCATGACCAGAACACCCACATTTCAAGTGACTTGGCTTAGCGACTTTTGAAATGTGTTCACACTTGCGTTTCGTCATGATTAAAGGCAATGTGTGAACAAATCCTTAGTATGAGCCATAATCTGCGGAATAGTAAAATTTTGATCTCATCTAAACAAACAAAAAATTAAAAAATTAACACATTCTGTACATGAAAATAACAAATTCCTCTTTTATTTGTGCAATGAAGGAAGCTGTTACGCAAGAATTACATATCCATCACCAAGAAGCACTTCAACCCATCGCATGATTCTGATGGCCGTGACCCGTTGCCATCTGCTTTGACCCAAGTGGGCAGCGGTTTCACACGGCAGGACCCTATCACTACACCAACTTTCAACAAAGTAAGCACATTTTTTCTCAAGATTTTGTATTTGTTATTTTTTTTTGCTAAACAAATTTGAGAAAATGTTCCTGAAGTTTGTAAATGGTTTAGGTCATTAACTCGCAACGTTCGGGTGACAATTTGGTGTTCCGGGTTCGATACCCGGTCGTGGTACCTGTGCTCTTGAGTAAGCAACCACTTACCGGTAACCACAACTGCTCCATCCTCCGGAAGAGATGTAAATCCGTTCGTCCAGTGTGTTTTGTAATGCACTTAAAAGATCGCAGAGCATTCTTTGGTGAAGAGTAAGGGGATTACCAAGTGTCTCTGGCCGTTGGCTGACGACCACCTAAAAAAGGCACCTATATGTATCTTGATGTTTAGGTGGAACACACTTGTAATATTCATGCTATTCAGCCTACGGCCGGGCCTATGAAAAAAGAAAGAAAAATAAAATTAAAAAAAGGTTCTGACGTGAAATTATTGTAAAGAATGTTATGAGTGCAATAGTAGAAAAAATGTTATCGGGCGACAGATTAAATGTTTTGTTCCACGAGGTGAAGCCGAGCGGAATATAACATTCTTGTCAAGGGTGTTTTCTGAGCTTTTTCGCGCGTGAGAAAAAGCACTGAATTTGGAGGGAAACTATGCACTGAAAATCACAGAATCAACTCGGGCGTTCTGGTTATTTTGTGAGTTTTTTTATTCTATGTAGTAGTACATGTACGTCATTTTATTATAAATTCCTTTCACAAGGACGCGCATCTTAAAGCGATGTGCATCACGTTTACGCGCAAAAAGGCTCAGTGTGAATCCACTCTAATGCTTTGTCATTTCCCATTATTTTAACCCAGGTGCGAGATGTGTGTGTGGATACTCGTAACCACGGTATTGGCCCGCTAATTAGTGGAGTTCTCCCCAAGCATAGGCCCTTGCTACATAAACTGCGATCCAGGGATCCCGTTGCAGCCGAGAATGCTGCTCATGTAAGTACTGTGGAGTCGCAGATTACCTTGGATGTCCATCACAAGTTCTTACATGCACTTTCACAAATTATCCATCACAATAATTTGTGTGTATGTTAACTGAATACTCCCAAGTTGAGTTGATTTTGTTTTCTACAAAAAGTGTCCCTGCATTGTGTGGTCTAGTGGGTATACAGCCGTGCACGTGATCAAAGGGTTATGGGTTCGAGCCCCACTCGTGCCAACGTGTTTGTGTCCGTGGGCAAGACACTTAATTTCAATAGACTACTAAAGTGAAAACGTCACCCTTTGTGTGTTGCCATGGTTTTTGGGTCTACACTAAAACCAGTGAACTGTTTCCCTGCGCTATACCAATTAATGGACGTTTCAGATTACCAACGAATGTTTAGACCCAATTACCATGGCAACCGACGTCACACTTTAGTAGTCTATTGCCTCGTCAACCTAAGCGATATATGGAGAGCTGTTAGGGGGAAATGCCACAATCTAACCTCTGATAGGGTTGTGTGCCTTGGCCAGGTAGCCACCTATTTGAAGCGAAATTTTTGACCTTGAAACTCATAGCTTGTCTCACTTCAGTTGCGACATTCGCATGTTTTAGCTGATGTTTTGTATGCTGCCAACTTTTGCTTTATGTTGGCAGAACCAAGCTGAGTCAAGTGACAGAATGAAGGTTTCATGTACCAAAATTAAAGGTCACGACCAAGTGGTTTGGGTGTTTGTGTCAGACACTTTAGATGGAAAAAATAATTCAAGTTGTAAAACACCTTAAAGAAGCGTAACCAGAGTTTCTGGAAAATAGTTTTCGATGTAACTCCCATACACACCTCCCATGTCCCAAAAACCCGAAAACATTCGCAATTTCCAGTAAAAAATTGAACAAAACTATCGAGTCGGCTTTCATCGGATAAACGTTGAATTAGTTTACAAATAATCGGTGGATTTTCGACGATATCCTCGGAAATATGCGGCCTAGAAGCGCGGGAGTTTCAGTTTCGTAATCAGAAAAATATAACGGATGTTATGATATAAAAATCTCATGACCCATATGGTAAGTCCCGGGGAGTTATGGGTAAAAAAAGGTGATCTGGTCACACTCCTTTAAGACACTTGCTCAATCATTTGGATGGAACGTAAAACTACAATTGAACCTTGGCACTTTACATATTACTTTACTATAACAGGAATGAGAACAAAGAAGAACAATGGATTGGGATGTACAATTGTCCTTGTTTTGAGCAAAATGCTGTATTAACTATACAAAGTCCATTGTATTGTGTATTAATTGCACGTTATTCCTGAATGCGTGAGGGCACTCGAACTAGGTGATTTGGGGGAGAATGTCCATAGCCGACAGTAGAAAAGTGGGGGTACGTTCATATGTTTGGGGAAAAGTCGCGTACCGGGAGTGCGCGGGCCCGTGGCGCGCGCAGATTTCCATTCAAAGTAAACGTTTTGGAGGGCGTGCGCGTGTTATGCGTTGTGTGTTTGAACATAACGCGCGGACCACTTTACAGCGCCTTCACGCGTTCAGAAATACGGCCTATTGTTTAGCTGCTTAAACTGCCAACCACGTCAAAACATTAATTTTTATTTTTTTTCAAACAAAAGGGACCTGGATTTATGTCAACAGAGTCGAAAGTCAGCTACCAGG
Organism: Henricia sp. BOLD:AAB3569; assembly: GCA_037783545.1. NCBI lineage: Eukaryota > Metazoa > Echinodermata > Asteroidea > Spinulosida > Echinasteridae > Henricia > Henricia sp. BOLD:AAB3569. The sequence continues at coordinate 1,216,673 of JBBELK010000099.1, read as the reverse complement.
GAAGGCCCAGTGAACGGCGTAAGTCAGTATTTGTAATCTCTATTTAAAGATATACAGTCAGTGGTTCTCAGCAAATTTGATTTTTGTCTCCGAACGAATTTTTAATGCATTATTTTACGGAAAAAACACCATACTTTGTATTTTAAACATTGACAACCCTGTTTTTATTAAGTCGATTTGCGCCTTGCCTAGACTTGCCCAGGTCTGACTTCCTGTGTTTGGTCTGTGGTACAGTGCGTGCAGCGCGCACTCTGGACTGGTGGCATGTCAAATTTCTTTTCTTCTGTCTCGGAAGACTTTGAGACAGAGGAAACGGATTGGACAGGCAACTGGTCCAGGGGCGCACATGCACTGCGCGTTGCAAACCAAGCGTGAGAGGTCAGACTTGGGCAAGTCTACGCCTTAAATTATTGGCAGACCGCCAATAATTCAAAATTGACAGTAATTGTTCGATAACTAAATGTTGGTCGATTTTTGTCGTTGATGTCTCATTTGAAAGTGAATAACTTTTGTTTCTAGAAAAATATCTAGATATCTAGGTGCCACTCCCAAAACGCACGGACTGTATATCTTTAACAACTTCCTCCATTGCAGGAAATTACCTTCACTTTTTAATTCAACAATTTCCTGTACATATAACAGTTGATTTTGTATGTTTTACAAATTTGTATCAAATTCCTCCATTTTAAACATGGTACATTTCTATTACAAAGTAATAAAGTTATCTTACATTTTTACCAAAAATGCTGCATATATCCCTATTTTTAGTGGTACATGTTCATTTCCAAAGTTTTATAAAATAATAAACTTGACCAAATATACTGCATATTTTCTCTGTTTTTAGTTGATGTGTCCACCAAAACAGTTGGGAAAAAGGAAGGTTCTGGCTATACACACGCCCAGAATGTTGAACCAATCCAGTTCCATCCCAGTTCTTCATTCTCCAATGAGCTTCCAGTAAGTAATCCATATTCATGAGACACCAAAACTAGCAACCAATCGAAATTCATTAAAATATGCATGTTGAATGTTTGCCTTTGTGTACACATTAATTCGTAAAAATACATTTTTCTGTGACATAGGTCTACCCGTAATTTTTGTATCAACTTCATTTCCTAAATTGTAATGAAGTTAGAGTCCTATAAATTAGGCAAACTAAAATTGTGAGAAAAATTGATTTTTGTTGACAGGGTTTCTACACTGACCGTCCAACAGGCATAAGCATGATGAAGACAGCCTATTTGCCCTCAAAATACATGCAGGTAAAGGAGCGTCCCGATTTAAAAATTTAAATTTCTATGTAATCCATTGTTCAAAAGAGTGACACATTTAAAATGTTTACAAGTTTTTGTGTATCTCTCTTGGTATGTAAATAATTCACATTTGCGTACATATTTAATGTGCATATATATGTTTAACATATTTAACATGCATCTGAAGCCATGTCCACATTTCACTAATTTTGGTAAAATTTACAAAGATCGTGTATTTTTTAAAATTTATTCCAATGCTGACAACCGGAAAACACTCAAAATTGTGAGTTTTACAGGATGAACTGGGTCGTAGAAAAATTACATTGTCAGTTTTATACTTAACATATTAGGAATTAAAGAATTGACCGAAAGAGAGAGTGAGATATTTCCTTGATACTAATGTCCATTTGTGACATTTTTTTGTTGTTGTGTGTTTCAGGGAGATGAGAAGTTGCCAGTTGTTGCCAACCGCTCCGAGCGAGAGACGGGATTCACCCATGAGAAGGCCAAGCCACTCTATGTTCATAGAGTCATGAGAGATGTAAGGCATCTTGCAGTCAAAACAATCAGTAAACATTATTCAAATGCTATTCATAACGGTAATCGGAGTTAAACAAATACTATTTTTGTTATGCAATAACATAAATCAGTGATTCATTCACTGCTCAACCATATCAACATGACTGCATTGTTAGAGAAAAATATCTAGGCAAGTTTTGGAGATATATTTTACAAAATTAATATAATTCATAAATAATTAATTAATAATTTACAAAATTAATTTTTCTGACTAACCCTGTATTATGGCTAACTGCACATTCCACTGTATACCCGTAAACATAATTAAATTGATTTTGTTCTGGAAACAAAAGTTATTCGCTTTCAAATGAGACAAATTAAAACAAAATCGACCAACGTTTAGTTATCGAATAATTACTGTCAACATTTCAAATTATTGGTGGTCCGCCAATAATTCAACTCATGGCAAGGTGTAGATTTGTCTTCCTGTGTTTGGTCTGTAATGCGCGGTGTACACGGCAAGTCTAGGCAAGTCTAGGCAAGGCGCAAAATTGACTTAATAAAAACGGCGTTTTTCCAAAGGGTTGCTGATGTCTTAAATACAAAGTATGACGTTTTTTTGTTAAAGTAAATGCTTTAAAAATTCGTTCAGAAAAAAAATTGAATTTGCTGAGAACCTCGGACAATATAACTTCTTATTTAAGAATATTAAAAATTATTGAAGAATCACTAAAACAAAACTGTCATATTTGTTAATGCTTATATATTTCCCTCTTCACACAACAAGGCCTATACAACAAGCGAGCAAGTACCAAGTGCTGTTGAGAACAGGATGAGAAAGTCTGACCCGGCTGAGTATCTGAATATGGCCAATCCTGACAATCACTCCTCCATTACCGCTAAGAGCTTCCTGGGCCAGCAAAGAGCGCCCCCTAGTGAGCATGAAAGACTCGGGAGGTACTACGTTGGGAATAAGGTAATATATTGGAATTAAAGATAGATTACAGGATTGGAAAACCGTTACAAACGGTGTGACTGAAGATATGTATGACAAAAACCAACCTGTGTATAAGTCAGCTCAGTACCTCATCTACGTTCCGAGAAATGTAAAAAAACTGTGTTCCTTCTTTCAAGAAATTAAACGAACCCACTATTTAAGTTGTTTCTCTGGCTATAGACCAATCCGGTAACTAATTGGTCTCTTTCCCTGTATATCCGCCATAGCTGGGGGGCTTCCATTACATAGACTGCATTTTGTGTTGCTGTTAAAACGAAAAGTGCTGCGCGCCCCCTTCGCGTACGTACACAATCCTATGCGCAACTTGTTTGAGGTAGTTGCGCGTCTTTGTAGGATTGTGTACGCAAAGGGGGCGCATCGCGCGCAGTGCTTTTCATTCTAACAGCAACACAAAATGTACAGTCCATGCATGCACTGGAAGCGCTCCAGCTATAAGGCGGATATACAGGGAAGGAGACCTTTAATAGGGCGAGTTTGTTTCGGATGGATCCAGATTCAGATCTGCACAGATCTTGAATTCCTAGTTGAGAGCAGTTTTGTTTGTTTCTGCGCAGTATTAAATTCGGGATCTGGATTCGGATCTGTCACGAAACAAACACGCCATTTGTTACCAGATTGGTCTATAGGTGGCTACAGGGCAACGACTTGAGTCGGCTAATCTCAGCAACCAGATCCCTTTAGGGGATCATACGAAAGAAGAACAGTCATAATACCACGGTTGTCAGGGCTTTAGTTTCGTTGACATTAGGACACCCTTTTAAAAACGCATTTATGTAAATTCATCTTTAATTATAATTTTCTATTGCATTGGACAGTTGGAACCACTTCTCTCTTTCATTTTGAGTAAGGTTTTACAGTCAAATGGTTGATTACAATTTTGGGACATTGCAAATCCTGTATTCGAGTTTTAACTGCTTGTCACGCTGACACAATTTTCAAGAGGAGACAAACCACCTATTGTAGTTTAGCCTTTGTTCCATTTTTTGCAGGAGCTTTCCGGGTACAGTGACAACAACGACAAACCACAGGCTCAGATTCCCATAGAGCCAATGAGATGGATTACACACTACGACACAAAGTGAGTTTTGTTATTAAAATAAGAGCTTTGTTTTAGGCTGGGGTCACACGAAAGATTTCTTGTAATTACTTGATTGTGATACGATTGTAATAATTTCAGAGACCACCAGGGTCACACGACAAACATAATCGTATTGTAATATTATAATAGAGTGGGGTCACACAAGCAGCACAATCTCGTCATCGTATTGTAATCCATCCCATAGTCCCTTGCGGTAGCTTTCCCTCATGTTGCGTGTGCGTGCTTGTTGCCTCACCACGCTGCGCGTGCCTAGCGAGTATGTAACGGTACTCGCGGCGCTGCGATTAATCGAGTAGTTTAAAAATGATAATCGCGAGTCTGAGTACTGTTTACTACTCGCGATTAATTGAGCTAGTCGCCCAGCGGTACCGGCTAGGGGGCCTGGACGAGTGATATTGGCCCGAGCCGCAGGCAAGGGCCATTATCAGCGTCCAGGACCCTAGCCGGTTTTAAACTGATTGTTTAAGACTGACTAAACCCACTTTTATTCCTCTTCATAAATACCTTTTTTGTTTAAATCGATACAATTTGCCACAATTCTTCGATAATCTTGTCAATTTGCCATGTTTTGCATTGTACTGTTACATGCATGACGCGCATTCGTTTAAACTACTGGGGCCAATTTCATAAAGCTGTTTAGCAGAAATTTGTGCTTAAATAATAATTTGTTTGCTTTATAAAAATGGGTCACTATAGTCAAAATTGCATGTTAATTTGTGTTTTTCACAAGAATCTCTGCTATTTATGCTAAGAACACAAGTTGACATAAAATTTTGACTATTAACCCATTTTTATAAAGCAAACACATTTTGATTGAGCAAATTTTTCTGCTAAACAGCTTTATGAAATTGGCTCCAGATCATTCGATGTGCACGTGTTGTGTGCATCATAGTGCACATTTTGCTTTCGAGCGTGTGCAGTATGTGCGTGTTCCATAAGCGCTGAGGGGCCAGGCTAAAAAGTGTTTAAGACTAGCTAGTCTTTATCGTCCGTTTAAGACTGGCCATGTGACGTGCTCTTAGCCAATAGGGATGCAAAACTGTTTAAGGTTTTTATGAAGGAAAGATAAAAAAGTACTACTAGACCAATTTAATTCCCCATTATACTTGGCCTATTGGTTTTTTTTTGCAGGTTTTACGACATGAACCCTAAGGGTAAAGCCCAAGCCGGTCGTACATTCGGCAATGTCATGGATCAGTTACCAGACGGTTTCACGAAGAGCACTGCGGTGCACTCCTTCGGTCCAGGGCTAGACTCCACAGCAGAGCTACGCAGACTCCATCCATATGTGGCCAGGTGGGCATCGCAAAGTCTTTCAGGGTGCACATAACTAAATCGGGCCCCCCATAATAACCAATGCTAAATGCCCAATTTTTTAAATACTCATTGAAGTCTCATCTTTTCAATTCTGTTCAATTTTATGGGGGTAATCCGTCACTTTTATTTCCTAATTTCAACTTAAAATTACCCCTGCAAGAGTGAAAATTTCCAAACTGACCAGCGTCCATTTTGAAGAAAAAAAGCCACATACGCTGGGCAAAATAGGGCCACCTTTACGAGCTAGACTGTCCAACACATTTACAGTTGAAAGAAAAAATACCCCACATCACGATGGCGGCCAATTTCTACACTAGACCACGCTCGCAACTATCTTTAATAAAGAAGAATTCGAGGGTATACAAAATATTCATGAACTCGGCGCACGGATCTCTGCCTATTTAATGGGTTGTACCCTTCATGTTTAAGAACATGTTTTCTACTAGCACAAGTGTGACTTGCCTAAACAAAAACGTGTTGAAAAGGCTGGGATGAGTTTTTGTGACTAACAAGATTTTTTTGTCGTAATCACAGATTTAACCAATGGTCATATTTGAGCTTCATCACTCACAGGTCACCATTGGTCAAAATCGTGAAATGTTCGCGAAAACTTGACACAGCCTGTGCAACATTCAACTTTTTTTGCAGAACGAGTCACAATTATCGGAAACGTTCGGTTCCATTATTTGTCCAGTGGAGAGCCTCAAAGGATTATTTGCTGCTGTTTGATATTTTGGCAGTAGAAATATCCAGTGATATTTAGGAGGGCATGTCATTTCAAATGGCGCGTGTAGTGCACCAAATACTGGTATTTTGTCTGCAGTAGAAACACCCAAGTTAACGGTAAAAGGTATTGCCCAATGCATCGCCAAAAAAAGCATTTAATGCCGGGCATGTCATTTCAAATGGCGCGTGTAGTGCACCAAATACTGGTATTTTGTCTGCAGTAGAAACACCCAAGTTAACAGTAAAAGGTTTTGCCCAATGCATCGCCAAAAAAAGCATTTAATGCCGAAGCCCGGAATCACCAAGATAATGGGAATTGATTCGTCCAAAAGACAGAATCATGATTCTGATTCCCAAGCCTACAAGCAAACCGGGAGACAATACAACCACAACATTTCTGAAATGTCAGTAATCAGTTTCACTAAGGCTAAAGTTACACATTCCCGGTGGCGCTACGATTGGACTTTGTAGTTAATCCTAGTTGGATCGTACTCAAACTTTATCAACCGGCAATGTGTCCTGGTAGAGTTTTGCGTGCAATACTTTGCCGGGATCAACTAGGAAGAAATTGAAATCATAGTAAGCAGGACCCTACTAGAGCCGCCAGCATAGCCATAGTGGTCCGTACAGGCCCCCTAGTGCCGCCTTGCTTAACCCCAACACTCCTCAATCTTCAAATCAATATGATTTTTACATAGGGTTAATCGTATTGAGGCCGGGGCATTGCTGTTGCTTCTTGGGGGCATTGGACTTACTGTTTTATTTGTTTAGACGTCCCAGCTCCCATACCGGAATTCCTTGGTAGGATTGTGACATCAGAAATTCATCTCGGTTTAGAGCCAAAACCGTAACTGACTGTAGCAGAGGGACACCGGGTCCAACTGAGACACGGAATGAGTGACAGGGCCCTTAATGGCAATGTTTCATTTGAAGCTCATTTTTGTACTCATTGGCTGTGCATTGTTTTGTAACCATGTTTTTTCTTCATTTCTGTTACAGGAGCATCAAAGCTAGAGATGTGTTCTACGATGACCACATCCACGACAGTAAGAAACACAGCAGTTTGATTCACAGCATTCGCCCAGTCTTTGCTAGTGTCTAAACTGCATTCTGATACACAACCAATTAAAAAAGAAAAAATAAAAGCAACTGCTAATATTTTGCAAATTATCCACAATGGAGCAGCGAAATTTAACACCATCCATGTGATCCATTGTAAATTTCATCTCCATCAAAACAATTGTTGACTGGTGTAATGTGGGATATGGGTTTTAACACCCTCGGGAGCTAACAGCACCCTCGGCTTTACCTCGGGTGTTAAAACTCCATATCACACACCAGTCAACAATTGTTTATTATCAGTTCCACTCTTTGTTCGATCTTCATTAGGTGAGATGTGAACATCAAATAAATATTTTACTGCGAGTAATATACATGTAGCTGTAACTTTCAAAATAACTTTGAATACTCGCATGTAATTCTATAAAGTGAAGAAACTATTAATTCAGTGTTTTCCAGTAAGTGATAGGTGGCCTGTAATAGCAATTACATAGGTGGGGCTTTCCACAGTAAAGGGGGCATATTTTGGCAACACGGACCATATTTTCGAGGAAATACTTTTGTCTGGTCTCAAAATAAAAGAGATAACTTGGGCCTAAAGAGGTTACAAATAGTGTGACAACATGCCTTTCTAAAAACCCTGTGTACAAATTTCCAATATACGCTCGTAACCAGGACGGACACTTGTGTTACATTTTAGGCCGTCCTGGTTACTAGGTTTTAAGTCCGAGTTAAAAGTAACTCGATGCCCAAAAATGGCCCGGCAGCCGCAAGGAGTCCCGGCTGAAAATGCCTAGAAATCCGTCGCAAACTACTCGTAAACCCATCGCATAATTGTGACGGGGGTATAAGTTATCTCTTCAGAACAACTAAAACTCATTTCTTTTATTTTGAGACCAGACAAAGGTATTTTCTGGAAAATATGGTCTGTTGCTAAAATGCCCGCTTTACTGTGGAAAGACCCAATTCTACAAAGTGAAGAAACTATTAAGTCTGTTTTCCAGTATTGATATAGGTGGACTGTAATAGCAATTACATAGCTCCTTGTTTGTAAACCTCTCAACACAAATTTAGTAATTCTTGTCCTTTTTTGACCAGAATGTTACTGATAGCAATACAATTTGATTGTGATTTTTTTAAATTTTGAGTGCTGAATTTTCATTAATTTTATTTTTCTAAATTCTCTGGAAGGCCGTGTGGAATAATTGTGCATGTTCCCTCCAATGTCATTTTTATTTTTCGTTTATGTTTCTATTTTTTTCTGTACTTTTCCATTTTTGATACAGTGTAATGTTGCAGACAATATTTTAATTCTTTAAATTCTGTGACTATTATTGTTTAATTTTCATAATTCTGTTTTGTTCTTGATTTGTTTTTTAAAAAATCTAGAATGCACCAAATATGCAGTAGCAAAACAAAATTTACTTATTGTAAACAATTCTTGGGTTTCACTTGGCTTGACAACCGGTTGCTATCTGCCATTACTGTGTCCATACTATGGCACGCCAAAGCGAAAAATAATTAAACACTGATAATTTAATGTAGACGCATATTTGCGCAAGACTTTTAAATGTTGATAGACTGTTTGAAACTGGCATACCGTGCTTTTGTTGGCAAGTTTTTTAAAATGTTGAGACGTGTTGAATTATTTCCGCTTTGGCGTGCCATCCGCGTGACGTCAACAACTATCATATCTGCCATTACTGTGTCCATACTATGGCCTGCCAAAGCGAAATAATTCAACACTGATAATTTTGCCATCAACCCTGAAAAACAAGTCTCAACATTTTTAAAAACTTGCCAACAAAAGCACGGTATGCCAGTTTCAAACAATCTATCAACATATAAAAGTCATGCCAACATTAAATTATCAGTGTTGAATTAGCTTCAGTGTGCCATAGTATGGACACAGTAATGGCGGATAGCAACCGTTGTCAAGTGAAACCCAAGAATAGGCCTATAAAGCATTTGTATATTATGTCTGGCAAGTAATTCATTATTATCAATAATGCATAATGATTCAGTTTTAAAGGCAGCTATGCACCTAGAAAATAAATTGTGATGAATGGAATTTAGCAATATCCAAGAGATGGCTTACATGTAAAATTCTTGCCCAGTTGTGGTTGGTATTTTAAGAACAACGTAAGCACAAGTAGTACTTTTTGAAGGATATTTTCACAGCAATTTTACAACTAATAACAGTCAAATGCATCTTCAAAAGACATTTCGTTTATTAATTGTTATCATTCCAACATCCTAGTTAAAATCCAAAAAGTTGAAAATAATTAGTGCTGTGAAAGAACACGAAGCACTTAAAACTGGTAAACGGCTTAAATTTACATTTTACTTTAACCTTAAGTACTCTGTGCAACTACGATACGCACTTCTGTCCCTTTTGTGACAGTCTATAAAAAAACGAAAAATTCTGTAGTGGAAAGTTGCTATAGTGAAACAACGTGGATCCATACAGAAAATTTAATGACATGTCACCAAAGAGCCTTGTAAGTGTGTGATAACCAATTTTTTTGAACCCATAAAAAGTCAGATAATTATAGGGTGGGATGTTCCAAGAAGGTCTGACAGTAGACTCGATATCAAGTCGGTATATGTTCATGCTTTGGTCCGTCTGCCGCCTTAATTTTTTACCACGTATTGATCGTTTTTATGTACAGTATAATGGTTTCGACACTTGTTCCCAGTTGCGGCTACGTACGCTGCCGCAGTTTATGAACCGACCGGTGAAGTTACCGACTTGACAAATTTCAAAATGAATCAAATTTTCTGACCGGTGCCCCTGATCCATAAAGTGTTTTTCGCAATGGTTGTTTCTTTTAGTCAACAACGAAATGCGATATAATTTATTAGAAAGGAGACATGTAGGCCTAATGAAAGTTAATTAGGGTTTGTTTTGCCCTTTCCCAATGTAATTATTAACAATGTATACTCGGTGCTTTCCCAGGACACTGAAAACTTCACAGCGTGCTTGGGTGGGACTCGAACCCACGACCTCCTGCAAACAAGGCAGACATCTTAACCACTCAACCACCGAGCTAGCTGTTGTTGAATGGCCGGTTCGAATCATTTAACAATGGGGATTGCAATTCATCAGAATGACGTTTTCATAGTGTCTTGGGAAGGAACCAAGTATACAGTGTTAATAATTACGTTGGGAAAGGGCAAAGCAAACCCTAACTAACATTCAGTCTCCCCGACGCATAATAAATCAATTCCTGCAATGAGTGATGTTTACTGCATGTGTTCGTTATAGAGGCTTTCCACTGTATTGCCATTTCCTACAAAGGAGATGGCTTGCAAAATAATTTTCACAGATTGACAATAATATGGGTCTTTCCACAGTAAAATGGGCATTTTGGCAACACAGACCATATTTTCGAGGAATTACCTTTGTCTGGTCTCAAAATAAAATAAATGAGTTTCAGATGTTCTGAAGCGAAAAGGGTTACAAATAGTGTGACAATATGCCTTTTTAAAAACCTGTGTACAAATTTCCAATATACGCTCGTAACCGGGACTGACACTTGTGTTACGTACGTACATGTGTACGTAAGTGTTCTGGCCAAACCAACTACCACAACTTTTCAATTTCCATGCATAATGTAAGCCTGTACTTAGTTTCAAATCACTTAAATGTTTGGACATGGACATTTAGGCAAACAATAAAAATATGGTCATTCTGATTTTCGTCGGACCACTTTGGTGTCCCCCTAATATTTACGTCGTGAAACTTTACAGTTACTATAACAATATTTGCCGAGCTTAACATACGGACTTTTCTAGCAGAAATTTATTTTCGTGGAGCCTTTTAAACAAACGGCAAAAAACATTTTGTAAACTTGTTTCAGAATTTTAAAATTTAGGCAAAACAACTTGTGTCCCCAAAAACTCCTTACACGTAACACATTTGTTTTTGTGTAATGAAAACACTGACAGACTAATCAATTGAGTTTTTAGCTTGGAATTGACTACATCTTCAAAAATAAACACATAAATGGTATGAAACAAATATTACACTGGTTCTAATGAGAAAAAGGCATTTTGGTGTCCCCCCTTAGGCGAGAAACCAATCATTTTTCGATGAATTGTATGTCACAAGTTGGTACCCTAATTTATGGAATCACCCATATATACCAAAATTGTCAAAAATGGCTGTTACGCATATAAGGTCTAAAGAGACACCAAGATATATGCTAAATATACCATTCACATGCAAACCTTTACAGTGTATTAAAATTTGCTGAAAATATCATGCAACCCCAACTTGAATATGTACTAAAAGAAAGTTCCATTTTGGGGACTGATTGCATAAAAATAAATCACATTAAAAAGTTAAGTAAATTACTTTTTGATTCTTTGGCAAATTTTTACAGAACAGACCTCACTTTACACATATATGGAAAAAATAAACAGGAACAGTGAAAATGCCTAAAAAGAACAGAAATAGTATTAAAACAAAATGCAGAATTTTCTTAAAATTCAGGTAAAAATCCTTAAATCAGGGATATGATCTGTTCCGGCTTTCCCGGAATAATCTTTGTCACAAACCAATGAGACAAAAGAAAGTTCCGGGAAAAACCGGAACAATCACATCCCTGTTAAATAAAATAGCCAGAAAAATGCTGCATGCAAGAAAAATAATCATCTACTTCCATGTTTAAAGTTTTTTCTTCGAGTTTGACGAGTGACAAGAGATTTATGTTATTAAAGTGGAAATAATTTTGCCTATTCATTTTTTGTTATTTTGTAAAAATAGGGGGGGGGGAGTGGTGTCAGATCCTATGTAAATATACTAATGTTATAGTATTAAGGATGACTGCACAAATTTATGTCACACAGGGGGAGGGGGTGTCCAAAAAATTGGCATTTCATTTGTACATTATGCACGGCCCCTTGTTTTAAAAACATTTAAACATTTGCCGTTGTGGTTGCCAAAAACATGATCTTGAATGTAGGTTGTACATGTACGTTTGCATCATATTTCTTTGTGCATGTGCGTGTTCCATATACGCACTGACTAGGGCACAAACACGGGCCAGCCGGCCGGGCATTATCACTGGTCATTATTGCTAGTTTAAGACATGCTCTCAGCCAATAGGGATGCATAAACTGTCTAAGGTATTTATTAATCAGATTTATAACTATGCATATATATATTGTTTAAGGGATCAAAAGTTCTCCCAGTATGAAAATACATTTGCATTTGTTAAGACAATGTGAGACCACTATCTGACTAACCCTGGATTTATTTAGTAATAAAAACGAGGTAGAAACAGCTTCTTATCATGGCAGTTTTAACAACTTTCACGTAAGGAAATTTCAGTACAAGAATGTACTTTCTAGAAAGGTTTTCAAAAAGTAGAACATTTTAAAAGTACAGTACAGTTGAATGAATCTGTCACAAAAACAGTTTGCACAGATGCTATTGTGTTCAAGCTCACAAAACTTGTTCTATTTCCATTTGCTAGAGACTAGAAAATGACAAACTACTTGTCCAGAGGGAAATCTTTTTAAAATTCTCTTTAAAAAAATAAAATAACCTCACTTTTTTTACCTCGTTTCAATTTGTATAGATAATCTCTTCAAAACGTTCAGTGCGACATATTCATGACAGTGTTGGTCAAGTCCATTTGGAAACCCAATACCCAAAATAGAGTGGTATAAAGATTGAAACACGCCCACCTTCTGATATGAAAAGTATAGCTACAGTACACGAAACCTTGAAATTTTCGAATTTTTCAGATGTTGGGTGGCGCACTGCCCTTGTCTGAATCCCAGACCTAAAGTGTCCAATACTTCAGTCGCCACGACTAACTCTACTGTTTACCATTACCAACTCGACTCGAACCAACTCGAAAATGCTGTGTGTACTCAATGCAGGAACCCGTCTATTAGTAATACGCGCGCTATGCGCTATTGCACTCGACTTCATGCATAAGGAACGTGCAAAGCAGATCTTCCCAAGATTTGGTCGAGATCAGACGTTTTGTGCAAAAAAATTCACTTGAATGTGCTTTTTTTTTCTTCGTGGTTGACTACAGAGATATGATAGACGGGTTCATAAACCATGTAAAAATGTAAGTTTGATGATAAAAACACAAAATTAAGAGGGAAAATGTCATGATTTTACTAAGGAAAATTTGAAAATTGTCACATAGGTGCAGTGCGTGGGGTCCAAGTGGGTGTCCGTGCATGGTAATCTTTCCAAACAAATCGACCCAGATTAAAAATACTGACACAAAATGCAGTTTTTATATTTTATATAAAGGACATGGCTGGCACATAAGCAAGGGGAGCATACACTTGACAGTAAAAACTCGCATTGTAATCGGTGTCCGTTCAGTTTCATCCCACAAGGAACATCCACAAATTAAATACAGAAAACAACCACTCCTACCCGCTCTGTATCCAGCACACCCCATGCCAGTCAGTTCTGTGCATGGAAGAACTCAACAAAAGGAAAAACTTCAAGCATGGACAGCTTGGAATTTCAATGTCCCAGTCACAAAAAAACCCAGGCATGAACCATGGAATTCTAAGACTGCCCCAAATATACCCAGCACGATATGTGACAGAGGGACTCGCCCCTAACGCCCCTTCTTTCATCAACACACTCTTCCCTTTTGTTAACGCACCAATCCCCCTAAAAACTGAAAGGAATTCCTTGGAAATTCCTTGGATGTTTGAGATACAATAGGGGAACAATGGTAGGGCGGAGTCGTTTGCCACATATCGTGCTGCATATGGCCCCAAAAGGTTGCACCAGATGGTGTAAAGTTTTCACATAGCTAGCTCACCGCTGAAGGATGGGCCTAATTTATTTTATTCACCTCATACCTGAAGGCATTAGTAAGAATTCACACTTTTTGTTCCCTTGTAATCTGAACAATGGGTTTGAAGGGGACATGGTTTAAGTCGGAAAAACAACTCAAAAGATTAAAGAATGTCCACATTTTTGTAATTTCTCCTTAACTGAATGCCATAATTTCTGTCTAATCTTTTCAAGACTGTTGGAGTCCTTGTTACTTGCACAATAAATATAAGGCTCTCTCACACACACGGAAAAATCTTGGGCGCGAGCGGCAGGAGGTTCACGAGTTGGTGAGTTCAGGAAACTCGGGAAAACTCGTATGACAACTCAGGATGATTTGTGTAACTCGGGCACGAGTAATAACTCGTAATAACTCTTAGCAACTCGTATCAACTCGTAACAACGGGCAACTCATGGCGAAATTTTTAAACACGTTCAAAATTTCAGCCACCAAACTCCTGTAACTCTTAGCAAACTCATGAAACTCGTGAATAACTCATAAGCCACGTGTACAGCTCATAGCAAACTCGTACAGCACTGTATCATACAAGTTTAAATAGAGTTTGTTACGAGTTGTATGAGTGGTCTAAGAGTTATATAAGACTTCAAGCACGAGTTGCAAGTGTCCGTGAAAAATCCAGATGGTTTGGCGCCAAATCCCCCGCAAAATGCCAAAGTCGGGAAACTTGTACCAAACTCGTGCCACACTCGTAACTGTCTCACAGTAAGCTCAGATAGCTCGTAGTGAACTCGTAACTTACTTGGGAAACTCCTGCCTAATTCGTAATAACTCGTAAAACTCGTAGTACACTCGGGACAACTCGTACCAGGCTCGTATCAAATTCGTAACTGACTCGTACCTAACTCGTGAAAAGCTCGTAGTATACTCGTAGACATTGTGACGCCGAGGGTTTTAACAGGAGTTTTCTCGAATTCACCAACTCTTGAAGCTCGCGCCCGAGATTTTTCCATGTGTGAGAGAGTCTATACCCTGGTGGTTATTGGCACTATACTAATGTGACCCTGCTATAGATGAGTTAATATATACACGTATTGCTGAAAAATGTGACAAATGTTATTCCAACTACACCACTCAACAAAATTAAAGTATCAGACTTCCCCCTCAAAATGTTCCCTAATCCAGATTTTCGATTTTGATACCATATCATTTGTCATATTTTTCTCATTACTATTCTGAAATTTCGCACTCTTAATCCATATATTTTTAAGGATGTCGTCGAAAAACCACCAATGTTTTGTAAACTAATTTTTCCGTTCCATAAAGCAGTGCAGTTATCACACCAACCTTTTTGCTTCCACATCCAAATTGGAGATTGCAAATTTTCTGTTTTCTTCCCATGGATAGTATTTTGGGGAGGTATTTTATATGATTGTTAGGTTAGAACAAAATCCATTTTATGGAAAAATGTGAACAAGCGTGATCAGATTTTTAAAAAAAATGGATTTCATTCTAACCTAACAATCATATAAAATGCCTCCCCCAAAAAATACTATCCATGGAAAGAAAACAGGAAATTTGCATAATTCCCCAATTCGTTATGTGGAAGCAAAAAGGTTGGTGTGATCGCTGCATTGCTTAATGTAACAAGATAAATTTGTTTACAATACATTGGTGTATTTTTGACAATATCTCTGGAAATATACGGATTGAGGGCGCAAAATTTCAGAATGGTAATGAGAAAAATATGACACATGATATGGTATCAAAATCTCAACATCCATGGGAAAAAAGAGGACCTGTGACATCCTGAACAACTTTGTGCCTAAGCTTTGCTTCATAATGACGGATTACTTGTTCAGCAAGACATACTATTGTTCGTTTAGATGTAAAATCAATAAAAGGTGGCCTTTATCAACTTTGAAGATTTCATTGCAATAAATCACAGACAGAGGGCGCTGTTCGGAGTGTATCACGTAAGGAAGACAGACGGGAAAAAATTAAGAAAAAAACATAAGAATTCAAGTTGGACTTGTGGCAAATTACTGCAGTTTCTACCCCCAGTTTTGTCATGGCTTACAACAGGTAACATGTAGAACAAACTCAAACAGCCATGGATTACAAAAAAATTGAGAAAAAAGTGGAATCTTTTGTGCACAGTTGAATGTGATTTTCCTGTGTTTGCCTCTTGTGACATTGTGACCTTGGTCATGAATATGCATATTTGCATTAGCATAAAAACTAAAAACCTTTGTTTTAACCCCCAAAGCAAGCTCCAAAAAGGATTTTTATGACTTTAACTGAGTAGAGTGGTTTTAAAGCGTAGATTTCATTGATAAAAATCTTAAATAAGGGGCCCTTTAAGCACATTGTCTATGCTGAGCTTAAAGGCTCTGTAGATGATTTGTTTTTGAGCGATTCTGCGAATAAAACCATTATAAATCAAAAGAAAGACATTAACAAACTCATCCGAAGAAATTTCAGCTTTGTCAAATGTACCACGTTTAAAAAAAACCATGAAAATCCATATGCATTTTCCTGGTCTTGGCGGGGTGTTTCAAATATTCGTTCTCAGTTGATCGGGTACTATGTGGCTTGCGTCATCCACTCTGTGGCGCACATACTGCGTGTGCGTGCGATCCATAAAAATGCATCGCGTTGGAACACGCACACGGAGTACACAGCGCCCATGCATTTTGGACCGCGTACCGTAGCGAACCCAAAATAAGTAAATCGTTTGCAAACGATCTAAATAATTTCATCTTTACGGATTATTTTCTGGTAAAATTATATCATTTTGAGCGGAAACCTTTCATTGGGTAGTTGCTATTAATTCAATCTTTACTTTCAGAACTTTTACCCTGTAAACTCGTCGATTACTTTTTCGGGGTCATTGCAAATGATCCACTGGGCCTTTAAGTGGAACCGATGTGGTTTGTTTTCTGTTGACAGCTTGATAAGGCGCGAGGTCAAATAGAAACGGTCTGTATACCGGTAAACGATTCGAGTTAATCCCTCTTCAAATCGTTTCTCTGTTGAAAGAAAAACGTGTGCCGGTTTGAAGGGAACCGTTTCCAACTTGCTGGGTTGGTCGATGATTGACAGGTTTACAACTAGCTGCCTGCACGAAGGGAATAAAAGGCTCCTACTAGCCAACCACTTCAAAGGAAGCCGCCCGACCGTCCAGCCAGGCGCACCCCGGGGCATGAATGGGTTGTGGTTAAACACCCTTGTTCGGGCAGTCAGGTGATAAAAAGTGGCAGCGAGTCAGCCAGGAGTAGTCACACAATAGTCCGTAATCCGATAAGCTCTCTATTGTTCAGCGAACGTGGGCCGGGTTGAACATTGCCAATTATCTATCGTCTGGCCTGACAAGTTGAATCGTTTGCTTGTTCATTGACTGGTGTATCGTTTATGTACCGTTTCCCGGTATACAGACCGTTTCTATTTTGACCTCACGCCTAACCAATCACATGGTATACAGACCGTTTCTATTTTGACCTCACGCCTAACCAATCACATGGTTAAACATGGTGATTTCTATTTACAATAACTTTGAAAAATAACTATAAACAAATCTAGTCCTTCAATTCTGTCGAGTAGTGTACACCTAATAATTCCCTTGTTATATTGGCAGTGCTACTTTTAAGAATTTGGAAGATCACAATTTAAATTGCTACAATAAAAACATTTACCCTTGCAATGTTGAAAATCAACTGAGAAAGACAAAAAAATCATTTCAGAACCTAAAATTTCTTTACTTATCTACAGTAAATAGACCATACCAAAATATAGACTTAAAAATAAACTTAAATTACATTCATGTGTAACACATGCATGTAGTACTCTGAATGGAACAAATAAAGATAAATAAATTAAACCTTAAATTAAACTACTGCACACGCGCCTCACAATGTGTGGCATGTTGCTAGGCAATTTCTAAATGGACGGAGCTTACTGGATCGGTCTATTGACCCCTTTCCAATGACGTCATTTTGGGAGTCAAATAATGCCGCGTCATTGTGGAAACAATGTGCGTGCGCGTTGTGTGTGTCCACAGCACGCGTAATGCGCTATACCAAGGCTCCCATTGGTGAATTAAACGCGTTACACCCACCAGAGAGAGACACATCGCTTCCACAATGACTCAGCATTATTTGACTCCCAAAATGGCGTATGTTCGAAAGGGGTCAATTGAGAGAGGTCCATAGTCAAAATTGCTATCAAATTGCGTTCGTAGCAAGAATAGCAGAACACAGTCAATTGTAACGCACATCACATAATATTTTGACTGCTACCCCATTTTAAAAAAAGTATTCGACTACAACACTATCTTGGCAGGGGCTTGCACTGCCTACATCACATAGCAACATGTCAGTGCATTCAGAAGAGAGGAGATGCTACTCCCAAAAGGCTTGACCTTGGACTGGAAAAGGGTCATTCCACGAAGTTGGTGTCCCTGTTACATTGGAGACCTTTCAACCCTATATTTTTGGACTTGCGAATTTCATTAGTCAATAGTACTCAATAGAAATATCAATAGAAATATCAGCGGTTGAATGATTAATATAAAATAAAAACCTCTATTACTTGCAACATAATATAGAACCATCAGTCAACTAAATAAAGTTTTGTGCAAATGCAGGTGTGACATTTGATGTTTTTCAACAGATTTCCTTAACCACTTCGTGACGGGGTAATTAAAAGTGTGAGTGTCTTATGGGCGGTTATACAGAATTACAGGGCAGAGCTGGTCTCTTAACTTGCTGGCTTGGGATCAAGTCAGTTTTTTTATTTTCGACCTGCGACTTGACTCTGGAGAAAATGACTTGTGACTGGACTTGGGAAATAAGATTGATTTACGACTTGAAATAAAAACTAGTCATCAAGTCTCCAGCCCCAGAGACATACATGTATACTGCATAACCAAAACTGCTAGTGCAGTCTCCCGCTCCGGTGGAATAAATTGGAAAATGCCTAGCCGTCGGGAAGTGGTTAAACCACATGAAAATTCAAGTATGAATCCTCTAAATTTTGATGTTTAGATTGCGGACTGTGTGCTCATGTTAGATTCAACGAGATCACTTTCAGGCCAAGGGTCGGAGTGAACTGAGATACATTTTTGTCAAATAATTCAAATTTCTAAATTCCATCAAGACTGAAGACTCAAAAATTATCACAGAACAAAGTGACCATATCGTGTAGCAACATTATATGGATGAAGAAATATCACACTCTATGTCTGAACTTCGTGGAACGACCTTAAAGTAAATAAACATCGGTTTGTAAGACTGTAATGAATGAATGCAGCTGTATTAGTTTTAACACACGAGAATGCATTGAAGTAACTCAAGTACAAGTACTGTAAATGACCTGCCTTCTAACACTGAGTCTCACCGTATCTGTCTATTAACGACTGAATCCGTTCCGACGGCTTTCCTTTTGAGTCTCGTTTTCCGTCGCTGGAAGTCACGGCGCTCCCTACAGAGTCGCGATTCCCGATCCTCAACAACTCGGTCATTTCCGTGGAGATATTGCCGCCTTGTTGGCCGTTTTGGAATGTACCGTCACAGGGAGCGCGGGACGGAAAATCATCTTCGAAATCTGGGCTGCTACCGCTGGTGTCGAGGGACAGCGATCGATAGCATGTATAGGCCTGGCCTAGGAGAGCCTCGGGCAAGCTGGGGCTTTGGTCGGATGACATGTTCCCTGATGATGTCTGGCCTGTGGGATTAAGACAGATTGTATGATTGGGAAACTATTAAAAACATGAACAACAGCATTACATAACTAAAGAATAATGTTGATAAACTACCTTGTAGAAATTTCAGCCACATAGATGCAGTAATACTTCAGAAAACCTGAAAATCCATTCATGGTTTTTGTGTTGAATAAATGGCAAACAAATTGTTACCATTGCTATCAACACTTCTAGTCAGGTTTTTCTTGTCAACTCGCTAAGTAAAATTCTGGATAACTGCAAATGATGTATTGGGGCTTTAAAAGTTAACAGCATCCCCAAGTATTACAAGAGCAATCAATATCCCAACCTTGCAGACCATGGCAGGATATAAAGGCTTGAAAACAGATATCTGTTATGTACAGGTACATGAATAGTAAAATTTCATAAGTTCAAAACCTCAATAAAGTTAAGTGTTCTCGCAGAAATCAAAATCTGAAAATGAAATTCCATGACTTTGCCAAGACTTTCCAGGACAAAACTTAGGTTTTTCATGACGTGCTTGTTTACATGCATAATGCGCAAGATTTTTCCGTGCAACATCTTTCTGTGCGAGATTTTGTGTGCAAGATTGCGTCAGAATGTGACAGTGGGTTAGAATTATTGATCGTAAGTACCACGGGAAATCACTTGAATAATCTTGGGAAACTTGAGCATGCAGCAAGAGCATTTTCAGTCATTTTAGGAGTGACTTGGTTTATTTTTAATCAGCAATTTTTTGAATGCATAGCATGGGAAAAGCACCGCAAATTACAGTTTAATGTACATTAATTTTCTGGGGTGTTTAGTTTGACAAGTCAAATATAAAAAATTGTAAAAAAGGAGCCAAAATGCCCCAGTTACTGGGTCTAGGAAACACGTACATTACACAGTGCACTAGTCCTATGGCATTACATTCATCTAAACAATAATGGTCTGGTTTAGATTTTAAAGAAAAAAATATACTTTAAAGAAAAATAAAACAAAAAATTAAAGTAAGAAGTAAACAGTATTAGGATCCTAGCACAACCACGCCTCCTCCACCCAAGCCAAGCCGCTTCAGTGCACACATTGTACACTGAAACCCCTCAACCAGTACTTATAGCCCTGCATCATCACGAGTCCGGCATTACTCCTGAAGACGAACAGAGCACGCTGTTCAAAACGTTGAGTTCACACTCACCGGTTCTTTTCAGAACCACACATATACAAATGAGATTCACATGGTGCTACCGTAAACCCATACACAAGAAGTAAACAAG
Source organism: Henricia sp. BOLD:AAB3569 (assembly GCA_037783545.1). Classification (NCBI taxonomy): domain Eukaryota; kingdom Metazoa; phylum Echinodermata; class Asteroidea; order Spinulosida; family Echinasteridae; genus Henricia; species Henricia sp. BOLD:AAB3569. Next base: position 1,195,916 of record JBBELK010000099.1, on the reverse strand, counting down.
TTCAACAGATTACTTACTGCTCTCGTTTGAGTTCTTAAACTCGAGATGCCCAGGTCGGAAAGCGGGATTTTTATTAACTGAGCTCTGTGAACCACTGTCGTACGTCAGTCTGTATCTATCGTTTGTGGACGTTCTGCCTTTGACATTGCCGTATCGGTCCATGACCTTTGTGCTTCCTTCCCTTTGCAGTTTAATCCGGTTTAAACCGGTCCGATCCGGTGCCGGCTCCATGCAAGCCGTGGTCACAATCTGACTTGACTCGAAGCTGTTGGTTCTTGTATGAAGTTTGGAGGGAGATTTCAAATCTTCGTTCACGTAATAGCAATAGCCGTCGTGCGTTCTTTGCGGCGGCGGTTTTGATTCGTCCGTAGTGGAACTTTGGTATGATGATAAGGATCCGATTTCTGACATGGTGTCGAAGCGGGCGAGTGGTGCTTCGCCGTCCGGGTACCCGCATTTTGGTAGACTTTCGTACGAAGCGTAGACTGGTGATAAGCTTCCTGACGTCTGCATGCCCTTGTTATTAAGTCCTGCCTTGTTTCGCGACCCGCTTTTTTGCTTTCGGGGGCTTGTTTTTGCTTTATTACTCGACTGACGTACAAGGTTAGAATTCATATCGGGGCCTCCGTTGTCGGAGTTTCCAGCATTCAACACGAGACAAGACGAGGGCGAAGACTGGGTTGATTGGCTAGATGTTTCTCGAATCATTTTGGGACGTGCATTGTGTTGCAAGTTTGATGGTCTATTGTCTCGTTTCCTGGAAAAACTGGGCGGGCCGTGAAGTCGTCCATACTGTAGGCACTATACCAAGAAAAACAGAATATTAGTGATGCGATCGAGCAAAATCGTTCGGAACTCAGTATTCATTGTTTTGAGATATGGGCCAAAAGACATTAGTAGGGGTGGAAAAACAGTTTTTGAACAGAATGTTTTAACAAAATTCAGAAGGGAAATACAAGAACTAAAAAAAATTGACTTTTATTACCCCTTCAGCTTTAATAATTGTTAAAACAAAAAAAAAAAATTCAAAAGAAGCTCCTGTTTGACGAATAGTTCAAATGATTGCAACGTTTCAACCAAAGTTCATATTCACATGTTTTTAAAAAAAATTAATATGCAGCGTGAAGTACGCTAAAATGAAATATACTTGATTTTATACCACATTTATAACATATACTTGAAGAGTTTCATCGCAAAACCTGATAAACGCCAAATCCCCAAACAAATGAGATAATGGTGTCAGTACCTTCTTGATTGGTGGTCCTTCACATTTGACAGATAGGTTATTGGCAAACACCGTTATATCCCACAAAAAAAAACGTTTTAATTATTAGAATTTGCCATTTACTGCAGTGCTTAGTGGTAATACAAAATGGCAGTTTTCTCAAAATGCCAAAAATGGATATATAGCATTTTGCGATGAAACTCTTCACTTGCTTCCGACAAATATACAGACAAAAATTAAAATATGAATAAAAAGACAAAATACTAAAAAAAAAAAAGGAGGGAATGCAATGAACAATAGAACAAAAACAAGAAAATAAACACAGTTAAAACCCACCAAGAAAACATGAAACTAAAAACACAATGAAAACATAAAAGTAAAACATTAAAACAAAAAAATGAAAATGTACCTTGTGCAATGCAGACATGACATTCTTTGGTAGATGGTCACCAATCATGACTGGTGATATTAACACTTCATCAAATGCTTCACTGTCTCTCCACACAGCGTACCACGCACAGTCTCGCTTGTCAAGTCTGAAAATCAATTCCATATAGTTCATATGGGGCCAATTTTATGGCGCTGTAAAGCATACAAATTTGCTCAACACAGAACTTTAATATTTGCTTCATATTGCAAAAATTGGTTGCAATCCAAAACCATATGTGATGTGTATTTACTAATAATACTGTTGTTTTGTGCTTAAAGGGGCTGTGTCACGGTTTGCGCAAGCGCAGCAAAACTTGAAAAAGTAGGGATAACTTTTTCAAATTTTGTCACTGGGTTTTGCATATCCTATTCAATCTTTGCCATCCCTTATAGTTCTTTAGTAATTTTGGCAGTGGTGTACTTGTCAACGCTCAGGTTGTCCTTGAAATGGCGCTGTTTGCCGAATTTTTAAGCCGTCAAACATCAATATCACCGGGTGTGCTGCCATCGTTCGAAAGAGAGTTTTTTTCATCACATCAAAAAACTTGACAAAACATGACAGAAACGACATCGAATGATATGAATGACATGGTTGGATACAGCAATTTGTCCAACCTTTATTTCCACCAAAACTGGTATGCTTATTTGGTCATGACAGCAATTTTACAGCATATCTTGTCGATGGAAAGACACCATGACCGCCGCCGCTGTACCAATTTTTCCCAGACATTGATCGCGCGCGGAACACGTAGTTGAATTCTGCGTATTGTAAACACTCATGAACAAACACATACTGCTTATGCAACACATGCTAAGTACACGATGTACATTTACGCACACAAACCAATGGCGTTGTGTAACGAAATTGCAGTACATTCGTCTGTCAAAAATCGAAAGGATTTGGCTCATGCGCAAACCGTGACACAGCCCCTTTAACAGCACCATAAAATTGGTACCCGTTTTTAAGCTATCACAATGACTAATGCAAGTACATGTAATAGACATCAACACTGTAGTCCAGTTCATACTTCTTGCAAAAACATATGCGAATGCAAATTTTACGTGAAGTTTTTGCACCGCAATTTTGCAGAAAGTTCAACTAGTTTCAACTTGCATGAATGTCTGCTGCGTTTAGATTTGCGTTCACTTTCGTAGGAAGTATGAGCTGGCAATAACAATGAAATCACAAGTCTACACACAGGTTACTACCACAATTATGTCTTAATTTTTGTCCTCAAGTTTATCCCCAAATTGAGCATTCCTCTGAAATTGTGAACAGACATTATTAAAATGGCTCTATTAGGAAATAGGTGTTGTTTTAATTTTAAAGGAGCTTGTTTAGATTTTTCCAGAAAATGCATTTTGTTCTAACCGTTCAACGATCATGTAAAATACCTCCCCAAAATACTATCCATGGGAAAAAAACATGAAATTTGCAATTTCCAATTTGGATATGGAAGCAAAAAGGTTGGTGTAAAAACTGCACTGCTTTATGTAACCAGATAAATTAGTTTACAAAACATTGCTGGTGTTTGACGATATCCTTGAAAATATACAGGTTGAGAGCATGAAATTTAAGAAGGGTAATGTAAAAAATATGACATGATATGGTATCAAAATCTCAACACCCATAGGGAAAATGTGGGGCTCAAAAATGTGATCTGGACACACTCCTCTAAAGTCAAACCTCTGCCCTCTGCCCTTACCCCTCTCGTTTTGGATTCGTCCGGACGACTTGCAGGACCTTGCCGGGTGGGTAGAGGGGATTATGGGTACTGAGAAGCAGCGATGTATTGGTCGGATGGAAGGCTTTGGTCATCCGCGGCGGTGAGGGGCACGTGTCCGTTGAGTCACGTGGGGTTAAGTTTTTTGGGTTTATCTCACGGCAGCACATGAGACCATCAAAGATTATCCGCCACTGTGTTTATTAAGAAAATGTGGGATTTCAAAGTTATTTGTGGCATTACATAGAAATTTCAGCAACATAGATGCAGTAATACTTTAGAAAACCTGAAAAATCCATGCATGTTCTTTGTGTATGAATTAGGGATGGGACGTTTAGCTGGTTAACCGAAAACAAATATGAAAAAACGATTTTGCCGAACGTTTAAACGAAACCCAATTTTAAAGAATTTACAATAGTTTTCAGAGGGTTATTTGTAATGACTTCATGAAATTGAAATAAATTTCTATGGGGTCGTAGTAAAATGTTGACCAGATAAAGGTTCAATGATTATTTTGGGGGCCTAGGGGTATTGTGTACATGTACATTGCACATGCGTCTATAAAAACCAGCAACAATCTTTAGTGTCGGCTGAACGGTTAACAGGTTAACCGAGACTTGAAAGAATTGCAAACCAGTTTCTAAATTAACCGTAAGTTCTCATCCCTATGCAGACAATTTTTTTTAAAAGCACCTTCAGTTGGCAATTTCTCCTACAAAGGTACCCATTTACAAGAAAAAAATTCATGTGGTCTCTGTTACCATTGCTATCAACACTTTTAGTTTTTTGTTTCCTCATGATAATTTTGAGTAACTGCAAATGATGTATTAAAGGTAGTATACATGATTGGTATCACGAAAATCAGAAATGTTCACAGATTTACGCCCAACTTGTAACACAAACATGATGACCGTAGAAAACTTCCCCTGAAATGGTTTTGTCTGAAGTGCTATAGTCTTTGAGAAATGAGTAAAATAATTAGTTTTCGTCTCATGAGACGAAAATTCAATTCGCCCCAAAACCATTTCGCCCCCAAACCACTTTGCCCGAGTGCCATTTCGCCCCAAATCACTACGTCCAAACACTACATCGCCCAAATGCCACTTCGTGCACAGGCCGTGGTTCAAGGCGAAGTGGTTTTGGGGCGAAATGACTGCAAACCCTTTTTTTACTGTTTTCTCAAAAGTTAGACGTACGGAGCTGGTTTTTGCTCAGGTTGGTTTTAATCATGCATATCTTCAATCACACAGGGGGATAAAACTATTTGTAACAGTTTACTAATCATGTATACTATCTTTAAAGCTTGTGATCCCAGCTTTCAGGTGGTGTACAGCAAAAACAGGAGAAAATTCAATCTTTATACACATAAATTCAATTCAATCTTTATACACATAAAAACTAATTGGGCGTTACTTTTCACTACACAAAAACCTGTAAACAGTTTGCTAGACCTTATTTTTTTTACAAACCTTAGGATCCGTGCTCCTTTTAATACAATCCAGGAGATCGGCTCTCAAATACTCCATCTGGGCTAGGCCTACTCTGGTGACGATGTCTTTACCCACGACCAGGGACGTCACAAAGTCTTTGGTGTGTTCAACAGCCGGCATACTGGAGTATTGGAAAACAAGGTGCAAGTTTACTTTATAATCTCAACATTTCAAACCTGAAATTTCAAGAGTGAAATTGCCAAACAGACCAGTGTCCATTTTGGAAAAATCCCATACTTACAGTTGAAAGAAACAATACCCCACGAATAATGACGGGCAATTTCTATAACTCTCAACTCTCTCTTTTAAAGAAACATTTCAGGGCACACAAAATGAGCTCGCCGATCAGATCTTTGCCTCGTGGGGTGAAACCTTACTTCTCCATTTCATCCTTTTGATTAAAATCAACAGCAGCGAATTTACATAATTTGTCACAACAAGTGACTTGACCTTACCTGAGTAGACCTCCTGGGGGTGAATAGGCATAGCACAGTAGTTTTGGGTAATCTGGCTTAAGTAGTACACCGAGTATGGACACTGTGCCGGCCCCTAGAGAGTGCCCCACGAGAACCAGGTCGTAGTTCTGGGTACCTTTCTCCTGTTAGAAAAGGTAATAATAATAATGATAATAATAATAATATCACTTAATGCTGCAAAGGGACGACACGCCGGTAAGACTTTGCCAGACGACCACCGAAATTTCAGCTAAAAGACATCGATTGGACACAACATTTCTGTAACCCGAAGCTTCCAAAAATTGTTCCACACCTAATAAAAATGCTTCTAGACCTAATAAAAATGGTTCTCGATTTTAAAAATCATGTTCTTTGACCTAAAAAAAAGGTTTTTGACTTCCAACATATTGGGGCTACACCAAATTGTCACCCTAGCCCACCGCGTCGCCCTAATAGGACTCTCTACACAAAAAGTGTCGCCCCATAGAGAAATAACATTTATTAAGCACATATTACGGCCGTTTCTAAGCACAACTGGATTTTATTAATCATTTATCAACTTTTTAATGGATTTATAAAGCTTAGAAGTCGTCTTCCACCTACACATTGAGACACATAGGTGGGTGGTGCCATTGGCAGCCGATGGCCAGAGACACCCGGGAATCCCTTTACTCTTCATGAAAGAGTGGACTGGGATCTTTTACATGCATTACACATTGGACCAATGGCTTTACATCCCTTCTGAAGAATGGAACAATTATGGTTAAGTGTCTTGCTTAAGGGCACTCTTCATTTTCAACTAGAAGCAAAATTGATGAAAAAGCATATGAAGTTACAGATGGAGTTTTGCAAAAGTGGAAATGATCAAAATAAAAAACAGTTAATTTTAGCTAATTCGTCCAAACTGCTCTAACTGAAGAAGCGCTGTGCTTGCCAAACTGGCGTTTAAGAACAAGAACAAAGAGACAATAATTCTTTTACGGACAGTGTTCCGATCTTATTCCAAATTTCTAAGGCGACAGAAATTAAGTATGTATGTGTCTGCTGAGCACATGCCATACTTTAAACACTTATTTGATGCTTTAAAGCTTGCAAACTCAAGATACGGTTTGTAAAATTGGAGCATCCAATATTCAAATATTTGTTTTTCAAGAAACCAAATATTTGAATTTCAAGATACTTCAAAACAGTCAAGATATTTCATGATGCGAATTGGAGGATCCAATATTCTGATATTCGATTTTCAAGAAACTTAATACAGAGTATTTAAATTCAAGATACATGTACTCAATTTCTCCAACCCAAAGGTGTTGACTTTAAGACCACGGCGACACTTTTTGGCAATACTGGTTTTAACTCACAGGATCATGTGTGAATGCCCTTGATAGTATCATATCCTCTTGCAGTTTCTTCCTGATGTGTGCTGCTGCTTCAACCATTCCCTGTAATAAAAGGGGTTTTGAAAACAAAACCAAGCCTGATCAACATTCTATGTTTTGGATCATAATGGTCTGCATCAGTGATAAAGGTCCCCGAAAGTGAAATTAATGTGGGAATTAATTTTCCGACAATATTTTTCTAACAAAATATGGACATGTTCCGATGAAAATCGGGACTGTCTGTGAACCTCATAGGTGGCTACAGAGCAACAACTTGAGTCGGCTAATCTCAGCAAACAGATCCCTTGAGGGGATCATACTGTACGAAAGAAGATAAAGGGACTGTCTGTAAAGATGGAAATGTGGCTTTAAACTGGCTCCAGGTTTTACCCACCTTATGACCAAACCAGTTATCCGGGCAGTTCTCCAGCGGTATCGCTGATATATCAGCATTGAGATCTGTCAACCAATCCTGCATAGATAGCGTGCCTCTGACTGAGACGATGACCTTACGTCGGGAGTGATCCAGTGCCACGAAGAATGGAGTCTCCCACACCTTGAAAATGAAATCAAATATAGGTAAGTCGGGCATGAATGACTGGTTTATAGAACACTCATATCTACTATGGATAAATTGGATAATGCATGGCAAAATGAAGCTACTGGATGACATGTTACCAGTGTTGTAGGACTCGAGTCCAACTCGAGTCACATTTTTCGTGACTTGGACTCGACTCGAGTCACAATGGAAAATGACTCAGACTCGGAATCGACCATGATGACTTGGACTCGAACATGGTGACTCATGACTTGAGTCACATATATTTCAAAAAAGAAAAAAAAACATACAATTGCGCGATTAATGCAGGATTCTTGGGGGGAAAGCACAGTACGACGCGTGAATATGTACACTGCCCCACCAGGCCGGCGAAGAGCGCACGAGCATGTCATCATTTCACATATTGTGTGTATGAAACTATAGCAGATTCAGTTTCATTTTGGCAAACAAGTTACTCGGACTCGATGAAAGTGACTCGTGACTTGGACTCGAGGATAATGACTCGAGACTCGGACTCCAGGCTGATGACTTGAGACTCGGACTCCAGGCTGATGACTTGAGACTCGGACTCGGACTCGATATTGGTGACTAGACCACTACACTACATGTTACTAGTGTTACTTTGAACACAGATTTCTTCTAGGTGGGCTGAAAAATGTTGTTGTCAGAGTCAAATACCTGAAGTTACATTTATCAGATGAGAATTTGCAACAACCCAATACTTGATGCCACTCAAATTTATACATATAATTAAAAAAATAATGATGGATTCTGGTACAGTGCACATGTCTACCCTATAGGCTACTCCCGTTATTACCGCCGTCATCAAGAAATCACCGGAACCATTCTGCTTCAACTAGGTGGCTGCATATACATGTACCCTTGCTGATACATTTGTGCAGATGTGTCCAAGGGGTGCATGTACCTACATTGTTTGCATGTGTTGATCTACATCAGGCATCATGTAACAGTTAGGACAGACCTAATTTTAAATTACAATTTAACAATTACGTACAATTTAACAATTACAGAGCTGCCAACTCTCTCTGATTTTCCAACAGATTCCCTGAAAAATGACTGTTCTCGCAATTAATCCTGACACATAAAAACCTTCCTGGATTGTCAATTAACATCCTCAGAGATTTTTTTAGATGTTTCTGAAGTTGGGAGATCAACCTATTTTTCAGGTGTTGGCAACTCTGCAGTTACACTCATAGCATCTTTGCTTTGACTTGACAAAAAGCAAATTTAATATTTAAAAAAAATAAGAAAAATAGGACTGCTAACAAAACAAGTCCAAATTCCAAGGGTTATTTTTTTCACTCCCCCACCCCCTCCCCCCCTCTCTCTAAGGCACAGCAATTAGAAACATGCTGTCAAATTGGAGTTAGCCAGGAGCAAGGTTTAATCGGAAAATCTTACCTAAAAATTAAAATCCATAAGATTAGTGTACCACCACCAGAACAAACAAAAGAAAAGAGAATGAAAATAGGGAAAATTAGCAGCAAGTATTATTATGAATTAATTTTTATTAATTATTGCATTTATATAACCAAACTTATTGGGATTTATCGGTATTCGAACCTGAGACCTCTGACTTACCGGGCAGATGCTCTACCAGCTGAGCTATAAGGCACAGTTGGTATACTCCCTATAACTCAGCTGGTAGAGCATCTGCCTGGTGAGTCAGAGGTCTCGGAATCGAATCCCGATAAGCCCCTTACGATTTTTCTCTCATCCTAAGTTTGGTTGTTTCATTTCAATGGTGATCAGGCACCATTAGATGTTGCATTTAAATATCGCACATTCCATATTAACATGTTCACGTGCACTTCACATATGATTTTTTTATCGAGATACATAGGTGGATGGCGCCATTGGCAGCCGACAGCCAGAGACACCGAGGAATCCCCTTACTCTTCACGAAGGAGTTTTTCGGGATCTTTTAAGTGCGTTACGCAACACACTGGACCAACTGCTTTGCATTCCTTCTGAAGGATGGAACAATTCGTCGCATTTTTTGCATAGTGGCGAATCAGCAAAATTCCACTTTCGAGTAATACGGCTTTTTAGTAATGCATATTCTGGTTCTTGGATTTCGTTTTCTTTTCGTAACAAAATTTAATTTTTGTTAGACTAATGTTATTAGCGAAGAGTTTTACTAAAATTATGTTGGGTTTTTGGCATGAGTAAGGGTAATCTCGGAGGGATATTGGTGCCAGGAACTACGCGAAAAAAAAAACACCACGTGCGTCTTATTCACCGCTCGTAATGCTATGGACTTTTTCACGATTCGTCACTATGCAAAAAATGCAAGCCGGCTGTGCTACTTATTCGCCGCGCCTATTCTTTTGCATGTGTTTGTGAAAACACAGATGGACACGTGGTTATTTTAGCATTTGATTTATCAATTAATTCCTTCTTAAACGCTGCAAATTCCACAGTGTGTTTGATTTTCCCCCAAGTTAGGAGTGTTTGGTTCACGCAATGTATGTTGGTTCCTGGCAGGAGGCGTTGCCTTGTAATGCGCAAGGCGCCATCGGTCACCAGCGTAATGTCGGTATTCGTCACTACGCAAAAAACGCTGGGCCAATCATGAGCCTATTCGCCATTCTGCATTTTTTAATAACTCAAAAACCACTCAAATTTTTGATTTAAAACCTTCACAAATGAAAATTGGCATCTTTAGAACCCTAAATATGACAAAATCTCAATTTCGGAAAAATCGCTTATTCGCCACTATGCGAAAAATGCGACGAATTGTGGTGGAGTGCTGTGCTTAAGGGCACAGGCACCACATCCAGGTTTTGAACCCACAACATCGAGTTTTCAGACAAAAGTTGCGAGTCAATGAGCCAAACCACTCAACCACGGTACCCCACTAGTACTTCTTATTATATGTGCCAGCAGATGATGTGACTCTCAACTGAACAATTTTATCAATTTTCTTGGGAAAAGCTTGCCTTTTTCTAACGTAATCTGTTAAACCAGTCAACACACTGCGCCAAATCCTGGTCCGCCCCAAAGACCCCACTCTTCCTAGTCAAGTGTGTGGGGCCGTATATCACATCAAATGTGAGGGCGGTGAGGATGGCTCATGCAGTGAACATTACATTGGTGAAACTGAGAGGATGCTACGTATTAGGGCCATGGAATATCGCAGGCCCAGTACTGCTACATCTAAGGTCTCAAAGCATATTTACCATCAGCACCCAGGACACTAATTGTAGCTGGACCATGTCAGAATCCTATCTAGGGAGGACTGGTTCCTAGTATTAACATTAGATTGCACAGACGAGTCTATACAAGATAATCTGTGTACTGTACTTAATTTTTACATTGCCAGCAACATGTGCTGTAGGCACACACCAAATATAATTGAACCTCAATAATATGAGCTCTATTAAGACAAGGTTACGATTAAAACAAGATTTTTTCCTCCAACTCCTTGTTTTCATTTCTGATAATACAAGGTTCCCGTTACAACAAAATAATCTTGAGGGTTTACCAAATCTACCAAAAAGATCCGTAACTGTAATGTCAGGAATCTAATTTAACAGACTTCCTCCCCAGAATATGAAATGTTAGTTGATATGATTCAAACAGAAATTTGCATGAAATGTAGCCATGTTGAAAATTGTCATTTTACTTGGTTGGCAAAAAATTGGGGTTTTCAGCCAAAATTAAACATGGGTTTGTTAGTGCCATATAACCCCAGCGCTAAGCTGTTAGATTGCATTAGTAAGCTATAAACCACCCATTTACGTTTTTAAAAGCTAATGTGCGTTGCTAAGCTGTTAGAAATTTTTTAAAAATCATTTTAAACAGATGACGCTGGAAATATTTGTGGCATTTAAAAAAAAAAAAGGCAGATGTGATTGGCCAAAAGTTAGGACCTGGGGTCAATTTCATGGCGCTGCTAAGCACACAAATTTGCTTACCACAGGATTTATTTGCCTTATAAAATGGATTACAAGCCAAAAATATTCCCAACTTGTGTTCTTCGCAAGAGTAGGAGAATACCTTTCAATACACATCACTTACGATTTTGGCTGGCAATCCAATTTTACAAAATAAAGCAAACAAATCCTGTGCTAAGCAAATTTCTGTGCTTAATAGCGCCATGAAATTGGCCCCAGGTTAAGCACCACAAATACTGACTCTTGAGAGTCATTTCTACATTCATTGCATAAATCTTCTCACCAAAAGATCATACTTTGCAACACTCTGATTCAGCCACCACGGTGCGAGATTTGCTACACTGGCAGGACGTCCACGGCCGTCAAGTTCAAAACACGGTGTGAATGAATGGTGGACAATGGACATGTTCACACGTCAACCGTGGAAGACAGCGGTAAAGCTGACGTTTTAACTCGTCAACTGCCCCTGTGACTATACATTGCCAGAACGTGTTTATACGTCCTCCAGCGTCAAGTGCTTAATTATAGCTAGCACTAGAAAAATGAAAGACTACCTTACCAAACCGTGCTTAAAACCCACACCTACTGCAGAGTGGAATCACCCAATCGGTATGTTTGCACCCTTGGAGTTGGTTGAAAGCTTGGAATGATCGATTCTTGAGAGGAGGGATGGTCAGCAGAGATGGGAGGGGAGGGGCAAGATGAGGAGGGAGAGGATGGTGATGGCAATTGAACAAAGCATGGTAGGAAAACGGGTGATGGACGTTTGGCGGCCGTGACTATGAAGGAACGGACCAATCTTGTTAGTAATCACTCATAAGTTATTTTATCCCCTAAAATGTTACATTTAAAAAAATAACTGTTGGAAATGACACCTTTGGAAATTCGTAGATACGCTGTCTTATAAGCCGACCTCTCAGTTCACACTGTGCGATTTTGGCAATGTAATTCCTACAATTAGGAATGATTTGTTGAAATTACCCGAGACTTTCTCTATGAGTCTCTACACACTTAGGGTGGATTCACACTGAGCCTTGATGCGCGTTGCTTTGAGAAAAAGTGACGTGGAGGGAAGTGACGTGGAGGGAAGCGACGTTGTCATGTGGCTCGGCTCTGCTTATGAAATTTGAGGAAATGACAATTTGCCATTGATTGTCTATAGCCACAAGAATAAAAAACCACGGAAGGTGCGCTTTGTTTGTTATTTTAAAAACTGGAAACCATTGTTTGTCATCTTTCATGTCACGTGCGCCATTTTGAAATGACTTGCGAACATCGCAAACGACCCAAAAGTTTGTTGGCCAATGTGGCGAACGTTGGTGGCGCAAAATTCGTTCCACTCAAAATTGTTGGCCAATGTTGCCAACGTTTGCAAACGTTCGCGTACCGGTACGTGGAATGCATATTATGGAAAGTCTGACGTTTTTCTCAGAAACGCAACATTTGTAACAAAATTAAGATGGGTATCTGTACAGAAATGTCCAAGCTGTCAATTCCAACTGGTGAATTTAGAAAAATACTGAACATGAATTTTGAACCTTCACTGAGAATGGAAATTCTGACGCACATTAAACTGTTACACAAGACAGCATGCAGTGCATATAAACAGGCAGAACTTAACTATCATTCAAAAGACAATTCCAGAAAATAAATTTAGGAATTTCTACAAACAACTGAAAATGAACAGAGTGCTAAGGTTTAATTCTACCGGGGGTTCGAATTCAGGCCGAGTCATAGTGGCGATCTACTTTTTGGCTACCTGAACCTGAGGCTGTGATTGGTCAATTCCAAAATGGGCGGAGCTTACTGGATCGGTCTATTACCAGTGGAAAACAGTTTACCAAACAAGTATACTACATGTATCTTTAAGGATTTAACACAGGCGAGGCAGCCCAAAGGTTAATTTCAATCCTTGTGATTGAAGTTTGATATTTCTGGAAACTTGTGATAATTTCCTTACAAAGAAGTTACTGGTTCATGGTGACACCATTTGTGAGAACTTTGTGAGAACTTTGTGAGAACTTTGTGAGAAAAGCCGTTTGTATTTTTCAAAGTTTTAAAAAGTTAGCTCTGTCTGTCATTAGGAAAAATTACTGTAGTTTTTTTGTTTTTACAAGACAATGAATCAGTGGTAATCTTCCAGTAGAAGTGCCAGATATTTTAACAGCAACGTAAATTTTAGTGCTAGAATGCAATTAATATCTTTGTGATATTCATGTTAAAAAGATTTAATGAAAAGTAGAATCTGTGTTAGTTGCAAGTTTTGGGTGGAACAGTCTATGAAAACTGAGGAGCTGGGGCTAAACTTATATACTGAAACGCAAAAGAAACTTGCCACCTTTTAAACCTTTAAATAGCAACAATAACACTGCGTGTAGTAATGTGTGAACTTATTTGTGGACAATAGTGTCCTCACTGTCAGACCAAACGGTGTCTGAAGGTCACTTGAACCTTCAATGGTCACTTCATGGCACAGATGTTGAACAGCTGTTTTGACTGTCAGTGATTAGCCAAGGGGTATGGGATGATTGTAATGAGGGGTATGGGATGATTGTAATGAGCTGCACGTGATGTCTTGATGTTGGCTTTAAAAAGGCCAGTGCAAAATGGGCATTTCAAGCAACATATGCCACGATTGTCAGGGGATCAACGGCAGCGTGCCCTGGGCATGCTGCAAGGCAGACTGAGCTACCGTGAGGTGGCACGTCGTCTAGGCTGTTCACACCAGACGATATCGGCCCTGGTGGACAGAGAAACCCTCCACAACTCTGCAGATGATCGACAGACCTCGATCAGGGAGGCCAAGAATCACCAATGTTTCAATTAGCAATTGTTGGTTTGTTTTATTTTGAACTGTTACAATTTCATTACATTTTAAACAAGTGGTAAGTTTCTTTTGCGTTTCAGTATATATTCATTTATATTTTTGGGGTGGGGTGGGGGTGTTAGACTGCGAGGGATGTTTCAAGAGGTGACAGTATACCAATTTAAAATCTCGTTAGTTCAGATCAAAGTGATCACCACATGCAACAGCCAACAGCGATGTGGGGTATTTCTTCTTCCAACTATAAACATTTTGGAGAATGTAGCTCCTAAAAGTGGCCCTATTTTGCCCAGTAGCGTATGTGCCTTTGTTTCAAAATGGATGCTGGTCTGTTTAGCAATTTTCAATGTTACAGGGGTAGTTTTGTGGAAAGTGGAAATTAGGGTATAAAAGTAACGGCTTACCCCCCATAAAATTTAACAGAATTGATGAGACTTAAATGAGTATTTTGGTTGTTGTCCTGAGAAACAGAGTTGTGAGTATTTCCAAATGATTTTTGAAAATTGGGCATTTAGCATCGGTTCCTATGGGAGCCATATTAGCTTGGGTGCAACCTATAGGGTTAACTGGGGTAAGAAACGTGAAGGTAGCTAAAAAGGCTTAACACTGAACGTGCTCTAAATACAGCATTGAAAAATAAATTGATATAAAGCAAGCAAGCATGTGCAAATGGTGTTAGAGGAACATGCAAACAGAAAACATTAAAAAAAACATCTATAACTGCATGTGGGAAGAGAAATGCCCAATTTTATGAGAGAGGGCGCTCTATAAACAAACAATCAAGGCCTATTTTCCCCATTTCCAATACTGCAGCTGTATGTGAATGCCGATAGCCGATTTACTGACTATGTTCTCAGTATGACGGCAGAAAAAAAATATGGAGACTGGGCCCAATTTCATTAAACTTAAAAGCTCAAGCAAAAAAGTTCACAACAAACATTTTACAACACAAGGTTACAAAATGTAAAATTTAGATTAATATTTTTTGTATTTTATTACTTTACTTGATTTTGTTACTTCTTTTTTGGTGGTGTTGTGTCTCTGATGCGCTTTGAGGTATTTCATGTAAGGCGCTGTTATAAATATCTATTATTATAATATTATTATTATTCCTTAGATTTTATGAAATTCGGTGTCAGTCTAATCTCACCAACAGTCCATCACAAGTTTGCTTAAAAATCACAAACCCATGTAGCAAAGTTCGTTGCAGTTCATTTTATCTCGTGGTTTAAATTAATACCCAAGGACTTGCAGGGAATTGTGTTGGATTCGGGCCAGCACTTCATCTCATAAAGTAATTTGAAATTTGTGGACCAAGCTGGCTATTTCTGGAATTAGCCCAAGTGCATCAGCAAAATTTCTTGAGAAATTGCATATTCATTTTCAAAATAGCAGGCTAATTTTTGATCGGGATAATTCCCCAATTAGCATTATTCGGTCTAATTTGCCAATATTTGGCAGATGAAAACTCTTGTAAATGCTCTTAAACTCCATGGGGGTAAAAATACAAATGTCAAGCTCTTAGTTAATTAAGTGCTTTTCCATTCACCCTGGTTGACTGTTCAAGGGCTCTCCAAATTTTGAAACCCAATCTTGTGGCTTGAAGCGCCTTAGGGGAATCCTAACGACTAGAAGCCCGTTTACACTCGATTCGCCTTTGCCGAATCGAACTCCGCAATTTTCTAAAAGGGGAGTTCAAGCCGGGTAGGCACTAAGTGTAAACGCAAAAGGTGAATTGAAAAAGGTGAATTGAAAAAGGCGGATCAGACCCAAGTCTGATTCGCCTTTTTCAAGTCACCTTTGGGGTAGGGTTGAACCCCGCAATTGTCAAGGTCACTTGTAGTGTAAACGCTACCCAGATTCAGCAATTTGAGTGTCCTTAGCAGTGCCCGCCGTGTGGTAGATTTAATTGACCAATCTGGCACCAGTTCCGCAACACCTAACAACTCACGCATGCGCTGCAGTTACAACTAGTGGTGACTTTTGCGGTTTCTGAAGGCGAGTTGAAGCCGGATAGAGGTGTAGTGTAAACACGGCAAATGTTCAGTTTTGTGGTCGCAATAAAAATGCTGGGTCTGTATCCACCCTTGCCGGTTCGAGTGTAAACACGGTGTAGAGCTGTGACTGTGCATTTGATTTTTATAGACCCTATTTACGCTTTTTATAGACCCTATTAACGCGTTTCAATGGTTCTATCGTATCCCCTGAATCAGTTCTGTAGAATGCAAACTGTTGATTGGAAAGGTACCAATGCATAGTTCCGAGTTTGCCTAGTTAGCCCCGCCCCCGTGGATATTGTTGCTATGGCTCACACGCTATCGTCAAAAATGGCGCCACGCTACGCACAAAGCAATGGGACTTTCAACGGAAAGCACAGATTCATTAGAGAAAACTCAAAGGCATTCATGTTTCAGGGTCAACAGTTATCTTAGAACACACAGAGTAAAGGGCCAGTAATACAGGGATGTCATATCATGACATACGTGCTTTTGTACCTTTTGAACAACGAAACGACCGGCCTTGAAACCAAAAATTCACCCGGATCATCGCATACAACACTGTACAAATTGTATGGGGCCGGCAGAACATATCGCGTGATCATGTTGTTGTGAGACAGTGCACTTTGACCTATGTCAGTGATATCTGCTAGCTCTGTTGTGATTGGTCGGCGGGTTCGATTGATTGACAGGTCGGAACTATGCATTACGTATGCGTTCCAAACCACGAGGCTTGGAATGCATAAGTAGTTAGGCACCTTTCCCAATCAGCAGATTGCATTCTATAGAAGTGATTCAGGAGGCCCGATTAAATCGTTCAAACAATGTGAATAGGGAAAAGGCATTTCAATGGTGATTAGGCACCATGCCAGATGTTGCGTTCAGTATTTTTTTTCCCATAAAAAGGGAGGCCAAAATGCAACATTTTGACAATTTGTAAAAAAATTGCCTTTTGAAGTTGCCAAAATGTTTTGAAGAAATTCAACAAAATATTAACAGGTATTATTTGTCACCCGCTCTGGAAAAAGGTAGAATAAGTCGCGCAGGCTAGGTCGAGTTTTCGCGACCATAAGAAGAAATCTGCGGCAGATCCACGCTCATTAAAATACAAAAACACAATGGAAATCCCTGGCTGTGCCAAGATGCCGCCTGGAATGTCCGTGTTTCGCCTGGAATTTCCATTGTGTTTTTTGTATTTTAATGAGCGTGGATCTGCCACAGATGGTCATGAAAACTCGACCTAGCCTGCGCGACTTATTTTACATTTTTATTCTACATTTGATTTATTAGGACATATACTGTTTATATGCTTAGTGAAACCATTATTTGAAGCGTGGTATTTCTGAAAATCTGTATTTCTGTATTTCTGAAAATCAAGGAAGTAAATGGGACACTGTGTAATGCACACTACCTCCCAGACAAACCTCCCCCAACCCCCACCCCCAAAAATAATAAAATAAATAAAATAAATAAATAAAATGACCAAACAGTGACTCAAAAGGCAAAACCACAGAGTGAACTGAACAGAAATTGAACCCTGGCCCCCATAGTTCAGCTGGTAGAGCATCTGCTTATTTTTCAAGCAGTCTCAGGTTCAAAATCGTGAAATAAAACCAAATGATTTTTCTCTCGCCCCATATTCAAAAATCTCCGACAGAAGTTGGACAGTAAACACTAAACTTACCAATGAAAACAAAATTTTTCACCCAACATTTTGTCAGTTTCTAATGCTCATGCAAGATTACATACACGTACAATGTCACCTTGCACAAATAAAACAGCCAACAGCCAAACGTATCACAGGCTCAGGGACAGGGGAAAATTAAACATGTGCATGAAAAACCTGATAATGCAAAGTAAACTCACAAACCAAGTGAATGACTGCTTTCTGTCACAAGAAAAAAATGGCACCTGTGCAACCACACCGCATGACAACACACAAAAGTCACCATTCGCAAAACAAACTACCTAAATGCAAAAGAAACCTACCACCTTTTTAATCCTTTAAATAGCAACAATAACACTGCGTGTAGTAATGTGTGAACTTATTTGTGGACAATAGTGTCCTCACTGTCAGACCAAACGGTGTATGAAGGTCACTTGAACCTTCATGGCACAGCTGTTGAACAGCTGTTTTGACTGTCAGTGATTAGCCAAGGGGTATGGGATGATTGTAATGAGCTGCACATGATGTCTTGATGTTGGCTTTAAAAAGGCCAGTGCAAAATGGGCATTTCAACGATTGTCGGGGGATCAACGGCAGCGTGCCCTGGGCATGCTGCAGACATTGAGGACTGAGTGGGACAGAATCCAGCAGCAATCCATCCAAAGACTGGTAGGCAGTACATGTATGCGCCGACGATGCACTGCCTGTATCCAAATCAATGGTTGCCACACATGCTATTGAAAGGGGACTGACATTGCACCCTCTTCTGTTCTTTACTGTTCATCAACAAACTGATGAGATGGTGTATCTTGGTCAAAAACTTGACATGTCATCAATAAAATGCCAATATTTCAATTAGCAATTGTTGGTTTGTTTTATTTTGAACTGTTAAAATTCATTACATTTTAAACAAGTGGTAAGTTTCTTTTGCGTTTCAGTATACCTAAATGCCTAGTACACTTCACTGAATTGGTCTCAGTTAATGGCCTTTTCACATTACGCCTCTCAACACAGGGCGAACCCCGAGACTACCCCCGGTTGAATTGCGAATTTTCAACCCCACATTCACACCCCACATCCTTTCACACTTGTTTTGCTCAAATCGGGGCGAGTTAAACCCAATATTAGACGGAATTCATACTTGTACAACACCGACTCGGGGTGAGTGATAATCGAGCAATGCGCATGATGCCGTCCCCTGCCGGAAATGGTCCCCTCCCGGGTTGAAACCAATCTCAGGGTTGAAATTATTTAAGTGTGAAACCCAAACCCGCGCGATTTTTCAAGTGTGAAAAGGCCATATTTTTATCAATTACATAGTAAAGGGGGCCAGTAATTTCCGTTCAATTTAGCGCCGCTTTGCTGATGTTTATTTGTGACAAAACGTTTTCGAAAATTGACAATAATAATTTGACTTTAAGCAATTTGAAAAAAATATTAACATAACAGTAAATTACTGCCCCCTTAATTTTAATTGTTTTTTTGTCACGTACCAAAAGGGAAAATATCCTCAAATTGGGTCTTCCACTGAAAACATGACTATATGATATTTCCACGACCAATACAAACTTACATGTATGAAGTGTACTAGGCATTTATTATATACTCATACTCACAGAAATGCAATTTTTGAACATTTTTCATTGTTCCAGTGATGCAGTTGAAACCTTCCAAGACGTTGCCAAAACCTTTCTAAAAATCACTTTTTTTGTATAAAAATAAAATTTTTCCAGTTTCCACAGTTTTCTTAAAATTAATTGCATTTCCTTTGGGTACGAGTATAAATATCTATGAAGAAAAAGAAAGACATTACATAATGAGTGATTACTAAACAATCTGTGGCTTTGTATTTTCAAAGGGGCCCATACCGTGGATTTGGTGTTGACATTCTCCGCACTGTCTGCAACGGATGATGACCGGGAGGGGGAACAATTTAGGAATCGGGGCAGGCAAGAACACTTCATGCATGACGGGGTTGACGAATTTTGCTGTGGTTTGTTCGTTTTGTCGTCACCGCCTCCTTTTTGTGCCCCGCCCTTCCCTCCTCTCAAACATCGTTCGTCCATTTCTTCTTGAAAAGACAAGCTCGTCTCGAGACAGATTCCCGACTCGCTTGTCAACGTCGCGCCTTTGGAGCGGTCGCCGCTTGTTTTGTTCGCCCTCTTGGGTGATCCCACCAGGTCTAGACCCTCCGTGTCCAATCTGAACTCCGTGCTGAGGTTGTGGGGATTGTCGCGAAGGTTGGTACTAACCGCTGAGTGGAACGTTGCGTAGACGATGTCTGCGTCTTCGAGCCCGCTTAGCTTCTTGAGAGCGGTGAAGTTGCATCTGCAGCAATTGTCGTCGGCTAGGTCGAGGTAGTCAAATGTACTGGTTGGTCGACAGCAGCTGATGAAAAAAAAAAAAATCCACTTTTAATCCTTCAAATACCAGCACCTGTTTCTTAAAGGAGCGTGACAATATTTTTTTCCAAAAGCTGGATTTCGTTCCAGCCTAACACTCATGAAATACATCCCCAAAATACTTTCCATGGGAAGAAAAAAGGGATCTTGCATTCCCCAGTTTGGATGTGAAAGCAAAAAGGTTGGTGTAATCACTGCATTGCTTTATGTAACCAGATAAATTAGTTAACAAAATGTGACCGACTCTGGCAAAACCAAACGCTTCTCGGCATTTCCCATTACGTGATATGGGCCCACAACCTTAACAAATGGCCTCTGGGACCAACTAGAAAATTTGGCAGAATCAACATCGGGATACATTCAAGACTTGTTTTGTTGTTTGAACTGTCTCAAAATTCCTCATATTATTGACAAAAAATTAAATAATCAACTAGTTTGTCAAACTTTAAAGACCAATAGCTCCATTTCACTTTTTCTGATCTGTCATACTTTAATTGGTCATAACTTCGCCAAACATTATCAGAATTTCCTCAAACATGTTTTAAAAGATACCTTTTTGTATGCACACTAAGATGATACCAAAACTTAAATTTTGAATTTTCATCACAAGTGTTGGGTTTTGCTGGAGCCGGTCACAAATATCAGTGAATTTTTGACCATATCCCTGGTACATGTAATATATGGATTGAGGGCGCAAAATTTCAGAATGGTGATGAGAAAAATATGACACATGATATGGTATCAAAATCTCAAAACTTATGGGAAAAATGTGGGGGTCAAAAATGTGATCTGGTCAGGCTCCTTTATAAATAGCCTTAGGTTGACAAACATTCCTTCAGCAACTGTTCGGAAGTCAGACAACTTACGCGCATCTCCCAAGGAGCTGACAGCATCCCTTCAGTGGATGGAACATGGCATACACAGGCCATCCATACGCAGCAGCAGCATACTTGTAGTAGTAAATTAGCTCCTCAAATTCTTGACTTTCATCCTGAAAAAGTAACAAAATTGTCATTAAGACAGAGATGCCAATCTCAACAATTCTGTGGAAAAGACAGAAAAT
Source organism: Henricia sp. BOLD:AAB3569 (assembly GCA_037783545.1). Taxonomy (NCBI): domain Eukaryota; kingdom Metazoa; phylum Echinodermata; class Asteroidea; order Spinulosida; family Echinasteridae; genus Henricia; species Henricia sp. BOLD:AAB3569. The sequence goes on along the minus strand of JBBELK010000099.1, from coordinate 1,174,783 downwards.
TAGTCAAACTCTCAATTAAGATGTACAGTTGAAGTCAGAAGTATAAATGCAATTGTATGCAACCAAGTGTTAAAACTGGTGTGCTTACACCATTTTTGTAACAGTCTTTACTAAAGTCTTGATTTTTTGGAATTCCTCACGTGCATGCAGTACTTAAAGATAGTATACATGATTGGTAAACTGTTACAAATAGTGATTGAAGATATGCATGATTAAAACCAACCTGAGCAAAAACCAGCTCCATACTTCGTCTAACTTTTGAGAAAACAGTCAAAAAAGGGTTTGCAGTCATTTCGCCCCAAAACCACTTTGCCCTGAACCACGGCCTGTGCACAAAGTGGTTTTGGGGCGAAGTGGCATTTGGGCGATGTAGTGTTTGAACGAGGTGATTTGGGGCGAAATGGGACTCGGGCGAAGTGGTTTGGAGGCGAAATGGTTTTGGGGCGAATTTATTTTTCGTTTCATGAGACGAAAAATAATAGTTTTACTCATTTCTCAAATACTATAGCACTTCAGATAAAACCATTTCAGGGGAAGTTTTCTACGGTCATCATGTTTATATTGTGTAAGTTAGGCTTAATTCGAGATTACCAATCATGTATACTGTCTTAATTATTACAGTTCTATATTCTGTCCGACCAGGGGCCAATTTCATGGCGCTGTTTAGCACAAAAATTTGCTTAGCACAGGATTTATTTGCTTTGTATTGAAAATTTGGGTCACCAGCCAAAATTGTGTGGGGTGTGTTTTTACTAATATTTTGTTACTGTTTCTAAAAACACAATTTCACATACAATTTTGGCTTGTAACACATTTTACAAAGCAAAGAAATTCTGTGCTAAGTAAATTTTTGTCAGGTTTTCCCTTTTTGGTCCATAGGGAAAAGTTGAAGGAGTATACCAACTTGTGTCTCGTAGCTCAGCTGGTAGAGCGTCTGCCCAGTTAGTCGGAGGTCTCGGGTTCGAATCCTGATAAGGCCCTTATGATTTTTCTCTCCTCCCAAGTTTGGTTGTTTAATTTCAATGGTGATCAGGCAGATATTACGAGGGATTCCACAAATTCACTGTATTCAACAAACTTTTTTTTTTTTTTAACTGATATTAAGAAAATAGCATTTCTTTTCTAGAAGAGTACAGTACCCACCAAAAGTTTGAGTACACTTGTTGAAAACTATGTATTTGCAATTTGTCTGTAAGATTGACCCTCATTTCGTAGAGTAATCACAGCTTGCCCTTTTCTTTACTCAACTGGGGTCCTTTTGCCATTTTACAACAGTTGTGTATGCAAGAAAGGCAAATATAGACTAGATAGCTATCTGATAGTGGTCAAGAATTGACTGGTGCCAATACTGTGCATTCAGCTAGTACAAAGTGATTTTGGACACGCTCCAGGGACCTCAGAAAATCAGAGAACAGTCAGAACACATGTAAAAGAACCTATTACACATACATGTAATCCGTTACATAATACAATATTGTATTCATACTTCTTAAAACTTGTGTGACTTTCAGAGGCTACTTTTTTTTATAAGAAGCCATAGGTGGCTATTTTGAGGAATGAAAGATAAAGAGACATTTCTGAAGTTTCAAGGACATTTCTATGACATGCATTGAATATTTTGGTTGCATAATGTGTTTTTTGTACTGGGCATAAAATGCTGTAAAATGTTATAGTTTTCAACAGGTGTACTCAAACTTTTGGCCGGTACTGTATATTTAAACCCACGTGGTTATTGAAGTCAGCGAATTTGGTGTTTGGCGTGATAGGAACTCCGGACAGGAACTTGAGCACATCGTTGTTTGGGTTCTGTTCGGTGGATCGCCGACTCTGTTTCTGTTCTTCTCTTAACAGCATCAGACCGGCGACGATGTCTGAGGGGACGATGTCAAGATCACGGAAGAAATCCGAGAAGAGAAGCGCAATCTCAGAGAACGCATTCTGAAAGAGAGATAGGAATAATGTGTTATTAAAGGAGTGAGACCAGATCACATTGTTGAGCCTCCATTTTTCCCATGGGTGTTGAGATTTTGATACCATATCATGGCCTTTTCCAAATCTCGACTTGGGCTCAGGCTCAGGCTCCAGCTCCATGTAAACCCTATGGAGACGGAGACGGAGACGAAGCCGAGATTTGGAAAAGCCCTCTAGTGTCATATTTTTCTCATTACTGGAGATATCGTCAAAAAACCACCGAAGTTTAGAAAACTAATTTATCCGGTTACATAAGGGGCCGTCTATAAAGTACGTATGCACGGAGAGGGGAGGGAGGTTAGAGCCAATAGACTGGTCATACTGTCTTCACTAGTCTAGATCATGGTCCACATGTGTTAAGTGGAATGCAAGCGATCGCATGGACCAGGGAGCAGTCTAGGCCAAGCATTGTTCGTGGGGTACAATGGCGGCAGGGGCATGGCTTCAATTCTCGTATAGCCAACTGCTATTGCATACTTCATCCAGTGTTTATATCGATGGTTCGACCCAGCTACATGTATATCCCATAGTGCTTTGCAGACAGATGCCCTCTGTTGGTGAAACACTATTTGCGATATGGCCTATGCGTACAACTACACAATTTATCTTGATGCAATTCATCTTGCCTCACCTCCTGTGGTTCTTGGGCCTGTATGCAGCAACAGTACCGATGGAATCGTTTCTCCCATTTCTCCTCATATAATGCTCGCGTCTTTCTATAAATATAATGAATACAAAGAGGTATAAAATAAAAGTGGGTGAATGAATGAAAGACACACACAAAACATACACAGTGCCTGGTATGTTTCAATACGTAAGTTGAACAGTTTTCACAATTTTATTCAGCCGACACTAAAGTTTGTCCATTATGTTTTCTTACACATAACATAAAGGCATTTGTTAAAATTGGTCAATCTGTGTATTCCTAACATACAGTATCACAAGATGTTCTCAGATTGTTAATTGACAACATGGGAGGTTTTTTTTGACATGTGAGAAATTTTCCAAAAAATCCAGGAGAATTTATGAGCACTCATTCCAACGAAATGAAACCAGCTTGATCTTCGTGGGTGTATATTTGGCAATCCCAATGGTTGGTACTGCCATACAATGTACTATACTTACATCTGTCTTTCCCTGTTCCTCTCCACTCTGCTGGCTGAACGTCGCATGGCACACTGCTTCTCTGTCCGCTTGAGCTGGACAAAACTACGTCCAGCCGAGTCAAAAAGACACCACGTTCTTGCAATGACGAGGATAGATAATATGAGATTGTACACAACGATGCCTACAGAGTGGAAATAAAAATATGTATAGTTTTAGGCATCCGTCACCGCTAATTCCATATAAATGTAGAAATCGTGATTTGAATCCTCATACTGGAATTTTGACTAGAACTAACTCCAGGGCAAAACTAGTAGGCTACTGCCCACAATTTTACTTTACGAGTCGATAAGAAAGACCCGACTTACAGTGCTGATAGCAATGGTGACAAACACCACATGATTTTTTTCCCCGTGTAAAAGGGTACCCCTTATGGGAGAAATTGCCAACTGAAGGTGCTATTAAAAAAAAAAATTCTGCAGACACTTTTTTCCCATTCATTCAACACAAAAAGGTTCAGGTTTTCTGAAGTATTACTGAAGTATTACTGTAAATATACATGTATGTTGCTGACATTTCTACAAGGCAGTTTATCAACAATATTCTATGTGATGATGTTGTTCCTGTTCTTAAAGGCAGTATACATTTACATAATTGGTCATCTCGAAAATCAGAAATGTTCACAGATTTACGCCCAACTTACACAAAATAAACATGATGACCGTAGAAAACTTCCCCTAAAATGGTTTTGTCTGAAGTGCTATAGTCTTTGAGAAATGAGTAAAACAATTAGTTTTCGTCTCAAGAGAAGAAAATTAAATTCGCCCCAAAACCACTCCACCCGAGTGCCATTTCGCCCCAAATTACTTCGTCCAAACACTACATCGCCCAAATGCCATTCGCCCCAAAACCACTTTGTGCATAGGCCGTGGTTGAGGGCGAAATGGTTCAGGGCGAAGTGGTTTTGGGGCGAAATGACTGCAAACCCTTTTTTGACTGTTTTCTCAAAAGTTAGACGAAGTACAGAGCTGGTTTTTGCTCAGGTTGGTTTTAATCATGCATATCTTCAATCACACAGCGAGATAAAACTACTGTATTTGTAACAGTTTCCCAATCATGTATACTATCTTTAAAGGTTTTCCAATCATGTAAACTAACGGGTCATCGGCATCAGATTTGACCAATAAGGCCTCTGACAAGTTAACAAGATATTGTGCAACGATGTTTACTTTTGATAAAATTACCTTTTAAAGAGTGTTTACAGAGCTAGGATCATGGATATTTTATATGTACGATATATATACTTTGTTACTGTGCTACATATGTACCAGCAATTTTAACAAAAATTTTGCTGCAAAGGAATTTAATGTACAAGGTCTTCAAAGCAAGTGCAAGTATTGTCTGCCTTTGGGAAAATGCATGCTAATTGTTTCACAATGACCTTGGACAATTATTTTGTACACAATGCTCAAGAACAATATTGAATATTTTTCTAAAATTTACCTGTTACATGCATACACTGTGCACATGTTTGCCATGTTTGGTATGGTCCATACATGTAGAATCACTTTGCAAATGAAATAACCAAACATAGAATTTTCTCTAAGACATTCCTAATAAGACACTCCACGTTTTGCCTGCATGGTGTTGCAAGGATGAGCAAATGAGCAAGCTACAATATACATGTACAGGTACATGTACATAGTATGTGGGCTTATCGCTTATATTTACCGGTAGTTTGTCAAAGTTAGTTAGTATAAAATTGTACTTTAGTCTATGAAGTGTTTTGCAATGGCCACTTAAAATCCGAGTGAAAAGTGATCCAGTTTACTACTGCTGAATTTTGAAGCTTTCTTTCAAAAGAAATTCAGGGATACCATTTCTGTCAGTAGTAGGCATATTACATGTACATGTATTTGATGCATGCACAGAATGATTTAGTGCAAAACATTACGTCTGCCATGTACCGGTACTGTATCTTTATTACTTAAAGATAAGTACATGATTGGTAAACTGTTAAAAATGGCGTTATTTCCATTCGTAAGTAAAAGCCTATGTCGAGAAAACTGCATTGTAGAAATTTCAGCCTCAAGGATGCAGTAATACTTTGGAAAAGCTGAAAAATCCACGCATGGTTTGTGTGTACATAGTATGAATGAATGGTAACTTATTTAAAAGCCCACCTTCAGTTGGCAATTTCTCCCACAAAGGTACCATTTTTACACGAAAAAATCATGTGGTATTTTCTACCATTGCAATCAACACTTTTAGTCGGTTATTTCTTGTCAACTCGTGAAGTAAAATGTTGGATAACTGCAAATGAAGCATTGGGGCTTTATAAATACTTGACATTTTCTTTCACTTTGTAAGACTGTTCAAAAACAAATCTTACCTAAAACCGAGTTTTTGATGGCCAAGACTGGGCACTTTGAAAACCACTGGGCGAGCCACACAATGCCGATAATTGTCCACAGTACACAGAGGATAAGCAGAACTGCAGATGGGAGAGAATCAAAGGTCAAAATTAAAGCATTCTAAAGGGAACGACTCCGTTACTTTTAGGTGGCAGAAATGTATGTTTAAATACAATGTTTATAACACAAACATTTATATTGCAAAAAGTGGTGTCTATATTATACAAATATTGACTGCAATGAGGGGCATGGTTAAGATTATAGGCCCAAGGTGATCTCGAAGCCATGACTATGCCCCGAGGCGGAAGCCGAGGGGCATAGTCATGGCTTCGAGATCACCGAGGGCCTATAATCTTAACCATGACCCGAATAAACGGCAGTCAATATTTGTTTTATATACCGAATGTGTAGATTTTTGTCATCTGGTTGGTTAAAAGTAACGAGACATCATACAGTCATGACAGTGGTCCTTCGCGTTTCGATTTCGGGAGCTGGTCTACGGCGGAAAAGTTGTATATTTACAGCAAACATTGTAGCATAATCACCTGGCACTTTAGTAGCACATTTCACCTGACACAGTTTTCACTGTAGGCCACTTCTCTTACTTTCTTAAGGACTTCATCATCTACGACAGACGACAAAATGACGTCGAGATTCCGCCATTACCGTCCTGATGAATGTTTACGTGAGCGCACAGCTGCATAGTTGGTGCACAGCTATAGCTATGCTAACACATGTAATGCGCGCGTCCGGAACCCGCTAAATGACTATGCCCGGGGCATGGCAAAGACTATTGACCGGTGGGCATATACGCGCCGGGTCTAGCCGATTCAATGCCCCCACTTTTAACCAATCAGATGACTGGAATCTACGCATGAGGTATATAATGACTATTATATACCTCATGCGTAGAATCCTGTCATCTGATTGGTTAAAAGTGGGGGCATTGAATCAGCTAGACCCGGCGCGTGAAAAATTCTGACTATGGCCAACGGGAATAGCCTTTGCTATGGCCGTGGGCATAGTCATTTAGCGGGTTCCGGACGTGCGTACAACATGTGTAGCATACATGTAGCTGTGTACCAACTAACGGTATGCAGCTGCGCGCTTCACGTAAACATTCAGCAGGATGGTAATGGCGAGATCTCATTTTTGTCGTCTGTCGTAGATGACAAAGTCCTACAGTGAAAACTGTGTCAGGTGAAATGTGAGTGCAAGGTGATTATGCTACAATTTTTTGCTGTAAATATACAACTTTTCCGCCGTAGACCAGCTTCCGAAATATTTTGTTACTGTTTTTAAAAACACAATTTGACATACAATTTAGGCTGGCAACCCATTTTACAAAACAAAGAAATGCTGTGCTAAGCAGACTTTTGTGCTTAGCAGCGCCATGAAATAAATCTCCACAAACAACAGTGGCGCTGTTGTGGCAAAATTATGTTTGAGACCTGAACTTTAATTTTCTTTTAAATTTTAGTCAATAATGTAAGCACAAAGTGTGCATTGCAACAATGCACGTCCTCAGGTAACAAATAAACTGCCCTACAAGATGTTGCATGCTACAAACTACTTTTGCAGCCTTCATTTCACTCACAACCCTCAGGGTTGCAAGACCAAAAACCAGGCTTTAATTGTGTTAATCCTATTTATTTCAACATACATGTATGTTTGGGCACCCCTCCACCAGAGCTTTAGATGTACCGTACAGCTAGTGTATAATGCTCACATTAATTGATTGTTCAAAAAAATTAGTTTGGTGTAAGGAATGGCCGGCAGTGTGGTCCATACTTAATCAATCACTCAACAGAAACCGGAAATGAGCATAAGCTATTTAGCTCATGAATAGAATATTAGTTTGAGGAAGTACTAGTACATATGTATGCACAATTGTTTCCGGTAATCTTATGCTTTAATCCCAGAAAAATATTCTACCAAATATGATAAATTACATTTGTAGGCCTACAAAAAAAAAGTACAAGTATATAAATAATGGCTACACAGCACGTATAAAGTCAGATTAACAGTATTTTTTTTATTTTGCATTTTTTTATTTTTTACATGCAATGAAATAAGGCAACAGCAAGCCCACATGTAGCTGTAATGTTGATGCCTTGCAGGCAGGATGATCATAAATCCCATTTTTCCTTGGCACAAATCCCATTTTGCCTTGGCACTTGTTATATGTCACACATGCCTAGCCTGCTGGAGGCAGATCCAGGGATGTGCATCTTGGTCATGGATAATCGGATTGTATCTATCCTGCTTAGACTGTTAACACCCACAGTCAACTGTGAATGACAGGGCCCTTAAGACTCTGAAAAAACATTTAATACTTGTGGCTACATGTGTAGCATTGCGCTTCTGTGACCAGATAAATGTAAAGTGAGAATGCATGCGTGTTCGTAGGGCTGAAATGATATAGCTAACAGCTAAATGATATCATAATATATCATGATACTGTATATCTTGGTTAAATTAATGCAGGTAATAAAGTAAAATGTTTCCACAAAATATCATGTTGGTTACTTCAGCAAAGGCAAGATGTAGAGTTAAGGGCCCATTGTATCATTTGCAATGACCCAAAATTTTACTTTACGCGTTAACAAGAAAACATTTACTCCAAGTGTTGATAGCCATGGTATTAATACCATGGCTATCAATACTGGCTGCGTTCAAGTGTGGCTTCAGAAATCCATGATGCTTGCCGATGCGTGTCTGAAAACATACCGATGTACCAAGTATTCCCAACCTCCATGCTGTCGCAATAACTGCGAGACATGCGGAGTTACCGGTAGACACTGAAATAAGAAACATATGTCTACCGTATTGGAAATACATGTACCACCAAAACATGTTGTTTTGTTAATTAAAGGCCCAGTGTATCATTTGCAATGACCGCAAAAAGTAATCGACGAGTTTACAGGGGAAAAGTTCTGAAAGTAAAGATTGAATTAATAGCAACTACCCAATGAAAGGTTTCCGCTAAAAATTATATAATTTTACTAGAAAATAATTCGTAAAGGTGAAATTATTTAGATCGTTTGCAAACGATTTACTTATTTTTGGTTCGCATCTACATGTACGCGGTCCAAAATGCATGGGCGCTGTGTACTGCGTGTGCGTGTTCCAACGCGATGCAATTTTATGGATCGCGCCCACACGCAGTATGATGTGCGCCACAGAGTGCACGACGCAAGCCACATAGTACCCGATCAACTGAGAACGAATATTTGAAACACCCCGCCAAGACCAGGAAAACACATATGGATTTTCATGGTTTTTTAAACGTGGTACCGTACCAGTAATTTGACTAAGCTGAAATTTCTTCGGATGAAATTGTTGATGTCTTTCTTTTGATTTATAATAGTTTTATTCGCAGAATCGCTTAAAAACAGATCATCTACAGGACCTTTAACAAATCAATTTGAAAAATTTCATCACAAAACGCAGTCAACATGCATATCAATTCAAAAATATAATGGTGTCAGTACATTCTCGATTGGTGGTCTTAAACATTCGTCAAATACACGTAGATTATTGGCAAACTGTGTTATATCCTACAAAAACTGTTTTAATTATTTAAATTTGCCATTACGTGTAGTGCTTACATGTAGTTGTATACTGTGTATGCATGGAGGAAGAAACTTCTTCCTCCATGGTACATGTACATGTACATGTACATGCATGCTCACTTTTTCCTTCTCAAGCCGATGCACCAAAATGCTCTGACATGGTATTTCCAATGCGGCAGCCATGTTTCTTATCTCGGTGTCTAACGGCGCATGTCTCGCAGTTATCAGGATAACAGAGCACTTGGTACATGTACAGTACATCAGCATGTTTTCAGACATGCATCGGCAAACATCATGGATTTCTGAAGCCACACTTGAATGCAGCCCATATACAAAGTTAATTGTTGTATACGTGTAGCAATTTAAATGGGTGGATCACTGGATGCATGATAGTGTGACAGGGCCTGTTTTAAATCGTACAGACAGTCAAACACATCAGGATTTCAAATACCCACTGGACCGAGGTCAGAAATTTAAGCCTTGGTCTAATGCTTTCTCTACTGTACTAGACCAGTGATCCAGTGCATTTTAAAATTAACAAACAGCAAATCTATTTCTTGTGGCTTTGGCCTTGTAAAAATAGCTTCGGTCCAGGGAACAATATAAGTTGCTAACCTTGTAGATTAGCAATTTATTTCCCCTGAAATTTCCTACACATACATGTACATGTAAGGCCTGTCCGCAATGGACTTTTTTGTGGAAAACGAGACGATAGGTATTTTTTCCATTTTTAATCTAGTGCGGACAGCCTGGGAAGTTTTCCTATCAGTAACTTTTCCCGAGTCCAGCGGTTACGTTTCCTGGCCAACTGCTGCCCAGGAAAATTGACCACTCAACAGGGAATTTTTCTCGAGACGATAAGCCCAATGCGGACACATCGACTCGGTAAAAGCGCTCTGGAAGCGTACGTCCAGGCCGTGAAGGTTATCCCGCTAAGGGGCACTGCGCTTGCTCTCCCACAGTCTCGGTAAATTTTCCCGTGTCGAAAAAGTCCAAATGCGGACAGCAGTAAAATTTAGCCATTTTTCATTTTACCATCGTCTCGGTAAAACCATCCTGAGATCTCAGGGAATTTCCACTTTGCAAAGCGACGTAACAATACCCTGAGGAAATCCACGCAAATCTGCGGAGTGAGCCGGCTGTTGTTTTGAGCCAACTCACGCCCGAGTCATTTTGATGTAATTTAATCAATTCGGTCATGTTATGCCGAAAAGAAACGATTTCTATACTTTCCAGAAATTGTATTGGTTCCGTTCCTTATGACTGTCCCATTCCTACCAAACTTTCAAAAGACGATCTTAATTTACTCCGCAGTTTTTCAAATTAATAACAGGGATGCATGCTGACGAATGTAATGGAATGGATTCCCCAGTATCCTTTAAATAGCAGCCAATCGCCGACGCGGACAACGGCCAGCATTACCGAGTACATGTATCACATGCATGCACGGTGTTTACAATCTGCGCGCGTTACATTTGAATGCCTGCAATCATGCTGCAATGCACTAGCTGCCAAGCGTCCTGATTGGTCCAGCAGAGGCGACAAGATTTCTGTCGCTTGTTCCACCGAACAACAACGAAAGACAAGTCCGTCTAATATAAGTTATGATTACATGTACACAGACAATGTCAAACTCGCTGTACAAAAAGAACTGTACATGTACTTCAGTTATACTTGGTTTGAAGGTAATCACCCCGGTTTGGCTTTTACAATTACTTATGTCTTTGAAATGCTGAAAGTACTTGGAAAAGTACTCGCCATTTCCGAGTACTTTCAGCATTTCAAAGGCCTTAAGTGTTTTTAAACATGAAAATGAAGTGATTATCTTTAAACCAAGTACATGTATAACTGAAGTACAGTTCTTATTGTACAGCGAGTTTGACATTGTCTGTGTAATCATAACTTATATTAGACATCATTTCCTTCGAGTACTCAAAAAGTACTCGACTACCTGGTACAAGACTGCTTTCAAGACTGTTATGTTTTCGTCCAGGTCCATTAGTGGACCTGTTTAAACAAAGTGATTCCCACAGCAATGAAATGCGATATTTTCTAGTTTTGGGGAGAATTTTTTAGTTAAGGGTTCTTAGAAAAATAATTTTGTTTGATTTTGAACCCGATTGAACCTGCACGGAATAAGTTGACCCCTGAAGCTACACGTCTTCCAAATGGCCCTAGAAGTGTAGGAACTTAGGGAGGCACTTCAGGCAGAGTGGCGCACACTGCCTCAGGGGTTCTTAAAGAGGCTGCTGCAGTCAGTCTGGCCAAAATACCTACCAATAAAAAAGAGCTACGCAGACAGTGCATTAGCATATGCTTGTAACTTAAGCGCAGTTCTCGGCCGTATTGCGTGTATGCAGTCGCTCCAAGTAAAATTTGGTTTCAATGTCACGTAACTCAGTGTTTAAAGGTAAGAAAGCGCAAATTTTATGAATACATGTGACATCCCTGTATTAGTAGTTGACCTTAAAACAGAAATACCTTTGAGTTTTCTTTAACGAATCTGAGCTTTCCATGCCAGTCCCATTGCTTCGTGCGTTGTGTGTCGCCACATTTGCGATGGCTTGTGAGGCATAGCAACATTAGGGACCATTAGAAATGGTACGCGTACGGGAAACGTATGCGGCTGGGAAAAACTGGATGGCTGTACCAACACTTTGCGCGGTTATTTTGTCTGCACAGCATAGGTAATGTGACTTTTTACATCAATATAACCATGTACACATCCGCACATTTCTTGAACAGCCACGCAAAATTGTGATATAACAATCCGGATTTTGCAAGCCGCATACGTTTCCCGTACGCGTCTCATTTCTAATGGTCCCTAATATCTAACGGGGTGGGGTTAATTGGGCAATCTCGGAACTATACATTTGCGTTACTTCTTTTGAACCGTATATATTGTACATGTATCTCACCTGATCTGCCATACAGCAAATATTCCATGGACGCCCGGGGCCTGGTGTAGAATATGGTGCCCCTCAAACTGACAAACACAATTAGCCCCTCCAGTACCATGCATGAACTCACGATGACCATGTAACCAATTATGTAGTTACGGAGACTGGATGAACATACCTCATTCTGAGGATGATATAAGCCTAGGACGAATGCTAGACCAATCAGCCTGAAATGCAAGATAGGGGGAAAAATTAACAAAAAGGCATTTAGGGCAAAATCATTAAACTTATGCAAATTGTTATATAATTAGACAATACTGAAAAAGTAGAATTAGGAGCGTGTCCAGCAGCCGATTTCACGAAACTTTACGCAATTGCGCAAGTCTACTTACGCCATAAATTATTGCGCAACTTGCGCAATAAGTTGCCGCTCGTTTCACGAAAGTTGCGTCACATTTGGATATGGCGCAACTCGCCGACTTACGCCATAAAATGTTGCAAAACTTGCGCAATAGTTTTTGGTGGCGTAAGTTGGAAAAATGTATCGTAGGACAGTGTAAAGTGGCGATAATGCAGCTAGCTACACGTGCTTATTTACCGCATCGTCAACGAACTGAACCCCAGCCTTCCGTAAGTAGAAAACGGCCTTTATCAGTGAAATCTGCGACGCGACGCATGATGACCGAGCGACGGCAGCCATGATGACCGTGCAAAATTTGTGAAAAACAACGACGTATGTTTTATGTATGAATATTTTATCAAGCGCAAACATCAAATAGTCGTTGATAAACTAGAAATTAGCCTCGTCCTAGAAGTTAAGAGTGCTAAAGTGAAAAAATAAACGTTGCGCAGCTAAGGAGAGTTTCGTGAAGTCGATCTTGGGTTTATTGCGCAGCTACGCCATAAAGTTATGGCGTAAGTCTTACGCCATGGCGCAAGTTGCGCAGTGTTTCGTGAAATCGGCTGCAGAACACATACATGTATTTGAGCTCCCCATTTTTCCCATGGGTGTTGAGATTTTAATACCATATCATTAGTCATTTTTTTTCTCATAACCACTCTGAAATTTGACGCTCTCATTTGATAAATTTCAAGGATATAATAAAAAAAAACACTGATGTTTTGTAAACTAATTTATCTGTTCTGTAAAGCACTGCAGTGATGACATTAACCTTTTTGCTTCCACATCCAAATTGGAGATTGCAAATTTCCTGTTTTCTTCCCATGGATAGTATTTTGGGGAGGTATTTTATATGATTGTTAGTTTAGAACAAAATCCATATTCTGGAAAACAAGCTAGTCCTTTAACTCTTCCACTATGTAGGCCGGTTTATACTTGATTCACCTTTGCCGAATCGAACTCCACAATTTCCAAAAAGGTGAGTCAAAGCCGGGTAGGTGCTAAGTGTAAACGCAAAGGGTGAATTGAAAAGGGCGAGTAAGACCCGGGTCTGATTCACCTTTTTCAAGTCACCTTTTTGGTAGGGTTGAACCCCGCAATTTTTAAGGTCGTTTTTAATTTTTAGTGTGTAAACGCTACCCGAATACAGATTCGGCAATTTGAGTGTCTTTGGGGCGGAGCTTGTGCAGTGCGTGGTGTATGGTACATGTAGATTTATCTGACAAATCCAGCGCCAGTAACACAACACTAAACAGTCCACGCATGCACTGCTGTCACAATTAGCATTGACCTGCACGCTTAGAAAAGTAGGTTGCCTTGACCTTTATTGTTAGAAAGGCTGGTTGAAGCCGAATCGAGGTGTAATAATAATAATGGTGGACACTTGTATAGCACACATGTCTACCCCAGTAGGGTACTCCTGGCGCTGTTGCCATTATTACCGCTGCCATCAAGAAATCACCGGAGCCATTTCGCTTCAACTAGGTGGCTACCTAGCCAAGGCTCACAACCCTATCAGCAGTTACATGTAGATTGTGGCTTCCCCCAACAGCTCCCCAAATATCGCTTGGGTTGACGAGGCAATTGAGATTAGGCAGGGGTCGAAATTAACACTGGTCCTGTGGTCCGAGACCAGTGAAAAATCAGAAGGACCACTAGATCTGTCAAAGACGCTGGTCCGATGGACTAGTGAAAACATTTACTGACTTATGGAAACATTTTCTGAAGCCTAATCCACAGTAAACATTTCTTACTCAATTCGAAGAATTTCTGGTAACCGTGCACAAACAATTTCTGATTGCTTTAGACATTTTCAGATAACTACATTTCTTTCTCTGATCTCTCTAGACATATGCCCTAGTGTTGGATCGAAAGTGTTGCAGTATCTCTGTGCCATTTTAGAAAGCACCAGTGGACCACCAAATCTACTGTTCCTTCTGACTAGCATGAACCTCAGGTTAATTTCGACCCCTGTTAAGTGTCTTGCCAACGGACACAAACACGTTGGCACAAGTGGAGCTCGAACCCAGCACGGCTGTATACCCACTAGACCACATACATGTACATGTACATGTAGGGCAAATTTTCAGATTTGCGGTCTTAATCAAAATGCGAGTCTATTTTCACAATTTTCTGGTTCTAGTGTAAATGCAGCATGTAACTTGAATAGACCTTTGACATCAAAATGTCACAGTTGGAGTCTTGTCTTCATGGAACAACTCACATAATATATACATATATATATATTGTACTTTAACATTATTTCAGCTTGACTAATTTGATCTGTGTCACCCACTTTTAAAAGTCAATTGTGGCTTTGCAAGACTGACCATCTGTCAAGCGCATCTAAATCAAACAAATATCACCACCTGGTGTAAGAGTTACTGCAAATCCTGCTATTATCATGTGCAAATTCAAGTATGGTATGCAGAGCTGCAGATTTGTTTGGGTTTCATTCCTACAATTACGAGTCAATAAAAGCTAGTCAATGTAAAACGTAAATGCGACGCGCCAACGGAACTTTTTTCAAAGTGGGGGTGCCATGTTGTGATACATTAGGCAGCATAACCAGTCATTGATATGCCGACCATTAAGGGACACACCGGCTTACTGTTTACATAATGTAGCAATCTACATGTGGGTCATTCTATAAATTTGGGGTCCACTTTTTCTGTCCCTGTTACATAGATCTGACATCTTGTAAAATGTTGTATTTTGTAAATTCAGGACATATTCTTTAAATGCCTTCTATTTCAAAGAGTAATTACATAAAATACAATTCATAAAAATATGGTTTGAAGGCATTTTTAATGATACTTGTATGGCAAATAGCAGTATGTCAGGTGTAACGGGTACAGAAAAATGTCACACGTTGGACCCCAAATTTATAGAATGACCCATGTATAGGGCCAATGATTTTCCGCGATCGCGGAAAACGGACGGAATTCGCGGAATCTGCCCTTTGAAACGGAAAACGGGATTTGAGTTTGAAGTAAACAAAAATTGTAAATATAGTGACAAAAACGTATGTTTTTTTCATGTTATTAAGGCCAAACCTATTGAAATTGATCAAGCTAACTTAACACTGCATTCTTTATTAAGCTTCTTTTTGTTAAACTAAAAAAGCATCAGAAATCAGACCGTAAAAAGTTACGAGATTCACTGTTGACTCGAGATGTACATGTACATGTACATTGCAAATGAATACACGTTAGACGCGAGGGCAAAATCATCACATTCACGGCACGATCTTTACATTTGTTTTCACCCAAATTGCATTTTCTCCCTCCCTGTTATCAACAATTATACTCAAACTAGCTTGCCTACGCTCTATATGAACACACACATTGATTTTTCATCTCGGAAAGGTCTAAAATCAACCATAAACTTTCAACATTTTGTCGCCAAAGCGAAAACAAAATGGCTGACAATTTGTTTCTGTGTGGAGGAGAAGAACACGGTGACGTCATGCAATGATACTGCAGTGCAACGGCTGTTACATGTTTCTTGTTTTTGTTGCAGCGATCAGTCAGTGAGTCAGTGCATTACGTTTTAGAAATTGCCAACTCTGGAACTGAATCGGCCGTTGATTTAAAAAAAAAAAATTACGATCTGCATCTCAATATAATTCCGTTAAAAAGTTTAACGAAAGTTTATAATCGACTGTTTATAATCGACTCCCTGGGCATTAACAACCTTTTATCTATTAAAGAACATGAAACGGAATTTATTTTGTCTAAAACGGAATTCATGTTTTTCAAAAACGGAATTTGCCCTTTTCTGAAACGGAAAATCATTGGCCCTACATGTACATGTAGCATCCTTGACAATAATATTTAGATAGTCGTTGTGAAAACAAATTATCAAAATGTCATGTAATTAACTAAACATTTTTAAAATTAACAAAAGACAATAAAATGTGGAATGCGTAGCGCGAACCCCTAACGGCGTGGGGTCCGGGGCCCGCTTAAGGGCCTCTGAAAATGTTTGATTCTAGATGCACTGTGGTGCGATCTTAGTTAATGTCATATGAAACGGAATATCGATGTTTTTATATATATATTTTTTTAAAAGAAAAGTGGGACGTGCGCTCCCCACGCTCCCCCTGGATCCGCCCCTGATTTCAGACATGATTCAGTGGCGTATTCTAGCTCATTTATACGGTATACAGAAATATAAAATGGGGAGCCAATGGCCCCCCTGGCCGCCGATGCGACGCGCGTCGCTTTGAAAAAAAGCGGCGTGGAGGGAATTTGGAGTGAAACAATTAATGCAGAAAGTATTTTTCAGTGCATCATTTTACTCCAAATTCCATCCGCACCACTTTTTCTCAAAGTTACGCATGTCGTATTTACACGCGAAAAGGCTAAATGTGAATCCACTCTAAGGATGGGACGTTTAACCGGTTAATCGTTTAACCGAAGAAAAAAAACCGGTCTTGCCTAATGTTTAAACGAAATCCAATTTTGAAGAATTTACAGTAGTTTTCAGAGGGTTACTTGTAATTTCATGAAACTGAAATAAATTTATATCGGGTCGAAGTAAATTTTTGACCAGATAAAGGTTCAACAATTATTTTGGGGGCCTAAGGGTAGGCCTATTGTGTACGTTGCACATAAACACCAGCAACAATCTTTAGTGTCGGCCAAACGGTTAACCGACACTTGAAAGAATTGCAAACCGGTTTCTGAATTAAACGTAAATTACCATCCTTAATCAACTCTAATGCAAATACATACATGTATACTGCACGAGTACATGTGGTAGTTACGGTACACTTCAGTGTTCTCCATGGGTAAAAAAACTGAAAACATTTGAGAATGTTTCCTCAGAGGAAGTTGTGAACTGTACAGCTCACGTTACACAAAATCGGTCTATTCTTGGGTTTCACTTGGCTTGACAACGGTTGCTATCCGCCATTACTGTGTCCATACTATGGGACGCCAAAGCGAAAAATAATTTAACACTGATAATTTAATGTTGACGCATATTTTCGCAAATGTTGCGCAAGAAAAAAAAGGTTAGCATGACTTTTAAATGTTGATAGACTGTTTGAGACTGGCATACCGTGCTTTTGTTGGCAAGTTTTTAAAAATGTTGAGACTTGTTTTTCCCTGGTTGATGGCAAAATTATCAGTGTTAAAGTGGGATTCTAATAAAGCTATACTATTTCACCTTTCTGCGTGTCGTGACTTCTTTATGTGTTTGTTGATTTATTTCTTCTCTGTTTTTAATTTGTCCTCGCCGAAAAAGAGAGAAAAAAAGACTTTTTTCCAAACCCCCTTTTCGCTTATCTGAGAAAACAAAAGGTCACGGCCTTCTCAGCACAGTTCTGGCGTGACGTCATCTTTGGGAGACGATCTGACCGACTGGTCTGGTACCTGACCTCACAAACTTACCGTGTATAGTTTACGTACTGGTTGTTGATACAAAAAAACACGCATGCATATCGAAGCATCATCATGCATGGCCGAATCAGACATGTCAGACGTGTTTTCGGAAGGTTCTTGGGAAGATTTTAGTGTGGATTCCGAAGGATTCTCTTCGGACAGCGATACATCATCCCACGATGATTATGAAGGCGATCATAGCGATGATGGTGAACATTTTCGGGGTGCTGAACCATACAGGTTTGAGCCGTTGGCCGACGAGAACGATACTGCCGCGGCAACGGACGTAGACGGCGAAGCATCGCAGGAAGAAGCCACCGATCGTCACCGTCTTCTAAATACCGACTGGTAATTTACAGCTTTTGACGCACTGTTTCTGAAGCTTAAAAGCAGTTGATAATTCTGCCCAGTTTTATTATCGAAAATAAAAAATCGCCAGTGTCACTGCCATGACACAGTAATTGCAATCGGGCCAAAGGTGAAGTGGGCTTTGAAGGGAACATTTCATTGTTGCATTTTTCTTAACACCACGGTTCGTATCATTCATGTCGCGAGTACATGTACATAAATACCCCTCCATGTACACTTTCATAATAATCACATAATAACCAAGAAAGGATTTCTTTTACATGGTAGCAGGTGTCAAGCTGTAAAATTCAATCCTTTTTTTTTCTGTCTCGTACTTAGGTGCAAATGTAATTACTGCATCGCCATGCCAAACATTGAAAACTCCAAATGTTGCAAGGAGATTAAGAAGTTTGATGAGAAACTTGAGGAGTCTGATGTGATTCTAAACGACGAATGTTTTACAACACATCCCTGGTTTGAGGGAGTCTGTCTCAATCCAGGTACACTGCAAACTGCCTATCTGCAGTACAGGCAACAGTACGGTGCACGAGCAGTGGAAGGCGACCAAGCAAGGTAATGTCATTTCAGGTGATAATCCACATTTTTTTAACTGTACGAGAATAGGGGCCAAGATAATTGAGTATTTCTGAAGTGGAAACAATTCACACGTATATCTCTACACGTAACCAATAGCCCACACTTTTATTTACATACAAATAAAGTGTGCTGTCGTTTTAGGTCTACAGAAAGCTCTCATTAGCTCTTTTTTAAAAGTCCTGGCTGTTATTTCGTCATTGTGATCCATTCATTCAAATATTTTCCATGCCTCAAATTAAATCTTTTGCTCTATTCATTATTTGTATCATCCAGGAAATTTCGCCATGTCGCCTACAGGCAGGTCGTGAGGTGGTGTTGGGGTTACCTCGGACGAGAGAACCGTGTGCCACTGCCATCTTGCGTGATGAGAAAAATCCGTGAGGTCTATCCAGATGCCGATGGAAATTACCAAGGATTTCGATATCCTCCTCTTGACATGTAATGGACCTGCAATGTAATGACGTCACAGTTTGTTTTATGTGCTGTCGTCCGGTACCCCGAGACTCTTTGGTTTTCGCACATGTAAACAAACTTACGTCATTATGTTCCAGGTCTATTGGCTTTTTTTTATAACTCAATTGACCTTTTCGCAATTACTGCTTGGGCGTGTTTGCACAAAAAATGAAACAATGCAGGCCTGCTTTTGTGGGAAAAAATAATGTGGAACTTATATCTTTGTATTCACAAATAAGTACAAAATAAAAACTTGTTTCTACCTGAAACATAATGGATATGTGTACATCGTTTTAATTTTGTTTAACCCCAAAAGCTTAAATGTGGCTCACTCTAGTTTTTTCTTCAAATTTAGATATCGAGTACAGTGCTAGAATGTGAATTTTACATCAATATGTTAACCGTTATGTTAATTCATAAATGTACATTTTTCGCGAAAACAATTGGAGGAAAAAAAAGAGATGTCCCACACCTTAAATAATTTGTTGATGTAATAGGAAACAGGAATTTTTTTCTTGGCCTAATTGCGTATGGTATTTAATTTACAGCACATGTAAACAACGGAGCAAAACTTCCACCAGTAAGAGACATTTTTAACAGGAACATTTTATTAGAACAAACAATGGACCTGAAACATAATGACGTCACGGATTGTTTACATTTATGCTCTTCTATTATATTGCCCTATGTCATCTGGTAGCCTGACACTCCTCTATAGGTTTGCGTATACGTAAACAAACCGTGACGTTAAATTTCAGGTCCATCAGGGCCTAAATTTTTTCTTCCTAAGACGAATGGTGTATTATGCACCTATCAATTGTAAGACACACTATACGACCCCCGGGAATGGTGCGTCACTTTCTCATGTACCATGACGTACCCCTGTGTCACAAAAGTGACGGACCTTTGCCATACAATGACGGTACCCTCGGTAAATTTTGTGACGCACCATTGATTGATTCTGAGGGACCATGAGTTTTTGTTCGTAAAATGATGTACACTGTGACGCACCCAGGTAAAGTGACGGACATTGACGCACCCCTTCGTCAATTTTGTGACGGACCAAATGCTGCCACTGACGTACCCTCCGTCAAAAATGTGGTGGTAAATGACGCACCCATGATGCACCTCTCCCGGGGGTCGTATAGTGCGTCTTACAATTGATAGGTGCATTAACACTTGATTATGTGACGTTACAGTAAATTTCAAATGCATGTGACATAATGTGCACTATAATTTGCAATCTAATTCTTTCTTTTCTTTGAACATCGTTCACCGTCTCATTCCGCAATACCAAAGCGCGAAACAAAATTTGAGATGGCAGCCTCTTGTCGATGTCCGAGTCCGACGTCTCGGGGCTGGATGGCTCATACCGTAGCTGTCGCTCGAAGACTCCGAGTCACTGCTGCTGTCATTGACCACACGATGAATGGAACGAGGAACCGAGGAAAGTTTCTGAAGTTTGAGAAGCTTTACTAGTTCACACTGTATCTTTACACAAGGGTACTTACGCCGTACCTGGACACCTAAGGAAACAATTCATAATGCAAAAATTAGTACAGGTCATACCACTACTGCACAAGTGTCTTGAGGATTGTTAACCAAAACAAACCCAACTTGCCTTTATGCCTCACTGAAAATTTCCTGGGATCCGTTTGAGTGCACCTTGATCGTACGGAGTACTTCGCGACAGGACCAGATGGATAAATGTTGATCTTGCTGACATCCGGCTGCACGGAAAGCAAAATATTGGGGGAAAAAATTTACAATTACCACCAGGAATTGGGGTGAAGTGGTAAGGGGGAAAAGTGGCGGTCGGGCAAAGTGGAAAAGGGGCGAAGCTGTCTTAGTGACCTTCATCGATTAATTATCAGCATTGATTAATTATCAGCATCGATTAATTGTCAGCATCTTTTATAATTTCATTTCATTTAGGGCCTAGACCTGCCTACGGCTATGCATTATTTGGCGAATGGGATTTGGCAGAGAATTTACCATTAAAAAAGTCACACTTCTAATTTCTGCAAACATTATAAAAATTGTACCCTGGCTCTCTCCCGTTTTTCAAATGCTCCGCCGGATCGACGAGGCAGTCCCTTGCCTTCGGCGTCAGCGGTGTTACTGGCATGATCAGTGCGGAGGCGGAAGCCTTCGACTTCGCCGGGGCGACCGTTCCCGGTCCCGTTGCCGCCTTCAGTCATGTCAGTGTCGGTACTGCTCCATCCAGGAGCCTGAAATTTGCCTTTAGGCCAAGACGTTTCTTCAGTAGGTAAGAATTGTCAATTGCACTGTCCGGAAAATGAAGGGAGCAGACTTTCGACCATTCAGTCCAAACGAAGTCGGACCGCGTGTTGTTTACAAATTTCACCCAACTTCGCCGTGTCGCTTCCACTCGGTCTCGGAAAAGAAAGAAAACACACACCGGGATTTTTCGACGAATTCGCCGTGCAACCACCAACCACACACGACTGTGGCATGGTAAACACTCTCTGGCTTATCTACTGCGACAAAAAGACGAAGGGCTGATTTTTTTGCCGTTTTTTATCGCAAAAAAGCTTGCAAAAAGGCTCGCAAAATAGATATAGACACTCGCTAGGATTTCCCTGGTTTACATGTAGTGTAGTACAGTAGAAACCGTGCAGTATACCGTATACCATGGACGGTTGTCGGACGCTTCGCCCCATTTCCACTTCGCCCCATGTCAGTTCGCCCCATACCACATCGCCCCATTACCACTTCGCCCCATTGCCACTTCGCCCCATTACTACTTCGCCCCATTGCCCCTTCGCCCCATTGCCACATCGCCCCATTACCACTTCGCCCCATTGCCACTTCGCCCCATCGCCACTTCGCCCCATTACCACTTCGCCCCACCTATGCTATTTAGCCGGCAGTCAGTAAAAAAAAAAGGAAAAGAGTCTAATAACTAATCGTTCGTGGATTTTTTTCGTTGAGGTCTCATTTGAAAGTGAAATCTCATTTGTTAGCGTCCACTTTTTGAATGATATCATTCAGTCAGGGCAAGTTCTCACAGCTTTTAGCAAACTGTTTTCCTTTAGTCTATATGACACGATATGAACACCCCAGTGTAAATATGAATTTGGCAGTGAGAAAATTTCAACTGGCGAGGATGGTATTTTGATTTCCTGTATTTTTTCCTGAGTGACTTTTTAACAACACTATATAGGCCTACAGGACGTTTAGAAAAGGGCAAAAAAAGCGGATTAAAATTGGATTTCAGATTTTTATTTTTCGATTGCTTGCAAACTAAACAAAACAAAACAAAACAAAAACATGTCAATTTTAATTCTTGCTTTAATTACCTGCACTCAAATTCGGCTTAAAACGAATTAGATGAAAATTAAATCTTGTTGGACCTATTGACCTTTGGGCCAGTTGGCCAATTTCATAAAGCCGTTTAGCATAAAAATGTGCCAATTTGTGTATTTTACAAATATCTGCTATTGACCCCTTTCGAACACAAATACGCTATTTTGGGAGTCAAATAATAGTGAGTCATATATAAGCAATGTGCGTGCGCGTTAATTGTGAGTCTCTGATTGGCGTAACGCGGTTTAGTTCACCAATGGGAGCCTCAGCATAGCGCGTTACGCGCGCTATGGACACACACAACGCGCACGCACATTGCTTCCACAACGACGCGGCATTGTTTTTCTCCCAAAATGACGTCATTGGCACGAGCTCAATTATTTCTAAGGGCGTGTTTGTTTCGGACGGATCCAGATTCTGCGTGTAAAATAACTCGGGATCTGGATTCGGATCTGTCGTGAAACAAACACGCTCTGAAAAACACAAGTTGCATACAATTTTCGAACAACGCGCGCGTGTTTGGAACATAATAATAGCAAGTTCTTATATAGCGCATTCCATGTCTGTCGACATCTCAATGCGCTTTACAAGTACCTATAAACTGCCTAAACATCGAGATACATAGGCGTGTGGCGCCTTCGGCGTGTGCGTGCGCGTACTCTATAGCGTTTAATCCATTGATCACGTTCACAGACGCCATCTTCGTAGGAAAAAAATGCTATTGCGTAATAAAGCCCGCCGCACACGTGAGGTCGTTTGCTGAGCAAACGGTCATTCGTGGCCGTTTGCTCAGCACTAATTGACCCACGTGTGCGGTGGCTATTTTGCTGCGTTTTTTGCTCTTCGAGCGAGGCCGTGAGCCAAAAATCTAACGTGTTTGATTTGTTTTGCCTCGCGTGGCCAAAATCCCACGTATGCTGAGCTAAAATGAGTGTAGCTGGCCAATTAAAACACGCGCGCGATACGAAAACAGCGCGCGCACGCGAACCCCACTAAGGTCACCACACTTTAGCAAAAGTTTGGTGATCTTCAAGCGGTGCCCGCGCGCGCTTTATTCATATCACGTGAATATGGGGATGGTTTTTAATTGGCCAGCTACATTTATTTTAGCTCAGCACTTGGCTCAGCACCCGTACCGTATACTCCCGCACACGTGAGATTTTGGCCACGCGAGGCAAAAGAAATCAAACAAACGGCATAAAGTACGCGCACGCACACGCTGGAACATGTTCTAAACACGCGCGCGTTGCTCGAAATTTGTTTGAAATACGGCGCAACCGATGCGCGACACAAACAAAATACGCTCAAAATCATAATGCACGTGGCAATTTGTACGTAGAAAGAGACGTCATTTGACGTGTTTTTTTTACACATCAATTTATAAACCAGTGTAAGTTAAGGCCTACTCAAATGAGACCTGAAATGAGACCTCAACGAAAAAAATCCACGAACGATTAGTTATTAGACTCTTTTCCTTTTTTTGTTTACTGACTGCCGGCTAAATAGCATAGGTGGGGCGAAGTGGTAATGGGGCGAAGTGGCGATGGGGCGAAGTGGTAATGGGGCGATGTGGTAATGGGGCGAAGTGGCAATGGGGCGAAGTGGCAATGGGGCGAAGTGGTAATGGGGCGAAGTGGCAATGGGGCGAAGTGGTAATGGGGCGATGTGGTATGGGGCGAACTGACATGGGGCGAAGTGGAAATGGGGCGAAGCGTCCGACAACCCCATGGACGTGCGCGTCATATACTGGTAAGCGCTTGGTAACGCGACTCCCAAAAATGACATCACTCGGGTCATTGCATATGATTATGACGTCATCGCCCTGTTTTCATTTTCAACTCGGCGCGGGTATTTTGAAGAGCTTCTTTTCGACGATTTTTTACTCTTTTTCTTTGGGATTTTCGATAACTTTTCAGTTGTTTTATTGAAAACATATATACTACTCGCTATAAAACTGTAAAAAAGCTTAAAACAACCATTATTAGAATCCCACTTTAAATTATTTCCGCTTTGGCGTGCCATAGTATGGACACAGTAATGGCGAATATGATAGTTGTTAACTTTTCACACTACAACACGGCACTGAGCCCGTGTAGACAAATGGTAGAGCGCTCAACCCATGTTGAAACTATATATCATGTATATAGCCCACCTCGGGAGATGGGTCGAGATCTCTGGACCCGTGTAGAGAAGTTCAACCCTTGTTGAAAACCACAGTCTGAACGCCTCTGGGTTAAATTTGGACCCGTGTAGATTTGGGAGCACGGTAGCATCACACTGTTGTAAATGCTGTTTTGCAACGAACAAACAAATGACCCTACAAGCTTCAGTTTCGCTTTTTTGCACGTTATTCAGTGCAGTTCGTGTACATAGTTTTACATGTATTACAACTTTGTTCTTCAAAATGTTCGATAATTTGAGCCCTAAATCAGACAAAAGGCTGACATGGAGTGAAGAGAAGGTACATGTAGATGCTACGTTGGCCATTTTGGCTGACAATTCTATCCAAAACCAGATCGATCGAAGAAGAAGGAATAGCAAGGTGTTCGTAAAAATAAGCGAGGCTTTGATTTGGCCGGCCGTGTGTGTATAGTGTGAAACGATCGCACGATACACAGGTCGAAACATTACACGTGTAGAAAGAATGCCGCTGTTGCATTTAGTATTGTGTTGACGTTCAGTGTCAAAATGCCTCAAGTGTTGATACATGTAGCAAGGGTAAAAAACACTTCTCCAGTACCAATATGTATGAAATTAACTAAAAATTGGTTTAAAAAAAAAAGCATGCACACTCATTTTGAGCAATCAAAAACCGTCATGGATGGATTTTAAACGTATCTACAGAGCTGATTTTTTTTGTAAGCTACATGTAGCATACCAATATTCTTATCAAAATCAATAAATGATTTCTCACACAGAGTTAGTTTTAACCTCAACTCCCCAGGGTGTGTGTGTAAAATCATATTGATTGAATGATTCATATCAGGAGTATCAATAGATCTGTCTGTGTAATGCATGTATGGAGTGCTGCATCGAGCGGTCTACTGGATTGTATTCAAAACCCGAGTTAGCTCCCAAGGTTGTGAGTTTGAATCCCAGTCCAGCCAATCCATGGTGCGTGTACATGTACCGGTACATGTGTCCTTAAGCAAGGCACTTTGCCACACATTGCTTCTCTCCACCCTGAGAGGGTAGCGAAAGTTTATGTGTTTGATTAGCCATTGAGTGCCTATATTAAAGTGACAGGCAACCAGGGATATACGCCCCAGGACCGAGCTGAGCTGGTACAAAGTATATATGTACACGAATCCGGTAACTAAGGACTCCTTCCCTGCGCGTCCGCCATCAACTGGGGGCCATCCAGTGCCATGAAGTGTGCGTTCTGTGTTGCTGTTAAAATTGAACAGTGCACAACATGCCCCCTTTGTGTGCACACAGGCTTCAACAAAGAAACTCGCAAATTGTTCAAAGTGACAACATACATTGTATTGTAATGTAACGTACAGTTCATGGCACTGGATGGCCCCCAGTTATGGTGGATGTACAGAGAACATCCTCGGCTCTCAGATTGGTGTATACATGTATGGAGTGATTTAATGGAGCCCTGTGATGCAGGGGTAATGATAGTGTACAAGTAGAGGCCTTGATAGAAGTTTCCCCTAGTATGTGAGTGGTATATAAGTCCATATTATCATAATTTGGTCCAGTTTCATTTGCAAATGATAAAACGTCCGTAATTGATTTAGCTTGCGTTGGGGAGAATGAATGTTAATTAGGGATAAAACGTCCCTTTAAGATTGAAATTTGGGGTTGGGGGCGAGAATGGAAAACAAACATTAATAATTACCCAAAACGTAT
Source organism: Henricia sp. BOLD:AAB3569 (assembly GCA_037783545.1). Taxonomy (NCBI): domain Eukaryota; kingdom Metazoa; phylum Echinodermata; class Asteroidea; order Spinulosida; family Echinasteridae; genus Henricia; species Henricia sp. BOLD:AAB3569. The sequence goes on along the minus strand of JBBELK010000099.1, from coordinate 1,148,443 downwards.
AAATTATATGTATCCCATGAATAACTACATGTAGCTGTCCCACGCATAAATGGCACACTCAACGCCTACATGTATACATACAGTACAGTGTATACAATGTACTTTCATTATAGAATCTTGCACTCTGCTAGAGAGCGATGCCATTAACAACTGAAATTCATCAAAGAAAATCCCCTGCAGGTTTTTGCGCATGCTGATACAAACAGGGAAATTACAACGTACAGTATACATGTTGCCAGTGATGCAATGTGCAAAACTTGCTTGCCATTAAGCATGTTGGGGTCACTTGAATTGTAGATATGCTTGACATGCATGCACATGGGTCATTCTATAAATTTTGGGGTCCAATTTTCCTGTCCCGTTACATCTGACATCTTGTAAAATGTTGCAGTTTGTAAATTCAGGACACATTCTTTAAATGCCTTCTACTGGTATCTCAAAGAGTGATTACATAAAGTACATGTACAATTCATAAAATTATGTTTTGAAGGCATTTTTAATGATACTTGTAATGGCAAATAGCAGTATGTCAGGTGTAACGGAGACATGCAGAAAAATGTCACACGTTGGACCCAACATTTATAGAATGACACACATGAATAGTACTATACATTTGTATGGGGGTGGGTTTTCTAAAAATTCAAAAGCCAAGCAATGTGTGAAAAACAGGTTATTTTTCTTCAAAACAAATTTTGGAAAGTTTTTTTGAGAAATTTAATTTTTTCCAGTAATTTTTAATATGAATGTTGTCGCTGCTTCCAAAACAAAATAGAGCGAATTTCAAAAGGAGCTCAGACGTGCAAGTAGAGGAGTGCCCTCTAAAAAAAAATTATACAAATCAAATATTTGGATAAGTCTATCCTTGGAAATTCAACAGAAAATCTCTCCTCACCACATGTGATAAACCACCAGTAGAACGAATATGAAAGTAGAGTGTACTAAATAAAATAAAAAACCCTGAAGTGCCATAACGGCAATTTATAAAATTAATGATACCAGTATCTTTAATAAAAAGCCAATCCTCTTGAAATTAATCAAATGCAATTTGATGCAATAAAAAAAGCCAAGGGACTAACATCATGATAATAAAAGTGTGGTATTCCGTTTACATCAAAGTCAAGTCAAGGACATGTAGAACAGAGCTGCCAACCCTCCTGGATTTTGGGGAGGACATCTGGGAAAACAGGTTCATTCCGCGACTCCAAACACATCTAAAAATCCCCAAGGTTGTTTACAATCCAGGAGGCTTTTTATCCATGTCAGGACTCACAAAAATAGTAATTTTGGCAGCTCTGGGTATTAATAATGGGGCATCGGCCAGCTCAGCAGGGCATAGGACATTATTGGCCTTGGTGGCCTCAGTGGCCAAAATCAAGGCCTTTGAAAAGCCAGGTTTGTAAAAAAAATTAGCCACTTGTCTGCAAAGGCTACCGACAGTTTGAACTCTTTAGGCCTGTCCGCATTGGACTTTTTTGGGTCAAACTTACCGAGACGATGGGTACTTTCCCATTTTTAATCCAGTGCAGACAGCCTAGAAAGTTTTCCTCTCAGTAACTTTCCCCGAGTCCAGCGGTTAGTTTTTCTGGCCAACTGCTGCCCAGGAAAATTGACCAGGTAATTTTTCCCGAGATGATAAGTTCAAGGTGGACCCATCGAGTCGGTAAGGCGCTCTGGAAGCATACATGTACCGGTACATGTACCTCTGGGCTATGATCGTCATACTGCGAAGGGACACTGCGCATGCTCTCCCACGGTCTCGGTAAAATCTTCTCGTGTCGAAAAAGTCAAAATGCGGACAGCAGTAAAATTTAGCCATTGTTAATTTTACCATCGTCTTGGTAAAACCTCCCGAAAAACAAGTCCAATGTGGACACGGCTTAAATGGGCTATGTCACGGTTTGTGCATGCGCAGCAAGACTTGAAAAAGTTGGGCTAACTTTTTCAAGTTTTGTCGCCGGGTTTTGCATATCCTATTGAATCTTTGCAATCCCTTATAATTCTTTAGTAATTTTGGCAGTGGTGTACTTGTCACCGTCCAGGATGTCCTGATGCATTACTTTTTACTTGGAATCGCACTGCTTGCCGTATTTTTAAGCCGCCAAACATCGACATCACCGGGTGTGCGGCCGGGTGTGCGGCCGGGTGTGCGATGCCAAATCGAACAAATGCGCGCACACGATGTAGAATGTAGTTGAATTCTGCGTATTGTAAACACTCATGAACGAACACACTGCCCATGCGGCACGTGCTAAGTACACGATGTACACAACTACAGCACACGCACCAATGGCATTGTGTAACGAAATTGCACTACATTCATCTGAGCCCGCACGTACATGTATGTCAAAATATGAAAGGATTTGGCGCATGCGCAAACCGTGACATAGCCCCTTTAAGATTTAAAACCAACAAAGCCCTTTGTTTAGGGTCGTCATGTAATCCCTCTGCATGTCAGAAAATACTATCCATGCGGATAGTATATACCTATCACGGTAGGGCCACCTTCCTTTTTTCTTATAAATTCAAATGAACATAACCAAAGCGTGGCTTGCAGGAAAAATAGTTTGGTCCCGTATTGAAAATGTTCACTGTGTGCATCACAATGACCCAAGTAATGCGCCATCAAGAAAACGTGCAGCACGGACAGTAATTCTCTGAAAACAACAACAACGGTAGCGCTATCGCACAGACGCACTGATTGTGCCTGACACTCACTATGGGGGACAAGACAAAGACCGAGGGACCGTGATAAAGGTCAATTATAAATGTGACCGGGCAAAAGTGGTTTTTTGACAATATTCTTGGAAATGTGGACTGGGGGTGTGAAATTTCAGAATGGTAATAAGAAAAACATGACTGATAATTAATATGGTATCAAAATCTCAATGCCCATGGGGAAAAAAGGAAAAAAGTGGGGTGGGGGTGGGGGAGGGGGCGGGGTGCATGGTGGTGTAAAAAAATCATGTGGTGGTCTGGACCACCTCTTTCAAAGCATGCACATGTACCGTTATACATAACTTCAATACAAAATGCCACTACGCTGTACATGTACCTGTACGTGTATAGAATCTGTTTCTGCACCACCGCACAAATTGACCAGGCAGATGCACCAGCAATATACCCATATAATACTCCATATCTAATCTGTTTGTGTACACTGTGTGTCTAGTAAATTGCCTTGGTTTTTAGCTCTGATGCGTAAAGTCCCTAGCTGTGTGTTGTATGAAGTTACCCGCAAACAGCAATCAAGTCACGATGCCAATTTGTATACTCGGCACTCAACCTTAATATTTAGAGCATAGCAAACACAATATTATGCTGTGTACTGGTATTGATGTGGTTGACATGTATTTTCCAATTGGTAATTTGAATCGGATCCATTCTGTGTATATCAGTGTTTCCGCTATCGGATGTTTGGGTGTAGAGCTAACACTCTACGGACCAGATTTTACAGTTTACATGTACGTAGGTTATCTATCAGGTTATCTGCCAGAAACAATTATTGTTGCAAGCGCAGCCCAGAAACATTCATTGATTTTGAAATTTTTTCTTCAACCAGATGAAAGATTACATGTACTTGTGATACAAGTATTACTGTAAAAGCCAATATTTTCGCATTTCAACATTACTGACATTTTTGCGAGTTGCTATTATCGCGGATGGAAATTATGTCACCTTAACAGGAATCGCCACAATTGTTGCAAACAATATTTTTGTGGGTTGTTATTTTTGCGGGCTCTGTCTGGTGCGTGAAATGCGCGAAAATAAAACCACCGCGAATATTTCAGCTTTTACAGTAACCCCAACTTTCTAGGATACATGTACAGTATGTAAATTCTATTGATTTTGGAGGATTGAGGAGTGTTAAGCCGTGTCCGCATTGGACTTGTTTTTGGGAGGTTTTACCGAGACGATGGTAAAATTAAAAATGGCTAAATTTTACTAATGTCCGCATTTGGACTTTTTGACACAGTAAAATTTTACCGAGAGCATGCGCAGTGTCCCTTGGCAGTTTGACCTTCACGGCCCGGACGTACGTTTCCAGAGCGCTTTTACCGACTCGCCGTGTCCGCATTGGACTTTTCGTCATGGAAAAAGTTTGTGAAAGGAAAAAGTCCTGGGCTGATTTAATAATAACATGGGAAAAGTACCCATCGTCTTGGTAAGTTTTCCCCAAAAAAAGTCCAATGCGGACAGGCCTTTAGGGTTAAAGGCAGAACACATGATTGGCATGATTGGTAAACCGTTACAAATAGTTTGATCTCCCTGTGTGATGAAAGATACCGGTATGCATGATTAAAACCAACCCGAGTAAAAGTCAGCTCCGTACTTTGTCTAACTTTTGAGAAAAGCTTAAATACAGTTACATATGTACTTCGCCCCAAAACCATTTCGCCCTGAACCAATGGCCTGTGCACGAAGTGTTTTTAGGGCAAAGTGGCATTCGGGCAAAGTGGTTTTTGGGCAAAGTGGTTTTTGGGCAAAGTGGTGCAGAGCGAAGTCATTTTGGGGCAAAGTGAATTTTTGTCTCATGAGACGAAAATTAATTGTCTTACTCATTTCTCAAAGACTATACATGTAGCACTTCAGACAAAACCATTTTAGGGGAAGTTTACTACCGTCATCATGTTTATATTGGGTAAGTTATGTGTAAATCTGTTAACATTTCTGATTTTAGAAATTCCCAATAGTGAGCAGGGGCGTTAAACCAAAAAACTTACATGTAACTGAACATTCTGTCAATAAGCCAGTTGCGTGATAGATTTGCATAAATCCTAGAGTCCTGCCTCTGCGCTATGGCGCTCGCATAATAAGAGAGTACTGCACCAGACTACCAGGCCGTTGGCAACGGTTGCCAAGTGGCAAGGGGGTGCACGCTAGAACATGTTAGCCGGCGCGAAAGTCTGTACGGTACCTGGAATACCTCGCACAGTACTCTATGCATTTTGAAGCTGGACCATCCGAAATTACATGTTGAAATTGCATGTTAAAACATGTACTCGCCATGAAGTTTCGTCAAAATAACGAGTTAGAACGTCTTGTTTGACTCGAAATGAACGTTAACTTTGAAAGCTGGATTGTTCCCAATCTGTGCATGATCAATTCAAGAAAAGAGTAACGATTTCGGGTTATGAGACCGGTTCAAAGTTGCCGATTGAACGTCGAACCCGAACGAAGGGAGACGTATACACTTTACAGCAAACTTGACTTGAAATAGGGGAAATAAGATGACATGCAGCTAGTAAATCTTGCCACAATATGATAAAAAATTAATATCGCCGTTGATTGTTTAATATCCATTCGACGGAACTTCGTCAGAAATTGGCGAGTTTTGCTGTTTCAGATCGCCGTTCAACGCGACAGCGAGCGACTCTCGTTTTGCGTACATGACCGGCATATTCCGAAGCCCAAGTAAAATCGCGAGAAATACATCAACGTACGCGACTTAATTAAGTGGAGATATAAATACCGTACACCCTCGCCACTAATTCTTTCTAATATTACATGATATTATGCCCCCATAAAGTTTAAATTTGGTTAGGAAACGTGATTTGGTTTAATATATATATAGGAAACATGAATTTTGCGTGTGTGGACCGGGAAAAATGGAAATGCGAAAATTATGCGATGCCTACTAAATATACCAAAATAAAAAGGTCGATCGTATCCCGGTTCGTGTTTGCTAGACAGATTTGTGAAACTGAGGACTGTTAGGAGATATAATTGTTTGTCTTTGTTTAAAATTTTATTCTAATCGAAGTGTGTTACGGGTGCTGTTTGTCGCCCACAAATTAGAGCCTGCCCTTTTTACCCATCTCAATTTTTAGTGGTGAATTCCGTATTCCGCACGGATATAGACAAACTCAACAACGTATAACACAACAACCGCTCGGTCAAGTTTTTGCAGCCAAAGTATTTCTAAAATCTGTTGTAACTTGTATGTAGCTAGATAATCATTTTAATTCATAATTGAATTACTTTTGATTTTACCCAAGTTGCTGCGAGACGTCGATCATTTGCGGAAACAAACAGGCATGACCTTTTCTTTTCAAAAAATTCGGAAGGTGTATTTGAAATCGTATGCCGGTCTTGTACGCAAAACGAGAGTCGCTCGCTGTTATGTTGAACGCGCGTTTTGGAACAGTAAAACTCGCCAATTTCTGACGATGTTCCGTCAAATGGATAAACAATCAACGGCGCTATTAATTTTATCATATTGGCAAGATTTACAATCTGCATGTCATCTTATTTCCCCTATTTCAAGTCAAGTTTGGTGTCTAGTGTATACGTCTCCCTTCGTTCGGGTTCGTGACGTTAAATCGGCAGCTTCAAACCAGTCTTATAACCCGAAATCGTTACTCTTTTTTCTTAAATTTATCATGCACAGATTGGGAATGATCCAGCTTTCAAAGTTAACGTCTATTTCGAGTCAAACAAGACGTTCTAACTCGTTATTTTGACGAAATTTCATGGCGAGTACATGTTTTAACATGCAATTTCAACATGTAATTTCGGATGGTCCAGCTTCAAAATGCATAGAGTACTGTGCGAGGTATTCCAGGTACCGTACAGACTTTCGCGCCGGCTAACATGTTCTAGCGTGCACCCCCTTGCCACCCGTTGCCAACGGCCTGGTAGTCTGGTGCAGTACTCTCTTATTATGCGAGCGCCATAGCGCAGAGGCAGGACTCTAGGATTTATGCAAATCTATCACGCAACTGGCTTATTCGAACCTTATGGGAAGGAGTCAAAAGTTTGAATTTGGCAGAGGTGTTAAAAATGGCTTGAATGTGACTCACAGAGGGAATTGCAGTGTTGAAGTACTCGAGTCCGCCTCAAGTCACAATTGTCGTGACTCGGACTCGACTCGAGTCACATTGGAAAATGACTCGGACTCGACCATGATGACTCGGACTCGAACATGGTAACTTGTGACTCACGAGTCACATATTTCAAAAAAAGAAAAAAATATATATTTGCCCGCTTAATGCAGGATTCTTGGGAAAGAAACGGTCCGATGCGTGAATATGTACAATGGCCCACCGGGCTGGCAAGGAGCGCATGAGTATGTCATCATTTCATGAACGAAAAATAGCACATTCAGTTTCATTAATTTGGCGAACAAGTAACTCGTGACTCGGACTCGGGGCTAATGACTCGTGACTCGAGACTCGGACTCAAGGCTAGTGACTCGACTACAACACTGGGGAATTGATAGGATTTTTGAATATCCTAGCCCCTGTCATGGCCGCCAGTGCAAAGGGTCTACATGTATACTCATTTAAAATATCTTGCATACACATGATATGCAAGAAACAAATTGATTTGATACAATGACACTATTTTAATCTCTGATTCGCCCACGGTATTTCAAGTCACTTGTGGGTAGGGTTGAACCCTGCAAAGGACCTGAAACATACAATGTCACAGTTTGTTTACATACATACATGTACATGTACATGTACATATACTACATGTAGCCTATGTCCAAGGCGGTCTGTGCTTTCTCCGGGGCAACAGTTTCAACCCACGAGCAGGGTTGAGTTCAACCCGGGTTGAAACCAATCTCGGGGTTGACCGGGATTGAAAATTTTCAAGTGTGAAACGTTGCTTTTTTCCAACCCCGCATCAACCCCGAGATTTTTCTAATGTTAAAGGGCCTTAAGACTTTAATCCCACAAGGAGCCCAAAACCTCGCCTCCGGCTCATCTTTTGAGACACGATGAGACGGCGAAGAATGATTGATGATAGATGTGGCTTCTCTTTAGGAACAGCTGGTCTTATTGATCAAACAGTACGAGGGGAAATGAAGAAGGTGCGATCTTAGATAGTGTGATTAACGGCACTGTGGATTCTGGCCTAGTGGGTTATGAGTGTTATTATGCTGTCTCTGAATTATTTCGGTGCAGTTACATGTAGAACTTAATGTAGGCATTAGTCAATGGCACAGTAGTCGGCAAAATCAGTTCCCATACACTTGGGTTTTATTTCTGGCTGTACAAATCAGTTCTGAAGCCGTGTCCCAATAGACCTTTATCACGGTGCGGCCATCTTCCCTTTTCCCCTATTAAAATGAACGTAACCAAAGCGAGGCTTGCCGAAATAAAATAGTTTGGCCCCGTGTTGAAAATGTTCATTGTGTGCATCACAATGACATGCGCCCGATGCGATCAAGAAAACGCACAGTAATTCTCTCAAAACAACAACGGAAGACTGCACGCGCTATCGCGCAGACACGCACACGCACTGATCACGCCCGACACGTACACGTACTATGCAGTGGGGAACAAGACAAAGATGGACGCACCGTGATAAAGGTCTATTGGACTTGTTTTTCGGCAGGTTTTACCGAGACGATAGTACAATGTAAAATGAAAAATTGCTAAATTTTACTGCTGTCCGCATTTGGACTTTTTTGACACAGGAACATTTACCGAGACCGTGGGAGAGCATGCGCAGTGTCCTTTTGCAGTATGACCTTTACGGCCGGGATGTACACTTCCAGAGGAAGTACCTTGGGCTTGAACCATTTAATGTCATGATTGTCAACTTTCCCCTATCATGCAATCATTTGTTTGGGTGGAAAACATGATTTTCAAAAACCAAGATGCTAAATTTACAAAACCAAAACATATTGACATTTGTACATGTATAATAAATAAATAATAAATTACAAGTTTTGGTTGTGCATACTGTACATGTTATTATTATATAAAATGAAGCTTTTGCGGATACCGTGTGTTTCTGATACTGTGCAGCACAGAGCCCCAATCTGATGCGCGTGCACGCTAGGCGCACCCAAGCACACGCGTACGCGTGCGTCGTGTGAATGGTTTGTGCGTGTGTGCTACGCGCGCAAGAGTACAGTAACAAAAAACACTGTACAATAATAACAAAAGCACATGAAGTTGTAAAAGTAGTTTTCAACATCAAACAGACATACCGGTAAATCTGTCGGAAATCTTTATAAAGAAAGCTTCATTTTCTATAACAATAATATTATTGGATGTCTTTTCGAGTAATATAAGAATGTACCGCACTCCTTATGAAAATACTGAACTTGCCTTCGGCTATTTCAGTATTTTCATGACTATATTCTCATATCACCCTCAAAGCCATCCAATATAATTTATTATTATATAAAATGAAGCTTTTGCAGATACCGTGCGTTTCTGTTACTGTGCAGCACAGAGCCCAGATTCGATGTGCGTGCACGTTGGGCGCACCACGAACACACACGTACGTCATGGACCGAGGGAATGGATTGCGTGCGTGTGCAACGCGCGCCAGAGTACAGTAACAAAAAATACTGTACAAAAGTAACAAAAGCGCATGCATTTGTAAACTGAGGTTTTCAACACCAAACAGACAAAATCTCTCGGAAATCTTTCAAAACAAAGCTTCATTTTCTATAACAATAATAATAATATTAGATGTCTTTTCGAGTGATATGAGAATATACCGCACTCCTTATGAAAATACTGAACTCGCCTTCGGCTATTTCTGTATTTTCATGACTCGTGCGGTATATCTATATATCACCCTCAAGGCCATCCAATATAATTAAGTATCCGGTGCAGATTTATATCACAATTTGATGGTAGACTTTTTATCACAATGTCAAGAAACTGAATACAATTGGGAGCTGAAGTATGACAGAAATTGCCGTGGTCTAAATGGGGTCGTTCAGACAAGGGGCTATCTCTAGAGCTACCGGTAGCTCCTAAGCTAGCTAGCTCCACCCCTAGCTCCCGTCGTCTGAACGCTACTTAGCTCCACCTCTGGAGCTAGCTCCGGAGCTAACTCCCCCAGATTTAGCCCCGAAAATTTGTGGGGCTAGCCCCGCTTTCAGCTCAGCGGGATTTATTTTTACGACTTACACTGTTATTTGACAACTGAACGCAACTGACCTAGCCCCGCGATGACATATCCGGTATTTTGTTTATTGTGTGACCTTGCTTGTGCAGCCACATCGTTCACATGTTCACGCGCGAAATTCTTTTCAACCACGTTTCTGCCTGTTCCTCCTGTCTTGTTCGTGTTTGTCTAACTTTCCAGAACGACATTTTCCCACCAATCTCTGCTTTTTGGAAGGCAGTGGATCGTGTGATTGATTCTCGATCCCTTGGCGATAACGGCGAGGGCATGAATAAAACACGCCACGTACTTTCGACGTCTGATTACGTATCTCCAAAAACGTTGGCGGGCAGCTGATTCGGTGAGGCATTGACGTCGCAACACCTGGATTCTACGATTGATAAAATCCAATTCATCCTCCTTGTCGTTGCGCCGAAAAAATATCGAAAGTATTTGGAGTAGAGACAACGATATGAACGAGAAACTGCTTCCAAGAGCCATGTTTAAGTTAACTTGTACAACGCACGTGTGTGCGTGTACATGCACGAGTATGACCGATCACAAGCTCTGTACATGTGCTGTGTGTAGAAAGCGCGCTGCATGCAGGGCGGAAGTTGTTTCACCTTTTCCCTTGAAAGATAATGACGTCATCCATTTGGCTAACTCTGGCTCCGGAGTTATCACCACCGTGTGACCGGGAGGGCATTTTGGGCTAACTCACTTTAGCTCCAGCGAACCCCCGCTGAGTCCGCTAATTGGATTGGGGCTAAAAAAAGTAGCCCTCTGTCTGAACATACCCAATGGGTCTAAATGTTGAGCTGCTATAGCTATAAAAAGCATCCATTAGAAAACCACAGGGACGCAGTTCAGTGATTTTTGGTTTATAACCATTGTCTAGGTAAATGGGTCATTCCCAAAATTAGGGGTCCAAAAGTGTGACATGCTTTTTAAGATTTCCAAGTGTTTTTAGTGATTGAAAGTGGTTTCTCAGTAGAAAATAATTATTTTTATTTCAACAAATACCACTTAAATTTAATGTTTGTGTGTAAATATGGCACCAAGGTTATTGCAAACTCATTCTACAGCCAATTTTTATTGGCGTAGGTAACCCGGGACACCAAACTCCTATTCAATACCATGGAACAAATTATAAGCCCTTATGGTCTTTTGTTTTGAATATTTTTCAGAAATCAGAGAACAAAATATTCAAGAAAATGATGCTGCCCCCTATAATCACAGGCCACAGTCCATTACTGAGAATTTGTGATCACGAGTGGTGATTTTTGAAGCAGAGAGTGTCGTACGTAACTGGGACACCAACAATTTTGGACCCCTAATTTTGGGAATTACCCAAATGCAATGTATTCACTTTGGCAGTTTTAATATAAACAGGCTTTGTAACAATGGGATGGTCCATTCCCCACTACAGCTTATACATCAGCTATGTTGGAGAAAAAGAAGTCAGCTGAAAGGCAAATCTGGGGGATGAGGAAATTAGGAAATTAATTGCCATTTGGGAGGACGACGAAATACAAAAGCAACCAAAACAGGACAGAATGACAAGAAATTCTGTTTGATGGGCGTTCGCCCCAGGGACTGACTTGCTCAAGTGGGAAATGAGGGTGCCGATCCCTGGAGCAAGCTCGCCCCGGGGCGAAACATCTGTGGTTGGAGAAAGACAAGTGTGAAAAGACGCCGGGGCGGTGCACGCCGTGTGATCAATTTAATTGACAAATCCGGTGCCAGTAAACAGCCCACACATGCGCTGTGGTCACAAATAGCGGTGACTTTTGCAGTTAGTTAAGATGGGTTGAAGGTGTAGTGTAAACATGGCAAATGTTCAGTTTTGCGGTCGCAATAAAAATGCTGGGTCTGCACATGTATCCACCTTTGCCGTTTTTAGTGTAAATGGAGCGAGCATGTGGTCAAACCATGGAGACCTCCATGGTCAAACATAGCCACCCTAAAAATTGGGCACAAATAAAGCGTGGCCACTTCAAAAAAAATTTGGACAAACAAAACACATTAAAAAAAAAAATGGTGATACAACGTAAGGCCTTTTCACATTATCACCAACATGACTGAGAACCACCATAAATAAAACATTTTTATGTTCTACTGGTAGAGTTCATTTAAATGTATAGATACCAGCAAGTTTATTTATAAGCAAAGTGTACGTTCCAGCACTCATTCATACTACTGTATATTGCGAAAATTTATTGCAAAAATAATTACTGATGACGCCACTGCTACTTTTTAATTCACTTGATTTACATGTCCCGGGGCAAGTGCCTATCAAGTAGAATTTCTTGTCATTCTGTCCAAATAATAATTGCGGACGTTGAAGAAACCAACTATTGTGTTCGAGTTGCTTCCTCGAGCCAGCGCTGACCTGGGGAGGATCATGCAAGGTGTGATGAGTCGGGGAAAACAAGGAAACAAGGTTAAACACGTGTCGACCCATATCGAACGGCACCTTTATTTTTCAAACACATGATAATACAGCGCTGAGCGACTGGTAAAGCGTATAGCCCAACATTTGGCCTCTTTTGTTAATTTTTAACATTTCTACTTTATAATTACGTGACATTTTGATAATTTTTTTTCACAACGACCATCGAAAAAATATTGTTAATGATGCTAGATCATCACTACATTACGTAAACAGTAAGCCGGTGTGTTCCTTTAAACCTACTACACGGTGGGAACGGCCCCAAGGATGCTAAAATCTGTATTCGGGTAGCGTTTAAACAACAAGCGACCTTGACAATTGGGGGATTCAACCCTACCCAAAAGGTGACTTGAAAAAGAAATATCAGACCCGGATCTGATCCGCCTTTTTCAATTCACCTTTTGCGTTTACACTTGCCTTTTTTGAAATTGCGGAGTTTGATTTGGCAAAGGCGAATCGTGCGTAAACGGGCCTTTAATTCACTTGATTTACACGTAAAAAGTAAACTGGACATCAAGGCTATTTAGTCTAGCATTTTGTATCAGGTTTGCGAGATATTTTCCTAATTTTGATTCCTACATGTAACTTGATTTACATGTAATTCCAAAAATGTTGGAATCGCCCAAGCATACATGTACATCCTTGATTCTAACATGTTCAGAAATGTACGTGTCCACGCAGGCAGTTGAGTGAATACACGTTTACTGCACATGTGTACAAGAGCGACCGACATCAGATGGTTAGCCGACAGTTGGAATTCTTAACGTACACACGTAGCTACATGCCATGCATGCTGTTATAATGACCATGGAAAGTTAAATACACATGACATCAAAACACGCAAGCATGCACGAAAGATGTATGGGAAAAATATGTTGACTATCATTGGTTTATGAAGATAATGTGCATGTGTATAACGTACCGTTAGGCCTGTGCATTTTCAAATAATTTACTAATTGAAAATTCGGTTTCATTTTCGATCAAATATTCGATATGTGGATTTTTTTTCAAAGATTTTTACAAAAAAGTTTGCCGTGAAATTAATTGATTTTGGCACATCTTAACTCATAGCTCATAGGAATACAGCAGCCTTTTTATTGCCAAATTTGCCGCTTCAAAAAATAATCTGTGCTTAAATTATACCGGTAGACTTCATGTTGTAACTTGCATAGCAGTCTCTCTCCCGAAAAGGGTTTTGCAGAAATATATTTTTGGTTGCTTTATTATTTTTTTTGTTCAAATTGAGAGAAACTTAGTGGTAAATCGATTAATCAAGGGAGAAAGAAATATTTGAATTTGCTACATAAATGATAAAACATGTAGAATGAACCATAAATTACATTGATTTGCCAATCAAAATGCTCTATTTGAATAATAAACGTGAAAATGGATTAGCCTGTTAAAAACGCTGTTCTTTGATATGTCACAAGCCAAAAACAACAGAGTTGACCCATCAAATATCCTAGCTTTACAGTAGCAGGCCAATCAGAGTGTTCAAATCTCCATTTTGACCCAGGAAATGTGTTTCTCGACCCCCAAAACCCCTATTTTGGTGTATAATGTGTATATATTTGATGAAAATCTATTTTTGCCGTTTTTGTCACCTTCTGACGCACTGTGCGACATGGGCCAAATTTACATTCAACCAGGCTCAGTGTGAATCCACCCTAAGCCTGGTATTGGATCATACATGTACATGTATATATCCAGAAATCTGCAATATTATAATTAGGTGAATTTAATTGTGGGAATCGTGGAACATTTATTCAGGTGTTCATTATTTGCACTGGGATATTGTGTACTTTGTACTGCAGTTTCTCTCCTACATTCAGGGCTAATTGTTTTTTACTGCACATTTTGAAAGATGTTGGAAATGTGAGACATGTGCACTGATGTTGCAAAACTGATTTCACAAACTTGTGCAAGTTTAAACTAATACATGATTTGCAGTTACCCAAAATCTAAACTTCACGAGTTGACAAGAAAAACCAGAAAAAAGGCCTGTCCGCATTGGACTTTTTCTGGGAAAACTTACCGAGACGATGGGAACTTTTCTCATTTTTAATCCAGTGTGGACAGCCTAAGAAGTTTGACCACCAGGTAATTTTTCCAATGCGGACACATCGAGTCAGTAAAAGCGCTCTGGAAGTGTACGTCCGGGCCGTGAAAATCTTACTGCGAAGGGACACTGTGCATGCTTTCTTATGGTCTCGGTAAAACATTTCCCGTGTCGAAAAAGTCCAAATGCGGACAGCAGTAAAATTTAGCCATGAGCCATGTTACCATCGTCTTAGTAAAACCTCCCCAAAAAACAAGTCCAATGCATACACGGCTTTTAAAAAAAAATTGTCTGCAGACAATTGTTATGATTCATTCAACACGAAAATCATGCATGTACTGGTATTTTTCAGGTTTTCTGAAGTATTACTGCATGTACATGTCATGTATGTGGCAGAATTTTATCAACATTACTCTTTAGTTGAATGTAATGTTGTTGAATGTAAAGTTGTTTCCAATTATGTATTATGTCTTTAAGCCTAAAACCTCTTCACTGAAATGCCAAACGATGGGGTTTTCCAACCACCTCTAAAACCGAGTATTTCTTCCTGTTCTCTTGCCCTTCGCGGACATGCTGAAGAACCTCTCCCCTACATGTGGCTTCTGGGCAACAACTTAAGTCGGTCAATTTCAGCAACCTGATTCCTTAAGGGGATCGTACGAAGCAAGCCAAAGACAGTTGCCACTGCAGGGGCAATGCAGCACACCCCTAATTGATTTGGGTCACTGTGAATCGGGCCAATCATCTCACACACTCAGTTCATCAGTATCTCCATGGATGAAGCAATGAGAAGTTCCGAGATGATGAAATGTGAGGCTATTCAACCTCATCGGTACATGTGGCTTTTCTTGTACACGAGCTGATCCATAGGCCTACAGTGTAGACACGAAGTGATTTGGGGCAAAATGGCACTCGGGCGAAGTGGTTTGGGGGCGAAATGGTTTTGCTGGGGTGAATTGAATTTTCGTCTCTTAAGACGAAAACTAATTGTTTTACTCATTTCTCAAAGACTATAGCACTTCAGACAAAACCATTTCAGGGGAACTTTTCTACGGTCATCATGTTTATATTGTGCAAGTTACGGTAGGCGTAAATCTGTTAACATTTCCGATTTTCGAGATACCAATCATGTATACTGCCTTTAAATATATTTGTACATTGTACATATACCAAATGTACATTCTTGTTATTGTACAGACCATGTACATGTATGTAAAGCTAGTTAATGTTCAATATATACTGACTTTTTAAATAATTTGTTTACCCTGTAGGCATATATCATTTTGCAAGTTAATATTTTGACAATGACATTTTACCAAGGCATATATGCATATTGTACGTGTAGCTATGATTTACATTTGGTATTTTAAACCAATGAAACATGACGTATTATATTAGTAAATGGGTGGGGTACCCATCTGGTTGGTAGATAATTTTTGTAAACTTTCATTTCTAACCAGAATTTTCTTTCACGTTATAATCATAGGACAAAAAATAAACATGTTATTGTGAAAAACACGTACTGCATGACGTACAATGGCATCTGCATTGCCAATTTAATTGATTGATTTATTTCTTTTTAACTTGCAACCTGTGGACGTGTACAGTCTATGCCCAACTTAACTGTGTGCTCAACATACTGGGTATGCTTGCAAACAGTATTTCGGTGCATGCATGGCTGCATATACATGTATGTGTGGTACATGGTATTAGGAAAAACACTATTGTTATTTGTGTAATGTACATGTACAGTACATGTACAATGTAGCACAGGGGTTTAAGTACAATGAACCAACACAAAATGTTTTTGACACAAAACATGGTTATTTGGCAAATAAAATCTGGTCATGTCCACTGCTTGGCTTGTCAGCAATATGCGCACTCACCAAATTCGTGCCACGAAATACACAGAGATGTGTACGTTAATGGTGTCAGCTAGTACCGGTACATTTTCGATTGGTGGTCCTACATGTATACCGGTACATTTGTCAAATACCGGTAGATTATTGCCAAACTGTATTGTTATACCCCGTCTTGGAATACTGCAGTTTCATTGGTCCAGAACGGTCACATGTCCATGTGATAAAAACTCATATCACCCTGCCGTATGCAAATTTAACTTCATATCACCCGGCCGTACTGTGCGTGTTCTTGCCCCTGTCCATAGCACGCGTAACGCGCCGTATGAGGCTCCATTAGTAAAAGAAACCGCGTGTTACGCCCGCTAGAGGCGCACAACGCGCACGCACATCGCATTATTCCACACGCTGTGCGCGTGCTACTTTCGCAATGTTACACACGCACAGGTAGTAGTCCGAAAACTAGCGAAAGTGCAGAGACGAATTGTTTTTACAATTTCAACATTCCAAATAATAGAAACGATATTATTATGCTGTACGGAGACCATGAGACGGGATATAACAAAACAATTGTTGACTGGTGTGGTGTGGGATATGGGTTTTAACACCCTCGGGAGCTCATAGCACCCTCGGCGTTGCCTCGGGTGTGTTAAAACTCCATATCCCACACCACACCAGTCAACAATTTATATTGTACCCTATCCGACAAAAAACTGTTTTACTTATTGGAATTTGCTATCGACTGTATAATAGAGCTTAGGTACAGTGTAGTTGTAAAAAATTGCAGTTTTCTCAAAATGCCAAAAATGGACAGCATTTTGCGATGAAACTCTTCATATTTTTAATCAATTTTACATAAAAAATAAAATGTAAATCACTGTCTGCAGTGCACTTAACTGGATAACATTAAATATTTTATTTTAAAAATATTTTTTCTAAGCATAGAGCACACGCACAGTTGAATCTATTTTTGGCATTATCTGTAAACAAACATAGTGCATAAACAAACACTTCTTCAGACTGATTGAACAAGTCCTGCAATACAAAACTGTGTCAATTTATAAACTGATTGGGTATTTTGGTGAATGTGTTACCATGGAGGATGGAAACAAGAGGAGTTAGAACGAGGCACAGATCAAACATTTCGTCAGTGTTACCGCGCTCATAAAACCAGCAGAACAAAACCGCAAAATTCGCACCTCCCGGGCCGAGCTCCAACTCCCATAACAAGCTTATGATGTCACCGATCTAGCCTGGCATGGCTGCGCGCATGCGTGAGAAACCAAAACGGTACGTTTGGTAACGCATCTCTCGATCGGATCGATCTGGTTCGAACCAGTTTTTTCTTACAGTACCATGCTCAAATTGGCTGAAATGTCGGATACGGCAAGCAGAAGAATTCAATCGACGATCGGGCAAAGTTTTGACGAACTTTATCCGACTTTACTACGAAATACGGCCCTGCAAAGGTGGTTGTTTTTAGAGCTGCTGTTTTCAAGGGTTTCTGCTGCATACAAGAAAATAACGCCAATTTCTAGGGTTTTTAGTGTATAAATCAACACAGACTGTGGCGTTTTTGTTGAGAAAAACACCTTAATTTATAATTTTGTTTAATCTCGAAGTTTTCTTTTAGTTTGCTATCTTATCTAGCATGCATGCTGATGTACATGTATAGTCCAGCCTGTAATTGTAGAAAATTCCCAAATACCGGCAATAAAATTTGTTAGCACTTTTTTCTTCCCGTTAAGAATTTAGAAAAAGTCGCCTTTCTTACTATTAAAATCCTAATATTTTCATCAAACCTTTACATCAATTTTACATAATTTACAGGTCATAAGATAAACCAATAAAGATAAACCATTGGTCAGATGGATTTCCTTCCTCCATGGTGTTACTAATGAATGGACCCAGATAAGCTAAGTCAACTGGTAAATTCCTGGCAGCAGTGAGCTGTCAGAAAATTTTGCAAAGGTTTTGCAAATATTTGAATCTACTGGGTGTCAAAAGATAAAATTTATTGCAAGTTTATTAGCTCAAATTTGTATTGCACATACTGTAGACTGTCGCAATGTAATTCAAATTCCAGTTTATATTAATCCATTAAGAGAAATTAACACAGTGTTTACACTAGTCCCGAGTTTGGGATCAAGATTGATCCCCTGATAAAAATGCGTCAGTGTTAACCGCAATGATCCCGAGTGCCGCATTTACATTCTGTAGTTGATCTCGAGCGCGGTGCTAGAAGTTGCAGTCAAAGGTCATGCTCTGTGTGTGCATGTACTGATCAATGTGTGCATGGGTTGTGCATGTACAGTGTACAACATGTACAAGGCCACTTGAATTTCACGGGCTTTTCCCCCGCTACGGCTGTGGAGCGATGTGGCAGGTTGTGGTAAAGATTAATTGCTTATCTAACTGCAAACTGATCCCGAGCTCGGGATCGAACCCTCTCTAACGCGAGACCAAAATCTCGGGGTCTGATCCGGGGCCAATTTGGTTCCGAGAGCATTTACACTCAGTTTGTGATCCCGTGCTGATCCCGAGCTCGGTGTTCGACCGTTTACCAACAATAAATCAAATTATGAACACAAACAATAATATCAATTTTATTTCTAAATAAACCAACTTCATTTTTTCCCTGAAAATTAAATAGAATTCCTCAGCAACCATTATGAATTGGGTCATTTTATGACTGTACTGAATTGGTGACTGCACACACAAATTAACTGGAACATGAATGACCGTTAGACATTATTGCTTTGTTCATTAACATTGACAAAAATCAATAGGATTACGCATCAGCATTATTAATTTACAGGGATGAATTGATGGCACACTAAAAAAAGGAACTGCATACAACCGTGAAACAAGGCGAGAATTTATTAGGTGAGTCTTTCCAGTCTGTGGCTCGCGTCATGCACTCTGTGGCGCGCGTCATACTGCGAGTGTGCACGACCCACTCGATGCATTAAAAAATGCATCGCGTTGGAACAGCACAAACGCAGTACACAGTGGCAATTTCAGACTGCCCAGATGAGAAACAATATTAGCAAATTGTTTGCAAACGATCTAAATAATTTCATCTTCATGGATTATTTTCTGTTAAAATTTTAGTGAGAAATATTTTCAAGCGTGGTCACCACTGACAGAAAACGTTTACGTATTTTCAAGGAAATTGTTAGATGTTTTTCACTTCAAAATTCAGTTCCCTTTCAAATAGTAACACATTTTGGTGATTTTAGAGTCATAAGGAGAATAAGTGTAAATGAAATTCTTAATCAACGAAAAAGCACATGTACATGTACTGTCATCTCCCAATTTCAATTCAATTTTGTAAAAGTTACATACATGTACCCAACAAGGCCACAAACCCTAGACAACTGCGTTTAGTACCAGGGTAAAAGTGGGGTTATTCGACCGGATCAGCTTCATTTGAGTAAAAACGTTGCGTCTGAGGAGGAGCAAGGCAAAATGTTTCGACAATCGCATGCCGAGGTAATTGCCTTTCATTTTGCATCAAGCCCCAAACTGATCGATGAGGTGCAGCTTGTCCACCAAGATGAGGTCTTTTTAAAAATATTTTTTTAGAATTATGATTTAAATATAGTACTGTAATGCATGCCAGTATTTATTTTATTTACACGTATTATAATTTTCAATTGTATTTTGAGTACAATTTGAGTACAAGTTTCAATTACATTTTTTATTATTAAATATATTTATCATAAATGTATTATCCAATTACAGTAGTTTGATAGAAACTTGTTTCTTTTAGCATTTAGGTAATCCTGCGTGAGCTATTTGGTAATTGTTTTTTGTTATATTTCCTGCTCAGTGTTTATTTGCATAATGTATTATATGCGTGTAATTTATTTGTCTGTGATTCGACCGATGCAATTTTATTGCAGAAAGTTGGAAATTGCAGAGTTGTGCCAAGTGCCAGAATTTAAGATAGCCTACATATTGTACAACATGCAGATTCACATCGTAAAAACTTTATTTTAATATTAAAGACAGGGTAGAACTGAGATACCGGTACATGTAGCTACAACACTGTCCTTGATACAACAACAAAAAATTATCCCCTGGAGCAGATTTTCCGTCTTTTCAGGCATTATCCGGTTTTGGTCTCAATAGAAACACGCCTTTAGTGGTCAAGACGGCAGCATGCAAAATGACAAAAGTTTAATTAAAAATCACCATTCCATCCAGTACACATCCAAACTGATGCCACAAAGTAGCGTGTATTTCTTAATAATAGATCCATACGACAACGTTAAATCACGACGCTTCTTTATTTCATGTTCATGATGTTTGGGGTACTACCCTGTAGTGCCCTTGAGCAAGGCACTTATAATCACACTTGCTTCATCCTTCGGAAGGGATGTATAAAAAAGTTGTTGGTCCAGTGTGTTAGGTTTCGGTAAAGCACTTTAAAGATCCCAGCGCATTCTTTCGTAAAAGGGCAAGGGGATTCCTAGGTGTCTCTGGTCGTTTCTAATAAACCTTATCGACGTTCTCAAGGCATCATGGGATTGGATGACAGATGAAGCAGTGAATTTTCACACAAACCTATGGGGCTCTGGGGACATGACAACATTCATCGATTTCATTCTCATTTCTGTGAAGCGATTAACATGTGATCTTCTCACACGCTTTTGATCGAGGAAAGATGCAATTTTTGACAAATATAACTTATATTTTAATTGAGCTTAGATGAAATAAACCAAGAAAACTCGACTTTTTGAACGACGTCAGTTGGTACCGTTATAGAAGGGATGTCACGATTGGTTGAGCCAGGGTTGAGCTACCACGTTAGAGCCAATCAGGTGCGTTCTTTTGTAAAGTACAAACTGGTGCTGTGCATTATTTTAAATATTCTCATTTTATTTCATTTTACTAGGCCCTACAGTTAGAATAAAAATGATATTTGTCAAAAATTGCAATTTTCCTTGATGAAGAACGTGTGGGAAGATCATGCATGTCAATCGCTTCACAGAAACGAGAATAAAATCGATGAACATTGTCATGTCCCCAGAGCCCCATAGGTTTGTGTGAAAATTGCCAGCTTCACTTGTCATCCAATCCCATGATGCTTTGTTGAGAACGTTGATAATGTTTATTCATCATGAGTTTCCTCACGCTTGCGAGCGACAGGAATCCTTTTCAGGAATCCTTGGTTTCAGTACCAGAAAGAATAATACCCTACAGTTAGTTAATATTGTCCGAGTAGATACCACGCCCAACTGCCGGAGAAATAGCCAGCTAGGCCTAGCCCAAGGCCGACATTACAATGTTTAACCTAAAAAAAAAGTAACAACCACCAAATGACATGAATGAGCACCGTTGAGTGATGAATGCGGTATTAAAAATGACAAGGGAGACAACTCACCAAGCTAAATTCATGATGAAAAGTATGCAACCGGGCAACACCAAATCATCGCTGCCCAGCGACCACCGTCTGCGAAGGGCCACTAATCCAGGCATCTTACTAATTCCTTGGGATCTCCGCAGATGACAGAAAAGTCACATTATTTCAAAATACAAATCCCCTCATCCCTGAACGAAATTTCGACCAAAGCTTGTGTACTTTGTGCAGACGGTTTTTGCATGCCGCACGAACACTTTCGCTGCAAGTTGTTATTAGACGGCAGAGGGCGCTATTGCAATTTTGCGGACTGACCGTACCACGTGCAGTCGACGATACTTCTTCAAAAGCGCGAACTTTATAAAACATTGGAGACAATGTGACTGCCCCCTGTCATGGCGGCCCGTGCAATGGGTCTATTTATTGGCCTAAACCAGGCCTATATATTTAAAGGCCCAGTGGATCATTTGCAATGACCCCAAAAAGTAATCGACGAGTTTACAGGGGAAAAGTTGTGAAAGTAAAGATTGAATTAATAGCAACTAGGCCTATCCATTGAAAGGTTTTCGCTCAAAATGATATCAATTTTACCAGAAAATAACCCGTAAAGATGAAATTATTTAGATCGTTTGCAAACGATTTACTTATTTTTGGTTTGCATCTACGCGGTCCAAAATGCATGGGCGCTGTGTACTCCGTGTGCGTGTTCCAACGCGATGCATTTTTATGGATCGCGCGCACACGCAGTTTGTGCGCCACAGAGTGCATGACGCAAGCCACATACATTTATTTATTTATTTATTCCATTTATTTACCCAGGGTGTGCCCAAACAGTTTACAAAAACTGGTTTCCATTGGGGCCCTGCAAACACACATAAAACAAATATACTAAATTGAACTACTTCACAATCACAAACAAACTGGAATAAGATACTTTTTGTACAACAACTACAACATAATACAAAAACTAATCACAAGTATTTATTATACATGCACGTGACACTAACATTTACGCTAATTACAGGAAGGGCGAAAAACCCGCCAGAAAACTTTTTAAGGAGAACAAATAAAAACAAACGGGAAAATTCCCCTCCGGCTCCAAAATTAAAGTTAAATTTTATGGCAACCAAGTCATACGACTCCGTCAATTAGCATTTCTCACTTGAAGTTGATCATGTGAATATTATGTGTATGTTTGGCGAAGTGCCGATTTGAATGAGCTCAAAGAAGACATAGTTCTAAGGTGTGCACTAAGGCTGTTCCAAATTGCGGCGCCAGTTACAGCAAAACTCGAGGCGTAAGACCCCTTTCGTGCAAAGGGAATTTTCAGTGTTTTTTCGGCAGATTGACGAGTTTCTCGAGTTTGTACGTAAGGTGTAAATAGACTTGCCATAGGCTATACTGCGGGGCCAAGGAATTTATGCTTTTAAAGACAAATATAGCTTTCTTGTATTTAACTCTCTCTGGATAGGCAAGCCAGTCGAGCTTTTTAAACATGTCAGCTGACGGCGTTAGGAAATCGCATTTAAGTATTATTCTGGCTGCACGTTTGAGGCATTTGTTCAAGACAGTGTTATGAGTTGCGTAACGGTCACCCCATAGTGTGCAACAATAATCTAGACTAGGCATTACTAAACTTAACATAAGGGTGTTCATGTGCTTTTGAGTTACACAGTCCCGAATTCTTTTTAACATAGCTAATTTCGAGAAAACTGTCTTCTTTACATATTCGACATGCTGGTTCCAACTTAAGGTTTCGTCAATAATAACACCCAAGCATTTAAACGATTTAACGTTATGCACTTGATCATTATTAATGTGTACTTTGAGCTCATGCGCGCTTATCTTTTTCTTTGAGCCAATTAGCATACATTTAGTTTTACTGGCATTAATTTTGATTTTATTTTTAACGGACCACAGATGAATCATGTCTAATGACTTGTTAAGGCTAGGTTCAATTTCGACAATGCTTTCGGAACTGCACGTTAGTGTAGAGTCATCGGCATACATATATAACTTACACTTTTCGGATACATAAAGAGGCAGGTCATATGTATATGTGATAAACAATAATGGGCCCAGAATTGATCCTTGTGGTACACCGACACTTATAGGCAAGGATTTTGACATATGTTTACTAATATTAACGGTTTGACTGCGATCACTGAGATAGGACTTAAACCAGTTTCTTACCGAAATCGACATGTTCACCTTTTCTAATTTTTCTAAAAGAATTGTATGGTCAACGCAGTCAAATGCCTTACTGAAATCTAGAAAAACTGTTCCGGTCATTCTCCCGTGATCCATAGCTTGAAGACACTCGTTTGTTAAATCGTTTAGTGTACTTTCTGTTGAGTGCAAAGGCCGAAATCCAGATTGACAAACAGGAATTAAATTGTTTTCATCAAGGTACGAGTACATGTTTGAGTGTATCCATCTTTCTAGGATTTTAGAGATAATCGGCAAGATTGATATAGGTCGGTAATTACATGCGTTGCACTTATCGCCTCCTTTATGAATAGGTGTAACTGAAGCATGTTTCCATGCCTTGGGATACTGTTCATTTATTATCGAGAGGTTAAATATATGCGTTAAAGACTTAGTAATAAAAGGTGCAGCCAATTTAATCATATTAACGCTAATACCATCTGGACCTGTTGCTTTCCCAACCGACAAAGATGCAATTTGCTTTTTGACAAACTCTTCTGTGATACTAGGGAGAGAAAAATGGTCGTAATCTGGTGACGAAACAAGAGAATGGTCGTGAGAATCATCGGCCTCATTTGAACTTGTGTGATTCTCAGCGGCCATACGTACACCAATTGTTGAAAAATATTCATTGAAATTATTTGCAATGTCGGTAGGGTCATCAACATATTCTCCGTTTGAGGAGATGATTGAACTCGGGACACATTTTTGTTTATTGGGAAGGACTTCTTTGAGTTTCTTCCACAAGAGTGATGAGTTATCCTTACTTTCCTCAATTGCCGAGGTGAAATATTCGCTTTTCTTTTTTCTAACTTTGTTAGTAACATAATTTCTTAATTTTTTGTACATATCCCAATTTTTGGATGAGCGCGACGTTTTAGCTAAATTATGTGCACGATCTCGTTGGCGCATTAGTTGGAGCAATTCTCCATCAAGCCATGGTATAGTGCCGCTTCGAGCACGCTTGGACTTGATTGGAGCATGGTGGTTAATAACAGCCATAAAAACCGAGTGCCAGATAAACCACGCTTCGTCAACATGTTGGCAGTTAAGAACATTCTCCCATGGAGCATTGCGGAGGTCATTATGAAACGTTTCGATATCAATATCCTTAAGGCGTCGAAAATTAATTAAACGACACCCTTTGCGAGGCGTTTTCCAATTATGTATGCCGTAAATCAGAAAATGATCACTTATGAGGGTTTGCAACACTCCGCATGCGCTAACAAGATCGGGATGCGTACTAAAAATCAGATCAATAGTCGTTTGGGTGAACTGCGTGACACGAGTTGGTTCTTGTATTAACTGCTCCATTTGGAAGAGATTCATGCAAGAGAGTATAGGATTGGGTGCATTAACATCCGTTGCATCACTGTTAAAGTCACCGAGTACAATCATTTCTTTAAATTCACAGGACGCCTTTTCAGTAATATCGGTTAGGTTATCTAAAAACTCGACAGTACTCGATGGTGGTCTATAAACAGAACTTATAAGTACTGGCTGTCTTTGCTTACACCTAATTTCGACCCAAATACATTCGACATCATCATGTTCAAGATCACATCGGCGAGTAAAATTTAGCGTGTCTCTAATATACATGGCTACCCCGCCACCGTGGCGATTTCTGTCTTTTCTAACAATAGAATATCCAGGTAGTGCGATCTCGCCGTCAGAAATCGTGCCGTCACAGAAAGTTTCATTTAGACATATAACATCAAATGGTTTTCTTGAGAACAGTATCTTAAATTGGTCAAACTTGTTGATGATACTTCTTACGTTAAGGTGAGCATAAGAAAAGTCCCCGTCGCTATGACTATGTATTATACCATCTTTTAGGCTTGCATTTGACCCCTGCTTTGTGGATTTAGAAGTTGTCTGACCTCCTGAAGATACTGTATCCATTCCTGGTTCGGAGTGCGGGGGTGGGGGACTCTCATTCCGTGGTGTGGGATGTATGGGTGGTGTGGGATGTGTGGGTGGTTCCGGGTGGGTTGACGTTGTGTCTGCGGACGGTACTGGTTTGCCCTCCGAAAATCCATTTGTGTATTTTCCGTAGCCGGTTTCTTGAGGGCGTCGGAATACAACCCACCGTCGACAGCATGTGGCCGTTTCGGTGGTCCGTAGATGTGCCGAATGATGTTTTTCGCGAGAATACACACACCCTGAGAATTAAGATGTACGCCGTCTGACACAAGATGGTTCGGCGTTATCTCCCTATTGTCGATGAACCCCCATTTGTTACACACCGCTCAACTGAGAACGAATAATTATTTGAAACACCCCGCCAAGACCAGGAAAATGTATATGGATTTTCATGGTTTTCTTAAACGTGGTACATTTGACAAAGCTGAAATTTCTTCGGATGAGTTTGTTGATGTTTTTCTTTTGATTTATAATGGTTTTATTCGCAGAAACGCTAAAAAACAGATCATCTACAGGGCCTTTAAATGTTATGGCATTTGCGACAACCCAGGCGCTTTATGCCATTACTTTTATTTTATTTTATCAACTTGAGATGACGATAAAGGAAATGCAGTTTCCTAAGTGGGAAGAAATCTCCGAAGGAAAATCTTCTTGAGGGAAACCCATTCGGACGTGTAGTAGGAAACGCAGACTCACGCCCAAGAACCGAACTCGCACGCCCCGCTCGCTCAGCTTTGCATGCGACAGCTCGAGGTAGGCCTACACGGATTGATACCTCTGTCTCTTCCAAGACTAGGCCTATGTTGAGTATAGGCCTATATGTTGATTAACAATTCTTTATAAAAAATGTTGATTAGGTACAACTATTCAACCAAGCTACACCCCAGCAACGGGGGATTATCTCAAGTGGTAGAGCGCTCGCTTAGCATGCGAGATGTACCGGGATCGATATACCCACGGATCTTCCAATAATTGTTTTGAGTATATCAATAAACGATCCAAAATTTAAGGAGGCTCCACCGACAACACTGCGAAACACCTCACTAAAATTCTGCATTCATTGGTGGGTAACACCCCTCACACGTCACAAACTCAGCAGTGTCAAACTCATTCAGCATATCACGTACCCTCCAGTCCATTGACACCATGGTGAGCTAAGTTGATGTCGAGTCCCCTTTGACCAATGTCCTTACAGGCGAGGCCTGTCTCACTGCCAAGAAGAAACGTCTCCAACACGACCACACCCTCTGTGATCGCACAGCCCCTGACCAAATTCATGACCTGTTGCTAACCCGCGTCTCATCATCCGGGTTCAGATGGAGAGAAGGGTTCTTTGAACAAACCATAACCACTGGGATCTCCTTTATCCCCGGTCCTAGCTGACATGTTCATGGGGAGCTCAAAACCACCCCTCACAGCAAGTACCTCGCTTCGCTACGTGTATGACACCTTCATCATCTGGCCACCCGTACTTCAAGCAAGGTGTTCCTAGACCACTTGAACAACACGCACCGCAGCATCAAGTTCACGATGGAACAAGAACAGGAGAATTCTATCTCATTCATGGACGTCAACATTTCTCGACGTCCAGATGGTACCCTGGCCCTCTGCATGGCATGCCGTCTATCTACCGCAAGCCCACTCACACGGATCGGTATCTCCACGGCCACAGCTCTTCAATCCATAACCCAAGAATCAGATCCTTGGTCAATCGCGCCCTGGTAACGGGCTCACAACATCTGCGACCAAGAACACCTCCAAGAAGAACTCCGCCATGTGTCCATAGCACTCCAACGCAACGGTTACAAGAGAAGTCAAGTTAAGACCTAAGACTGTCTCCTTAAGTAATGAGGAAGAAGTAATTCAAATATTGATTACCCAAAAGTGCGGATCAAGTCGACCAAGGGCGGGAAAACGTCATCTTTCCTGGGCCATATTTTGACACAGCATTCCTTAATTGAGGAGCACCATGTACTAAAGTATGTGAGGGGTGCACTTGCGCCGTGCGTCCGTGCATTACGGAAAATGTCTCACGGCTACCTTATTACTGCTTGCTCCACACTTTCCAATATTACGAAGCCCGTACAACCTTTTAACTAAATATCAACGCTATAGCTCAACACGAACGGGGGATTAGCTCAAGTGGTAGAGCGCTCGGTTTGCATGCAAAAAATATCAGGGTCGGTACCCGGCGCGGACCTTTCAAGAATAATGTTTTGAGTATTTTTTGAAACGATTCGATTCCTTATACAAAATGTTGATTGCCTGGGTACACCCTTTTAACTAAGCCCAACACCTACAATAACAACAACAGCAGGGGATTATCTGAAGTAGTGGCGCCACGGTATCCCCACACTCAGGTAAACTTAAGGCGGGGAAAGAAGCACAACTATGCCAACCCTAAGTATAGACCGTATGGAATAGCCGCCATTTCGTGGGGCACCTTTTGTTACTTAATTAAACCATGGAGCTATAGCTCCATGATTAAACCATTCAACAATTATGGACGCACAATATGTGCAACCATGCATGTATGTCCTCGAGGAACAAAGAAACTGCCCCACGAAATGGCGGCTATTCGATACGATCTATAGCAAATATTTTAGGGCCGCAAAGCTAGCAGGCTATTTTTTTGCCGTGATGTCAAATCTGTGGACTATAAGCTGGCAGATCCTCGCCATTTCTACTACCCGACGATTGGTCTTCGTGAACAAGTGTTCCTTCGCACAAAATATTTGATATGCAGAATATTTTTGTTGGAGCGCGTGTGTTTTTCTGGGTTCGAAATCCGGCCCATCCATGGTGCTGTGCCCTTGAGCAAGGCACTTTGCCATAAGTCGCCACCACCACCTAACAGTACATGTGGCTGTGATGGGCGTCGCAACCGGTAGCTGGAGTAGTATAGTTAGTATATCACCAGGGAACGACATAACTGAGTCAAATACTCGAAAAGCAGCGGCTCGGACTTGACCACGTTGCAGTCTGCAATGGTCCAACCGCAAACATCGTTTCGCTTTGTGGTCCAACCACAAAAACGACAGTGCGCCCTCTTCTGCTGCTTTTTAAAGGAGCATGTTTGCCCTCTCGAGAGCACCGTACATACGTACAATGTCATGTAAACTTTGTGCACAGGATCATGGCGGTGCGAAAACACGCTCAAATCTTGGAATTTCTTGGGAGTTTATGTACAATGCTGTCAACCGTCTGAGGATTACAGAACATGTCGAAATCATGGATATGTAGTCTAGATTAATGTGTTCTTGTTAACAAGCACGTTGACTTCGAGTAAACGAGGTAAATTAAAACGAATGTCATGTGTCATGTGTCATGTGTCTGAGACTGAGTTGAAGCTTTGTGCCTCGCACTGCTTGTGCACGTAAAGAAAAACGCAATGTCTCGAAACGTTCGCGGGGGTTCTCAATTTCCTCGCGTGAGTCGCAGGGCCTTGCTCTCGTGTCGCTGGAATTTTGAACATGATATATGTTCAAAAAATTTGCGCGACAAATTTTCTCTTAAAATAGTCACAGAGCATGCAGAGAGTCGTCGCGGGTGTCTCGAACCCGTCTCGAACCCTTCTCGAAACCTTCTCAATTTAGTTTCCGTGAGTCAGAAAGTGCGAGAAATGTGAGACAACTTTGTGAGGGGTTGGCGACCTATGAAACTAAATTGTGACTGATTGAAGACAAAAATGAGAATCTGACATTCCGGGCGCGAGACAGGCGCAAGTGCCAAAAATTCGAAATTTTTTTCGCGCGAATGTCGCGCGACACATATGCGAACTCCCGGCGATTTTTGGAACAAATTTCACAAACGTGTCGCAAGTACGGTACCAATTCAGTGTGATTCCAAGTGAAAATTGTCGCTAATTCGCGTATTTTCTCGCAATTTTGTGTCTCCAACTACTGTAGTCGCGAGCTGTCGCAGCCCAGTGAGATACTACCTTAAGACTTAACCTATTATGCACGTCCAAAACTTATTTTAATACCGCCAAAGAAGTGACATTTAATACTGGTATGGTTTGTTAGCTATCTTTTATTTGATTTCCATGAACAGTTCAGGAATACCGCGGTATTTCGGTATTTCCGCGAAAGCAATCGGTATTTTAAAAATACCGCACAAGCTTAATGGTACCGTGCATACACTTGCACATGGTACAAATCACGGGGGGGGGGGGGGGGGGGGGGGGGGGGGGGGGGGGGGGGGGGGGGGGGGGGGGTAGTCTTGGCTCCAAGACCTTCGTGTTAGTTTTTGTTGTTGCGAGACAGAATTCCCACAGCGCGCGATGAACAGTGCGCGAAACGAATGAGGGCGTGTTTCCATACATTTTAATCGATTATTTAGTGTATTCGTAACGGTAGTACCTATTCGTTGCACTGGTATCGATACCAGTGGTGCATACGATACTGGACCTTCCCGAAGGTCTTGGCAATCTTGGCAGCAATTCTTAACTTTTTCTTTATTTCTCCCTTGGAAATCCAAGGGAGCCAATCAGTGATTAGGTTTGGACCATATCGTGAATTATTAATTAGGCAAACTAAAACAGGTTGGTGTGTGTGTAAAATGCCTGCGGGATGTCTGTTGGGTTGAGTCAACAGGCCCAAGTGTTATTTTTGCCGTGTAGGGAAAACTCGGCATCGGGGAAAATGTGTGGACAAGCGAGCGCTGCGCCCGGGCCAGGCAACACCGCGCTACCTGCAGACGCAGGCAGCTACATCGGTACGGTCGGCTTCCCGGCCGACGGCCGCCGGGATTTCACCGGGGGATTTCAGTACCCTGGCGTTAGCTTGTTACTCGTCTTGAATTCAATTCTATCGACATAAAAATGTGATAAAAACAGAAAAATAGGAGGAAATGTTAAGAGGTTACCCCGAAGTTTAAAAAAAAATTGTATTTTTTCTATAAACTCCCGGGTGCTTCCGATGATATAAGAAGCAAAGTTTGGAAGGGAAAACCATATCATGTCCTTATACAGGTCTATCAATTGTCCACCCATCCCCGCCCCCCATCCCCCCCCCCCCCCCCCACCCCCTCCCCTTCCCCCGGGCTACCCCACAAAAGAGGTGGGGATTGTAAATTTCCGAGTGACAAATTTCCCACCCCTGGGCAAAATTTAGGTGGCTAAATCCCCACCCATGGGTGCAGAACCGTGCATGTTTTGCTCCCAAGGTGCGCTGAAAATTTGATTTCTATGCGTCAAAATCCCCACCCTGGCGCATGCAAATCGTGACCAAATCCCCACATAGGGTGGGGTGGGGACAACAATTGAGGTGCATTCTAGATGAAATCAAGCCCAACAGTGTGTTTTTCCTCAGGCCATGCCCAGCCCAACTCCTTTTCCTCTCGGCCTGCTCGCCTGTTTACGGTCGAGTTGTCCTGCACTCGGTAAAAAAAAGGGTACATGTACATCATTACAAACTATGTACAAGTTTGACAGTAGTTATAGTCTCAACAACAAACTAATTTGGAATGCTGTTCAAAAAAATTCCCAAATACCAGGGCAAAACAAAATCTCAACACACATTATTGCATAAATTAGTTGTTGCACATCCTATAATTTTTGTTTACATACCCATTTTTAATACATGTACCCGGTCAGTAAACACATTGTTTCTGTATTATCATTACCACTTGATCAATAAATGAAAGAGCGTGTAGGGCATAAACAGAAATTCACAGAATGGAATTTTAATATGATGTTTGAAAACAGTGCCTTAATTGGCTGGACATCTCTTAAATTGAGAGCCTGTTTGCATTACAAAACAGTCTGGAATTATTTGCCTATCCTTGTTTGTAGTTCATCCTTCTGAAATGCAAGCATGTTTTCTAAAAGAGCACAGTACTAGACGATTAATTAAAAGAGATTCCCCCATGGAGAGCCAAGAAAGGAAATAACATACCTTTTGCTGTACAAATTTCCTATATGACACAATGTTACATTTTTATCCATCCTGTTGATAGCATAGGTCTTGTTTGAGATTTACATTACTGTTTTTTATTGGACAACATCATCAGATTAAAAAAAAAGAACTATACATGTATATGCAACCGTTCCTTCTACAAATTTGGATTTTTACATCTAATCTGCAACATACATGTACTAAAGTGATGTTGATATGTCATGATATGGAGAAATTAATGTCAGACATCCAAGTATCCAATATTCAAGTTGTTTGGTCTGTTTGATTTTTGCTTTTTGTTTTTAACTTTGCACATTCACTGCACTAAATTCCCTCGCATTGCCCTGGTGGTTTGACTACAACAGTCGTGTATAATCACAACTCAGTCCTTGAATCTATGCATGACTACTGGGATTTACTAAATCATTTTTCGCTTTAGCATTGTAAATTTTCGTGCCATTTCATTAAAAAAAATGATTATCCAAAAGTCACAGCTTTAAACACGCATAATTGAAAGAGCAGACGTGATATTGTCGGAGATTCATTACTGCATTCCAATGCATATGGGTGGTGATCTGAAGTCTGTTTACAGAGAATAAGCAGTTGCACTTATACTGCAGCACTTGTAGGCAGGATATTTGCATCCAAGTAAAAAAACAAACAAACAAAAAATCAGTATTTAAAATATTCTGGAAACAAAGTGTTTTGTTCTTGCTTGTACTGGTTTGGTTTACATTTGCTAATTTCAGCAATTATGGATTTCCGACATGCAGGCCTAGTTATACAAACAGTATTTATAAACACACACAAGTACTGAAAAAAAATCCCAAACCCATGAAAAAAAGACATGTATAGTAATAATAGTTTTTATGAAAATCAGAATCACTGTGTCACTGTTTTACTGCACATGGCATTTTATCAAAGTACATGTATGATGCATGCAGTTATTTAAAAACTGGGCAGAAGGGCACTTAACCTGTTCATAACATGAACAAAATTATCGAAATACAGCTATACACCATTAGTAGAGGAGAGGTGTTACTTGGAACAGTGGGTATGTTGAAACATTGATATTTTCCACGGCATTAGTTATTTTTAAGAAATATCGCATTGTATGCAAATGATGTTCATAGATTCACTCGACTAGTTTTTGAGTACAAAATGAGGTTAACGAGATGTCAAATTGTATAGTCCCTGTTTTTCGTAGTAAGCTTGCAAATGTCAAACAGGCCAGCGGGTTTAGTTGGAACAAAATGAGGGGGCTAGTTGGAACATGTTTCATTGACCACATGAAACAGGCCACCTGTTTATAGTTGCCATTTTTTTACGGTCCGGAAGGTGGCAACAATAAACAAGTTTCACTGCATTATAAGTTAGCAGTTGTTAATGACTCCCCTGTACCCCAAAGGGTTAATTAATTAGCGCCCCAATTTACAGCTTAAGTGTCTGCCTTGCTAATTAAGGTGATTACAGAAGTTATAGTAGTTTTTAAATGACAACATACCATGTTTCAACTTACCCCATATGTGGGGCTAGTCGGAACAGCTGACATGGTCATGTTCAAGGTGGATTATCCGAGAAACCAGCGAGTCGTAACATTTTATAAGCTCCATTTGTAGCCCAAATAATTATGAATGCTTAAAGTGGTATAGTTGTTTTTTTTCTTTAACCCCAACACCCCTCAATCCTTAAAAATCAATATGATTTTACAATAACCCTAGGGAGTTAGGGTTAATAAATTCTGTTAAGTGTTTTATAGACGATTTTGTAAAAAAGGTTCCAACTAACCCCACTCCCCCCTACTTTTTATACGGGTATAATGTTTTTGGTTTTGGGGGCTAAACATTAATCATGTGCACACAAAAGGTTGTTTTTACTGGACTATGACTGGACATTTAATTCTATTGCATTTTTTCACTATTTTCCACTATTTACAAAAACAGCAAGATATGTGATGACAATGACAATTATACAAAACACCCAAACAAATTTTGTTGGCACCCCAGATCGAAGGATTGCCAAAAAAGCAGACTAATCACTATCGAGTGGCTATATATCGGCCCAAACTGTTAGCAAAATTAAGATAATTTAAAATCAAAATTTTAAAATAATTTTATCTTCGACATTATAAACTTGCACCACTTAGTCCAAATGCTGGTACTTTTGTGAATGGATATTCAGGACATAGTGCAAACATTAACAATTCCATTTATTTATAACCAAAATAAAAATCTGAGAGCTAGAACAATAAAAATGACAATTAATTTTACATGAACAGTAACTGAAAATGTTAGCACAGACGTTATGTAAAGAATTTGCATCATATCAAATCTCTACACACACAAAAAAAGAAATATAAAATTTGTGTCTGCATTAAATTGCAGTCACTGTCTGGGGAGAGCCAGAGTTGTCTTAATTTTACTTGGAATGAATTCAAATGAAGGCAGGAGTATTAGTATCATCATAATCTAGAAAATCTGACAATTGGTCCGAGTGCAGGAGGAGCGAATAAATTTAACCTGTCCATAATTCTGCAATTGACTTAAAGCAGGTCAGAAATGTTTACATGAAATCTGTTGCACAAACAATTAATAAAAACAACAGATAGTAAGGGCAGATGAAAGCAGTGAGTTGAGTAATCAATATCATCAAGAGCAAGAAAAACAAAAAATTAAGACGTTGATTGTTTGATTTGGATGTCATCTCTTCTTTATATTAGGAGAATTTTCATCTCTTTGTTACTCAGGTCGGGGGAGTGTGCAAATTTGGGGCGGGGGAGGGGGACGTGGGTTTGTTACCTCACTTCCCCTTTGGATTCTAGTTCCCCTATTTGGCATAAGCTTCAGTCATTCTAGATCTGAGGCACAGTTCACAACGCGGAAGCTGGACCGGGTAACTCCCCCGTAAAACGGCTCACATGTTCGGCAAGTTCTATCATCAATCTATGCAGAGACGTGGAGTATATTTTCTCCACGTCTCTGCAGTCTCTGGTATATGTTTACCGAACAGTTGACCTGTTGACCTTACGCGTTGTGAGCTCTTTGCTGATGCATACATTATTTTACAATCGTCCGCCAATCATCAACCACGCTAATGAATAATGCATATATCGTCTGATATTAGCATAGTCTGGTCCCGCCCTCAAATGCCAAGATGGTAAAGACGTTAACTGAGTCCAAATCCACACGTACGACAGTCCAAATACAAGCAGTTGAAATGCGCCCTCTATTGGGCATGCAAGTGTGACAGTTAACGTCTTTAGTAAAGACTAGGGGGGGGGGGGGGGGGGGGGTGGGGGGAGCAGGGTTAAAAAATGTGGTCTGGACACGCTCCTTTAAAGGCCCTGTAGATGATCTGTTTTTGAGCGATTCTGCGAATAAAACCATTATAAATCAAAAGAAAGACATCAACAAACTCATCCGAAGGAATTTCAGCTTTGTCAAATGTACCACGTTTAAAAAAACAATGAAAATCCATATGCATTTTCCTGGTCTTGCCGGGGTGTTTCAAATATTCGTTCTCAGTTGATCGGGTACTATGTGGCGCACATACTGCGTGTGCGCGCGATCCATAAAAATGCATCGCGTTAGAACACGCACACGGAGTACACAGCGCCCATGCATTTTGGACCGCGTAGATGCGAACCAAAAATAAGTAAATCGTTTGCAAACGATCTAAATAATTTCATCTTTACGGATTATTTTCTGGTAAAATTATATAATTTTGAGCGAAAACCTTTCATTGGATAGTTGCTATTAATTCAATCTTTACTTTCAGAACTTTTCCCCTGTAAACTCGTCGATTACTTTTTGGGGTCATTGCAAATGATCCACTGGGCCTTTAATGCAAGACAGTATATGCAAGGCATGCAGCAATGTTGACATATTTGATATGTTACCGTTTAAAAGAATTTGCCAAAATGTTGATCAAATTAAACCCAGATTCTGTATGCATTCTTGTAATAAAATGCACTTTTTCAATGGGATGATTAATTCCTATCTTGACACTACACCTGAAAAAATGAGTCCATCATCTCATTCTGTTTTTGCGCTGAGTGAGGAGCTGTGTCTAGTATAAACATTGGTGCAATAAATATTGCTAAATACTGAAGGACAGCGCAGCTGTTGGGCTCTTATATTTAATCCTTACAAACTATTCTACTCAAAATCCCAAAGCGAGATTCGGAATTTTGGAGGAATTGGGAAGTATACGGTACATGTACATGTAGATGATAAAGATTCTATCTACAATGGCTATAGACATTTGAACGTCTGACCCGTGTCGAAATCTACACGGTTTTCAACCCGGTTAGACTTTTAAAAATTTTAATACGGGTCAGATCGGCTACGTTTTCACACTACAA
The DNA here is from genome assembly GCA_037783545.1 of Henricia sp. BOLD:AAB3569. NCBI lineage: Eukaryota > Metazoa > Echinodermata > Asteroidea > Spinulosida > Echinasteridae > Henricia > Henricia sp. BOLD:AAB3569. Next base: position 1,112,456 of record JBBELK010000099.1, on the reverse strand, counting down.
AACGCAACACCAGCATTTTTTCTACACGTGTAATGTTTCGACGCGTGTATCGTGCGATCGTGTCACACTACACGCACGGCCGGCCAGCAAGATGGGTCAAAACGGAAAATCCCCCACATTGCATTGCGGCGAGTCTCATTCTCCAAATTTTATACTCTCGTCGTAGATTTTTTAAGGTTTATCACGACACTGCACAGCCGACTTTTGGAACCCGGCAGCCATCAAAGCCTTGCTTATTTTACAAACACCTTGTTATTTCTTGTTGTTCCATCGTTTTGGATAGAATTGTCAGCCCCAATGACCAACATAGCAGCTACCTCTTATGGAGGATCTATGGCCTATGGAGGATCATTTACCTTAAATTGTTGATATTAATACTCAAAATGTGATGAAAATGTTGATAAACTAGTAGTTGATTTAATAATATTTTGCTTATCAATCTTGATCCCAAGCTGAAGAAGAGGTTCAAAGTAGAGTGTCGGGTGTCTTTTCTCAAAATGAACTGGCCAAAAAGAGTTGAGATGTAATTTTGTAAAATTGTAAGAGTTAAAGATACATGATTGGTAAACTGTTACAAATAGTTTTATCCCCTGTGTGATTGAAGATATGCATGATTAAAACCAACCTGAGAAAAAACCAGCTCCGTACTTCGTCTAACTTTTGAGAAAATAGTCAAAAAAGGGTTTGCACAGTCATTTTGCCCTGAACCATTTCGCCCTGAACCACGGCCTGTGCACGATGTGGTTTTGGGGCGAAGTGGCATTGGGCGATGTAGTGTTTGGACGAAGTAATTTGGGGCCAAATGGCACTCGGGCGAAGTGGTTTGGGAGGAAATGGCACTTGGGCGAAAGGGGAAGTTTTCTGCGGTCATCATGTTTACATTGTGTAAGTTAGGCGTAAATCTGTGAACATTTCTGATTTTTGGGATTACCAATGATGTATACTGCCTTTAAACAATGACACCGTGAACAATGACAGTTGTGAACAATTTTCTCGTATGTACATAAAAACTACTGTACCAAGAAATGTTTAACTGTTTGTGAATTATTTTAAATACATGTATTGAACAGTTTGTACACTATTTAAAATTGCATGGATTTGTTTTTAATAAACTGAGGATGGCGACATTTCCTTCATATTTAGGACTATAAAATAATTCAGAAGGTAGCACTTTAAAGAAAGTACGTATACATGATTGGTAAACTGTTAAAAATGACGTGTTTTCCACTGGTAATTGAAAGCCTATGTCGAGAAAACTACCTTGTAGAAATTTTAGCCACATAGATGCAGTAATACTTTAGAAAACCTGAACAATTCAAGCATGATTTTTGTGCATGAACATGATGAATGAATGGCTCCAAAGATCACTTACAGTCGATCTTTGGAGATTCAAATAGTTTTGTCATTTTTCTCATGAATGGGGCACTTCAGATGAAATAATTTGTTGATTACTACCATTACCATCTTGATAACAAGTAAGCTTTTAGATAATAATTCAGACATTTTTGGAGGGTAATTACTAAACGTGTACCGGTAGACTACTTACATTTAAAGGCTAACTTAAATGAGTATGGCCTATGTGCATTTAGCTTTTGTAGCATCAACTACATGTACTTCATCAGATACATGTTCCTCCATGCTGTACTACAATCTGCTATTATTTATAAGAACGCATTTAGACCAAGGAACAACTCAGCCATATGTAAATGGACAAATCATTAGGCGGCGTCATTTGGAAATTACAGTACTGGCATAAGGCAGGGGATCTGATCATCTTCAGTAGCACAGTGCTGGAGCCAGTGCAGAATTGCCATGCTGTGTATCCATTAAATCCTGTTAATTGCTACATGATTGCTTGAACTGTTGACATTACTGTATGCAGCCCAGTACAAGAGTACAGTAAGGAATTTACAGACAGATTACAATGTTGGAAAACGTTTAAAAATAGGTACAACAGCATTACATCTAAAGAAAAATGCAAATTTCAGCCACATAGATGTAGTAATACCATGGTAAAACTTACTAATAATACTTTTGTTTTCAAGGTCAATTCAATTACATGTAAAACAGTATATTTTAGTTGTGTGGACAGTGGTCTTATATACATTGACTTTTTTTTAGCACCAAAAATCAGGGTTGTTTTCAATCAGTGTTCCTGAAACATGTGCCTTAAATAGCAACGATCTTAATCATGTCTGAGTCAAGTCTGGGTCAAGTTATTTCTGTTAGTGCCTGGAGTCCTTGTCAAGTCATTTGCAAAAGTGAATCAAGTCCAGTCAAGTCATTTGAGGTTGGAGACTTGAGTCGACTCGGTAGAAATCGAGAGTTTTTACAATGCGTGTACGTGTACAATGTACGTATGTAATCTACAATGGCTGATCTACATACCGGTAGTACATGTGGGTCTTTCCACAGGAAAGGGGGCATTTTGGCAACACAGACCATATTTTCGAGGAAATACCTTTGTCTGGTCTCAAAATAAAAGAAATGAGTTTAAGTTGTTCTGAAGAGATAACTTAGGCCCAAAAAAGGTTACAAATAGTGTGACAACATGCTTTTCTAAAAACACTCTGTGCAAATTTCCAATATACGCTCGTAACCAGGACGGACACTTGTTGTGTTACATTTTAGGCCGTCCCGGTTACGAGCGTATACATTGGACATTTGTACAAAGGGTTTTTGGAAAGGCATGTTGTCACACTATTTATAACCCTTTTTGGGCCAAGTTATCTCTTCAAAATAACTTAAACTTGTTTGTTTTATTTTGAGACCAGACAAAGGTATTTTCTGGAAAATATGGTCTGTGTTGCCAAAATGCCCCTTTACCGTGGAAATACTTATGTACATGTACATACTGTAGTTGCTTGTACATAGTGCATTACTTGAATGAGCACCCAAAGAATTTTATGGCTCCCCATGGGGAAATTATTATAAAACACATTGTGTAGTGCAGGGTACTGGGGTACATGTACCTTCACAATTTATTGTGTTGAATTGATTTTTTTGTTGCTTCTCTCATTATTTTTTATTCAGGTTCAACATCGTGCCATTCATTTTGGATGGAGTGCCGATGGCACAGGCATTGAACTCGCGTGTGTGTGTCCATAGTGTTCACCAACATGGGTCTTCACAGGAGCTGTGTTGCAGTGAATTGGATGCTTGCCACTGTTCATATGCTTCGGATTTAGATTCAAACATTGTCTGCATCGCCAGTAGACGCGACAAGTAGATGTAAATGCGACTGGGCAAGACTCGTGAATCATCTCTTGAACTCAAAGAGGTTGATTTCTTTTTGACTGGGGGAGCCCCGGCACCCTTCTCCCTCCATGGCATAATGATGAAATCAAGGGGGCCAAAATTAAAGCTCCGATACCAGCGATACTACATCGTCCTCTTTTCAATCATCCTGTTCGGACTGGTCACAACCGGTCTGCTCCAGTTCTGGCCGCACTTTCTCATCGAGAGCGAAGTGGATCACCGCCGACGTTATGCCATCCCAGACCTGACCGCCCTGCCGGAGGTCCGCGTTTCCAAAAATATTCAGATCCCGGAAAAGGGCGATTTGAAATGCCGCTACTACAATTGTTTCGACGTCTACCGCTGCGGATACAACCTGAATCGTATCAGTGTATATATTTATCCTCTAGTGGATTATGTGGACGAAGACGGCGAACCTATCACGAACCCCATCTCGAAGGAGTTTTACGAGATTTTAACGACAATCGCCGAGAGTCCGTATTACACAGCTGACCCGGAGAAAGCCTGTCTGTTTGTGCCTGCTATTGACTTATTAAATCAGAACTCCGTAAGGCTACAAGAAATGGGACAAGTACTAGCACAGCTTCCAAAGTAAGTATTTTAGGAGCAGTCCAAAGTTGTCAACATTTTCACAATTCTACAGAGCGTAGTATTTTTCAAAACTCCCTCCCCCCAAAATACTACTTATCAAAATTTTTCTGTCAGTACCATGAAGTGTCAATATTTTACAGTGCATGTAAAGTCCTACGTGGCCCTCGACCTCCCTTCCCCCTTCCTGCTCTTTGTAGAACCGTGAAAATGTTGACAACTTTGGACCATGGCCTACATGTAGGCTACACTGAACGTCTGAGTACAAATTTATAGCAGTTCCCTTTTAATGGTTGGGCAAAGTTCAGACTCAAGCAATGCATGTCAAGTATTTTTGATACAGTTTCACATCATTGACACCTACGCATAGTGTACTCTGCTTTTGTTTTCTTAACCCAGGGTGTGACCAAACCTGGTTGGGTTTCTATTGAGAACATGCAAACATAAAATAAGTATACTGTACCGTACATGTACAATTCCATAGAAACGCAGAGTTTGAGTATGCAGTTGAACCATCAAGGTTTAATTTTGTAATACATGTAGGAGGTCCTTTGGACAGTCTGTAGAGATTGCCTTGTTATAATAGGAATCTCATATTTTCAGAAATGAAAACAATGAAGAGCATGGAATTGGGTCGTAAAATGTTCATTGTTATTTAACAGAATTAGTTGATCATAGTTAGTTAATGAAGCGTGCGTTCACATATCACTTAACGAAGATCAAACGGAGATTGAATGAAGAGCGGTACCGTACACATTATAAACGACCGCTAACGAAGATCGAATGAAGCTGTAGGAGGTCGTACATGCGCGTCACGCGTCTAGATGCGCTGTGTGGTTTTCCAGTGGAGCGTCAAAAACAACGCTTGCTGGGCGCTTGACACACAACGTGCTTGTGCAACCAGGCCTACCAAATTGCTTCGTCAAACGAAGGGAGCGTTCTCATTACAAATTTGCTTCATCGAATAAAGCGATTTCTTCATCGAATGAAGCGAATCGATGTCTTCGTCGAATGAAGCTATTTGCCTCAGCGAATGAAGCGATTATAATCATCGCCGAATGAAGAGGCGTGCGTTCACATCAGGAAAACTCTTCGTCGAATCATCGTCGAATCATCATCAAATCATCGTCAAACGAAGTGACGGGGTCAAAGTCAAAGTGTCATCAAAATTATCAAGCAGAGATATTCTCTTCCAGCACCACTAAGAAAATCAAATTACATGTTAGCAAAGTTGCTACTGCCGTAAGTCATAATATTGCTCTTAATTTACACTGTTTGAATATCATTGAAATGTTTGAAGAAGATGGATGTAAGGTGTGCACTGGGAAATATTTTGTCCTTTTTTAAGAAGGGGGAGAGGAAGAGGTGATGTCTTTCAAAATCTAACTGGCACCTCTTTCCCACGGTCTAAGAGCTTTTTGAATTGGATTAAAAACCTCGGGGTTTAAATATATTGGGGACTTTAAAATGAGGCAGTATTATCCTCCACAGTAAACCGTCTTGCGTTCATGACATTACAAAAAGATGCTAACAGGTTAAATACGGTAGACTGACGTTAGGAAAATAACAAGCAGGTCACTCTGGTATTATTTTTCACACTGTAAAATTAGTGGCCTCACTTTTTAGATCTACCAGAGTCTCGGGCAAAACAAGTAAAGGTACCCCTTTTATTCACAAGGCATATGGGTAATTCCAAAAATTAGGGGTCCAAAATTGTTGGTGTCCCAGTTACGTACGACACTCTTTTTTCTGCTTCAAAAATCACTACTCATGATCACAAATTCTCAGTAATAGACTGTGGCCTACAGGACCAATCTCTTGAATATTTTGTTCTCTGATTCCTGAAAAATATTCAAAACAAAAGACCATTTAAAGGCTTATAATTTGTTCCATTGTATTGAATAGGAGTTTGGTGTCCCGGGTTACCTACGCCAATGAAAATTTGCTGTAGAATGAGTTTGCATTAACCTTGGTGCCATATCTACACACAAACATTAAATTTAAGTGGCATTTGTTGTAATAAAAATAATTATTTTCTACTAGGAAACCACTTTCAATCACTAAAAACACTTGGAAATCTTAAAAAGCATGTCACACTTTTGGACCACTAATTTTGGGAATTACCCATATACTTTGACGCTTGGTAAAATACAGGTACATTGTACTTTTATATGTATCAACTCCAGAATGATGTACACTTGAGAGAGACCCTATCCTGTTTTCATGGAATGACCCACATATCCATGTGAATTGTTTGATTTGCACTTAAAGGTTATTGCTTGGTTGTACATACATACATGTATGTACTGGGATATGTGTACAGGTTCAAAGTTGGTACATGTACATGTACTATACTGCTACCCATGGATAAATTTTCACACAAACACACACACTAATCAGCTAATCATGTATAAAGAAAGTCCATTCAAAGACAGAGATTATGATTCTTTCCCTTCTATTTATACATGCACCGTGTTTCAATTGGCCATAGAATCCCACTGATGCGTACCCTTAATCCCCCTTTATAGACCACAGGGTTCCTTTTTTACTTTATGCACGTATCAGTAATCTGTAGACCTACATTGTATGTAGGTTATGAGCTGCCTTGAAATTACTTTGTGTGCTGACAGCACTGATTTAAAATGAAACCACCACTGACTTTTCAATTGCTACATGTGTATAGAATTTCATCCAGTCTTGGTACAAACTTGTTTTGATCATTTATAGTGTGTACATGTATGTCTGCATTTATTATTTATTATACTGGTATATTAGTACTAATATGTTCTTTCCTTTTTAATCTGAAATACATGTACAATGTGTGTGTAGTCTGTTGACCTTTGACTGGTTGCACTTCCTTTGTCATAAAAACGGGGTCTCCAAGGCTGCGTTCGGGCGTGTACTCGTGTTGAGTTATACTCCTGCGCGCGTGAACGGCAAGAATAACGACACTCGGGTCAGTGAGAGTATGCTCTCACTACTCCCCAACAAATGGGGAGTGTGCTCGTACTCCTGTCAAGTGTCATGTGATTTGTACGAAGATGGTGGAATATGGGTGGGATTTTTGGTGAATTTGCTCAACGTGTTAACTCAATAACTGAAACAATAACTCACTAAGGTTTGTTTTAGACGGCATCAAAGGTTCTCACGACTTACGGCCTGTATTTCCTCAGTTTCTTGTGAGCAATGAAACGGCATTTTTTGTGCAGTGATGGCAAGAGACGGCCATCTTCACTGATTGCCATTCGCGCACGCGGACTGCGGACTTGCCATTCGCGTGATGTGACCCGAATGCAATGCGCACGCATTACTCCCGAGTAACGAGAACTGCACGCCCGAACGCAGTCCAAAGATTGTGTACACTGTGCATATATACAATGTACATGTACATGCATGTGCCAGACTGCTTTTCTAAGGAAATGATGACAAAGAAAGCAATCGTCGCAGGCCCTGCTTGGTCTTAGTCTGAGGGTAGTGTACTACAGGTCAACCATGGTCACTCAATCCAAAATCCTCCAGTCTGGGGTGTATTGGAGAATACATACGTACCTGTACAATGTACATGTCCATAGGCCATGTATGCATACATGTACGTATGGCGACTGGTCATAAGGGCATTTTGGCAGTGCCTGTAGTACAACAGCGGATGTAATGGGAGAGGGGAAGGGCAGAGGAGAAGGGGCGGCTTCCCCCCAAAATATCGTCCACTGGCACCCTAACAGATATTTTGATTAAAAATGTCAATAAAAGGCAAGTGAACAGCTGCCGTCTTTGTTGTAGTACATGTAGGCTATGGTCTGGCTGACCTGCTATTGGACAAGTGTCCAGGTACCGGTACTCGCACATAGTGTATCAGCATAAAAATAGAACATTTTACAAAGGATCCTGAAATGATTAATTCTGATTCAGTTGTTTCATTATTACACTTTATGATACATCCATTTAAAGGCCCAGTGGATCATTTGTAATGACCCAAAAAGTAATCGACGAGTTTACAGGGGAAAAGTTCTGAAAGTAAAGATTGAATTAATAGCAACTATCCAATGAAAGGTTTCCGTTCAAAATAATATAATTTTACCAGAAGATAATTTGTAAAGATTAAATTATATAGATCGTTTGCAAACGATTTACTTATTTTTGGTTCGCATCTACTGGTACGCGGTCCAAAATGCATGGGCGCTGTGTACTCCGTGTGCGTGTTCCAACGCGATACTTTTTTATGGATCGCGCCCACACGTAGTATGTGCGCCACAGAGTGCATGACGCAAGCCACATAGTACCCGATCAACTGAGAACGAATATTTGAAACACCCCGCCAAGACCAGGAAAATGCATATGGATTTTCATGTTTTATTTAAGGGTGGTACTTTTTTACAAAGCTGAAATTTCTTCGGATGAGTTTGTTGATGTCTTTCTTTTGATTTATAATGGTTTTACTCGCAGAATCGCTCAAAAACAGATCATCTACCGGTACAGGGCCTTTAAGGGCCATATAACTTCAAAAATTTCTTTACAGAATGTGGGTGTTCTGTGGGTAATGTCACTTTAGGAACACACCAGTGTCCGTGAAAAGTAAACGGGATAACATTGGAATTAAAACTGGCAGTGCGGCACACTTCTGCAGTTTCCACAAGAATTTAAGAAAATACATGTTATATCAGAAAAGCAAAAAAATACAACCAAACCAAGATTTGCACACATTTTCAGAAAACAGCAGTGTCTAAAATGACACATTCTTCCTCATGAATATTTAAATTTTCATTAGCATGAAAACCCCAAACCTGTATTTTACATTGTAGGCCTACACCTCCTTGAAAAAGACCTTGTAAGTTGGATTTTGATAAAACTGTTACCTGGAGGAACAATTACCTGTATGCATACCGGCAGCAGCGTAGCTAAAGGGGCGCGTGGGGAGGGGGTATGGTATCACACCCCCCAATATTCGGTAAATTCCTGGTGCTATCGGCAAAAAAATATAAAAAGTAAAGAATCATTAAGGCAAGGCTACATCGGCAATGCTATTACGGCGCTGATAATATCTATATTATATCGGCTCTAGTTGTCCCACGAGGGCGTTCATCCGTTCACCAGCCACACCCCTACCACGCCCCACCCAAACTGAGTGACTCTGCAAGGCCTGGCAGCCATCAGCAAAATTTGGTAACCCCCACTGCATCCCCTCCCCTCCTCCCCTCCCCCTACCCCATCCCCCCACACCCTCCTCCCCCTCCCCCTAATAAAAATGGTCTACTGCATTACCAATACATACCAGTACATGTAGAATGGATTTTCAGTATAAAAACCATACATTTAAGAGCCCTTTAAAATAATGGCCAGCCTTGGGTAGAAATGCCTGTATGGTTTAATCACATCAGTCCACATTGATTGTAACTGAGAGCATTATTAGGCCAAGAAGAAAAATAGCTGTGTTTCCTATTACCCGCCCAAACCTAAAAAATCATGCAGAACCTATATCTTTTTGCTCAAAAATTAATAAAAAATTTAAACTTATTGTGCCTACATTGTACCTAAAGCCTAAATTTGTACATAACCTTTTTTTGTTTATCCCCTCAAAGCACGAAAAAGGGGCTCTCTCTTGTGTATTTGCAATGTTTTAATGTGCAAGTGGTAAAACAAAATTTGACCGTCATCCCACCCTAATATTTTCGGCTGAAAATATTTAATGCAAAACAAAAAGATATTTCCCACCTACCGACCCTGAATAATTTTTTGGTGTAATACTGGTAGGAAGCACAGGTATTTTTTTTCTTGGCCTTACATGTAGCAACAGTATTCTTGAGTAGTACATGTGTACATTTGTGTATGTTGTGAATAAAAATTGTAGGCCTATTGGTACATGTTTGTTTGCTGAGGGTACTGTGTACAATGTCCATATGAAGGCCAGCTAATATAAAAGGGCAACTTGGCTCTATTAAAATCAAGGATAAAATGCACAGTCTGTAATTTTCTTATCAGAAGGACTAAACATTGCCCATGTCTGCCATTGATTTTGCCTGATGCCAGAATCAATGAGAGTACCTGCACATGAATACATTTGCACCAGGGGCACAATAATAAAGTGCATGAATAAATAGGTTTGGCTCAATGCAAAATCGGAAGCATGCTTGTTTTGACAGAGCAGCTGGCTGTAAGTTGTTCCTAAAAGCAGCCTCAGTGATTAATGACTTGTTTTTGTTCTCATATGTTCGTGATTGCACAAACTGGTGCTTGATTAATGAGTGGACAAGCAGATTTATGATTTGTTTACCTCCGACTTAGCAAGTTTGTTTTTATAGCAGACTGGCTCTGGATACATGTTTCAAGCGAGCCACAGAATTAATTTCCACATTTGTTGCGTTGGTTTTCACTTTAGAATGTGAGCTGAAGTGTAACATTTTGTTAAAATGGCGTTTCTAAGACGGTGTTGAATAGTGTAGAATAAAATAATTTAACTAATTTAAAAAGGGTTAGTCTATAGACCTGTCTTTGTATTATAGTTTATGCTTCAATACAGCTCATTCACGAAAATGCTGTAACTGTAATGTAAAGAATCTTCGATACTTGTGTTGGAACAGGATTATCGATTTGGTGCCAGATTTCTCCAATTTTTGTTCCCTGAGTTGGAGTCAACTGTGCCATTTTTCTGCACTTTGATGGATTGCAAAATGAACTTCAAGATCATCGATATACACACTGGATGAAGCAACGACGTCTATAATTGAAGCCATCGTCCGCCATTGTACCCCACCTAATACAATACAATGCATTGCCTAGACTGATCATCTTCACTAGTCTACATCATGGTCTACATGTGTTAAGTGGCATGCAAGCGAGTGGGGAGCAGTCAAGGCCAAGTATTGTTCACGGGGTACAATGGTGGCTGGCGCGTGGCTTCAATTCTCGTAAAGCCAACTGCTATTGCATACTCCATCCAGTGTACATATTTCGATGTTCAAGATACATGTACATGGAATTGTTAGTTTTATGTAAAAGTTAGTTCCAGGTAAAAAGTTTTTATGGAACTCAAATTTTGGAGTATTTCCCCATACATTTTTTAGAGACACATAGGCCTCGATTTTGTTCAAATTTCAAAGGGCACTGAGGCCAACTGGAGGGGCATCATAGCCAACTTTGTTCTGAATGTGTACTGGTTATTGCTAACAATTAGTGTACACACGCCTCATGAAATTTAGGATTGGGCATGGTGGCCACGTTGGCCTTAGAAAGTGTTTATCTTGAAGGGGCTTCAGGTCTTGGTGGCCTCGGTTAATAGGGAGCTTTCGATTGGACGACGGAGAGAAGAGAGAAAAATCTGTCAGCGACCATGTCGTTGCACAAAACTTCCCGTCCTACTTTGAATCCATTTTGATTTTCACGACGACTTGTGATCAGTCATGTGTTCTTAAAACGTGTTGTTGAAGGTCAGAAGTTGCCGTTGTCACCACAATGTTGATTCGCCCAACTACTGTACCTTCCTAGAAATTGGATGACGACAACGTTGCAAAGTCGACGCATGCGCATATGACTCGAGATGGCAATTCATCCGTCGTAGAATCATCCATCGTCCAAATCGAAAACTCCCCAATGTCAAGGCCTGGATACCCTACATTGTAGCCTATGTATTATTTTAACACTGTGCATGTACTATCCCTTAATATTTTTTGAATATCTTTGAATATTTTCCTCTGTAGGTGGCACGGAGGAACCAACCACCTTTTATTTAACATGCTGCCCGGGTCATCCCCGGACTTCAACACCGCCCTCGATGTCCGACGAGGGAAATCGCTCTCAGCAGGGGGCGGGTTCTCCACGTGGACCTACCGCCCCAGCTTTGACGTCAGTATTCCAGTGTATAGTTCAGATGTAGCAACAATTAGTTTACCAGCTAGACCAGATGGGTAAGTCAGTGATAACATTCCTCTAAATTTCAAAGTTCTTGCACATTTCTTGTGCATACATGTATTGAGCTTGTGCGAACCACGGCACGTGTGCATCCTGCAATTTTAGGGAGGCATATCATTGGTATTTTTCAGTGCGTCTGCGTTTGAAAAGGCGCAAAACGCGCTTAATGCATTGTGACGTGGTTCGTTTGACTACCAAAACGACACAGAAAACGCACGTGTACCGTGGCCGAGTGGTTCGGGTCATTGACTCGCAATCATAGGTGAAAACTTGGGGTTGTGGGTTCGAACCTCCCCTCCGGTTGCGGTACCTGTGCCCTTGAGCAAGGCACTCAACTACACTAGCTTCATCCTTCAGAAGGGATGTAAAGCCGTTGGTCCAGTGTGTTAGGTAATGGTAACGCACTTTAAAGATCCCAGAGCATTCTTTCGTGAAGAGCAAGGGGATTCCCCGGTGTCTCTGGCCATTTCTAATTCTAATTCTTCATGAGTTTCCTCACGCTTGCGAGTGACAGTGCAATGGGCACTTTAGAGGAATCCTTGGTATGAATACCAGAAAGAAATAATAATATTAATAATCCGCACAATCTCAATAGTCCCGTTTACACTTAATTCGCCATTACCGAATCGAACTCTGCAATTTCCAAAAATGGGCGAGCATTTTAAGTGAGAATCACAGCTTATTTCCACCCCTGCATTGCCTGGGGCCACCCCTGAGATTTTGTGTAGCTGGAATTGTCCACATACATTGTACACAAGTTACATTTTGTGCACAAAGCTGTGTGTACAAACCAATATATACTGTTAATAAAAAGTGAGAAACCACACAATAAATCCACTTTTATTAAATAAATCTCATTGATATAATAAATGAAACGCACTGAATGCCTGTCATATTGATTACTGTGGTAACATTGAATGACTGTAGGCAGACACAATAGACTGATACAGTATCCATAAAGGGCAAGGTTCAGTCGTAAACTGCTGCCTTACATTCTCACTGGGGTTTGTACATGTAGATCAATACTTAGAAAATACCGTATTCATGGCTGAGTGTTCTGGTGTACCAGGTACATGTATGAAACTTGAGATCTTGGCTAATTTTGTAGGTTGAGAGTTTGAATCCAGTGGGTGTCTCTGTGGTACAGTATGTGGCCTTGGGGAAGGCACATTTCCACCCAGTAGCAAATGGGTACCTGTACTGTGAGGGCTGAGAAGGTGTAGTGTTTGATTATTCTCATGAGCACCCAACAGGCAGCATGGGCTGCATACTTCACAGGGTGTCGGGAGGTTAAATTAAGGAGTTCAATTGAAAAAGTATTCCCAAGAAACCAAAGAGATTGTGTTCAACAAGCCAATCTACATGTATACATTATTGTTACACAAAAACAAATATGACCTACCGGTACTGAAAAGTGGGCAGGAACTTCTCAAAGTATGCCAATTGTAGCGATGCTATAGTATGAGTATTGCCATTTTATCAGAAAACATACGCCTTTTTCCAATACTCGACTTGGGCTAGGGCTCAGGCTCCGGCTTCAACTTAGACCTTTTTTAAAATACTGCTTGAGTGAACTTGGACAAAAGACAGAGCTGCATTGTGGGAGGGTTGTTGGATCGCTATCCTTCCCCCAATGCAGTTCTGTCTTTTGTGCCGGAGTATTTGCAAAAAGGTGTATGGCCACATGAAGCCGGAGCCTGCAGCCTGAGCCTAAGCCCAAGTCGAGATTTGGAAAAGGGCCTAGGCAATGAATGATGTTTTTGCATACAACCTTTTTGTGTATTGCCATGGAGACAACCTGCAGTTGAAAAACAAAGAAAAAACATTACATTTCAAACAGTAGCCCACTGATCAATTTTTGACCCTAACAAACTTGTTAGGATTGTTGGAAATGACAGACTAAATAAACTCAGAAAACTGATACAGTTCACGATATCAAGAAGCCACTGAAAATGACACCAACTTTTGTACACAAGTCTATGGAGAATTTCTCTGTTGTCCTGAGATGACATCACAGCTTTGCTCATGAATATGGAAATTCTCATTAGCATAAAAATAGAAAACTTGCAATTACACTAAAATGCAACTGTTAAATTCCCCGAAGTTGATTGAAATGTGTAAATTAAACATCCTCTACTACAGTTTTTTGTAATAAAAATCTTATTTCATGCGTCCTTTAATGCACAAGTTGCACTTGCTTTAGCACCATGACCTTTGATTCTTGGGTATACTTTAGGAGTTCAACGACCAGGGATAATAATAGTTCCACCGGTACATGTACGAGCTTCGCCATACACGATTATGCACTACATGTATATATCGACTATTAACGAAAAAGTTGTTTTTTTTTTCTTTTTCTCCCCCAGTTATGCCAAACCTTATTTAGCCATTTCAGCGCAGGCTGGAATTCATTTAGATTTTAGAGACGACCTTAACGCAGTCGCAGCTGTACATAAAGACTTTCTGGTGTTGGATAAATGCCAAGAGATTCCGGCATCATCAAAGATGTGTAGAGAAACTGAACAGTACACATACCCCCACATTTTGCAGGTAAGGTACATGTATAAATGTGTGAGCTTGTTTTGTTTCATTGGGTGTGTTCGGACGGAAGTCAATCTTTGAACCAGCTCTGTTCTTAATTAGCAAACTCGGCAGGGGTTCTGTGAAACTGCATGTACAATGTAGTGGGGTCACTCCATGAAAATAGGACACAGTCTCCCGAATGCTGTGACACTTCTGGGGCGGATTGCAATAAAATCAACTTAGCCTCAGGGTCTATGACCAGTCATTTACAGCTGGCTATCCAGCTTAGTTGGTCTTGGCTTAGACACTGGCTTAGCCCATTGCAATAAACCAGTCTACCAATAACTGAAGTATGGCTGAGCCAGCCCAAAAAAACACGCATCTTAAAGGCACAGGCTCGTCAGCAATGCGCGCCCGCCAAATTCGTGCTCGAAACACGCAGCTCCATGCCTTTGCTATGGAGCTGCGTATTTCGTGGCACACATTTGGCGGGCGCGCATTGCTGACGAGCCTGTGCCTTTAATGGAAAGTGACGCAGCCACATTGTAGTTACTCGGGTATGTGATTCACACTATAAAAAAAAACGTCCTCACAAAGCGTGCGCTTCCACATATTTTGCAAGAAAGTGACAAAATTATCAAATATCAATAAAAAAAGGCACAATGTGCATTCTGTTTTCACAACACTCTTAATCTTCTTTCATGAAAAATTACAAGATGTACATGTAGCACCGTATCCAAAAATTATAGATCGATTATAGCCTGCCTGTCGGAGGCTTTAATTTTTAGACGGTTCTTACCAGATGGTCTTTACCAGGGCTGCGTTCCAAACACGCGAACAATGCAAACGTTTGCAACATTTGCCAACAACTGGTACCCGGCCTTCCATAGACGCGTTGGCAACCTTCGCCTAAGTGGAACGTAGCCCAAGCTTCAGAGAACAGTTACCCTCAGCATGTAAACATTGTACACTAGACCAAAAAAGTTCTGTCACTAGTAAGACATTTGTAGATATTTATTATTAAATTGGATTTAATGTAGGAAAATAATATATCAAATTTTAGCTGAACATATCCCTCAAAGGAATAGAGCTCAAGAGAGATCATGATGGCAAGCTTCACTGAACAGGAATGCAACAAAGGAGTGTGGGGTCAGAATGAAAAACACCAAAAAACAATGCAACTTGTGATTTGGGCAATTTGTGTGTAGACAATTAGGAAATTTTTAAGTGAGTTTGGATTCATCAATGTCTTGTCAAAAACATCCAAATCAAAATGGTTAAATTGTCCAATCTGAATCGTGCCATTGCATTAGGTATGGTGGAAGCAAAATACTGAACTGTAACTCCCCTTGCTTGAGTGCAATAAAGTTGACATCGTTGTTTTTTGGTGTTTTTCATTCTGACCCCACACTCCTTTGTTGCATTCCTGTTCAGTGAAGCTTGCCATCATGATCTCTCTTGAGCTCTATTCCTTTGAGGGATATGTTCAGCTAAAATTTGATATTATTTTCCTACATTAAATCAAATTTAATAATAAATATCTATAAATGTCTTACTGGTGACAGAACTTTTTTGGTCAAGTGTACATGTACATGTACATGTACATGGCCTAATGAATCGAACAAATATCTGTTGATATTACCCAACATGACGAGAACAATTCGATAAATTACTGTAGTGCAATCTTCTAAATGCATGTGACATTTTGAAACTTTCTTTCATAATGTAACAAATTTTGCTTGTAATGTAAAGTGAAAATGTCACCCTTTGTGTGTTGCCAAGGGGACTGGGTCTACACGAAAATCAGTGAAATGTTTCCCTGTGCATTTTAGCAATGGTCGTTTTAGATCATCAGCGATTGTTTGGACCTAGTTACTCTGGCAACTAACGTCACACTTTAGTAGCCTCTTGGCCAGTATGGGTTCGTAAAACCAACAGCTATCTTTTCCAGAAAGGACCTGGTCAAAAAGACTTGCAATGTAATTCGTGCATTTCACAATAAACACGACACCACGTGTTTGACACGGGAAGTCTACATTTGATGTGCGCGCTCGCGCATCTGGTCGCCACGATCATTGCTAGACGTGTGAAAAAGCACATTATTATGTTGTTTATTCTCAAAAAAAGAGCATCATAGATTTAACTTTTATTCTTCGCAATCGATGTTAACCGTGTTCAAATAATCCAGGCTTCCTAAATAAACTTCAAATCGGTTTTCAAATTAAATCCGATATGTTTCTGCAGTAAACAAACACACCGATGTCGACCGCTCTGTCACTAAAATGCCCTCTCCGACAGAAACGCTTGGTGGCGCTCTTATTGTGAAACGCACAAATTGTACGGGTTGATTCACACTGGGCTTTTTCGCGGGTAAATGCAACACGCGTCGCTTTCAGAAAAAAAGTGGTTTATGGGGAATTTAGAGTGAAATGACGCACCGAAAACCATAAAATCAACTTTGCCGGAAAGTGTTTTTGTGATTTTTTTTATTTAAAGTGCGTCATTAAACCGCTTTTTCTAAAAGCGACACACGTCGCATTTATGCGCAAAAAAACCAAAAAAGTTGAAAACCCTAAAAGTTGAAAAAGAAATCAGAAATACCTTACATGTATTAGAAATGCATGCCAAAAAAATACATGTATTTTTTTGTTATCTTGTTCAGCTAGCACAACGGCATTTGGACGCTTTACATTCATGTTTTGTTAGTTAATAGTACTGCTTCATCTTGTAGTTAAAGCAGTATAGACAAACTACATTTTTACATGTAGCTACAATAGTAAATGTGTTTTGTTTGGATCAGTTCTGCTTTCAAAAAGAGCATTCATAGCTTTACATAATTTTTTATTTTCTAGCTAAATATAGAGGATCTTTTGTTTCAACTGTTTGGTTTCGGATATATATTCATTTTCTGCAATGTATTTGCGAAACTGTATAGTAAATTCCAAACCAGGGCTGCGTTCCACATACGCGAACTGTTTGTTAACGTTGGCGCCAACGTTTGCTCAATGTGGAATGGATTTTTAGCCAAAATACATTGTCAAAATGGCGGCGCCCACAGTCACAGCAGTTGTACCGACGTTGTAATGTGGCTCTCCGATGCTTACAAAATTTGAGGAAATGTGACACGTTGCCATCGATTGTGTATCGCCAGCAATAAGGGAGAAAACCTCAAAGGTGCAATTTATTTGTTATTTTTCAAACTGCAAACCATCGTCTGTCATCTTTCATGTCATGGACGACATTTTGAAATGACTCAAGTACATCGCAAACAACCCAAAAGTTTGTTGGCCAACGTTGGCAAATGTTGCTGGCGCACAGTTCGTTCCACTCGAAATTGTTGGCCAATGTTACCAACGTTTGCCAATAATCGCATATGTGGAACGCAGCCCATACCCCGGTATATGTGACCCGCTCTGGGGAAAAGGTAGCATAAGTAGCGCAGGCTATCTATGCTCATTAAAATGCACGCTCAATAAAATCCAAAAACACAATGGAAATTCCTGGCGGTGCCCAGTTACCGCCTGGAATGTCCGTGTTTCGCCTGGAATTTCCTTAGTGTTTTTGTATTTTAATGAGCGTGGATCTGCCACAGATTTCTTCTGATGGTTACAAAAACTCGACCTAGCCTGCGTGACTTATTGCTACTATATTCCAAAGCGGGTCACATATTTAAAAATTTGGTTACAAGTCCCAACTCTAGTAGAATTTAATACTGCTCTGGAATGCCAATCTGTCATACTTTACAATATTAAGTCCAATGGCAACGTGTCCATTTAGATCCCTAAATATCAAAAGAGCCCCTGGAACACAAAAGGGTTCCTTTCAATACTTGATTTCTTCCCAAAGGCTAAAAAGCACTAAACGTGATCCACCGCATTTGTGGAATGCAGTCGAGCTTGAAGAGTTGCCTTTGAAAATAAAATTTTCATTTCTTTCCCCCCTCATGTCTGCACGGCTTAGTAAGCCCCTCTAGCTAAAAAACGGTACCCACATTACGTCGGTAATATATTTTGGTAATATTAAAGCCATTAAAATCTATCGCAGCAAGCATTTTGTAATTCTGGCACGGGAACGCACTTTGGGCAGTTTATCGATTTCGTTTTGTTTTTATTCGCATGGAAGTTTGGA
The DNA here is from genome assembly GCA_037783545.1 of Henricia sp. BOLD:AAB3569. Lineage (NCBI taxonomy): Eukaryota > Metazoa > Echinodermata > Asteroidea > Spinulosida > Echinasteridae > Henricia > Henricia sp. BOLD:AAB3569. Next base: position 1,094,057 of record JBBELK010000099.1, on the reverse strand, counting down.
GATTGCTTGTTTTTTTTACCGTATTTTGTAAAGCAAGCATTCATATTTCCAGAGTTTATTCATTCAACTGCATGCTTTCTCTCTCACTTTTTCATGTCTGCAGAGTTGTGTGGTGATGGGGAAAATGCATCATTTGGTTCCTTCCATATTCTTGACCTTATACAAATTTTCACATTCAACAGATATTTTGCCTTCTATTTGAATGATTTCCTGTTTCCTTAGTTAAAAAGAACATTGTCTTTTTTTTTAAGAGCTTGTTTACACTTGATCCCGAGCGCGGAGTCAAACACCGAGCTCGGGATTAGCTCCGGATCACAAACTGAGTGTAAACGCTCTTGGAACCAAAATGTCCCCCGGATCAGTCCCCGAGATTTTGGTCTCGCGTCGGCAGAGGGTAAAACCCCTGAGCTCGGGATCAGTTTGCGGTTAGATACAACAATTTATCTTTATACCGCATCTGCTCCACAGCAACTGCGGGGGAAAGCCTGCGAAATTCTAGCGGCACTGTACATGACCACATTGATCTGTACATGCACGTAGAGCATGACCTTTGACTGCAACTTTAGGCGCGGCGCTCGAGATCAACAACAGAGAATGTAGACGCAGCACTCTGAAATCATTGCGGAAGTACATGTATGTACACTGAAGCATTCTTGATCCCGAGCTCAGGATCAGTGTAAACACGCCACAATATTGCATCATATTTTAATTTTTGCTTTAAAGTTCCCTTTCGAGCCGGTGCCATTTACTGCAAGTTATCTGTTGTTTTCAGGATTTGAGAAGCAAAAACAAAATGCATGATGTGTCATAAATAGCAGTGGGTTGGACTTAGGTTTTTTTGGTTTTACTTCCTCTTTCTATTTTCTATTCACAAATATTTTGCAGAATTTATTACATTAGGGAAATATTTTGGTTTCTGGTTTTTGCTCAGATCACATTTTTGATCCCTCATATTTCTTCCCATGGGTGTTGGGATTTTGATACCAAATCATTTTTCTTATTTTTCTCACTACCGGTACCATTCTGAAATTTCACACTCTTAATCAAGATATTTTCAAGGATATCGTAAAAAAAACCAACAGATGTTTGGTAAATTAATTTATCCGGTTACATAAAGCAGTGCAGTGGTTATACCAACCTTTTTGCTTCCAAATCCAAATTGAAGATTGCAAATTTCCTGTTTTCTTCTCATGGATAGTATTTTGGGAAGGTATTATACCAGTATATGATTGTTAGGTTAGAATCTGGAAAAATCTAAACAAGCTCCTTTAAAGGTATCAGCACAGCTTACGGTATTGGACTTTCAAACTTCTCACACCATCTTAGCCACTATTAAATCTATCCCATTTTCCAGGCCCGTTTTTACAAATGATTTCTGCATCCCGTTTTTGACTATGCATTTTGTATGCAGACAGCATTTTAAACAGAAGTAATTTTCTGTGATTTTTAAATTAAACAAATTTTGACTTGTTACAAATAAATGATATGTACCGGAAAAGTCTTCTAGGAAAAAGCACATTGCATTCTAAGCAGTAGTGTCATTTGACGGTTCAAGAGTTAACAAGTTGTATCCTTTGCCCATTAGAACGTGGCTATATGTAGGTCAACCTTACGTTTCAAAAATATTCTCTTTAACCAATTCTGACTAAATAAAGCTTTTATTATAAACAGTGGATTTACTTGTTCATTTGATCTCTGTATTGAATACAACTTACAGTTTCAAGTCTTATCGGTACGGGATAATCTATCAATCAGGCATGGTGTCACATTTACCCGGTAGTTCACTTTTTATCAAGACATGTCAATTTACCAGTGTCGGGGTCATGTAAAGTGAAACATTGCATTGGATCCATATAAACTGTTCGTAAAAGCTATCTAGTGAACAAAATGTTAATCTTGGTTAGTAACGTTACAAAAAAGGACATTGAAAAAAAATGCATGTCTTGAAACAAAAATATTCCTCAAGTGGGACACAACTGAAACAAACCATTATATTTCTTTCATTGCTTGTTTACTGGTATGTGTTTTTGTATTTGCCAAGTCGCACCTACTCTCACCAGTTTCATGGTTAGTAACTTTACAGTTACTTTACAGTAACTTTACAGTTAGTCAAGTTACAGCTATCCCATGCCTACCGGTACAAAATTTATGACATTTCCCACACAAATAAATTTGTAGTACATTTTCCACAACAATTCAACACCAAACATATTTTTGCAGAAGCTTGTTCCATATGCTATCATTTAAAGCCATTTTCCACACAAATACTTAATTCCACATTTTGAGGAAATGTCTACTGTACATGTACCTCTTCGTGGAATTGCCCTCCTACCGGTATTGAAGTTTTTGTTTATTTTTACCATGATTCCTTGGTATATTTCTACAGGAAGCTACGTTTTGTATCATCCTCCGCCGGGCGCGACTAGGCCAGGCTGCCCTAAGCGATGCTTTACAGGCTGGCTGTATACCAGTGGTCATGAGCGATACGTACATCATGCCATTCTCAGAAGTACTAGACTGGCACAGGTATTGGGAATGCTACGTTAAGATTAAGAAGTAGAAAACATTACCCGTCAGTTGGTACATTATATGTGCATTTGTTTTATAGCATACATGTCTAACACAAACTTAAATCAGCGTGTTCATTTTCCTAGTATCATGTGATTCTTGTATCTGTCCTGGTGTCAGCCACCACCACTGTCCCTAACCTTATATGCTGTGTACAATGTATGTAGCTGCAGTTGTGCTGCAAATATGACAGAACGTGAATACATGTGGTTTTTGTGAAAAGAAAGTGTATTTTTCTCACAATCAGCAATTCTCTGTCGTGTGTAAATTGTGAATTTTATGGTTAGGCCAAAAAAAAAAGAACTATGTTTAGTGTAAGTCTCCCAAAATGATTTGTTTTTTCGTTTTTTTGGTAAGTGAATTACAAGCAATAAAGTCAAGTTGACATGAAGCCAACAGGCATGTTTTTAATCAAAACACTCGACAAATGGTTGAAAATGAAACCTTTGACAGGGTTGAAAGTTACGCGCATATAATGAAATTCACATTGCGGGTGCTGGATCATAACTATGGTTACTGGTTCATGCTCACGTTTTACATCTATGTGTTTGCGCACACTCTGCCAGCGAATAGTTTTTTTCCGTTGGTGTTTTTGAAAAAAAAGTTTGGCGCAGGGTTCGAAGTAATGCGTGCGTTAACACTAAACATTTTATTTTTTTTTGGCCTTATGCTGCCATGGACATGGTTTTTAGCGCTAAAATGTTGGCTAAGAAATTCAGAAAACATTTCAGAGATTCTGAGGGCTTGTAAGGCTTCACAAAATCAACTAGTTTGATTTTAAACACATGTTCTTCAAGCATTTTTGGAAATATAATTCATGAAAACTGATTGTATGCCATTCTCAGTAAGTGTGTGAAAGGTAAAAAAAAAAATCCTCCATTCCGGATGAAGTCAATGACGTACTCAATGAATGAAAGAGTTTTTTTTGACATACCATGCTTATTGAGAATGGCATTTCAGTTTTTTTAATAAATTGTGCCTCCATCAAGGATGCTTGAATAACGTGTTTAAAATCAAACAAGTTAAATATGTGAAGCATTATAAGTTGAATATGTGAAGTGCCCAAAATTAAAGTTATACCCTTTTTCAGCCTTCATGGTACGGTCTCTAAACAAATTTCCATTTTTGCTGAATTAATTTCTCCCCAGAGCTGCCCTAATTATTGAGGAGTCTCTGCTGCCAGACCTGCCGTCCATTCTCAAGAAGGTCTCTAAGCTTCAAATTGAGGAAATGCAAAGACAAGTCCGTTTTTATTGGCAACAGTACTTCAAATCCCTCCGAGATATCACCCTAACAACACTGCAGATTATCAACGATAGAATGTATCCATATACTGCCAAGGATTATGCCTATTGGAATGAGCCGAGACCCAGGGTGAGTGAAATCATTTTACAGAAAATGTTAGGAAATGCTAGAGCATGTTTGAAACCACTTCTGCATTTTGTCAGAAACATGATAACTTGGACAGGAGTAAATTCAGGGTTGAGTCCCAAGTCAAGTCAAGTCTATCTGCCTTTAAGTCCCAAGTCAAGTCAAATTGCCTTCGAGTCCTAAGTTAAAATTAAGACGGGTCAACTCGGTCCCGGGTCAACTCGGTCCCGGGTCAACTCGGTCCCGGGTCAACTCGGTCCCGGGTCAACTCGTTCCCGAGTCAACTCGGTCCCGAGTCAACTCGGTCCCGAGTCAACTCGGTCCCGAGTCAACTCGGTCCCGAGTCAACTCGTTCCCAGGTCAACTCGGTCCCGAGTCAACTCGTCCCAACGAACTAACTCCCAGGACAACTCGACCGTCATTGGCAAATAAATGTAGGCTACGTGAAGAAAAGTTTGAAGATCATAGTTGGCGTTGTCGCCAATAGAAGTAACGCCGCATGACATCGGGCCCAAGAAAATACCAAGGTTTGCGGCATGGTTCATACTTAAAAGGAGAGTACAACCCAAAATTTGTATACCTTAATGCAATCCGCCCCACCAAAACTGTGACGAAGGAGCGAACACAAATTTCCACATTCCCGCAATGTGCAACTGACTTGCAATCCGTCAAGTTCGCTTTCGCAAGCCCCTCACATTTGGACTATCACGGCCAGACATCGGTTCCTTTTCGCACAGGCCTTGAGTTAAAACATGGAGGAAGGAAACGAGTGTCTAGACGTGCTGTGTGGTTTTCCAGTGGCACGTAAAAAACAACGCTTGCTGGCGGCTGGGTGCTTGTGCAACAAGGCCTGCCAAATTGATTCGTCTAACGAAGGGAGCGTTCTCATTACAAATTTGCTTCATCGAATGAAGCGATCTCTTTATCGAATGAAGCGATATCTTTGTCGAATGAAGCTGTTTGGTTCATCGAATGAAGCGATTCTAAACATCGTCAAATGAAGAGACGTGCGTTCACATCAGGAAAACTCTTCGTCGAACGAAGCAATTTCTCTAGTGAGAACGGGGTCCAGTATAATGCTTCTTTTTAAAGAACCCAAATCTAGTTACTCTTGGGTGACAGGTCTTTCTCTGTAGCCGCACCACGCATCTGGAATTATCTACCACTTAAAGGGCCTGTGACATGCTAAACAACTTTGTGCCTAAGCTTTGCTTCATAATGACGGATTACTTGTTCAGCAAGACATACTATTGTTCGTTTGGATGTAAAATCAATAAAAGGTGGCCTTTTTCAACTTTGAAGATTTCACTGCAATAAATCACAGACAGAGGGCGCTGTTTTGAGTGCATCACATAAGGAAGACAGAAGGGAAAAGTTAAGAAAAAACATAAGACTTCAAGTTGGACTTGTGGCAAATTGCTGCAGTTTTTACCACCAGTTTTGTCATGGCTTACAGCAGGCAACATGTAAAACAAACTCAAACAGCCATGGATTACAAAAGTTTCAGGAAAATTGAGAAAAAAGTGGAATCTTTTGTGCACAGTTAAATGTGATTTTCCTGTGTTTGCCTCTTGTGACATAGTGACCTTGGTCATGAATATGCATATTTGCATTAGCATAAAAACTAAAAACCTTTGTTTTAACCCCCAAAGCAAGCTCCAAATAGGATTTTTATGACTTTAGCTGAGTAGAGTGGTTTTAAAGCATAGATTTCATTGATAAAAATCCTAAATAAGGGGCCCTTTAACTACACGTAGATCCTGTTTCTGAAACATTTTAGCTTCTTTGCATAAAATATGAGTGTAAAGCCTTTGGTCCAGTGTCATATCGGTAGGTATCGGTAACGCACTTTAAAGATCCCAGAGCATTCTTTCGTGACCAGCCCAATAATTGGGGGAATTTTATGTGTTGCCTTAATTTGTTTTGTTAAAGCAGCAGTACTTGTGGTTCGTTCAGTTTAATATTTGTAGGTCATCCTGTAAGTTTATTTAGGTCATATAGACCGTATCAAATTGCTGCCATCTCGTAGGCCAACATTTCTTGTTTAAATTGGTCAGCAGTGTTAGTAAGCACAAAATGTTCTCAAGGAATAAAGAAACTGCCCTACAAGATGGCAGATATTTGATACGATCCATTAAAAGCAGAGGATCGTCATCAATGCGTGCGCACCAAATGTGTGCCAAAAATACGCAGATCCATGCCTTTGCTGTGGAGCTGCATATTTCGTGGCACGAATTTGGTGCGCCTGCATTGCTGACGAGCCTGTGCCTTTAAGTGGACAGTGGATTACTGTTAAACTTTGTAGTGTAATTCATTTTCCTTATTTTAAAACTTGAACAGAATTTACGGTCATTGCTATTAAAAACGAGAGTACAAAATCTTGAAATACCATCAGGAGAACACATATTGGCATTCCTTCCATTCCTGGCATCTGATCAGTAGTCCAGTTGTCTGGATCTTCAAATGATACTAAAAAATAGTTGAACTGATACCAAGTCCAGTTGTTATCCTTGGTAAGTATTAGTTGCAGGTTATAGAAAGGACAGTTATGGTTGCATTGGATGCGAGGGGATTTTATTACACACACATACTCACTGTGTGGCATGAAAATGTTGATAGTTCACCAGAATTCCTGACTGTTAGCTGTTGATGGAAACCCCCGCTGTTTTGTGTGGTTTATATAAAAAACACATGGGGATTTCTCATGGCTCATCATTTGCATTTAGGGGCCTGCTTTACATGGTCCATAACAGGTGGATAATCAATCAATTTGGAGTTTTATGAAGCCAAAATTTAAAGGGAATTTTATTGATGTTTAAAGTTCTTTTTATGCCAAAAAAGGTACATGTACTGGTATACTGCATGGAATAGTGGGCACGGCATCTAAAACTTTGGTCTTAGGACCATCCAAAATTGTCAACATTTTCACAGTCGTACAGAAAGTAGTATTAATTCTTTCTGGTATTGAAACCAAGGATTCCCAAAAAGTGCCCGAGGTACCTGTGAAGAGAAGACGATGAAAAAAATGCTAAGTTTTAGAGGTGGGAGGAAAACCCCTATACAATTGTGTATAGGGGAAAACCCACAGAATCAAGCAGGGACTGAGAACCCAATCCACATACTGACCCGGACGGGATTCGAACCAGGGTCACTCTGAGGCGGAAGACGAAGAAAGTACCTCTACGCCATCCTGATTCTCCTATTTGTGACATTTTTGACAGTTGTTTGGGATAAACATAGTAATTGTTTTATTTCACATTATTTACAATGTACATGTACATGTATGTATCCAATTTAAAGGTACAACACATCATTTGCAGTGACCCCCAAATTGTTTTCACGAGTTGACAAGAAAAACCTCACTAAAAGTGTTAATAACAATGGTACCAAACATCACAAAATTGTATTTCAGTCCAAAATAGTATTTTGTGTGAGAAATTAACAACTGAAGGTGGTTTTCTAAAAAAAAAAATATTTTGCAAAAGACTTTTACCATTGACTCAACACAGAAACCATGCATAGATTTTTCACGTTTTGAGAAGTATTACTGCACCCATGCGGCTGAAATTTCTACAGGGCAGTTTTATCAATATGGGCTTCAGTTTTACCAATCATGTGTTTTATCTTTAAATGTCAAAACATTGCAATAAACTATGAATGGCAACGTAAAAATGGACACATGCCAGTAATCATGCATGTTGCTATTGGTCTGAACGGTTTGTTTATCCAAAGAAATAGATGACAACAGTGGGTTGGCACATGTGCGAGTGTACGGTAACTTTAAAAAGGCTTATTCTCTGAGAAATGTACGTGATACACAGCATTGCCGGTACTTGGCCTGTATACATGTATCTATTGATCTTGTTTCCTGAATCTCACTGGTGGTAATCACGTATCATATTGCAATTTCAATTGCTTGAACTCTTGCACCTTGTACATGTACATTGTTATACATGTATGTAGCATTTTGGAAAAAGAAATCCGGCAAAGCCTTTTTTCCAGGCCGAAAAAATAAACGGCCGGAAATATTATTTTCAACTCTTTAACCCTTTGAACCCTAAATTATTTATGCGCAATGACACCGGTTTGTCAACCGGTTATGAAGACATCACTCAAAAGTCACAATAGTGGCTCATCGAGTTATTCCTTGTTCACGGGGAAGTCACAAATGTGACATTTAGGGTTCAAAGGGTAAAAAAAAACGTGGACAATTGTCTCACTTACTGATGATCAACGATGTCCGGATATGCCCTATGTCATGTATGTACTATGTACAGCCTATACATGTACATGATTTGCACACATGCAGTATGTCTGTATCCCGGCCATAATCATTCACGGCTAAAGTACCACGAAACTAGACTATTGATCAGAAGTACATAGAGGGCGCTGTATCCATACAGCAGTGGTTAGATCACATACATACTGACATATCCATTGCATTGCACTCATACTGTACAGTATACTGTGCTGGCAAGTCCATGTGCACACGCACGTACGTACATGTACGTACGTACATACATGCAGTTATGATAGTGGATTTTTTTTTCAAAAGACAGGTATTTCCTCGAAAATATGATCTGTGATGCCAAAATGCCCCCTTTACTGTGGAAAGACCCACATTGGAGTATATTACTTTATTAGGCCTCTGCAAAGACCTTATTCATGCAAGGCCATGCTCGTTCATAAAGCCTGAATCATTCTTAGCAATGCAAATTAAATGGGAAAAGGCTGGAAATGCATCAAAGGTGCACATCCGTAACTAAAGTATGTACATGTACGCTTAGAGGGGGTCAGAGGCAGTGCGTGAACCAATGTTAAAATAAACGGATGACTGTCACAAATTGTGACAAATTTTACGTACTTGGGAGGGTGGGGGAGGGAGGGGGTGGGGAGTCTAAAAGGCCACCATTTCGTGCGCATATATTCCATGGACGGCTCTTAGCCTGAAGGACTCTAATCAAACTATGGTAAAATGCCCACTGTATCATTTGCAACGATCCAGAATTTCATTTCATTAAAAGAAAACTTAAGGCCTGTCCGCATTAGACTTTTTTCGGAAAACGTACCAAGACGTTGGGTACTTTTCCTATTTTAAGTCCAATGCGGACAGCCTAGGACATTTTTCTCTCAGTAACTTTTCCTGAGTCCAGCGGTTAGTTTTCCTGGCCAACTGCTGCACAGGAAAATTGACCAGGGAACTTTTCCCAAGACGATAAGTCCAGTGCGGACACAGCGAGTTGGTAAAAACGCTCTGGAAGCGTACGTCCGGGCCGTGAAGGTCAAACTGCGAAGGGACACTGCGCATGCTCTCCCACTGTCTCTGTAAAATTTTTCTGTGTTTAAACAAATCCAAATGCAGACAGCAGTAAAATTTAGCAATTTTTCATTTTACCATCGTCTCGATAAAACCTCCCAAAAAACAAGTCCAATGCGGACACAGCTTTAAACTATAGTTGTCATTAGAACTTGTCCTGGGTTAATCTACCCCATGGTCAGTTTGGTCCAACTATCCTGCACTTAAATCCTTAATTATACGTCGCCCATTGTATTTTCAGAGAGGCGTCCAGAGCCCATTATTCCTGCCATTGATTCCACCCAAGTCCGAAGGCTTCACAGCGGTTGTCTTAACGTACGACAGGGAGGAGAGTCTATTCCAGGTCATCCATCGCATCGCGTTAACCCCTAGTCTCTCCAAGGTGCTTGTTGTATGGAATAACCAGGAGAAATTGCCTCCACCAGGTAAACTTAAGATCACCGAGGGGCGGTAGTTTGCATCATCACCCGAATAAAGAGCAGTCAATATTTGTTTTTTATATACCTCATGCGTAGATTCCTGTCATCTGATTGGTTAAAAGTGGGGGCATTGAATCAGCTATAGACACGGCACGTATTTGCCCACCGGGCATAGTCTTTGCCATGCCCCGGGCATAGTCATTTAGCGGGTTCCGGACGCGCACATTACACGTGTTGGCATAGCTGTGCACCAACTATGCAGCTGGGCGCTTCACGTAAACATTCAGCAGGATGGTAATGGCGGAATCTCGACGAAGTCGTTTTGTCGTCTGTCGTAGATGATGAAGTCCTTAAGAAAATAAGAGAAGTGGCCTATAGTGAAAACTGTGTCAGGTGAAATGTGCTACTAGAGTGCCAGGTGATTATGCTACAAATTGTTGCTGTAAATATACAACTTTTCTGCCGTAGACCAGCTTCCGAAATCGAAACTCGAAGGACCACTGTCATGACTGTGACTGTGTATCGTTACTTTTAACCAACCAGATGACAACAATCTACACATTCGGTATATAAAACAAATATTGACTGCTGTTTATTCGGGTCATGGTTAAGATTATAGGCCCTCGGTGATCTCGAAGCCATGACTGTGCACAGTCATGGCTTCGAGATCACCTTGGGCCTATAATCTTAACCATGCCCCTCATTGCAGTCAATATTTGTATAATATACCTCATACATTGATTTTTTGTGTCAAATGATTGGTATTTCAGGAAAAAATTCAGTTTTCAGAGAGCCAAGCTGAAGTGCACATTGTCCGCATGAATGCGAACACCACTGCTAGTTGCTTCACGCGAATGCGTCTCCCGCGCGCTATCACAAGCTCGCGCGATATTCTGTACACTCTGTGAAATAGTACTTTTAGAAAGTACTATCCTTTGACATAGGACGCAAAAGGTCAAACACTAGTACTTTTTTCAGTTGCCCACTGAAATGGTTGAACTAATCCATGTCGCGTGATCTGCTTTTAACCAATCCGTGAACGAGAATCAATGTATGAGGTATATAATTGGGTATAGACTCCGTTTGGCTAACGCGCAGTACCTTTCTGTTTGCAAAATCACAGAAATGCCATAACGGTTATAAAAAGCTAAATGTAGGCATGGCGTGCTCGGGTGGTACTCGAACACACAACCTTTCCAGGAGGTCGTGGGTTCCAGACCCACCCAAGCATGAAGTTTTTCTCCGTGTCTCGAAGAAGAACTGAGTTACGTACATTTTCCAGTTTGGAAGTCGGTTCTAAGCTGGAATTGTGATTGCTATGTGCACAAAATAACCTTGAAACCACAATCACCACTTCACCCGCTTGTAGAGGAAGTCGAAAGTAGAATGATACTTCCTCTGAAGCTAATCTAATTCATTAATGCACAAGTATTTGGCCAGTAGTTCAGGTTTCACAATCGGATTCTGTAATGTATCTGCTATACAGGAGTTACACTGTTCAATTTTTGGGTCAGAGTCCTACTTATGGGTTGAGTCTGAGAAATTCCATTGATTCGTAAACACAACAGTTCAGTGTAGTTCTATTCAGAAGGAAGTGGTCATTACTCATATATGTAGCATAGACGTTTCTCAGAAATTTGTAGGCTAGTTGTTTACGGATATGCTCTTGAGCGATTTTCATACATGTCGGATGTGGTTCTGTGGGAAAGAGGGATGCCTTTAATAGTGCCGAAAATGTTTCCTCTGAAATTATTTTTTTTAATTTTTACATTTGACTTTCAGAACAACATGCAAAGTTGGTACTTCTTCAAGATGAAAAATTATTATATAAAATAAAGCTTTTGCGGATACCGTGCGTTTCTGATACTGTGCAGCACAGAGCTCCAATCTGATGCGCATACACGCAGGGCACACGTGCACGCACATGTCATGCATCGAGTGTGCAACATCCGCGCGAGTACAGTAAACAAAAATACTGTACAACAGTAACAGAAATGCATGCAGTTGTAAACATTGCACATGAACTAAAGTTTTTAACACCAAACAGACAAAAATCTTGCGGAAATTTTTCAAAACAAAGAAGATATAAGCTTCATTTTATATAACAATAATAATATTGGATGTCTTTTCGGGTGATATGAGAATATACTGCACTCGTCATAAAAAAATACTTAACTCGCCTTCGGCTCGTTGCGTATTTTCATGACTCCTGCGGTATATTCTCATATCACCCTCGAAGCCATCAAATATGATATAATTCTTATCATCGGAACACTGTAGAATTACAGGCCTCACAATTTGACTGTAGCAGAGTTTCAAGGGAAAAATTACTAGGACGTAAAAAAAAATTCAATGCTGGAAGGAACACAAATACATGTCGAAGCAGTCAGAAAGAAAGATTGGTTGGAGTGGAAAGCCAAATAGGGGAACAATGAACAGGTCTGGGGCTGGAGGGTGAACAAAATGGGGATTAGGAGAAAAGGACAAACAAGGAGTGAAGTGTGTGTGAGTGGGGAGGAAGGCGAAACACTGGTGTGGGATAGGAATACAGGAGGGGAAGAAATGGGAGGACAGAAAAGGATGGAGAATAAGGTTGAAAACATTCAGTCGGGTAAAGGACAAAAATAAGCTGAAGGGGGAAATTAAAACATTAATCATTTCCCGTCTGGATGTTGAGACCATGTAGTTTGATGCCGCAGAGTTGTTTAATTCAAAGTTTCTTTCTGCCGAGTCGAATGTAATCTGCATTGTTACCAAGAGCCTCAAAACTCTAGCAAAGTTGAAGTGTTCTCTAACTGGGCAATTCCTGAAATTCAAATTTACCCTTCAGAGACTTTGAGGGCTTGTAATGCTTCACGTATTCAAGTTGTTTGATTTTAAACACATGTTTTTCAAGCATCATTGATGGAAGTGTAATTCCTGAAAAACTGATTGCAATGCCATTCTCAGTAAGTGCCATTCTCGGTTTCGGACGTACTCAATGAGTACGTCCAAAACCGAGATATTTCTAAATGTACCACGCATACGAATGTACCAGTGCAAATTTGAATTTCCGGAATTGCCCAACTGGGGGTGTCCATTCTACTAGTGTTCACTGTGGTTCTGTGACCATAAGGCCTTTTCCCACTAGACAAAATTTCGGGGGTGGCCCAGGGGCAACGCCGGGATGAAAATAAGCCCTAATTGCAAGTCTCACCTCTGCGCCACCCCCGAGCCACCCCTGAGCTTGCTCAGTCTCCCGGGGCAAGTTCAACTCTGCTCGGGACCAGGGTTGAAAATTTAGCCCCCGGGGTGAGACACTTTCCCCTGGGTGAGATCAGTAGTGGGAAAAGGGGCAGGGGCGAGTTCTCACTTGTTCAAGTGAGGAACCAGGTGCCGATCTCCGGGGTAAGTTTGCTCCGGGGCGAGAATCAGAACATAAAGTGTGAATCGACGCGGGTTGAACTCTGGTGTGGGTCACCCTGGGGCCCTCCCCCCGGATTGTTCTAGTGGAAAAAGGGCCAATACATACATGAATGGAAATGTTTCTTTAATTGTACCTCAAGCCAAATTCAGTTGAGTCAAATGGGGGATGCACGTCGCAGATAGTGTTCTATTAATTCCTAACAGTTTCCGGATCCGAAAGGTTGTGACATTTTGGGTCATTGCCACCATGTGGAAATGAGTTGTTCATTTCTACATCTGTTTCACTTCCCTGAAACCGGATGACCATTATAACTGCAATACATAGTTACATGTATATGCCTTGTAGTTTCTGCAAGACACTTTTTTGGGGGAATTAAAGCTGTCTTGACTTGCATTTCTTATTTAGTGATTCCTTTGTGAGTTATTTGCCTGATCTGTCATAATTTTAGAAGCATTTTGCATTACTCAAGAGTACTCATAATAAATTTGTTGGTTGTGTGCTTGGCTGGGATTCGAACCCACAATCCATGGCATTCTCGGGCAGATGCCTAAACCCAGTGTTTTTCACAGATTTTTCATTTTCTGCAGAACAAAAGTAAACAAAGAATGTTGTTGTTGAATGGATGTAATTTGACAATAGACAACATGGTATATTTAGTATAAAAACTCACAGCGTGCTTGGGTAGGATTCGAACCCTTGACCTCCTGCATACTAGGCAGACATCTTAACCACTCTACCACCAAACATGCAGGTGCTGAATGGCAGGTACAGTAGTTCTACACCAGCGACTAAAAAAAAAAAGACAAGTTTGTAGACATCATAAATCATACTCTTTTCAACCTATCTATGTAAACCAACAGAAAATGAGGACAAATAATAGAAATCTAATTACTACAAGTTTAGTGCTCACACATAGCAAGCTGGATATCCGTGCCATGCAAACGAGTCGCGTGTGATGTCACATGACCGCAAAAACCTGTGACGTATCCATCACGTCATTCATTGCAAAACTTCTCTAATGTTGTTGCTGATTCATATTTTAGCCGAGAAGTGGCCCAAGATCAACAAGCCCTTGAAGGTGGTTCAGACGAAGGAAAACAAACTGAGCAACCGATTCTACCCGTACGATGAGATTGAGACGGAATGCATCCTAGCCATTGATGATGACATCTTGATGCTTACTCCAGATGAGCTGGAATTTGGCTATGAGGTATGTACAGTGGATAGTTGCTGTAATGAACAGCAAGAGATCCAAAAGTTGTGTCTGCACTGGATTTTTTGGAAGGTTTTTCCGAGAGGACAGAATGAAAAATTTGACCACTGTCCGCATTTGAACTTTTTTGACATGGGGAAATTTTACCGAGACCTCGGGAGAGGTAATATCCGCTATTTCGTTGGGCAGTTTCTTTGTTCCTTGAGGACATGCATGGTTGCACATATTGTGCTTCCATTGTTGAACGGTTTAGGTAACAAAAGGTGCCCCACGAAATGGTGGCTATTTGATATGGTCTATAAATGCATTGTTGTGCTTTCTTTTGTCATAAGACACGACGATGTCCTTATTATCTGGGAATATTGCATTGGTAGCATCAATCAAACTTCTGACTGATATCTGCCATAAAATATGCCATGTTTGATGACCAAAAAGAACAACGCTGCACTGGAAACATGTCACGTAATTATGCATCGCACCCTGAAACATGCATAAATGCGCGAGCATGCCATGCATGGTAGACATGTAGCGGCACACGGAGGTATATGTACATGTACACATTCTTAAGGCACTTTTATTGACTTGATGTGTCTGCATTGGACTTATCGTCTAGGGAAAATTTACTCTGGTCAATTTTCCTGGGCGGTAGTTGGCCAGGAAAAGTAACCGAAAAGTTACTGAGAGGAAAACATCCCAGGCTGTCCGCATTGGACTTAAAATGGCAAAAGTACCCATCGTCTCAGTAACCTTTACAAAAAAAAGTTCAATGCGGACAAATCCAACTTTTGATCATAAATAACTTAAAGGACTTAAACCAAATTTTCAGATCATGTAAACAAGGCATGAAAAATTGTATTAAACGAGTTACATCAGTTTTGTCTGAGAGGGTGAGAGTTAAAAACCATGCAGAAAAAAACCCATTTTCAGAACCTTGATAACCTTAATGTTGATAAACTGCCTTGTAAAAATTTTAGCCACATACAGTTGTACATGTACACCACTACCATCATCACCCAAAATGATAAACAGGACTACCCGAACCATTTCAAGGTGTACAAGCTATGTTTTAAGTACTGCATGCACGTGAGGAATTCCACAAAATCAAGAATTTAGTGTAAGCACACCAGTTTTAACACTTGGTTGCATACAGTTGTATTTATACTTCCGACTTCAACTGTAAATGCAGTCAAACTTCAGAAAACCTGAAAAATCCATACATAGTTTATTTGTTGAATGAATATTTTGTTTTTTTAAAGCACCTTCTGTTGGCAATTTTCTTCATAGAGGTACCATTTTGCACGCGTGTGGTGTTTGTTACCATTGCAATAAACACTTTTAGTCCGGTTTTTCTTGTCAACTCGTGAAGTAAAATTTCGGGTCACTGCAAATGATGTATTGCGTCTTTAAGTAAGATGTGTACGCATGCTTCATTAACTAACGGTGATTAACTAATCTTCGTGAAACAAGCAATTACCTTAATGTGAGCAAATCATAAGAGAGAGTCAACTGTGACGAACCTAAGATTCAAAATTCACAGGTGTTGCAGGGTATATACTTTCAAGTGATTTTGGACTAAAGTCCAAATTACTAGACTCTCTCCAAAGCTCTTCAGTACCATTTCAGTGATTTGGTTTGTAGGTGAATCAAATAGAGAAAATCAATAATTCATGTTTGCCTAAGCTGACAGATGCGTGATATTATGCAGAAAATTAATTTAGTTGGCCTTTTTGTTTATTGAGTGTAGATAAAATTTAGCTTGGCCTTTGCACATCCAAATTTGAGCTGTTTTTTGTTCTATGCATTGTACATTGCTTGGTGTTCCAAATTAAAATTAATTGAATATTCTACAGTGCTGCTCTGTTTGGTATGAATAGATCCCAGAAGTTGTAACACACATTGGGCTATGTTCGTATGTGGGGTAGTTAAGCAGGGGTCAAAATTAACCTGAATTTCATGCTGGTCAGAAGGACCAGTAGATTAGAGAACTCTACTGGTCCTGCTGAACATTTGTGGTCAACCGGTGCTTTTCAAAATGGCACCGAGATATACTGAAACACTTTCTGGTTTAAGGTCATTGAGTGCAGGATGGATGAGATTGCTTTTTGATCCAACACTGGGGCATGTCTGGAAAGATCGGAGAAAGATATGTTTATCTGAAAATGTCTAAAGCGATCAGGAATTGTTTGCGGTAACCAGGAATTCTTTGCATTGAGTAAGAAATTTTTACTGTGGATTAGGCATCAGAGAATGTTTCCGTGAGTCAGTAAATTGTTTTCACTGGTCCATCGGACCAGCGTCTTTGACAGATCTAGTGGTCCTTCTGATTTGTTACTGCTCTCGGACCAAAGGACCAGTGTTAATTTTGTTGGTTACTGTTTTTGCCTCTAAGGTGTGGAGAGAATTCCCTGACCGTTTAGTTGGCTACCCAGCCAGGCTCCATCTATGGGATGAGGTCCTGCATAAATGGAAGTATGAATCGGAATGGACTAACGACATCTCTATTGTGCTGACTGGAGCATCTTTTTACCATAAGGTAGGAATCTTGAATCTTCGTATTAAAAAACCCAAAAATGCTAAATAACTTTATCTATTTATGAAAGTGATGGCAAAAGCCAATCATATATACTGTGCAGCAAAAGAAATCCAACAATTTTCTCCACGTTTTGATTTATAAAGCAGTCAATCTGAGTGTGGGAATTTTTAGCACACAGAAGCTTTGTGCAGTCATGCATAATGAAGCTTTTATGTGAACATTTTGATGTCAACTTGATTTTGATAAAAGTGAAATTTTCAGATTTTGATAAAAGTGAAATTTTCAGATTTTGATAAAAGTGAAATTTTCAGATTTTGATAAAACTGAAATTTTCAGATTTAAATAAAACTGAAATTTTCAAATGTTGATAAAAAATTTTAAATTTTGATAAAACTGAAAATCTTTAAATTTTGATAAAACTGAAAATTTGCATTCTTTTGATAAAACTGAAAATTTGCATTCTTTTGCTGCTCATAAGTATATAATAACTTTATCAAATATGTATTATTTTGATTTTTCCAAACCATCTTGCAGTATTTCAGCTTTCTATACACCCATAAGATGTCGCCCCACATCAAGTCATGGGTAGACGAGCACATGAACTGTGAGGACCTCGCCATGAACTTTCTCATCTCCAACGTGACGGGCAAACCGCCGATCAAAGTCACGCCGCGCAAGAAGTTCAAGTGCCCCTCGTGTTCCAACATCATCTCGGCGGACCTGTCGCACATGGTGGAGCGGTCGGAATGCGTCTCGGAATTCGCCAAAGAGTACGGCATGGTGCCGCTCAAAACGGTGCAGTTCCGCGCCGATCCCGTGCTTTACAAGGATGAAATCCCCGACGAATTGAAACGCTTCCCCGATATTGGAAATTTATAGCATTTGCTCAAAGCTGAATGCTTATTTGTATTTTACATGAAAATTTTAACAATTTTTATCCGAGCCCTGTAATGTGACGCCTTTATACTTTGTGTTGCGGAAACGTAATCCAGTCGATCTCAAATTGCATCTGGACAAAATATGTCAGTTGTCTATGGGTTCTATATGTTTGTGGAACCTGCCACTGAAAAGATTAACACTTGACATGAAACCGTGCTCATGTCGTAATTTGTGTGAGGCACCAAAACTTATTTTTATGTCTATGCAAGTAAAGCAAGGCAAAGCCTTGTAGGTTTTCTTGAAAAAAATGACAAAAAGAAAAATCCTTTCAGATCACAGTAAAGGGGGCATTTTGACAACACAGACCATATTTTCGAGGAAATACCTTTGTCTGGTCTCAAAATAAAAGAAATAAGTTTAAGTTGTTCTGAAAAGATAACTTAGGCCCAAAAAGGGTTACAAATAGTGTGACAACATGCCTTTCTAAAAACCCTGTGTACAAATTTCCAATATACGCTCATAACCGGGACGGACACTTGTGTTACATTTTAGGCCGTCCCGGTTACGAGCATATATTGGAAATTTGTACGCAGGGTTTTTAGAAAGGCATGTTGTCACACTATTTGTAACAACTGAAACTGATTTCTTTTATTTTGAGACCAGACAAAGGTATTTCCTCGAAAATATGGTCTGTGTTGCTAAAATGCCCCCGTTACTGTATCATCTACTGTACTCTACTTTTTAGAAGAATAAACTGGTTTCTATCTTTTTAAGTTAAGCTGGTTTTTAGATTAACATTTCAAGCGACTTTTTTGATTTGCATGTAATGAGTGATACACTGAGATGTTAGGCATTCAGTCGTGTTTTTTTCACATGACTGTTTTCACCTATTCCTGTGACAAGGCGCGTCTGTCATGCAGATACAATCATCTAATCATGTACAAAATCATTCAAGCGGAATGCATACCCTCAATAAAAAATCTGCGTACACCCCACAATATCCCTAACTTATTGTGTGTATATCCCATACATACATTGTAGATTCTCGTAGATTAATTGTAGATAACGCGACATGGATTAGTTCAACCATTTCCGCATGCAAGTGAAAAAAAAGTAATATTGTTTGACCTTTCATAGGTCAAACGATAGAAAATGTGTAGAAACATTGTGCGCCTCAAGGAAATAGCAGTCCTACCATCTCAAGATCATCTTGGAACAATAGTTTGCAGTGTAACCTTCATGGACAGTCAATATTTGTATAATACGCACCCTTTACAGGTGGATAACTTTTCACTTCACTCGTTTCACACTAAAAAACTTGCTTTTAATTCCTACTTGGAGTACCCGCCTTAAACCTCATAGTACTGTGACTGCAGTACATATGGTAAGTAAACACTCTAATGAACCACATATGTACCCTAGTCAGGTCCATCACAAGTCTTTGTAAGTCTTTACAAATCTTTACAAGTCTATCACAAGCTTCTAGGTCTTAATTCAAGTCACGAGCTATTCAGAAGAACTGCAACAAAGGCATTATTTTGTGTGTGTTCATCCTTAGTTGCGTCTAAGGCGCGAGGTCAAAATAGAAACGGTCTGTATACCGGGAAACGGTACATAAACGATACACCGTTGCACGGTTTTCAGTGAACAAGCAAACGATTCAACCCGGCCCACGTTCGCTGAATAATAGAGAGCTTATCGGATTACGGGTCATTGTGTGACTACTCCTGGCTGACTCGCTGCCACTGTTTATCACGTGACCGCCCGAACAAGGGTGTTTAACCACAACCCATTCATGCCCCGGGGTGCGCCTGGCTGGAGGGTCAGGCGGCTCCCTTTGAAGTCGTCGGCCAGTAGCATCCTTTTGTTCCCTTCGTGCAGGCGGCTAGTTGTAAACCTGTCAATCGTCGACCAACCCAGCAAGTTGGAAACGATTTCCTTCAAACCGGCACACGTTTTTCTGTCAACAGAGAAACGATTTGAAGAGGGATTAACTCAAATCGTTTACCGGTATACAGACCGTTTCTATTTTGACCTCGCGCCTAACTAGACTTGTAAATAATGGACGTTGTTAATACAGCCCAACATGTCTGCTACAGTCGTGTATATCATGTATTATAATACAGTGTGCAACCCAGCCATTTTTGCTACCGTAAGTTATTTTTTCGCTATGATAATGTATATAATAGAGTATTTTTTTGATATCGAAGTACATAATTACAATTTCATGGCTAGTGGATTTAAAAAAAATAATTTTGTACTGATATTGTAATGAGATGTGCATACTAAACCTCAAAAACATTGGTACTTTGTGACAGCTACTAAAGTGTGACATCAATTGCCAGCGTAACTGGGTCTAATCATTCACTGGTAATATGAAACATCCATTGCTAAAGCGCATGGAAACAGTTCACTGGTTTTTGTGTAGACCCAGTAACCTTGGTAACACACAAAGGCCGACATTTTCACTTCAGTACTCTACAGGGTGGATAAAAAAATGAAGCCGAGATGTTATTGCTAATTGTACATGTAACTAAAGTATGGAACATATAAAGCAAAAGGAGATATCTTCTGTTAGGGTTGAATCTCCTCTTTAAAATGACACCTTGAACATGTCATTATGTTTTCGGTTGACCGAGCAGTGACCAATGTTATGCAAGGATCTAGTTTGGGAACTGCTTTCTTTAATGGCATCCAGTGGCCAAAACCATGGCATAGCCTGTTTGAACGGTCAAATATCCATTTGGCAAAGCCTAGGAGGACTCTGAAATTAACGTGCTGATAAAATGTTGAGGGGGTGGGAGGGGGAGTGGTTGGGTTTGGGGAAACCTAAACAGTCCACGTTCAGGCCTACATGAGAATGCAGCAATGTTTTGCATTTGGTGCAATATATTCCATTGTTCCTCTATTGTGTGTAACAAATTAAACATCCAAGGAATTCCCTTTCATGTTTTAGGGGGAGTCGTACGTTCACAAAAGGGAAGAGTGTGTTGAGGTATAGGGGCCGTAGGGGGGAGAGTCACTCTGTCTCATATGTGGCAGCATATAATGTTTTGTTGAGTCTACGGACCGGCGAAGGGGAACTGGTCGATGCAATTCAGCAGGCCCTGTTGTAGCACATCAGCAACAAACCAAATGGTTCAGAACTGGCCCCAACCACGCTCAACAAAATTGTTCTGTGGTACCCTTACAGAATTATGAGACGACATCAACTTTCTTGTGATCTTCACAGGTGTATTGGGTTTTGCCAATGGATACTTGATCGTCCAAACAGGCTATGCCATGGTTCAGGTAAAATGTTGAGGGGGGTGGGAGGGGGAGGGGTTGGGTTTGGGGAAACCTAAACAGTCCACGTTCAGGCCTACATGAGAATGCAGCAATGTTTTGCATTTGGTGCAATATATTCCATTGTTCCTCTATTGTGTGTAACAAATTAAACATCCAAGGAATTCCCTTTCATGTTTTAGGGGGAGTCGTACGTTCACAAAAGGGAAGAGTGTGTTGAGGTATAGGGGCCGTAGGGGGGAGAGTCACTCTGTCTCATATGTGGCAGCATATAATGTTTTGTTGAGTCTACGGACCGGCGAAGGGGAACTGGTCAATGCGATTCAGCAGGCCCTGTTGTAGCACATCAGCAACAAACCAAATGGTTCAGGACTGGCCCCAACCACGCTCAACAAAATTGTCCTGTGGTACCCTTACAGAATTATGAGACGACATCAACTTTCTTGCGATCTCCAGAGGCGTAATTGGGTTTTGCCAATGGATACTTGATCGTCCAAACAGGCTATGCCATGGTTCAGGCGACTGGACGCCATTGACGAAAGTGGGGCAAATCCCAAACTAGACCCTTGCATAACATTGGTCATTGCTCAGTCAACCGGAAACATAATGACATGATCAGGGTGTCATTTTAAAGAGGAGATTTAGCCCTAACAGATGATATCTCCCTTTGATTCATATGTGCCCTACTTCAGTCACAATTAGCAGTAATATTTCGTGTTTTTAAAATTATTTTTATTCACCCTGTATAAGAAAGATTTCATGCAACATGCAGTGTGGTTGTCTGTTGTATGTACATATTTTTAATGTGTGATTGATTCTGATGATAAATTATAACTACAAAATTTGTATTTTTAGTATGCAAAAGTAAGGATGCATTGAATAATTCTAGTCAATTTAATTGACGCTTAAAAACATCGTGTATGTGGTCTTTTTTCAAGCATACATTTTTAGTCAGTTTTGTAATTGCAAACAGTGTGTCCCATTTTGCCAAAGAGAAAATGCTATCACAGGTGCTATGTTGTTGCATAGATACTTAATTTTGGCTTTTTTTTAAACGACGGTCTCGGAATTGGTCCCAATATTTTTTTTAACGGTAAATAGGTTTCCTGCCTACTGATTTAGTGTAAACCAGTACTAAAAATAAGAAAATGTGTATTATAGCCACATTTCCACGTGTCCACACAAGTCTTTGCTCTTTCCAAAATCTGAAACGAGCAAAAATGCAAAACACAGTGCGGCTCGGGCCATTATCAGCGTCCAGGGGCTGTATTCACAAAACGACTTAAGTCATGAAATTTAAGCGCTCCGCTTAAATTCTAGACTTAAGTCAAATCATGAAGTTAAGTGGTATTCAGTGTGTTTACTTTTAGTGCCCCGCTTATTTTTTAGACTTAAACTTAAGTGTGGTCTGACCTGTCTTAAGTGCATTTAACGCTGGGTCAACCGTCTGCAATTGCAGTGTTTTTCTGCCCAGTGTGTTATCCAAAAACGACTATATGATTGATTAGAGAACACCTTAACAATATATAAACATTGGGAGATTACAACAGATTTCAATTTCTGTTCTTACTGACCTTAGAAAGCCTTCGTTTTCTATCTTTGTTCGCCACTGACCATTGACTGCCGCATAGCACAACGTACGTCGTCTTCTTGTGGTACGTGCACGCGTATGTGTGCACGACACGCGCGTAATGTGTGCGTAGTAATCAAATGGTTTTTTAAACGTCCGCGCGTGGTCTGCGCTGCTTTGATAGCAGGGATATTATGACGTGACAGAGTTAAGCGTGCCAAACCCACTTTTTCCCCTTATTTTATAATGGAGTCATGACATGCATATGCTTGGCGACGTCCATTTCTGAAGTTAATGCACATTTTGCATTGCTTACTGTCATGAAACGGTCGAAGGCTTGGTTATACACTGTGGCAACATATCCCTTTTAGAGACCTAATAAAAAATAGAAGCACAAAATAGTTGTGCACAAATTCTATCATGTTAAACCCCATTGAGGATTTGTACAGTTGACACATCAAATTTACATTTATGACCTTTTAAAGTGAAGTCTCGATGTGTATTCTGATTGGACAGTTCCCTGATGCAGCTTATTATTCAGTAGATGTTAATTATTCAAATTGTTGTATTATCTTGGACAGATGTCAAGTTTTAAGTAAACTTGTATACTTAATAGTACTTTTTACACTGCTAAATATGGACATAGGTATTACTGTGTAAAATGATATACATGTAGATACGGTAACTGCATAGCACTGATCGTTATATATCAGTTACGAAAAGAAATTACGGTGCTCGCCAGATATTTGAACTGCCAAATTTGTGTGTCCTTTCTCAAGGCTGTGTATATATATCCCACCAACATATGCCTGAGGCATGTGATGTTGTGCCACTAGCATTGTACCTGTCTTACTATGGTGCGCTGCTCACTGAGGCTTGAGAGAAGTCTATCTTTGGCCAGAAAGACACTACCAGCAGCTCGCTGACGACAAAAACGAACCTGATCTTCGTTTAAAGGAGTGCGCCAGATCACATTTCTGAGCGCCCCATTTTCCCCCATGGGTGTTGAGATTTTGTCATAATTTTTCTCATTACCATTCTGAAATTTGGCGTCAAGGATATCGTCAACAAAATCACCAATGTTTTGTAAATAGCATGATCCAATTCCGTCCCTCATGTGTGAGGGACGAAAATCAAGAGACAAATGTCTTTCCTTAGTCAACAACAAATGAAAACTAAAGTGAACCCGTTTGTTTACCTTCTACTGATGTTAATACACACACCCAGTTTATCACATGTTGAAATTGACTTTACAGTTTTATGCAGAGGTTGTTTTTATGCGCGAGGGACAGATAATCAAAGGCCATTTTTTTACATGCATTTTCAACTTATTCTTGAAAATGTGATGGCACAGTGTACCCAGTCAAATTTATTCTGTTAATTTTTGTAATATGATTGTAAAATATGGACATTTCTTTACAGATCGAGGTATTATTTTGATTAATTTAAGAAATTTTGAAATCTTCATCCAGTGTTTACCATTTTTGGATCACGCTCTGTAAACTAATTTATCCGGTTCCATAAAGCAGTGCAGTAATTATCCTTTTTGCTTCTACATCCAAATTGGAGTTTGCAAATTTACTTTTTTCTTCCCCGCCGTGGATAGTATTTTGGGGAGGTTTTTTATGATTCTTATTTTAAACGAAATCCATTTTCTGGAAAAATCTGAACACGCTCCTTTAATTATGTCACATACCTTGGAGAGAAAAATTCCAGTATTGACATATCCTGCAGAAATTTGAAATATGTGCACATTTATTGTTCCCCATTGTCTCACAAACATCCAGGTTTTTTGTGGGAGGCGGAGGTGGGCTGATGAAGTATAGGGCACTAGGCGGAGTCTCTCTACTCCGTATCATGCTGGGTATATGACTTGGCATAAGGGGAAAAATCATGTTGTATAACTTTCACAATGATGTAAATAATACATTTTCTTAGAAATTGTTTTGTATGATTGTTTGCTAAATATTTCAAACACCATTTAAGGCCATTTAGTACTTCTGACTTTTGTTAATTATTACCCCCATATTTAGCAGTACTTTAATTTAGTCCAAAAGCAAAAAATCTAAAAGATTGTCTTTTCCATTGTAAAGGTGTACATTTTGGCAAAAATATTTTCATACAAATGTGGGTCTGTCCACAGTAATGGGGTACATTTCTGTAACGTTCAAGATCTTAGGTCCCTGTCTTAATTTTATCTTTAAATTATCATGCTAAACTGAGGAAATAACTTTTTCTCCAAGGAGTACGAAAAATAATCCTACAACATACATTTGTGAAAAGCCTGTGCACAAATATTCCTGTTACGCATGTCACAAAATGGTCTGTCCACGTTACATGCGTAATAGGAAAATGTGTACACTTTTTTTCAAGAGCGTATGTTGTGGCAGCAATTTCTTACCTTTTTGGGCAAAAGTTATCTCCTGAGAACAAAACAAGGACATTTCTTTAATTCTGAGATAAACTAAATTCATCTGAAAGGAATTATTGACGTATTTTTCAAATGTACCCCATTACTGTGGACAGTCTCATATGTTTATCTCATCTCAAAATTAAAGGACAAATTGTTGTTTTAGGCCAAAACAAAAGAGAACTATGTTTGCTGACACACGCACCATCTGCTGAGTGTTTCAATTAAAAACATGCCTTTATTGCTTGGAATCCACTCACCCCCCCAAAAAAGCCGCGTCACCGCATCATTTTGGGAGATTTTAACTTGCGCTAAACATAGTTCCTTTTTTTTGGGCCTTAATGAAAGACAGAAATTTTAGTTTGTGACATTTTTGTCTGTCCAGGGGCAAATTTCATAAAGCTGTTTAGCAGAAAAATGTGCTTGATCAAAAATTTGTTTGCTTTATAAAAATGAGTTAATAGTCAAAATTGTATGTCAACTTGTATTTTTAGCAAGAATAGCAGAACACTAGTCAATTGTAATACACATCACGTAAGATGTTGACTGCTAACCCAGTTTTATAAAAAAAAATTGGATTAAGCAGTTTTTTCCTTCCGTTAAACAGCTTTATGAAATTGGCCCCAGGTTATAGACCATATTGAATAGCTGCCGTCTTGTAGGACAGTTTATTTCTTGGGGACATGCACATTTTGTGTTTACATTGTTGACCAATTTAAATGTCAAAAGTTGCCCCACAAGATGGCAGCTATTTAATACGGTCTATTTCGGAAATTTGTATAAAAATGTATGTTGTGACACTATGTGAACTATAGAACAATTTTCGATTTCGTTGAACTTTTAACTGAACTTCGTGACAAGTAACCGATTTCAGTTAATTTTTAATAATTTTGTTTAGGGGATGTTTTATTTCAGTAGGCCATCTGTCTACTACAAAGTAAAACAATTTACAAATCACATGAACATTTTTATTAGTACATACATATCACTGCCATGCGTAATTACGCAGTACATATAATCATACTATTATAAATCTTGCAAAACAGCAGGCTGATTATAAATAGCTAAGATGTAATGATCTCATATGTATACATTTGAGCTATAAATAGAAAATGATGTAATCTCACTCTATAGTTTTTGGCCCGTTATATTCATATATTAATCAATGATTGTTACATTTTGTATGATAGCCATACATAGAGGCATTGTGTATAACTCCAAAATTATGGACAGTCAAATTAGTGTTGTTTTAACTATGCTCAGGGTTTATACATTTTACAATTAAAGCAAGTTTTGTACATAATATTGGAGTCTGTTTGCATTTTCGTTTTAGGACATTGAAATAAAAGGGGATACGACATTCATTTAAGCGGGCCTCCCACTTATTTTTGCCACGAATTTCCAACGATTAGGTACAATTGTGTATAGAGTCTATAGACAGTCTTTGGAAAATCGTGGCAAAAATTGCACAGTGGGAGGCCCACTTACTACATTTTCCATAAATTATGACATTCACATGGGGCCCTTTAATATGATCTCCGTTTTCAGTTGCCCAGAGATGCTCAATAACTTTATGCACAGTGTTTGCTGCATATGAAGGATTACTTGTCTAGAAAGACAATACTACTGTTAATTTCGATGACCCATGAATAAAAAGTGGCATTTTTCAACTTTGAAAATTTATTCACATAAACTCACAGAAAAAGGGCGCTGTTTGAGGCATGTCACTTTAGGAACACACATAAGACTTCAAACTAGAATTGTGGAAAAATGCTGCAGTTTCCTTCCTTAGTTTTCTCATGGTTTACAACATGTAAAACAAACAAACCTAAACCGTCATGGGTTACAAAAGTTTCAGCAAGTTGGAGAAAATTGTGGAAACTTTTGTGCACAGTTGAATGAGATTTTCCTGTGTTTTCCTTATGTGACATCACCAATTTGCTCATGCAAATTTCATTAGCATAAAAATCAAAAACCTTGATTTTAACCCCCCAAACAACTTCCAAGTAGAGTTTTTATGATTGTAAATTAATGGACTAGTTTCATAGCACAGATTTCATTAATAAAAACACCACAGTAAAGGGGGCATTTTGGCAACACAGACCATATTTTCCAGAAAATACTTTTGTCTGGTCTCAAAATAAAGGTTTCAGTTGTTCTGAAGAGATAACTTAGGCCCAAAAAGGGTTACAAATAGTGTGACGACGTGCCTTTCTAAAAACCCGGTGTACAAATTTCCAATATACACTCGTAACTGGGATGGACACTTGTTACATTTGAGATCACACAAAGGTATTTTCTGGAAAATATGGTCCGTGTTGCCAAAATGCCCCCTTTACTGTGGAAAGACTCGCATGCGTACACATAAGGAAATCTCGTCGTTGAATTTTCAAGCGAATCGATATCCCCATAGACCATATTGAACAGCTGCCATCTTGTAGGGCAGTTTCTTGAGGACATGCATGGTTGACCAATTTAAACATCAAAACTTGCCCTACAAGATACGGTCTATTGTTAGGGTGTCCACTGGTCTTTAAAAAGTCTTAAATTCATTTTCTAAATTTAAGGCATTAAAAAGTATAAAATTGTTAGCTAGATTTTGGGCCTGTGGTGGCCGAGTATGGAATTCTTTCCTGTTTTGGGGGTTTAATTGGTCTTAAAAAGGCATTAAAAAAAAGTCTTAAAAAGTCAAATTTGACTTGCATAAACCCGCGGACACCCTGATTGTAAACAAAGTTTTGGTACATGTATTTTACAAAGAACAAGTTCGATTGAGTGACTATAGTTAACAACAGTTGACTAGAATCTCTCGAATGACGGGTATTTTTTTTGTTCGAGTGACACCAACTATAGTTAATTATAACACGCCTCTTTCTGATTCTCAATCCTGACTGGCTGAAACGCAGTCACGTGAGGTTCACTAATCTAGGCTAGTGCATGAAATTTGCGTCAGCGTGAACTAGACGCGCGTGTTTCGGGCGCGCGCGTTAAGACTTCACACGCGTGTGATTCCCTGCTAGTGTTCCTGACGGTTACTGCGCCCTCTGGAGGTTGCTTGTTAATGTATTAAATTGAATTCCATCTATGTACATGTGTGTATTTTTGCGTATTATAAAACACTGGCATAATTCGGTCTCTAGTGCACGTCTATGTGCCCCTCGTGACTGTGAGTGTAACCACGGCCTCGGGAAATAGGACACTGTGGTCACTCACAGTCTCCCGTGGCCCATAGATGTGCACTAGTGACCTCATTGCCAGTCCATATGTATATACTATAGTTGTCACTCGAACTTGCCAAAAGGTTTAATAATGAGAATATTCTAAATTAGCTTTGGCAAGATCTACAGCATTCAAAAATGCTATCATAATTCTATCGAATAATTTAAATTTCTTTAGTGCATTGGTGGGGGTAACACAATGTTATTCTAATCATTACATAATGTATGTACATGGTCATAAGGATCCTTTGGTGGGAGGGACTGTTGTTAAAACAATATTTATTTATTATTTCTTTCTGGTATTCATACCAAGGATTCCTCAATAGTGCTCATTGCACTGTCACTCGGAAGCGTGAGGAAACCCACGAAAAATTAGAATTAGAAATGGCCAGAGACACCGGGGAATCCCCTTGCTCTTCACGAAAGAATGCTCTGGGATCTTTAGAGTGCGTTACTATTACCTAACACACTGGACCAACGAAGGATGGAGCAAGTGTGGTTGAGTGCCTTGTCCAAGGGCACAGGTACCACAGCCGGATTCGAACCCGCAACCCCAAGTTTTCACCCATGATTGCGAGTCAATGACCCAAACCACTCGGCCAAGGTACCCCATTTGGTGGAGAAAATGAGGTGATGGTGGTGGTATGTCTTCAGACCCTTTTGCATTAAGCAAATTTTTCTGCCAAACATCCTAATGAAATTGGCCCCTGTTCGTAACTCCATTCCTTGCATATCAAAGCTGGTGGGGTGATCAGATGGTTTCGTCCTTGTGGCTTTGCTCATTTCCATGACTATTTCGTTGCTACGATGGCATAGCAACGAGGCGAGATCACTGGATCAAACAGTCTGACTATTGCAGCTCCCTGCACATTGGCCTGTGGTGTGTAGAAAACAAAGAATTGAAGATGAGATAAACATAATTACACTGCTCACCCAAAAATGGCCGAAGTCCTGGCACCGGCGCAGATCCTTCGAATGTCTGCCCTATCAACTTTCGATGGTGCATTATGGGCCTACCATGGTCGTAACGGGTAACGGAGAATCAGGGTTCGATTCCGGAGAGTGGGGGACTCAGTGCAGAGTCCGGGAGGAGGCCTTGTTGCAGGGCAAAGGGCATGGGGCGCTGTCGGGCGGGCCCCCGCGGCGGCTGGTGGCGTCGTGACAAAAAATTGTCAAAGTGGATGGCTCCCATTGCGTCGGTGCAGTACCAGATTCCAGGCTGGAAGGCGAGTTCACGAGGCATACATAGGGGTGGGTGCTTCCCTGCGCCCGGCGATATCAGAGTGGCAGGCTGCCGCCCGGCGCCCGGCGCCCGTGGGGGACTCGGTGCAGAGTCCGGGACTTGGTATGCTGCATCCATCTGGGATCAACATCGACTTTGACGCTTTTGTTCTACACGCGCAACATCAAAAGCCTACTAAGCCCGGAGGAAGGTGCATCGCACCGAAAGCTCGGATTTATTTTTTACTTGGTGAGCACTGTTTATATTTTGTATTCCCACATATTTGTTTTCTGTTCAAACATCATTACCAACATTTGGTCATACATGACCTTTGTAATGGTTACATAATCACTTCAAAGGCGAATATTTTGATATACTAAGGATATTTTATGCATTTTATGGAACCTAAAGAATACCTGTTCTTGCAGATAGCAGAGTCTATCCAGCATGATGAGGCCTTCTACAGTTGGAGCAAGGGCAATTCTGAGTGTGGTTACTGCTCGTAGCTGATACAAGTATGGTTCGTATCGCTCCGAGTAAGCCATGATCTCTGCATCAGAAAGCTGACAAGACAAGCAAAAGAATTATCTTGTCAATTTGAAAACTTGAAGATAGAACTCGGGAATACATGTAAAAGGTCACTTTACTCAAGCAAGTGAACAGTAAAAAGGGTGAAGTAAACTGCATTTTTACATGGTTTTCCCCCAAAATGTCCAGACCAAATCAGGCAACCTCAGGATCTAAACTCCTCAACTCCTGTTGCTTGGTACAGATTTCCTCAGGGGCCAATTTCATGGCGCTGTTTAGCAGCCGATTTTGTGCTAACGGAGGCTCCGGCTATTTCATGGAGACTGAACCTTAAGCACTGCCAAACATTTGTTAGCTTCAGAGTCAAATTTGCTTAACACTAGTGACGCAACAATGCCCATTTCCAAGCACGCGCATGCTTAAGCACGCGCATGCTTAAGCACGCCGTGGCCGTGAAATAGCCTTAAAGTATGCACAACGTTTCTGCTACAGTTAGCACACGTTTTCAGCTAGCGCTTAAGCAGCGCCATGAAATTGGCCCCTGATCAGGCTGAAATTGAAAAGTCCAGTAACTGCATTTAAATCCTAAACTTGGCGGCTATTTCGTGTCAAATAATTAGATCTGGTTCATTGCTGCTCAAACGATGGCATAACTTTTGATTGTCTTGCTTAATTTTTATGTAAGAATTTTGATGTAAGAAGATTCCATTTTAGGAAACCTAAACTCCTCAAAAAAAGTTCGGAAAGTCAACTTTGACTGACGATTTCTCATTTGTAATAATTTCCCTTGAATTTGGTATCATTGGAAAGCCCTGTTATTCCTCTTTACAGTGATGTGTCATTTGTTATGATTAATCAATTGGGGGATGTGCAGTATAGCGGAATACAGGGGTGGGTGGAAAGTGAAATGTCACAAAATTCACTGCTATTGTCATGCAGTGCATTCCCCTTTTGCTTGGAGGATGGGAATGTGTCAATGCACTTTTTGACAATAGCAATGCATTTTGTGACATTTCACTTTACACTCGCCCCCGTATTCAGCTGTGCTGCACAACCCCCAAATGCTTAATCATAACAAATGACATCATCGTAAAGAGGAATAACAGGGCTTTCCAATGATATAAAATTCAAGGAAAATTATTTTGCAACAACAGAGAAATCGTCAGTCAAACTTTATTTTCCGAACTTTTTTGAGGAGTTTAGATTCTTAGGTTGCCTGGTTTGGCCTTGATGTTTTTTTAGAAGACGCCTTGTATAAAGCCACAGATGGGACTTTTTTTACCTTAGAATCGTCAAATCCAAGTTTCTTCAGAGCCTTTCTAGCATACACCAGGAAGCTTTGGCACTTTGGGGCAAGTTTTCCGACATTTTCTGATCTGGTAAGAGAAAAACAAAAGTGCTATGTCATCATGAAGAATTTGCATAAAAAACAACATTACTGATCATGGTTATATTTCTTCTGACGTCTTCCTCCATTGGTACAAATAATTCACAATCAGTTGTACAACATGTAAGATTGTATAAAATCTGCAAAAATTCTCACAGTAACTTAATTTTTCCCCCGTGTTTATGGCCTGTCTACACTATCAGATTTTTGTCTGACAGACATGTCTGATGATGTTTGATGGTTTTGCTGAATCTGACCGGCATCAAAGAGACTATATAGGCCTACTTCTTTTGCGGGTAGAGTTCCCATCTTGGTTCAGGGTTTATTAGAGAAGTTTACATGTGTCAGCGTAGCGGATGGTGCACTTGTAAACATTTACTTGATGCTATGGTGCTCATGCAGGATAAAAAAAATTGCAAATTTGGAGAATCAATTATTTGGTTTTCAAGAATCCAAATATTCAGATTTCAAGATCCTTGGTTTCTCCTAAAAAAGTACCTTGTTGGTAGTCTGAAGTGGTCACGGAGCAACACCTGCAGAACACTGCGATAGAAGAGCCCCATGACTGGGACAGTCCCGGATTCAGCTATCCTATCAGAAGCCTGGGGGAGGAATACACACCGATATGAATACTCCAAGGAAATCTAGATGGGACGTTATAAAATAATGAAATATCCGTCAACCAGAGTGTCAAAATTTCAAGTGACCTAAAATAACCATATCTTTACAGATTTTGAGAAGTGGTAATGTTATTAAGTACTTTAACTACAACTTCGTCCAAAGTTGTCAACATTTTCATGGTTCTACAAAGTGTAGGAAGGGAGGGGGGAGGGGGGGGGGGGGGGGGGGGGGGGGGGTGGTCGAGGGTAGATTGGTTTTCGATCCCTATAGATTGGTTCGCTTATTGCGAAAATATAGGGATCGGTAAAGGGCAGCCATGACGGGCAGAATTCTGCCCGTCACGTGGTTATTATTATTTTTATTTTTTTAGTAAGTGCGCAGATTTTGCATTGACATTTGTAACTTGGCCGTGCGTGTCGAACATATCCAATTATGTAAATAAAGTACATTGCCTGAAGCAAAGGGCTTGGGCAATTTTTTAATATAAAAAAAACACAATGTGCACGCGCAATGACGACCAATTACGGATCAAGATGAAGCGCCCTTTACCTGTCCTTATATTCTCCTGTGTGGAATATGTGGACGGGAACCAGTCTAGGTCGAGGGCCGCATAGGACTTTACATGCACTGTAAAATGTTACCACTTTACAAAATCTGTAAAGAGGTAATGTTATTTAAAGAACGCTGAATGCCGCAATGGGGCGACATTTCGGGAAGACTCTCACCGGAGACCACCGAAATTTCGGCAAGAGTCACTCAAAATGACACCTTATTTTTTTACCCAAAGCTTCCAAAAATGGTTGAAGACCGAAGAGAAACAGCTCCAGTCCCGATAAAAATGGTTCTCGACCTAAAAAAATGGTTTTTGACCTAAAAAAATGAATTTTAAACTCAAAAATATTAGGGCGACACCAAAATGTCGCCCTATTGAGCAGGTCGCCCTAATATACCTTTTTTACACACGATTTGTCGCCCTATTCTAGCATTGATAGTAATTAGGTACTTTTAGTACAACTTCGTCCATTTAAGTACTTTAACTACATGTACAACTTCGTCCAAATTTGTCAACATTTTCACGGTCCTGCAAAGTGTAGGAAGGGGGAGGGGTTTCGTGGGCCGCGTAGGACTTTACATGCATTGTAAAATGTTGACATTGTATGTTTACATTTTTTTGGGGAGGGGTCTTGAAAAATACTACTTTCTGTAGAACTGTAAAAACATTGACAACTTTGGACAGCCCTAACCTACTAGCAACTTTATACCACACGGTACCAACACTTTCTGTACAGAGGCTCATCATGTACATCACATGTAGCCTTCCTCTCTGTTCTTTGCTTTATTTTGGCACTGTGTGTCAAGGTTTTTACTGATGACATTTTGGATCTTTAAAATTGTTCTAGCAGAACAATTTTAAAGATCCAAAATTTGTCATTTTCTCACAAATAATGCTGCATGGCACCAAGTCAGTTGATACAGTATATTTTACAATGTTAAATCCCTTATTTAAAACAACAATAACATGGTTAAGCTTTTTGTGGTGTTGTCTATTAGCCTGTTTACACTTGATTCGCCTTTGCCAAATCAAACTCCGCAATTTCCAAAACAGCGGGTTGAAGCCGGGTAGGTGCTAAGCAGTGTTCTCCACTGCTGAGGGGCGCGCTGAGCAGCGCCCTCGTGCGGCGAATACCGATCAATCCCCCTGCTCGCCGCGTGAGGGCGCTGTTCAAAACAGATACATGCAACTGTCATGGCCATTATCGATCACGGATTGGGTTATCGATGCGATAAATATGCATGGTTAGTGAATGATAACGACACCAGCGGCCAGTGAAACATGTTTGGTGACTTTACACCTAATTTTGGGCAAAGTAATTTTGGGCTTCAGTTAATGTGGCATGCCTCAGTTAATGCGGTCTTCTCAACAGAGTTTAAAAAAAGTTAATACTCGTACTTTTACATACCATATTGGCTAGCATCCGTGCTGGCCGTGTGACCTTGACGACCCTTGACCTTAAAAATGAGCTCATTGGAAACCCACACACATCCGGCTTGACCTCAGGAACGCACCATTCTTCTGTCTGAAACTCCTCAGAAAGATGTTGATAACAGCAACTCACGTTCAGAAGCACTCGAGCCATCTCGTTATGAATGAACAAGCGGAGTGACGATGGTGCGAGATCACCGCACGTGTGCAGACCGATCAATATGAATGGCTGTCAAAAGAACGATTTACACACTTAGAAAAATAGGTGAGACAGCACGCCTTGAATTTTACCACAGATCTGCATTAAAGGAGTGAGTCCAGAACTCCAAAACAACTGGAAAAACAACTCCTTTAAAGGCAGTACACATGATTGGTATCTCGAAGAATCAGATATGTTTACAGATTTATACATAACGTACACGATATAAACATGTTGATGGTAGAAAACCTCCCCTAAATTGGTTTTGTCTGAAGTGCTATAGTCTTTAAGAAATGAGCAAAACAATTATTTTTCGTCTCACGAGACGTAAATTCAATTTGCCCCAAATCCATTTCGCCCACCTGCCATTTCGCCCCCAAACCACTTTTTTGACCGTTTTCTCAAAAGTTACACGAAGTACGGAGCTGGTTTTTGCTCGGGTTGGTTTTAATCATGCATATCTTCAATAACACAGGGGGATAAAACTATTTGTAACAGTTTACCAATCATGTTTACATGTACTATCTTTAAATATACAAATATAAACTACAGTAAAAGTACTGATTCTTATCTCTAGTGTACTCACAATTTCATTTTCCTGTTGGGATTCTGAACAATTCTGAGCAACCACGGTGGCTAGGCTTGTACTTGGTTCAACGAAAGCGGTGATCGGGCAGAAATTTGCTGCACTTGGGACAGAATTCGCACTGCCTTTGTTTTCAACACAGTTGTTTGAAGAGGATTTTCTCAACGATTGAGAAGTTTCAGCACTTTCATTCTTGTCAGAGCCGTTGTAAATCAGTTGATTTTGGCAAGTTTGAGGCAATTTAGAATTAGAAACACATTTTTCGGCGATTGGGGAATTTTCGCCATCACCATCATTTTCATCGGAATCAATTTTGATCCTGAGTAGTTCTTCAAATGCCGATTCCTCAAGAGCAACATCTAAAATCCCATCCGGGAATAATA
Organism: Henricia sp. BOLD:AAB3569; assembly: GCA_037783545.1. Classification (NCBI taxonomy): domain Eukaryota; kingdom Metazoa; phylum Echinodermata; class Asteroidea; order Spinulosida; family Echinasteridae; genus Henricia; species Henricia sp. BOLD:AAB3569. Next base: position 1,058,958 of record JBBELK010000099.1, on the reverse strand, counting down.
GGCCAGATGATTGGTCGTCAGTTTGTGAGTAATTTGCATATTTCTCAATGGGATCACTTTCCAAGCATTTTGATTGGCTGATGGCATTTTGGCTCCCCGATACTGTCCAATCACCAGCTTGGCTTGTCTCATCTGGCTCATTTCCTGAAATAAGGGAAGCTGCAGGTTGCATGGAGACATTTTTTGATTGAATTGATGCTGATCGAGGCTCTGTGGTTTTTGAAATCTTATTCGCCTTGTGAGCACGCTTGGTGATCATTTCCTTGAAGGATTCTTTGAGGTTCCTTGATTGAATCAACTGAGTATTTGCACTGTGTTTTGTTAACCCATTCCATTTTTTCAACAGCTTAAGGCTTCTTTCTCTAGCTCCATGTGTGTTTGAATCAGATGAGTCTATTCCAATCACGTCCAATTCATACTGATGTGTTAGATACTGCCCCAGGTAGCCTTTGCCACTGCCAATATCCACTACCTGTATAAGCAATGCAGACAAGAACATTACCAGATCGTTTATCATAAAAGTTCAAATGTCATGATGGGCTAAAAACACTGCAGGGGTCGAAATTAACACTGGTCCTGTGGTCCGAGACCAATAAAAAATCAGAAGGACCACTAGATCTGTCAAAGATGCTGGTCCGATGGACCGGTTAAAAAATTTACTGACTCATGGAAACATTCCCTGATTCCTAATCCACAGTAAACATTTCTTACTCAAAGCGAAGAATTCCTGGTTACCACAAACAATTCCTGATAGCTTTAGACATTTTCAGATAACTTCATTTCTTTCTCCGATCTCTCCAAACATGCCCCAGTGTTGGATCAAAAAGCAATCCCATCCATCAAGCACTCAATGACCTCAAACCAGAAAGTGTTGCAGTATCTTGGTGCCATTTTGAAAAGCACCAGTGGGACCACCAAATTTTCAGCAGGACCAGTAGAGTTCTCTAATCTACTGGACCTTCTGACCAGCATGAAAATCAGGTTCATTTCGACCCCTGCACTGGTAAAGCGGGCCTCCCACTGTGCGATTTTGGCCACGAATAAGGTACGATTAGCTACGATTTGGTTACGATTGTGTATAGAGTATACACAATCGTAACCAAATCGTAGCTAATCGTACCGAATCGTGGGGAATTCATGACAAAAATCGCACAGTGGGAGGCCCGCTTAAGAGATGGGAAGTTGATCAGAATTTTTTTCTTTAAAATGACTCATCTAGCATTGGAATGTGCAGATTTGATAGAAAAAAACAAAAATTTTGATTGGGAAAAACTTAAGATTTTGTGAGGAAACACTTGCAAATTGTTTAGCCTGTCTCATACATGTATGTTTTACACACAAGGTCTGAAGCAATGTTCAACTTCCCAATTCTTTCAAATTTCAGGTCACAGTCATGTTATCTTGATTGTTTTCACTCTCGATTTATTAATAGGCCTACCCGGTACATGGTTCCTGTTATAAGGCAAGTCCCAAAGACCTCTTAATAAACAAGGCTTGACTGTATGCTCATGTAGTGTCCATTTCCTTGACAGAACTATTGTGGATTTTTTTGTTTCAGTCAAATTTGACTGTTTTGAGAAACAAAATTAAGGCAAATTGTTGTGTGACCATGTTAGAATCTTTTGTGGGCCTCTCAAACAAGGGCTTCTACTTACACCGATGTAATTATGCTATTTGATTTATTTTTTTCCACATCTATAATATGATCAACCTCTTTTTAGACGAATTGCTTTGCACCAAACATTCACTGATAATGTTTAAAATGTGTCTCCAAAAGAAATGGCAGGTTTAGTACCATGGTCAAAGTTAGGAGGCACAAAATGCATAAGTGAGCCCTCACTAATAAAGTTTGTGAATCGGTATGAATTCCATCCACCGGTCGCCAATGAGACACCAGGTGTTAAGTCTATGGAACAGAGCAGAAAAAGTCTTTTCAAGGAAATTGTTGAATGTTTTTCACTCCTAAAAAACACTTCCCCTTAAAATATTAACACGTTTTAAAGTCATACAAGGAAAATAAGTGGCGACCAGTAAACGGAATTCTTTCCACTGCACCGTGTACCTTCTGAATCTGATATGCATTTGCCAGTTTAGCTGCGAATTGTGACATCTCCCCAACTTCATGAGACTTCTTCAAGTTCATCAATGCCTTTGGCCGAACGAGAGTTGAGGCTGACGATGATGAAGAAAACTTTGCATCATCACCATTTCTGGAACTTCTACTACTACTACTACTAGACTCAACAGGTTGGATTACATCACATTTTTGTTTTCGAGCATTTTTTTCTATTTCTTTTAAAACACAGTCAACACTGCACAAGACGTTTGTGTTTTCTAATCGATGTTGCATACACTCTTCTATATATTGCTGCAAATTGGGCAATTTACTTCCTCGATCGGCTTTTAACTGGCCAGCAATAAGGCGAGTCATTTCAGTATCTGTTAACTGTGCGATTTCATGTGCCGTTTCGCGAAAGTGCGGCACAACGATGCAGTCCCACATATTTTCTGTGTAAAACCCGACGGTGTTTAAGTCTTGAATCCACTTGTACCGCTCTAAAACCATCACAAAACGTTCTAATGCACCTTGTACTTTTTGAAGATTTACAGCATTTACCTCTAATGCCATGATTAACGAAACGCAGTGACAGTTTCTGAGTTTGCGAACTACACACGAGTTTTCTCCATGGGCGCAGCCATATTGGAAATTGCATGCTGGGAAATAATCTGACTGGTTTCTGGTACCCTGACTCGCCGGTAGTACTATTTACCGGAAAACACCGGAAAACACCAGAAAACACCGGAAAACATACTAAATACCGGAAAACATACTAAATACCGGAAAACACCGGAAAACAGTATTTTATGGTGTTTTCTGCAGGTAGTGGGGGTGGTGTTATTAAGTGCTTTCGGGTGTTTTCCGGTATTTAGTGTGTTTTCCGGTATTTAGTATGTTTTCCGGTGTTTTCCGGTATTTAGTGTGTTTTCCGGTGTTTTCCGGTATTTAGTGTGTTTTCCGGTATTTAGTATGTTTTCCGGTGTTTTCCGGTGTTTTCCGGTATTTAGTGTTTTCCGGTATTTAGTATGTTTTCCGGTGTTTTCCGGTGTTTTCCGGTGAGTTTTCCGGTGTTTTCCGGTATTTTCCGGTGTTTTCCGGTGTTTTCCGGTATATAGTATCACCCTGACTCGCCGCGTGCATTTCAGACGTCTTTGGGTTTGCGGGGCCAGACTTCACTTTCAAAAACAAATCGCGCTGAAGTGTTGCATTTGTTTGGTGTGTTTTGTATCGCATCGTTCAAAATCATTTAAATACTCGGGGTTTTTTAGGGTAAAGTTCAAAACAATGTGTGGCAGTATCCTGCTATTTTTAGACTTTACTTTAATTCACTTTAATTGGCCATATTAGAAAATAATTGATAAAATTCCCACCCAGTCGTTTTTGCTTCATTTTGTTAAATTTGTGATTGTGTTTTGATCTGGCACACACGTTGTCGTTAGAGGGCGCTCTCGTGACCAAGTTATGCCAGATTCTTGTTTTTTGTGCATACAATGAAGGCCGAAACCATGTACGGACACCCACTGCATATGGGATCCCATATACTGTTCCGAATGCTTCTGACGAAGCTCGCCTGCTCTTTTTTTGAAACAAATAAAATAGGACATTATTTAATTTAGTCGAGCGCGTCCACGACTGGATATTTAATGCCAGATTTGTTATTCCTTTGGGAGAACTAGTAAACAAAATCAAAGTTTTCCCTTAGTAATTTCATGACACTTTTCCCTTCTAATTTTGCGTTTTTAATCATCAAACTAACATTTGTACCGGGTACATGGTTTAACAAGGAAAATCCTGGTTGTCCGTGCATGGTAATGAACCTAAAAGTGAATACGCCACAAGTTTAGAGTGCAGACTCAGTGCGTCGTTCTTTTTCATTGGTTGCTATGCACACAATTCGCACACCCGGTGAAAAACGATCTTTTCACTGGCTGACATCACTCCGCCCTTGCCCAAAAGTTCTGAAATCAAAAACATATTAGTTGGCTGTTGCTTGTGGAATTGTTTTCTCTCTTCAAGATGACATAAGCAGTTGATTCGAACAAAGATTTAATTAAATTACCTCCTGGAATCAACAGATCATCCAATTCTAAGATATACTTCCCACTTGCACTTCTGTCGGAAATGTTGATTTTCTGAGAAAAATAAATGATAAAATTACTGCATAAACTAATGCACAAAATTACGTCGCGAGCGGTCCGTGTGTAAGCACGACATCACAACAGAGGGCACTGCGCGCGTGCATGAAGGTTATCTTGTGCACTAATTGAAGGCATTTTTGAAGGAGAAAATGTGATTTTTCTACAGAAAAGCAACATTTGCGACAAAAGTGCAAGTGGGAAGTATATCTTAAAATTACATTATCTGTTGATTCCAGGAGGTAATTTCCTTCAAATCTTTGTTTAATAAAATGTATACAAAAAATACCCTTTTTTTTCGTTGACCTCACACTGTATAAAAATGTTCAAATGTTCGGAATGGGTTGATGTTTGTAAGGAACTTAAAGATGTTTTAACTGGTAAATTCCTATTAAATTATCTACTTTTATAAAACAAATGGTTCTTTTTTTCTCCAATGCAGTTCTTGTATTCAGAAATAATGGAGAACATTGCAACAGTGAAAGCAGTCGTTCTCGCTGCCAATCAGTACCACAATAATCCCAGTGATAGTAACCTAGTACAGCTGCAGAGACAACTGGATGTGAGTATGTTATAATGATTATTAATGTTGCACCCGACTATTTAGAAGGCTAAAAGTGGATTTTTGGAATTTACATTCGGACGTAATGATTCACTTTTAGCTGATTAATTTTTTTGGTATTTTTTTCGTATACATTTAACAGAGATTTTGAGGAAATTACCTCCTGGAATCAACAGATATGTAATTTTAAGATATACTTCCCACTTGCACTTTTGTCGCAAATGTTGCTTTTCTTCAAAAATTGCCTTCAGTTAGTGCACAAGATAACCATTCACGCGAGCGCGCAGCGCCCTCTGTTGTCGCGCTTACGCACAGACCGCTCGCCACGTCATTTTGTACTTCATGCAGTAATTTTATCATTTATTTATCTCAGAAATGCAACATTTGCGACGGAAGTGTCAGTGGGAAGTATATCTTAGAATTGAATAAGCTATCGATATAAATTCACCGAAATCCGTGTTCAATGTATATAAAAACAAATCCATTTTTTTCGACCGCCATATTAAATTTTCCTACACGTGCTTTCTAGTCAGAAAACATGTTTCTGAAATCTCACCTTACAGTCAAAATCAATTTTTGAAAATGGCATAAGCCCCATAGACTTGCGTGTAATTATCACAGGACTGTGGCGCAGCTTACGCAATAAAAAGTTGCGCAAGCAGGCTTATGCAGTGCGTAAGGGATTCGTGAAATCGGCTGCTGTGGCGTGAGCCCACTGCGTGAGCCCCATAGCCCGCCCTCTTGTGGTTATTGCATTGTTTGCGGCATGACGTAATGTCTCTTAATATGAGCAGGGTCACTTGCACCATACAAGAATATGGTATTTCAAATGCGTGTTTCTTAATAAGAGAGTATGTATTCTCATTCCGTTTTAGGCTCTGATCATCGTTTGCTCAAGGGGAAAGCCCCTTGTATTTTTCTCCACCAAGCAACTCCTACCCACAGAATGTCTGACGTGCCTAGTGGACATACTGAATGAGCAGACCACACCCACTGAGCTGGCCCAGAGAGTTATGGTCCTGCTGTTTAACCTAGGTAAGGGTACAGTGGCATGGCCAAGGGGCATGTGTAAAACTCTTTGCACATGCAGCTTCTATGTAGAACTCTTGCATATGAGGTTAATTCTGCTGGAGTTGTCCTCTACGAAAATTGGATGGAAAATTTGACATGTGAGTCTTTCCCTGGTGAAGGGGGCATTTTGGCAACACAGTTCTTGTTAGCACTGCACTTAGCCATGAGAGATCGAGTTTGATTAATCATTTTTACTGGACTAGGCCAAACAAAGAGAAATTGGGTTTGCTTTTTAACATAACCAGCTCCCATCAACTGTAACCTTGCAAAATTTATAAAGATTATTTTATCCAAGTTCCCACAATAACTTGTATTGTATTTACAGTCTTCTCTGGTTACTGCTCATTTAACTTATTTTGTTTAACTTGTAAATATGTTTTTCTTATTAATTAATATACTTATTGTCATGTAATTTATACTGGCTCTCATACCCCTCTGGGGTCGCAGAGATAAATAAACCATTCAACCATTCAACCATTCAACCATTCAGATCATGATATTTTCCATAAAATACCTTTGTCTGGTCTCAAAATAAAAGAAATAAGTTTCAGTTGTTCTGAAGAGATAACTTAGTCCCAAAAAGGGTTACAAATAGTGTGACAACATGCCTTTCTAAAAACCCTGTGTACAAATTTCCAATATACGCTCGTAACCGGGACGGCCTAAACGTAACACAAGTGTGGGTGCTTTCTTGCACCCACAAATTTCATTCCAGAATGGTTGTTTTAGAAATACATGTGCACGGGTGTCCCACCCATATCACTTTTCGCGTAAACTGAAGAATGTCCCATGCATAGCACCAATTTTGCTGATTTGTCACTTTGATATTTATCAACTAAAACTTTATATTAAACATTGCCACTTCTCAAAAGGAAGGGTGTACACTGGTTCACAATCTGTGGAGATATGGTTATTTCAGGTCACTTGAAATTTGGACAGTCTGTTTGACAGATATTTCTCGTTATTCTCAAACACCTTGTATTGCTTTTCCCATTTTGCAGCTGCAGACAGTGAGATCCGTGAGACGTTACAAACGACGTACAACCTGCCAGCTTCCCTCGCTTCCTACCTCAGGCTAAGTCTGGACTCCGCTGGAGAACAAGCTGTCTTGCAGGTCTCCGCTCCATTGCATTTTACTTAACTCAATAACTCAATACGAGGCTTTGACACAAAACTGAGCAATGTGGACATAGCGCCCGGACAAAGATTTGCCGCCCGCACAAAAAAATCGGCCGCCCGGACAAAAAAAAAATCAATGTTCCCCTCTAAAACACTACGAAAGTACAGCCATGTCATTTTAAAGTTAGGTTCAAATGCTACGAACGTCATTCACTAGGCACTGGTGTCATTATCATGATTATCGTTCACTTACCATGCATATCTAGCCGATCGGTGACCCTAATAATCTGTGTCGATAAAAATAACGGCCATGACAGTTTATTTTTTGTGAACAGCGCCGTCAAGTGGCGATTGTGTAACTTCACGTGTTGAGGACGCTGCATGCACAGCTCTGCACAGCGCAGGGAGGTAGTTAGTTACGGGGTGTGTGCACTTCGCGACTGCATGCTACCGCTAGCGCACCCCCCTGTCTTTAACAACTCATCTTTATTATTATTATACAATCCACAGTGTGTTCAACTTCTTCAGCGAATCACTTACAGCTATCACATTCCATACCTCAACAACACCATGGAGGATCTGGTCCGGTTCCTGGTCTCCAATGTGTAAGTTGTAAATTAGGGATTAAAAGTGGGTTAATGGCCCGAGCCGCCAAGCTCGTTTTGCCATGTTTTGCATTCACTTTTTCCTTCATCGCGTTGTTCGTTCAAACTGCTAGATGTGCATCGAGTATTTTGTTCGATCGCGCGCGTTACGCGTAATGCAGGCGTGTTGTATGCGCACGCACACGACCGGGTAGATTTTGTCACTAGTGCACATTTTGCTTTCGGGAATGTGCAGTTTCTGTGTGTGTGTGTGTGTGCGTATTCCATATGCACTGACTAGGATGTGGGCACAAACGCGAGCCAGTCGGCCAGTCTTTATCACTGGTCTTTATCGTCCGTTTAAAACTAGACATGTTATGTGCTCTCAGCCAATAGGGATACGTAAACTGTCTAAGGTATTTATGAATATCCAATACAGAGGTTTCGCAAACTTACAAATAAGGTTTAATACAAATCAGGATACGATAACCGTGATAATTCAATGCATAGTTTAGAGATTGCCCAGTTAACCCCGCCTTCTCAGAAACTGTTGCTATTTGCTCACAAGCGATCGCAAAAATGGCGACACACAACGCACAAAGCAATGGAAAGTACGGGTTCTTTGGGGAACGTACAGGTTATTTGGTATTTATGTTTTAGGGTCAACAGTTATCTTAGCACACACTGAGTAAAGGGATGATCGTATACTCCTAAAATACGCGCTTTCTAACCCTTGAACAGCGAATCACACGATTTTGAAATCAATATTCACTCGGGGTTGCTGCATACAACTACAATCGGAACTGCATGCACGGCTATACAAACACGTGCGTCCTTTAAAGAGTTAGTAAAATGATTTCTGGAACACTGAAATTTGCTTTATTCATTGCAGAAAGAAGTCAACTTTTCTTGTTAAAGCTTGTAGTGATTTTCATTGTCGGGCACTCTGACCGTTTGGGAAAAAAAAGTCACGATTGTTGAATACAAAAAGTGAACCAGCTTTTGAAAACTGATACATTTTGCCGCTGAGGGCATGGGGTTTTGGTTGTCTGTCTTGTGCAATGCATAAGTAGCGCTGCGAGTGGGAACCACCCGTGAGTGTGACGTCATTTGGGAGAACTGACAATGTGTGAAAGTGCAGCCTTGTTGGCTGGCTACGAATAAATACTGCGTGTACACGCAGTGTACCATGCATGCATTATACGAAGCCTACGCCGTGTTTTGTGAACGGGCAGCTCTCCTAAAGTGCGTTACGCACTCGGTGGCAAGCACCGATCTTGGATAAACTTGCCAATGACTCTAATTTGATGACGGCCAAAACGAACGAAACTAATGTGATTTTTTTAGTGATAATTTGAAAATTTAAACCACAATTCGTAAAGATATATAACCATTACTCTCAATTTTGAGCAGAAAATGTTTTTTCAGAAATCGTTTTATCAGCGCTTTAAGTGCACGTATGCGTGTTTTGGTGTACCCGGTTTGGATGCCATTTAGATTGGTGCTATCTACTGCACAGTATCAGAAACATGCTTGAAAGTGTTATTTTATATATTCATATTGAATATTCATTTTTCTTTCTCTCACTTTTTTTCTCCAGTCAAGGTGGTGAGAATGACCTGACGATGCCATGCCTTGGCCTGCTTGCTAATCTGTGCCGACACAATGCTTCCATCCAGGCTTACATTAAATCAGTTGTAAGTGCAAAAATGAAATTAGAAAACAAACAAGCCAAAAACTTGGTTCCTTTGGCTCTCTTACAATAGACCGATCCAGCAAGCTCCGCCCATTTAGAAATTGCCTAGCAACATGCCACACATGTAAGGCATGTGTGCAGTGGAGTCGCGTGGCTGCGCCGTGCGTCAGCGTCCGCGCCCTGGTCAGCGCGTATTGAAACACGCACACGCACACAGAAACTGCATCTCGAAAGCAAAATGTGTACTTAAGTATCCGGTCGTGTGTGTGCACGTACAGCACGCCTGCATTACGCGTAACGCACGCGATCGAACAAAAACATCTCGACACACATCTAGAACGCAGTGAATGCACAACATAGCAAAACGACAAGCTAATTTTGGTGAGTTTTACCGATTTATACAAAAACACATTTATGAAGGGATTAAATATAGGTTTAGATAGTCTTCTTATACAATCCGTTTTAAACCGGCTAGAGTCCTCTGCGCTGATAAAAATGATGTTTATGGTGTTTTTGCGTCACTCGTGCTGCATTTGCCGTAGCTCTGTGCACAAAATTTTGAGGACTCGGGTAACTAAAATGGAGATCCACTTTTTGATTACCTCAACCTGAGGCTGTGATTGGTCAATTCCAAAATGGGTGGAGCTTACTGGATCGGTCTATTAGCAGGGAAACAATTTGTTTCCGTAGGTTTGTGTACAAAATTTACTCTACTGAGAGAATTATATTAGTAGGCTGGGTGCCAATCTGTCTGCCACTGGTAGAGTTATAAACAGTGAGGCTTCGGTCGCATAAAGACAAAATGACTTTTAGTTCATTTTGCGTCATCGATATGTGCGGACTTGTGGCATTTACACAAATCTATGCCTTCAAATAATTTGAAATATATTGACAGTAACTGTTCGATAAGTAAACGTTGGTCGATTTCTTTTCGTTGATGTCTCATTTGAAAGCGAAAAATATAAATTAAAAAAAAACCAATCAATTAAAAAAAAAACTGTTTTTTCGAGGTGCCACATCCAAAAAAAAAATAATCGAACAACTACTGTCAATATTTCGAATTATTGGCGGTCCGCCAATAATCCAACTCACAGCAAGGCGCAAAATCGGCCGTATAAAAATGGCATTTTTTACAGGGTTGCCGATGTCTAAAATACAAAGTATGATGTTTTTTCGTTAAAATAAAGTTTAAAAATCGAATTTGCTGAGAACCACAGACATTATAACTTTAAATTCGTGCAAACTGAAACCGTTTACATCATCCACATGATAAATTTTGTCTTGATTTTCCACAGGATAACCTCAAGGCATTCTACCGGACCTTGATCCATTTCCTATCACACAGCAGTCACACAATCATTGTCTTCTCATTGTCAATCCTGTCCAGTCTGTGTCTCAATGAAGAGTTGGGGGAGAAGGTATGTGGGTGTGGGGAAGGTGAGGGGACGAGGGTGGAGATGTGGGAGGATTGGGTTAGGCATGCAGGGTTCCCCACTAGCTGTTTTGTCCGGGCGCACCAAACAAAATCATCAGAGGTACCGTTGGCGCCTAGACAAAAAACTTGGTCACCCGAACAAGAATAATTCATTTTCTTTCTTAAACACTTCAAAAGTACGGCCGAGTCATTCCAAAATTAGGTTCGCTGGCTGCTGATGTCATTATCGTTAACATACCATGCATATATTTTGCATCGGCGACACAAGCTACGGCCGATAACAGCCGTGACTGTTGTATTTATCTGTTTTAAACAGAGCCCTTACAGGGGCTTTGCTGCGTTAGGTGCTGCTCAACGCACCCAGATTGTCGAGCAGTAGAGAACACTGCCTATTCATGCATTAGAATGGTTTAATCCGATCTCCTGAATCAGTTTAATATAATACAAATTAGAAAGTTGCCAGTTGCGTATCTGTTCCAAATTCTGCTCCGAAGACGGGGAGAGGAATGCATAAGTAGTATGGCACCGTTCAAATCAGCAGTTTGGACCCGTTCAAATCAGCAGTTTGGACCCTATAGAACTGATTCAGAAGGCCTGATTGAATTGTTGTAATGTGTGAATGGGGTCTATACAGGGATGCCAGTCTTCCGGCTATAGACGGAATTCCGGCTTTTTCTTATTTTGGAAAAAGAAATCCGGCAAAGCCTTTTTTCCAGGCCGGAAAAATAAACGGCCGGAAATATAAGTGAAAAAAACGTGGACAATTTTCTCACTTACTGATCAACGATGTCCGGATATGCCATGTATGTCATGTATGTACAGCCTATATGTACAACGATTTCCCAATGATTTGCACACATGCAGTATATGTCTGTATCCCGGCCATGATCATTCACGGCTAAAGTATCGCGAACTCGGGCTAAAGTATCGCGAAACCAGACTATTGATCAGAAGTACATAGAGGGCGCTGTATCCATACAGCAGTAATAATAATAATAATAAGAATAATAATAGCATCATTTATATAGCGCCTTTTCCAAGGGTAGCAAAGCGCTTCAAAAACCTCACTGACAGTTTATAATGCCACAGAACTATGCAAATTTAGCTAGAAAATAAGTAGGTTTTGAGTGAAGATTTAAACAACTGTATGGAGTTAGAGCGTCTAATTGTGTGTGGAATGCAGTTCCAGATTCGTGGACCAGCTACAGCGAAGGCTGTTAGATCACATACATACTGACATATCCATTGCATTGCACTCATACTGTCAATGTACATACTGTACAGTATACTGTGCTGGCGAGTCCATGTGCACACATACATGCAGTTATGATAGTGGATTTTTTTCCGGCCCTGAAGGTAAGAGCCACTGGCATCCCTGGGTCTGTAGCAGTTGAATCAAACACTATGAGCAACTAACAATGGAAATTGGGCACAGACCATTGTTATTAACAATGGTTTGTGCCCAATTTCCATTGTTCGTTGCTCATAGTGAAACATCGCTTGAACTTATTTCTTCTTGTGGTAGCTCTTCAGTGCCAAGAACATCAATGAGACCTTCCAGCTCATCTTCAGCATCTTGCTAAACGGCGAAGGTATTCTGACCAGACGCTATGCTGTGGACGTCTTTGTGGATTTAATCAAAAGCCCCAAGATCCAACGTTCTCTTATTGTGTGAGTTCTCAATAGGGTTAAGACTTAAAACAAATCTTCAAAAATTTGGTTTTGACTTCACTATCCAGTTTCATATAAACTCCTCAAAAAAAGTTCGGAAAGTCAAGTTTGACTGACGATTTCTCTCTTGTTGCAAAATAATTTTTGGAGGAGCTCAAAGACCTGAATGAAAATGAAGATTACAGAAATATAATGGGAAAGTTAAAAGGAGCGTGTTCATCACATTTTTGAGCCGCCCATTTTTCATTGGAAAGCCCTGTTATTCCTCTTTACGATGATGTGTCATTTGTTATGATTAAGCAATTGGGGGATGTGCAGCACAGCTGAATACAGGGGCGGGTGTAAGGTGAAATGTCACAAAATGCATTGCTATTGTCAAAAAGTGCATTGACACATTCCCATCCTCCAAGCAAAAGGTGAATGCACTGCATGACAATAGCAGTGAATTTTGCGACATTTCACTTTCCACCCACCCCTGTATTCCGCTATACTGCACATCCCCCAATTGATTAATCATAACAAATGACACATCACTGTAAAGAGGAATAACAGGGCTTTCCAATGATACCAAATTTAAGGGAAATGATTTAGTAACAAGAAAGAAATCGTCAGTCAAACTTGACTTTCTGAACTTTTTTTGAGGAGTTTATTTAGCATCTATTTGAAACTAAACAGTAAAGAAATTGATCGTTCATTTTCAACTGGAAGCGAAATTGATGGATAAGTGTTGTGAAACCAAAGTGTAGTTTACCAAAGCAGAATTATTTAAAGTTAGAATACATGATTGGTATCTCGAAAATCAGAAATGTTCACAGATTTACACATAACTTACACAATATAAACACGATGATGGTAGAAAACTTTCCCCTGAAATGGTTTTGTCTAAAGTGCTATAGTCTTTGAGAAATGAGTAAAACAATTAATTTTCGTCTCAAAATTCACTTTGCCCCCAAACCACTTCATGCGCAGGCCGTGGTTCAGGGCGAAGTGGTTTTTGGGCGAAGTGATAACAACATAGTTTTTGACTGTTTTCTCAAAAGTTAGCCAAAGTACAGAGCTGGTTTTTGCTCAGGTTGGTTTTAATCATGCATATCTTCAGTCACACAGGGAGATGAAACTATTTGCAACGGTTTACCAATCATGTACACTCCCTTTAAGGCTGGTCTGTTTGTGTAGCAGCACTATTATTTAACAAAATATTGTATATAAATGCTGAACTTCTCTGGTGTCCAGAAACAGTAACTGCTTTTGGGGGTAGAGTTTCGATTTTGATTTGAAACTTCTTAGTAAACGGTAATTTACAAAGTCTGCATGCGTCAATACTTCGGGTGCACTTTAAAAACATTTAGTTAATGCTTTGGTGGTCGTGTGCACAAGATAAGATTTGCATAATCGGAAGATCGAATATTTGGATATTAGCTTTTAAAAATTTGGACATGAGATTTTCAATTTTGAAGTGGGTAAAATATACTCTTCACATATTTCTTCCTTTAAAGAAAAGTATGAAATATGGTAAACGGGGTTAATGGTGTTAGTTTTTTGCAATGAGAAATTTTGCATCTGCGACTGCAGCGAGGTGATTTCAGAATCTTAAAGTGGTTCTGTTCTGTTCTCAGGTTAAAAGAAAACTTGCTTTCTTCTAAAAAAAATTTATACAATTATAGGCCTCAATAAAGTTTATAATGCAAGTTTATTTCATAATATGTGATATTTATTAGATATCAGCATTTTCCTGTGTGTCTTCAGCAAGTCTTGACGTTACTAACCAATCAGGAAGCAGAAACAGTCAGCAAGGTTAGTGGTTTGACTTTATGCATCAATCTGCAAAATACATTATTATATAAAATAAAGCTTTTGCGGACACCGTGCATTTCAGTTACTGTGCAGCAGATTCGATGTGCGTGCACGCTGGGCGCATCACGAACACGCGTGTACGCACGCGTCATGGATCAAGGGAATGGATTACGTGCGTGTGCAATGCGCGCCAAAGTACAGTAACAAAAAATACTGTACAACAGTAACAAAAGTGCATGCATTTGTACACCATGAAAAGAACTGAAGTTTTCAACACAAAACAGACAAAAATATTGTGGAAATCTTACAAAAAAAAGAAGATAGAAGCTTCATTTTATATAACAATAATAATATTGGATGTCTTTTCGGGTGATATGAGAATATACGGCACTCGTCATGAAAATACCGAACTCGCCTTCGGCTCGTTCAGTATTTTCATGACTCGTGCGGTATATTCTCATATCACCCTCAAAGACATCCAATATTATATAATTCTGCAGCAACGATATTACTCTTTTTGAGTAACATTGGGTGATTCCAACATTTTTGGAATTGATTCTGATCCCATTTTAGCCGAAATTCAGTGTTTGAGCTTAGTGCTGGTGCGCTACCAATAACGGGATACACTGCATGTTATTCTTCCAAGAAAAACCCCACAATTGTCTTAAAATATCAATTCTTGATCAGAACAGGAGTTTGTTGAATACAGTGAACTTGTGGAAAACGAGTCACTGATCGACCAATCACTTTGGAATCGCTTTCAAGACTGTTCTGCTTCAGTGACCAGGGGCCAATTTCATGGCGCTGTGTAGCGCAAAAATTTGGTTAGCACAGAATTTATTTGCCCTGCATTGCAAAAATGGGTTGCCAGCCAAAATCGCATGTGATGGACACGCTCCTTTTAACTTTCCCATTATATTTCTGTAATCTTCATTTTCATTCAGGTCTTTGAGCTCCTTCTCGCCTTCTGCGCAGTGCCAGACCTCCGCCCCACCGTCTGCAAGAACCTTATGGCCACAGTCTCATTACAGAACATCGACGGGCACGGCAGGGGGCCGGGCCCTGGCAAACTCAGTGTGTCAGAGCCATTCCTGGCCGTTGTCACATGGGCTTCTCAGCCGGTCGATTTGCACGAGTCTGTCTCCCTGCTGGCAGTTGAACTGTTAACAGAAGTGTATGAGGTGGGTTTGTTTTTCAAAGACCTGTGCCAATAGAAATTTCAAAACAGATAAAAGTATTTTTTTGTGGATGTCTGTTCTTTCATTTTTTTTCGCTTTTGTGCCCACTATGGTTCAAAGAAATGTATTTTTATGCTGCTCACCTACATCCTAAAAGGTGTAACAAATTATACAATTGTCTAATGTGTACAATAGACCGATCCAGTAAGCTCCGCCCATTTTGGAATTGACCAATCACAGCCTCTGGTTGAGGTAACCAAAAAGTGGAAATCCATTTTGGTTACCTGAGTCCTCAAAATGTTGTGCACTGAGCTATGGTGAAATGCAGCACGAGTGACGCAAAAACACCATAAACGTAATTTGTTATTAGTGCAGAGGACCCTAGCCGGTTTAAAACGGATTGTATAAGACTATGCGAACCTACTTTTATTCCCTTCATAAATGTGTTTTTGTGTAAACGGGAAAAACTCACCAAAATTAGCTTGTCGTTTTGCTATGTTGTGCATTCATTGCGTTCTAGATGTGTGTCGAGATGTTTGTGTTCGATCGCGCGTTAAGCGTATTGCAGGCGTGTTGTACGTGCACGCACACGACCGGATACTTAAGTGCACATTTTGCTTTCGAGCGTGCAGTTTCTGTGTGCATGTGCGTGTTTCAATACGCGCTGACCAGGGCGCGGACGCTGACACACGGCGCGGCCACGCGACTCTACTGCACGTGCCTCACATGTGTGGCATGTTGCTAGGCAATTTCTAAATGGGCGGAGCTTACTGGATCGGTCTATTGTTGATTGGTGTCTGCCATCATTTTTGCATGAAGAGTATATTTTTCTATTCATTTCACAAAACTTGTGCTATGTCGTCAGTAATATTTAGTGTAATCTATAATGATCTACAGAAGAAACGCGAACAATTTCTCAACTTTTTGATTAAAACAACAAAATCAGTCTGTCAGAAAGAGGGAATTTTCAACATACGGAAGCTTTTTACATTTATCCGTAACACAGCTGTTATGTAAATATTTGGACTTCAAGTTAATTAGGCTAAACTCACACTGAGCCTTTTCGCGTGTGATTTTGATGCGTGTCGCTTTGAATCTGAAGTAAAACGATGTACTAAAAACCACAGAACAAACTTGGACGGAAAGTGTTTTTGTAATTCTTCAGTGCGTCGTTTTACTCCAAATTCCCTCCATAGTGCTTTTTCTCAAAGCGAAGCACATCAAAATTAAGTGTAAAAATGCTTTGTGAATCCACCCGTAGAAAATAATTTTTCAAATTTTGATTAAACTTGTTTCTTGTTTATAGACCGTATCGAATAGCCGCAATTTCGTGGGGCACCTTTTGTTACTTAAACCGTTCAACAATGGAAGCACAATATGTGCAACCATGCATGTCCTCAAGGAACAAAGAAACTGCCCCACGAAATGGCGGATATTCGATACAGTCTATTGGTAACTTTAAATTAATTTTACTGTGACAGTGTTTAATCGAGAATTGAGCAGCTGTATAACAACAGCATGCGATAAAGTGCATACTGCATAATGGTTTGTCTGCCATTTTTTCCTCTGTATTTGTCAGGAGATGATAGGCTCCGGCCTAGTCAGTCAGCTCTCCCCTCGAGTCGATCTAGTTCTACCCATGGTGTCTGACCAGCTCGCTCCACCCATGGAGCTAGACGGTCCCTTGATGAAATACCGATGTCATAAGCTCACTAAGATCATCAACCTACTCATGGATATCCTTTTTGGGAAACTCCCGTTTTGCACTGCACTGATTTTTCAAGGCCCTCACTTTAAAACTTAAGGCCCGTCTACACGATCCAACATTTGTTGGCCAACAAGGACCAACATGAAGTTGGAACTTGTTGGGCGGTACATGGATGCGCTCGACCGCGAGAACCAATATATTCCAACATATCTCGACTGCAGTTGGTTGCTGCCTATAACGTGACGGGCATTCTAATTTGCTATTGGCCCGTTTTTCCAACAAGCTCCAACAAAGTCGGGCGATAGAAACATGTTCCAACTAGTTGGATGTTGTTAGACGCTGTCTGGAGTGACGTCCACACCATCCAACTTTTGGTCGGCTGACATCTTCAGGCCCATGTTGGACGTTGTTGGCCAACATATGTTGGTTCGTGTAGATAGGCCTTTAGATTTTCAGTTAAAACCTTTTCACGAATTCCAGTAACAACAGCATTACATAACTATAATAATGTTGATAAACTGCCTTATAGAAATTTCAGCCACATTTCAGCCACAACTTTTAAAAAAACCTTAAAAGCCATACATGTTTTTGTGTTAAATGAACGGTAAAATATTGTTTGCAAAATCCCTTCAGTTGGCAATTTTTCCAACAAAGGTACTGTTCATTTCTTTTTCATACTTTTTAAAATGTTTTTGGCACTGGTTTGCACAAACCAAACGAGTTCACTACAAACTGTTTCCATGCTTTGAGTGTGTAGTTTTTGTTTGAACAAACGTTTCCTTAACACTTGTTTCACCTCTGTGTGGAGATGCCAGCCTGAGGTCAGAGGTCGCAGGCATTCTCAACATTCACTCCTGCTTCCAGATCTTAGAGCACCAATTCAACCATAACAGGATTGGACTCGCAATCAACAGGATGGTTGTGGACTCGGATTGGAGGTATAGTACCGGCCAAAAGTTTGAGTACACCTGTTGAAAACTATGTTTAGTAACATTTTACAGCATTTTATGCCCAGTACAAAAACACATTATGCAACCATTATATTCAATGCATGTCATAGAAATGTCCTTGAAACTTCAGAAATGTCTCTTTATCTTTTATTCCTCAAAATGGCCACCTCATATAAAAAAAAGTAACCTCTGAAGGTCACACAAGTTTTAAGAAGTATACAATGAATACAATATTGTATTATGTAACAGATTATGTGTAATGGTTCTTTTGCATGTGTTCTGACTGTTCTCTGAAAAATCACTTTGTACTAGCTGAATGCACAGTATTGGCACCAGTCAGTTCTTGACCACTATCAGATATCTACACATGTATCTAGTCTATATTTGCCTTTCTTGCATACACAACTGTTGTAAAATGGCAAAAGGACCCCAGTTGAGTAAAGAAAAGGGCAAGCTGTGATTACTCTATGAAATGAGGGGTCAATCTTACAGACAAAATGCAAATACATAGTTTTCAACAAGTGTACTCAAACGTTTGGCTGGTACTGTAGTTATATAATACGCAGATTGTAAACCAGCAATAAGATTTATTTATTTCAATAGAATATATTTGTTTTAATGTAAAATTTTGAGAATTTAATATTTAATTTGGTTAAAACCACTATTCATAAATACCTTAGACAGTTTACGCATACCGGTACCTATTTGGGGAGAGCAAGTCATGTGGGTGGTCTTAAAGGCACAGGCTCGTCAGCAATGCGCGCCCGCCAAATTCGTGCTCGAAACACGCAGCTCCATGCCTTTGCTATGGAGCTGCGTATTGCGTGGCACACATTTGGCGTGCGCGCATTGCTGACGAGCCTGTGCCTTTAAACGGACGATAAAGGCCCAGCTGGTTTCTAGTCTGGCCCTAGTCAGTTTTAGTGTGTGTGGAAAATGCACACGTACACAAAAGCTGCACACACCCAAAAGTAATTTGAATGCAGTCTGGCAAAAATTGGTGTAAGTTTGCCCGTGTACATGTGCATATCGAACAAAAACAACCTGACGTGTAACACTTGTAGTGAACGTGAAGCGAACGTGAAGCATGTAATATGGTGCCCCATAAAGTCCCTAGCTAGCTGTCTTAAATTCACAGTTTAGGACCAGCCAACCCTACCATTATTCCAACACGATTCTATTTTCACAATAATAATATTTTTAAAAACACAGTGTATAGGTACGACGCAATAAGTTCAAAAATGAAAGATTTGGTTGGCCATTGCGTTAACGACTAAGGTTTTGCATACCATGATTTTTCTTAGTGAGGCCGGAGTGGGTACTGTTCTACATCTCCTGGATCTACTATTAAAACTCAGGAGAGACATACCCCAAAGTGAGCAGCAACTCATTAAAGTCTTGCAGGTAAGCCTGTTTTCCACATGAATATCGTCATTCACTTTTTATTGGCCTTTAATTTGTTTTTCGTATTTTTTTACACAAATATAAGGCATATCTAATTACCACTGGGCGACTAGTGAATTTTGCTACTCGCGAGTAGTTGCAGCAATAACTCGCGAGTAATTGATTAATTGCGAGTAGTTGGCAAAGTATCAATAGACAGCCGAAGTGTGACGTGCGTTGCCATGGCAATTGGATCTAAACTATCATGGCCGTCGGGAAAAGTACCATTGGAAAAGCACTGGGACACGGTTGAGTGATTTTTAGTTTAGATCCAATGCATAGTTCCGAGATTGCACAGTTAACCCCGCCCCTTAGATATTGTTGCTATGTGCTCACAAGCCATCGCAAAAAAATGGCGAGACTACGTACAAAGTAACGGGACTCGGCATGGAAAGCACAGATTCATTGGAGAAAACCCAAAGGTAATATGTTTTAGGGTCGACAGTTACCGTAGCACACACTGAGCAAAGGGCTAGTAATGCAAGGATGACATATATTTCATAAAAATGCGCTTTCCTACCTTTGAACAGCGAATCGCCTGACATTGAAACCAAAATTCACCCGGTCACTGGCGCATACAACATACAAACTGTATGGGCAGAACATCGCGGATTGTTTGTGATGATTGCATCACTTTGACCTATCTGGGCGCTGTCTGCTAGCTCTGTTGTGATTGGTCGCGGGTTCGGCTTGATTGACAGGTCGGAACTATGCATTGCCTAGGCAACCAACAAAAGGTGACGTATTCACTTCGGCAGTCTATAGGGAGGGAAAAACAAAATGCACGTTTGTGTGTATAAGTAACCAACTGTACATCGGAAATTTGCCTAATCTGTGCTGCCCTGATTCTGTTTCAAACAATGCAGAGATGCTGAACTTCAGCAAGAAATATTTCATATAATCGCGATTATTCGCGAGTATGTAACGGTATGTTTCGGTAACGCACTTTAAAGATCCCAGAGCATTCTTTCGTTAAGAGCAGGGGAGGGATTCCCCGGTGTCTCTGGCCGTTTCTAATTCAACTTAGAAGTTGATAGTTATTTGAATATCTATGTTAATTGATCCCATTCCTGTAATTGGCGGTTCTTCCGCTGTTGGATGTGGTGAATAAATAAATAAATAAATAAATAAATAAAAATAAATAAATAACATAACATAAATCTGTCAGATATGCCTTGCACTAATCAACAAAATGGAAGGATCAGACTTTATCCCTACAAAAATTTTCAGGCACAAGTGATCACTTGGTGAAGCGTATGCTGAGCTGCAGTGGAACTGATGTGGTTTGTGTTCTGTTGATATTACCAATCATATGGTAACATGATGATTTCTGAACAATTTTTTTTAAATAACCACGATCCTTCAAATTCTGTTGAAATGTTCAGTGTTAGAGGTCGAAGGAAAGCCCCAAACACAGGCATGTAGGGAGAAACCCATGGGGTCAAGCAGAAAATCCAATCCGCCAAATGATTCCGACAGGATTCGAACCAGGGCCACAGAGTTAGGAGGAGAGGAAAGTAGTGCTACACCACCTTAAAGGCACAGGCTCTTCAGTAATGCGCGCGCGCCAAATTCGTGCCACGAAATACGCAGCTCCATAGCAAAGGCATGGAGCTGCATATTTCATGGCACGAATTTGGAGCGCGTGCATTGCTGACGAGCCTCTGCCTTTAATCCCAAGTTAATTCGGACCACTTTACAAAAATGACACACCACAGCTCATGTTATGGTTTTTTTTATTCGTTGAATCACAAATATTCAATTATAAATATAAAATAATAATTTGGTTATTTCAGGATCAGCGTCTGGTTCCCTTTTTGGCACATGCAATCACCACGGATCAGCGAGTCAGGGTACAGACTGCTCTCAGGCTCATTAGCAAAGCGTCCGCTCTGCCTGAATTTCCAACCATCGTGTAAGTGCTGCATTTTTCTTACATAAAATATAAAAGTCCAGAAAATGGCCTCAAAAATTGTGGCAAGAAAAAAAGATTGATGTTTCTTCATTTTTGTTAAAACTGTACCACGGTGTTGGGTTTTACAGAGATGCCAACATTCCAGGAAAAAGACAAAAACCCTTTTTATTAATTCTGTATCCTGTTTTTTTACCTTAAAATCCTTTGAGGCAGTTGAGTATTTCCACAGTAAAGGGGGCATTTTGGCAACACAGACCATATTTTCCAGAAAATACCTTTGTCTGGTCTCAAAATAAAAGAAATAAGTTTCAGTTGTTCTGAAGAGATAACTTAGGCAAAAAAAGGGTTACAAATAGTGTGACAACATGCCTTTCTAAAAATCCTGTGTACAAATTTCCAATATACGCTCGTAACCGGAAGGGACACTTGTGTTACATTTTAGGCCGTCCCGGTTAGGAGCGTATATTGGAAATTTGTACACAGGGTTTTTAGAAAGGCATGTTGTCAAACTATTTGTAACCCTTTTGGGCCTAAGTTATCTCTTCAGAACAACTTAAACTTATTTATTTTATTCTGAGACCAGACAAAGGTATTTCCTCGAAAATATGGTCTGTGTTGCCAAAATTCCCATTTTACTTTGGAAAGACTCGTATGTTAAGTCATTAAAAATGTGTAACTTAAAGTTTACTCTCTGCAAAATGTTCAATAATGCTTTTAAAAAAACAGAGAATGCATAATTAGTATAAACTGTTGAAATTTTCTTCTTGTAGCTTGGGGGAAAGCATCGCCGCCAATAATTCCTACAAGTCTGAGGAAATCGAGACCCTCCGACGGCCCCTGAACATGGACAACATTGGACTCCACATAATCCCATCACCACGGCGACAGCACTCGTACCATTCCAACAAGAGGGGAGTTTCCCTAAATTCAGTCAAAGATGGGAAACAAATGGAGACAAATATTCAGAGTTTGATTGATAAAATGCAGTCTGGACTGGATGTAAGTTTGTTTTGCTGAATATCAAAATACATTTTAAAAATACCAAGTCAGAAATGTCAGTGAATAAAGTATCATTTTTCTCTCATCCCATGTTTGTTTGCTTTATTTTAATGGTGGTTAGGCACCGTGCCAATTATTCTGTTCATGTCAATAGAGTAATGAAAAGTATTTTTTTCTTTTGCTTCCTAAGGGGCCGTCCAAAATTGTCAGGGTCGTACTGAGAGTAGTATTTGTCAAGACCGCGCCCCCAAATATTATTTATCAACACTTTTTGTCAGTAACATAAAATGTCAACATTTTACAGTGCATGTAAAGTCGTACGTGGCCTCGAACCTCCCCATCCCTTCGTATGCTTTGTACGACCTACAAAATGTTGACAATTTTGGACGGCCCTTAAATTTATAACAGTTAATGTGTGGATTTGTGGATTTTTTATTGCTGCAGATTTTTACAAAACCTTCAATCAGCTTTGAAGAATAGGGACTGGTAGAATAGGGACTTTTGCTGGTATTGATTGCTTTCTGGTGACGCCACCCCTTTCATCCACCATTTTGGTTGTCATTTTTCATGACCCACGTGGCTCGAGAGAAAACTGGCAAAAAAAGCAATAAAAGCGCATTGGTTGCACTTACCTCTGTTACTTAACCTTGCTTTATGTTGTTACACCATGGCTGTTGTATCGATAAAGATAAAAATGTATTTCTTCAGGCTAAAAATCGTGATCAAGTAAAAACACTTTTGTTTTTACAAGCGGAGTGCATGCTCAATTATTTGAACGTATCACAGCGCGCGCATGCGGCATCTTCGAAGTACGCCGGGTGAGTATATTTTACGCGTGCCCATGTGCGTCTAGTGGCGCGCGCGTGACTGTTGACCACCAAACATTCCCGGATGTTCTACGTCACGGAAAGCAATCAATATTGTCACATCGACCATGTGGACTGAAACATAACATAATTTTGAGGCTTTGTGAATGCATCGAGGCAAGAAGTGAAAGTGTGGCAACTAAGGTTTTGGCGTCATCTCGAAAACCTGAACATGACATCATCACGTCTCAGTACACACAGTCGATGTGATAATTTAATAAAAGTCCCCAATGTCTGCCTGATGTGTTAGAGGTCTTGTGTTCAAATTGGGATGACCATATGAATTGAGTCTACGCTATGTTTTGGTTTTGAATTTATGCACAAGAATTTTGACCAAGTTGGTCTAATGAAGATTCAATATTTCATCTAAGATTTGAATATCTGAATGACAATCTATTAAAGTTGACACGGCTCCAGCCGATGTATTTAAATTTACTTTCTTTTTCTTGTTTTACTGTGCAGCTGAAGGACATGAGAGCTTCAGAAATCATGGATGTGTACGAACACAAACTGTCATCTTTGGCTGTAAGTTGCTTTAGGAAGAAACTTCGTCTTTTTCCCCGTACAGTATGTGTCGGGCATGATTCGTGCAAAGTTTGGGCAAAGTTCTATGCGCTTATGCCTTCAGTAACTATTTCAAATTAATTAAGCAATTTCCAATAGGTTGAACATGTTGCTGTTGCAAGATTTCCAAAAAGTTGTGCAGTGTAACAATGATCTTACATTTAGCCCTGTCTCAAACTGTTCTCTTTGCATCCCTTTTACAGACCAAGGAAAGTCACCTACAGGACTTGCTAGAGGCCAAAGCCTTGGCTCTGGCTCAAGCTGACAAACTGATTGCCCAGTATCGATGTCGACGAGCACAGTCTGAAGCCGAGGTATGGTGTCTTTATGATAATTTCATCAGGACTTAGGGAACCTCTTTTGCCTTATACAACTTGCACGTAATGTTTTTTGAAACAGCATATGGATATCAAAGTTCAGGTCAGGCAATTTCAATATGTTCATCCATACCAGGGGTGAGAGTTTTCCAGATTTTTCTGGATTTCCGGAATTTTACCAATTTGTAGCGTAATTGTGTTTTTGTGCTCTACGGCTGCTATCCATATTGTATTTTCAATTTATTTATTTTATTTTTTTTGGTCCTTTTAGCAGGCCATACTTTTTTAACGAGCGCCCTCAATTGATTCATTAATTTTGCGAAGAAAACTTGTGCTAGTCTAGTTGTCACGCAAGTGCCATGACATACAGCACTTTACCGTGTATGTACTGTGACGCTCGGCGACCTAACCGAGTCTGCAATGAGTAGCAAGTCTAATCCATAAGCAAGCGCCATCTTTGCCTGCTTTGGAACCGCCGAGCGTGTGGTGTGTGTGGTGCATGCATGTGTGCAGTGCACACGTCCTACGTACGTCCATGTGTATTCAGGTTTTGATTGAAGTACATGTACCAGTATGTATGGAAATTTCCATTTGTATAACCAGTGATACCCTATTTTTATGGCAGGACTCTCTTTGTATAGCTGTACACATGTACAAATGCTTGGTCTCTAACGGGTTGAAATTAAATTCTGCAGACTGTGAAATATTTGTTTTGATTCCTCCTAACAGGCAAGGAAGCTGCGTTCCCTCCTACAGGACTCGGAGAAAAGAAGTGAGGAATACCGCGAGAATCTTGTGGACACCAGGACCCATCAGCAGAAGATGACCCTGGAGCTTGAGAAAAGAGCGGCCAGGAATGAACAACTTCAGGAAAAACTGGAATTACTGGAGGTCACTCACACTGAACAGACTCGCAAGTAGGTTTGGCTGTAGGTTGTCATTGGTTATCGGTGTTGTAGATGAAGGCCTAGTGAAATATTTGCACTTCTGAGGAATCTACACCACTCACAATTAGTTAGAGATATTGGCATGTTGTCAATTTGGAATTTTTGTCTTTCAAATGACTGTTTTCACCTATTCCTGTGACAAGGTGTGTCTGTCATGCAGATTCAATTGTCTAATCATATACAAAATCATTTGGGTAGAATGCATACCCTCAATAAAATATCTGCGTACACCCCACAATATCCCTAACTTATTGTGAGTAGTGGACAAATGTCCATGAGTTTGGGAAATATGGATGCAGTAAAAAACAACTTGGCTCCACCGGAATTTGAACCGCAGACCTGCTTAACGTGCAGATGCCTTACCAATATTTGGGTCTTTCCACTGTAAAGGGGGCATTTTGGCAACACAGACCATTTTTGTCCGGTCTCAAAATAAATGAATTAAATTTAAGTTGTTCTGAAGAGATAACTTGGGCCCAAAAAGGGTAACAAATAGTGTGACAACATGCCTTTCTAAAAACCCTGTGTACAAATTTCCAATATACGCTCGTAACCGGGACGGACACTTAAGTGTTACATTTTAGGCCGTCCCGGTTACGTCCCGGTATATTGGAAATTTGTACACGTATTTTTTTAGAAAGGCATGTTGTCACACTCTTGTAAAGCAATCAAATTTTGTATTTAGGAAATTGTTCTGTTAAACAGCTTTATGAAACTGACCCTAGTTCCTTTCTGGAAAAAGGTAGCTGGTGGTTTTACCCATTCTATAGAACCTGTACTTTATCGATTCAAATTACATTGTGAAATTATGAAAAAAAGTTACACTTGCATTTAGAATATTGCTCTAGTTTATTGAATTGTTCTTGTTACGTTGTGGGTAATATCCACAGATGAAGGCATCATTCGCTTCACCAGGCCATACACTGTTTATATGCTGAATCCCGGTATTTATAAAAAATCAACTCCAGAAGTGTCACAACTAAAGGGGTCACTATTCCCGTTTTCGTGGAATGAAGCATTTTAGCCAAACTTGTACTAATAATTGAACATTTTCGAGCCTATTGCTGTAAATACTAACACTTTATTGCATCTGTTTGTCTCTTACAGCTTTGAAACGACCCAGCGAGCCTTATCGGCACAGCGGTCTGAACATCAAGCCTTGAAGGAGATGCATGAGGTGTTACAGCGACACGTTGAAACGTTAAGAGAACAGCATGAGAAGTGAGTTAACATTGCATGTTCACTGGAAATGCATATTGTCATAGTTTTAGTCCGGCATGCAACTTTTCTGTTAAATTTTCAAAAATTGGGGGTTTTTTTTATCGCGATTTGCATCCATGCCACAAAACCTTGTGTGAAAATTGTTTGTGCATTTTGCAGGATGTAAAGATCGTCTGATTTTGTCTTTGGTGTACGTAAGTTCACAAATTCAAGAGATAGTATGTAAACTGCATCCGATTTCTCGAAATAGTGCGTAGCTTGCGCAACTTTTGAAAATGGCATAAGCCCCATAGCTTGCGTGTAATTATCCCAGGAATGTTGCGCAGCTTACGCAATAAAAAGTTCCGCAAGTGGGCTTACGCAGTGCGTAAGATTTCGTGTAATTGGCTGCTGGCCACTGTATAGCGCCCTGTATACATGTGTACTTTCTAGTATTCATGTGTACTTTTCAGTAGTTCAGTAGTACTTTTCATGCGAATGATTATGGTTGGAATACAGACATATGTGACCCGGTACAATGTAATCAGGAATAAGTCGCAAATTGACTTTTTGAGATATGTACACGGTGAGAAAGGAAATTTCATAAGCTTTCTAATGATACCTATCACGAGCATGTAGCTTGTTCAGTTCTATAGTTATGATCCGATAACGATGACAAGCCATCTGTTGTTTACCAAATCCACATTTCAAGAAAACCGGCCTTGAAATAAAATAGATACGTCACCGAAATTGTGAAATAATAAGCTTTCGGACGATACCAAATTCATTAATTCATTAATTTATTCAAATGTAGGGGGGATCAATGAATAATAAGGGTGACAAAATGTAAGGAAAATCGGTGTTATTCATAAGATTTTGATTACTTCCTAGAACAAAAGAACACGGACAATTCACACAAATCATCTTTATTTTCATCTTTAAGTATCGTTTTTACAATAAACACATTAATGACGGTAATCTATGACAACTACACTTCCTCAAAGTACCAAAACCCGAAAATCGACTTTGTTCACGATTTCACCAACATACCCAATTGACTGGGCCATTACTCGAAACGGCATCCCTGATTACGTTGTACCGGGTCACAAATTACAAGTGCAGAAAACTGACTACATGTGTACGCCTTTTGATAATGATGCAAGTGTCAAAATAAGTTGTTCATTTGGGAATTTAGTGTTTTCCGTGTGGAGTCGTCACCTTGTCAACTGACAGAAGTTGATGTGCAAGTGCTACCCAATCTAAATTTGCTCTTGAATCCACAGAGCCACAGTGAAACTAAGCGAGCTTGAAGATGAACGGGACAACCTCCAACGTAACCTGAAGGACAGAGAGACGCGATTAGCGGATACCTCAAGGAGTTTGGAAGAGACTCGGGAGAGATTGACCAAAATAGAGAGGGAAAGGGACGAATTTGAAAAGGCGTTGGACAACTTGGGACTGGAGCTGCAGAAAATGGAGGGAAAGAAGAAAGAGTTGACTTTACAGGTGAGTTGATGTCAGACTTACTGATGTGAAGATTGGTTCTGTAAGATTTGTTGATGTCAGACTTGTTGATGTGAAGATTGGTTTGTCAGTTTGGTTGATGTCAAAATTGGTTGATGTCAAAATTGGTTGATGTGAAGATTGGTTGATGTCAAAATTGGTTGATGTCTTGTTGAAATACAGTAAACCTTGCTTATGTCGGATTTTCACTTATCTCGGACATAATCACTTGGAACGTTTGATTTTGTATGCCACTCCTAATAAAAATCATCGCTTAAGTCGGATCGCGTAAGTCGGAATTTTGCTTATCTCGGACACATCAACCTAGAACATTTGTTTAATTCCTGTGTATTTTACCTCTTTTAAGTCGGATTGGTAAAAGTTGACTCCATTTACCGCTGGGAGTAGAGGAATTTCACGGTTAAAAATCAATAATTTTGACGGCCGCCTTATGCGGCTTACCATAAGGTTTTTCCCCGAAATGCAGCCTGCATTATGTCATGTACAGTACACGTGTATCCGTACAGTTTACAGTGTGCATGTACATTACGTACGCCTGCCATGTGCACGCGTACTTTTGCCGTGCATACTGTATACGTAGCACAAGCCGCAGTTGGTAACATGTCGTCGAAACGGAAGCTCGTCACACGCACTTACGAAGAGAAATTGTTTGGCGGAAATATGCTTGTGCCTCGTTTTATTTTGCTAAATAAGTTGTCTGGTTTATTGTCCCGATCTTGTACTTTCACGCTCCGAGCTTCAACAAAATAAAAGCAGTTCATTTTGTTGCCTTTGTCATTTGTGAAAATGAAAATGATGTGTGAAAATAACATGTTTTGGTGTTGGAATAAAAGCAGTGCTACTGTATTTCATGCTTTTTGGACTGTCGACCGTTGCGTGGTTGGAAATCAATTAATCTCGAGGCGTATTTTCGTCTTCGCATAAGTCGGATTTTCGCCTAAAGGCCCTGTAGATGATCTGTTTTTGAGCGATTATGCGAATAAAACCAATATAAATCAAAAGAAAGACATCAACAAACTCATCCGAAGAAATTTCAGCTTTGTCAAATGTACCACGTTTAAAAAAATCCATGAAAATCCATATGCGTTTTCCTGGTCTTGGCGGGGTGTTTCAAATATTCGTTCTCAGTTGATCGGGTACTATGTGGCGCGCACATCATATACTGCGTGTGCGCGCGATCCATAAAAATGCATCGCGTTGGAACACGTACACAGCGCCCATGCATTTTGGACCGCGTAAATGCGAACCAAAAATAAGTAAATCGTTTGCAAACGATCTAAAGAATTTCATCTTTATGGATTATTTTCTGGTAAAATTATATCATTTTGAGCGGAAACCTTTCATTGGGTAGTTGCTATTAATTCAATCTTTACTTTCAGAACTTTCCCCTGTAAACTCGTCGATTACTTTTTGGGGTCATTGCAAATGATACACTGGGCCTTTAAGTCGGATAAAATCGGTTGGTCCCGTTGGATCCGACTTATCCGAGGTTTACTGTATACATGCTAGTTCCTGTGTTTTAAAAAAAAACCAATATACATTGCCATATTTGTTATTATTTTAAAGGTTTCCTCACTGGAAGGTCTCTGTCGCCAACATGAGTCGGACCTGAGGAAGAAAGAAGCAAGCATCAAACTACTAAAAACGGACGTTGATAAACACGCACATATCACTGAAATGATTCACAAACTGACGGGTGGAAAACCGCTCTAGCATTCAAAACCAGTTCAGAACTGCACGGCCATATTTTTTAGATATAGCCACTATGCATTGTATGGGTCCAAATTATGGAGGTTCGGATTTCAGTAACAAAAGTTAGAAAAGTGTTTGTATAACACTCATAGGCTACCATAAATACCTCAAAACTTGCGTTTAACCAGTTAAAGCCAGGATTATTGTTTTTAAAAAGGCAAATGTATGTGATTGACCAAAAGTTAAGACCAGGAGCCAATTTCATAGAGCCGCTAAAGCACAAGCAGTAACGGCGTGCTTACTGTAACAAGTGTGGTTAAGCATGCGCTTGGTAATGGCTATACCGCTATTGTTGCGTCACTAAATTTGGCTCTGCAGTTAAGGCACGTTTTCAGTTGCTTACCGTTAACAATGTCTATGAAATAGCCTGACGCTCAGTTAAGAGAAAATAGGCTGTTAAGCGGCTCTATGAAATTGGGCCCCGGGGCCAATTTCATAAAGCTGTTTAGCAGAAAAATTTGCTTTAAAAAGGGTTAAAATTAAATCTCAACTTGTGTTTTTAGCAAGAATAGCAGATATTCTTGCTAAAAACACAAGTTGACATGCAATTTTGACTACGCAAATTTTTTTGCTAAACAGCTTTATGAAATTGGCCCCAGGTCAAGCGTTCGATTAGGGCTATTTGCATATTTACTCTAAGGCTGTTTGCTGTTCTGATTTAAGTTTTTAATAAAACGGTCGTCGGCTACACGACTTCAAAAAGTCTCCGTGTCCGTTCTGCGTAGTGCAAGCGCTCGCGTTAAATGTGGCGCGCAGCTTACTGGACGCGTACCATTTCGTGCAGTCACAGAGCGCGTGAGCGCTATTTGTTTTGCCCTTTTTAAAGTCGCGCGTAGAACACAGTGGCATCATTCAAATTTTTATTCCACGCGTACGTACACGACTTTGTGGCCGACGTAGACAATGTAATGGATGGCCAACTGCATATGTTTCGTGTTTTTGCATGCATGCAGTGAAAACATCGGACACTGAACAGTTTTGAAGCGACACTTTGTCCCCAGCTAAAATCGTAGGTACCGTAATATACATTTTTTCTTGTTTATATCGCGTAGCATAGAATCTAACAAGAGTGGCAATCAGTTTTTGGGGGAGCCAGAGTTCGTCTCATCTTCCAAAAAGGGCGAAAACAACGACCATCGTTGGTCAAAATGTACACTACGATGACCCATTGCCTTATCGTAGCTTACGGTGCGTTGCCATGGCAGATATGCATCGTTAAACCCATCGCAAGTTTCTTGAAATTGTTCTTAGGACGAAACACGAGTTACGGAGCAGTAACCCATCGCATATCGAGTTTCGAAGAATCGTAAACGTTAGTGAAATCGACCCCAGGTTGGTTTTTATCATACACATCCTCAGTCACACGTGGAGATAACACTGTTTTTACAATCATAAATCTTTCTTTAAAGGGGGCTGTGTTACAATCTGCGCTTGCGTAGCAAACTTGAAAAAAAGTGAAGCATAAATCTTGCTCAATCTTCGCCATCCTCTGTAATACTTCAGTAAAATCAGTCTGTGGTGGAGTCTAATGCACATACATGTATGACGCACTATACGACCCCTCCGGGAGAGGTGCGTCATTTACCACCACATTCTTGATGGAGGGTACGTCAGTGACAGGTTTTGGTCCGTCACAAAATTGACGAAGGGGTGCTTCAATGTGCGTCACAGTGTACATAATTTTACGAACAACAAAAGACCGTAGTTACGCTACTTGAAGATCGAGATAGCTGGTTTGTGCAGTCTGAAAATGGTTTTAACTGCTTGGATCAGAGAATGGTATAAAACATGTTATAAATTGTATCATGTTAAATTTCGGTAAATATGTTTGGACATTGGGCGTACTTCCCGATATCATTCCCAGCTCATAATGCTGCAACAACTCACCTTAGCCTAATTAATGCAGCGGTCTATATTCACTGCATAACGAACTTATTAATTGCAACCCCAGCTGCAGGACTTTTGTGAAACCTTTTGTGAAATTTTGGAATGTCGTCTGCAGACGCCTGCCGCGTGGAAAGTGTTAAATATGCTGTACTGTATTAACCACGCGTATTCCAATTAATCAAATATAATATGAATCCTTTGATTTGTCAATACTGTATTAAAACAATTTCTTTTTTCCCAATCGTATGTGGGTCATTCCATAAATATGGGGGCCAAAGTGTGACATTTTGATGCATTTGTAAAAATGGCCTTTTCAAGTTACCAAAATATTTTGAAGAAATTTCCATGCAATTTCTGAATAGTGTAGGATATTTGAAACAATTTCCAAACATTTAGACATGTCTTGGTGTCATAGTTTTGATAATATTCGAGAAAATTGTTTAACAGCGTAAGTGGGGACACCAAGGCAGTTTTTAATTCTTACAATTACATTTCAAGTCTTTTTGACCAGGTTCTTTCTGGAAAAGGTAGCTTCTGGTTTTACCCACCTGTAGAACCTGTACCTTATAAATTCAAATTATATTATGAGCGAAATTTCAATAATTCTTCAATAGAAATTTCAAAATGTCACACTTGCATTTAGAAGATCGCACCAGTTTATTGAATCGTTCTCGTCATGTTTTGGGTAATATTAATAGGCAAAGGTGTTGTTCGATTTACAAGGCCATATATTGTTCATATGCTGAGGGTAACCGTTCTCTGAAGCCCAGTATGTATACAAATCAACTCCGGAAGTGTCTCGACGTAAAGAGGACACTGGGACCCGTATTTATGGAATGACCCATATCAAGTCCTTTCATCCACAACCTCCACTATACCTTCATCCAAGTTAGGCTGGATCCGAATTTATGGCCGTTGCTAAGGACTGTCATTGTCCGCCCATAGCAACAGCCACAGCCACTAATTCGGATCCAGCCTTACTTTCCTCCAAAACCTGCACGTAATTTTCCTCCACGTTCCTTCTTTACATCTGGTTGTGGTACAGCCACCACTTTGCTCTTCTTTGCCAAAGTTGATCCTACACCTTTCCCACATCCCTTATTTTTCCTTCTTATCCTTCTAGTACTTAAGGTTTTTGCCTTCCCTTCTATTTCCTTCTTCTCAAAAGTCAGTTTACGCAGCTTCAGTTTCAGCTCAGCACCTTTCTGCTCAAATGAAGCAGCCTGTCCATATAGACTTGAAGCCACAGCTTTGTCTTTCCCCTTGCAGAGAAATGCGATCCGAGTCCGTATACTCTTTAGTTGTTCTTGTACCTCATTAAGGCGATCATCTCTTGCGCGTTCTGTAGAGTAGACAATTGGTTTCACACTACCAAAGGCTTTGCTCCTCGTCTTGTTATTGTGTGCATATTCATATCCATTTTCATGCAAATGTTGTCTTGCCCTTTTCAATAGATCACCTCGATTGTGCAAAAGTGTGGGTTCCAGTTTAACAAGGTGGGCAGCAGCGGCATTTATCTTCTCCTGATACTTGTTAAGACGTTTCCCATCCTTTCCAAATATTTTGGCTCTTTCGCGTTGTGCGTTTTCAGCGAAATTTTCTGTTGAGCTTTGGCTGATCGTCAGCTTTCTACCTACAAGTTTAAGTGTCGATTCACCTGCACGCTGTTGGTTCATCTGCGGTGATACCGCACCTCCTGTTGAAGTAGATGCTACATCATTTGATGCTACATGAGTTGATGCTATTGTTGGTGTAATAAAATGTAGACAGATTTTGTCATTCTCTGCTGGGGTGTGTTCATCATCATCAATGTAATCGTCGAAGCCCCTGTCGTAGACCGTAACTCGTTCCCTGTGAAGCGATTGAATTCCAGGATAAAACTTTTGTGATTCCTCTTGAACTTCCTGTATCGTTTTAGCACGTACAGGTTTCTTAATCATTTCCTTGCCATCCACCACAATGATGACCAATATGCGGGGAGCAGCCATACTGGTGCCCTGTTGAAATAGAAAACAAGAAACAATTAGCAGAGTGTATGATAATGCAAATACTTTTTTGGACAAGAAACCATTTCTACACAGTTCATGACATAAAGTCAAGAATTTGTGAGACACTAGAAATTTGGACAAATATAAGTTGGCGTTCGACCCTTTAATATTTTACTGCTTTCTTTGCTTTGAAATAGATAATAATACATACATGTACATGCCGTTGAAGGGAAATATATCAGGCATACATGGCCTATTTGACACTGTTTTAAGGTAAGGGGCAAGCCTCTGAAATAAAGTAAGAGATTTATTGTGGTGCAAAATTGGCAGTGCTCACACTCAATGGGAATTTCGTAGAGGACCACAATGGAAATAAGCTTTTTTAAAGCTTTTTTGTGTTATCCTCGACACGGATACTTGTATTTGTTTTTTATGTGTTCAATTTAATTGATTGATTAACTGTATGTATGTTGTTTTTGTAAGTAATATCCGAGATTGTCAAATCAATGGGAATTTAGTGACCTTGGGTAGCAGACTATGTTTATTGTATTCCATAGGCATAGGTCAGGATTGTAGGTCAAGTCGCCCCTTTCCAAGTCGCCCCCTGACCGAGTCGCTCTCCGGCCTAATTGAAAAAAGTGGCCCGAACGCGCAATGTTTTCGTCTGCGCGCACGAATTTGCAAAAAGTTTAAATACTTTGCAGGTAGGCGCTAGGCGATTGTCGGCTGCATTTTCCCCAATAGTAGCAAACGTTAAAAGACGAAGGTAGCGGGAATGTGTTTACAACGCCGGATCCGCATGGCATAAGCCTCATAAGGCTTAATTTTATTTATTAATTTTATTTATTAATTCTATATATTTTGTTATAGGCGAATAATGTTTCCAAGGTTGGAATCGGAAAATTTGTATACAATTATAAGGAAATACGGCAGTCAAGAACCTACATTGTATTCAGCCGTGTGTGTACTATTTTCCATTAACATAACGCAAACAGAATCACAAGAATCACGATGGCCCGGCGCCACTTCGCTAAACACTTCATAATTCGCGATTGGCCACTTTACATAATTGGGTCAAGGGGGCGAGTAGGCTATAAGGGGCGACTCGGTCAGGGGGCGACTTGGTAAGGAGCGAGCTGGTCAGGGGAGAGTCGGTCAGGGGGCGACCCATCTCCTAGGTCAGTGAGTCACCCATCTCGCTAGACAGAATGATTCTGTCCCTACAGGATTTCCCGTAGGGACAGAACTTCAGAAGGAACCCCTTTCATAAAGTGGATTGTTGTCATTTTGCCTCGAAATTAGAATCACACCCAAAACTGTCCTCCCAGTTGTGTCTTGCAGTGGTTTGAGATGTCCATGATTGGAAAATAATTAAAAAAATAAGACTTACAGAACCGTTTTTGAAGCCAAAATTTCCTCTCGCAAAATGACAACAATCCACTTTTAATAGGAAAGCTCACAGACAACCATCTCGCTCGATACACTGATCTTTGCATGCCATCAGAATATCCTCAATATCTTTAATTCTTAAGTATTTAAAACCGACCCATAATATTAATTTTTTTTGTATTTTTACTGTATACACATACCTCGGTCTTAAAAATTGTTGAAAATCCGGTAAAAATGATGCTCTCTATCTGTGGATCAGTCGTTCGTTACGAAAGTCACGGAACCTGAGGTAGGACGTACGTACGTACGTGCGCTTGTATCCGAGCAGTCGCTAGTCTTGGCCGGTAGTGCGCCCTCTTGCAGCACTAACGGACCAGCCCTTTGCTAGACTGGTTCCCGCTCCACATATTCCACATACAACGACTAAATTCAGTCTAGTCAAAGAATTTTTGGTCCGGGTACCAGACTAGCCCTTTGCGCGACTACAAGGGTAGACTGGTTCCCGATCCCTTCCACATAGGAGAATATAAGGAGAGTCATTTTTGCGAGTCGTGCGTGTGAACGCGCAACTGCTCATGTCTCCTAGTTGTCCCGACGACTTGGAGGTCGGAAGCAGTTTGTAACCTATTTGCACAACGCCTTTGTTTCCGTCCGACTCCGGCATCTATAGGGTTTAGATATGGGTTAGATGGATTGAGCATAGAAACCGAAGCCATAGGAAAGCTCAGCAATGAGGAAGGAGGTCGGGTGGGCGGGGGGAAAAAAGTATATATATAATAATACTCACCAGAAGCTGGCCGCCGAGGCCAAACTATTATCTTACCACCGTTGAGACATACAACCGTATACCGTCCTCTGCCGACTCGTTCCTTCTCGTCCAAATACTCCCCACCTGCCACCTTGGTATACTCGAGACTGCGTAGATTCCTACGCAGCCCTCAACGTCGGCGGTTGTGCAAATAGTAACCTATTTGCACAACGCCTTTGTTTCCGTCCGACTCCGGCATCTATAGGGTTTAGATATGGGTTAGATGGATTTCGCCAAAACCTGCCCTCTTAGGCCGCCGAGAACCCCAAACCTGCCCAAATACACCCCAATCCTTACCCAAACCTCAAACGAAAGCGGGAGACTGTATCAGATAGAAAGGAAAGAAAAACTGGACTAGTTGTCTTGCTGCCTTTCTTTCATTTTATTTTCTTCTCTTTTCTTTTCTCAAGCTGTCGCTGCCTATAAAATTGATTAAAAAACAAAATGGGTAGTTTTGTTAGTAGGTGATGGCATTTTTAGACATATCAGCTGCATGTAGATGGCGGGAAAGCTACGCGGGCCCCGAGGCCCGAGTTCAGACGCCTATAGAATTGTCCGACGATATCTGCCATTGGACTTTGTTCAGCTGTGGAGACGGCGTCGCGTAATACCTGGACCGTGCTCTGACGCCTCATCACTCTCTCAACCTGGGTATAGTGCTTGTACGTCTTCCGCGACGCCCATTGGCAGTGGTCCATCACCTGCTCGTCCGATGCATCCAGGAGCCGCAGTGTGGTTGCTACCCATGGCACGGCTGTTGTGCGCTCTCAAAAGCTGGTTTTCAGGGTTGTCTGTTGCGGCAAAATACATCTTCCGCCGTGAATTCGGTCCGTTAACAGGCGAAGGGTTTGTTTACGAGGACTCTGCGATTGGCCGCCAAGGGGCGAAAGATCAACCAGACTTTGAACTGCGCCGACTGGATCCATCTTTCCTTGGTCCTGCAACTTTGGAATCAATATCAATGATGAGTCACCCTCACTTACCGTCTTGCCAATAGTGTGGCTGAATAAAAAATCGCCTCCTTCGATCCTTGTTATTTTTCAGCTCTGTCTCCGGCCCATTATAGGCAGAGGAAAAGGGCCAAGTCTCGTTGTACCACGTAGCGCTAGGGGAAAAGACCTTCGCCTTTGCCAAGTCTCCAGGATCGGTCAGTGATCTCTTTCACCGACCATCGTAACTTATCAGAAAACAATGGAATTGCCTGCTTTGAAGTAATGTGAGACTCAGCCTGCTCCAGCTGCATTGCATTCATGTATCTACGAACTTGGTGAGAGATGCAAGGGTTTGCGAACTTTTGTCCCACTCGCCAGACTTCGGTCTTACCGAATGAGTTAAAGTATGCCCTTATCTGCCCAACATAAGAGTCCACGGTGCATGCCGCTAATATAAGCGGGCACCCACAAGAGCGGCAGCCGATTTCACGAAAGAGTGCGCAGCTTGCGCAACTTTTGCAAAATGGCGCAAGCCCTATATAGCTTGCGTGTAATTTTCACAGGAATGTTGCGCAGCCTACGCAATAAAATGTTGCGCAAGCGGACTTACGCAGTGCGTAAGGATTCGTGAAATCGGCTGCAGATCCCGTGCTTACCCAAATTTTTTCACCCTAAGCCGTGAATCTGCGTGCGACCTTCTGAGTCACGATCGATCAAAAAGCATAGGATGTCAAGTGGTGTCACTGACTCCAGATCCTCCCCTTCAGTACAGCATCATTTGCTTTGATGCTTCCGCAGAAATCGGTCTATATGCTGCAAATAAGTCCGCTCTTTTGCACTCCATATCCCTGCGTATCCAACTCGTTTCCTAGTTTTGTCAGCCTGGTTGCCGCACTGATCATCTTCAAAAAGATACCAAAACGCTCTCGTGAAGGGGAGGGCATGATTGAAGAAGAAATTTAGCATTGTATCGGAATTCCCGAGGGCAAGCCCGAAACGGATCTGAAAACAGCCGCAGTCTGCGCTGGAGCTTAGATATCCCATCATCGATAGGTGCACAATGTCCGCAAGATCCTGCTCCACGATGTAATCGTTCGAGAAAAAACTGCCAGCTAGCATTCATGATAGACCTCTTTCAATAATGAGTTGACTACGGAGACTGAGCGATTGATGTCCACCATCTTGGTTTGGCACCTTGAGGAAAGAACAAATATGCATATTGGGAATTTTTTCCCTGATCAGTTGGGCAACAGCGCGAAAAACCCCTACCACGTCAAGTACACCCTGCGAAGGGTCGGTCAATCGGCTGAAATCATTTATGCCTCCGCGCAGAACTGCCACCTCCGGCTGAAAAGCCCTGCAAGATACCACCAGATGTCTACATAACGGGGCCATTTTTGTGCCTCCGTTGGCTAACATTTTCACGCTCAATGCCTTGGGCCAGCCGAATCCTTTGAACCCTCTGAACATTGAGTCGGACACAAGGAGAACATGGTGGCGCTTAGCGTAAGCGATATCCATTCGGGGGGTGACAATACGTGGGAAGTAGCACTGGAAGGCCCGGAGCTCAAACCCCAGCCCTTGAAAAATTCGGGACATTCTAAAAAACCCTGCTTGACCTGCCTCTGACAGGCGAAAGGAAGAACTTGAGTGGAGACCCGTTCCTGCGCGCCGGGACATTTGACGAAAGTGACATCAAATCAGAGGTGAAAACCTGTGGGATTACCAGATGAGACCTAGGTCAACTTGAGCGAAAAATTTGCCTCCAAGGAGAGGGCAAAACAAAAAAAATTAAACTTCAACATTTTTGAAAGCGGTTTAGACCTAGCTCGGAGGCCAGTCCAAGCATCCACTACATTTCTGGAATCTCCAACCACATCCACCATCAAGTTCCATAGCGAATCAAAGACTGAGAGCCACACAAAATATAGATCAAGGGCCTCCTTGCGACATATACCCGTGTGTCCCAAAATGTCTGCGGACCAGTAATCTCAGAAACTTACACTTAGTTGAGCGAGAGGTTGTCTTCAGCCGACGCCTTCTCGGGAAACTCTGATGGTCGTCTTCCACGCATCTCGGTCCAGCATCAGCGTCCTAAGCTCAGTTGTTTCTTGTTGTGTTGCGTCCCTCTTCAGCTGATCTACGAAAGTTAGTCTCCTCCTGCCCTTGCTCCTGTTTGCCATCGTCTGGTAAGACTAGGGTACCGCCCTATTTATAGCCAGATGCGTCTGCCGACAGTGCAATGCGATAGCAAGGTGGCGGCCTTGACTTCAAGGGATCAGCTGCGAGAAGCTATCGACAAACCTCCAAAATAGAATCTCCTCCCGCACTTGTGGTGACAGAGGCGTAGGCACGAGATCATATCAAGTGTAGATATGAAGGAGGAGCATTCCCTCAGAAACAAACAAACACCAGAGCAAAACTTTGGCCTTTGCCCACAAAACGTTGCATCTGTTTTTAGAGCATTTTATCCTTCCGCAAAATTGTCTCTCGTACCTCAGCGAATGATACCTTTTTATGCTCAGGAATCGGAAATGATAGGGTTTGGAGCAGATGCCGAACCCGAGATGCACCATGCTGTTCGATGGCTGCCGATGACTTTTCTTTAAGTTGCTGAACAAGCCGAGCTTTACCTGTATGTAGCGTACGACGTAAACGGCCCTTAGAGCTCTGATGTAGGAACCGTCCCCATGCATGTCCTGTTCACACCGCAATAGAACAAACACGAGTGAAGTGTTTTAAACCTTCGTATACTTTGGCCCTCCATCGCTGGGATGGCACTTGCCAATGAAACGGTCGTCTATCCATATTTCTGTATGTATACCTCTGTTCTTAAGCCTTTTTTTTTTTTTTTTTTTTTTTTTTTTTTTTTTTTTTTTAAACCAAACCCACTCGAAGCCGGAAAAGGTTCTGGACTCCTTGGTCAAGAAGATTTGCTTGTATCCCTGGCTGTTGTCGGTACTTGAGAAAATATCGCCTTTGGTTATGGGTCTGACAACATTGCCTAAAGGTACCACACTGAAGGGTGTGTCCTTGCGCCAAAGATTAGGTCCCTTCATTGATATAGAAGCAGACTGTCAAGGCAGTCACACATTTCGGCGGCTGTACTTCCTTGACCCTACCCACAACGTATATAGAGCCCTCTATCCACCGCCTGGTGATTGTGTCTATGAAAAGGGCGACATAATCTTGACAAATGAGCGCATTTAAAATACCTTTCGGTGGGCAATTATAAACAGCAATTCCTGCCCCTGTATCTGCCATGAAACGACTGGAAAAAATTATACAGACTAATTCCATGATGAAGCCAACCATGAACTTCGTCCCTATTGGGTGACTCTGCTAAGATATCGTCCCAAAGCACCAGGATCATTGCTTAATGTGCCGGCTACAAAATAGTTGGATCTCTGAATCCGAGCGCCTATAAATCTACCTGTAGTCTACCAGAGAGAACTTCAGGCGGGGTGGGTGTAAAAGGGACTGGCAAGCCACTTGGTTTGCCATTGAAAATTACCCACTGGGAGGTGCCTCGTTTCCGCTTCGCTGCGTGCGTAGCGATGGGATCAAAGATTGATCAAAATCTCTCTCACACAGATGACTCTCCAGCATTTTCAAATACCACTGGTACTCAATGGTACTGGTTGTTTTTTTTTTTTTTTTTTTTTAGCAAAACTTTGCGAACGGGGTACTTGAACTTTGGGATTCACAAAATGGCACAAAGAGGTGCCCCTGGACCACATTAAAATCAGCGTGCTAGCGAAGGCCCATCAACATGGCATACAGAGGCCCGCCCTCTGCCAGGTACAGAGTACATATATGCGAAATAGAAGTACACTGTACCCCAAACATGGCATTCAGAGGCCCGTCCTCTGCCAAATACAGAGTATGCGAAATAGAAGCACATTGTACCACAAACATGGCATTCAGAGGCCCGTCCTCTGCCAAGTATAGCGCGCATATGTGCAAAATAGAAGTACATTGTACCACAAACACGGCATTCAGAGGCCCGTCCTCTGCCAAGTACATTTGTACTTTAAACATAGCATTCAGAGGCCCGTCCTCTGCCAAGTACATTGCACCATAAACATAGCACTCAGAGGCCCGTCCTCTGCCAAGTACATTTGTACCATAAACATAGCATTCAGAGGCCCGTCCTCTGCCAAGTACATTGCACCATAAACATAGCGTTCAGAGGCCCGTCCTCTGGCAAGTACATTTGTACCTTAAACATAGCATCCAGAGGCCCGTCCTCTGCCAAGTACATTGCACTATAAACATAGCACTCAGAGGCCCGTCCTCTGCCAAGTACATTTGTACCACAAACATAGCATTCAGAGGGCCGTCCTCTGCCAAGTACACTGCACCATAAACATAGCGTTCAGAGGCCCGTCCTCTGGCAAGTACATTTGTACCTTAAACATAGCATTCAGAGGCCCGTCCTCTGCCAAGTACATTGCACTATAAACATAGCACTCAGAGGCCCGTCCTCTGCCAAGTACATTTGTACCACAAACATAGCATTCAGAGGCCCGTCCTCTGCCAAGTACATTGCACCATAAACATAGCGTTTAGAGGCCCGTCCTCTGGCAAGTACATTTGTACCTTAAACATAGCATTCAGAGGCCCGTCCTCTGCCAAGTATATTGCACTATAAACATAGCACTCAGAGGCCCGTCCTCTGCCAAGTACATTGCACCATAAACATAGCATTCAGAGGCCCGTCCTCTGCCAAGTACATTTGTACCATAAACATAGCATTCAGAGGCCCGTCCTCTGGCAAGTACATTGCACCATAAACATAGCATTCAGAGGCCCGTCCTCTGCCAAGTACATTTGCACCATGAACTTGCGCGCATCTGCTCGCTGAGCTCCGTGACCCTACGCTCAGCGCAGGAAAATGACACGGAAAACAGCCCCTCACTGCGAACTTTTGTGAGTACATAAAAAAAGTACGTCTATGTTTCTCCCCAACTCGCTATGCATTTCAAAGTACAGAGTATTACCTTTAGTTTGGTTATTATTTCATAAAATATATGATGCACGGGGAAAAGGGGCTTTTTTCACTCAAAGAAC
Organism: Henricia sp. BOLD:AAB3569; assembly: GCA_037783545.1. Taxonomy (NCBI): domain Eukaryota; kingdom Metazoa; phylum Echinodermata; class Asteroidea; order Spinulosida; family Echinasteridae; genus Henricia; species Henricia sp. BOLD:AAB3569. The sequence continues at coordinate 1,017,392 of JBBELK010000099.1, read as the reverse complement.
GGGTGTTGAACCTCAAAATCGGCAAAGTCAATGGAGGTCAACACGATTACTGATCATTTTTCAGTAGGTTGTCTCACTGAATTGAACGGCACGGTCGTTCTCTGTGACACACAGATTCAACTCGCACTTATGAATAAACTACATAAAATTCCCGTCCCACTCATATATGAAACATTTTGATTGGACAAGGGGAAAAGGGGCTTTTTTGCTTCAAATCATAGAATGTCTCTCATCTAAGACCATGACCCGATTGTAATACGCAAAATATGGTTACATTGCACATGTACCATAAGCCTGGCATTCAGAGGCACGCCCTCAGCCTGGTACCGAGTACACATGCAAATCAAGGGTACATTCATACAGAGGCCCGCCCTCTGTGTATCGCACCTGCAATATAAATGCTCATCAAAGTTGCACTGCCCTTTTTTTTTTTGTTTTTTTTTTGTTTTTTTTTTTAAGGGTAAAATAGGTAACTTTCCCGAATAGAAAAAGTTATCAGCCCCCACTTGGCACCAAGAACGTAAAAAAAATCCGTCAAGGACCAACGCCAGTCGATCAAAAACAAGAAACGACCAAATGGCTGGCAGGTCACCCAATCGACAGGGCCATGACGCAAATGCACATGTGCGCGCACATGTGCACATTGCACACACACCATGTACATACGAGCGCACGCGCACATGCACAACATGAAAAGCACGTTTCAAGAAAAAGGCCTGCATCTCCAACTCCCGACGTCGGAAACTTAAGTTTTTGATATTTTTCGTTACAGAGACACGTAAGCTTTATAAATTCGTTCGCTTGTGTAAATTAATTTTTATTTTTAATCCTTTCACCGAAACACGGGCAATGCAACTTTAAGCTTGGTGTCCCGAGGCCCGTCCTCTAGCACACACGCCATTTATGGGTATATTACACTTGACATACAGGGACCCGTCTGTGCCTAGTACCTGTATCTATACACATAGAAAACATGGGCACATTAAAATTTGGCATTCATAAAATTGATTTTTATTGAAATTTTGAATTCAGAGACCCGTCCTCTGCCTATGTACACGCCCTTATGTACCAATACCAAATAAGAGCGCATATTAATAGGGATACGCTAATTCAGAAGTCGGCTGTCTAGTAAAGGGTACCCATGCCAAAATTAGCGTCACATCAGAACTTGGCATCTCAACTTGGCATTTAGAGGCCCTCCTCTGCCTAGTACACATGCAAGCTATGAGCATATTAAACTTGGCATTGGGAGGCCCGCCCTCTATCTAGTATATAGAGTACGTGGGCAATATTTACTCGGTCCGTCCTCTGTCTAGTACCGAGTACATGTGGAATATCTATTACCACTTAGTATTCAGAGGCCCGATCTCGGCAAGTACACATGTAATCTATGGGTACTTTGAACTTGCCCTTTAGAGGCCCGTCCTCGGCCTATACAGATTCTGACTGGGGTTATGACGAAACTTTAAGTATTGTCAAGCCAAACCCCCAGTGCATCTATGCTTGCTGCCTAATGGCGACACATATCTATCATTCAGTATAATTGACGTGCTCACGAACAACAGCATAGCATTCAGAGGCCCATGCTCTGCCTCCTCGAAGGAACTGGAAATTAAGACATGGGCTATTTCACAATAAGTGTACACTTTCAGTCTCACTGGCAAATCGGGGTAAAATTTCAAACTTGTCCAACTCACAAAAGTTTGTTGATCTAAAAACTTCAGGATGTATACTAATAATTCAAAAAATATCAGAGCGTGGCATTATGATTAACGTGTTTATTTTTTCCACTGAAATAATAATTTGTAATTGGTTGTCTGGAGAGGACATTTTGTTAAACACAGAATATCACAATATAATGGCCAGACTAAATGTTGAAATGGTAATGCCATGCACTGTCCTGTTAGAAGGAATGGTACTATTAATTTTACAAACCTAACAACGAAATATTTCAATCATGGTTGACATGTTATATTACAATTGAATGCTGTCCTGGAGAGGACAAATGTTTAACGGATTTTCCACAACCCTGAATATGATCTTGATAAAATTTACTCAAATCTCTTGCACGATCAAATTGTCATATTTACTCCATCAAATGTGTCATGTGATGATACAAACATCTTTGCGAGTACATATCTCCAAACTATTCCATTGTGTGGAATACCTTGACCTGGAGAGGACATTACCATATTTTATTTGTTTGTTTGTTTTTTTGTTGACCGAATTACACCAACCCGAGTTTCACAATATTGTTGAACACTATATATCTATGATTGATCACCAAATGATCACCACAATAATGCATCATCAACAAATGATTGCACTTAAACTAATGCAAAACTTGAAATGAGACTCCAAAATGGTGTTAAAAGTGCATGTAAATAGAGAAATTAAAAACGAATAACTCGTAGAATTATGTAAAAATAGTTCTGTAGCTTGTCCTTCATATTACCCGTCATATAAAATCACTCATAACATGTATATGCACTGATAAAGTTATCCAGGATGGGTTAAACTGTAATCCACTCAAATGACCACCCACTGTGAAATAGCCCACATGTACTCAGGGACCAGTCCTGGTCCATAGAAATACGATCTAGGCCTTGATACTCGGAAGCCCAACCCGTGCTTCGTAAATTGCCTAACAAAAGATGCGCTTAAACTGCGCGTTTGGGGGGCCCGTCCTCCACTTCATATATTTAGTAAGCAAGAGTCCATTCACTTGCCACTTAGGGCCTGTTCCGTTACCTATGAGGGCGCTAACACAGGTACCTTGAAACAAAAGGCCAGAACCAGATTTCCCAAATGCTAGGCTGACTCCTTTTTTATTGTTATATTGCGCTCGCTATACATGCTCGAGCAATAACAAAACAAGAATTGCGAGGGCACTTTCCGAACTACGAATCTTGAAAGAGGCCCGCCCTCTATCATCTAACGAACATGCCAAACTGGTATTTTAATTCCCACGATTCAAGGGCGTGCCCCGTTTATAAACATGCTAGCATTGCACCCTGAGCCTTGTTTACCCGTTGGAGCATTCGCTCCAGATTTCGGCGTTGTCCTCCATATGGATCCATAGGACGCCAAGGTGAACAAATTCTCCCTCCAGCGGTCTTTCAGACCTTGCAATTGGTCGATGTCTTGCCAACCATCCTTGGCATCCGCCTTTTCCTATAGGGAGCACGAAAAAAGCAACAAAGAAAATTGAAATTTCGGAAACTGTTTGTGTAAACGCCAATTATCGAAAGCATTTCACCTGCCCATGCCTTCTCCGACCCACGCTGTACCTTGGCCGCCTGGCTCCATAAAAAGGCGGAGAAAAGCACTGTTTCGGAGACGCGTGTGTTAATTGTTATAATGCGTACTTGTGCATGGTGGGCTTAGTAGCCCAAACTTAATTAAAGAGTCGTATGCATTTGTATACGTACAAAATATTTGGCTGTATACCTGTATACCTGTCGAATGGCTGGGCCCCCGTCGCCACACGGGTGATACCTATAAAATACGAGCCTGAGGCTACTAGGCCTAATTCGCCATATTTATGGGCCTGACAGATGTTTTACCAAAACTGAATAATATCTTATGACATATAAAGCATTGAAGCAATTCGTACCTCAACTAAGGCGTAAATCATGTCCATCTTCAGCACATTCAGCAAACGAGTACATGTAGTTGGAAACTTGTCCGGTACATAAAACACGACGAGGCAGCATAACCCGCACACAGCATTGGCACAATAGCCTATATAATACACACGCAAGCCCAATGAGGGGTGCATTGCTTAAGGCACGCGAAAATTCAAAAGGAATTACTGGAGCGCGCTCTACCATTGTTGAGAAAGAGCCAATTTGACTATGTACGTACGTATAGGCTTTACCCAACGTAGTGCCAACCATGCGTGCGGTAACGGCGATTGCTTGAAGCTGCGTAATGCATGATACTGGTGCGCGGTGCTGCCCACACCTCGCAAATGTTTAAATGCCTCTAAATTACTCTGGTTACCTGATTTCGCCTTACAAAACATCCCAAACTCGACGCTAGGTAACACACTGCTGCACTTTCATTTTCCTCGAAATATATCAGCTAATGGATGATAATTCAAAACCATTAATTATCCCGAGCGATCACACACACGTCCACCCGACGGGTTGGTATACTCGAGACTGCGTAGATTCCTACGCAGCCCTCAACGTCGGCGGTTGTGCAAATAGTGCCACCATCTGGTGCACCAACGCGCTTTCGGGCGAGCACCAGGGAACACCAGGGATCCCTGGTGCCCCGCTCGAAAGCAGCAAAGGCTGCGTTCGGGTGTGTACTCGTGTTAACACGAGCATACTAGTAGCGAGAACTGCACGCCCGAACGCAGCTCAAGTGTTGGGAAATTCCTCCTGCAACGGGGATTGCAATTGGTCAGAAGTTGATTTAGACTTGCGTCGGGGAAATTGAATGTTAAGTAAGGTTGTTTTTGCCCTTACCCGACGTATTTATTAACACTGTATACTCAGTGCTTTCCCGAGACACTATGAAAAACTTCATAGCGTGTTCGGGTGGGACTCGAACCCACGACCTCCAGCTGCATACAAGGCAGACGTCTTAACCACTCGACCACCGAGCTAGCCGGTGTTGAATGGCCGGTTCGAATCATTTCGCAACGGGGATTGCAATTGGTCAGAAGTTGATTTAGACTTGCGTCGGGGAAATTGAATGTTAAGTAAGGTTGTTTTTGCCTTTACCCGACGTAATTATTAACACTGTATACTCAGTGCTTTCCCGTTGATAAAATGGTCATGTTCGATGTTTCTTGTAAGCCGCCTTATATTTTTCAAACCATTCGAAGCTCGTGCACGCGGTGTATTTGGGTCACTCGCCGCATGCATCCGACGCGCTGTATTTGGGTCGCTCGCTGCATCCGACGCGCTGTATTTAGGTCGCTCGCTGCATCCGACGCGCTGTATTTGGGTCACTCGCTGCATCCGACGCGCTGTATTTGGGTCACTCGCTGCATTCTATCCGACGCGCTGCTGTGTTCGGGTCACTCGCTGATTGGTTCCCTAGGAAAGCCTAGGCAAAAACAAAGAAAAAGTTAAACCGCCCAGAGGGATTTCCCAAGAGTATTGTAGTCGCGCAAAGGGCTGGTCTGTTAGTGCTGCAAGAGGGCGCACTGTACTACCGGGAATGGCCAACGCGTACACAAACCAATATCGACTACTGTAACAATAGTCTTGGGCCAAGACTACGCAGTATGGACACAGTAATGACGGATATAATAGTTGTTGACGTAACGCGTATAACACGCCAAAGCGGAAATAATTCAACGCTGATAATTTTGCCATCAACCCTGAAAAACAAGTCTCAACATTTTTAAAAACTTGCCAACAAAAGCACGGTATGCCAGTTTTAAACAGTCTATCCACATTTAAAAGTCATGCCAACCTTTTTGTTCTTGCGCAACATTTGCGAAAATATGCGTCAACATTAAATTATCAGTGTTGAATTATATTTTGCTTTGGCGTGCCATAGCATGGACACAGTAATGGCGGATAGCAACCGGTTGTCAAGCTAAGTGAAACCCAAGAATAGAATCATCAGAGTTAGAACGTTGTTGGTTAGGTTCGATGCATGGAACCGCCATATTAGCAACTTGACAGCGAGGCTTTCCTTGCATGAACAATGACTCCCTCGCGTCGTTACCATGTCGGTTGCTGTGACGTTGACTTTTATCCATTGTAATATATGATATATGCCTTGTTTTGACCGCAACTGTGAATTTTGGCTTTCACACTGATTAAAAGCATTTGCACAAAAAGTTAATACATGTATTGATTTAAAGGCCCTGTAGATGATCTGTTTTTGAGCGATTCTGCGAATAAAACCATTATAAATCAAAAGAAAGACATCAACAAACTCATCCGAAGAAATTTCAGCTTTGTCAAATGTACCACTTTTAAAAAAACCATGAAAATCCATATGCATTTTGCTGGTCTTGGCGGGGTGTTTCAAATATTCGTTCTCAGTTGATCGGGTACTTATAGGCTTGCGTCATGCACTCTGTGGCGCACATAATGCGTGTGCGCGCGATCCATAAAAATGCATCGCGTTAGAACACGCACACACGCAGTACACAGCGCCCATGCATTTTGGACCGCGTAGATGCGAACCAAAAATAAGTAAATCGTTTGCAAACGATCTAAATAATTTCATCTTTACGGATTATTTTCTGGTAAAATTATATCATTTTGAGCGAAAACCTTTTATTGGGTAGTTGCTATAAATTATATCTTTACTTTCAGAACTTTCCCCCTGTAAACTCGTTGATCACTTTTTGGGGTCATTGCAAATGATCCACTGGGCCTTTAAATGAAATGCTTGTGGGAAGTGTGCAATTTGTGCAGGAATTTTGGCCAGTAATGATTAAAATTTAACTACAGCAGACAATTGTTTTCATTCAGAACATTTTACCCACTCGCTGTGAAATGTCAATTTCGCTGACCCGATTACCGTCAGTCTATTTACTTGTTCCAAATAGCCCCAAGCAATTTAATTGAAACATAAATGATTAATGAACATTTACAAGGGTCCATGTCATATTTGGGTCTTGGTTTTATTATTAAATGTCGCCCTGGTAATTTAATACCATTTTTTGAGCAATTAAAAGAGCTCATGAAAACATAATTTAAAAGTAAAAACCTCAGATTTGTTTTTGTTAACCTACCGAAATCGAGCAGCGAGCAGCTAGTTAATAGTGGGCTATAAGTAATTTTTTCTCTCATCCAAGTACTCGCGAGTAATCGTGAGTATTTACTAAAATTTCTACAAAGAATGTTGCTTACATTTTCCATGTGTAAAATACACCGTTCTAAGATAGATGTCTCAGCGAGATATTTTCTTTTAAAACCCCAATACATCATTTGCAGTGACCCGAAATTTTACTTCACGAGTTGACAAGAAAAACCTGACTAAAAGTGTTGATAGCAATGGTAACAAACACCACATGACTTTTCTCCCGTGTAAAAGGGTACCTTTACGGGAGAAACTGGCAACTGAAGGTGCTTTAAAAAAATGCCTGCAAACAGTAATTTTTATCATTCATTCAACACAAAGACCATGCATGGATTTTTATGGGTTTCTGAAGTATTACTGCATCTATGTGGCTGAAATTTCTACAAGGCAATTTATCAGCATTATTCTTTAGTTACGCGGTGTTGTTCTCCCTGTTCTTAAACGTTTTCCAATTATTATGTCTTTAAAACGATTGCGACTCCAACTGCATGTACTATAAATACCTACTGTAATTAATTCACGTTGCTATCTGCAAGACTTCTTATGCCCTATCGCGTGAAATTGCAACAGTGCTTTCCTCTGGGGGTATTCTAATGCAGTTGTATGCAAGGGTAATTTGAAAACGGGGAGGCACTGTGCGTTTTCAAATTTGATTTAGTGCAGGCGTGTGTATTCAGCTGAGCAAATTATCCAAGGATCATTGGGACAACTTTGCGTGCGTGCACACGGAAAGGATCCATTAAGACCGGTATAGACCGTATCGAATAGCCGCCATTTCGTGGGGCAGTTTTTTTGTTCCTTGAGGACATGGATGGTTGCACACATTGTGCTTCTATTGTTAAACTGTTTAAGTGACGGTCCATACACTGGCACTTTTTTGGCCGACGCGACTCAACTCAACTCAACTCAACTCAACTCAACTCATTGAGTTATATAGTATTAAAACTAGAGTGTGCACTGGCTATTCAAGCCACGTGTGTGGACCGCGCCGATGTAGGCGGCGCCATGTTTGCTTAATGCTATGAGTGCAAATTGGGCAACACAGCTTTTCCCACCAATCACACATAGCATTAAAGGGGCTGGCTCGTCAGTACAAGGATTATGTTTTTGAAGTGAGCCCTCTTGCTGATTTTCAATTCTCCATTCCTATTTTTAGCAGCAATTGAACTCTTGACCTGGGGCCAATTTCATAAAGCATGTTAGCAGAAATTTTTGCTTAATCAAAAATTTGTTTGCTTATAAAAAACACGACTTGGAAGCAGCCTTACGCAAAAATCTCAAAGTTGCTTCGATAAGATAAGACTGGACCAACATGTCTCAAGTTTGTTTACATGGCGACTACCCACGCGCCATTTTTGTCTGGCATATATCCAGAAATAAATAATCCGCACCGCCCATATAGACTTGTTCTAGTCTCACGTGTCATAATCAGCAGCGCAACAGGTTTTCATAGAGTCCGTATAATCACAACAGTCGTACACTGAGGTAAAGTTTAACACGCAGGCAAAGTCGCAGTGCGCATGCGGTAAGGCTCAAATTCGGTCCGAATTTCAAAACGCGGTAAAACTGACGACACTGCCCCTTTAAGCCAAAATGGCGGCGTCCATATCGGCACATCATGTATTGGGAGTGCGCATTCTAGTTTACTATATATAACTTATGACTCAACTCAACTAAACTCAACTTGTCGGGTAGAGTTGGTCTTAGTCGGTGATAGTCGACAACTTCAGACTAGAAGCGACTGACTCCGATTTGAGTCGTGAAGTGATATAAACTCCTCAAAAAAAGTTCGGAAAGTCAAGTTTGACTGACGATTTCTCTTTTGTTACTAATTCATTTCCCTTGAATTTGGTATCATTGGAAAACCCTGTTATTCCTCTATACATTGATGTGTCATTTGTTATGATTAATCAATTGGGGGATGTGCAGTATAGCGGAATACAGGGGTGGGTGGAAAGTGAAATGTGCGAAAATTCACTGCTATGTCATGCAGTGCATTCCCCTTTTGCTTGGATTATGGGAATGTGTCAATGCACTTTTTGACAATAGCAATGCATTTTGTGACATTTCACCTTACACCCGCCCCCGTATTCAGCTGTGCTGCACATCCCCCAATTGCTTAATCATAACAAATGACACATCATCGTAAAGAGGAGTAACAGGGCTTTCCAATGATATAAAACTCAAGAATTTTTTTTTTGCAACAAGAGAGAAATCGTCAGTCAAACTTGACTTTCCGAACTTTTTTTGAGGAGTTTACATGCCTTACCGACTTTCACCAACTACTTCGCTCCAGTTTAATTGAGTTGAGTCGCGTCGGCCGAAAAAGTGCCAGTGTATACCGGGCTTTAAGCACTCGTATGATAAATATTGCAGCCTGTTGAAGCCGTTACAGAGGCCTGTTTTAGCGTGTTTAGGTGGATTTAGTCCGGGTTCGTCCGCGTTAACGTGGCATCCCTTCATCCCATGGGACATGATATCGATTTGGACATCGGATACACACTCTCAGACGAGATAATCTCCGAGTTCTGTCTCGCTTGCTCCCAAAGATAATGACTCCGGAGTCATTCCGAGCTCACGAGATATATCCGTTACTTTGTCTTTCTTGTTTTAAATGAAAATAATCATGTGTAACAATTATCCGGTTTAGTCGGGCATGTTCCCCTCTTCAGTTCAAGACGCCACCTATAAACAGTCGTTAGTAATTGTGTTGAATCAGATGAAGTTGTCATAAAAAAAACCAGCATGTTTAAAGGCACATTGTATCATTTGCAATGACCCGATTTTGTTTGATACGAGTTGACAAGAAAAACCTTACTCAAAGTGTTTATAGTAATTTAATACCATTTTTTGAGCAATTAAAAGAGCTCATGAAAACATAATTTAAAAGTAAAAACCTCAGATTTGTTTTTGTTAACCTACCGAAATCGAGCAGCGAGCAGCTAGTTAATAGTGGGCTATAAGTAATTTTTTCTCTCATCCAAGTACTCGCGAGTAATCGTGAGTATTTACTAAAATTTCTACAAAGAATGTTGCTTACATTTTCCATGTGTAAAATACACCGTTCTAAGATAGATGTCTCAGCGAGATATTTTCTTTTAAAACCCCAATACATCATTTGCAGTGACCCGAAATTTTACTTCACGAGTTGACAAGAAAAACCTGACTAAAAGTGTTGATAGCAATGGTAACAAACACCACATGACTTTTCTCCCGTGTAAAAGGGTACCTTTACGGGAGAAACTGGCAACTGAAGGTGCTTTAAAAAAATGCCTGCAAACAGTAATTTTTATCATTCATTCAACACAAAGACCATGCATGGATTTTTATGGGTTTCTGAAGTATTACTGCATCTATGTGGCTGAAATTTCTACAAGGCAATTTATCAGCATTATTCTTTAGTTACGCGGTGTTGTTCTCCCTGTTCTTAAACGTTTTCCAATTATTATGTCTTTAAAACGATTGCGACTCCAACTGCATGTACTATAAATACCTACTGTAATTAATTCACGTTGCTATCTGCAAGACTTCTTATGCCCTATCGCGTGAAATTGCAACAGTGCTTTCCTCTGGGGGTATTCTAATGCAGTTGTATGCAAGGGTAATTTGAAAACGGGGAGGCACTGTGCGTTTTCAAATTTGATTTAGTGCAGGCGTGTGTATTCAGCTGAGCAAATTATCCAAGGATCATTGGGACAACTTTGCGTGCGTGCACACGGAAAGGATCCATTAAGACCGGTATAGACCGTATCGAATAGCCGCCATTTCGTGGGGCAGTTTTTTTGTTCCTTGAGGACATGGATGGTTGCACACATTGTGCTTCTATTGTTAAACTGTTTAAGTGACGGTCCATACACTGGCACTTTTTTGGCCGACGCGACTCAACTCAACTCAACTCAACTCAACTCAACTCATTGAGTTATATAGTATTAAAACTAGAGTGTGCACTGGCTATTCAAGCCACGTGTGTGGACCGCGCCGATGTAGGCGGCGCCATGTTTGCTTAATGCTATGAGTGCAAATTGGGCAACACAGCTTTTCCCACCAATCACACATAGCATTAAAGGGGCTGGCTCGTCAGTACAAGGATTATGTTTTTGAAGTGAGCCCTCTTGCTGATTTTCAATTCTCCATTCCTATTTTTAGCAGCAATTGAACTCTTGACCTGGGGCCAATTTCATAAAGCATGTTAGCAGAAATTTTTGCTTAATCAAAAATTTGTTTGCTTATAAAAAACACGACTTGGAAGCAGCCTTACGCAAAAATCTCAAAGTTGCTTCGATAAGATAAGACTGGACCAACATGTCTCAAGTTTGTTTACATGGCGACTACCCACGCGCCATTTTTGTCTGGCATATATCCAGAAATAAATAATCCGCACCGCCCATATAGACTTGTTCTAGTCTCACGTGTCATAATCAGCAGCGCAACAGGTTTTCATAGAGTCCGTATAATCACAACAGTCGTACACTGAGGTAAAGTTTAACACGCAGGCAAAGTCGCAGTGCGCATGCGGTAAGGCTCAAATTCGGTCCGAATTTCAAAACGCGGTAAAACTGACGACACTGCCCCTTTAAGCCAAAATGGCGGCGTCCATATCGGCACATCATGTATTGGGAGTGCGCATTCTAGTTTACTATATATAACTTATGACTCAACTCAACTAAACTCAACTTGTCGGGTAGAGTTGGTCTTAGTCGGTGATAGTCGACAACTTCAGACTAGAAGCGACTGACTCCGATTTGAGTCGTGAAGTGATATAAACTCCTCAAAAAAAGTTCGGAAAGTCAAGTTTGACTGACGATTTCTCTTTTGTTACTAATTCATTTCCCTTGAATTTGGTATCATTGGAAAACCCTGTTATTCCTCTCTACATTGATGTGTCATTTGTTATGATTAATCAATTGGGGGATGTGCAGTATAGCGGAATACAGGGGTGGGTGGAAAGTGAAATGTGCGAAAATTCACTGCTATGTCATGCAGTGCATTCCCCTTTTGCTTGGATTATGGGAATGTGTCAATGCACTTTTTGACAATAGCAATGCATTTTGTGACATTTCACCTTACACCCGCCCCCGTATTCAGCTGTGCTGCACATCCCCCAATTGCTTAATCATAACAAATGACACATCATCGTAAAGAGGAGTAACAGGGCTTTCCAATGATATAAAACTCAAGAATTTTTTTTTTGCAACAAGAGAGAAATCGTCAGTCAAACTTGACTTTCCGAACTTTTTTTGAGGAGTTTACATGCCTTACCGACTTTCACCAACTACTTCGCTCCAGTTTAATTGAGTTGAGTCGCGTCGGCCGAAAAAGTGCCAGTGTATACCGGGCTTTAAGCACTCGTATGATAAATATTGCAGCCTGTTGAAGCCGTTACAGAGGCCTGTTTTAGCGTGTTTAGGTGGATTTAGTCCGGGTTCGTCCGCGTTAACGTGGCATCCCTTCATCCCATGGGACATGATATCGATTTGGACATCGGATACACACTCTCAGACGAGATAATCTCCGAGTTCTGTCTCGCTTGCTCCCAAAGATAATGACTCCGGAGTCATTCCGAGCTCACGAGATATATCCGTTACTTTGTCTTTCTTGTTTTAAATGAAAATAATCATGTGTAACAATTATCCGGTTTAGTCGGGCATGTTCCCCTCTTCAGTTCAAGACGCCACCTATAAACAGTCGTTAGTAATTGTGTTGAATCAGATGAAGTTGTCATAAAAAAAACCAGCATGTTTAAAGGCACATTGTATCATTTGCAATGACCCGATTTTGTTTGATACGAGTTGACAAGAAAAACCTTACTCAAAGTGTTTATAGCAATGGTAACAAACACCACATGAATTCATTTCCGTCTAAAATGGTATTTCATGCTGGAAATTGACAACTGATGGTGGTTTTTTTAAAAAGTCTTACCATTCACTTGTACACAAAATCTATATATAGATTTTCAAGGTTTTCTGAAGCACTGATGCATCTATGTAGCTAAAATATCTTTAGGCTAGTTTACCAATATTTTTCCTTAGATATGTTACACTCTTATTTCACGAATCTGTAAAAGGTTTTATCTTGCAAAATGAGCCATTTAAAGTCCAAATACAACATTCGCAGTTATATTACCCACAATTTTACTTCATGAGTTGACAAGAAAAATCCGACTAAAAGTGTTACTATTGATAGCAATGGTAACGAACCCCGCATACCTTTTCCCCATACTGTACATTTGTAAAAGAAATTGCGTTTTAAAAAGAATTTTCTACATAATTTCTTTTACCATTCATTCAACACACACACACACACAAAATAATACATGGATTCTTTTTTCAGGTTTTCTGAAATATTGTTGCATCTGTGTGACTGAAATGTCTATCAACATTAGTCCTTAGTTATGTAATACTGTTTTTAAAAGTGTTCCAATCATGTAATCTTACTTTAACGGCGTCTTACGCAATATCCAAGTTCATTTTGCGTTTTCCTAGATTCTTATCAAACGGACCCAAGTCACGTACACCCTCCACGCCCTGCCTCAAACCCCGTATTATTAAATTTCTTCACCCATAAATATTACACCGTACGTATACACGCGCCTGACATACACAACCCCCTCAGACAAACAACTCTGGCCTTTAAAAACCATCTGTGTTTTTGTCCAGAATTTCGGGGAAAAATACACTCTATTGCTCCCACAAGCACAGGGCATCACGAACTACCTTCTTCGCTTGTGGACAAACCACGAACATTTTTAATAATTAGTGAATTCTAGATTTTATGTTTAATTTCACTTTGTCGGCCTATATCTCGATTTGTTTTCCTCCGTGCGGCTGGTGTGAGCGATGCATGGGCAAAGAGCGCCCAGGAATTATGATCGGTCCGTGAGAGTGTTCGCCCCCAGGTTCTAGAGCTTTTTATAGTTCGAGGGAGTTATCAAGTCAAAATGCTATTATGGGTGTTATTCTCGGAAGACATTGATACGCACACAAACGAATAAATTAGGCAAGAACGACAAACATAATTTGTTGAACAGTAAACTGCTCATGCACGACATAAATTGTTATACAGGGTGTCCCAGAAAAAACGAAACTGAGATTTATCGATGTTTAATCATACTTTAATCTCAATCTTGAATAATAAATGACACATATTTTGAAAGCTTAGTTCCTCATCTTTCATTTGATACCACTCATATGATACATACTTCACGCATGAATGAATAAAGACAATATGAAGCAGGGCTACCAAAAAGTCGTTTACACAACGACACCTAAATTTCAAAGAAATAATCACATTTCTAAAAAGTTCATTTCCTGCCCTTTCGTATGATACCTCAGTCAGGAAAAATGAGTCAGGGATGACAGAGATATCCTGCATTTAAATATGGATTGAATTTCCATGTTTTGTTTAAATCGTTCGTTTTTTTTCACACCTGACCGATTTTTCGCATGAATGGCGGATATGGTCACTTGTGCATTAAAAACGTGCGTGTTGAAACCCCTGAAATTCAGGTATCGTTGTGCAAACGACTTTTCGGTAGCCCTGCTTCATATTGTCTTTATTCATTCATGCGTGAAGTATGTATCATATGAGTGGTATCAAATGAAAGATGAGGAACTAAGCTTTCCAAATATGTGTCATTTATTATTCAAGATTGAGATTAAAGTATTTTTCAAAATTGAGATTAACTGATAATTCTCAGTTTCGTTTTTTTCTGGGACACCCTGTACGTAGTTCCAAGAGTGTCACTTTGGTTGTAGACTATGGACACTATATTTCCAACATTTATTTATCTTTACTCATTATGGCAGTTGTCACGCTTCTGGTGGACATACAATGTAGTAAATATATTAAAAATCCTGTGATTAAGACAAAATCAAATTTAATCAGTGGAGAAGAGTTGGCAAAGCATAAAAAGCATAAGCTTGTGGCAGGTTTGCCAATGTAAACAAAACACAACATACAAAGAAAACATCTATATAAACATGAATGCACAGGTAATTATAATAAGGAAACATTACATAAGGTAGGATAATTGTGGCAAGGTACGTGTACTCTATTTATATGTGTCTGTACTCCAGGATTATATCTCTGTATGTGTGTCATTTATCTTCTCTCAAAACAAAATACATATCTTAAGATAGATCTAAGGAGATAACTTTAGCTGAAGAACTGCAATGAATAGTGCCACAACATACCTTCCTGAAAGCCCTGTGTGCAAATTTCCAACATACCGTATGTAACAAGGACACCAAAAAATGTCACAAAGTATGTGTCCTATGTTACATACGGGTCTTTCTATAAATTAGGGGTCCAAAAGTGTGACATTTAGTGTCCCCCGTTACATATGTGTTATTTTTCGTACAAAAATCATTAAAATGGCTTTTAAACCAGTTTTTATGAATTGTACTTTATGTACTCACTCTTTGAGATGGAAGCAATAATAAGATTTTGTTTCCCTTAGAGACAGCGGTAGAGCGTTCCATAGTTCGGGTCCGGAAAATCTAATGCTGTTTTGAAAGGCATGCATATGTTCTGTGTTGTGGTATATAAAGGTGGATATTAAAGGAGGTTCGAGTGTTGTAATTATGCACGTTACGATTAAATATGAATCTCTGTGTATATGAGTGTGGAAGTAAATAATTTAAACATCTGTACACAAATAACGCTTGCTGATATTTGTTGAGGTTTACAATATTAAGATACTTTAAGTTATGTAAGATTTGTTGACTATGAGCTCTATATGACGAGTTTGTTATAATTCGAGCAATCCGTTTTTGCAAAGCAATCAATTTTGCTAAATGTGTTATATATGTATTTCCCCAGACAATATTACAATATGAAAAGTAAGGAAGTACTAAAGACGTAGCCTATACAGAATTTTAAGTACTTCTGAAGGAACAAAATATTTTAGTCTGTTAATAACTCCAATACTTCTTGAGACTTTGCTCGCAAATTTCAACTCCATTGACAACAGGAGCTAACTCCCGTTCCATACAGGCGCACCAGAGTCGCACCGAACCAATTGCATTAAGAGCGATTCGAGTCGCTCCGATTAAAATTGCCTTTCTATGGAGCTGTGAATTTCGTAGCACGAATGTGTTCCTCGCGCGCGCATTGACGAGCCTGCGTCTACGCGAAATTTCTACAGAAAAAACTGAACCGTTTCCATTTAGTTTCGTTCGGTACATAGATCAAATGCCTTTACATTCTTCCCTTGCATTCCTTTCCCTCCAGAAATTTACATATCAATTGACTACTTTTGCATTTAAGAGGGCATTCTGGCGTGTTTCGCCACTTCAGGCTTATGCACACTCACTGAATGTCTATTGCTCCATGTTTGTATACACTACACATACGTTATTCCCAGTATACGCTGCAGTCTCGACTTATCTGCAAGAACTCTGGTTCTCGATTTTCCATTATTGAACTAAAAATAGTCTTCTAGGCGAAGGATTTGGCCAGACCAGGGCAACTGACAAACCAGTTATAGACAACTTACTGCGGCCTTAACGGAGAGATCGGATCCCTGTGCGGCCCGGCCCCCGACTACGGTTAGCAGGACGCCCCGGAGAGTTACACGAACGGATACGTAATATCTGCATTGCCGTCGATAGCGAAACGGGCTGGGCAACGGTGTAATATATGGACACGAATTAAAACTGGGTTTTTTTCTTGGGATCAACTTCAAATCAAAGGAAGAGATCTTTTTTTCACAATGAGATCGAAAACGTAAAAGGCAAGATGGCACCGACACTTCTTCACCGGATCCTGCCTGCCTTCATCATTTTCCAGGTGCACACAATTAATACTTTGTTTTCTTCAGCATGTTTCATTGTGTACTGGAGCCGCGATCCCATGCTGTCTCAATAAATTAAGTTAAACTTATTTCATGTTCTGTGTGTGGTTATTTGAGTCTGTGTATAGTACGAAACTGTTTTTCATGCGTATGAGCGCAGCGAAGGAGCATGAAAATTTAGTTTCGTTCGGTACATAGATCAAATGCCTTTACATTCTTCCCATGCATTCCTTTCCCTCCAGAAATTTACATATCAATTTACTACTTTTGCATTTAAGAGGGCATTCTGGCGTGTTTCGCCACTTCAGGCTTATGCACACTCACTGAATGTCTATTGCTCCATGTTTGTATACACTACACATACGGTTTCCCACCCACCCGCCCTTTATGGTCTGTACGGCGTTTTGTTTTCTCGATTTTTTGTGCTTTCCCACAGGCTTTTTCAGCTTTATCCGCCTATCTGATGTATGCCAGGACATCACTGGTCGTGAAATTTGCCTCTTTAGCCGGACTCCAAATTACTGTGCACCCTACAAGTAGTGCCATGGTCGCTAGCAGAATTGCCCCTGCGCCGTGAAGAAACGCAAGTCTTAGCCAAGTCTCGATACCATTCAGATCATTGCAGAGCTTCTATTTTGGTCACATTCCAGCACAAATCATAACGATGCAGTTGTATGACGCTAGCCCGAGGAACCACCAACTCGCAGGGTACACGGTATCTATTGTGCAATTGTTAAGCGATTTATTAGATTTCGAAACGATTTTTTTTTGCGGTTTTAACTTTTCTGAAATTTCGATCTTTCGTGACATTCACAACTGCTGCCACCTAATATAGTTGATATTTGTAATGGCTTTTGCAATATTCTGTTAGAAACTCGTTCAACTTGGAACTCTTATTAATGTTTTGTGTATTTTTGAGAGTAGAATCAGTTAATTGGAATCGAGTTGAAGGGAACCGGACCTTGTCCGAAGGGCCTCAAGGGCCCTAATTGTTGAATCATCAACTCTAGATGCACGTTTTTTCATGCTTTGATTTTCATAGCACATCGGAATCTTTCATGCGTACGATTTTGTTTTTTTGTGTGTACAGTGAATGGTTATGCAAAACGATTTCTTACGGTTTTAACTTTTCTGAATCTCGATCTTTGGTGTCATTCACAACTGCTGCCACAATAATATAGTTGATTTTCGTGAATGGCTTTTGCAATAATCCGTTAGAAACTCGTTCAAAAAGTTGGAACTCTTATTAATGTTTTTATGTAATTTTTAGAGTAGAATTAGTAATTGAAGCGAGTTGAAAGGAACCAGACCTTGTCTTAAGGGCCGTAATTGGTTGAATCATCAACTCTAGATGCACGTTTTTTCATGCTCTGATTTTCACAGCACATCGGAATCTTTCATGCGTACGAGTGTTAATTGTTGTTATACATTAACGAGAGCCGAAAACGGAAAGTACATTACATTGTCTTTAGCTTTTTACTTAATGATCAAGTTCGTCCGATTTTTATTCCCATGTAAAAATATTCGGACAATTCTGCAGTTAGTCCTTTTACTTAATCTCTCATTCACATAGTCGGAATAATGTTAGTCTGGTACCCGGACCAAAAATTTGACTAGACTGAATTCAGTCGTTGTATGTGGAGCGGGAACCAGTCTAGAATAATGTACAACTCGGGTATTAGCATTGCAGATAATCGGTTTAATTCGTTCCTTTTACGCACTCGAAGAATCTACCTTAGGGCGCTCATAAGTGTTTCCCTTGAGCTTACCCCTCTTTAACAAATTTCAATTGTTTCACAAACCCGGGAACAAACCTAGGTAATGTGGCAATGATAAGGGGAGTGCGCCTCTTTTTGATGTCCTATGATGCACCCACGTTTCCTCCTATAAACAAAGATAAAATAATTTAAAAAGGAGGTTTTTCGTGGCCTCCGAGCGCCAGTAGTTTTTTACTGCTTGGACTGACGTCAAAAGCATTGCTATGTTCCTGGGCGAGTTCTCGATCCCAGAGATTTCTCTGATTGTCGTAGCACATGGAAATCTTTTATGCTTACGATTTCTGCCTTTTCGTGTTGTGTTCTAACAATCTCGATGAAAATTTTTCACATGATAGACCTTTTCGTTTTGTAAACACCAACAATTTACTAAACTAGTGTATTACTCTTACTATTACTTGTTTAAATGTAGCCTATGTTGTTTGAGTTGTTGAAAGCCGGACGATGTCCGAAGAGCCTAAAGGGCTTGGTTCCAGATGGTTACCACAGGACATAATGTAAGCATTGAAGGCATGCTTATGCCCGAGAGCCACCGAGGTTTCTAAAGTTTTTAGTCATCGAGGCTGGTCTTGTGTTTTCTGTCATATTCGCTGTATAGTGACTTGGTTATATATTGTTTGTAGATTAGAGACATTCAGTTCATTGTGTACTGGAGCCGCGATCCCATGCTGTCTCAATAAATTAAGTTAAACTTATTTCATGTTCTGTGTGTGGTTATTTGAGTCTGTGTATAGTACGAAACTGTTTTTCATGCGTATGAGCGCAGCGAAGGAGCATGAAACTGTGCTTTTTTGCAATGGTGTTTTATCTGGCAGCCATGATGTTTGGAGCCAATTACCATGGCAACACGTTACACTTCGGCACTCCATACTGCCCCATTTACCTCACCACACTTGGATATTCCTTGTTATATACCTCGTGCGTAGATTCCTGTCATCTGATTGGTTAAAAGTGGGGGCATTGAATTGGCTAGACCCGGCGCGTATATGCCCACCGGGCATAGTCTTTGAGTATGCCCTGGGCATAGTCATTTAGCAGGGTTCCGGACGCGCGCATTACATGTGTTAGCATAGCTGTGCACCAACTATGCAGATGGGTGCTTCACGTAAACATTCATCAGGACGGTAATGGCGGAATCTCGACGTCATTTTGTCGTCTGTCGTAGATGATCAAGTCCTTAAGAAAGTAAGAGAAGTGGCCCACAGTGAAAACTGTGTCAGGTGAAAATGTGCTACTAAAGTGCCAGGTGATTATGCTACAAATGTTTGCTGTAAATATACAACTTTTCCGCCGTAGACCAGCTTCCGAAATCGAAACTCGAAGGACCACTGTCATGACTGTATGATGTATCGTTACTTTTAACCAACCAGATGACAAAAATCTACACATTCGGTATATAAAACAAATATTTACTGCTGTTTAATCGGGTCATGGTTAAGATTATAGGCCCTCGGTGATCTCGAAGCCATGACTATGCCCCTCGGCTTCCGCCTCGGGGCATAGTCATGGCTTCGAGATCACCTTGGGCCTATAATCTTAACCATGCCCCTCATTGCACTCAATATTTGTATAATATTTGATGTATTGTTTAATATGTTGAACGAAAACACGAAGCGCCAAAATGACCATTCCTACATTCCGTATACACAGCACGATATGTGGCAAAGGGACTCCCCCTAACGCCCCATATCTCAACACACTCTTCCTTTTTGTTAACCACCAATCACCACCACCCTCTTCCCACCCCCCTCTGCCCTAAAAACTGAAAGGAATTCCTTTCAAATTCCTTGGATGTTTAAAACACAATAGGGGAACAATGGAAGGGGCGCTAGGTAACCTGTGCCGCATATCGTGCTGCATATGACATTCCGAACTTTAGAACTACCGCGTCTAAGTACCAAAATTGGGACAAAGAGCATATGCAGCGCGATTGGTTTATGCCCTTTCCTTTATTGTGTCTCAAACATCCAATGAATCTCAAAGAAATCCCTTTCAGGTTTTATTGGGAAGGATGTTGGTAAGGTTAGGTATATGTGCACATATACCTAATATGGGTATATTTGTCACATATCGTGCTAGGTATAACGGAGAGTGTGAACGTGTCACCGCATATACCATTTTAGGGTGTTATATGGGAGAAAGAAAAAGCATCACATTGTCTTTCATGCAATGCAGACGAAAGCCATACACGCGTACACAAATTCTCTACTCATCGTAACTTCACCAATATTACTGATGAAACAAGACAGATCTTCGTCGATAATACACCGACTTCTTGAAGTCCCCGGAGGTACGGAGATAGCGAAGTTGATGTGTGACGGGTTTCAACTATTTCCGGTCCCGTTATCTGATCTGCCGTGATCGTATCTCACGTCCCATTTGTGAAGTATTTGGCACCCTGAGGGCATGTAAGTAAAAACCATTGGATTACAAGAACATTGTGAGGTTCGGTGCATGATGTGGCGATTACGAGCAAAGCTGTATTTCGGCTCGTTTTTGACATCGCACCTTTTCTGTCGTCGTTACAGTCAGGTTTTGATCCCGGCTGAAAACGTGCGACCGCAGGCGGCCTGATTACTGAAATATTGAAATGGCTGTACGTAGAAATACAAATGTATTGATTTCAACCGCTGACCTAAATAGAGCCTACAATGGAGTGATATGCGACTCCCTGAGTGAAGCAATCGTCCGCCATATTACTCCAGGCAAGACAATTCCTTGCTTAGACTGGTTATATTGCTTTGGCTATAAAGTGTTAAGTGCAATACCAGCGATCTTGAGGACTGGAGACCAGTCTAGGCAAATTGTTGTCCTGACTGGAGTAAAAAGATAGCCGACGCGTTGCTTCAATGGGGAACTTTTCAATGGTTTACGTCACGTTTGCGCATGCTCAATATGATGTAAATAAACAATGGAAGAGGACAGGTTTGTTTGCTGCCACCAAGCGTCTCAAAAGTCTCCCATTCTCGCATAAATCCATCTGCTGTTGTCAAATCCGTCCATTGTATACACGAATTCGGTAACTTAGGACTTCTTCCCTGCGCGTCCGCCATAAATGGGGGCCATCCAGTGCCATGAAGTATGCGTTTTGTGTTGTTGTTAAAATTGAATAGTGCACAACGCGCCCCTTTGTGTGCATGCATGCTTCACAAGCTTTCAATAAAGAACGCGCAAATTGTTCGAAGTGACAACATAATGTAACGTACAGTTCATGGCACTGGATGGCGCCCCCCAGTTTTGGCAGACGTACACGTGTACACAGAACATGTCTTCGACTCTCGGATTGGTGTTTATAAGGTCGGTGACAAAAACGGGTGTATTGTCTCTTAGTAGCGCTCCATTAATCTCCGCTATAGAGCATTCAGGGACCTGTTTTCAAGTTCGCGACAGTTTATCGACATTTATTCTTTAGTTCTGTAATGCTGTTTCAACATTTTCAATAATGTAATCTGTCTTTAAAACGAACTATAACTCTATCGGGATTTCCATCTACGCCCATGTGACGTGCAATGCACTTTCAACCAATCGGAATAAGTGACGCCAAAGACGTTCGAAATAATCCCGCCTTTTATGTAGGCCAAATAATAATTAGATTATCTACCACGGGTCAAAATATGTTATAACCTCGTGTCCAAGGTCTTATCTACTAATCAAACCTCGCAAGATCATCCCCAGGTCATGCAGGGTCGACTCGAGGAAGCTAATCGAACGCATCTAATAACACTTTCTTCAGAACAATCTGACAGCCTCAAATAACCGATTCTGTCACTGTCGTATTCAGCCCTTTCGCTATAATTCTATTTTTTTTAAATTATTGTATACGAAACCACTCCCTGGCAAATCTTGACCTTGTGTAGCTAACTGTCTTCATAAAGCGACAAATCCAAATATATAATTTGCAAAAATCACCTGCCGCGAGCAATTAAACCCCCTAACCTCTCCCCCATGTCCATGTCCAGGGGGTCTAAACCGTGTGAGTAATCATTAATTTCAGGAAACGGATCGGTCAGACATTAAATATGGACATTGAGCCAAGGACATCTATGGTTCTCTCCGTTCGGTGAGCCTGCCGTGTTTTTGTTCTTAAGATGGACCCCCTTGAAGATTTTCCACCTGCCGACATTTCCAAAGGTCACTGCTCTGTAATGATTTTTCTTAAAGGAGCTTGTTCAGATTTTTCAAAAACAAAAATTGATTTCGATCTAACCTAACAATCATATAAAATACCTCCCCAAAATACTATCCATGGGAAGAAAACAGGAAACTTGCAATTTCCAATTTGAATGTGGAAGCATTCACAACTGCTTTATGGAACGGATACATTAGTTAAAGGCAGTACACATGATTGGTATCTCGGAAAATCAGAAATGTTCACAGATTTACACATAACTTACAAGATATAAACATGATGACGCAGAAAACTTCCCCTGAAACGGTTTTGTCTGAAGTGCTATATTATTAAACAATTATTTTTCGTTTCGCGAGACGTAAATTCAATTCGCCCCAAAACCATTTCGTCCTAGACCACTTCGTCCTGAACCACTTCGCCCAAGTGCCATTTCGCCACAAACCACTTCGTCCAAACACTACCTCGCCCAAAGGCCATTTCACCCAAACATGCCAAAACAACTTCGCGCACAGGCCGTGGTTCAGGGCGAAGTGATTTTGGGGCGAAATGACTGTAAACCCTTTTTTGACTGTTTTCTCAAAAGTTAGACGAAGTACGGAGCTGGTTTTTATCATGAATATCTTCAATCACACTAGGGGGATAAAACTATTTGTAACAGTTTACCAATCATGTATACTATCTTTAACCATTTTTGACGATATCCTCGAAAATATACAGATTGAAAGCGCAAAATTTCAGAATGGTAATGAGAACAATTATGACAAATGATATGGTATCAAAATCTCAACGCCCATGGGGAAAATGGGGAGGTCAAAAATGTGATCTGGACACAATCCTTTTAGGGCTAATCCTGTCCTTTCATTTATGCTGAAGTTCACCAATGTATGAAAATAAGCTACCACAATGTTATTATACAATCAAACCTGTTAAGATGTTTTTGTGACTTTGCAAATAACCTTGCTAAACAGGAATATTGTATTTTCAGGAATGAAAACAATAAAGAACAAAGATTTTGGACTTAAAACAACTTGCATCATTTGCAGTGACCAACAATTTTACTTTATGAGTTGACAAGAAAATCCCTATAAATAGTGTTGATAGCAATGGTAACAAACACCACATGGTTTTTTCCCCGTATAAAATGGTACCTTGGGAGAAATTGCCAACTAAAGGTGCTCCTAAAAGAATCGTTTGCAAACGATTTGTTTTTTTACCACTCATTCAACACAAAAAGCTTGCATGATTTGTAAGGTTTGCTGAAGTAATTCTTATGTTTAGCTGACAAAGTTATTGTTCACATTAGTGAGAAATATCGAATCAGCATTATAGACTAGCCGATCTGTGTGTTTGTTGGGTGTGTTTTTACATTCAATGGGGGAAATTAAACAATGGGGAACAATAGTGTCCACAATTGTCAAGATTGTCTAGGATTTAAAATGGTGTACAAAACAAATTAGAGCAGTCGCCAAAAAATCCAAACAAAAGAGGAACAATGGGAAGACCACTTTACGTAGTGAATCGGGTTATCCTGGTAAAATATCAGAAATAAATAAATAAATAAATAAATATTTACATGCACTTGTGTGCATGTGTTTGTGTGAACTTACAAAAACTAAAACATGGACGAGATTTATGTAAAACGTAATGACTTATGTCAACAGCAATATGATGTAAAGACTGAGTCTAAATTAAGGTCAGGAATCGCGATTTCATTTAGTTTTGATTCCATTTTTAAATTAACAAAAGTTGGCAGTAAAATTAGACAAATGTCTTTAAATTCTGTTGAAAAACACTGCCAAATTCCTAGAATTTTGTACTTTTTGAATCCATATTAACATTCAGAATCGCCGGGTACTTCCTAGAATCTCTAAGATGATGAAAATCCTCTAAAAGACGGACTCGCGATTCCGATTTCCAACTTGGAATGGATTATATTCGACTCCAGAAAGGATTCGCCCAGTCCACGGTAAGACAAAATACTTCGCTCTTCTTCTTAGAATAGAGTTGACAATCCACGGTGCACCACATGAATTTGAGCCTCGGCAGGAGGCAGAGCGGCTGGGCAGAGTAAGAAAAATTCTTGATATCAGGTACTGGGGGCAGAATGTAGACTCATTTCAAGTCTGACATTGCGTACCACCAATTATATATAATGTATACTTCTCATAAATTTGTGCAGTATGCGCGATATCAGACTTGAAATAAGTATAAAATGTCACAATCTGCAACCCCCGTACCTGATATCAACAATATTTTCCTACGCTGCCCCCTGGCCTCGGCAGGCTAAAAATAAACTGATCTGCTATTCATTTTCGGGCTACGTAGAATTGTTGCCACAAAGAAGCTGAAATAACTCCATCAAGACTTTATAAGTACTTGGAATCGATTTCAATGATCATAGAGAGTGAGATAATCTGCGCTCCATCTGGATTACTTGTGATGCACGTTCTGGCCTTGACCGGGTATTTACGATACAGTAATTCGCTAGAAAGATCTTAATAGAGGTCTTAAAGAAAGGGACAACACTTGCAAAGGGTTGCCTAATTAAGTACGCTTCATATATGTAAGTCGCCATCTTTTGCAGTTCGGCGCTCGGACTTGAGAGGGTGAGTCGGGACACCACAGATTGTTACATACTTCACGGCGTATGGGAGTCTGACAACAAGGAATCAATTTTGACGTCATCCATGCATGCAATCGTTGCATGGTTAACGTCATCATCCCTTTCAATATTTCAGATATGGCGCAGCACATAGTTGCAGTAGTTGCAGAATTTATCATCAAAATTAATTGGGTTAATTGCCGTTGAAAAAAAGATTCTCTGATTTTTATGAAGGTTTATGCACCGGGCAATACATCGGTAATATTTTTGATTAAATTCAAACAAGTGTTGTCCCTTCCTTTAAAGCCACGTTAATGTACCATGTTGCTAGAGTTTTAAAAGTACGCATAGGCCCTATCCAAGAAATAAAAGGCATTGCGGAACTCGAACAAGTTGTTCAATGCATTTACAAAGAACAAGAACGCAATATCTGGCACGCTTAATCACGATTGAAATGAAACAACCATACTATACCAATATTGCGTCCGTTACTTTGCCCAGTTGCGCTCCCATGCAACACCGACAGAAAAATTGGGTTCATAGGGAAAACCTGAGGGAGTGTACCACTGTGCCTTATAGCTCAGCTGGTAGAGCATCTACCAGCTGAGGTCTCGGGTTCCAATGCCGATAAGGCCTATACGATTTTTCTCTTATCCAAAAGAACAAGAATTTGAACCTGCAATTCGCTGTGACCTCCAAATTCGTTTGTCTGAAAAGAACGTGTCAAAAACCAAACCTGCATGTATACAGTTGAACGGTTGATACAACATTAATGCTTAACAACGTAAATTTTGGCCCAATTGGTCTTGAGCGTGTAACCTTCGCACTGAATGCTAGCGCTCCTGTTTAATAACATTCAAATGGAGGTGCAGTCTAGAAAGTCGCATACTATGCTGCTGTTGCTACGTGGTGCACGCCATTGCCTAGCAATCAAGTCTGGTTGCTTTATGCCACTCTCTCACATGATAAACATGGTATTGAGTCTGTACTTTACACCTACCGCGTGCACCACACAACGACAAAAATTTGGCTGGTCAAGTGGATACTCTGTGTGCATGTGAAAGGAAGTACGTCAATACACAGTACAAACAAGACGCTAAAACGGGAAGAAAGCCAATGCATAGTTCCGAGATTGCCCAATTAACCCCGCCCACTTGGTTATTGTTGCTATGCCTCACAAGCCATCTCAAAAAATGGCGAAACACAACGCACGAAGCAATGAGGAAAGCACAGATTCATTGGAGAAAACTCAAAGGTATATGTGTTTTAGGTTTAAGTTTAATCTTGACACGCACTGAGTAAAGGACCAGTAATACAGGGATGTCATATATTCATAAAATACGCACTTTCTTACCTTTAAACAGCGAATCGCCCGACATTGAGACCAAAATTCACTAGGATCACCGCATGCAAACTATACGGCCGAGCACTATGACCTATGTGGGAGCTGTCTGCGTAGCTCTGTTGTAATTGGTCCATGGTCACGTGGGTTCGGCTTGATTGACAGGTCAGAACTATGCATTATTTCCCATTTTTTAATTTTGTTTGTTCCTAATAATACAAGATTCCTGCTATATAACAAGATAATTCACAAAGTCTAAGGGACCTCGTATTACATTTAATAACCAATAACCATTACGATCAAACTAAGTGGAATTTTACGGTAAAATAATTCAGTTTGATTAAGTCTAACACGCGCACGCCTATTGATTTCCCGCAAAAAGATGAAAATGTGATCCGACGATCGTCCCATTTCGTGTATTAAAGTGCAATATACGTGTACGTCCAAGAGCGTGTTCTAAATGTATTTTAAGAATCAATTTTCTCGCCCATCTTGTTTATGTTGCACACCCAGAAAACAGCGAAATAGAGCGCAGTGTCCTAAAATACCTTAACAAGCCACTTGCACTATTTTGAAACGTGCAAAAACACGAATGATAGTGTTGAAATTAGGACGCGAAGGAGCGCGCCCGGAGATGCTGAAATGGACGACGTTAATTTCGTTTTCCTGTTACGTGTCCACGATCCACCACTCGAGATGTTTAACGAACCACAAAATATATTAAAACCATTGCATTGCGAAGCAGATGTAATTTGGGTTTCCGGTAAATGGAAACGATAGCGCTAGTAGTATAGCAACAGACATAGCTGTGCCAGCGACTACTGTGGAAACCTATACATGTACGAAGCAGTTACGGAGCGAGGGAAGTTACATCAAATAATTTTGTCCTTTTCCCCCCATATAGTACTTTTTCTGTTTGTTTACAGATTAAATAAACTTCATTAGATTTTTCAGAAAATTGATTTCTTCTAACCTAAGAATCATATAAAATACATCTCCAAAATACTATCCATGGGAAGAAAATAGGAAGTTTGCAATCTCCAATTTGGATTTGGAAGCAAAAAGATTGGTGTAATCACTGTGTTGCTTTATGTATCCGTACAAATTTAGTTGAAAAAACTTCGGTGTTTTTTGACGATATTTTTGAAAATATAGATTGAGAACGCAAATTTTCAGAATGGTAATGAGAAAAGTTACATGATGTGGTATCAAAATCTCATCACCCATGAGGTGGGGGTGGGGGGTGGGGGTGGGGGGGGGGGGGGGGGGGGGGGGGGGGGGGGGGGCAAAAAGTGATCTGGTCAAGCACCTTTATAAGGCCGTATGAGCGTTTTGCAATGTCTCAACATTTTAATAACTATTTTAATAGTACTTATAAATGGAAAAAGTACTTAAATGGAAGATAGCAGTGCTTCCATTGAAGATAATTTTATATTCATGCTCGTACACTCGCAATCTTACAAGGGCGCCTTCATGTGGACAAATCTAAGCTCCTGACTACCGTGGTATTATGACTTCGTTCCCGTGGTGTATAGCCAGGGAACCAGCCTAAATACATGCATGGTAACTTCGCTCAATTTCTTGAAAATAAGGGTCTGAGAGTTTTTCATAATTTTATTGGAGGGTAGATTGAGCTGAAGTCATATAGGCCTATACGTTGGTTTTTATCATACACATCCTCAATTACACATGGAGATAACGCCATTTGTAATCAATCTTCTAGGGTCGAGTCGGAGGGTATTTCCTGGACTCCTTACAGTACAAATGGCAGCTGAAATATCGACTTTTAAACCCATAAATAGGACCTGCCAATCGTCGTTCGAAACCCTATATGCTGATGTTTGTCTACGAAAGTCCAAGTGCAGCAAGCCCAAATTGATTAAACATTCCGCTGATGGCATCGCAGTTCGCGTTTAATGACAATCACGCACACGGATTGTGCATCTTCCAAGCACTGATTGTCATTAAAGCAAATAGAAATGAGATATTTCAGGTATTGGTAAAATGTTGCCAGTTAGTCGCAAATTGACAAATTTGTTGATTGAATGTGCTATACCATGTTATCAGAGGCATGCATGCGGAGCCCCTTATATCTCTTGGAGAACGAAATTAGGTTTGGTTCAATGATAATTAATGCTTGTTTATCGAACGATGGCATTCAGCAGCCGTCGGGTTAATGAACAAATTTGAGGGGCGACTAGTGAATTTCGGCCAAGATTTCGGCAAGGATTTCGGCCACTATATCTATGTATTCACGCGGGTTATACATGGTGTCCCAGAAAAAACGAAACCGAGATTTATCGATGTTTAACCATACTTTAATCTCAATCTTGAATAATAAATGATACATTTGGAAAGCTTAGTTCCTCATCTTTCATTTGATACCACTCATATGATACATACTTCACGCATGAATGAATAAAGACAATATGAAGCAGGGCTACCAAAAAGTCGTTTGCACAACGATACCTGAATTTCAGGGGTTTCAACACGCACGTTTTTAATGCACAAGTGACCATCTCCGAATCCATTCATGCGAAAAATCGGTCAGGTGTGAAAAAAACGAATGATTTAAAAAAAACATTGAAATTCAATCCATATTTAAATGCAGGATATCTCTGTCATCCCTGGCTCATTTTTCCTGACTGAGGTATCATACGAAAGGGCAGGAAATGAACTTTTTAGAAATGTGATTATTTCTTTGAAATTCAGGTATCGTTGTGCAAACGACGTTTTGGTAGCCCTGCTTCATATTGTCTTTATTCATTCATGCGTGAAGTATGTATCATATGAGTGGTATCAAATGAAAGATGAGGAACTAAGCTTTCCAAATATGTGTCATTTATTATTCACGATTGAGATTAAAGTATGATTAAACATCGATAAATCTCGGTTTCGTTTTTTCTGGGACACCCTGTATGGGTGGTGGAGTCTCCCGTATACCTTATATATACACGGTTAAATTAACCAAATATCCCTTGAGGCGCAAAGCACTTTCGGCTGTAATATTCATTCATTATGTTTTATTACAATGATTTCGAAACGAACGCTGGTCTGTTTTCCCGCCCCGGTGTGTCGGCCGTAATGTTAGTTAATTAGGCCTCGATAAAGGAGCCACTAATGGAGAAAGAGAGAGAGAGAGTTGTATTGTAAAGAAGCCGAAGGCAGAAGTGGTTGCTATGGTAATTTAATCTAGACATCGAGCTTTTGGCTAAAAATGTCCTGTCATTTTATTGAAAGGACATATAGGCTAACGCAGATTCTTGCGAGTGAAGTGCACCCCACTACATGCATGTACACCGTAAAATATAAACCTGTATTTTTACGGGAATTTCCTGGAAGCAAGGACACCAGTACTACCTGTTATATCACGGGAAAAACTGTTATTTCACGGTTTCAAATGCTGTAAATTTACGTTCCTGCAAAAACATCTCCCTGCCCCGTACAATGACAGGGATCGTGTAATTTTAGACCAATTCGCCGTTTATTTCGGGAAGTGTAATTTTACAGTGAAAATAGCCGTGTTTTTACATTTACAGCATTCAAACTGTTATCATGTTAGGCTATAAACTGTGCACCTACAACATTTGGACTACAGAAAGTATCCGGGATCGAACCCTCGCTCTTATACTTGGGAATCCTACGCGCTATAACCACTGGACCGTTTCCATCGAACTTATATAATTTAATACGGCTGTTGAATATAAAGTTTTAATTTAAAACATTTGTGTTTTAGTGCCTTTTTAATTACATTACCTCGCCAAGAGATACCCTGGAAACGAAATAACAGTGTCCCGTGTCTAAAAAAATATGGGAACCCACCATATTGCGGACTTGGGCTTCTCTTATTGCATAAGGCTTCTCAAACAACACGTTTTCGCCATGATATGACAGAATAGTACTGGCGTTCAAACTGCCAGGAAATTTCCGTAAAAATATAGGTTTATTTTTACATTGTATAGGCAGGGATCAGCGCATCGACCTTATGAATATTTTGTATGATGTCAACCATTTTTAATATAAATGAAAGAGTTGAAAGCTAAATAAATGTGGTCAGTGTCTTCTTTCAACTACAAGTATTTTGGATAACCTAGCTCGCGAAAGTTGTCCTTTTTTGCCGAGTATAGCGCGTGGGACGTTTTTTAAAATTGACACTTTTGCATTGTTGGCAATTTTTACTCTTGCATGTAGGGTGGTTTTATTTAAAGTGAATTAGTGAAAAAACGCGATGGGCAATCACCATAAAATTTAACACGGTTAAAAAGACACAACTTCACTGAGTATTTTGTTTTTTGTTCCGAGACGCTGTAACATATTTAAATATTTTAAAATGATTTTTGAATATTTTGTATTGGTTTCTTTATATGGCCCGATTTAGTGGGATGCACTTCTAGATGGGGACGGTATACACGTATGTCGCACGTCACTTTCACTTCGAGGTGATTGTCCACCTTTGCAAACGAATAAAGCCTTAGTTTGCACGTACTTACAAAATACCTAAAGGGCCAACATGGCGTATATTTTCGCACGTTATCAAGTCTTGTAAAGGTCCAGATGTTCCGTAAATGACTGCTAAACACCTCGCACCGTGTACACACCCCGACACGACCCCAACACAGCCGGCACCTGAAAGTAAACTCTCCGCCATTTCCTGCGTGGGGAAACGTGTGAGGATCGTCAGCTTCACAATGCGAGTATCACACGACCAATCCATTTTTTTCAATCGATATGACAATAGGCGAGAAAAATGCAGAGTCTAAAGCGACCCTGGGGTAAAATTGGCGCCAGCCTCATTGCATCGATTCTCGCAATTAAGGCACGGTGGGCAACATTTTCAAAGTTTAAAAACACCTGTCGGGTTTAAAATCCGGACTCCAGTTAGATTTGCTGTATTGAATTTGACATTTCATGGCAAATTACATCATGCTAAAAAGCTAAAATCTGTTCCTATTTTGTCTACTTGAGTAGACCTACTCTGATTTACCGGCACATCATCTCGAAAAGACATGCGTGAAACATATTTGGTTAACCAGGCGGATTATCAAGTCAAATTTTCCTTTTAAAATTGTTAAAAGAAAAAATGTTTTAATACACTATTTTCCAGTGATCTTCCAGCACTTGTTTGCCTTTGTCCAACTGATCGAAATGACTTGTGACCCACTCTGGAAAAAGGTAAATAAGTCGCGCAGGCTAGGTCGAGTTTTCTGGACCTTAAAAAGAAATCTGCGGCAGATTGACACTCATTAAAATACAAAACCACAACGGGAATTCCAGGCGAAATACAGACATTCAGGCAGTCTGGGCACCGCCAGAAATTTCCATTGTGGTTTTGTATTTTAGTGAGTGTGGATCTGCCGCAGATTTCTTCTCAGGGTCGCGAAAACTTGACCTAGCCTGCTATGCGCGACTTATATTACCTAATAAAAGTTCAGGCTCAAAACATAGTTCAACTGTTTTAGAAACAAATAGTTTCATTTCACGACAGCTCGGCCCCAATTTTGTTTGGCGGGAGATGTACACACATTATCGCCGATCGACGCTTTTAAAAATCATGCTTTTCATAGATTTCCCTTAATCATTTACACGTACATGTATTTATTTCTGTACCAACAACATCTGGATTACACTTTCAGGTCTATAATAATTATTTAAAAAAAGAAAAGTATATTCTCTTGCAATATTTGCATCATTCATACTTATCTACAAAACACTTATTTTCTTAATTTGACGATTTACAATTCGCTATATTCATTTCAATGCAAATATTTACTTCACTGATTAGGTTATCACCAATGAATAGGTGTTTATATAATTATTATTTGCACATGAATCCTCATTTGTCAGGTTATCAGTAATTGTTTTCTTCGTGCTGGAGATGTTTCGAAGAGTTTAACTTTAATAAACCCCTAAGGTATTTTTTGTTTTGCCCTATAGTGGGAAATTTTCTCGCTTCAGATTGAAATTGAATATTGTATAACGTCGCTGCATGTAGTTACTAAATTAGGGGATAAAGAGAGATAATTTGTTTGGCGCGGCGAGTTGCTTGCTACATGTCTTGTGGCAGTGCGCAGTGCTATCAAGTAATAGTTGCAAATTTGATTCTGCTTTGTGCCATTTTTTTAAATCAATTAAAAGCGTCTCAAATTAAGTAAATTGTCAAATGGTTAACAGGGATACGGTTATAAACTAAATTCCAGTGTCACTTTTGTAACAAACGTCGCTGAGCTGGCGACAGCCTGGAAAATAAGCAAATTTCTGCAAGTGATTCCTCTCCGTTTATATAGCAATATTGTTTATGTTCACACTTCGCCCAAAAATTATGGTTATGCCGTCTATATAAATACCTTAAATGTCCTAATCCGTATCATCGATATCTAATCACTGGATGCGACAATGCCCTCTAAATTTGAAGCCATCGTCCGCCATCTTAGTACACCCAATGCCTTGCCTTGATGGGTACTATCTCCACTATAGGCCACATGTGTTAAAGGATGTGACCCCATTTCCCCATGGGTTTTGAGATTTTGAAACCATATCAGTCGTTATATTTTTCTCATTACCATCCTAAATTTTGGCGCTCCTAATCCAAATATTTCCAAGGATATCATCCAAAAAAAAAAAAACGAAAAAAAACCCCCAAACCCCCGAAGTTTATAGTAAACTAATTTATCTGGAGCGGACTGCAGGGTGTTGAACACACCGCCTTATATGCTTCCATATAAATAAATTGTGGATGATGCGTTTGTATCTATAGTATGGTTTGTCCCCAGCACAATTCAACTGTTGGATGCTTACAGGAAACTTTGATATAAATACCAGCGTTTATAGGAATCCTGGGATACGAATCATAATCCTGGGATACGCACCATGTTAGCAACTCGTTTTGCCAAATCGTTGTTTATTTCTCCCAAACACGACAATTTACATTAGGTCGTAGTCTCAAGAATGGCAATCAAATTGATATCCCTCGAGCAAGAACTCAGAGGTTCAGTCAGTCCCCCATACCTTACTTTGTGCAATTACTTAATAATGATTTACTTAACTCATAAGTTTTCTTTTTCTGATCTGGTTGTTCTCTGTTTTGTATAACGTCAAATGGCAATGCTCATCTTTAACTATGTGTTTTTGTGCTCCAATTTGTTTCTCAGTTTAATTTTAATGTGTGGTTTTTTTCTATATTGTAAACCAAATGTTTTTATTTGGTCAAATTTTAAATAAACCGATAAATAAGAATAATAAGAATAAATAATATTTCCTGAAAAATAGGACGCCTTTTTGAACTTCGGTGCGACAACATTTCAAAGGTTTCTACTTCGAAAGGCAGCCCGGTACCCCGGCTTCATTTACGCGAATCGCCACACTGCTCCCGACTATGTGGCATGAATTTGTATTTGTCAATGTCAGTTCAAAAATAGGTCATTAAAAGTCTTTATTTCGAAATGTACTGATCCTGTGATCATGTGGATATTTTGCATATGGAGGTTCCAATGTGAGTTTAGAAATTATGCAACGGCTATTAGCACTATAAAAATAGTAGTAAAAGCAAACTTAGTCCGTTTTCCAATTCTGGTATGAAAGCAAACAGCGCGATGTCGGGTCGTGTAATTGTTTACGGTAAAGTCGTTACCTATAATGCTTAGTTTACATTTGGCCTGCGATTAGTCTACGGAGCCCGTATCCTGCCCGTATCCCATTTTCCGTGCGGCCTCCGTGCGGAGGCAGGAGGCGGCAGTGAGATTTTCGTACGGATTCACGGGCTCAGCGGCCTCTACGTTTTTGTTTCGCGGGAAGTTATACAAATTTGAAAAAAATCGTAAGCCCGTAGCCCGTAGACATGTCGTAGGTGGCATTGCACAATCCCCGCACGGGCATCGCGCGGAGGCCTCGCGCTGATCGTGCAGCAAACGCACGATTTTTCGGTGATCATGGGGGCAAACAAAATCGTACAGAGATTGTAGACTCGTGGGACATTTGCACGGCCATCGCACAGCTATCGCAAGGTTGCTGCTCGCTGCCCGTGCAGTACCCGTGATATTGAGCAGTCATCCTGCGGCAACCCCACAGCTCCCGCACCATGGCCGTGCAGCCGCCTTGAGGCGGAGGCTGCGGAGACTGCACGGCTACTGCATTGAAATTGCACGATTTCCGTACAATCTCCGAGCAGCCTCTGTACGGATTTGCCCCGGCCTGCCCCCAAGGGCCAATACAAGAAATGGCACGATGCTCGTAGATAATGTAAACACAAACATCGTAGCCCGTAGCCTCCTACGATGCCCCAAAAATCGCACGAAAAATCGTAGACCAATTTATTGTACGGCGCCCGGGGCAAATGTAAACTAAGCATTACTCTTGGATTTTCACCTTAATATTTGTAATTTTTTTGTTTTTTTGTCATGAATATAGTATTTTTAGGAGGTATTTTATATGATTTTTAAGTTAGATCTAAATCAATTTTCCAGAAAATCTGGACACGCTCCTTTAATTGAAATGTAAGCGATCTTATGGAACGAGGAGCAGTGTAGGCAAACAATTGTTTTAGGAATACTAAGATGGCCGCCGCGTGGCTTCAATCAGTAGATCAGTGATCCGTATGGATTAATTGTCCGTTACCATGGTTACGTATTCTTAGCATCCCCTGGAACAACAATCTAGCGGTTGTGCACCCCATCGATAACTTGAAGAGTTTATAGCTCCGTCCCTCGCACCCCACCTCGCACCGACAACTACACAGTCGCAAATATTAGGAAATGAAAAGACACGCACATTAGGCTCACCAAATGGCTCATTTGTCATCTGCTTCACCGGTCATTTCGTTTTTTAATTAAACTCAGGCGCAGATCCAATTAAGAGCAGCCCAAGCGAAAACCCTTTGCGGGGTGGTTTTGGCGCCAATCGAGCTAAAGACAATCCATACGAATGTCCGGGCCCAAATTCCTTTGCTTTTTGAGAGGGGTGGCAGAGATCAATTTAAATACGGAGTTCAAATTTCGTTTTACTGAATTCATTGAACGAAATATATAAATACACATAAAAATATACCTGTATTGACAAATTTCAAATAGACAGCCGAAGTGTGACGTGCGTTGCCATGGCAATTGGATCTAAACTATAATGGCCGTCGGGAAAAGTACCATTGGAAAAGCACTGGGACACGGTTGAATGATTTTTAGTTTCGATCCAATTGCCTGGGCAACCAACAAAAGGTGACGTATTCACTTTGGCAGTCTATTGACACTGGCAGCCTCGTTTTAGACGCTGAGCCATTGTATTACGTCACTCGTCTATTCATTTGTAGATTTTATCACACAAGCACTGAGACTATCGTTTTTGAATAGACCATGCGTGATAGGAGTCTTGCCTTATATTTACATAAATGCTAGAGTCCCGCCTTTGCGCTATATATCGCGTTCGCGTACGAGTAACTTAAGCACCATACTATATCTCGCAAATCGGCCCCGTTTCCAGGGGGTGCACGCTGGCACATGGTAACCGTATGTATTTCTAAGCTGGACCATGTTAATTTAACATGTTGATCAGCAACTTCAAACCAGTCACATAACCCAAAATCGTTTCTACTTTTTATAAAAACACGTTCTATTTCGTTATTTTGACAAAAATTCACGATGACTACATGTTTCAACATGTTCATTTCAGTTCACGCCGGTTACTGTGGACCAGCTTACACCCCCTGGAAACGGCCCGATTTGCCAGGTAGTCTGGTGCTTGACTCACTCGCATGCGAGCGCCATAACGTGAAGGCGGGAGTCTAGGATTTATGCAAATCTACCACGCAACTCCAATTGCAATTCCTATATTATGGCAGCAAATGATACACATACCCTCAAAATGGGCCTTTTGGGGGTTAACTATTCCGCCAAGCCTCGACGCTTGAACCATGAATCACCTAAACAGGTTGCGCATGGGCCAAAGCATTGCCTGCTCTACCAGGTGAATTTCGCTACTGTAATGAGACTATGGCTATGAGTTTCGTGGCAAAAATTTGTTTCTCAAAATGTTGCGTTTGTTACTTTACCCAGTTTGCGCTATACCCTGCAACACCGAGAAAAAAATTGGGTACATAGGCAAAACCTGAGGGAGTACGCCAACTGTGCCTTATAGCTCAGCAGGTAGAGCGTCTGCCCGGTGAGTCAGAGGTCTCGGGTTCTAAACCCGATAAGGCCCTTGCGATTTTTCTTTCATCCCAAGTTTGGTTGTTCCTCAAAATTTCAAAGCGTGTATGTATAACACAATAACAGTCTAACCTTAATATAAGTTCACAATCTTCGAGGGAGCTTTATAATGATTTGTTTTACCTAAACCCGATAATTAATTTTTGGGATAGCAGATTGAATGTCATGTTTTTCCCTTTTCAATTATAATATTGTTTCTCGTTGAAATAATGAAAAACTAAAACTAAGATTCCTTTAGCTAGGATTCAATTCAATTCCATTAAATTCATTCATTTCAATGTTGAATTCACACAATACAAAGATATATTACTACTGTCAATAAACTGTAAAAACATCTTAATTCCAATACATTATAAAGAATACAACATTAGGTACCAGGTGAAGCGTTAGCTTTTGTGCCGTGACCTGGGAC
The DNA here is from genome assembly GCA_037783545.1 of Henricia sp. BOLD:AAB3569. Taxonomy (NCBI): domain Eukaryota; kingdom Metazoa; phylum Echinodermata; class Asteroidea; order Spinulosida; family Echinasteridae; genus Henricia; species Henricia sp. BOLD:AAB3569. Next base: position 980,366 of record JBBELK010000099.1, on the reverse strand, counting down.
AGACAAATATGAATAACAAGACAAAAAAACAAGACAAAAACTGACCTCATGAACATCAAGCACCATCACCAATGTAAGAATATTCTACCATAATGTAAAACGCAAAGCTCCAAACGCCCACTTCCATCCTGAATACGATTTATAGCTGCTATATACATGTATATGATGAACCGAACCACAAATTTATCAAATCTCGGTCCAAATGAAATGGCCTAGAGCTGCAAAATGAATACTGGTTTATTGTTGCAAGACTTCATTTGCGTCGCCAAATTTCGTTACCGAAACTGCAGCGAACGGACTTCCGTGACCGGGCGAAAGTCCCGCTGCCCGGGGGCCTACGCGTGGTCGCACCCCTATATTATTCCATCTCTCTCTCTCGGCGTCCAGATCTAAATAAAAACTGATTCTCCAAATTTAATGAAATTCTGCGAACCTCTGTAAGGGAAAGATCTTCGATTACGAAAGAGATAAAGGGAAAAGGGCGATGCTGCGGCAATTTTATAGCGACAAGGTTTAATCATGATGGACCGATAGACGTGGAAAGATCATTTACACCAATTTTGACGGTTGAGGTCACTGGCACGTGGAATTGTGGGTTGCCAAGGTAACTAGCTTCAAATATTGAGCCTTCGGTTGAAGTATCGGCGTTGTATTTTTTTGGCTGAAGTATCTGTGATTTAGTGTTCAACCATTGCTTAGGCAACTAACAAAAGGCTATACATGTAGTACCATAATTACATAAGCTTAGTCCCGTACTCCCAAAATCCTGTTTTCTCAAAGTCTGCCCGTATTATACAGATTTTCCTATTTACTATAAATTACTTTGCTCTATAGTTTCTAGAAACATTTTTCAATTAAACACGATTCCAAAAACAAACTCACAAAGCGTTAGAAAGATCTAGAAACTTTTGAAGTAAACCCAAAACTCGCCTTTTTGGGGTGAAACGCGGGTCACGCAAAAAATGTGTGTCATAAACACGACAAAGGCGTCGGCTATACGTTTTGTGCGTGGTTACAGTGGTGTACATATAGCACAAGGATTTTGCTTGGCCAAATTTCGTAAAACCCAAGAGCACTTTCTTGCTCGTTTTCTGCTAAGCGGGCGTTTTCATTTTCTACTTAAGACTTATGTGCTAGCCGCGCGGCGCGTTCTTGTAACTATCGGGGACTACTTTGTTTCCCTTATAAAATGGATTACAAGCCAAAATTATACACCATCTTGTGTTCTGCGCAAGAGTAGGAGAACACCTTTCAATACACATCACTTACAATTTTGGAAGCCAACCCATTTTTGCAAATTTTTGTGCAATTGTTTGCAATTTTTTGGACGCCATATTTTTTCGTCGCCAAACATGAGAAATAGGAGGCTATACATTATCCAAACAAAATCAAGGTTTTATGGGTCGGAGACAACCCAATCAAAGGTAAGTACGATTTTTCTGCGGCAGTGATTGAAAATGGCACAGATTTAGTTGAAGCAGATGATTAAGATACGACGAAGCTATTGTGACTTCTTACGGCAAAATGGGGAATGTCCCCCAAATTTGACTTTTTGAGATTTATACACGGGAAGCAAGACCAAATCTTCAGCTTTCCAATGACGCCAAATTTATATCTGTGCCTTACTGTATTTGGGAAATATGACGCGAAAAAGATGACAAAGCGCATCATCGTAACCAGAAAGACAGTGTTTTAAAGTGCTACACACTTAAGAAAATCTCATTTTAACAGGTTTACTGAACATTTTGACAAAAACAACTATGCTGGGATGAATATCGAATACTTATTCAATGCAAATATGCAAGAAACCAAAAATCGATTATGGACAGATTTTTCACGTAGCCTATATTTCACTTCAGACGCCGATTACGTGCATGGTTTTGATATTTGGGTACATTCCTAATTTTGCCGTGGCAGGTATTATTGCAAGTACGTCAATGTAATCAGAGCCACTGATTGACCGTATGGGCAGTGGGCGTACTCTAACAACAATGTATGGTTTGCGTAAAAGTGTCCCTAATATTGGTTGCTTTGCTCATGTTGCTAGGACACGACAAGGCATTGTGCAATATTAAACCCAAGACTGACAAGTAACAACAATGCCCATTGTCGTGTAGTCCAAGAGAAAACGATTATCTGGTTGACGTGTTGCTAATAACGCAGCGTTACGGGGCCTGTCACTCAGCCTACACTGGAGTAAAATTTAACAGTCAGGCATTATAATTTTATGTTCTGATTTCCCCCAGAAACCTGTTTCTAGAAATCTATTCCGTATCTATTTTTAGTACATCAATCCAGGTGCTGGCCCCAACAAGTTTGCAATGAATTAATCTGGTGGCTTAACATTGTGCAGTTGAAACGCTCGATCATCCCGTCAGATGTGGGGTGGTACGATGAAGTTCAGGTTTTTCTCGTGCCCAAAATTGAGCACATCTGCGTGAAGATGTCTGACTCGAATTCCCGGTCCTGATCCAAGTGGATCTGTACAGGAGCTCAATCCGAGAGTATCACTCTGTCCAACGGGTGAAGTATAGTCACCCACTATAAGAAGTTCGATTCCCAAGTTCACTAAGTGGGAGGGAACTCATGATGCCAAGTGTTATCCTCTCCAACCTTTCCTAACCCTGGCAGGTGATTTCCGCTTTTGATACCGTTGACAAAAGATTATGCGCCCAATAGCGTGCTGATTCAGTTATGGACGCCCAGTAGAAACAACTCCGACTCGGCTTTGCAGATGTCTTTGCGGTGCCAAGTCGACCTGCTGTCTTCTCCTCGGAGAACGACGCACTGAAAATCACAGAATCACAAAAGTACTTTACTCCAAACCGTTTTTGTTCTTTAAACGACGCAGTCATTGCAAAAATTCCATTCCTAGCCTTGTGATTAGATATAATATTCGTATTGTCCATACAATGGCCTCGTGGTGAGCTTTTTATATTAATAGTTAAGAGTAGACGGAATATTTGTTCATAGCTCTACACAGTGAAGTTATGAAACTGACTGGTCTGTGATTGGTTCATTCTATGGCGTTCTGTGCACACGTTGTTTTACAGGTCAAAGAAGTAACAGTTATGAACGTCTTTAAGATCGGCGAGATTTGCATCGAGACTGGACGCGTTGTTAAGCTGACAGATCTTCGATTTAGCATCCTTGATCAAGACATTGAAGGAGTGGCATCTTGGTTCTGCCCAGCATGCCTGACCACACCCACTGATCCCGGTAGTCGTCAGGTTCTTGATCACGTGGTTGAGCAGACACTGAGATGTGAAACGCCCGCTGGAGTCGGCTTGCAGGCAGTACATGCGACGTGGAGGGACGCGCATCTCGCAAGCGGCATATTTCTCTGCACGGCATATCCAGTCGCCCCACTTGCCGTCAAACTTCTCAGCCATTCGAATGCAGTCCTGATCTAGGCCTGTTGGTTCGTGGTCTGCCCAGTTACCATAGCCGTGAAAGCCGTCCTCGCCGAGGCAAGAGACCACTCCGCTCTCGTGTCGACATCCTATCCACAGTTGAAGCTTGCCTGCAGATTGGGCTCCAAACTCTTCCATGCGTATCTTCATGTTCCGCCAGATAAAGTCATGTTCCTGCTGCGAGTTGGGAACCACCAATATACTCCCGGGACGGTCACAAACCTTCCTGGCGTCCTCCCAGGTCATTCTTACAGGCAGCAGGATATAACACGAGTCACGCCAGGACAGCCAGCCGGAAGGACACCCAGCGAGCATGATTTGGTATACTCCAAACAGTAACAAGATAACCCTGACGATTTCAGTGTGACCAAATAATACAGCCATAACGATAGTCAACGGAATGTATTTTATATTGTTTTCTTAAAAGTCAAGCTAGAAATCTCTCAAGCCAAACTAGATGCTGATTCGGAAAACCCCTAAAATAACTAGTCACTTTCACTATGTCTTGACTGTTTGAATTTGCTCAGAGCCACTGACTGATCGTAGGCAGTGGGCGTACTGTAACGACCGTTTTCTGGTTTGCGTAAGTGTATTTCATTGGTTTAGGGATTTTCTTTGTTCACGTTGCTAGGAAACGCCGAGCTATTGTGCAATATTAAACTCAAGACTGACAAGTGACAACAATGCCCATTGTCGTGCAGTCCGAGAGAAAACGATTACCTATCGTGTTGCTAAAAAACAGCGTCAGTCACGTGGCCTGTCACTTGACATACATTGCATGATATTAGGGGCGTTCGAGACGCTTACACCGGGTAACGGGGAGTTTACACCGGGGCAAGCCCCCAGAAGATGCAAAACGAACGACACAGGGTCTCGCTTTGAATTCTGGGAACACGTGGTCAAAGATTGTTGCCGGGTGGGGCTTTATAAACGCCGTTATCGTTTGACTCGGGATAAAAAATGAAGCCGGCGCCACGCAAAAATAGTAGCCCTAAAGTACCGAAATAAACTTCGTCAATGCCCACAGACATCTACTGATTCAGCAAAATGTATTATACGGCCCTATTCCCTCCTATTTCGTGTCATAAATAAGTGTTTTTCTTCGCGATTCCAAACTGTCCGCCATGTTTTACTACTCGCGGTTTAACTAGACGACGTCATTACACCAGAGACCCAGCCGCGAGCTCGGGCAGTGGTGGCTGCCACCGGGGCAGACTCGTGTAGCACGTGATGGCTAAAAGAACGCTCCGGTGTAAGTTGGTGTTACCCGGTGTCAGCATCTCGAACGCCCCTATTGACAGCCGGCTTTATAATTTTAACGTGCTGATTTTTCCCCCAGAAATCTGTTTGGGTCATTCTATGAACGTGACACAGGACACAGTGTCCCCCTTACGTCGTGACATTTCTGGAGTTGAATTTTCCTAATTACTGGACTTCAGGGAACAATTATCCTCAGCATATAGAGAATATATGGCCTCATGAATCGAACACCATGCACCTTTATCTGTTTATACCCAAAACATAACGTGAACGATTCAATAAACTAGTGCGATCTTCTGAAATCAAGTGTGACATTTTGAAACTTTCGCTCAAGATGTAACAAGTTTCACTCATAATGTAATTTGAATAGATAAAGTCCAGGTTCTACAGCTGTGTAAAATCAGGAACTACATTTTCCAGAAAAAAACACTGGTCAAGAAGACTTGAAATGTAATCGCAAGGGTTGAAAAATGCCTTGCATGCAGTGCCCCCTTACGTCGTGAAACAATTTTCTTGAATATTTTCATAACTATGATACAAAGACATGTCTAACCGTTTGTAAATTATTTTAAATATTCTACATTTCTTTTAGAAATTGCAGAAACATTTCTTTAGACAATTTTGTTAACTTGAAAAGGCCATTTTTACAAATGCATCAAATTGTCACACTTTGGATCCTATTTTTATGGAAAGACCCATTTCCGGAATTCTATTCCGTATCTATTTTTAGTACTTGCTATCGGCACCATCAACCACGCGATGAACTATAGGTCGACTTGCACCGGCGGTATAGTACAGTAATACCGGCGGTATATAGTCTACCAACAAGTCTACTGGCGGTGCAAAACAAGTGCTCGTTACACTACCCCTCTCAAGAATCTGCTTATTTCCCTGAAAAGAAAGCATACACCTCTCATCCACGCCCCTACTTCCACCCCTCTAAAAATAGCTGGGGGCAGATATCCTTGTGCACTTTGCTGTGGAGCAAGATTACGTCATTTAAGTTTTACTTAGCAATATTCTACTTAGCGTTAATCTTACAAGCGTTGTACATGATTAATTGTTTTGCTGGGGTTTACTGGGATTTTCTAGGATAGAACCAACAAGCAGATCGCCCGGCATTCCGACTTTCTGACCTAGCAGCATCGCGTTCGGCATCTCCGTGGTTGTTTCGTGTGTAAGCCATGGCAAGTAAGGCCAGGTGCTCAAGGCCAGTGGCTTAACATTGTGCAGTTGAAACGCTCGATTATCCCGTTAGATGTGGGATGGTATGGTGAAATCCGGATGAATCTCCGTGAAGATTTATGACTCAAATTCCCTGATCCAAGTGGATCTCAAGAGGAACTCCGAACCTTGCAACAAACTTGTCCACAAGTCTGACGGCTACAGTTTTCGCAGTGTGATCAGGAATTGGGTAACTCTGTCTAACGGATGAAGTGGTTGGCCAAATCTGGTGCTCCAAACCTGGTAGTGTATCATTTTTGTCTTTTAACCCAACCATGTAGTTTCAGCTTTTAACACCGTTGGAAATTCTTCACCCACTTGCGAGATTATTCACTCATGGACGCCAAGAAGAAACAGCTCCGACTTTGCTTTGCAGATTTTTTGCGTGCCTAGTTGGCCTGTTGTGTTTCCATTGTGGAATTCCTGGGACGAGTATCTGCAATCTGACCCACGGTAAATTGGTATGTCGGGTTTCTACTGGATATACAGGGGGTACATGACTCCTTCCTTATAAAGCGATCTGCTCAAATAGAGCCTACCACAATTTGATGTCCTTGCTACGTCGTCTTCTCCAGGGGGACGTCTGTCTGCATTTGCATGCACGTATACCCACAACATAGAACAATCTTCATATTGGCATCTCTGCACTGTGCTTTCACGTTGCTGTTCGTGGTTCAGTCCAACTGTATTGGAGTCTGGCTGCAGTCTTTTCGCCCCTGTTTGGGTATCAGTCTTCGCTTGATGATTGGGTCGTGCTTGTGGTGTTGGGGTAAGCACCGACGGTGAGAACCAATGGTTCCGGTGGTTCGGATGCTTGCGTCATCTTAGGGGCTACCAAAATCGGTAGATCAGTTGCCTGCACAGTAAGCAGATTGTCTGCTACCGGCGGTTCCTCGTTTTTTTCATGGTGGCATTGGGTTCTTTCATTTTGGGGTGGTGTAATCATTCCCTGGCTAATTTCAACTCTGTTACCGTGATCAAAGTTAGAGAAGTACTCATCAGACAACGCATGGCGTTCCCGGCCGTGCATAACCGCAAACCGGGGACATTTTGCATGTTATCAACGAGGACCATGTCGACATTGAGGAACAGAACACAAACAACAACTGACTGAAATGTCTGTTGTCCCGAGTTTTCTTGTCTTGATGTCAGCTTGAAGAAACCTGATGTGTCTGGGTTATTAGACGTGAGAATACTCAATAACAGCCGACCATTATTTCTTAAATTTTAACTGCACCGACTGAAACAGATAAATAAATTAGAAACTTTTTTTGTTGTTTTGTAACGAATCGATAAATGCAGAGGAAGCAATTATGCACAATTAACTTCAATAGCAATCTGCTTAACAAAAATTCCGCCAAAATACATATTTTTCTGTCTATTACCTTTAAGTCATACTAAAACGTCAAACGTTACTCAAGCAAGTCAGTAAGTCACATAGTCATTTTGTGTTACAACTCATTTTGACCTCATTTCATCAAAATAAACACCAATCGTCATCTCCCTAAGTTGATCATTGGCTAACTCCATGAAGACGTTACATCAAGTACACGAAGACTTCTAGTTACGGTCGTAAAAACAAACCTGGCCACAATAAGATGCTGTAATAATCTTTCAAGCGTGTTTCGGAACGATACGAGGTTGCTGGTTGTTTTACAGCATGTAGACGACGGATGCACGCAGTCAAATCGTGCTGTGAGCTGCCGGGATGCAGAGCTCAAAGCAAAAAATGCTGGTGCAATCACGCATTGCCTGCAACTTCGACTAATTTTCGTTACTGAGCAACGATTGATGTAAATTTGTTCCCCGTCTCCATCTCCAGACGAACATCGTCCAATGAGGTGCTTCCATCACCGCGTGATACATCTGAATCGCGGTACCTGAAGGTCATTGACTATTACAATGTAAAGACAATAGACTGCCGAAGTGAATACGTCACCTTTTTGTTTGTTGCCTAGGCAATTGGCTCTAAACCAAAAATCACTGAACCGTGTCCCTGTGCTTTTCCAGTGGTACTTTTGCCGACGGCCATGATAGTTTAGAGCCAATTGCCATGGCAACCACGTCACACTTCGGCTGTCTATTTGCCAGACAGTTATTAAACTGGAGCAGGCAGTCGTAGCAAAACAACAACTTGCAACGACGCTCTTGTAGGACATGAGAAACATATTCGAGTTAAACAACTGGCTGAGATGACTGCAATGTCTGTTGTCCTGGGTTTTCTCGTTTTGCTGTCATTGGGTATATTTTACACCCTGCAAACCACATGTCCTCTCGGTTGGCTGGCCAGGCGTGACTCGTGTTATATCCTGCTGCCTGACAAGATGACATGGAAGGAAGGCTGGAAAGCCTGTGAAAGTCGCGGGAGCATGATGGTGCTTCCTAACTCAGAGGAAGAACATGACTTCATCTGTCGGGAAATGGACTGGCGAATGAGAGAGATGGGACCTAATAAAATCCGGAAAATTAAACTGTGGATAGGATGTCTAGAGAGGAACGGGACGCTGACTTTCCAGGGTGAGGAAGGCTATGAAGGTTATGTCAAATGGGCAACGGGCGAACCATCTGGCGTTGACGAAGAGTGTGTACGATTGGCGGCGATATCTCAAGGGCAGTGGGGAGACATGATCTGCAGTGTTAGACAATTTGTAGCCTGTGAGATGAGCGCCAAACAAGATCGCCTCTACTGCTCGCCCCGCGATGGGAACTCCAAGCTGAGGACACTTGGAGTATTTCCGATCAACTGCAAACTGGCCGACATTTGCTCAGGGCCGTAAGGTGGTAGTGCCGCATCTTCGTGACCGGCGTCGAGATAGCCGCCAGATTTACGAGAAGCCCACATCCATATCGGCGACCAAATTGAACGCGACGAATTGTGTGTTGCTGTCTCCGCGGCAGCCGTCGACCCTTGATGAGACCAGTAAGACGCCAGATGAAGCTGCAATGGTCATACCAAACCCACCGTGGTAGTGGCGAATGTGGAACCGGTGATGTTTTCGGATGAGTCGCGTTTCCGTCCGTTTTACGACGATGGTTTACTGCAGGCAATGTTAGATGTTCAGTGATATTGAGCAGGGCGTATCGGTGTGGGTGGATGGGTATCTTCTGGCGTTGGGCCGGACTTACCAAGGGTAGACCTCACTGAGGTCGTAGGATGCCAAGGAGAATAACAGGACAGTATGTTGCGTGCAGTTTGATCGCTGATGCAGATGTGGGCTTCCTGTAATTGGAAATCCGATGCAAATGTAAAAAACACATAACCGCGCCGTGTGCATATATGCACTTGGAACAAGGCTCTGCTTTAGACACAGACCAAGAGATTCCGGGAACCAGTTTATTCACTGTTGGGCACTGTGTTCCCCGCGCGCGGATTTCATTGGGCCTTTCTCCGCAACTTGGCCATCGCCGGCACGGTAGGACAAGCGCACGGCCGGCCTTGGACAAGGCTATGGCATATGCTCGACTCGTGGACATTAAACTGTACTCGTAACATCTCAAGCTCGCAAACCGCGTTGTAACATGCCAACGGCACATGCCCTGTCCTATTCTGAAAGTCATCGCATATCCAATTTGCAAGACTAGATTTTTGTAGTAGTATAGGTCAGTGTCCTTGTTGCCATATAATGGACCTCCCATTATCCCTTTGAGGTAGGCCTATAGTGGCGCAAAAGGAGAGGGCGCATTTTCTATTTGGGCATATGAAACGTTTGTAAATATAGGTGTTTCTAAAAACTTCATATACCTATTGCAATTATGTAGGAGAGACGGAAATAACTGAAATAAATAAATACAAAGTAAAAATGCAATTATTTCGCGTGTGCATTGAATTCATACTCAAACTAAAGTCCATCCTCTTATTGTGTCCGCCACCTCAAAAAAAGGTAATGAAACATTTGATTTTAAGATTGGGGATCGACAAAATTTGATGTGTACTCGAAGTAGCGCAGTAATAAAAATAATAAAATTCAAATGTGTTCAATTGTCGGCACAAAACGGAACACAATATTTTCTCTAATCCCGTATTTTATTTCTGGACAGAAATAGGTTAAAGTAAGTCACGATTTTTTTTATACATAATGAAATTTTACTTGCACATTGCGAGAGCTAGAATAAAAATCCTTTTTGCACACAACAGGAAAAAGAAAAGAGTGAATGTACTTGACTTTTCCAAAAGTCACGCAGAGGCCGTATATCAATTGCATTTTGGGCTTATTTGCCTCGGAAATTGGACAAATTGGCAGCCAGGTTGGGAACAATCGACTCGTGTTGGTAACATTTGCACGTTTTTGCCTGACGGCAATTCACGAATATTGCGGCCGCTTCTATATCGAGTGTTATCGCGACTGAGGGTATTTTGTAAGAAGGCGACAGTTACATTTGCTGTTAAAATGAAAAATGGTTGATTAAGCAAATGTCTGCCTTGTCATTTAATAAGGCCCGTAAACTGAATTTGCAGTGTCCCCAGAATTTCAAAAAAATCAACCATCACCGGAAAACCTTACTCAAATTCAGCATTAAGTGACGAGTTTAATCCCCGGAAATAATGGTCCAAAAATGTGATGTTTAAAAATACGTTTAAATTGCATTTTGAGATAATCAACCAGCATTTGGAATTTGCCAGATGTGGGCCTACGTGAATTGTGCACCAATTATCCAAACTGGCAATTCACACTATCCAACATAATTGGGATACCAAAAACTGCATTCCACATCAACAAGCAGAATGCATACGTATTATTTGCCGTTTCTGATAAATAACATACTGTAAATTATAACAGAATTTAATTAGTTTTAGCAAAGTACCCCAAAGTCCTGTAACTAATTAATTTTGTCAACATTTTTTGAAGCATAGTGTCCGATATAATTGGGACACCGAACATGTTTAGACGCCAATTCTAGTGAATGACTCATATCAATATTCACGAGGAATAAAGCTGAGCTGCAGCAATTCAGATTTTTGCTAAAAATTATTGATTAGGATTATCGATTTATTGATTATTTATTGATTATTATTTATTGATCATCGATTTATTAGGAAAATTTATTTTATTATGTTAAGGAGAAATGACGAAAAAGTGGACATTATTTGTTTCGAATCAAAGAATGTCCATCTTTTGAGTCGTTTCTCCGACTTGAACTACGTCCCTTTCAAACCCATTGTTCAGATTACAAAGGAACAAAAAGTGTGAATTATTACTAATACCTTGAGGTATAAGGTTAATTAAATGAATTATAAGTCCATTTTTCAGTGATGAGCTGGCCACGTGAAAGCTTTGCCCCATCCGGTGCAGTATTTTTAGGGCAGTCTTGGAATTCCATGGTTCATGCCTGGGTTTTGTTGTTGTTGTGACTGAAGCATTGAAATTCCAAGCTGTCCATGCTTAAAGTTTGTCCTTTTGTTGAATTCATTCATGCACGGTACTGACTGGCAATGGGGTTGGGTGTACTGCACAGGCACTTGTGTGCTGGATACAGACCGGGTAGGAGTGGTTGTTCTCTTTGTGTAGCCTTTGGTGTGCTTAATTTGTGGATGCTCCTTCTGGAATGAAACTGAACGGACACCGATTATATGTAAGTCCTTACTGTCAAGTGTATGCCTCCTCTTGCTTATGTGCCAGCCATGTCATGCATATACAGCACGATATGTGGCAGAGAGACTCGCCCCTACCATTGTTCCCCCATTGTGTCTCAAACATCCAAGGAATTCCTTTCAGTTTTTAGGGCGAGTTGGTTCGTTAACAAAAGGAGAGTATGTTGAGGTATAGGAGCGTTAGGGGGAGTCCCTTTGCCACATATCGTGCTGGGTATAATGTCATGTATATAAAAACTGCATTTTGTGTCGTTGAGTTATTTTTAATCTGGGTCGATTTTTTAAAAGAATGTTAAAGGCAGTATACATCATTGGTAATCTCGAAAATCAGAAAATAGTTCACAGATTTACGACTAAATACACAATATAAACGTGACGACCGTAGAAAACTTCCCCTGAAATGGTTTTGTCTGAAGTGCTATAGTCTTTGAGAAATTAGTAAAACAATTAGTTTTCGTCTCATGAGACGAAAATTCAATTCGCCCCAAAACCATTTCGCCCAAGTGCCATTTTGCCCCAAACCACTTCGCCCGAGTGCCATTTCGCCTTAAAATACTTCGTCCAAACACTACATCGCCCAAATGCCACTTCGCCCCAAAACCACTTCGTGCACAGGCCGTGGTTCAGGGCGAAATGGTTAATATACACTTTACTGAATAGAGTGACGTATAACAAGAGTATTGCTAACCGATGGTCATCACACTCAGCTTCATTTCCCCATTTCCGTCTGAACTAGGACAAGCCTATAGCCTACACAAAGTGCAATTAGATTAGTTTTAAGGATCTGTCCCATTTCTTGGTGACAAAGATGTTCACCTGCATCTTCAGGCGAGCAATACGGAGCACAAAATGGCCTTCATCCTGTGGAAATCATGCCGCTGTCTGCTTCTAAAGAAGTCATCAGTCGGACCTCGCTAAAACCAGCCCTAGAGGAATGAAATTGGATTACAGAGGATGAAAGGCACTTTTCAAACTGTAATGAGGTTATTTTCAGGCAGTAAAGTAGGGATGATGCAATGTTATATATTGCTTGTAACATTGAGAATTAACCCTTTCCTGTTTTATATTTGCATAATGGCTGGTGCCCCGAATTCTTCACTTTTAAATGAAGGTGCAGTTTAGAAAGTCACAGACTATGCTGTTGATGCAATCAACAGTCTGGTTGCTTTATGCCATTCTATCATAATTATGGCGAACGCGGTATTGATTCTGTACTTCACACCTGCCACGTGTACCACATAGCAACAACAATTTAGTATGGTTAAGTAGTGAATACTAAGTGTGCATGTGAAAGGCATTGTCTTCCCTGTGTAAGATGGCGGCGCGCGCGGCTTTATCCAGGGAGTCACTTACCTGTCCATTGTATATAGTTCAGTAGTTTGTAATTAACCAGACCTCATTCAACGTCTCCGGACCGAGTTGTGAATTTTTCAAGTCCGCATTCAACCCTGCGTCATTTCGCACTTGTTTTGGGGAAAACTGAGCTTATTTCGCCCCGGGGTGAGTTCAACGCGCGCGATTAGGACGAATGATTCACACTTGTGCAGCAACCTGGGGCAAGTATGTTATGTGTCGAAAATACATGTTTTGCATTTCAGATTTGGAAAATGTTACAAACGGCGTTATCTCCATGTGTGGTGAAGGATGTGTGTTTATAAGTCAGCTCAGTAGCTCATCCACACTCTCCGAAAAAAAGTGTTTATGCTTTCAAGAAATTGTGCGAAGCTGCCGTCCTATTTAGGCTAGTTCCCTGGCTACACTGAACGAAAAACGGAGCCATAGTTCCACGGTATCAAGGGGTCTACTTTCGGTCACAGGAGGGCGCTTTCGTAAAAAAGTGTGCACACGCATTTGTATAAATTCCTGGCTGCGTTCCAAATACGCAATGGTTTGTTAAACGTTGGCGCCAACGTTTGCTTAATGTGGAATGGATTGTTTGCCAAAATACATTGTCAAGATGGCGGCCCCACAGTCTCAGCAGTCGTACCGACGTTGTAATGTGGCTCTCCGCTGCTTACAAATTTTTTGAGCAAATGTGACACGTTGCTATTGATGGTGTATCGCCAGCGATAAGGGGAAAACCACGAAAGGTGCAATTTATTTGTTATTTTACAAACTACAAACCATCGTTTGTCATCTTTCCTGTCATGGGCGCCATTTTGAAATGACTCGCGAACATCGCGAACAACCCAAAAGTTTGTTGGCCAACGTTGGGGAACGTTGGTGGCGCACAATTCGTTCCACTCGAAATTGTTGGCCAACGTTTGCAAACGTTTGCGTGTTTGAAACGCAGCCGCTCTTCAATTATCGTTTGATTGGAAAACGTTATCGGACGGAATCATTGCGCGCGCGCAAAATTCGTGCCACGAAATACGCAGCTCCATGCCTTTATAATATAGAGCTGCGTATTTCGTGGCACGAATTTGGCTCGCGCGCATTACTGACGAGCCTGTGCCTTTAAGTCTGTATGCAGACTTTAAAGCAAGATGTTTTTACTTGCATGTTTTTTGCTTTTTGTATTTAAAGTAATTTTTTTGGGGAAGTGTAGCTTGAAGCGTGCCAGAGTGCCATAACCTCTTGACCAAAGACGAACACAGCTCACGGCATGCCATTCGCACGTTTTATCTCGATAATTCTACATTTGGCTCCGGCTGGCTCCGAAAAAAGTAAAGCGTGGCCCAGAATAACATTTTGGAACGCCACAATGCCACGTACATGTTTTAATTTGGTTACTGGATGTTCAGTCTGCCATCTTCCACATGTGTCCGCTTTAAGTGTATGCCTTTACCACCCACCACAGGCTAGGATAATCTCGTTTATACACGACAACTACATGTCGGTGCCTGACTGTTCAACTAAATTTAATTTGTTTTTCTCGGTATTTCCAACACGGATCCAACTTGCTTTATTCATTGTAGAAAAAAAGGGTAAATCTGTCTTTAAAACTTCCGTTGTGGAGCACTCTGGGTTGTTTGCGGTTTGCGGTTAAGACATGAATAATTTAAAAACTTGCACCACATTTTCGACTTTGAGGGCGTCCATGATGTATTGGTTGTCTGTCTCAAACAAAAGCACAACCAATGTCGCGTTAGTGAAACTACAGCTCTCCTGGCTGGCTACGAATAATACTGTAAATACATACACAGTGTACCATGCATTATCATGGAGCCTACACCGTAATTTGTAAGAGAACGGCTACTCCCAAGTGCGTCACGCACCTGAAATACATTATGCAAAACTTGTGGCACGCACCGATCCGAGATAAACTTTCTGAAGACTGCGATTCGATGACGACCAAAGCAAATTCGCCCAGATACAGTCCGTGCGTTTTAGGTGTCACCTCGAAAAATAAAAGTTTTTTTTTTTTTAATTGATATTTTTTTAAATAGAAACATTAAAGTTATTTGCTTTCAAATGAGACATTAACAAAACAATCGACCGTTTTGTTTAGTTATCGAACAATTACTGTCAAGATTTCGAATTATTGGCGGTCCGCCATAATTCAAGGCGTAGACTTGCCCCAGTTTGACCTCCCGTGCTCTGTCTGCAACGCGCATCGCACAGTGCGCCCTCCGGACCGGTGGCCTAAGGCTGTTTCTTCCGTTTCCTCTGTCTCAGAATGTCTTCCGAGACGGAAGAAAAGAGATTTGACAGGCCACCAGTCCAGAGGGCGCGCTACACGCATCGCACTACAGACAAAACACGGTAAGTCGGACCTGGGCAAGTCTAGTCTAGGCAAGGCGCAAAAACGGCCGTATAAAAACGGCGTTGTGCCATTTTCTCCTACAATGAACATGGTATTGATTTTGTACTTCACACCTTCCCGTGCATCACATAGCAACTAAAATTTAGTCTGGCCAAGTGGATACTAAGTGTGCATGTGAAAGGAAGTACGTCAGTACACCAGACGCTATGTGAAACACGCAAAAGGCTAGATTTTCCAAACTGTCAACTTTTGATCATGCCCTAACTCTAATTGCCAGAGTAAATGACAGTTGGCTTTCCAATCTACAGTGTAAATAATGGTTTAGCTGCCAGCGTACATATTTTATCTTGACTCTAATTAATCATCGTAGTTGCTCACTCACTAGACAAACACAAAAACAGCTCTCTATTTGCACACAAACCACGGCTTGTTCCGTATACCGCACACTTGACCCTCCAGGCCTCAACTTGACATCATTGTCTTGTTGTCCTACCGTCTTCAGCACGCAGTGAGCCAACGGAGTTTGTACAGTGAGACACGGTGGCAATATTGGCGAGTTTTGTGAAAACACGCTTGCATGTCGATGCATCCCGCATTTGCCGATCTGACCTAATGAAAATTTCGGGGGCACAAAATAAAATTTGGGAGAAAAAAATTAACATGATTGAAGGCGATTTCCTGCGCTGAATGTGTCAATTTGTTGCTGCCTGTCAATTTTGTTTAATACTTTTTACGAGCCTCGCGCGGTCGATGCTCATCGCTCTTTTTTCCATTGAGTGACAAGGGGCTTTTTTCAACCATAAACAGAAAGATGTTTCTGACATATTTTACTGATTCACCCAATAAACTGCTCTGGTTAAAGGCGACCAAAGCTAACCACTGGTTGATTCTGCAATTACGTCAGCTATGTTTCTGATTGTGGTCGCGAAAACAAGTCGCCTGTTTCCTTGCTCCCATGAGTGCAGACTCTCCGTAGTCGTGCATCCGAGTTGGTCAATAGTTCGACTTTGACAATGAAGAAATTCATTATTTCAACAAAGGAATAGACCGTGTAAGGCTGGATCCGAAATAGTGGCTTTGGCTGTGGCTGCGGCTGTTGCTATGCTGTTTCTAAGGACTTTCATTGTCCGCCCATAGCAACAGCATAGCAGCAGCCATAGCCACAGCCAAAGCCACTAATTCGGATCCAGCCTAAGTTTACTTCAAGAGCGTACGGGTCTCCGCGTATATACGTTTTAACACATGCCGCGACCGTTTTTTCGGTATCATTTTCTCACCACGTCCAAATTAGCAGTTTCAACTACCGATTCAGAGTCCACTGTAAAATAAATCTTAAAATCCCATTTATCACCTGTGCGGAAGGTAAATTGAGCAAAAAGTTTACAATTTTAAATCTGACCTTTTATTTCCGTCCCTGAGATAAACTGGTAACCCTACACGCCGTAGAAAAACCACACAGCCATGACGGCGCGTCGCTGGTAGTCCGCAAGTGGCGCGAATATTTTGGCGGCGTGTAGTTGGCGCGATTACGTTGCATTATAGCCGTTTTCAAATGTTCTTGATTCCGCTTCAGACGGTCTTTGCGATTCCCGTCCATTTATTTGTTTCGGATTGTTGGTGGTTTTATCTACTCTCAACAGAGGTGAACGTTCATTAAGTTGACAATCAAACCAGATATTTGATTTAACAACGCTTATATTTCTGAGATGCACCAAGCCAATTTCGTAAAGGTATATACTTGCAAACCGGAAACAAAAGGTCAAACATTCATATTTGTTTGTGACAAACTCATACAGCATTTTCTTCATTTTATTTATCGAATCGATAGATTTTAAGGTGCCTTTTCCATTAATTTCATTGGCGTATTGGCGTTTACAAACGCGGTACGGTAAAGTGATAAATTAAAGAAGATCGTCGCAACGTTAATATATCCCATTGCCATTCCCTGACTGGTCTCCGGAAGTGTGACCCGCCGCGTTACTTACACGGTATAATTATTCCAAGAAATGTTACTATTCAGTCAGCGAATGAATGCCATTATAGACCCTTTGCAGCGGCGGCTATATGACAGGGGGCAAGTTTTCGTATTAAGATGTGACAATAGCTCGAGAAACAAATGCCTATACTATATACACGCAGCTACACGTGCATGACACACGGTGGAACATCAAACGGTCGTCGGTTTATAACGAGAGATCCTTCAAAATCCCCAAAAGCCATATTAATACGCGTGAATTGAGGCATGTGTCAACCAGTCTGGGAAATTGAAAATAAACACACTGGCTAATTGTAATTATACAATCCAGCTGGGAAAATGACATCGAGTAAAATATTGACGCAGTGAAAAACCAAATTATTCAGAGAGGTTTAGAAGAAAATTGGAAGGTGAAACTCCCAGGATATTATATCAGGCCAAAGTGAAATGTGCCACGATGCCGCATGCTGAAAATAATATAAATTACTACACCTCATAAATATTCATAAGCAAATTGGAGCGCGTCATTGGCCGATTCAGCCGCGGGATTGGGAAGTAAAAATGCTACGCGCCCAGGTGACGTCAGCCCGGTGAGTATCCAACTGGCTGCCGTGCGGTATTTTTTTCTGGTAGCACTAAAAATTCCCTCTGGAACCCGCCTCGTAAAAAATGTATTGGAATCTTCACGGAACCAGACTAATTTACACGAAATGAATGTTTATCATGCCTGTTTTGTTCTTGTAATTCAAAATACAAACGTGAAAAACACTTCATGTAATATGACAACAATCTACAGTATAGATTGTAAAAAACCGTGAAATTGTGGATCACAATGAAGCTCTTTTGAAGTAAATACTGGTGCATTGCGACGGGAGGTAGTCAAGCTGACCTACACCTCGGGACCAGTAATTCCCACTACTTCCCCTCAAACCATGCTGTATTTGTATAATACCTCCCCATATATACTATTCATGGGAAGAAATCTCCAATTTGGATGAGGAAGCGAAAATGTTGGTATGACCACTGCACTGCCTCATGGAACAGATAAATAAGTTTACAAAACATCAGTGTTTTTATGATATTCTTGAAAATATACGGATTGAGAGCGCGAAATTTCAGAATGGTAATGAAAAATATGGGAGAAACGAGGGACTCCTTTAAGCCCGCCGCACACCTTTGCGATTTACCGGATAATCGGATAATCGGAGCATCGGACCACATACCGGAAAGGTGTGCGCTGAAACTTTTCGGGCCGGTCTGACCGTACACCATAGACCGGAGAAAATCGATTTGTCCGGATCCGATGGTCCGGTGTCCGATTGGCCGGTAAATCGCAAAGGTGTGCGGCGGGTTTTAAACGTCCACTGCATAAGGTGTCGAAAATGTATTTTTCCCCTCAAGTTTTCTTAACCCCGACACTTTTCCTTGGTTCTTTAAATGGTAATCTCTCTCACATCTTACCAGACTCTTAATTTAAAATTTACTGCAAGGCTACATGTTTATCGGCAAGCCCTATACATTTCAGCAGGACGCAGAAATGTGATGCCGTAATGGCCAATTACTGTGTGCGAGTTTATGTATCTGAGCAATAGTCGGATTGTGATAAACATGCATCTTGAAAATTAACGAATGTGTGACTATACACTGCGGTGATCATAAACAACACTTTGTTGTAAGAACACTGTCTGTCGACCATTAGTCATGACATCGTGAAATAGGCTAATCTATATAGCCAGAACCACTGAACATAGCCAGAACCACTGAACGACTTCTGGGGCCTTGCGACGACGCAGAACAGTCGGCGACTGCCTTTTTATGACCAAGCTACGCCCCTTCGGCATCAAAAACATTCGGCGATTGTTTTGCATGTGTACAACATTACGACCATCGGCATCAGGCGGCGCAAAAAAAATCAATAATCGCAAGAGTAGAACGTGTGCAACTTTTGCGACTTGATTCTGATCGTCACAGCCAAGTGCTATGGAAGAAAACAAGATACGCGCGCTTCCAGTTTCTCTTCAGCCAATCAGCAAAGCTTTTGAGCTAGGTCAAAGTTTAAATTTGTTGAACTTTGACCGCGGTGCGCTGACCTTTCCAACGCGCAGCCAATGAGGTATCGGAAAAGCTCCAAATGGACAGCCGAAGTGTGACGTGCGTTGTCATGGCAATTAGCTCTAAACTATCATGGCCGTCGGTAGCCTTGTCCAAGGCCATCTCCAGGTTTTTTGCTGTACGAGAGAATATCAAAACGAGCCACCGTGCGATCACGACTTCCATAGTTAGTACAACCCGTACGGCAGCACACTGGCTGCGTACATACAGCACTAGCTGCGTACGACCTGCCCTAGCTCGAAAGACAGCCTTGTCGCGTCTGCACCTCCGGGTTTAATGTCTTTCTTTATTTTTGTCGGCCAGCCGAAAATGGGCAGGCTTCGGATATGCGGGTATGCAAGGTATGAATATTTAAAATTTGTCTTGAGGCAATCAAGAGCTTCATGAGTAGCACGTAATGACGCGAAGCTGCATTATGCATGTGATGGCGTCCTTCATGTTACGAGAACCGTGGCATGATCGATGGACGAAACAACAAATATTCTCGGGTTCGTATAGCATTTATTGTGCTTTTCTGTTTACGTATTTGATTACACTAAAGGGACATTGGTCGTAATATGACCGCTTTCCTGAATGATTTGTGTGAGCTCTTAATACTGTCTCGGATGAACAAACTGGGGATCGCAGATCATAGCGTTTTTGAAACATAACCTTCCGTGCCTCGACCAATGAAATTTCAGCTCACGCTGGGGTGGTTTCCCTATTACTGTAATGAGTTTCGCAGAACCATCAAGGTTTAGGGACCGGACCGTACGTGTGTGCATAGTCGTAGCGCGGCGCGCTGTGAGCCAATACGTGCAACAGATGCCGTAGTTGGTAAGCGCTTTGTTTTATCTTCAGCGGGCCGTCTAGAAGACAAGCCCAACGCCTATATCAAGGCTAGGCCGTCGGAAAAAGTACCATTGCAAAAGCATAGGGACACGGTTGAGTGATTTTTAGTTTAGAGCCAATTGCCTAGGCAACCAACAAAAGGTGACGTAAACACTTCGGCAGTCTATTGGAAAGATCGGCGATTGGGTGCTCATGCAATGCGGTAACCGCAGCATACAAGCGTGCTGGTTTTCCGCTAAGTCTATGGAGCATTGACATAAAAATCCTACGTGTTTTCAAAGAAAAACTTGATATTTTCTCATTGCTAAAATCATGTTTCCTAACCAAATTTACACTTTCTGGGGGCATTATCATGTCATATTAGGATGAATTAGTGGCGAGGGTGTACGGTATTTATAACTCCAATTGAGTAAAAATTGATGTATTTCTTACGATTTTATTTGCTGGGCTTCGGATACGCGGAAGGTGTATTTGAAATATGCCGGTCATGATGTATGCACGATCGGCAAAATGAGAGTCGCTCGCTGTTGAACGTGCGTTCCGGAACAGTAAAACTCACCAATTTCTGACGATGTCGCATGAATAAAAATCAAAGGCAATATTAATTTTATCAACGCAAAGGCGGAATTCTATTATTTATGCAAATTTATCACGCAACTGGCTTATTTTGATCACGTCAAAAGCACAAACGAACAATTTCATCCCCGCATGTTTTAATATTATCATTGAAGTGTAAACAACTTTTGTATTACGCCGCCTGCTCGTCCGATCTACGAAAATTAGCCTTGACCGTGCCACATCAAGATTGGGTGTTCTTTTTAGTTTTTTACCCGTTGTGCGCTGGGCTGCGATCTGCTGCAAGACTATGACATGTACCGCTACGTGTCCGTGAACATGTCAAATTATGGGATGACAGAAAATGACGGTCTCGTCAAATCTTTAGACATGACACACCGTGCAGCTAGCTGAGAGGCACTAAGGTTTTCTTAAAGCTAGATCACAGGACTGGAAGGTGTTCCTAAGGGTGTTATTTCTATGTGCAATTTGGAATGTGTATTGATTGCTTTCCGCGACGTCACCCCTTCCATCCACCATTTTGGTGCATGGGCATTTTTCATGACCCACGTGGCTCGAGTAATAACCGGCAAAAAGAGCAAGAAAGGCGCATTGGTTGCACTTACCTCTGTTGCTTGAACTTGCTTTATGTTGTTGCGCCATGGCTGTTGTATCGAGAAAGATAAAAACGCATTTCTTCAGGCTAAAAATTGCGATCGAGTAAAAACACTTTCGTTTTTATTGTAAGCCGAGTGCATGCTCAATAATTTGAACGTATCACAACGCCCGCGTGCGGCATCTTCGAATGAAAATACGCTGGTGAGTAATTTTTACATTGAGCTATATATATGTAGGTGCGTTCAGACGATCGTTGTTAACTTAAAGTTAAGTCGTTGTTAAAGTTAACTTAAAGTTAAGCTCGTAAGTAGTGACCGTGTGGACGCACTTACTTATGAGTTAACAGCGACGATTTACCAACATAAAATCTTATGAGTAGCGCGCTACTTACGAGCGCGCACCATTGGTATATGGGCCGTGTGCATGCTTGCGCGTCGTTGTTAAAGCACCGTGTGGACACGCGTCGTTGTTAGTGGGACTGTCGTTGTTAACTTTACTTTCGAAGGTATAGTGCCCGTCTGAACATGCCTTGTGTATATGTATGTAAATCAATGAATTTTTACGCGTGTTCATGTGCGTCTATTTGCGCGCGCTTTGTACGCGCGTGACTGTTGACCATCACACATTCCCGGATGTTCTACGTCATCGATAGCAATCATATGTTAGTTCAGTACCTCATCTACGTTCCGAGAAATTGAAGAAAACAATTAAAAACTGTGTCCATACTTTCAAGAAATTGTGCGAAGCCACTGTCCTTTTTAGGCTGGCTCCATGGCTATACTGCACAGAAACAGAGCCATAATACAACGGCAGTCAGGGGCCTAGTTTGTTCACATGAGGGCGCGCCCTTGTAAAAAGAAAATGCCTGTAAACACGCATTCGTATGAATTCATCCATTCAATTTTCGTTTTCTCATAAACAGATATCACCTCGGTCAGAATCATTGCATTGGACGGTTGGAACCAATTCTATTTTCCTTTCGGGTAAGTTTTTTTTTTTTCGGTCAAATATTTGATTACAAGTTTTGGACATTGCAAATCTTATGGCTTCTGCAGCCGATGCAGCCGATTTCACGAATCCTTACGCACTGCCCATGTCACACGAGGCAATTTACAGGCAATCATTCCAAGCAATCTCCATATCTAAAAACAGACTGGTTGAATTCAACCAATTGGTTGGTAGATATGTGTCCAACCAATATATTGGTTGGTAGATATGTGTCCAACCAATATATTGGTTATTTTAACCAATCATATTGGTCATTTTAACCAATCATATTGGTTAAAATGACCAATCCATGTTGGTTAACCAATTTTAACCAATATGACTGGTTATTTTAACTAATATATTGGTTGGACACATATCTACCAACCAATTGGTTGAATTCAACCAATCTGTTTTTGCAAGAAGCAAATACATTCGCATTTCAAATTTCACATTATTTTCTTTGTAATGTCAATACATTGTCACAAAAAATGTACTTGTGCTACTCGAGCATTCCTGTAGCCTGTAGTGCTGTAAGTTGCCTCCAAGTTGCTTGTAAAAATTGCCTTGTGTGACCAGGGCTTTACGCACTGCGTAAGCCCGCTTGCGCAACTTTTTATTGCGTAAGCAGCACAACATTTCTGTGATAATTACACGCAGGCCTATAGTCTGGTTCCCGGACCAAAAAATTCGATCACTAGACTGATTTTAAGGTCCGGCAATCGCCAGTATACGTTTGTCCGCCATATTGAAACGGGAGGAATTCCTCCTTTTCCCGAAGTTACCCGAATGTACGTCCGGACGTTATCGTTAATCGTCGGGTACGATTCGTCAGTGTTTCGCCGCGTGTTTATTTACGATGATGCAGACAAGGTTTGAATTTGATTTTTGATGCTATAGTGGGCATGTATAATATTTTAAGGGTAATATATTAAATTTGTATTGGCTAAATATGGAATAACCCTTTTCAAATGGCCTACACTCGTGCCGCGCTATGAATGCGCTCCTAAAAATAAATGCATGACGTAATGCTTAGTGCTATTTTAAACACCACAGTAGCCGGTCCTCATATTTAGTCGTTGTATGTGGAATATGTGGAGCGGGAACCAGTCTAATGGGACGAATGCCATTTCCAAACGTTGCGCAAGCTTCGCAATTTTTCGTGAAATCGGCTGTAGCTCGTGATTACGACCCGTATAAATCAGTGGTATGCGTAAATACGTACGAGTAAAACATTTTCATCTATTTAATTCGCACTTGACTCATATTTCATTTGAAATTTCAAAGATATCACTATGTATAAATAACAATAAATAGCTTTTAAATAGAGTATACCTTGACCAACATCAAGGTTTTTCTCTTCCTTTGTACACTGATAACGTTCAGCCTCTAATCAGCTCCAATGAAAGGTCACGACATTGGAGCATAACAACCCATACCACTAACACAACACATGAAGAATATAGATGCGATAATTCGCAGAATATACCAAGCCTTTTTGAAGTATGGCGGACACTATAGGAGGGCGCACTTTGATTTGGGTATAAATTCGAAGTAAATAAATAACAACATTTTCACTTTCCTCTTGGGCTCATATTTTTTCATGTATAATTCCGTGTCTGTAACATAATTACAACTGGCAAATCAAGTTTTTTTTAAACAAATATATTTTCGATACAAATTTTGACAAAAGTCAATGAGTTTCGAAAATCTGGATGGCGGATGCAGTGAAAAGCAAGTTGGCTCCACCTGGATTCGAACCGCGGACTTTCTGCTTAACGTGCAGATATACACGATTCATTGGAGAAAACTCAAAAGTATTTGTTTTATGGTCGACAGTTATACCGTAGCACACACTGAGCGAAGGGTTATAGTAATGCAGGGATGACATATATTCATAAAAATGCGCTTTCCTACCTTTGAACAGCAAATCGCCCTACATTGAAACTAAAATTTACCCTGTCACTAGCGCATACAACATACAAACTGTATGGGCAGAAAATCGCGTGATTGTTTGTAATGATTGCATCACTTGACCTATGTGGGCGCTGTCTGCTAGCTCTGTTGTGATTAGTCGGCGGGTTCGGCTTGATTGACGGGTGGTTTCGAATCACGGTATTGCAGTTGTTCCTCACTGATTGGGATTGGCTATCACGTGAGCTTATAGCAAGCCGGGCAGGGATTCGGGGCATATCTTAAGTGATCTCTGTGAGGGGTGGTTATACCTCATTGAAGGGTTTATCCCTTTGTTGGGATAGCTCACGTGATAGCCAATCCCAATCAGTGAGGAACAAGTGCAATACCGGGATTTGAGACCATCGGTTGGCTTCATAGCTCAATTGGTAGGGCGTCTGCACGTTAAGCAGATGGTCCGCGGTTCGAATCCCGGTGGAACCATGTTGCTTTTCACTGCATCCAGATTTCCCAAATATATTTTAACAAAAATTCAACACCCAAATAAAATATGATTGCGCCCTCTCCTTTTGTTCCTGCACCATACTTGAAGAGGGCTAAATGTTTACCCCCTTCAATTACATTTTTCAATTATTTATCGATTAAAAAATGCGACGAAATTGGGATGATATTAAGACAAATCAATAATTATTAATTAATTATTTAATTAATTATTAAATTAATTAAAAACAATATTTATTTAATAATTATTTATTTATTCATTTAATAATTAATTATTTATTTATTTAATAATTAAATAATTAATTATTAAAAAAAAATAAGTATTTCAATATTTGGATTCATTCGGATTCGATTAAATTTTCAAGACAAAAGTTGGCACTATACTAATTCTGTTTACGAGTGCGTATTTGATAACTCGGTCCGTCCCGCATTAACGTTGTTTTTCATACATCTCCCACACACGATTACGCGGAATCCCTTTCTAAATTGCTTATACTTAAAAGCGTAAATAATGGGATTGATCACGGAATTTGAGAACGCCATCATGCGAAAGAGGGAGTATACGATGTGATGGACGGGCACGAGCTCCACGCCCAAATTCTCAAATAAATAAACCACCTGGTTAGGCGTCCATAACATGAGAAACGCCATGACAACGGTAAATAGGACGTGGACTATTTTCTTGCGGGCGCGGAGGAGTCCGTAAGCCGGGTCTTCTGTCTGCCGGTTCATGAGATTACGCGCGGACTGTTTCAAGTTCCGCATTATCTTGTAGTACGCCCAAATCATGGCGCACAGCGGGCAGAAATAGGAGGTAAGGAACACGAAGAGTCCGACTGTAATCTGTGTGGCCCTGTTGGGGAAGCCGTAGGCGCATGTCGCCGTTTCGGAGTTGTAAGAGTTGATGAAAAGCGCGAAAAACTCTTGCAAGACGGCGCCGATCCAAGTCAGGACTACCAGGAGAACTACTCGATTGGTCGTGAAATAGCGGTTGTAGTGCAGAGGGTAGACAATGGCGTAGAATCGCTCCAAAGTCACCACAATCAGGTTGAACACCGAAGCGGTTACACTCACCCAAAACAAAATGAGGTTACCAAACAGTCGACAGTAGACTTCCCCGGCTGCGACGCTAGAAGGCGGCGTGACAGTGGCGGTCTCTACCAAGAAGACGTTGAATATTAAACAGAGGGACGCGGTCAAATCGGCCACGGCTAGACTCAGAATGAAGTAGTTGGTCATATTGTGGAGGAATTTGGCGCGCCATATGATCAAGCAGACGAAGGCGTTGCCCACGGTACCCACAATGCCTAGCGTCACCTCGATGGCGTACACCCATTCGTTTCCGGAAGACGAGCTTTCCTCGTCACCCGGCGCCATAGTCGACATGCTGTCCAAAGTACTCGTGTTTGCCATAATTCAGGCACAGGCAGTGAAGTGAACGAAGGGTGAATTAATACCTAGCACTCTTGCTATTGACAAACTAATGCTGTGTCTGCTCGGCAATGCTCGAAACCATCCACTGTCATAAATCTGTCTCACTCATCTATCAAGTCCCACTCATGACAACTTTACGACATGAATAAACGCAGAACCACCTCGTGCAGTCTGACATCGGCGTAAATTTGAGCAGCATTAGGGATCGAACATCTATTGTGAAAGTGTCAAGCTATAGCAGCAGCCCCGTCCATTGATATTCCGTTTTATCGATGAGGTACCGACTTATAAGCGCAGTACATTAGACGAAATCTGAACGACTCGCCTTGACTATCCTGCAGCAAGATGGTTTACACCCGATTGTGTTGTTTGAAGTAAAAAAGGACTCCCCACTTTTCATCGACTTCTTGCCTGCTTTCGTGAATTGGTAACGCCTTCGTCAGTTAATTTGTCTGAGGCAGTTGTCCTTTCAGCAACATCGGAGTAGCAATTTCATAAAGCTGTGGAAAGAAAAGATGAATGATTAAATACCCAGAAACGACACTTAAAGGCACAGGCTCGTCAGCAATGCGCGCGCGCCAAATTCGTGCTCGAAACACGCAGCTCCATGCCTTTGCTATGGAGCTGCGTATTGCGTGGCACACATTTGGCGGGCGCGCATTGCCGACGAGCCTGTGCCTTTAAAGGTAAAACACAATTTGATAATGTTCCCAGAACAAATTTAAGCGGTTTGGCGGGAAATATTAACCTTTAAAATTATTGCCACTTTCTACTACAAATGCGGCAATTTTTTTGAAGGCTTTTCACAAATTATCTTCGTGAGATCTGACATTGTCTCCCCTGCGGGGAAAAAAACCGACAGTGTTCTCGTCTGGCAAAGTTTAATAAACTGAAATTTAATAAACATGAAGACCGGCTCGATTAAAACATTGTTATAGATAATTGAGCCAAACCACTTGGTCATATACGATTCCCAACCAAACGTACGTATCTCACAGACCCTTTTTATATTCAAGAAAAACACATTTAATTGGTTGTCTCTCACACATACACGGGTGATATCTATTGACTGCACGCGCGCGTTTTAATGAACGGCACTTGATGTCAATCTTGATTTGGAAATCTAACGCCAGCCCGTTTGACATTACGCGTTAAATTGACTGTCACGATTTTCACCGTCAGTGCACGGACGATTGATCACTTCACAGGTTCACAACTTGAGGGAAACAACCTTTATCGAGTTAAAATCTGAGACTGGCAACTCAAAGTCAAACGCTGCCAACCCGATGTTCGTCAAAGGTATGGCAAACTGTACAGCGGTATATACAATGTTTTGATCAAAATCTGTTTTACTCTAAATTTTACCTCATTTGCGTGTCCAGGTCGCATTTTTCCCAAGGGTGTTGACATTTTGATACCATATCATTTGTCATTTCTCAATAACATTCTAAAATTTCGAGCTTCCAAATTATTATTTCCAAGGATATCGAAGAAAAACAACACCCATGTTTTGTAAACTAATGTATTCGGTTACACAAAACAGCAGTGATTACACCAACCTTTTGCCTCCACATCCAAAATGGAGATTGCAAATTTCCTGTTTTCTTCCCATGGATAGTATTTTGGGGAGGTATTTTATATGATTGTTGGGTTAGAACGAAATCCATTCTCTGGAAATATCTGAACAAACTCCATTAACGACTGACTTTATCAATATTTCACTGTATGCAGACATACAATTTTGAGGTTTGTTTTTATTCAATTGGCTCAATACTTTCATTATTAAATTAACTGAGGCAATTTGTCCGATGCTTTGACGATGAAGACGTCATTTATTATAAATACACTGTTGTTCAATATAGGCTACACTGCAATAATTTAATTTCAAGGTGTCTCGCATTGTACCGCGTGTTGCGACCGATGCCACGGGCCCTGTTTTCGCGATAGTAATCAAAAACATGTTTGTGATGTTGGATGGTCCAGATTCAACCAATGATTAGCGTTGGTCGTCAGCATCTAAAGCTGATGGCCATTGGGCGAATTCGTGAGACGTCAGAAACATGTTTTGGCGACCACGACCATAAACACGTTTCTCACATAACCACTGATTCAACCAATGAACGGCTTTAATTGCCGACGACGAAAACTGATCATTGGTTTATTCTGCATGCAATTAGCCCACGTCAGAAACATGTTTCTGGTCATAGTCACCAAAACAAAACCTGTTTGGCGCGCATTGCCGTCCTGCAAAACACGTTAATCTGCGAGCTGCGGCCACTGAATTTCAATTGCTTGGCACAGAATTTATTTGCTTTGTAAAACGGGTTACCAGCCAAAATTGTATGCCAAATTGTGTTCTTAGAAACGTGGCAGAATATAAGCAGCAAATACACAATTTTGGCCGGCAACCCATTTGTGTAAAATAAAGCAAATAAATGTTGTGCTAAACAGATTTTTGTGCTTAGCAGCCTTTTGTGTGTTTCGCAGGAATAACGTCTGGTTTTCAAATGCACACTTAGCGTCCACATGGCCAGACTAAATTGTTGTTGCTATTTGGTGCACGCGGCAGGTGTGAAGTACAGAATAAAGCTATCAGACGGTTGGTTGCTAGGCAGTGGCATGCACCACGTATCGCCAACAAAATAGTATGTGGACTATATAAACTGTACCCCCCCCCCCCCGAACGTGTCTGTTACCGCAAGTATATAGATAAATTTTCGTTATAAATTATAACAACCCATGTTTTGATGGAATTTGTGAATTATCGTCTCAATGCCATGATTTATAGCCACCAAGCTGCCATGTTGTGACGCTAGCGTGCGGTAATCTGACTGAATCAGAACAAAAGAGAGACAAAATAGAAGAAATCAACGTAGACAGTCATTAAGGATTCCGAAAACGTCTGGATAGCGACAAATGAGAAGCGAGAAGTGTCTAGGTTGTGGCCCCGTGAGACGATTTGTTTTCAGCCGTGGATATTATTGCCGAATATTATTGCCAGGCTCTCGGAAACATCGCTCCGTACGTGGCTTAAAGGAACACACCGGCTTCGTTGGGCTATTTTGGGCTTGAAATTGACCCATACAAGATTCTGAATGCCCTTCCGAAATAAACTGGACATATCCTAAAAAGAAACCACGGAATTTTTGAGCAATTTAAAAAAAAAACAGAGGTCACATGACTTTTCGGAACCATATTCTGGTTCCGAAAAGTCACATGCTATTCGAGTTAGTTTTGTGTCCAGTCGCATGAAAGTTTCTTACTGCAGAACTGCACCAAATTCAACTCTGATTTTCCCCCAATATTTATAAGTAAGTGACAAAAGAGAGACTATTATACAGGTATGAAACAAAGTTGAACATAAGTATAACAATTCGAACATAAATGTTTGTTTCGAGAGTCCGGAGAACGGGAGCGAGCGCGTGCTACGGCAGGCTACGGTGGATTTGCCCCGCGCAGCACGGCAAATATCCCGAGTGCACACACGGCCGGGTTGGTTGCTCCGGTGTACGTTCGTGAAGAAAAAAACATGATGCCAACTTCTCCAAAGAAAACGGAAATTCCTATTCGGTCGTCCAGGCTGTCCAGTGAAATCGTGAGCAGAAAATTGGAGATATCCCGAGTAGGATAAGTCGTGAAGCTCGCGCGTTGTTGCAACGGATGGTAAAGCGTATAACCCGTCTTTTGACCGTTTTTGTTAATTTTGCACTTCTTTAGTAAAATACGGGATATTTTAATGATCTTTTTTCACAACGACCATCAAAAAAGTATTGTCAATGCTGCTACATCACTAAATCATGTAAACAGTAGGCCGGTGTGTACCTTTAATTTTAGACTCTGCGTCTCGGGAGGTGCGCGCCGTGTACAGTCAAGTGGCCCGGGCCAGGGTTGAAGCAAGCGTTGCGCTGTAACGCGGCATGCGAACAGAAAACAAATCCACAAAATTAAATTCAACACACTATCTGCATAGCCTACCACAGAGCCCTTATCCAATCATCCATTTCAATTGTTTACAAATTCCATACAAAAAATGAGGACAAATGTCCATGAGTTTGGGAAATCTGGATGCAGTGAAAAACAACTTGGCTCCACCGGGATTTGAACTGCGGACCTTAACGCGCAGACACCCTATACATGTATACCAATTGAGCTATAAAGCCAACTGGAAGCGTTGTAGTCGAGTACTTTTATCCGAGTACCAAGTACTGCCGAGTACTCGGACAGGCGAGTACCATGCCAACCGAGTGTGACCGAGTAGCCTACATCCGAGTACATGTACGAGTACGAGTACTTCAACATCCGAGTACGAGAGGCGAGTATTTATATCCCTACACGCAGCGCGTGTCCACGTCGGCTGTATATAGCCGACCGCGCACTGCGCTGGCCTCATGACGGTCATGCGGCACGTATCGTTCAAATTGGGCCACAAATCTGCGTTTCAAATCCAACATTCCAAGGGTATTTTATACCCTATTTTATACCCATCGAACAATGGGCATTAGTTACTTGATGAACTTTTTTCACAAAAACACCGACAAATTTCTCAGAAATGTGGAACAAAACAGTGGACGAATGAGACCGAAGTATATTAACAACGAAGGAAACGCACGCGCGCGCGCGCCTAGCATGACACTCCCTGAGCTAGCTGCGCATGCTATACAGACTTGGCGCGGAGATCGGTTCCTTTCGTTACCAGACAGTAGCTAGCTTCAATTCATCACCCGCATGTATATATAGACACCACCCGCGGCTAGCTCCGAGTCAGAGCGGGCGTAGATTCTCTAATCGCTACTGCAGTAGGAATCGGGGGCAGTTTGCGTGCAGTCTACACCTTTTTTTTTTTATCGAGTACTGCTATTCGAGTACGAGTAGGCCTACTGCTATTCTAGTACGAGTACTTGGAGAGTCGAGTACAGTGTCGAGTCCGAGTACTTCGCTTACCGAGTGCGATTACGGACTGTTCAAGTACGAGTATTTTGACTTTCGAGTACGAGTATACTCTCAAAATGGTACTCGAGTAGTACTCGAGTACGAGTACGAGTACCGAGTACGGGTACTACAACGCTGCCAACTGGTGGTCTCGAAACACGGCATTGCAGTTGTTCTTCACCGATTGGGATTGGCTATCATGTGAGCTTAACAAGCTATACAGAGGGATAAACCTTTCGAGATAACCACTCCTCCCATAGATCACAAAAGATACGCCCAAACCCCTGCCCGCCTGTTGCCCCAATTATTAAGTATCAATGTGCGACCTTTATGGATATAATGACCCAGGGATAATGTTGCAGTGCTGACTTCATTATCTTCCGTGGCAATTACATAGAGGACATTTTAAAATTTCCGCAAATATTTCCCCCCGAAATATTCAGTATATAGGCTATTTATGCAGTATTATGAATAATGGGCATATCTTTTTAAAGGAGCGTGACCAGAGTTTCTGGAAAATAGTTTTCGATGTAACTTACCAATATTATCAAGTAACTCCCATACACACCTCCCATGTCCCAAAAACCCGAAAACATTCGCAATTTCTAGTAAAAAATTGAACAAAACTATCGAGTCGGCTTTCAGCGGATAAACGTTGATACTGGAAAATTAGTTTACAAATAATCGGTGGATTTTCGACGATATCCTCGGAAATATGCGGCCTAGAAGCGCGGGAGTTTCAGTTTCGTAATCAGAAAAATATAACGGATGTTATGATATAAAAATCTCATGACCCATAAGGTAAGTCCCGGGGAGTTATGGGTAAAAAAAAGTGATCTGGTCACACTCCTTTAAGGACATAATGTCACATTTACAAAGTCACTCTTTTTTGTTAATTTGTAAAGCGTTTGACCAATGCAGAGTGTGTAGTACTACATCGCCACAACATCTCAGTAATACATTGTGTATGGGTCTACATAACACTTGAGATACCGAGATAAGATTAAAATCACACAGTGTAGGCCTACGGGACGCGTGTTTTTTTTTTTACACCGCAGCGAGGGGTAGGTCTACACCCCAATTTTTTAACCCGAATAGAGTCTAAGTTTCCAATGACTGATACTTCTCCAGTGACAATCTTGGAAATAGTCAGAACTCTTAGAGAAAAAGAAGAAACAGAGAAATTTCGAAAAATCCCAAAAAACACTGAGATTCGAACCTGATGATTACAAGTCGAGCTCTCTTTTAACCAGACCACGAAGCTGGTTGCAAACCGACCGCATTTAAAACCCTAAATTATTATAAAAAAATAACCAGCCCTAACCTAACCCTAACCTATTAGTCTCCTCTCAAGACGCTAAAAATGTACAAAACCTCGTTTTCCCCTTGCAGTGGTGTAAACAAAATTACGCGTACGGGACACCAATAGGAGACACACATTGTTCCACGTACTGAGCGGCTAAGAAAGTCGCCATACGATCCCGTGTTTTCACCTCCCAACTCGCGCATTGACAGTAAAGTGTGAGATCGTTTATCAAACGTGCCATAATGAGTCACGTTCAATGCTAAACACGTCGTCTCAGATTGTCATACTGAACCGAGCAAAAGGAGGGCACAATGCTATCGCAGGTCGTCAAAACTGAGCCACTTTTTCGAAAACACAATTACCATAGTGGCCTCTTCTGGCGGCCATAAGGAGAAACGTGTTTCTGACATGATTACCGGCTCAACCAATGAACGGTTTTGGTTGCCGATGACCAAAGCTGACCATTGGTTGATACGTGAAACATATGGTCGCGAAAACAGGCTCCCGAAACACTTTTCTCACGTGATCAACGGTTCCACCAATGAACGCCTTTGGTTGGTAACAGCTAAGGCTGATCATTGGTTAAAGCCCCAATACATTTTGCAGTTACCCAACGTTTTACTTGCAGTGCATGGGCTATAATTTGTTTTTAAATACACCGTTATAGAATAAATGTCTCGGCTAAATTTCTCTTAAAGCCCCAATACATCATTTGCAGTGACCAAAAATTTGATTTCGTGAGTTGACAAGAAAAACCCGACTAAAAGTGTTGATAGCAATGTAACTTTAACAGAGCACGTTTTTTTCCCGTGTAAAATGATACCTTTGTGGGAGAAATTGCCGACTGAAGGTGCTTTAAAAAAGTATAAATTATGTGTAGAAATATAACGTTACACTATGAATAATTAATCAGCAATGCACCAATACCCTTCCTGCAAGAGGTTAATTAATTATTATAGTCATGTTGATTTTGTACGAACCTTTAAAGGCAGTATACATGATTGGTATCTCGAAGAATCAGAAATGTTCACAGATTTACACAATAACTTATAATAGGCCTACACGATATAAACATGACGGCAGAAAACTTCCCCTGAAATGGTTTTGTCTGAAGTGCTATAGTTTTTGAGAAATAAGCAAAACAATTATTTTTCGTCTCGCGAGACGTACATTAAATTCGCCCTAAAAACCATTTCGTCCAAGTGCCATTTCGCCCCCAAACCACTTCGCCTAAGTGCCGTTTCGCCCCAAATCACTTCGTCCAAACACTACCTTGCCTAAATGCCACTTCGCCTCAAATGACTGCTTTCTCAAAAGTTAGACGAAGTATATGGAGCTGGTTTTTGCTCAGGTTGGTTTTAATCATGCATATCTTCATTCACTAAAACTATTTGTAACAGTTTACCAATCATGTATACTATCTTTAATATTTCTATTTTTTCTCGAACGTGGTGTATCAACACAATGATTTTGGCACATACGTGTACGTTTTTTCCCATAAGAGGTATAAAGTTACATTCTTAAAGACGGATTACATGATTGGAAATATTTTAAAGACGGGAATAACACTTTTACGTAACTAAAGAATATGTTGATAAACTGCCTTGTAGAAATTTCAGCCACATAGATGCAGTAATACTTCAGAAAACCTGAAAAATCCATGCATGTTTTTTTTGTGTTGAATGAATTTAAAAGCACCTTAAGTTGGCAATTTTTCCCATAAAAGGTACCATTTTACACGTGGAAAAAATCAGGTGGTGTTTGTCACTACTTTTAATATAATGTTTCTTGTCAGCTCGTGAAGTAAAATTTAGGTAACTGCAAATGATGTATTGGGGCTTTAACTATAGTCGTCAGTCGAATTTGCAACTGAGCCCCGTTCTCGTGAAATGACCCATTTGTGAGCTAACAGCATGTATCGGACGGCACTTGCACTCACACGGGGTAATGCCATAACGATGGCAATCAAACCCTCCCCCATAATCAATCAGGAGGTATATACTAAAGTATGCCCCCTCTTGAAGGGGCAAGACCCACATTTTAAAACAAATCCCTCAAATCTTGCACGAGTTTTAAATAATGTGAGAGTTGATTGATTACAGAAGCAGTCAGGTTTTAGCAATCTTGCAAGCGCGAAGTCTCGCTCCGAGGCCTTTCAACATCGGAGAAAAACATGAAGTACACATCCTTCAATATCGGGTTGCCCTCAATACGAGTCACTAGAGTTTATATATAGTGTCGCTGTACTGTGTTGCTAAGGCCTATACGGTGCATCGCCGTGCAGATATGGATTCCGTCTGCAAAATACCCTCGAGCCTAAACGGTGAATTGTCTTTAAAGGCAGAGGCTCGTCAATGCGCGCGTAAGACCAAATTCGTGCCACGAAATACGCAGCTCCATAGCAAAGGCATGGAGCTGCGTAATTCGTGCCACGAAATTGGCCATACGCGCGCATTGACGACTCTGTGCCTTCAAAAGCCATTGTATCCTTTTCGGGCGAAGCTTGCAATTTTCTGAAACCTCGAATTTCTGTAACCTCGACACTACCTACAATTTCAGCTCCATAGATGTATTAATATTTCCGAAGACATTTAAAATCCATGTATTGTTTTGTGTTCAGTGATTGCTAAAAACTGAGCGTGCAGACTCATAAAAAACGCCTCCAACTGTGATTTTTAACAGAAAGGTTGTGACGTCAGTTGACAGGGTAAATGGGTCTAAACATTCGCTTGTCATCTGGTTGTAGACTTTCGGGTAACTGTGAACGTCTTGCACGGTTGCGTTCAAGACGAGACTTTACACGCGTACTCCATATTTTACCAATTTAAAGACATATTACATTGGAAAACTTAAAAAAAAAGGAACCGCAGCATTACATAACTAAAGAATAATGTTGATAAACCGCCTTGTAGAATTTTCAGCCACATGGATGCAGTTATACTTCAGAAAACCATAAAAAGGCACGATTTTTGTGTTGAATGAATGGTAAAATATTGTTTTTTTAAAACACCTTATTGGCAACTCACACAGAGATATATACCATTTTACACTAGAACAAAACATGTGGTGTTTGTTACCATTGCTATCAACAATTTTAGTCAGATTTTTCTTGTTAACTTGTGAAGTAAAATTTTGGGTCACAGCAAATGATGTATTGGGGCTTTAAACCGACCATCCACGCATTTATTCAATATCTAAAAATCTTCAAGCTCCGAAACAACGAAACCATCCAACCTAAAAATTCAGCCCGAAGCAGAGGTGAACTCCCAGAACCATTTAGTCTAGCAAATCAACTGGAATGAACGTGATTACATATGAAGATTTTGTCCGCTTCTAATATTTTACGGACGAATGGAGTTAGTGCCTGTAATAGTCTTCTGTGCCATTCGGAAATTGAATTAGGATTTTATGGGGCGTGCTTTCAGCGTTGTAATTGCTATAAGACGTTATCTCAACGATGGTAAAAAATAGAAAACCCACCATACCATTACTTTAAAAAGAACCCCTCTATTTCAGTGCAGTAAAATGAGACCAAACTTTTTAATAAAGTACATGTATATAAATGAACACAGAAAATCATATTAGGTATTGGGAGGTTTTAGATGGCTTAGATGCACAACAAATGTGAACGTGAACGCGAAATGTGTGGAGCACTTGATCATTATTCTGAGGAGATCTTAAAACAGTTGAAAACTAAAAAATATGTGACTTTCGTGGCAAAGAGAATCCTTTTGCCGCGACCAAGATTCGATCCTGCAGGGATTCCAAGACCTCCGCTGATGTGACCAATGTTGAAAACATTTCGCGTTCACATTCGGGTTTTACGTGTATCTAAACCGCCCTATTTTTAGTGTTTAAGAAGCGTGTTTTATCGCATTTTTCTTGTTGAAATATATACAGTGCATCACAGCAATAACACTCAGTCAATTATTTTATGTCGTATTAAATTAATGTAATACAATCAATGGTTTTGTCAGAATTGTCACATTTTCTCAAAAGAATCATGAAAAGGATTTTGAACCTGGACAAATCGATTGCTTTTCCTGCCAAAAGTATAGACAGATGCACGAATACAATTACTGATGGAGGTAATTTGATATTAACACATTCGTGTTGATTTAAAGGCATGTTTGCTCGGATAGAGAATCAATAATTAATTTCAAAATAAAGAACGTTATTTTGAAATGTGGCATGATTCGTGTGTATCTGGACAAAGATTTGCACTTTTTTCGCTATTTTCCATGTGTGAATTAGTACCGCCATGCCCATGGCCCAGGAAAATGCTGCCATTAAAGGTCCAAGCCCTGTTCTATCATTTGACAAGAAAAGTTGATTTTCCGTCCAAAATGGTACAGTTGTGAGAGTGGTATAAAAAATCTAAAAAATACAAGTGATCCATTGGCGGATCCAGGGCCCCCCACACCCCTCCACCCCCACCCCCTCTACCACCCCATCCCCCTCCACCCCTCCCCCTAAAGTTGTAAAAAAAAGAAAACAAGAGAACTAGAGAGAGAAGGAAGAAAGAGAGGGGAAAAGGGCACTCCCCTCCCATAGTATATGGTAGTAGTCCAGGTAATATCACGTTTTTACCATTGGGACGGGAGTTTAGAAAAATGTTGGGCTCTTGGCCCCCACCCCCTCCCCGAAAATGTTCTGGATCCGCCTATCCACGACAACAAAAGCACTGACGTTTACAGCCAGTAAAGCCCAAATAAAATCGCGAGAAATGCATCAACGTAATCAAGTGGAGGTATATACCGTATATACACCCTAGCTCGCTATACTAATTCTTCCCATGATAATGCACCCAGAAAGTGTAAATTTGGTTAGGAAACATGATTTTAGCAATGAGATAATAATGAGATAACGTGAAAACACGTAGGATTTTTATGTCATGCTCCATAGACTTAAGCGGGCCTCCCACTGTGCGATTTTTTTCACGAATTTCCTACGATTGGGTACGATGTGTGTATAGTCTATAGACAATCTCTGGTAACCAATTCGTAGGAAATTCGTGGCAAAAATCGCACAGTGGGAGGCCCGCTTTAGTGCATGGAGTCTCAAGTGGCGAATTCGTATGGTAGTTTTTCCCCAGGTGAATAATAAACTGCAGCGGAGAGGGTTTTTTCCTTGGGTTTTCCCATTTAGAATGTAGACACCAAGCACCTATAGAATGCAGTATCCAAAATATGCCGTGCCGGTCATGTACCTCTGCAGTGCAGGAGTGAAAAATTGCCAGACAAGTGCACATTTTAAAAATGTGCTCTATTATAAGCTCTCAACTCTCTCTTTTAGGTGCACCCTAGTACCGATGTTGAATGATTTAAGGGCTTCTATTTGAGTTTGGCCTGATGCAACTTCCGCGCGCTCGAAAGTAAATGTAGTCTTTGTGAAAGACGGTCTAACGTTGCTTGGTTCGTGTGGACAGGGAACTAGTTTATGCGCCGTACGTGCGGTCGATATCGCACTGTGTGGACAGGGAACTAGTTTATGGGTGTTGTTCGTAAGAACCACAGAGCTATATATAGGAACTAGAGTGCGCACTTATCACGTGACCCCGTGCCTGTGCGCGGTACCCGGGCGTGCCGCCCTGGGACCGCGTCCGCCATTTTGTTAGTGGTCAAAATAATTGATAAATACCCGGATGTATCCACTGCAGTCAACGGCGCGGCAGCTATAAATGGGTTTTTAAATGATTTATTCGCTGTTTAACGCCAGTCATGAGTGACCTTTTTCTACTGTACCTAGGAAGGTATAAACGTACACCTCTGCCACTAATTATGGCATAATAATGTTACAAAAAGTGCGAATTTTGTTAGAAACGTGATTTTAGAAATGAAAAAAATACAGTTTTTCTCTTGAAAATGCTAGGTTATGCTATGTACTTAATGCATGGTGAACGGTAGAACGGTAGTTCTTCCCTCAGGCAGTCGGTTTCACCGGGAAATCCTGCACCTTACGGTCGCGCTGAACTAAATTATCCCAGAAATTTGAATTAAGTTCGACGTATGAAACAATTTGGAGCGACTTGGTTCGCCAGAAGTCGAAAGATCGACTGTTCCAGTCAGTCAGAACGACTGAACAGCGACTTGGTTTCAGACGTCGATCTTAAGTGTGCGCGCGGCTCGCATACGCCTGTCTGAAACAAAATTTTAATCGGAACGATCGTGCGCCTGTATGAAACGGGTGTTACTTTCCCCCAAGTTAATGGCTGAGGTACTAGTATACCCGAATGCTCTACCTACACACGCAAAAAAGCAGTGGGGGACGTAGCAGGAAAGAACTAGGAAGTTGATCGTGGCTTCAGACCTTGTGTGCAAAATAGATGAGGCATGCTGAAAAATAAAATCCGGTGTTTCCTCACAAAATCTTAAACTTTCCCACTCCAAATTTAGAGTTTTTCCATCAAATCTGCACATTCTAATGCTAGATAAGTCATTAAAAAAAATTCTGATCAACTCCCCAAATCTTGTACACTACCCGGGCGACGATTTTGAATGTTGTTTGGCCCATGGAGAAAGAAAAGTGTTTGGCCTAACTAAAGTTTCAATCTTTTAAAGTAAAATATAAAATATAAACAATGATCCGACAGTCAGGATGATTGTAGTTAGCAACCACATCTTTCTGCACCCCTATCGCTGAAAGCATTAATCTTAAAATAAAATTAAAGCTGAAAATACGCATGTCGTCAATACATTAGCACGTACTTTTTGCCCACTAACAAAATGGCGTCCACGCACCCTTGAGGGCACGGGGTCACGTGATAAGTGCTCACTCTAGTTCTTATATATAGCTCCATGGTAAGAACCCAGATAGCGCATAAACTAGTACCCTGTCCACACGGTGCAATGTCGACCGCGCACGGACACGAACCAAGCAACGTAAGACAGTCTTTCACAAAGACTAAAGTAAATGTCGCTGGCTCTCGCCCGTTCACTTTGACAGATGTTTTCAAGTGTTTCCGGGAGTACTTTACTGAAAACTATTGCACAACTGTGTCACCCTTTTTTCGAATGTTTGCAAAATTTAATCCATACATTACAAATATACGGATTAAATTTTGAGACAAATAGCACGCCGGTTTCAGATTCCTTTCGAATACAAATTTCGTTAACTGAATCAGTGGGTCTTGTTCACGCGAAAGCAATTTTCAATATTGTCCCCTAAAACGTTCCTGTGAAAACACAAACTATACTGGTCTAACACAGACACACTTGTGGGGTACAAAACACAATGGAACAATGGTACCCGATAAAGAAATTCAAAAGGAACAGTGGTACCCCACAGAGGAATTCTAAAGAAAAGGGAAAATAGGACAACAATGCAAGTACCCCATAAACCCCTGTGTACACAGATGCCTGACTATGTCTGCAGGTACGAGGCTTGGACAAATGGACAAGGCAAACACGAGGCTTGAAACACAAATTTAGTTCTGGCCCCTTCACAATCAGACGTTTGCATTTTATAGGGGCGCGATTGCCTTTTGACCTCCTGATAAGGGTGGTTTCACATTTGAGTCTTTTGGCGCGCAAATGCGACGCGCGTCGCTTTGGGATAAAGCGATATTTGGAGGTAATAAACCTTATCGACGTTCTCAAGGCACCATGGGACAAACGAGGCTGGCAATTTGCACACAGACCAATAGGGCTCTAATCGATTTAAAGGTACACACCGGCTTCGTTGGGCTATTTTGGGCTCGAAATTGACCTATACCAGATTCTGAATGCCCTTCCGAAATAAACTGAACATATCCTGAAAAGAAACCACAGAATTTTGCCGTTTTTGAGCAATTTTCAAAAACCAGAGGTCACGTGACTTTTCGGAACCAGATTCTGGTTCCGAAAAGTCACATGGTCTTGCGAGTTAGTTTTGTGTCCAGTCGCATGAAAGTTTCTTACTGCAGAACTGCACCAAATTCAACTCTGATTTGTCTACAATATTGATAAGTATATAGTTGACAAAAGAGAGACTATTTATACAGGTATGAAACAAAGTTGAACATAAGTATTAAAATTCGAACATAAATTTTTGTTTTGTGAGTCCGGAGAATGGGACTCGGCGAGCGCGTGCTATAGTATGGCAAACTACGGTGGATCGCCCCGCGCAGCACGGCAAATATCCCGAGTGCACACACGGCGGGTTGGTTGGTGTACATGTACGTTCGTGAAGAAAAAACATGATGCTAACTTCTCTAGAGAAAGCGGAAATTTATAATCGGTCGTCCGGGCTGTCCAGTGAAATCGTAATCAGAAAGTTAGAGATATCCCGGGTAGGAAAAGAGCCGGCGAATCGTTTGTGACAAAGTCGTTAAGCTCGCGCGTAGTTGCAACGGCTGGTAAAGCGTATACCCGTCTTTTGACCGTTTTTGTAAATTTTGCACTTCTTTAGTAAATTACGGGATATTTTGAAGATTTGTTTTCACAACGACCATCCAAAAAGTATTGTCAATGCTGCTACATCACTAAATCATGTAAACAGTAGGCCGGTGTGTACCTTTAATTCTCATCTGTGTGAAGCGATTGGCATGGCATTCCTATAGAGATGACATGTTAGAATCTGGATCTCTTCATTATGAAAATTATGTGTGAAGATCACCTGTCAACTCATTTAAAACAAAATGAGAATAAAATCGACAAACGTTGTCATGTGCCCAGAGCCCCGCCCCATACGTTTGTGTGAAAATTACCAGCCTTGTTTGTCATCCAATCCCAGATACCCTGAGAACGTTGATAAGGTTTATTTGGAGTAAAATGACGCCCTGAAAATCACAGAATCACAAAATGAATATTTTCCTCCCAAAGTTATTCTGTGATTTTGAGTGCGTCTTTCTTTCTCCAAATTCCCTCGCTCCACATCGCTTTTTCTCAAAGCGACGCGCGTCAATTTCACACGGGAAAGGGCTCAGTATGAATCCGCTCCAAGGTTTATAAATAAAGGGTAAAATAGCCATATCAAAAAAATTAAACCGAACGCTGGGACTAAAAAAAGGAAGAATTTCAATCAACGTTTCTTGGAAGTTATTATAAAGTGTAGTAAAGTTGGAGTTATGACGCATGGCAAGGCAACGGTCTGCGCACAAAATAGAGGAAATTACTTGGCGTAAGAAAGTGGAATTGATCATGTTCGTTCGTTATTATCTCACCGGCTGGCATGTTTACACGAGCAACCGAAGCGATCAAAAACATAATTTTCTCCCTGGAAGGTTTATTTGCACTCAACCACACAACATTGTCTGACAAATGTTTCTCGGCTTTAATCACGAATTAATTAATTTATTTATCAGAACTGGTGTTTATATCGTGCTAGGATACTGAAATTAATTTTCTACTGAATGCGCACAGTATAAAACGTAATGAGTGTCATTATTTTGATGGGACCTTAAGCTATAGCTGGTTCTTGCTCATTTCAACTCGGCGTGCCTACCAAAGCAGAAAAGTTGTGCTAACGTTCAATTACCTTGGGGAAGTGTTGCCTCTGAAGCTAGCAAACGTTTATATTTAGCAGTACTTACGGTTACGGTCTCCATATTAGCCGAAGGCTCAGTTGGCAGAAAATCGGCCTTGAAATTGGGCCTTGATAGGTCTCTTGCATCCATGCATTTGGCATTACGCATGATTTGAAGCACCAAAATGAACCTATCGATTTGTTGGTATAGAAACCTTTCCCACATTGATCGGTTTAACCTTCTTAAAGACAGATTAAATGATTGGAAACGTTTAAAAAACAGGAACAACAGCATTATATACCTGACTAAATGATAAATGTCT
Source organism: Henricia sp. BOLD:AAB3569 (assembly GCA_037783545.1). NCBI lineage: Eukaryota > Metazoa > Echinodermata > Asteroidea > Spinulosida > Echinasteridae > Henricia > Henricia sp. BOLD:AAB3569. The sequence goes on along the minus strand of JBBELK010000099.1, from coordinate 938,247 downwards.
TCAGTGTCTTGTAGAAATTTCAGTCGCATATAGATGCAGTAATACTTTAGAAAACCTGAAAAATCCATGCATGTTTTTTTGTGTATGAATGAATGCTGTACAAAAAGTTGTCTGCAGACAACTTTTTAAAAACCCACCTTCAGTTAGCAATAATTCTCCCCAGAGGTACCAATTTACATGGAAAATTGTGGCTACCATAGCAATCAACACTTTTAATTGTATTTTTTTCTTTAACCCAGCCATGTGAGAATATGAAATTATATACACAATGTCTGCACATGATTTACGAACGACTGTGCGAAAATGGCTGACGTACAGTCATTGCCAACAGATCGATCAGATTAATAAACAACACAAGCGCAGAATTTGCATCTCAGTTTTAGAGTAATAAAAGAAATCACGACCCATGTTGGCACTGCAAATATAATAATATGCAGCACGATATGTGGCAGAGGGTACCCCCCTACCATTGTTTCCCCATTGTGACTCAAACATCTAAGGAATTTCCAAGGAATTATATTCAGTTTTTAGGGGGTTGGGGGAGGGGGAGGGGGATGGGGGTTGGTGCGTTAACAAAAGGGAATAGTATACATGTAGAGGCGTAGTATACATAGTATACATGTATAGAGGCGTTAGGGGGAGTCCCTTTGCCACATCGTGCTGGGTATACAATTGCTATTTTCATCCCTGCCCCGTGCGCACTTTGAACTGGGGATACAATAGACTGCCGAAGTGAATACGTCACCTTTTGTTGGTTGCCTAGGCAATTGGATCTAAACTAAAAATCACTCAACCGTGTCCCAGTGCTTTTCCAATGGTACTTTTCCCGACGGCCATGATAGTTTAGATCCAATTGCCATGGCAACGCACGTCACACTTCGGCTGTCTATGGCCGAGAAATATAATATAACTCATTTAGACTGTGTAAGTTGACCTCGAGAACTTGCGGTACCGTACGCTGCGAGATTCATCGACTTCCGAAGACCACGTAAAGAAGTTTTAGAACGTGCGGCGATCGTTTTTTTCGGTACCACGTTTTTTTAACTTGCGTCAAAATTAGCAGTTTCACCTACCGATTCGGGGTCCACTTTAAACATTCTTAAAGTCCATTTATTACTTGTGCTAAAAGTTAATTCAACAAGTATTTCATAAAATTATAAATCTGACCTTTTATTTCCGTCTCTGAGATAAACTGGTAACCCCAGGCCTTAAAGGAGCATGACCAGAGTTTCTGGAAAATAGTTTTCGATGCAACTTACCAATATTATCAAGTAACTCCCTGCATACACACCTCCCATGTCCTAAAAACCCGAAAACATTCGCGATTTCCAGTAAAAAATTGAACAAAACTATCGTCGGCCTTCAGTGATAAACGTTGATACTGGAAAATTAGTTTACAAATAATCGGTGGATTTTTGACGATATCCTCGGAAATATGCGGCCTAGAAGCGCGGGAGTTTCAGTTTCGTGATCAGAAAAATATAACGGATGTTATTATATAAAAATCTCATGACCCATAAGAAAAGTCCCGGGGAGTTATGGGTAAAAAAAAGTGATCTGGTCACACTCCTTTAATGTATATTTTAAAAAACACGCAGTGCGCGCATCGATGGTAGTCCGCTAGTGGCACGAAAATGTGTGCGCGTGTATTTGACGGGAATATGCCTACGTTGCATTGTAGCCAGTTGATTTGTAACCATTGATTCGGCTTCGGACGGACTTTGCGATTTTCTGTCCTAGCCATGTGTTTACTTTATTTGTTTAGGTTTTTTGTTGGTCTTTATCTACTCTCAACAGAAGTGAACGTTTAAATTGACGTTCAAACTAGATATTTGTTTAGCCGCGTTAATATTGATGAGACGCACTGAGCCTGCCATTCGTGAAGGTACTTGCAAACCGGAAACAAAAGGTCAAACATTTTTAGTTGTTTGTGACAAACTCGAACAACATTTTCTTTATTTTGATTATTGAATCGATAGATTTCAAGGTGGCTTTTCCATTTATTAGTGTTTGGGCGCTAACAAGCGCGGAAAACGGTGAAGTGATAATTCAAAGAAGATCGTCACCACGTTAAAACCCCATTGCCATTCCCTGGCTATATGCTGCCAGATATGAGACCGAGTGATCGCCCCCCTCACCCACCGCCCCTATATACTGGAACACACTGTTACGTACGACTCCCCCCCCCGCACCCCTAAATCCCAAGAGGAAATTCCTTGGATGTTTTACACACAATAGGGGAGCAATGGAAGGGGGAGTAACTCGGTCTCGTATCTTGCACCACTCCCTGAGTGCAGTCTCCGAAAGTGTGACCCGAAACGAGACTTACACGGTCTATTGGCTGTGAGTTCGAATCCAGTCCACGTCCATAATGTGCGTGTCTTTGGGTAAGGTACTTTGCCATAAAATGCCTCTCTCCATCCAGGAGTGAAAGGGAAAATCATACATGGTTTTTGTGTTGAATGAAGGCTAAAATAAATCATCTGCAGATGATTATTTTTAAAGAGCACCTTTAGTTGGCAACTAAAGGCACCGTTTTACACAAAAAAGAATTCATGTGGAGCATGTTCGTTACCATTGCTATCAACACTTTTAGTCGGGTTTTTCTTGTCAACTTGTGAAGTAACATTTTTGGTAACTGCAAATGATGACTTGGCTTTAACCGGCAGCCGGAATTGGTTGTTTTAACGAAATGGCCAGGGTAATAATGTGACACGCGATACTATGCGTGGTAAGTGCGCTTGAAAACATTCTTAATCGGCGAGTAGAATTTTCAAAGCCCCGATCAAACATGCCCTACGATTTCATAAATGACGCATCATTTGTTGCAACTTAGTAAATTTTATTGATGTGGAATATACCCCTTGTTGCATTTGTAAAAATATAAATGGATTTGTAAAAAAAAATGGCATACGGGTAATTCTCAAATTAAGGGGTCCAAAAGTGTGACATGCTTTTAAAGATTTTCAAGTGTTTAGTGATTAAAAGTGTTTTTTTAGTAGAAATTTTTTATTTTTATTTCCATAAATGTCACTTAAATTTAACGTTTATGTGTGGATAAGGCACCAAGGTTAATGCAAACTCACTCTACAGCTAATTTTCATTGGCGTAGGTAACCCGGGACATCAAATTCCTATTGAATATAATGAAACAAATTATGAGCCTTTATGGTCTTTTGTTTCAAATATTTGTCAGTAATCATGACAGAACAAAATATTCAAGAAATTGGTGCTGTCTATTACTGAGAATCTGTGATCATGAGTGGCGATTTTTGGGATACTGCATGGGAATGGATACTGGGAATGCATAACTGGGACACCAAACGTTTTGGACCCCTAATTTTGGGAATTACCCATACACGTTCGCCAGTTGACACTCCAAGCACTAAGTCTATGGAGCATGACATAAAAATAACAAGTGTTTCCAAAGAAAATCTTGAACTTTCCTCACTGTGTTTCCTCATCAAATTTAAACCTTTTTGGGCATTATTATCATATTAGCAAGAATTAGTAGCGAACGAGTATATTAATACCAATTTCCAAGTTTCTATTTTAAAAGAAATTCCCGTGCAATTTCTGAATAATGTATTATACTAAAAAACAAAAGAAACACACACAGTGGGAATTTTCAGCACATAGAACATTTATGCAGTCCTTGAATCTGTTGTGTGAATATTTCAATATCAACTTAATTACAAAAGAAATTTTCAAATTTTGATTAAACTGAAAATCTGCATTTCTTTTGTTGCTCAGTATAGAATACTTTTAATGATGTGGGAGAAAATGCCCCAAATTCACTTTAACATCGAAGACAGAAAACAATTAAACCAACCTTCAGGTCTCAAAGCGAAGATGTAAAATCCACTTTTCAAAGTCGTCAGTCCGGAAGAAATTGTGACCAGTTTTTTACTCGGGTCTTGAGCATGATACGAGAACGCGAAGTCCTGCTGCGAAGAACACTTGATGATTTTCCGGATCTAGAGTGTGTCAACTTGCTCCCACACTTACCGTTAGTGTGTGCACGGCGAAACACACCCGATATCATCCAAAAACGCAACAAGAAACTCAAAGATAAATTGTTAGAATACCCCAACAATGCTGGCAATCAAAAAGCGCATCCTCACATGCTCACACAATCGCTTCTTCAGCACGAATGAAGGCCGGTGTCAACCTCACTGGATTTATGTAGCCGTGAAAAGATCAAAAACAAATCTTATTGGCTGTAAAATTCTTGACGTTCGTGCGGACATACGGTCGTGTTGCTCAAGGTAAAACTCTTTTTGTTTTTCTACGCCAAATGGATTCGTTTGAACGCGAGAGGTCGTCCTTTACATTTCCAGCGAAATAATTGTGTACATGTACCATGCATGTACTGCGAGGTGCCCGTTTTCGCGGCCATAACCAGAAACATGTTCCTGGCGTAATCAGTGGTCAAACCAATGAGCGGCTACTGTTGCTGACGACCAAAGCTGGCCATTGACTGAATCCACAGTTACGTCATCAACATGTTTCTGATTGTGATCACGAAAACGGGCCCCAGTACATGTATATTAAAGATGGAGTACGTGATTGGTAAACTGTTAAATCGGCGTTATTTCCACTCGTAATTAAAAGCTATGCCGAGAAAACTGCCATGCAGAAATTTCAGCCACATAGATGCAGTAATACTTCAGAAAACCTTTTAAAAATCCATGTATATTCTTGTGTATGAATGAATGGTAAAAAAAGTTTCTGCAGACAAAAGCACCTTCGGTTGGCAATAATTTCCCCCCAAAAGGTATATCGTTTTACGCGGGAAAAAAATAAGGTCATGTTTGTCACCATTGCTATCAACACTTTTAGTCGGTTTTTCCCTTGTCAACTCGTGAAGTAAAATTTTGGGTAACTATCAATGATGTATTCGGCTTTAATGGAACAAGGGTGGGGCGTAGGGGGAGTTCTGTACTTTGTCTCTGTTGAATATGAACACACCAAAAGTTTGCTTAACACTGACTTTCATATGTGATGTGTATTTACTAATACTAGTATTCTGCTACTGTTTCTAAGACACAATTTTACACAATGTTGGTTGGTAATCCATTTTACAAGGCAAACAAATTCTGTGCTAAGTTAAATTTTGTGCTGAGCAGCGCCAAACTACAAATGTTTTTAATCTTCACTATGACGACAGCGATATTGTGCGGTTGTTAGGGAGAAACGAAATACATAAAACCGCCGTCACGTGACGTTTCAGTCAGACTCCGTAAAAAGCTGATTAGTCAAAAGTTAGGTGACTTATTTCCGATTCGCACGCTTGACGAAAGCGACCACCAATGTAATAAAATCGTTACACAAGATTGAGGATAATGCTTCAGTCTTCATTCGTTTGGAAAACAAATTTAAACTCAGAGTTTCAAATTGTAGATATAATTCTTGAAATGGCCTCGATCGCCGAGCTTATCAATTTACAATCAAGAAGGCAGGTGGGTTCTGTTGTTTAAACGTCACACCACTGAAGTCTTCTGTGCTGAAAGAAAAGAATACGAAGAAAGAAGACAACAGCCAACGGAGTGAATTAGGAGATGAACTGGCATTGTTGAATGAACGAAGCGAACATCCGGAGCAGCTGGGACGAAGTGACAACGGGAGCCCGTAGTCAAAACAAACCCGGGCATCGTTCCAAACTGACTGCTCGGTCATTCCGGCGTGGACCAAGAATTCAAACGGCCATTCATTACCTCCAGGTGACAGTACTTCCCATTGTCCATAGCTCTTCGGATGTCATCACTCTTCGGATGTCAACATTTTTTGTCATAATGTTCTTTAAAGGTGTCAGCGGGAAAGAGTGCCTTTGATAACTGTGGTGAGAGATGGAGAAGCCGGTTTCGAATGAAGACTTCAAAAGTCCGGCACAAATGGCGTGGCGCGTTCGTGTGAAAGTGTACTTTGAAAACAGGTGACTGATAAAGTGATGATGGTTTCAACTGAAGAAAAAAAACGGAACAAAGTACAAGTTTATTCCCCCATTGTCTTCTACTTTATCAATTTAGGCAGAAACGAAATTAGAATCGCTGGGTATAGAAAGTTTGAAATATTAATTTTTAATCGATTTTTCTGCAATCCTATGGGTCATACTGATGTCTGATCAGACTATCTAACTGAAAAGTATTTTTGTTTTAGTGATATAGACGCCGAACCCACTTAGCATAACATGCCCACGACACGCTTGCGACACAATACGACACAGATGGTCCACGACAGTCTGTGTCGGCTCGTGTCGTGGACTAGACTGGTTCACGTCCACATATTCCACATAGGAGAATAATGACAGGTAAAGGGCGCTTCATCTTGATCTGTGATTTGTCGTCTTTGCGCGTGCGCATTGTGTGTTTTATATTTTTTAATTGGCGAAGCCCTTTGCTTTAGGCAATGTACTTTATTTACATTTGGATATGTTCGACACGCACGGCCGGGTTACAAATGTCAATGCAAAATATACGCTCTTACTAAAAAAATAAAAATAATAATAACCACGTGATCACGGGCAGATTTCTGCCCGTCATGGCCGCCCTTTATACCCCCGTCACACCGGAGGCGCGGTGCCACTGCGGCGCTTGTACGGCATAAACCGCAGTGGCACCGCCATGATCGCCGTGGTTCCGCAGTGGTTCCGCCATTGATCGCCGTAGCACCGCGGAAAACTGTCAAAACCGCGGACCTTCGCGATGGCACGGCGGAAACTTTGAACATGTTCAAAACTTCCGCAGTGCCACCGCGGGCTGGGCCAATCCGCAGTGGGATCGCCGCGGCACCGCCATGACCGCCATGACCGCCGTGGGACCGCGTACAAGGACCGCAGTAGCACCTCCATCACCGCCGTGCCTCCGCAGTACAACCGCCGTGCAATCGCCGAAAAAGTAGACTGGCGACCCTACGGCGATCCTGTGGCGGTTCAACTGCGGTTATGGCGGTGCTACCACGGTGCTACCACGGGAGCACTGGGGGTATGGGGGTGCCACTGCGGAGCCAGGGAGGAATTTTAGAAAATTTGGCGATCTTACTGCGGTGCCACTGCGTTCCTACGGCGGTGCCGGCGGTGTTATTGAGGTGCTTGTACGGCAATGGCGTTTCCACCGAGGTTGCACTGAGGTGCTTGCACGGTGCTACTGCTGGCATATTTTGTAGTATAAAAGCTTCGGTTTTCTGCTTTAATTTCAGTGTTCTAAAAGTCTTCAAACAGTTCAAGCACCGCGAAGAAAAACACATGTGTGACGGGTAGGGGAAAACTATGAAAAACTACTGGCGGTGTCACTACGTTGATGGCGGTTTTGACCAAAAACCGTAGTGGCACCGCCAATCCGGTCTGACGGGGGTATTACCGATCCTTATATTTTCGCAATAAGCGATAGGATCGGGAACCAATCTAGTCGTGGACTATCTGTGTTGTTTGTCGCAAGCTTGTAGTGGACGACAAAACACATCTGACGCCATAACGACACACCTGCGAGTCTGTGCGCGTTCTTGTCATCTGCCATCAAAATGGATGTAGAGGTGATAACGCTCGTAACTTCTTTGTCGGTGTCGTGGGTGTGTCGCACAATTCGTGTCGAATGCTAACCAATATCACGATTTGTGTCGTGGACGCCCACGACACATTCCGAGACGCGGGACAGGTTCAAAAGTTTCAGAAACCCCACGACACACGCAGCCGACGCACCATCTGTGTCGTGTTTGTGTCGAGGGGTGCGTCGGAATCTTGAACCCACTGCCCCAACACAACCCCTGCTTCTCGACACAACTAGGGTCATTTGTGTCGGATGGCGTGTCGGAAAGCGTGATGGGATTGGTGGGGTCGGCCTTTTATTTTTTTCTGTCCATGCTATGTACACTCCTTTCGCAGTGGTTTTGCGCGGTTTGTCCGCACCCAACCACTGCTCAACTTCGCATGAAATCCTGCGAAGCGCGTGCGTGACGTCACCCAACACAGGCCTGAATAACACTTTTTCATCTGACACAGTAAACATGTAATGTTTGTGTATTTTGGACAGCATAATAATTTATTCTACTACTTCACGTCTGTATTCCTTGTCTCGTGGGTTGATGGCTACTCCCTATTGGGAAAGCCGTCGTTGGCTGGGAAGTGGCTGTTCGGCATCTGCACGCCGACCCAAAACCGCCAAGTGGCACGCGAACAGCGTTTTACCGCTCCCAAGCCACCAGCGGACCACCAGCGGACCACGAGCGACAGCCAGCGGCAAACCACTAGCGGTCTGCCACTCCTAAACCGCCTGCGGACCACTAGCGGTAGCCAGTGGACCACTAGGGGTAGCCAGTAGCAACCACCAGCGTTTTGCCAAGTGCTCCTAAACTGCCAGTGGACCACTAGCCAGCGGCAAACCACCGCCAGCTGGCCACTAGCAGTAGCCAGCGGCAAAACACCACTAGTCTGCTGCTCCTAAACCACCAGCAGATTTGTGATGCTAGAATTAGTAGAAAATGACACCTCGTTCGGTCTCATGACTCATCTCGTTCCAGAGATTCCACTTTTTTTATGTTTTCAAGATGGTGTCGGCAGCCATCTTGGATTTAGAGGTCAAGATGGCCCCAAATGTCATAAATACCATTCTAGCAGATTTGTGATACTGGCATTGGTAGAAAATTACACCTCGTTTGTTATTGTGACTCAATTGGTTCCAGAGATATCACTTTTTATGATTTTCAAGATGGCGTCGGCGGCCATTTTGAAACACGTGCTATAAAAAAAGTTAGCCGTCACTTTTGGGAGGTGTATGAGCGAGCTAATGTTTCTTAAAATTTGTCTTTTTTATCAAATCCATCAAGAAAAAAAGGAATGCTAAACATTTTGACTGATTCCATGAAAATGACTAATATTTTGGATATTTTCTCTCAAACAATGGGTAATATCCGTTGTTCAACGACTCTCTACTCAGGTTACTCTATCGAAGAGCAAGTTCTGGTGGTCAACGAGTTAAATAAAACTATTGTTCACCGAACAAGGGGTATTTTCCGTTGTTCGATGGACTCTTATCGTCATGCTTGAACTGGCCCTGGATTGGGCCTCACGTTTAGGCTTCGCATTATCTGTTTCGCGGTTTTATACTTTGTTTAGGCATGGTTTAGCCTTGATTAAGACATTAATAACGTGCAAAATGAAGCTGGGATTTAAGTTGGTGTTTGAAACAGACGTTTCTTGCACGGCGCAAACGCTTCTTAAATGCTGTGAGCCAAAAGCGAAGCCGTTCAATTCTAAAACGCCTGAAGCTGCAGCCACACATTACCCGATGACCATATTTGGTCATGTAATTTTGTCGTATGCAAATGAGGAGGCTTTGCTTTCGTATTCAAATGTTCGCTTTCATATGCAAATGAGCATGGAACGATCTCGAAGCCCTGATCGTCTGCCAACTTCGGACCAATGGTACGCACCAAGTCCTCGAGCCACTTCCGCGAATGGCCTTGAAAAAGTAGTGCACTTAATTTTACTGTAGAAAGCTGAATTCAATCAGATTTTTAAAAATAAAACTTAAAATCTTATTATCTCTGTATATTTGATTTTTCTCTCATTTAAAGGCAGTATACATCATTGGTAATCTCGAAAATCAGAAATGTTCACAGATTTACGCCTAACTTACACAATATAAACATGATGACCGTAGAAAACTTCCCCTGAAATGGTTTTGTCTGAAGTGCTATAGTCTTTAAAAAAACAATTAGTTTTCGTCTCATGAGACGAAAATTCAATTCTCCCCAAAACCATTTCGCCCAAGTGCCATTTCGCCCCAAACCACTTCGCCCGAGTGCCATTTCGCCCCAAATTACTTCGTCCAAACACTACATCGCCCAAATGCCACTTCGCCCCAAAACCACTTCGTGCACAGGCCGTGGTTGAGGGCGAAATGGTTGAGGGCGAAGTGGTTTTGAGGCGAAATGACTGCAAACCCTTTTTTGACTGTTTTCTCAAAAGTTAGACGAAGTACGGAGCTGGTTTTTGCTCAGGTTGGTTTTAATCATGCATATCTTCAATCACACAGGGGGATAAAACTATTTGTAACAGTTTACCAATCATGTATACTATCTTTAAATATTGAAGTCTCAACACCAAAAACCAAACAACTGAAATGCGAATAAATACAAGGATTACTGCTTGGTGAAAAGGCCGGCGCTGAAATCGGCCATTTTTGCAAGATTTTCATTGCACAACAAGAAACCTGTTGGGTAAACGCGTATGCCCGGTCTGCCAGAGGTGTGCAAACTGTCAAAATATTGCCCCAAAAGGCAACCCTTTTTAACCAGTAAAGCTAAGATAATGTCCGCGTGTATGTTCTCGTCGTTTACGTCGCCAACTTTGCTCGGAAAAGTGACTTTTAATGGAACAGTGAGCCGACAAAATGCCTGTTTCTGTGACTTGAGTTTGTCGACGGTCAATCACTCGCCCGGCCGGGTCAACTTGCCTGGCCGGGCGCGCGGCGAACTCGCTTCGGGTAAAATGTTGTGCTTGGATTTTGGAAACCGTGCTGCATGTCGTGGGAAATATCTTCGAGAGTTTGTCGCCCTTTGATTCGGACAAAAGTGGACTTCTCAAGAACCTTTTTCATGACTGAACTGAACTGCCAAGACATTTTCCATCCCTTTGTGACTTTGAGGCCCTGTTTACGGGTCTAAACTCCACCGTGTGGTGAATGTTTGTTGTGCGTGGATATTTGTTGTTGTGCGTGGATATGTTTCAAGACAGCCTGCGTCAAAGGCAAGGCCAGAAAGAAGACTTCAGGTGGTAAGTCTGTTTCAAAGCAGACTTCTGGGTGAGTTGCAATTTTTTTCTTCAAACTTGTTGCGATATTCTAGTTTGAAATTTATGCTAAAACATCAAATTTTTAACAACAAAAATACCCATTCGTTTTCGCTTCTTTCGCTTGTAAAAATGGTCGTAACTTATTGTTTTCTTCGAGAAATTTTAAAAACCAAAGCAATTTTAATACTGTTATATCTTCAAAAAAAGTCTATCCCCCCCCCCCCCCCCAACCCTCCCCCCACCCCCCCTCCCCCAAAAATCACATTTTACGATAAATTATCTCACCCGCCCCGGCCCGAAGCCACAACCTCTTGGCGGCCCCATATATCTAAGCGTGAAAGCAAATATAACACTCTCAACTGTTCGACACAAACATTTTACTTTGCCGCCATTTAATCTCAAAAGTTCGTCTGCCACTCCAACCCCGCATACCAACAAGAAATTCTTGCTGCCCAGAACAGGTGTCACCGACCAATCAAATTTGCCCATCCCTTGACCCATTTTCATATGCAAATTTAGCACGCGCAGGCTCTGGAAATGTGGCAGGCGAGTGGCTAAAAGATCAGAGGCGTGGTTTCGCCCTTGGCCCCGTCACGTCAATCTTGGTTATTTTTTGGACTCGCGCGCGGGCGTGCGACCACGTGTGTTGTATTGTTGCCAACTTGATAGACATATGCCAACTTATAAACAGATACATGTACATGTACCACTTATTGTTGACAAAATGTATACATGTATAATACACCGAAAACCAGTGTGCAAAGTGGCCCTGTGTTTGAAGTGATGAGTCAAAACACGCGAATAAAGGGTGATTTGTGTTGTTCTTGCTAGTTACTGTAAAAAGAAAAGGGTTGATATTTTTAATGTTTGTAAGGAAATAATTGAGTAGTTGATTATGGCACCTGACCTTGCAAAATAATGAAGTGTTTCATTACAAAATCAAATTTTTCTCGCTCAAAATTTTGAGTTTTTCTATCAGATCTACAACTTCTAAACTTTTACCCCCAATCCAGAGTGTGTAAAAATGTGCCCCTGTATTTTATTTGATGATTTTTGTTGTTCATGCTGATACTGTAAACAAAAATCTTGTATGGATATTTTTAATGTTATTACATATGCTAGGTGTTTTATATATTGTCATTGACTGCATTAAATTCTGTAAATTCACACACTTGTATATTAAAGCACAGTATTCCAGTGGACAGCTTTCATAACTTTTTACATTTGTGCTGTACCTTTCATAATTCACACCATGTAGTTTAATGGGGAAAAATATATATGTATATTATTTTTAATCAGAAATCAACAATCAAGCATATTTTAATCTAAGAACTTGGCGCAGTGTTTACATTTTTTCAGGAACTAACCAACGCTAAGCAAGCGTTGCATAATTGCAGATATATTGTAGTACATTTAATTGCTGCAGGTAGAGATTAATGTGCTTATGTGGAAACAACATGACTTATAAGCCTGAAGAATTTATTGATTTCGTACTATGAAAGAAACAGTCCCTATAGCAGTGCCTGGTGCAATAAAACAGTGGGCCGCCCCCAATGCCTTGTGCGTTGCCTTTAGTTGTAGACAACATAAATATTATGATTGTAAACGCAGTGTTCTGATAGACAATTAATTCCATATTTTGTCTGCCATTGCGTATGTCACACCACGAGATTGTAGTATATGATCACAAATTTGTTCAACTTTTAAATTCAAAAATACCAATTAACAAGCAACACTGTAGGTGCTCAATTTCTATATAGGAGACTGACAACGCTAAGAAGCGTTGTTTCTATTTAATTATTTAGTTTAAGGAAAATAATTTATAGGAAATGTTAAAATTTAATAATTTAAATGTTTTATTGTGGTGGATGGGCGTGGTTGGGGAGGCGGGGCCAAAGCATGCTACAGCGAGCAGCGTATAGCAGCCTTGCGTTTATAGAGAGGGCGTGAGTCGAGTGTGTGCTGGGTGAAGTTCGATGGATGAGTTGAACGAAATAAAATAGGTCAACTAAAACTAGCCGAAAGTCATAACCTATAGTGTGATATAAACAATAATGCGCAGGACAGACAGTTCTATTGTTTAGTCTCTACAGTCACATAGTGGCCAAGCGGCTTTGTTGTTGTTGATGTATTGTTGTGTGATTTGAGTCAAGTGGAGCTTTGGAGTATTTTTAAGCAGCCTTCAATCAAGATCAAGATCAATCTTTTACAACTGCAGCTGTAGGCCTACCAATTGAACTTATCTATATACATAAGGATGCATGGTGCACCGATACCGTATAATATGCTTGGTATTGAAAAGTAGAGCTTCGTGCCTTTCCTTAATGTATTGTTTAAACAAACATGATATTGTAAAAACTGTGGGAATTAAGTGTGTGCCTGGTGCTGGCTGAAACAGCAGCACGCAGCTGAGCATGCAGTTCATCTGCTTGGCTGCGTAAGGCGCCACCCGCCTATGCATGTATCTCGATGTTTAGACGGTTCCCAATTGTAAAGGTAATAAATTGAGATGCCGACAGGCATGGGATGCGCTATATAAGAAATAGCTATTATTATTAGGTCTTATAATTGTCCGGCGCATTGTATTATGTTGTTTAAAAAATGAACGGAGTGGCAGAACGGATTAAATTACACCAGACGGAATTTTCGAAAACGTTCCTTTTACTGTAAAAAAAACCCATCGAAATATGATCGTCGAAAATGTAACAAAATTCTGTGAAAAGGGTAACACGTTCAGAAGAAATGGGAATCATGGCAAACATGGGTATCGTTAAATCTCGTCGTAACGAAAACCAATTGAGAGTGCTGTATGTCCTGATTATACATGGACACCTAGCCCACCCCCCTCCCCCCTCCCCCCACTGAGCGATTTTTTGCCTGGCCGGTCAAAATTTCCGGTAGGCAACTGCGCCCCCCCCCCCCCCACACTAATAAGCAGTGCCCCGCCCCCGCTATATGCAATATCCATACCATAGTTCCATACCATAGTATGCCATAGTTTTAGGGCCATGATTCGACAAGGCCATGATTTTGGTAAAGCCAAGGTAAAGATCACGTTCATGCCGGAAACACGAAGGATAAACGTACTACAGCTCGCCTCATAATGCACACCAGACGTTTTTCACATATAACCCCCATTCTTCAACAACTCCACTGGCTTCCCATTAAATTCAGAATCATGTATAAACTTATGCTCCTCACATATCGTTCACTGCATAACATCTCTCCCCCATATTTGTCCACACTATTACCATACCAGCCCAGCCGTTCAGGTCTTCGGTCTGCTAACCAAAATCTTCTGGCTGTACCGAGATCATATAGGTCCTGGGGAGACAGATCTTTCCGTATAGCTGCCCCACGTCTGTGGAACAGTCTCCCTTTAGATATCCGGTCTAGTACATCACTCACTTCATTTAAAACTGCACTCAAATCATACTTTTATAATCTTGCCTACGACACCACACTCTAAATGTTTTCTTTTCTTTCTCTAGCGCCATGAGCGCCTACTTGTTGGGTGGATGTGTGCGCTATATAAATATCCATTATTATTATTATTATTGGCGCGTGCGTTAATGCTCCGCCTTCTGTGACTTCGATGAAAACATTTTCTTCGAGACACTGAAGGAGAAGGTGTCATAAAGTGTTGTTCTGCGACAAAATGCTCTTACACTTTGTCCGAATTGGTAAACGGATTAATGCTGTTTCGGAAAGGTTACGATCGATGTATTTATAGGGCGAATAAAGTACAGCACGCACTGGTTGACTATACTTCCAACATACTAGAATTTTGTCCATAAAGTTGATTTAGGTTCAAAATAGTCGTACGAATAACTGATGGGCCCAATGTGCATAATGGCCTAAAGGTATTTAAAGGTAAATGCAGCTTGACTTCGAAATATCGTGATGGGTAGCTACGACGTCTATAAATACTCCGGGAGATATAGGCACCCTCAAAGGTTATACCAAAATGGCTTAGGCCTAATAACTAAAGATATATGCAGCTACGCCTAGACGGTCATGACGGTGTATATATGCCTACAAATTGTGGTATGAGTGGAACCTATGCCTACAAGTATACTGGTATATAGAGGTATATACAGCCCAAGTCTAAAGGTAAAACATTATAGGCCTAGATATAGGCCTACCGCGAGGGTAGCTATATAGGCCTAAATACTCCGGTAGATACGTTCAGTCTGATGGGTTTATTTCATCAACAATGTGACACATCATATGCAGGCAAATTAGGCAAGGCCTAAAACTAAGGGTATAAGGTACATACAGCTAATTCTCGAAATATCGTGACGACAGATAAGCTTAGATGTGGTATATGAGTGCAGCATAGGCCTACAAGACGTACACGTAGGTCCGAAGGTAAATAAGGCTATTTCGTGATTCTATAGCTAAATATTCTCCGGTATAAAGGCACAACCTTAAAGGTTGCCTCAATAATGTTGACTATAAAGGTAAATGCAGCCAGGCCTCGAAATATCACGGCGGTAGCTATTGAGCTTGTGCCAATGACGTCATTTTGGGAGTCAAATAATGCCGCGTCATTGTGGAAGCAATGTGCGTGCGCGTTGAGTGTGTCCATAGCACGCGTAACGCGAAATACTGAGGCTCCCGTTGGTGAATTAAACCGCGTTACGCCCACCAAAGACACACACAACGCGCACGCACATCGCTTCCACAATAACTCAGCATTATTTGACTCCCAAAACGGCGTAATCGCACGTGTTCGAAGGGGGGTCAATAGGCCTAAATACTCTGGTAGACACCAATCCGGTAACTAAGGTCTCCTTCCCTTTACATCCGCCATATATAGCTGGGGGCTTCCACTGAATGAACTGTAACCTACGTTTTTGCTGTTGCTGAAGCTGCATTTGTTTACTTCGAACAAGTTGCGCGTCTTTGTAGGGTTGTGTGTGCGCGAAGGCGGGCGCGTCGCGTGTACGCGAAGGCGGGCGCGTCGCGTGTACGCGAAGGAGGCGCGTTTGCGCAAGTAATGGATGAGCGCTTTTCGTTCTAACAGCAACACAAAACGCACAGCCCATGCACTGGACGCCCCCCCCCCCCCCGCTCCCCGCCCCCCCCCCCCCCCGCTCCCCCCCCCGCCCCCCCGCTCACCCCCCGCTCCCCCCGCTCCCCGCGCCGCTCGCTCCCGCCCCCCCGCCCCCCCCCACTCCCGCCCCCCCAGCTATGGCGGATATACGGGGAAGGAGACCTTAGTTACAGCCTGTAAAGGTTTTCTCAACTTGCAATATAGACAAATGCAGGGAAATTGGCTATACATGTACAGGCTTCAAGGTAAATACGAGCTAAGCCAAATATCGATACGGTATACTGAGCTATAATAGGCTTCTACAAATCTTAGCTTGGTTTTTCTCAACAAGGAAAACAAATAAACACGTAACTGTCAAAAACTGTGTATGGCTCAAATTGTTTTTTTGGCCTAAACATTGCGTTTTCTTCTGAAATCGGTGTTTTTCTGGAACGTCCCGACGTTTTTAAATACGGTCGTGCACATTTTAAAATCTCTTCCGCCGATGGTTTGAAGTTTAGTCTGGCGCCGTCTCACCTACGGTACCCCGCCGTTCTTTTCTACAGGGCCTGTGCGTCTATAAGTTCTATATGTCTGTGGATTTCAATCTGTACTGTTAATTTGAAATAGCGCCCCCTATTGGCAAAAATAGAAATTTGTTCAAAAATGGCGACGCTCTGCAGATTGTGTGGGCGAAAACCCGCAAGTTTGGCAAGGGTTGCCAGGGTTATTACTGCCCGATATGCAACATTTTGTGAGTATAAGGATTTATGACAATGTGTGGGCATTACTTTGGAAAGTAGCTGATCATGGCTTGACACTATGAGCAACTAACAATGGAAGTGGTGAAATTCTTGGTGAAATCGACATCGACCCTGGTTGTAGGAACGTGACAAACGACATCACGTGACCACATTTGTGTGACTAACTTACGTTCAGTTTTTTTTCTGTCGCCTGAGGTGTATGATTTTCAAACATCCATATCTGGGATGTTTTAATTTTGTTTAAATATGAGTTAGTCGTACATTGTACACAATGAAACTATTTATAGCCTGATACCCAAAATCTTGGAATCGTCGATGCTGCTCAAGAGGAAAAAATGGAGTAAAAATGAGACCACAACAAACTGTTAAGTTCCTATCTTCATGGGCAAAATTAACATTTCTAAGGAATAGAAAATGAAATCGAGATTTATTTATGCAATGTGTGAAAATTTGAAGACAGTTTCTCGTTGCGACGATGGTTTGCTTTGAATCGGAAAATCGGTTGTAAACCGACTCGCCACGTGCAAGCTAAATGAAACCCCTATTCTGTGTCCAATAATGGTATAGTCCGACTCTATACTCCAACTTGGAAATGCATATTTATGAAGTGGGCGTGCAATCCAGTTCGTAAGTGAACGCCACGGCAGCATTAGCCACCCTTTACGTGTAAATAAAGCATTTGGATTATAGAAGTACAGAATGGCGGAACAAAAGGAGAGGGCGCAATTTTATTTGGGTATGAATTTGTTCAACAATTGTATTTCTTTCCAAAAACATGATTTTCATGTTGCAATTATAATACAAAGAGAGTGCAAAGTGAAAAATGTTTTACCCACTTCAACGCGCGCCCTTATAATTGTGCCCGCCATGCTTCAAAAAGGCTAATTTGATTCATTTGGAAACATAATAAATACAAAAATCGTGCGTACATTTGATGCACACGATACCGCTTTGTGAAGAAACAAAAAACCAGCGACATGGGAGGAAATACATTTATAAAGTTGAACGATGCCCCGAAAACCACCAATAAACCCGGGTGTGATTTTTTCATGTGTGTAATTCTATGATTTTCAGTGCATCTTTTAAACTCCATATCGATATTGCTTCCACCTCGCCTTTTCTCAAAGCGATGCACGTCAAAGGCACAGGCTCATCAGCAATGCGCGCCCGCCAAATTCGTGCCACGATCGAAATACGCAGCTCCATCATAGCAAAGGCATGGAGCTGCGTATTTCGTGTCATCGTTTTGGCGCGCGCGCATTGCTGACGAGCCTGTGGCTTTAACCTCGAAAAATGTATTGTTTTAGTCATACCCTCAAAGGCGATTTGTGTACTGAGTACTAACCCAATAGCTCGCACAATAAAACCAAATGAGTTTGAAACATGAAAAATAAAGAAGCGTCGTGATTTAACGTGATCACCTTATGGGATCCAGTAAGAATTATGCTACTTTGTGGCGTAAGTTTGGATGTCTTTTGGATGGAATGGTGGTTTTTAATGAATTTATTTTTCATTTTGCATGCTGCTGATTTGACCAGAAAGAAATCGCTGGTCGAAAATGCCATCTTGTGTTTAAACAATGGGTAGTCGTATAACACATCATTATTTCATTTCAGTGCTTTGAAATTTTGAATTCTTTTCCGAGACGTGTGTGTCTGCAAGCCTTGCTCTATGGTGTCTGTTTGTAGTAGGCCTAACAAGTGTTATTTCCTTAATTCCCGCACTTAAACGCCAGAAAAGGGACACAGTCACAGGATTTCCGACTCCACAAGAAAGACAAAGCCGAGTTATCATTCAATAGTCTCCAACTTTTACTACTGCACAGCTAACACACCGCAACACAACAACGAAGTCCCGTGTGCATCATAAGCACACCGCACAGGAAGAAAGACTAATACAAAGAATTAGTAATACATGTACAATGTTATACAATGTAATACATAACCCCAGGCGGCACGTGGCCAGACTCTTCTGGCACGCGCCAATCCTTTTGGCGCGTGCCAGCTCTATACGCAAACTAGGTCAGTGCTCGGCAGAAGTTCCGTTCTGCCTCCAGAGTCTGATTAAAGGCATAGTCTCGTCAGCAATGCGCGCGCGGCATATTCGTGCCGTAGCGCCACGAAATACGCCGCGCAATATCTGACTGCTTGAGCTCACGTCTATAGTCAAAAGCGGTCCCGGTTTTCTGGCAGGCCTAGCTTGTTGGCACAATGTATGGTGTCTGTTGCGAATCTTTAATGCATTGCGGCAGTGCTCGGCCCGGTCACAAGTGCAGATACGTATTTTAACCATTTGTTTTGACAAAAACATCCAGCAATGACTGGTCACAATTATTTTAACCAAAATGAGTCTCATTTTAAGGCAAAAAATACGACTTTAAAATTTCAATAACTTGAGAAGCGCTCGCCTTATGGAGCTAGGAGACCCCTTATTTAATTCCATTTTGAAAGCTCTTTAAGATAAAATAGGTTCCACAACTATCAAATAAACTTTAACATTTGATGATTCTACCTACTTATGAAGTGACAATCTTGGAAATAGCCAGAACTCTTACTCTCAGAGAAAAAGAAGAAACCGATAATAAAATTTCAAAAATCTCAAACAACACTGAGATTCGAACCAGGGACCTTATGATTGCAAGTCGAACTCTCTTCTAACCAGACCACGAAGCTTGTTGCAAACCAACCACATTAAAAACCCTAAATTCCTTCAAAATATCCAACCCTAAACCTTAACCTATTATAGTCTCCTTTCAAGACGCTAAAAAGGTACAAACCCTCCTCATTTTCCCCTCGCAGTGGTGTAAAAAAATTACGCGCGCGGCTATAGGCCTACCGCAACGCGCAAAACGGACCTACGATATGAGAAGGCGCCGGGCTTTACCTAAAAAGGGGACTATCCTTCCGATGGTCCGATTTTTATTCGTTTTGCGTGCGTTGCGTTGGCGCTGCGCTCGTCCGTCTGTACTATGGAGCAATTCAGACGCAAACCCTATAGATGCAAACGAATGGAAAACGCATGACGAATAAAAAACGGACCAATGGAAAGGGGCCTTATCCTTTGTTTTTCATCCGTCTTGCGTGCGCGTTTTGCTCCACCTGTTCGTCTGTATCGGTCCATAGAGCGATTGAGATGCAAATGGATGAAACATGCAGGATGGATAAAATAAACGTATCGACCTGTAAAGGCGCCTTTATTTGGTGTAAACCGACACACAGAAAATTAAACAATCGCAACCACCTAAATTCACCATCCAAAATATATTCGTGCCGCGTTTCCGTGAAGTGACACGCACAAAAATGCACGCACAACAATCGCCTAAAAAGATTCTGTGTGAATGAGCGTTAGTAAACTCATCCAAAAAGGTTGCAAAATTGTTTTGATAAAATTAATGTGCAACCACCACCAAACTAAAAAGAAAAGACAAGAAATCATGAGTCTTGTAAGCACCCAAATTAAGTTTTCCCTCACTTTCAAAGGTCTGGCGACGCCGCTGGCCTACGCCTATAGAACTTTATGGCAATGGGTACAGTATGTGTAAGGCCACTTTATGCCCAACACGTGTACGTTGCTAAGCCTGCTGTTGTATATGAATATGTATCGCCTCTCCGGCAATCGCCGCGGTTTCATTGGAAGGTTGGGATAATAAAAATGGTTTAGCCTATTCCATCAAGGGGGTTTCTGACTTGCTGCACATCTTTTTTAAAGCAAATTACAAGTTTTTTTTTTTACTGCTTAGGAACAAACTTTCTTTTTTCTTTCAGGATTAACCAAATCTTTGTTCCAAAAATTAACATTTACTGACGTGATATTTTTATTAAAGTTTCAAACCATCAAGATCGGCGGCGTCAAAAATAACAAAAATTTGGAGTTTTTTATATAATTAGAAAAACAAATTTTATTTAATTAAACTAATACAGTTATAAAATTGTATTAATCTACTAACTGTGGAGAAAATTTGATGACATTCGGACCAGTATGAGGGAAGTTACGGCTTTTCAAAGTAGCACATGCAAACGCACATCGGCGATTACGGTTTTTTGCATAACCTATGGCAAAAAAGAGACGTCAATTTTCATGGTTCAACTGGCCATATCTTTTGTTTTAGGCAAAGTTGTCAAATTATTTTTACGTGGTCTTATTATTGACTTAAGACTGCACATTTTGGCACAAAAATAATTCCAATATTTAAAATTTAAATTTTTTTGTCACGTTCCTACTGGTTGTTACCCATGTTGTTACAAACCCAAAATCAGTCGTTCTAGACGCACTCATGACAGACAATTTGATGTCTTGTATACATCTACTCCATTCGGTCAGTCTTTTTTTGCACAAGTGGTTACAATGTGGAACTCCCTACCTCAAAAAGCAGTCAACATTACATCTACCAAGACTTTTAGATCATTTATCCAGACATGGCCTAAAATTCATTAAGTAGGCCTACTCTCAACTATGGAGGTAGGAAAATTTCTCAACCTAATTATGGCCAATACCTAACCCAGCACCACTCTCGTCAAGCTTCCGGTGATAGTCCCTAGTGGACCGTTTGGAAGTAGATTTTACAAGGTACAAGGTACGCAAGGTAAGGTACAAGTTGGGCACAAACCATTGATTAACAATGGTTTGTGCCCAATTTCCATTGTAGTTGCTCATACTAGTGTGAGACCTGTGTAAAAACCATATGACTGGCTGAAAAATTTCCAAGTAAAACTAAAACAGTAAAAATTGGATTTTTTTTTGTATTTTTTTCGTATACATTGAACAAAGATTTTAAGGAAATTACCTCCTGGAATCAACACATAATGTAATTTTAAGATATACTTCACACTTGCACTTTTGTCGCAAATGTTGCTTTTTTGTAGAAAAATCACGTTTTCTTCAAAAATTGCCTTCAGTTAGTGCACAAGATAACCATTCACGCGCGCGCGCAGCGCCCTCTGTTGTCGCTCTTACGCACAGACCGCTCGCACGTCATTTTGTGCATTACTTTATGAAAAAAAAATCCTTTTTTAAAATATACATTGAACACGGATTTGGGTGAATTTATATATTGGAATCGATAGCTTATTCAATTCTAAGATATACTTCCCACTGACACTTCCGTCGCAAATGTTGCATTTCTGAAATAAATAAATGATAAAATTACTGCATAAAGTAATGCACAAAATGACGTGGCGAGCGGTCTTTGCGTAAGCACGTGAATGGTTATCTTGTGCACTAACTGAAGGCAATTTTTGAAGAAGAAAACGTTATTTTCTACAGAAAAGCAACATTTGCGACAAAAGTGCAAGTGGGAAGTATATCTTAAAATTACATTATGTGTTGATTCCAGGAGGTAATTTCCTTTAAATCTTTGTTCAATGTATACAAAAAAATATACCTTATCTAACTACGTATTAAATGCACTGCAGTCAATATACATGATATAAGGCATGTAGGGTGGCCATGCACAAAATTTAAAATATTTTGAAATAAAGATTGTTAAAAGGGCAGCAAATTATGACATTAAAAAAAACTGATGCAAATCGGATTTCGCATTCTTGAGTTATGTCCAATTGAAATGTGCTCTAAAGGGGTGATACTATATACCGGAAAACACCGGAAAACACCGGAAAACACCGGAAAACACCGGAAAACACACCGGAAAACACACCGGAAAACACCGGAAAACACAGGAAAACACCGGAAAACATACTAAATACCGGAAAACATACTAAATACCGGAAAACACCGGAAAACACCGAAAAACACCGGAAAACACCGGAAAACACACTAAATACCGGAAAACATACAAAACACCGGAAAACACCGGAAAACACCGGAAAACACACTAAATACCGGAAAACATACTAAATACCGGAAAACACCGGAAAACACACTAAATACCGGAAAACATACTAAACACCGGAAAACACCGGAAAACATACTAAATACCGGAAAACACAGGAAACATACTAAATACCGGAAAACATACTAAATACCGGAAAACACCGGAAAACATACTAAATACCGGAAAACATACTAAATACCGGAAAACACCAGAAAATACACTGAATGCCGCAAAACATACAAAACACTAGTCTTGTTGCAAGACCGAATTTTGGTTCCCCCTTCCACGCCCCGCCTACGCGCTGTACCCACTACCGATAGAGGGCGCCATTCACACTTCGACCTACCGAATTTTACAGATATAAATAACCGAATGTCTGTGCCGAATTTCGGTACGTCGAAGTGTGAATGGCGCCCTCTATCGGCAGTGGGTACAGCGCGTAGGCGGGGCGTAGAAGGGGGAATTACCAAAATTCGGTCTTGGGACAAGACTAACAAGACACTGGAAAACACCGTTTGACCTACGATTTATTCCTTAGACTGGTTCCCGTCCACATATTCCACATAGGAGAATATAAGGACAGGTAAAGGGCGCTTTATCTTGATCTGTGATTAGTCGTATTTGCGCGTGCGCATTGTGTGTTTTATATTTAAAAATTGGCGAAGCCCTTTGCTTTTAGTTTAGGCAATGTACTCGATTTACATTTGGATATGTTCGACACGCACGGCCGGGTTACAAATGTCAATGCAAGATATACGCACTTACTAAACAAATAAAAATAATAACCACGTGATCACGGGCAGATTTCTGCCCGTCATGGCCGCCCTTTACCGATCCTTATATTTTCGCAATAAGCGATAGGATCGGGAACCAATCTATTTATTTCTTTGCCATATAGACTGTACAATTCCCATAACCATGGGAAACGTGCCTGTGTGTCCGCCCACAGATTTCTATTAAAGGCACAGATCGTCAGCAATGCGCGCGCGCCAAATTCGTGCCACGAATTACGCATCTCCATGCCTTTGCTATGGAGCTGCGTATTTTGTGGCACCAATTTGGCGCGCGCGCGCATTGCTGACGAGCCTGTAAGACACGACTGTGTTAAGGGGAGTTCACACTATCGCGGAAAAAAATCACACTGTTCCATTGGTTTGTACACAAACTGGTTTGCCGCTTGTGCGCGGCCTATCGCGACGCGCAAAACGTTTTGAGCTGGGTCAAAGTTCAAATCTGTTGAACTTTGACCGCGGTGCGCTGACCTTTCCAACGCGCAGCCAATGAGGTATCAGAGAAGCCCCAAGTTACCAGAGTGGAATTTTCTATTTTGGAATAATCGGCGATTGGGAGCTCATGCAATACGGTGAGCGCAGCGCGAAAGTGTGATTTTTCCGCGATAGTGTGTATCCGCCTTCATTAATGGCACATCACCGTACCGGTTTCAGGCGGTTTGGAACGCGTGCGCGTGTAGCGCGTTTTGTGTTTGAACATAACACGTACGCGCGATCGTCACAAAAATGGAGAAAGTGCGCATGCGGTTTTACGTGTACATGTAATTCAATGGGGAAGTGCCCCAAACCATGCAATGAGGTGTCTAAACTTATGCAAATGGTGCCTAAACTATAAAAATTAATGTGCCCAAAGCTATGGTAATGAGATGGCGCGGTTATGCGCGTACGTCCTCCGTTTCTTATCTATCTTTTAACGGATATCTGTGGTGTTCGAAAATAACGCACGATGGGCGCGGATCACTTGACTAGCGTCCTCAAGGGGCGTTCACACTATCGCGGAAAATTCACACTTTCGCGCTGCGCTCACCGCATTGCATGAGTTCCTAATCGCCGATTATTCCAAAATAGAAAATTCCACTCTGGTAACTTGGGGCTTCTCTGATACCTCACTGGCTGCGCGTTGGAAAGGTCAGCGCACCGCGGTCAAAGTTCAACAAATTTGAACTTTGACCCAGCTGAAAACGTTTTGCGCATCGCGATAGGCCGCGCACAAGCGGCAAACCAGTTTGTGTACAAACCAATGGAACAGTGTGATTTTTCCGCGATAGTGTGAACGCCCCTTCACGCATTCATCAGGAATACGGCCTATAGAAAGAGCACTTGCCACCGGTTCTGCAAATACGAACATGATCGGAAATTTTCCAGACGAAATTAAAGTCATACGCCTATTAATTTAAATAAAAACGATTAAAAGTGTGCGGAAAATCACAATACACATGTGCGTTTTCAGGTGTTTTCCGGTATTTAGTATGTTTTCCGGTATTTAGTATGTTTTCCGGTGTTTTCCGGTATTTAGTATGTTTTCCGGTGTTTTCCGGTATTTAGTATGTTTTCCGGTATTTAGTATGTTTTCCGGTGTTTTCCGGTATTTAGTATGTTTTCCGGTATTTAGTATGTTTTCCGGTGTTTTCCGGTGTTTTCCTGTGTTTTCCGGTGTTTTCCGGTGTATTCCGGTGTTTTCCGGTGTTTTCCGGTGTTTTCCGGTATATAGTACTACCGCTCTAAAGCCTGATCTGTTGCACAATCAATTTCAGAAAAATGCCAAAAATGAAAATTTTCCATTTTCAAATCATTACATCTGTTTAAAAACATGTGTGATAACTAATTCTTCTCTATTGTTTTGCAGAAATCTTTTATTTGTCCCACTCTTAAAAATTGTTTTTTTTCTATCAAATCTGCACTTCATAAGTTATTTTAAGGAAAAATATAAATGAACAACTTCTCAATAATACCTACCCCTAGAACTATGGGGGATATATATGTATCCCTCGTAGAGGTAAATATTAACCCCGAGGGGCATTTGGGAGTCTTGTCAGTACAGCCGGCGCTAGTCCGAGTAACTTGGACGCCTACAATATCGCTTTTTTACGCTCTAGGCATAAAAAGTATGATCGCGCCCGAATGATGCTTACGATTTTCTACCTAATAAGTACATGTATGAAAATTAAAATGTTTTGGTATTGGAATGCATGCTTTTTTTACTGTCGACCGATGGGTGGTTGGAGATCAATGAATCCCTATGTGTTTTTTCATCTTCGCGTAAGTCGGATTTTCACTTAAGTCGGATAAAATCGCTTGGTTCCATTGGATCCGACTTATCTGAGGTTTACTGTATAATAACTTACTTACCTTTTTAGAAAAAGTGCAATTTTGTGTCCGATTTCGAGACCGTTCCTTCCGTTACGAATTTCTTGCGTCACACGCACACAGCATTTGAATGAGCGAAGTGCCCAGGTGTAGTGCTTGTATTACAGCATGTAGTTGATGCGAACTTTACCCGGCTGGTCAGAGTGCCTGAATTCCGTTCTATCATGCACTGCGCGCTGACTGCACACAGTGAATTGTGGGGGAAGCGTAAAGGCACGTAGTGCTCCCAGTTCTGAATTATTTCAAGTTTCACAAAATTAAGTGCACGGATTATGAACATTACTTTGAATACTTTTTTCTTGATCCCAACAGCTGAAGATGACCTACCAGGCTCCTACCCAAAGACACCCAAGGAGAGAGCCGTTGCGGCCAAGAAGTATGGCATGCGAGTTGAGGATTACGAACCGTACCCTGATGATGGGTTCGGCTGGGGGGACTACCCACAGAGACCCTACCTTCATGACGATGATAAAGACCCACATGCTGATTGGGATTTCCCCGAGGAGAGACGAAACTTTGGCGAAGTTGTACGTAAACAAGCAAAAAATCTTGCATTGTGGACAAGTCCACTAGCTGGGAGGTTAAAGGCACATTGTATAATTTGCAATAACCCCAAAGGCCCCCTCCCCATAGCCTTTGTTAAGGCCTCACAGCTGGGTGAGAGCGCCACCATGCGATGAGGACTGGACGAGCAGCGCCAGCTGTCAGCCCTTTTACTATGAGCAACTAACAATGGAAATTGGGCACAAACCATTCTTAATAAGAATGGTTTGTGCCTAATTTCCACTGTAGTTGCTCATAGTGTTTGCTGACTCGGAATTTTGCTACCCGAGAGGTAGCAAAATGCTAATGATCGTATGACACAGTGTGCGTGTTGCGTTAAATAGCTAACAATGCGAGCCAATCAGGTTCGCGCGCACCGGTTTGTAATCACGCGCGCGCGCTTTACATACAACGCGCGCGTGCCAACACAAACATACATTCGCAGCACAACAACGCATGGATGAATAGTGTAACAGGGGCTGTATACATTAATAAATAATTATTCCGGGACAGCAAAGGCCTCACAGCTGGCGCTGCTCGTCCCATCCTCGTCGCATGGTGGCGCTCTCGTTCTGGCGTGCGACTCACCCAGCTGTGAGGCCTTAACAAAGGCTACCTCCCCCAAGGAAGCCACGCCCCTTCCGGAATTTTTGTTTTTCTCCAATCTGAATCAGCCAATTTTAAAGATTCTGGTGTTGCTACTGTGGTTTTCCATGGTGCTGAATCTAATTCTGAGGTTTTCAAAATAGTGAGAAGTCAGGATCATGTGATTAGGCCGAGGATCAGGGTCATTTTCAAGACAGTTGCGGACAATCAAGAAGAAGAAATATTTTTTTCCAAATTGAAGAAATACAATTGCGAATCTTTTCATATATCTTGCACGATCAGTTTTGGGAGTGCTATTTATCACCTAAAATCACCCATTGTGTTTTTAATCTCTTTGTGACAGCTATAGCTAGTGATATTCGATTCTCTAAGCCCCCTTTTTTTATATCATCAACATCAGTGTGTTGCAATAATGCATAAACCCACCTAGCAAGGTGCTCATGAGTTTTTAGAACACCTCAACCTCATTTGGGACAGCAGGTCCTTGGATCACAGTAATTGTTACTTTTGTTGCTCCTTGCCTATTTTGTGTATTGCAGGAATGGCTAAATAAATAATAATAATATTAATAATATGTTGATTTTAAAAAGTAATATCAGTATCAAACAATTCTTGGTATGAAGGAGCTGCTGCTTTTTAATAGGGAAAATTTGGGGTATTGAGCAATTTTTTTAAAATTTGTAAATATACAAGGTAAATTTCCGAAATCTTAAAGAGCTTGCTCGAATCCTAAAGTTGGCGGCCATGTTGGATTTATGCAAATTAGGCTAACTTCCACCAGTTGGATTTTTTAGGACTTTTAGTATGTAATTTTGGAGACCTTATAGAAATGCATGGTGGTGAAAAAAATGTATTTTGGGTCAAACCGTAATATTCTTGGCCTACTATGGAGTTAAATTTTGGGTTGATTTTCATAGTTTGTGGCAGCAGCCATCATTATTTCTGTTTTGGGACTACACCAACATAGCACTGGATAGCCAAGTAATCAGGTTGCTGATGTTTTATATACACATTAATCAGAAGTTTTACTGAAGTTACTAATTTTTTGTCTCCACGCATGTGTCTTTATTTTTTCATTGCACAGGTACATATAGAACAAGACCTCTTGGCACGGGCGAGACCTAACGCATATGCTAATCAAAATATACCAATGTGAGTATATCTTTCATTCATAAGTACCTGAGACAGTTTATGTGCTCCTATTGGCTGAGAGCATGTCATGTCGGGTCAGGTGTGGGAGCATGTGCCGCAGTGGCACTTTGCCGCGTTCACGATCTTCCTCCAACCCTCCGGTCTCCTTATAACAATTGAACGGGCCTGCATCGGACCCATCCCCCACCCCCCAGGTGGTCCACCAGCTGTGCTAACCACAGGGTCGTCCAACAGGTCACTCCCACCCGTCCCCTTAGGGTCCTTGGCACTGACGATCCAATTTGCCGGATCTGACAGGAAGAAGCGCCGTAGAGGCGCAGCTGGCGCTCTCGGATCAAGCAGGTGACCCTCCCCACCAGTGATACCTGAAGATGCGGCAAAGGGAAGTAGTCAGGAAGGCGTCCTGTCGGCTGGTCAAGGTCCACACTTCACTTGCGTAAAGCAGGACCAGTGAGCAGGGGAATCGGACTTCCGTCCATCTGCTCAAATGCCAAGAGCGCCAAACAGTCTTCTTCAGCGAGATCATCTTTTCCTGCGCTAGGCCTAGACGCCGAGTGACATCAGCCTCGCTAGTTGCGGAGCGGTGTCATGTGGGCAGCCTCAAACGGACGATAAAGGCCCAGCTGGTTTTATACACTTTCTAGCCTGGCCCATGGTACCCTAGGCAGTTTCAGCGCATAACACGCACACGCAACCGCACATGCTCCCGCACATGCCCGAAAGCCTGCAACACGCACACAATGCGCAAACGAACAAAAACAACCTAATAGGCATATATTATACAAATGTCGAAAGAGCGAGGTTTACTGTTCAGTGAGTGTTACTGATGTACACAAAAAGGTATTTATGAATTAGGGGTTAAAAGTAGGTTTGGCCAATCTTAAACGCACGTTTAAAGCCAGCTAGGGGTCCTGGGCACTGATAATGCCCGAGCCGCCAGGCGAGGGCATTATCAGTGCCCAGGACCCCTAGCTGGTTTTAAACGGGTTGTTTAAGATTGGCCAAACCTACTTTTAATCCCATTCATAAATACCTTTCGTGTAAATCGGTAAAATTCACCAAAATTAGCTCGTCGTTTTGCCATCTTTTGCATTCACTTTCCTATGCCTACAGTCTAGTGTCAACACGGCATTCGTACAACTGCGAGTTGTGCGTAATGTTGTTTTTGTTAGATCGCGCGCGTTACGCGCAACGCAGGCGTGTTGCTCGCGCACGCACACGACTGGTTATAAGTGCACAATTTGCTTTCAGGCGGGTGCAGTTTCTTTGTGCATGTGCGTGTTCCATATACGCGCTGACTAGGGCACAAACGCGGGACAGCCAGCCGGGCATTATCACTATTCTTTATCGCTAATTTAAGACTGCCCACGTGACGTGCTCTCAGCCAATAGGGATGCGTAAACTGTCCAAGGTATTTATGAATGGGGATTAAAGTGGGTTTGACCAGTCTTAAAGAGTACATTTAAAACTGGCTAAGGGCCTAAAAGATGATAATGGCCCTCACCATGTGTTCCGGAAGGGTGGCTACTATTAATCACTCTCACAGACGCCATCTTCGTAGGAAAAAAGCTACTGAGGAATTAAACACCTTCAAGTACGCGCACGCACACCCTGGAAAATGTTCCAAACGTGCGCGTGTGTTGCTCGAAATTTGTTCGAAATACGGCGCAGCCGATGCGCGTCACAAATATTTACGCTCAAGATCCTGATGCACGTGGCAATCTGTAGAAAGTGACGTCATTTGAGAGCGATCAATTGGATAACTCTGGTTTTTGACCTTGACAAGGAACATTGTTTAACATTTCAGTAATAAGCAGTGCTGTTGTCGAGTCACCAATATCGAGTCCAAGTCTCGAGTCAGAGTCCAAATCACTAGTCACTTTCCTCGAGTCTGAGTCATGAGTCACTTGTTCCCCAAATTAATGAAATTGAATCTGCTATATTTCGTTCACACAATTATGTGAAATGATGACATGCTCGTTCGTTCCTTGCCGGCCTGGTGGGCAGTGTACATATTCACGCATCAAACATTTTCCAATGTGACTCGAGTCGAGTCCGAGTCATGAAAATTGTTACTCGAGTCGGACTTGAGTACTACAACACTGGTAATAATACACACTACTTGTGTCCAGTGAGTGCTATTGGGTTAAAGTTAAGAGGTTTTATCTTTAATTAACTTGAATCCGTGTTTTTGATTGGTGGATCTATGGTAACAACAGTGTGACATTGCACTTTATCTTCAAGCAAACTTGAATCCGTGGTTCTGATTGGTGGATCCATGACAACAACAGTGTGACATTATCCTATGTCCCGTCTTCCGATTTTATGTCGCACTCTGCGTGATACGCCCTGGTATTCCAAAAGCATGCGTCCCCTACATACACGGAGCTGCACACTTCAATCTAACTATCTGATGCGGCTTGTTATGCGCGCAATTCTCTGCACTGCGTCCCGCGCGTGTATTGCAGACTGCGCGACTGCATAGTGTGCGCGTTATTAGTGCGTCAAGTTTCATGACGATTTAATGTCGCACTCTGCGTAATGCACCCTGGTATTCTAAACGCACTGCGTCCCCTACACGAAATAAATCATGACTGTGAATTAAAACATGACGTTTGGGTGTGATTGTGTGATTCTCTGCATGCGCATCTCACCCTCACCCGTATGTTTGTGTGTCAAGTTTGCTTTATGGTATGTGGGACGCATATGCACTACATTAAGCCGTATTCCACTCGCGCTCCTGGGATAACTAATTTAATATTGTTCTTTTTCTCCTTCACAGGAAGAAGCAGGTGTTGATACTCGGAAGTGTTCTGGCAAGCTTAGGAATTCTTGTGTGGCTTGGCGGCAAATACAAGATATTCCAACCAGTGGTAAGAACAACGCCACAAATACCAATTATTATTATTTAATTTACAGCATCCCAGGACACGGCTGTGCTGGACGGTTCGTCAAGTGAAACTATTCCCGAACCGTCAAAATGGTTCCTCGTGCAATTGCCTTTTGGCAGAATCTGTCCAAGGTTAGGCCTGTACAACAGAGGACAGTTTGCTGTAATGACATACAGCCTCCTTTGGTATATTTGTTTTGGTCAAACAACAAGCGCTTTGGGTGAACCAAATGAGCCATATACTTGATTTGGAGTTGATGGACAAACTCTGTCACTGGTTGCGTCTTGCATATCCTGTGGACATCATTGTTAGTTAGTGCAAGGGCATGTTCTCCATATTTCATTCGGTAGCCCCGCGTAGCAAATACCTCAGGTAACGATTATAAGCTACGTTAACCCTCCTCATCTGCTGTTGAGTGAGTGACCAGTTTTGAGCCGAATAGCAGAGAGTTGGGCGAACAAAAGTTTTGAGAAATTTGACCCGTGTCTTGTTATTAACCAAGGCCACGCCACTAAGGCCAATTAATGGCATCATTCCCTGCTGAGTTGGCTGCAATGTCCCTTCAAGATATACAGGGTGTTCCAGAATCTGTTTCCCTGGATCCTAAAAGGGAATGTTTGTACATGAAAAATAGTCTTTATTGCATCAAAATCAGTCAAGCAAATCAACAGTTATGTCATTTTTTGTGCAGCCCTCAATTAGGAGTGACTGGCTATTAAACTTGCAGATCTGGTTCATGAACTAGGGTGTGACTTTGCTGCAGCAAGGGGTATAGGAAAACCTAAATTCTGAGATTGCTTGGTTTGGTGTGGACATTTTTTGGGGGGCCACCCTGTACACTTTCTGAGACCAACTTGGCTAGCATGTCCTATCCTCGTAAATTCCATAAATTAAAAAAATTAAAAACCGGTGCACTTTTAGAACATTGTTGGTCATGGTCCTCTTCCAGTTTTTTGACCAGATTTTTGAAATTCATACAAAATTAAGGCTAGAATGGCCTGCCTCTTATTTTTATAATGTTGAGACCTGGAATTAATTTTTTTTCATATTTTATATTGGTTTGGAAATACTTTCCTTGCCTTCCACCACTGTGGCCCTGGTTCGAATCCTGTCCGGGTCAGCATGTGGATTTAGTTTTCATTCTCTGTTTGATCCCGTGGGTTCCCCCACATGTTTGTAACGGGGGTTTTTCTTCCATCTTTGAAACTATACATTTGTTCCTTATCTTCACATAAATACCAATCTGTAATTAACAATTGGCATTGATGATGTTGATTTGGTTAAGTGAAATAGATTATGTGAACAAAGTTGACATTTTGTGCGTATATATACTTTATGGATGACCCCTTTCAGTCGGGTGTGAAGCTCGATTAAAGGCCCTGTAGATGATCTGTTTTTGAGCGATTCTGTGAATAAAACCATTATAAATCAAAAGAAAGACATCAACAAACTCATCCGAAGAAATTTCAGCTTTGTCAAATGTACCACGTTTAAAAAAACCATGAAAATCACTATGCCTTTTCCTGGTCTTGGCGGGGTGTTTCAAATATTCGTTCTCAGTTGATCGGGTACTATGTGGCTTGCGTCATGCACTCTGTGGCGCACATCATATACTGCGTGTGCGCGCGATCCATAAAAGTGCATCACGTTGGAACACGCACACGCAGTACACAGCGCCCATGCATTTTGGACCGCGTAGATGCGAACCAAAAATAAGTAAATCGTTTGCAAACGATCTAAATAATTTCATCTTTACGGATTATTTTCTGTTAAAATTATATCATTTTGAGCGGAAACCTTTCATTGGATAGTTGCTATTAATTCAATCTTTACTTTCAGAACTTTTCCCCTGTAAACTCGTCGATTACTTTTTGGGGTCATTGCAAATAATACACTGGGCCTTTAACACCGAGCCTATCAAGCATAAATTTGTCGCACATCACTTTGAGATAAAGTGGTGTAGAGGGAATTTGGAGTGAAACAATGCACTGAACTTTGTCTTTTTCAAGTGTGTTTTGGTGATTTTGTGATTTTCAGAGCGTCGGTTAAAGGCAGAACACATGATTGGTATAAACAACTGAAAAAGACAATCAACTTTCTGTCTTTTTGGTGATTTTGGTGGTTAAATGCAGAACACATAATTGGTAAACTGTGACATAATTTTATCTCCCTATGTGATTGAAGATATGCTTGATTAAAACCAACCTGAGTAAAAGTCAGCTCCGTAAACAGTAAAAAACAAAAGCTTTACAGTCACTTCACCCAAAAAGTCAGCTCCGTACTTCGTCTAACTTTTGAGATAACAGTTAAAAAAAGCTTTACAGTCACTTCACCCAAAAACCACTTCGCCCTAAACCACTTCGCCCTGAACCACGGCCTGTGCACGAAGTGTTTTGGGGGCGAAGTGGTGCAGGGCGGAGTGATTTTGGGGCGAAGTGGATTTTTGTCTCACGAGACGAAAATTAATTGTATTAGTAATTTCTCAAAGACTATAGCACTTCAGACAAAACCATTTTAGGAAAAGTTTTCTAACCGTCATCAAGTTTATACTGTGTAAGTTATGTGTAAAACTGTGAACATTTCTGATTTTCGAGATTCCAAATAGTGAGCATGGATAGCATTTATGGACAAAATGGCGACACCCATACGCCACCACTGCTTTTGCCATTCTTTGTAAAGTTTAACACGTGCTAGTTGAAGTGAAATGATTCTGGTGATTTCCTGATGGCAGCGGTAATAATGGCAACAGCACCATGATCTATATGGAATGGTTTTTTTTTGGCGCTATATAAAAAACCTGATTTAATATTATCTTGCTTTTCAGTGGGTCATATTTTCTTGTGTACCAAAAATGTACAAATTCATTTGCACTTAGGCCAAACAAAATAAATGGTGCGTTTACGGTAACGGCCTAAAAAAAATCCAGGTAGGTACATGTAGGTAGGAAAATAATTTTATTTTGTCTTTTTTTTTTACATTTCAGTTCATGCATTTGCGTGTTGTTTTGCAATGTTTGAAACTCACTATTAACACTATTAACCATGTTCATGTACAAGTGTAGAAAATGTTATATTTAAAATTATCAACTTGAAAATTGGCAATAAAAAGTTTGAGGTCGGCAATCTGCCCTAAAAAATTCCAGGTAGGTCGGGTTACCGTAAACACACCATTTATTTTGTTTGGCCTTATTCTTTAATTGTTTTGGGTACGTTGATTTCAGGCACCGAAGCAGCTTCCCTACAACAGTCTATGGGTGGAGAAAGGAAACAATCCCGATGATGCGCCGGAACCCAAGAAACACTACCTCATCTAGCTGGGCCACACACGCAATAGGAATTTGTGCCAAATGTTTGACTTTGCCCTGTGTAGCAGCACCAGGACGGCGCAATAGCACTGGAAGTGATTTTCAATTTTTTCTTTGTTCCTGCGTTGAACACATTGATTCTGTACCTCACACCTGTCGCATGCACCACATAGCAACAAGAATTTAGTCTGGTCAAGTGGATACTATAAGTGTGCTTGTGACAGGAAGTACGTCAATACACCAGACGCTGTTCATGTGAAGCATGCAAAAGGCTAACTGTGAACTAGGATGGGAAATTTACGGTTAATTCAGAAACTGGTTTGTAATGCTTTCAAGTGTCGGTTAACCGTTCGGCCGATACTAAAGATTGTTGCTGGTGTTTTAGATACATGTGCAAACTACACAGTACCCCTAAGCCCCAAACATAATAATTGAACCCTTATTTGGTCAACATTTTACTACCACCCCATATGAATTTATTTCAGTTTCATGAAGTCATTACAAATACCAAACCCTCTGAAAACCATTGTAAATTGGGTTTCCTTTAAACGTTCGGCAAAACCAGTTTTTCTAATTGTTTTTCCGGATAATTGGTTAACTGGTTAAACGTCCCATCCCCACTGTGGATATTGTGAACATTCGACATTAAAGGGGCCACATTTGGGGATATTGCTTTAAATGAAACCATGAAATGTTTGTGGTTATGCTACTTTCCTTTTCTGTCTTTTATAATCCCCCTTTGCGCCATTTTTATTTTCGCCATTTTTATTTTCGCCTTTTGTGTGTTGGAGTTGCCATTTCCCTGCCCCTTGTAACACCCACTTCCTGGGCTAAGGCCTGTATGTTTTGGGTGGGTGGGGTTGGAGTTCAAACGAAACCCCCATCTGCTGATCATTGATTCGGGGTGCACTTCATAACACCATTGCTTCCTTCAGTGATCTGCACATTTTGTGTGGTGTATAATCACCATTGAAATGAAACAATAAAACTTGGGATAAAAGAAAAATCATGAGGTCCTTATTGGGATTCGAACCTGGGACTTCTGACTCAGCGGGCAGATGCTCTACCAGCCGAGCTATAAGGCTCAGGTTTTCCCTATGAAACCTGGGGGAATTTCAGAGTTGGAAGTTTCGGGTTTGAATCCCGATAAGGCCCTTATGATTTTTCCTCACCCCCAAGCTTGGTTGTTTCAGTATAACCTGTTAACTCTCAAAAGATCCATAATGAAAGGCATTTTGGGTGAATAAATATGACCTTTTCCGTTGCAATGATGAAATTGGTCCACTCCTTTGGCAAACGACCCCACGTACCCCCCTTTCATAAATTGGATAACAGTACTATCCTTCGTGCCTGGCAATGGGACCTGTTTTAGGATTGTGACAAGCACTCTCTTGTTTCTGATTCCGTTGATAGTTTTTAACTCATTCAGGCATGAGTGCCACTCTCTGTATTCATATCCAATCCATGAATCCAATGATTGATAAATTCGGTTCTATGCCTATAGAGTTCATGGCAACATATTTGAAAACATAATTTGTTTGTTGCCCTACTTTTTTCTTTCTTTATAACCCCTTCTGTTAAAGTTAATAGAGGTTTGAGCTGCTTCACGCATCAGTGCCAATCTTTAGGCATTCATTTTCTATGACGTACATATAAAGGCTTTGTACCCAGAGTTCGCAAACCATCTTTGAATGCTACCTTTGTCCCTAAAATACACATGGTTAATTTTGTCGGGACTCTACATTTGATCTTTTAGGATCAGAGTAGACCTAAGAATACAGTCAAACCTGCTACATTAAGGCCATATTGATAAAGAGGCCACCCGTCTTTGGTCCCAAATACCATGCGTAACATGCGGTAATTTGTTTACGGTCCCGAAACTATACAAGTTTCACTGTATAAACTCGCTATAAAATGAGTGGCCTTACGTTCCGACCCTAACAGTTCCCCCCCCCCCCCCCAAAAGCTAATAAAGTGACAAGACAAACATGTACATGCATACATATGTAATTAAAAGAGCTTGTTCAGATTTTTTTACAGAAATGTATTTCGTACTAACCTAACGATCGTATAAAATCCCTCCCCAAAATAAATTTATAGTAAAAAACTAAAACTGCAACTCTTTCTTCGTCATCTTAAGTTAATAATATAGTATAGTTAAAGCTAAAACCGTATAGTTGATGGCATAAAGGGCTTAGTTGCCGAAGATGCCATAAAATCAACAACAACAAGCGGAATGCATATCCTCAATAAAATTAATTTGGGATGAGAGAAGTGTACAATGTATCATCATTTTCATACACTGCAAAAACTGTGGTGTTAAATTAGCACCAGTGGTGTCTTATATACATACCAAGACTGGCGTTAAAATTTAACACCACAGGTGTTAGTTTTAATTCCACACTTGGAATAAATGCATTATTTTTAACACCCTATAAGTATAAATAAGTGTTAAAACTTAACACCAGGCTTGGTATCTATATAAGCCAACACCACTGGTGTTAATTTAACACCACAGTTTTTGCAGTTTAGTATTTTATTATTTTACGCCTGGCAGCAAGAAACCCACAATACTTTGCGCTCGACTGCCCGGTATGACGTATTTCCTTCACAAAAATCTGTGAAGCGCATTTAGCCTGGTAACGAGCGAACTCAAATAAGCGCAGCCCCATACAATAACATTCTTTTGTCATATAGGCACAGGCCGCGTTATGTTTTTCCTTTAATGTTGCATTGGAAATCCGTCGCATTACTTATGCAAAACCCTAACTGCATAAATAATCATTATGGCCTGCAGGATATCTAATCAAGGATAATCTTTTTGACTGACCCGCGTGTATGTAATTACCATATGACTGTGTAAATTGTGAGCATTTCCGCGTTGTAGGCCTATCGATCTTAATACAACCATGCATGCTGTGCCAGTAAAGTAAGTGGTGAAGTAAATGATTGTCTCGTGTAGCGGATATATTACAGATCGATGACTTTCACGACCGGACCAGAGCAAATGTATGTTTTTGGAAGTCCTGATTTTTACGACACAAGTAGTCGTCGCGTACTAAATCAAAACTGTCGGAATCTATACCGCGAAAGTTGAAATTGTCTCACAAGCGTACACTTCAACTGCACTGAAATTGGCTCTACGAAAACTGTAGTAATATACCGACTGTGTCGGTTTACTGCTGCAGAAGATTTACCTGAAATCATTACATACCGGGGAGCTACCTCATGATTAGCTCAAGGCGAATGTATCTCCTGTTTTTAAAAAGGGAAACCGCTCCGATCCAGCAAATTACAGACCGATATCTTTGACATCTGTTCCCTGTAAGCATGGAGTTATTCGAACATATACTTTACTCCAATATAATGAGCCACTTAATTCGAAGACCATGCTATTCTAAATGACGAACAACATGGTTTTTGTCAGGTAAACGGTGGACACACTCAGTATTAACTGTCCATGCATTTGATGAAAACTGAAGTTTCAGGGTACCTTGTTATTTTGTTAGTTGTTTCAATGTTAGTGCATTTATAACATGGTTTTTTTTTTATACCGACAACACCTTTACATAAGTTATTGTTGGCCAAAAATAGAACATGGGATCAATATTAATAAAATATTTAAACTGTAGTAAGTGGTGCGTTTTTTTTCCATGAGTGTATATTCAGTATTATTTTGTAAATCAAGCATTGTTAGTCTTTGGACATGTTTGTTTTTGCTGTATCCATAAACTATGAATGAATGAATGAATGAAGAGATGTCCTCGAGGAACAAAGAAACTGCCGCACAAGATGACAGCTATTCGATATGGTCTATACGAGCTTTAGTTAAAGGCAAAGGCTCGTCAGCAATGCGCGCGCGCCAAATTCGTGCCACGAAATACGCAGCTCCATATAGCAAAGGCATGGAGCTGCGTATTTCATGGCACGAAATTGGTACGCGCGCATTGCTGACGAGCCTGTGCCTTTAAATTTAAGGGGACCGTCCATAATGCAGTATGCGGTGTCATGGCGCAGCAGCTACACTGGTGTTTTTCAGTACCCAGACAAAATATTACATGCGTGTCTGTTGGTACTGGGACTGTTTTGCCATTGTGAAGTATGGCAAATGCATGATATTAAACCATCTGTTCTAATGGCTCTCATTAATTTTAAGTGGTAATTCCTCTGTTGTGAGTACAGCGCCACGGCCTGATGTGTGTGCGCGCCGCGCTATATAGCTGCGCTGTGTAAATACATTTCAACTGGGAGTAGTTTTACCCTATGACTAGTATGAGGGCCCCTGAGATGATAAATTAATCCTGGCGCAGTCCTTTATTTATAAAACGATGACTATATACATGTATAAAGACATTTTTTAAAGTCTGAAATTAAAGAGCTAATGGAACGACATCACAAATAGGTTTTATTCTTTAAACTGTCATCCTGAGACCTCGGAGTATTTTTACTCTGCTAATCGCTTTAGGGTCATTCCCAAAATTAGGGGTCCAAAATTGTTAGTGTCCCAGTTACGTACGACACTCTCTGCTTCAAAAATCACCCTCCTGATCACAAATTCTCAGTAATGGACTGTGCCCTGTGATCATAGGGGGAAGCATCATTTTCTTCAATATTTTGTTCTCTGATTCCTGAAAAATATTTAAAACAAAAGACCATAAAAGCTTATAATTTGTTCTATGGTATTGAATAGGAGTTTGGTGTCCCGGGTTACCTACGCCAATGAAAATTGGCTGTAGAATGAGTTTGCATTAACCTTGGTGCCATATTTACACACAAACATTAAATTTAAGTGGCATTTGTTGAAATAAAAATAATTATTATCTACTGGGAAACCACTTTCAATCTTAAACACTTTGAAATCTTAAAAAGCATGTCACACTTTCGGACCCCTAATTTTGGGAATGACCCTTTATCCCTTTAGGAAATGCTAGCAAAGCTTTTAAGTTAAGCGGCTGTTGTGCGGTAATGACGTGTCAATTATTTTCGTGCTGAAATATATATATTTTTTGATACAGTGGATTGATCTGAGGTAAAACTAAAGGAAAATGATGGGGTTAAAATTTACCGACCCCTCATGACCCCTGGGGAGGTGTCTTCATTTCCCCCTCCTCTAGACCGAACAGGCGCCTAATTTTGGCAATAATGAAGCGATTTACGTGTCCCCACAAATTTCCAGTGCCCCCAGGTTCCCCCCAACGAAAAAATCCCGATACATGTATTGCCCTGAAAAGGGCAAGGAAAAGTGGGAAAAAGATTTTTGAAAACGATATGCCTAGCTAGCTGTAAGTGTGGATGTCTGCTAAGAGTCTGTATGCCCTGATTATACATGCATGCTGAGCGACTTCGGCATAGCTCCCCCTGTGCCCCCGCCCCCCTCCCCCAGTGAAAAAATCATGGCTACGCCGCAGCTGTTCCTCGGATCATGCATAATGCACTTGGAAAGAGCCGCCCTTCACAAATTATATACGTTGTTGGTATTATAAATATACACAAACGTACACTCTAAGCAGTACTTTTACACATAGTAAATTTTAGACATCGTTTTGTTAGCTCGTTTATAAGTATCGAGGTTACTGCATGTCACGGTCACTTTAAGAACGAACCCTGAAGAAAAAAAGGTCAAATTTCCGAACACATGTTTTTTTTAAGCCAGGTGAGTTATCTTTGTGTAGGTCAAACGTCAAAATGCTTTTAAAGCAGAAATAAAATAAAGTTGTAATAAATAGTATAAGCCGTCCCGTGACAACTGCCTGCGCATATTGTATACTCGTTTGCCAGGCGAACAATATAGACTAAACGAGTAGTTTGGATATAATATACATGTATCAAGTTTTGGAATGTGACGGCAAACCAGTGCTGGATGACCTTAGCCCAATACATCATTTGCAGTTACCCACAATTTTACTTCACGAGTTGACAAGAAAAAAACGACAAAAAGTGTTGATATAGCAATGGCAACAATTAACACCACATGATTTTTCCTCGTGTAAAATGGTACCTTTGTGGGGAAAATAATATTGCAAACTGAAGGTGCTTTAAAAATTGTCTGCAGGCAATTTTGCCATTCATTCAACACAAAAACCATGCATGGATTTATTAGGTTTTCTGCAATCTATGTGGCTGAAATTTCTACAAGGCAGTTTATCAACATTATTTTTAGTTATGTAATGCCATTGTTTTCCCAATCATGTTATCTGTCTTTAAAGGGCCCCTTATTTAGGATTTTTATCAATGAAATCTATGCTTTAAAACCACTTTACTCAGTTAAAGTCATAAAAATCCTATTTGGAGCTTGCTTTGGGGGTTAAAACAAAGGTTTTTAGTTTTTATGCTAATGAGAATATGCATATTCATGACCAAGGTCACGATGTCACAAGAGGCAAACACGGGAAAATCACATTCAACTGTGCACAAAAGATTCCACTTTTTTCTCAATTTTCCTGAAACTTTTGTAATCCATGGCTGTTTGAGTTTGTTTTACATGTTGCCGGCTGTAAGCCATGACATAACTGGGGGTAGAAACTGCAGCAATTTGCCACAAGTCCAACTTGAAGTCTTATGTTTTTTCTTAACTTTCCCTTCTGTCTTCCTTATGTGATGCACTCAAAACAGCGCCCTCTGTCTGTAATTTATTGCAATGAAATCTTCAAAGTTGAAAAAGGCCACCTTTTATTGATTTTACATCCAAACGAACAATAGTATGTCTTGCTGAACAAGTAATCCGTCATTATGAAACGAAGCTTAGGCACAAAGTTGTTTAGCATGTCACAGCCCTTTAAGGTCGGGTCGGGTCATTGAGGAGACCTAGCACGTATTGATGTTGATATAAGCGTACTGCGTAGGCCCCACACCGTAGCTGTACTGACCACATGATGTATGCTGAACAGCGGCCAAAGTGCCTTCCTTGTTGCATGGTGCGTGTTACATCTTATATAATTGTGTGTGATTGTATAATCCATTTTTTTGGAACGTGCATTAATGGGCCAGATCACGACGTTTATTGCATCCTCCGAGCGAGCACCCATGCTCACTTGCATAATGATTCCATTCAATGCGGCTAAGTGACGAATTAAAATTGACACAGAGTTTTAATGACATGCATCGGCGGCAACCTTTGTCAAAATGTTAAGCGGGTTGAACAGCTAGCATTCGAGTTCAGTATTCGAGCGTACAGCGATTGGCCAATGTAGATTATGACGTTTGGTCTTTTTTGTAAGCTGGAACCTGCTGCATTTATATTTCACGGCAACATGATCCAACTCGCTTTCAGCACTTGACACAGACAGGAGAACACCATGGTTTAGTGCATCGTTTTTGCAACACACTACAGCGAGACCTCCCAGCGTTAATCCTGTATATCTGCATCTCCATCGTCGGAATATACCACTCTTTTAGCAACGTTTCGCAATACAGCGCTTTGTAAAGGTAAGTTGCATATTATATTTTCCACGCAGAGCGGATTTTTCGCTGAATTGCTGCGAAACCGCGGTAGAGCATGGAGGAAGGAACATCCTTTCCTTCCTCCATGCAGGGGCGGATCCAGGAATTTTTCCAGGAGGGGGTTTTGCCACCAGGGAGGGGTTTTTCCCATCAGATTTTTATGTCAGCTTGTTTCGGACAGGCGGACACACACAACATTTTTGCCATTCATTCAACACAAAAACCGTGCATGGATTTATCAGGTTTTCTGCAATCTATAGTATGTGGCTGAAATTTCTACAAGGCAGAATTATCAACATTATTTGTTAGTTATGTAATGCCATTGTTCATGTAATCTGTCTTTAAGGTCGGGTCGGTTCATTGAGGAGACCTAGCACGTATTGATATTGATATAAGTGCGTACTGTACACCGTAGCTGTACACATGATGTATGCTGAACAGCGGCCAAAGTTCCTTTCTTGTTACATGGTGCGTGTTACATTATTATATTGTGTGTGATTGCATAATCCATTTTTTTGGGACGTGCATTAATGGGCCAGATCACGACGTTTATTGCGGACGTTAGATGCCTTTAAGCGGGCTTCCCATCACTGTGCGATTTTTGCCACGAATTTCCTACGAATTGGTACGATTACCAGAGACTGTCTTTAGACTCTACACAAAATGATCGTACCCACTCGTAGGAATTTCGAGGCAAAAATCGCACAGTGGAAGGGGAGGCCCGCTTAACGGTAAACATGGTTCATCAGTATCCTCCGAACGAGCACCCATGCTCACTTGCATAATGATTCCATTCAATGCGGCCGAGTGACGAATTAAAATTGACACAGTGATTAACGGGGCACCAGAAAATGTTAATCGGGTTGAACAGCATTCCAGCTCAGTATTCGAGCGTAGCGATTGGCCAATGTAGATTATGTATTACTGTTCAGTACAGCAATAATTTTATTATGACGTTTGGTCTTTTTTTGTAAGCTGGAACCTGGGGCCAATTTCATAGAGGTATTTAAGCACAAAATTTGCTTAAATACAAACAAACTCTTGCTTAGTAGAGAACGTTACCAGTGCAATCCTCATGTGATAGAAATAGTGTATGACCAGTGTTAGAGGACTGTTTCATTACCATGACAATCACATTAATTTTTTGCTGGTAACCTCATTTTGTCAAGCAAAGTTTTTCATGCTTAAGCAATATTTCATGCATGCTTAAGCAGGTCTATGAAATTGGCCCCTGCTGCATTAATATTTCACGGCAACATGATCCAACTCGCTTTCAGCACTTGACGCAGAAAGGAGAACACCAGCTGGTTTAGTGCATCGTTTTTCCACACACTACAGCGAGACCTCCCAGCGTTAATCCTGGATATCTGCATCTCCATCGTCGGAATATACCACTCTTTTACTCAATTTAGCAACGTTTCGCAATACAACGCTTTGTAAAGGTAAGTTGCATTATATTTTCCACGCATAGCGGATTTTTTGCCGAATTGCTGCGAAACCGCGGTAGAGGTAGACTTGATGTCAAGTCGGTAACTAGATCTATCGACCGGTTAGTTCGTAAACCACAGCAGCGTAGTCGCGAATGGACTGGGAACAAGTCTTGTCGACCTCTAGTTACCGACTTGAGAAACCTGTTTTTTTGTACACGGGCTATAGGGTTTGCTACCAGAATTGGACCGTGGAGGGAGGAATGATTGGACGTACTCAGATCTGATTGGACGAGAAACGGGGCTTGATTAATATTCATGCAACATTTTAAAACAAATTTGCTTGTGAATTATATTTCCCTCAAGTAGTGGACCTAACAATATCCATTACTCCTGAATTTCAAAATGAGACATAATCATAGTAATAATTCGACCTTTCCGTTGGCCCAAGGTTTGGTTAAGAAATCGATTCAAAAATCGTAGCCGACAATTCTCTTAATTGTTGGAAGATTTTAAAAATATTTTTATACACGTATATTATTTTAATGTACACTTAATGTACGCAGTATAAATGCTCGTGACTCAAAGAAGACCTACTACATTTTGCTAAAAGTTAAAACGCAGTTCATCTGAATAAAAATACGTAGCCTATCTATTGCAAAATGTTCTTACTGCATATTGGTAAAAAATGGACGCTACCAAACCGTGGAGTGTGCGTGGATTACCGTTATTGGTTCTTGTTTTGGCAACAGCGTCAACACGCTTTGAATCGTGAATATTGTCGCGCAATCAGGTTTCTCAAGTCGGTGACACGGGTCGAAACGAAAATATATACTGCACATAAAAACGATTGTCGATCGTGTGCGGTAAAATGGCGTTAGACGGACAAAACACGACCGTATTACCGAATTGATTTCAAGTCTACGGTATAGGTTGAATGAAATATTTAGCTTCAACAATTGTTCATAATTTCGAAAATTGGAACCGACACCCCATATCATAT
Source organism: Henricia sp. BOLD:AAB3569 (assembly GCA_037783545.1). Taxonomy (NCBI): domain Eukaryota; kingdom Metazoa; phylum Echinodermata; class Asteroidea; order Spinulosida; family Echinasteridae; genus Henricia; species Henricia sp. BOLD:AAB3569. The sequence continues at coordinate 894,303 of JBBELK010000099.1, read as the reverse complement.
GTGATAATGCTTGGCATGATCAGATGCAGTGATACTTTAGAAAACCATTAAAATCTATGCATGATTTTTGTGTTAAAGACAGATTACACGATTGGAAAACTTAAAAACAGGAACAACATGAAGAATATTATGTTAACAAACTGCCTTGTAGAAATTTCAGCCACATAGATGCAGGCTTAAAAAATTCATGTGTTAAATAAATAGTAACAAAATGTCTGCCGACAGCTCTTAAAAAACGAAAATATGTGCGGTTGATTGCCCACGGGAATTAGCATAATATTTAGTTTCTCCACGGTACGTAAGCAAGAATGTTACTGTGTATGTTCAGGGTTATCTGGGTGTGGGGGGACCTTCACTTCACGTTGGCTCGCACCACACAGCAGACGTGTAATTTTATTGAAAATAATTGTTTAAAAAAAGCTATTTGTTTTCGTTTTCCTAGTTTATCTTGGTACGATCCAGTTTGGGAGAATCCAATCATCTCGTTGGCAAGAGATAGCAAGCCTGGAGCCAAACTACGTTCTCAATTTTCTCTAAGAGTTTTTTCGAGTTTTCGTAGCCGGCTACTATCACGGTTGGTTCTCTTGGTCATCCCCAGCAGGGATACGTTTTCAGTTTAGAATTGTCAGTGACAAAGACGATGCTTATTTTGTAATTTTGCCAAGACGGTAAAATTGTGTCGGACAAAACCAGAAAGGTTGGTTATTATTAATATTTATATTAAGTTGTAACAGAAGGTGGTGCGAAATAAGACCAACACAATCCAATAATTTCATTCTCCTTCGCTTCGCTCATACGAATGAAAAGCAGTTTGATTCTAATGAATGAGTCGAATAACAAAGAACATATTATTTAAATGTTTTATTGATACAGCATGGGATAGTGGCCGGGAACTCTATTGCCGAGCACCTTTCAACCTATTTCAACAGTACATGTTATAAAAAACTACAATGTACATTGCAACGAATAATCATCAAGTTAAATGGTATTAGTAATACCTCCACCTGTGGAAGGTCGAGAAAATTAAAACAAAAGCATCTTGTGAGTGCATGTAATTAGAACAAAAAAGCATTTTCTCCTGGTATCCATCTGGAACCAAGCCCTTTAGGCTCTTCGGACATCGTCCGGCTCTCAACAACTCAAACTCAAAAACATAGGCTACATTTTAACAATTAAGAGTAAGATTAGTACATTGTAAACACCAAAACGTACTGAACAACAAAGTAAAAAGGTCTATCGTGTGAAATAAATACATCAAGAATGTCTGAACACAACACGAAAAAGGCAAAATAGTAAGCATGACAGATTTCCATGTGCTACGACAATCAGAGAAATCTCTGGGATCGAGAACTCGCCCAGGAACATGGCAATGCTTTTGGCGTCAGTCCATGCAGCAAAAACTGCTGGCGCTCGGAGGCCACGAAAAACCTCCTTTTATCTTTTCTTTGTTTTTAGGAGGAAACGTGGGTGCATCCTAGGACACCAAAAGGAGGCGCACTCCCCTTATCATTACCACATTACCTAGGTTTGTTCCCGGGGTTTTAAAACAAATCCGAATTTGTCAAAGGGGTTAAGCTAAAGTGAAAACATGCATGCATCCACATAAAGACAACGAAAAACACAACATATTGGTCCCACCTGACCAAGCCCAAGAGGCCTCTGGACATTGTCCGGTTCGTTTCAACTCAATATTCAAATTCTTCATATAACTGTACAACAGGTTACTCTCGACGAGTTATTCTCTGGCATATATACACCAGTGTATATGAATAGGTTCCTTCTTAACCAGCCCTTTAAACTTTTCAAGTTTCGAATGTGCATTTTGCATAACAATAGTACTACAGCCATTATTCTGGAAACCAAGCGCTTAGGCTTTCAAAATTCACCCGGTAATATTGGTCTCGTTCACGTTACAACCCTTATAACGGAAATTAACAGCTTTTAACACCAATGTATATGATATGTACTTGAACTAAAACGTCGTACTGTTCTTAGCTTGATTCGACTTGAATTATCTACAGGAAGGACCGAACACAAGAACAGAAGCAGTAAACTACGCCCGATAGGCTCGCCGAGGTACATGTACATGTATAAATATATTATAATTAGGAATTCATACTCGCAAGTACAGTATTTATGAAAATTATTCCAATTCAAGCAATAATAATTCCAGAAAATTTCAGAACAGCGTAATCTTCAAATATAATTGAATAAATGTTTGGTACTGCAAATTATAATAAAACAAAGACATGCTAAATCTTTTCGACTTGCACTCGGAGCAAAACACAAGATTGTGTCGGTGACGCTATCGAGAAAACAAAATTATGCGGGAATGACGTGTTCAGAATGTTGCGCGCTAATTGGTCAGCTGACAACCGGAGGCAGCACGCTTCTGCACAGGTACATGTAGCATGCAACGAGCTTAGGATTATTGAATGAATGAGTATTGTAGCCTCGAGCATGCGCAGATGCACAATAGAGTATGCGCTCTGACCAGTACAGTGAACTGCATGTTACCAGCAGTTAATTTAGGGTGATCAAGCTTGTTGTGCCAGCTATACGTGCATTTTGTGGGTAGCATGCAACGAGCTTAGGTTTATTGAATGAATGGGTATTGTAGCCTCGAGCATGCGCAGATGCACAATAGTATGCGCTCTGACCAGTACAGTGAACTGCATGTTACCAGCAGTTAATTTAGGGTGATCAAGCTTGTTGTGCCAGCTATACGTGCATTTTGCGGGTAGCATGCAACGAGCTTAGGTTTATTGAATGAATGGGTATTGTAGCCTCGAGCATGCGCAGATGCACAATAGTATGCGCTCTGACCAGTACAGTGAACTGCATGTTACCAGCAGTTAATTTAGGGTGATCAAGCTTGTTGTGCCAGCTATACGTGCATTTTGCGGGTAGCATGCAACGAGCTTAGGTTTATTGAATGAATGGGTATTGTAGCCTCGAGCATGCGCAGATGCACATTAGTATGCGCTCTGACCAGTACAGTGAACTGCATGTTACCAGCAGTTAATTTAGGGTGATCAAGCTTGTTGTGCCAGCTATACGTGCATTTTGCGGGAAGCAGGCATGTTGCTGCGGCGGATGGATGATCGTCCCGAGATCTCGGGGAATTTTTATTCTGCTAAGCGACGTTACAACAGGGCCTCGGTACGCACGATCGGGGAGTGCATTAACGGGGTACTGTTTTAAGAGGGGATGATGGGACTCGGTTAAATCTATTTGATGCGATCCTCCAGTCTTTGAGACTACGCCTATATACGTATACCGAGCTTCATATCGGCACCAATACAATTATGTTGCTTTAAAGAAATCCTGCGAAGCTGAAGACCAAACAAGGGTAGTTTCTTGGTTCCAGTGAATTAAGTAAGCATTGGACATAGTTAAGTATGTCGAGTATCAATTCTTTGTTAGGGTAGATTTGCTACTCAAAAAGACAATGCCAAAATAATGTATGTATGACTTATACAATATAATGGTCATGTTCAACGGAACACAACAAGAGTATTTGTTGTGTTCAACCGAAGTCGAAAGGTAAACAAATTATTCACGGCATAGGCCTACTAACGAAAGCATAATTAACGTCCCCCCATAATGTGGGTTCGACAGTTCAAGAAAAAGTAAAGACGAGTGCCTTTAATTCAGGAATTTTAAACACTTTCTTATTCGTTCGAGTCTAGGAGTATTTAAAAGCCTGTATTTATGTTTACTACCAATGCCACTGCAGGTTCACGTGAATAAAACGCAAATGAGCCTAGAGTTAGCTTTCGAATTAAGTAACTATATAAGTTGGCTTAATTTACTTATGACAAGAAACTTAATCTGTAGCAGATTATCATAATTTTTAAATGACGAGGAAATGGAAGATTACGATTAATGGGGATTTTAAGAATACAAGCGAGCTTAGCGTTACTCTGAATTAAGCAAGTTTAAGTAGTTTAAAATTATGGATGAAAAACATTACAAGATGAAAAACATTACAAGATCCGAACTTTATGGATCGAGAAGGGAAGAACAAGACGGGAAGAACAAAAAGGCAATGGGCGAAAGTGAACAAAGGAAGTGACTTAAAATACCTTCGAGGAAAATCTTAAATTGTATGAATTATTACGAGATCCGAAAAACTAGGGATCAGTATCTCGAAAACAAGGAGGGAATGGACAAATGTATGCATGTGAACATCAGAATCATTAAAAACGAGAAGTATAGCCATAAATACATTCACTAGTCGAAAATGAAATATCAATTTGACTGAATGAGCAGAAGTAGTATGTCGATAAAAAGGAACGGGGCACAACACCTGTTTAATAAAGCACAGCATTGCTTTAGAGGCCAGAGTGGATAATCACTGATGCAACATACGTAAATTTGGTGCGTATAAAGTAGATTATAGGCCCATAATTGAAAATCTCAGCGGATATAGTTAGCCCTCTACAGGCAAATAACCATCCCAAACTTCAAGAACCAAAACAATAGACTCGAGATGGTCTTAAAATCCCAACTACGTTAGTGTTAAAAGCCGTGGTTCGATAACCGAACTTTAAGGAAGGACTGTTCATAAATAGCGCATCATGAATACTACACAGAGTTGTAGTACAGTTTAAACGTTATACAACAAACTGAATATGAATCATATAAGAAAGCGTTTATTGGAAAATGAAATCCAGGGCCGGAATATTTCAATATTAGTTCTACATGACTAGAAATCGTCTTACTAGCGTATAAAATATATCATTCGCGCGCAGGGAAAACATGCATTTGGCCAAATAGCAAAACATTCACCTCCAAGAACAGAGGATATTGACGCATGCAGTCGTTGTGCAAATTCAAGACAATTCTAAGTGCGAAACAGTACGATTTGTATAATCCTATAAGCCCGTATCGACCGTAAAATACTCACGGGGCTAAAAATATGAATTACCGGTACGTTTAAATGGATAAGATAGTGAAAAGTATGGAAAGAAATACAACGTAGAAAATAACTAATTTTGCTGAAGTGGGACTTACGTACTATTTTTGAATAGTGCCTTTCGTGTTAAATACGGGAGGAATTTACATCAGTTGTGCATACTTCGACCGAATTGCAATAAGTAATTCAAACGAGATGCAGATCAATAAATATCTTATTGGAATGCCCTTAAATTTCCGTACGACAGAAAATGACATTACTGACAAAAAGCCTTACATCGAGTTGTCTTTTACGTATAGCTTAACTGTCCGAGCCTGGTTCATCAGTGTTCACCTCGTGAAGAACAGACCGACGTTTAAAGCGTCGAACCTGGGGGGAAATCACAAAAAAAAAACGACAACAGACAAGCAATGCTCTCATAGGGTGGGAGGGGGGTGCTAAGTCATAGGCATCAGAAGAAATGTGTACAATAGTTCAGCTTAAGGGCGAACAAATTAGCACAACACCTGTTTAATAAAGCACAGCATTGCTTTAGAGGCCAGAGTGGATAATCACTGATGCAACATACGTAAAGTTGGTGCGTATAAAGTAAATTATAAGCCCAAAATTGAAAATCTCAGCGATTAATGCTCTCATAGGGTGGGAGGGGGGGATTGCTAATTCATAGGTATAAGAAGACAGTCGGGAAATGTGTACAATAGTTCAGCTTAAGGGCGAACAAATTAGCAGGAATTTATAACTAATTCCATTGCGATAAGTTGGGTACGGTAATAGTGTACTGTTAACGTGCTCGGCAGAGAGTAGACGCGACCTGAATGAAGAAAGGACCTTAACTGTACCTTTATATACGTTGTACTTAGAATGCCAATAATGACCAGTCATGCATAGCAAATTGTGAACACAATACCGATACACAATACACAGGACCGTAAAGCCGTTATACGATCACTCAACCGAATGAAACTATATTTTCATTCTCCTTCGCTTCGCTCATACGAATGAAAAGCAGTTTGATTCTAATGAATGAGTCGAATAACAAAGAACATATTATTTAAATGTTTTATTGATACAGCATGGGATAGTGGCCGGGAACTCTGAAAATGACAAAGTATATAGGGCTTGGGGAAATAGTTGTACCTTGAGAAATAGAGAAAGGAGACCCTGAAAGGACAGAGCAGTAAGAGCTCGCTCCCGGCTATAGTTGCTCAAAGTCGCTGTTCCACGTCTCCGTTAGTGGTCACTCACGGCATTCATCCATGCTCACGGCGTCTGCCGATTGCCGTCTTCAGTGCCATCGAACTACATGTAGCCTATGCAGGCTTCTGTTGCGTTGCCCAGTGCGGGTGCGAGTCCTCCGTTGTTTGCGACTTTTACCGAGAATGAAGAGTTTAGTGAAATCGACCCCAGGCATGGTGCATCAGTGTGGCACTTCGTGAAGAACAGACCGACGTATAAAGCGACGAACCTAGATAACAGTTGGTGATGCTAATTCATAGGTATAAGAAGACAGTCGGGAAATGTGTACAATAGTTCAGCTTAAGGGCGAACAAATTAGCAGGAATTTATAACTAATTCCATTGCGATAAGTTGGGTACGGTAATAGTGTACTGTTAACGTGCTCGGCAGAGAGTAGACGCGACCTGAATGAAGAAAGGACCTTAACTGTACCTTTATATACGTTGTACTTAGAATGCCAATAATGACCAGTCATGCATAGCAAATTGTGAACACAATACCGATACACAATACACAGGACCGTAAAGCCGTTATACGATCACTCATCCGAATGAAACTATATTTACAGTGTAATTGTAATATTTATTTCATTAATATATTTCGGTCATTTTGTGTGTTTAGTGGAGAAACACACACACAGGTACCATTTTACACAGGAAAGAAGCACATGTGGTATTTTTTCTGTATCGAGGTTACTGCATGTCAAGGTCACTTTAAGAACGAGCACATGTTTTTTTTTTAATGCCAGGTGAGTTATCTTTGTGTAGGGCAAACGTCAAAATGCTTTTAAAGAAGAAATAAAATAAAGTTGGAATAAATAGTATAAGCCGTCCCGTGACAACTGCCTGCGTATATTGTACTCGTTTGCCAGGCGAACAATAGCAGACTAAACGAGCAGTTTGGATATAATATACATGTATCAAGTCTTGGAATTTATGTGACGGCAAACCAGTGCTGGATGACCTTAAAGCCCCAATACATCATTTGCAGTTACGAAAGAAACTCATGAATTGACACCCATTTTCTCGAGCTAATTCTCTGAAAAACAAAGTTTTGCGACCTAGACGAAAATGGTCTGTGACCTAATAAAAATGGTTAAGAACCTAATAAAAATAGTTTTTGACCTAATAAAAATAGTTTTTGACCTAATAAAGATGGTTTTTGAAGCACTTGGCGTTAGGACGACCGGCTATCGGTCGCCCTAATGCGGTCGGTCGTCCTAATGCGCCGTTTTTACCCATAACCGGTCGACCTAAACGCGAAAGAGTAAGTTGTTAGTTATGTAATGCCATTGTTCATGTAATATAAGGTCGGGTTGGTTCATTGAGGAGACCTAGCACGTATTGATATTGATATAAGTGCGTACTGCGTAGGCCCCACACCGTAGCTGTACACATGATGTGTGCTGACGAACAGCGGCCAAAGTTCCTTCCTTGTTACATGGTGCGTGTTACATTATTATATTGTGTGTGATTGCATAATCCTTTTTTTTGGAACGTGCATTAACAGGCCAGATCACAACGTTTATTGCATCCTCCGAGCGGCGAGCACCCATGCTCACTTGCATAATGATTCCATTCAATGCGGCTAAGTGACGAATTAAAATTGACACAGAGTTTTAATGACATGCATCGGCGGCAACCTTTGTCAAAATGTTAAGCGGGTTGAACAGCTAGCATTCGAGTTCAGTATTCGAGCGTATAGCGATTGGCCAATGTAGATTATAAATTACTGTTCAGTACAGCGAGAATTTTATTATGACGTTTGGTCTTTTTTGTAAGCTGGAACATGCTGCATTTATATTTCACGGCAACATGATTCAACTCGCTTTCAGCACTTGACGCAGAAAGGAGTACACCAGCTGGTTTTAAATTTATAGTGCATCGTTTTTGCAACACACTACAGCGAGACCTCCCAGCGTTAATCCTGGATATATGCATCTCCATCTTCGGAATACACCACTCTTTTAGCAACGTTTCGCAATACAGCGCTTTGTAAAGGTAAGTTGCATATTATATTTTCCACGCAGAGCGGATTTTTCGCTGAATTGCTGCGAAACCGCGGTAGAGCATGGCCTCCATGGGTAGAGGTACATGTAGACTTAAGTGTCAAGTCGGTAACTAGACCGGTTAGTTCGTAAACTGCAGCAGCGTAGTCGCGAATGGAACAAGTCTTGTCGACCTCTATATACATGTAGTTACCGACTTGAGAAACCTGTTTGTCACTTTAATATACACGGGCTATATGGGTTTGCTACCAGAATTGGACCGTGGAGGAAGTTATGATTGGACGTACTGAGATCTGATTGGACGAGATACGAGAATTGATTAATATTCATGCAACATTTTCAAAAAAAATGTGCTCAATATCCATTACTCCTGAATTTCAAAATGGGACATAATCATAGTAATAATTCGACCTTTCCGTTGGCCCATTTTGGGTAAGAAATCGATTTAAAAATCGTAGCCGGCAATTGTTGTGGGGAGATTTTAAATTTTTTTTTTTATACACGTATATTATTTTAATGTACACTTAATGTACGCAGTATAAATGCTCGTGACTCAAAGAAGACATACTACATTTCGCTAAAAGTTAAACGCAGTTCATCTGAATAAAAATACGTATCTATTACAAAAATGTTCTTACTGCATATTCATTTAAACACCCCTGGTAAATTGACGCTACCAAACCGTGGAGTGCGGTGCACTCTGTGGTTTCCACAGGAGCGAGGTATGTACAAGGTCACGCGCCACTGACCTTTACGTGCCCGGTTGTTCCATTGCTGGAATGGGTAAGTAAACCTTGGCAAAACCTTAGTTTTACGCAGCTGACCCTTAAAGGGCCCCTTATTTAGGATTTTTATCAATGAAATCTATGCTTTAAAACCACTCTACTCAGTTAAAGTCATAAAAATCCTATTTGGAGCTTGCTTTGGGGGTTAAAACAAAGGTTTTTAGTTGTTATGCTAATGTAAATATGCATATTCATGACCAAGGTCACGATGTCACAAGAGGCAAACACAGGAAAATCACATTCAACTGTGCACAAAAGAATCCACTTTGTTCTCAATTTTCCTGAAACTTTTGTAATCCATGGCTGTTTGAGTTTGTTTTACATGTTGCCTGCTGTAAGCCATGACAAAACTGGGGGTAGAAACTGCGGCAATTTGCCACGTGACAAGTCAAACTTGAGGTCTTATGTTTTTTCTTAACTTTTCCCTTCTGTCTTCCTTATGTGATGCACTCAAAACAGCGCCCTCTGTCTGTGATTTATTGCAATGAAATCTTCAAAGTTAATTGAAAAAGGCCACCTTTTATTGATTTTTACATCCAAATAAACAATAGTATGTGTTGCTGAACAAGTAATCCGTCATTATGAAGCAAAGCTTAGGCACAAAGTTGTTTAGCATGTCACAGCCCTTTAAGGAAAAATACGACATTTACCTAATTTTTGACAATGTTTCTTAGAATCACTGCTGTCATGGATGTCCGAAGCTGTACCAAGCTGTACTGGATAAATTGTAGCGCGCCAATCCACAACCCCCATAATGTTTAATGGTACGATCCAGTAAACAGGACCAAAACATTGTTTTATTTGTAAAATAATGTTTCAAATTGGACCCAAAACTTAAAAGATAACTTAACAAATAGTAATACATATAATTAATAATTAAAATGTACACTATATATCCTACATTTGTAATATTGACGATAAAAGACAATGAAAAGTAAATTGATGACGTCACTAATGCCGTTTTGCGTGCTTGAGCATCCGGGACCTTTGCGTGAAAGGTCATTTTAGACGCTAGCTGTCAATGGTCAACCTTTTTAATACCCTTTTTCCGACGAAAGTGTGTAAGCAATCAAAAAAGGTTTTGTATCACAAGAAAGCTAATCAACATATTCATAAGCCGCTAGGCCCAAATCAACCTGGTCACAATGAAACGAGTAAGGGCTTGTGAAAGTCGGCGGTGTGCACAAAAACTTGCCGTTTTGCCAATTTTCCCACGCAAAATCGACGACATCGTGCAGGTTTATAAGTTTTTTTCCGACGAAACCGAGGAACGTACTGCTATTATTTGTATGTTTTGGGTTTGACGAATAGTTTATTCAAATGAATTCCGGGCGGCCCAATGCTTGAAATGAACGTACGTTTTTATAATATCACTTTTTCGTGAAAAAAATTTCAATTTTCCCTATGCACGCATGTCGGAGTGAGCGGATGAGACAACGTTTCAATAGTGAGTGGCAACAGCGTCAACACCCTTCGAATCTTGAATATTGTCGCGCAATCAGGTTTCTCAAGTCGGTAACAGGCTTAACAAATTAATGCGTTGAATGAATGGTAACAAAATGTCTGCCGACAGCTCTTAAAAAAACACACAGGTACCATTTTACACAGGAAAGAAATGTGGTGTTTGTTACTATTGCTATCGACACTTTTAGTCGGATTTTTCTTGTCAACTCGTAATGGGCAACTCGAAATGATGTACCGGAGCTTCAATCAAACTTGGAAATAAAGCTGTTTTAACAGTTCGCCAATCATGCAGTCTGTCTTTAAAGTATTTCCCCTGTCAATTACTAAGAAAACGACACAGTTTGTGCACACATTGCAGAACTAAATAATGTTTTAACCAGGGTAGGGCCTACACTCTTTATCGATACCCAGGAATTCCTTATTTTCTCGAGGGTGAATCAGTCAACATTTCTGCCGATCAGTCAACATTTCCTGTGTTAATTCAGTGTATATTCAATCTTGAAAATACTGTACAAAGTCTGAGATTCTTGGCAGAAAAAAAAAAGTTCTCACAGAAACTTGAAGAAATTAAATATTTTGTATGATCATTGACGTTTAAATGAAACAACTACACATCAGAGACGAATCGTATGGGTCTCATCATGATTTGAACCCGAGACCTCTGTGACTCTCCGGGCAGATACTCCACCAGCTGAGCTGTAGATGAGGCACAACAATAATTGCACTTATTCATCAGATTTTTCCTAAGATCCTGCTTGAAGAAGTAATACAAGGTCTACCACTGGACCCCCATATGGTTCAGATGGTACAGATCATCTGCCTATGAATTGACTTTAGAGCCACTGTATAGCTGGATTATATGTACATTATTATATACACGCATTCAGTTTAATACTTTCAGTGACTTTAGGGAATTTGCTGTCTGACTAGGGCCAAATGCCATTTGGCTAGGGTCAAGAAAGGGCTAGTATTAAGGCTATAAAACGGGTTGTACCATGGAATTGAACTGTGCATCAAATACAGCAGTCGGGGCCGTCCAAAGTTGTCAACATTTTCACGGTTCTACAAAGCGTAGGAAGGGGAAGGGGTGGGGGTGATAGTGGGGAGGTCGAGGGCCGTGTAGAACTTTATTATTTTTTGCTCTTTTTGTTTCGTAAATTATTAATGTAATATCTCCAAAATGTCTCTGTTCTTTTTTCTTTTTTTCACAATGCAGTCATGTTGATATGGTTGCTGAGCATATCTGGTGAATGAATCATTGATTTACGGTATTGCATATCAAAGATAGCTTCCCTGGATTCTGAAATAGCTACCGACACAATAATTTGCCTTAATGTTTTTCTCCAGCTCGAAATTCAACCTGGCCTCATCTCAAGCACAACTCATTTTACCATCAGTATCCAATGCCTGGATTTCAGCAGTTTCAGCAGATAGCTTCTGAAGAGTAGGCCTAATGTTGCCAATGTCACTTTTCCTTATTAAGTCGCAAAATGTATTTGTTGTTATTTCAGAACCCAGGGAAGAATTGTGTCCATCTTTGTTATGGAATGCCATGATTCATTCACCATATCAACGTGACTGCATTGTCAAAGAAAAAAATCTCAAGGCAAGCTTTGGAGCCAAACAGGTATTATAATAGGTACATATTAAATAAGTACATGTATTATAAATTATTTAGTTTGCTTTTTCCACACTTTGTATCAATCGGTTTTATTTAAATTGTATCCATGTTTTGTGTTAAATTATTTAGGCCTATATATGCCATCCTGTAATTGTCGACTCGATTGCTGTTGGATTTGGTTGGTTAATAAATATAAGTAAATAAATAAATACACAAATTTTCAATTATAGTACTGACAGCTTCGTCTTTGAGCCATTGTTTCGCGTGAGTTGTCTCAAGACAACAGCCGGCTCACTCCACAGATTTGCGTGTATTTCCTCAGGGTATTGTTACGTCGCTTTGCAGAGTGGAAATTCCCTGAGATCTCAGGATGGGTTTTTACGACAGTTTGAAAATGACGTGTATCTTTGGTCCAGAAAACCTCCTTGACATGCACAGTGCCATCACAATTTTTTTTAGCATTCCCTTAATCTTTTTGTAATTTTACAGGATTATTACAGCAGAACATTTTCTCAAGTTCCTCCTGATATAGCCGCCTAGAGCCTGTCAATATGGCCGACACGCCCTCAACGTCTCAGGGTTTTTCGAGGGAGGACAGACGACGCAAGCGCCAAAACAGCTCCCACAGAGACATCGATGGCGGCTGGGCGTATTTGGTACTCGTGGGATTGCACGTTGGTTACCTTCTCTTTGCGGGTATCAGCAAAGGCCTGGGAGTTCTTCTGCCATCCCTGAAGGAACATTTCAACACCAAAACGTGGCTTGTCGGCTTCATCATCTCCTTCATGATGACCGTGATGGATTTTTCATGTGAGAAAATTTAGGCTGCTTTTGAGCGCGGCACCAGGGATCCCTGGTGTTCCCTGGTACCAGCCTGAAAGTGCGTTGGTACACTAGTCTCGTACCCCGACCTGCTATGGATGCTCGCACATCAGGTCTGGGGAATCACAGTGAAAGCTCATCGCTGATAGGTTAAACGCCATTACCCATTCGTGAGCCGTCGTTGATAGTACAATGTACGTGCACTGCTATTGGTCAGTGTTTCAAATGCTATGCTGTAGCTGTTGTGATTGAATTTGACCGAGATTGGGAGGGAATTCTTCGTGTTTGATGAGGACAGCGTCATGAAGAAGTGCCAGCTACTAAATATAGGAACCTGTAATGTAATGTGGGCGAAGAAGGTACGTGTCATGTTTCTTTTAAAGACTATTTGGGGTGTGTTAAGGTATACTGATTTGTGTGCAGCTTTCTGAGCTTTACCCGCGGTGCTTATGATAATGCCAAAAGCTTCGCAGGGGTCTCGCACCGAAATTCAGTGCGGGCCTCAACCAATCAGTGATGAGCTCTCATCGTGATTCCCCAGACCTGATGTGCGAGCATCCACAGCAGGTCTGGGTACGAGACTATTGGTACACTAGATAGTGGTACCAACTGCTCCCGACCACCGCGTCGTCGGAACAAGTGGAGACATGCGCAGTTGGTACTTATATATGGCTGACACGTCGTTAAATAATTCTGGAAATTTAGGTTTATATTTTGAATTATCAAGCCTCCACGAAGAATCAGAATGTTGTAAAATAAAATATTTCCATAATTTATTTTCATCAGATGTCCGTAATTGGTCTTGTTGCAGCTAGTTCAAACTAATTTATTAGCGGTGATGCAATTTCTAATGACCGTGGTGCACCAGGGATCCGAAAACGCTTTTGAGCGAGATCGCATGTGACATTGCGTTCCCAACGCCTGGGAGCCCCTGGCAGCCTTAATAAGGCGGCATGCAAATGTATTTTCATGCTTTTGCGTGACTGGATGTAGTTACACTACTCAAAAAAAGTTAAGGACCACTTTTTATTTTGTGTATACTTTTTTATATGATATATTTTACTGCTGAAAATACCCCAGTACAACTGTCCTGAATGACCTCAAACACACTGTAATCAATTTCACAGGTTGTTGGTTTCAGTTGTTGCATATTGTCTCTTGCATCGTTGCACATCCTGAAATGTGGGCTTTTAGGGGTATCAGCTGACCACATGAAATGGTACAAAAGTGGGTGCAAGAGCATTTTCTGTCATTGGTCTCCACAATTAGACAACTTAGTGACAGCAGCAATGCCAAGACGCCACCCGAGTGAACCAGAGGTTGCCAGAGCCCTATGAATGCTGGAAGCTGGCTTCAGTCACCGAAGAGTAGCCGAAATGATGGGTGTGTCTCACAGTGTCATCAGCAGAGCAAACCAACGACACCGGGAGACAGGGCTGTACTCAGAGAGACCCCGCAGTGGCCGACCTGCCGCAACAACCCCAAGAGATGATCGCTACTTGACGAATCTTTGCCTCCGCAACCGCGTCCACAGTGCACGTCGACTCAATAATGAATTCGCTGCTGCCACTGGAGTGACTGTTTCCACTCAAACAATCCGTAACCGACTTCACAGAGCCAATATGCATGCCAGAAGGCAGCGCAGTGCGTCCCACTCACCCCTGCTCACAGAATAATCCGTCTCAACTGGGCTCGGGAGCATGTCGGATGGACCCAACAGCAATGGCGCCGTGTTCTGTTCACAGATGAGAGCAGATTCTCCCTCGACCACAATGATGGACGTGTGAGAGTCTGGAGGCGAGCAGGAGAGAGATTTCCCGACCCCTGTATTGCAGAACATGACCGTTATGGGGGAGGCAGCATTGCATGGTGTGGGGAGGCATCGCCTATGGCAACCGTACTCGTCTCTACGTGGTCCCAAGGGGATCAATGACAGGAGTGAGGTACAGGGATGAAGTCCTTAAACCTATCGTGGTGCCATTTGCAGAAAATGCGGGGGAAAATTTCATTTTCATGGACGATAATGCCCGTCCCCACCGAGCAAGGGTGGTGACACAATTCCTGGAGTACCATGGGATCGAGCGCATCGACTGGCCAGCGAAGTCCCCAGACTTGAATCCCATAGAACATGTCTGGGACATGATGGGGAGGAGTATCGAGCAGCTGGAAGCACAGCCACGTGGACTGCAGCAGCTGCAGGGTGTAGCTCTGGAGGCTGCATGGGATGCGCTGGCCGT
Source organism: Henricia sp. BOLD:AAB3569 (assembly GCA_037783545.1). Taxonomy (NCBI): domain Eukaryota; kingdom Metazoa; phylum Echinodermata; class Asteroidea; order Spinulosida; family Echinasteridae; genus Henricia; species Henricia sp. BOLD:AAB3569. The sequence goes on along the minus strand of JBBELK010000099.1, from coordinate 879,209 downwards.
CAGAGACGTCAATCGCCTCATTAACTCCATGAGACAGCGGTGTGAAGCCGTTATTGCTGCAAGAGGAGGCCATACTCGCTACTGAGCCGATTGAAAGACATTCAGACTGAAAAGTTTGAAAACAAATTGTTATTTGACTTTTCCCTGAAACTGTCCATTTTGTGAAAATGTGCATTTGATGTTTTGAAAATTTGTTTAATTTTCTATTCCAATGAGAACACCATCTAGACAAACAAAAAATGAAAGAACTAGACCTCAGTCATTGCTCGGAAAAAATTACAAGTTAAGAAAAAAGTGGTCCTTACTTTGTTTTGAGTAGTGTATATTGGAAACCATTTCCCCCATATCCGGTTTCAACTATGCTGTGATTAATTTCTCACATGTTGCTGATTTAACCTTTTTACAAAGGTTCATGGGGTTGGATGACAAACATTACCAGCGAAGTGTGCGTAAAACTACAAGGCACGCGTGCACTGACCTATATACAATGAACTGTGGTATGAACACTCAGTGCATCGAGTATATGCAGTGTGCTGATTATAGTATAGGCCTACAGTACTTTCCATGTCGCATCCCAAAGGGCAGAACAAACCCTGATTAGCATTTATTCTCTCCGACGCAAGCTATAGGTCACACTCTCTCCCCAGTTGCAGTACGTGCTGCGTAATGATTCGAACCGGCTGCTGAACACCAGCTAGAGGTTGTGCGTTAGAGTCCCACCCGAGGTATGAAGTTTTTTCTCAGTATTTCGAGGAAGTACTGAGTATACAATGTAAATCAAGTTACGTCGATTCAGGGTCCATATTCACCATTTCAGCGTTATTTTTAACATATCAAGCTAACTGTTCGAAATAAAAAAGTAGCAAAAGGGAATAATCATCCAAATTACAAACGGACAGATCGTGTTTCGTAAACGTGTCACATAAGACGCTCTCTAGCGTTAAAGGGCGTTTCAAAATAGATGCAAACCATGATTAGTATTATCGTCATCACATGGTTGCAGACGACATTGATTTGTATCTCCAAAATTCTGACTTCTTATGTAGCTCTATTCGCTGGAGTGCTAAGCCACTGGGTCTCGTCGCGGCTCATCGTCATGCTGAGCGGTGCGTTCGTAGCTGTCGGACTTGTACTGGCGTCGTTTGCGCAGAATGTCACCCAGTTAGGTATCTTCCTTGGACTTCTGACTGGTAAGCTATTTTTAGACAAGTTCCAACAGGATGCGTAGGCAAAGATGCATGGTATCTTCTAAATCTATCGCCCGATTATCGCTTAATCAGTTAAGGGATTATTTTGGCAAAAATATCAGTTTAAAAAAAGAAGAAAGCAAATGTGATTGGCCAAAGGTTAAGACCAGGTCAAGCACCACAAATACTGACTCATGAGTCATTTCTACATTCATTGCATGAATCTTCTCACCAAAAGGTCATACTTTGCAACACTCCGTGGCGGCCGCCACGGAGCGAGATTTGCTATACACTGACAGCCGTCAAGTTCAAGTTCATACACACGGTGTGGACAATGGACGTGTTAGCACGTCAAACGCGGAAGACAGCGGCAAAGATGAAGTTTAACTCGTCAACCGGACCAAGGTCACTTAAAGATAGTATACATGATTGGTAAACTGTTACAGATAGTTTTATCCTCCTGTGTGATTGAATATGCATGATTAAAACCAACCTGAGCAAAAACCAGCTCCGTACTTCGTCTAACTTTTGAGAAAACAGTCAAAAAAGGGTTTGCAGTCATTTCGCCCCTAAACCACTTCGCCCTGAACCATTTCGCTCGGGTGAAGTGGTTTGGGGGCGAAATGGCATGGGCGAAATGGTTTGGGGTCGAATTGAATTTTCGTCTCATGAGACGAACAATTATTGTTTAACTCATTTCTCAAAGACTGTAGCACTTCAGACAAAACTATTTCAGGGGAAGTTTTGTACGGTCATCATGTTTATATTGTGTAAGTTATAAGGAATAAATCTGTGAACATTTCTCATTTTCGAGATACAAATCATGTATACTGCCTTTAATACTAATGATTTACCCTTTTCCCGTTCATTTTCCTTATAGGCATCGGTTATGGTTTCACCATTATCACGCTGGAGATCGAACTCGCGCGCCATTTTTATCAGAAGTACGCATGCGCCAATGGAATAGCCTCTACGGGGACATCCGTGGGCCTGTTTGTCATGGCGCCTCTGATGCAGTTTCTCTTGGGTGTGTACGGCTGGAGGGGAGCGCTGTTCATATTTGGTGGACTGTCGTTGCATCTGGTTGCCTGCGGCTCCTTGCTCCGTCGACAGTCTCATTCTCTGGTGGACCAAAGCCCCAGGAAATATCTGCCACAGGAGACGCTTGTCGCACCGGAATCAATAGATGATACTGACGGGAAGCCAACGCGAAAACGGGGACTTCAAACTTTCCGGGGGCTTCGCGTGGGCTACCAGAAATTGGCCACAGCTTCCGACTTGGCAATTTTTAAGAAGTTTTCCTTCTGCATTGTCGTCCTCGTTGCCTGTTGTATACGTTTCGTGTTCACGGCATGGACCATTTATTTCGTGCCGCACGCGCAGGAAATGGGGTTCAGCGAAGTCCAAGCGGCTTTGTTGGTTACCGTCACGGCCGTTGGCAATTTTTTCGGGAAGGCCTTCCACGGACTAATAATTGACAGGAGGTTGATCACGAGGAGGACGCTGATTGGCTCGTCGACAACCGTTACAGCTGTTATTCTCTTCCTTGATCCCTTGATGGTGACGTCAGCTTCAATGGGAGCAGGGTGTCTGGTAAACGGCGTAGCACTTGGTGTATCGAGCAGTATGATACAGGTCTTTCTTAAGAAAGTGGTTGGAGTGGACCGACTTGGCAGCAGCCTAGGTTGGACCAACTTGGTAACGGGGTTCGTCAGGCTGGGATCAGGGTTCTTCCCAGGTACGGTCGTTTGGTTGAGATTACACGTATTATGCCCTTGGTTTATGCCAATCGTCGGTCCCGATTACCCAGAATGTCAGTTTATTTGGAGAATCTCCGAGGATCGTCAGGATTCGTGTTGGCTTTTTTAAAGACAGTCGGAGGGAATTTTATTGAGGTTCGTAGCCTCGAAGGGTTCGGCGCGGAAATTTCAAAACAAAGAAAAAGTTCCGATTCTTAAAAATCGGCCAGTGTCGTTCTGGTGTTGCCAGCTCTGAAGACAGTGCGACGTATGTTCGTGGCATTGTCGCTGACATACGTCGACTCGTCGATCGTTGCCGTACCCGGTAGTATCCGCTCCGTATCCACCCCGTACCTGCCACGCATCTCCACGATTCTTTGAGAGAGGGCGGTCAGGTTGGCGTAGCGGTTCGTTCCTCGCCTTTCACCTCTGGCGTCCCGGGTTCGAATCCTGGGCGTGTATGTGGATTGGGTTTGCAGTCCCTACTTGACCGCGTGCATGGGTTTTCACCCTGGGGCATTTCTTTGGGGTTTTTCCTCCCACTTCGAAAATTGCAACTCCTTCTTCGTCATCTTAAAGGGACACACCGGCTTCGTTGGGCTATTTTGGGCTCGAAATGGACCCATACAAGATTCTGAATGCCCTTCTAAAAATGAACTGAACATATCCTGAAAAGAAACCACGGAGTTTTGCCGTTTTTCAGCAATTTAAACAAAAACAGAGGTCACGTGACTTTTCGGAACCAGATCCTGGTTCCGAAAAGTCACATGGTCTTTCGAGTTAGTTTTGTGTCCAGCCGCATGAAAGTTTCTTACCGCAGAACTGCACCAAATTCAACTCTGATTTTCCCCCAATATTTATCAGTAATTGACAAAAGAGAGACTATTCATACAGGTATGAAACAAAGTTAAACATAAGTATGAAAATTCGAACATAAATGTTTGTTTCGAGAGTCCGGAGAACGGGAGCGAACGCGGCGTGCTGCGCTACGGCAGGCTACGGTGGGGTGTAGGATATTTGCCCCGCGCAGCACGGCAAATAGCCTTAGTGCCACACGGTACGACCGGCCGGGTTGGTTGCTCCGGTGTACATGTACGTTCGTGAAGAAAAAACATGATGCCAACTCCCCAAAGAAAACGGAAATTCCTATTCGGTCGTCCGGGCTGTCCAGTGAAATCGTGAACAGAAAATTAGAGCATGGAGGTAGGAAAAGATTGGAGATATCCTGTGTAGGAGAAGAGCGAATCGTTTGTGACAAAGTCGTGAGGCTCGCGCGTAGTTGCAACGGCTGGTAAAGCGTATAACGCGTCTTTTGACCGTTTTTGTTAATTTTGCACTTCTTTAGTAAATTACGGGATATTTTGATGATCTTTTTTCACAATAGATGATTTTTTTTCACAACGACTATTAAAAAAGTATTGCCAATGCTGCTACATCACTAGCTGCTACATCATGTAAACAGTAGGCCGGTGTGTACCTTTAAGTTGATAATATATGTACATGTGGTATAGTTAAAGCTAAAACTGTATAGTTGATGGCATAAAGGGCCTTAGGTGCCAAAGATGCCATAAAATAAACAACAACAACAACAACAACAACATTCTTTGAGAGATCCTTGAGGGATTGATATCACGATCTGTGTCATAATCATTAAACATACGTATACACTGCAAAAAAATGCGGTGTTAAATTTCTAACACCAAGGTTTTTAAATTCTTTGGGTGTTACATTTGTGTTAAACGAACACCGGTGTAATAGATTAACAGCAGAAAAAGTGGTGTAGATTTTGCATGGTGTTAAACTTGATAAACTGCGCATGATCACAATGCATAACGCTTAGTATTCTAATCCCATTGGTTGATCTCGAGAAAATTATGGGATGTCGGTCACGTGTTTCTCTGCAAAAACTGGTGTTACATTTCTGACACCAACCTGGTGTAAAACTTGACGTGTTCAAATCTTATTAAATTCAAATCTTAATTTTTAAATACCTTGGTGTAATTTATTTTCTGGTGTTTGATTGGCTATTGATTGGCTACAGGCGTTTCTGATATTGACCATACAAACAGTAATCACCACGTTGTACTTATGGCTAGACTATCTGCATTTTTTCCTATGATATCATCATTACTTAGTGGGATGTGAAGAAATAATAATAAAAAAAGATGAGAACAATGGTATGTTGCCAATATCATTTGAAACTGTTTCACCAGAGATTAGTGTTAAAAAAATGTTAACACCAAATGCTGGTGTTCATTTACACCATGGGTGTTCTCTTATATACAAACCGGGAAAGAATCACATTCACCACAAAGGGTGTTAAGTTTAACACCCGAGGTTTTGCAGTGCGTGTTTTATTTTAAAGTGGTTCCGCCATTTTACACCGAAATTGGTGTCGGCTTTTAATTATGTAAGAATAAATCAACTGTAGGTGTTAAAATTTAATTCCACATTCAGGTGTCAATTAACACCAACATTCTTGCCCAAAATAAACACCAAGAAGAATAGGTTGACACCGGATGGGGGTGTTAACGTTTAACACTCTTCTTGGTGTAACAAATATTGATTCCCAAATTGGTGTTACTTAACACCCAAATCCTTGCCCAAAATGGATACCAACGAAGAATCAAATTTTACTCCAGTGGTGTAAATTTTAACACCGCATTTTTTGCAGTGTACCATGTTGTTATGTCGGGGTGCTTTCGAGCTGTTTTAGCCCAACAGCATGCAGGGCGATCTTTGGAGATTCTCCAAAAACTGTTAATCGGGGAGAATCGGGACCGACGATCGGCATAGTGTAAACAGATGCATTAATAAGCGAACGTGAACTGCTTTCAGCACTCATCGTTAAGTTGCGCCGGAGCTACGCCCGTCGGCATCAAATTAGTGGGCGATTGTTTTGAGACCTGCATGTGTGCAGCACTTACAACAGTTGGCATCAGGCCGGCGGCGCTGAAAATAAATAAACAATCGCAAGAGTAGAACATGTTTAACTTTTGCGACGTGATGCCAATCGTCACAGCCAAGTCCTATGGAAGAAAACAAGATGCGCACATGACACGCGCATGCAGTTTGCTGGAAGCCAATCAGCGTGCAGAAAAACACGTCACATCGTGTGGTATGAGCATGGTTGCGATTATTTAATGCGAGTTGCCGCTTGTTCAGCGATACTCACATGATTTTGTTCAGTTTTGTGACCTGAGCGTTACTTTTTAATGCCGAGTGTTCCATCGCGGCGCAAGAGAATCGCAGGTCGACCTGAGGGCGGATTTAGAACCTAGGTTTAAATCTTGGAGACGGCAGAAACGTTTTCTCCCCACTTGAGTCACAAGTGTAGGCTTTTGTTTCATCTATTATAAGATCCCAGAGTTATGACCAAGAGCTTGTTGCGTTTTTGTGTTCGCTCACGTTCGCCTTTTACGTGCATCTACACCTCCTTATACTATATATATTATGTAACTTGAAACTATGTCAACACTAATTTATAAACCCGTCAACCTCGGGATTTTTTGACACCTGATTTACGCATTTTCTCTTTGGTTAACGTTTCAGGCTGGATTTACGACCAAACGCAGAGCTACCGCTATGCGTTCGTCCTTATTGGGTGTGTGTCAGCCGTGTGTCCAGTCGCACTTACGATTGAGTACATTGTGTCTAAACTTACTCGTCGAGGTAGCTATGATCTAACATCGGATGAAATGACGCTACCAATTCCGGGCCAGAATGGCGGGCCAGAAAGAGCTCAGTGGGATGCAGAAATTTATGCCTGAAATTTGTGGACGTGTATACGTAGATTGGGTTTGCAGTCCCTGCTTGACCGCGTGGGGTTCCACCGGGGATATTACCTTGAAGTTTTCCTCCAACTTCTTAAACGGTACCCTCTCCTTCGTCATTTCGAGTTCAAGTTGTGAAGAAAGAATTTTAAGCTAATCCTGCATGGTATAAGTGGCCTTATTTCAAAAACGCCTTAAAATGAATAACTACCGCCACGGCAACAAGATCCATTTTAATTTGATTCCATAAATATATGATGATAAAGGCGGTGCTTTCCGCTATTATGTCATTCAAGCAAATTCAAGTTAAGTTTCAAAGTATGCTTACCTAAATATTGAGTGATATCGCTGTCCCCGGATGCATAGTTCCGACCTGCCAATCAAACCGAACCCGTGTGACTATTTATAACCAATTACAACGCAGATGGCGCCCACATAAGTCAGAGTGCATCTGCTCACCAAAAAACCCAAAGACCAAAAAAAACACCAAAAAACAAATGTGCTTGTAAGCGGTGTTCGGCCGTACAGTTTGCATGATGCGGTGATCCGAATTTCTTTGAAATTCCTTGTATGTTTGAGACACAATGGGGAACAAGGGAAGGGGCGGGGTATACCCTCTGCCACATATCGTGCCGCATGTAGACAAACTGGTAATCTGAAACGTCCATTGCTAAAGCGCAGGTCACAGTAGGCCTACACTGGTAGACCAACAACACACAAAGGGTGACGTTTCTCTGTATTACTCTATTGTTTCATAGACAACTAACAAAAGATGACGTATTCACGTCGGCACTTTATATAGGCATAATGTTTGTAATAAGTATATTCATTTATACATTGTAACAATAAAATCATACTTATGAATAACTTAATTGTACATGTAAACTATATTGACCCCTCTCACAGACGCCATCTTTGTACACGCACGCACACCCTGGATAATAGGGACCATTAGAAATGGTACGCGTACGGGAAACGTATGCGGCTGGGAAAAACTGGATGGTTGTACCAACAGTTTGCGCGGTTATTTTGTCTGCACAGTAATCTATTTGCACAACCGTCTTTGTTTCCGTCCGACTCCGGTATCTATAGGGTTTAGATATGGGGTGAGATGGATTTCGCCAAAACCTGCCCCCTAGGCCGCCGAGAACCCCAAAACCTGCCCAAATACACCCCAATCCTTACCCAAACCTCAAATGAAAGTGGGATACCATATCAGATACAAAGGAAAGAAAACTGGACTAGCTGTCTTGCCGCCTTTCTTCCATTCTCTTTTCTTCTCCTTTCTTTTCTCAAGCTGTCGCTGCCCAAATTTGTACACCCTAAGCCGTGAATCCGCGTGCGACCTTCTGAGTCACGATCGATCAAAAAGCATAGGATGTCCAGTTGGGTTGCTCATGTTTTGGCACAACGATTGTGACCACCAGATCTCCCCATTCCTGGAACAGCCTGATGAGGGGGGGGGGGGGGGGGGGGGGGGGTAGCACCTAGGACAAAGGGTGGAAATACATATAACACTTCGCCCCGCGGGCACTGCTGAGCGAAGACGTTGACGCCCTCTGAATTGGGTACAAGAAACTTGAAGAAGAACTAGAGTGGAGACCCGTTCCTGCGCGCCGGGACATTTGACGGAAGTGCCATCAAACCAAAGATAAAACCTGTGGGACCACCAGATGGGCCCTATGTGCCCCAGGTCAACTTGAGCGAAAAACTTGCCTCCAAGGAGAAGGCAAAAAATAAACTTCAACATTTTTGAAAACGGTTTAGACCTAGTTCGGAGGCTAGTCCAAACACCCACAACACTTCTGGAATCTCCAACCACATCCACCCTCCAATTCTATAGCGAATCAAAGATTGAGAGCAACACAAAATATAGGTCAAGGGCCTCCTTGCAACATATACCCGTATGTGCCAAGATGCATCTGCAGACCAGTAATCTCCGAAACTTACACTACCGTCTGGTAAGACTAGGGTACCGCCCCATTTATATCCAGATACGTCTGCCGACAGTGCTATGCGATAACAAGGTGGCGGTCTTGTCTCCAAGGGATCAGCTGCAAGAAGCTATCAACGAACCTCCAAAATAAAATCTCCTCCCACACTTGTGGCGACAGAGGCGTAGGCAAGATATCATGAAGTGTAGATATGAAGGAGGTGCATTCCCTTAGAAACAAGGATGCAGCCGGAAACACCAGAGCAAAACTTTGGCCTTTGCCCACAAATCGTCGCATCTGCTTTAAGAGCACTTTATCCTCCCCCAAAATTGTCTCTCGTACCTTAGCGAATGATACCTTTTTATGCTCAGGAATCGAAAATGACAGGGTTTGGAGCAGATGCCGAACCCGAGATACACCATGCTGCTCGATGGCTGCCGATGACTTGTCTTTAAGTTGCTGAAAAAGCCGAGCTTTGACCGTATGTAGCATACGACGTACAAGGCCCTTAGAGCTCTGATGCAGGAACCGTCCCCATGCATGTCCTGTTCACACCGCAATAAAACAAACATGACTGAAGTGTTTCAACCTTCGTCTACTCTGCCTCTCCATCGCACTCACCACTGAAACGGTCGTCTATCCAGATTTCTGTATGTATACCTCTGTTCTTAAGCCATGCAGAGAGACAAAAGCCAATGGATGAGTAAACATCTGCACTGTTTTTAAAACCAAAGGGAAGAGTGGAGTCAATGAAGTAAAAGCCCGCCCACTCGAAGCCGCAAAGGTTCTGGACTCCTTGGTTAAGAAGATTTGCTTGTATCCCTGGCTGTCGTCGGTACTTGAGAAGAAGAAAAAAAAACATTGCCTGAAGGTACCACACTGAAAGGTGTGTCCTTGCGCCAAAGATTAGGTCCCTTCATTGATAGAACCAGACGCGGCTTCTTGGGTTCAACTTTTACACACTTCGGCGGCTGTACTTCCTTGACCCTACCCAAAACTTCTATAGAGCCCTCTATCAACCGCTTGGTGATTGTGTCTAAGATAAAGGCGACATAATCTTGACAAACGGGCGCATTTAAAAATACCTCTCGGTGGGCAAACCGGAACAGCAATTACTGCCCCTGTATCGGCCATTAAACGGCTGGAAGAAATCATACAGACTAACTCCATGATGAAGCCAACCATGAACTTCGTCCCTATTGAGTGACTCAGCTAAGATATCGTCCCAAAACACCAGGATCATTGTTTAATGTGCCGGCTACAAAATAATTGGATCTCTGAATCTGAACGCCTGTAAATCTGGCTGTAGTCTACCAGAGAGAACGTCAGCTGGGGTTGGTGTAAAAGGGACCGGCAAGCCACTTGGTTTGCCATTATATAGGCGTATGATCCGTAAAGGGATCTGGTTGCTGAGATTAGCCGACTTAAGTCGTTGCCCTGTAGCCAGCTAGGAGGTTCTTCAGCATGGCCACGAAGTGTGAGAAAACAGGAAGAAATTATCAGTTTTAGAGGTGGGAGGAAAGCCCCACACACTAACGTGTATGGGGAAAACCCACGGAATCAGACAGGGACTGATGAGAACCCAATCCACATACTGATCCGGACGGGATTCGAACCTGGACGAAATTCGAACCGGGCCACATTGATGGGAGGCGAGGAAAGAACCGTACGCCAACCTGACTTGCCATTGAAAACTACCCATTGGGAGGTGTCTCGTTTCCGCTTCGCTGGGATCAAAAAATTGATCAAAATCTCTCTCCCACATCTCCAATATTTTCAAAAACCACTGGTACTCAAATGCTTTTCCTTTACATCTTCGGCAGACAATGGCTCGAACTCGTCCACGTATTCTCTAAGCACGGTCATGACGTAGGCAACATTGCAATCATAGCCCGTCTCCATGCACGCTTGAGCAGCTGCAGGCGTCTTGGCCTGCATGTATATGGAACAAACCATCACATAATTTGTTGACGTACTAACAGGGTCCGCCGCTCGACCTTTCATAAACGCACAAACCACGGCACGTTGTATGTAATAACCCACTACAGAGGCCCGTCCTCTGGTTTGTTTTTTTGCTTGTCTGTTCGTTTGTTGGGTTGTTGTTGTTGTTTTTTTTTTTTAAGGTAATTCAAAACTTTTAAAGTAAATCAAAACTGCAAATACATACATATATATATATATATGTATATATGTATCATAAACATGGCATCCAGAGGCCCGTCCTCTGCCTAGCACCGAGTACATATATGCGAAAAAGAAGTACATTGTACCATAAACATAGTATTCGGAGGCCCGTCCTCTGTCTAGCACAGAGCACATATATGCAAAATATAAATACATTGTACCATAAACATGGCATTCTGAGGCCCGTCCTTGCGAAAAAGAAGTACATTGTACCATAAACATGGTATTCGGAGGCCCGTCCTCTGTCCAGCCCAGAGCACATATATGCGAAATAGAAATATATTGTACCATAAACATGGCATTCTGAGGCCCGTCCTCTGCCTAGCACAGAGTATATGCGAAATGGAAGTACATTGTACCATAAACATGGCATTCAGAGGCCCGTCCTCTACCTAGCACAAAATACATATATGCGAAATAGAAGTACATTGTACCATAAACATGGCATTCAGAGGCCCGTCCTCTGCCTAGTACAGAGTACATACGGTGTATATGCAAAATAGAGTTACATTGCACATGTACCATAAACCTGGCATTTAGAGGCACGCCCTCAGCCTAGTACGGAGTACACATGCAAATCCAAGGGTACCTTTAGATTGGTTCCTGATCCCTACAGATTAGATGCTTATTGCGAAAATATAGGGATCGGTAAAGGGCAGCCATGACGGGCAGAATTCTGCCCGTCACGTGGTTATTATTATTATATATTGTTGGTAAGCGCGCATATTTTGACATTTGTATCCCGGCCGTGCGTGTCAACATATCCAATTATGTAAATAAAGCGCAATGCCTAAAGCAAAGGGCTTCGCAAATTTTAAAATATATAACATACAATGCGCACGCGCAAAGACGACCAATCACAGATCAAGATGAAGCGCCCTCTACCTGTCCTTATATTCTCTTACGTGGAATATGTGGACGGGAACCAGTCTGGGGTACATTCATTCAGAGGCCCTGCGCAGCGCCCCTACAATATAGATGCTCATTAGGCTTGGCGTTCAGAGGCCCGCCCTCTGTCAAGCACACATGCCATATATGGGTATATTACACTCGACCTACAGGGACCCGTCCTGCGTCTAGTACCTGTATCTATACACATAGAAAACATGGGCACATTAAAATTTGGCATTCATTAAAATTGACTTTTATTGAAATGTTGTATTCAGAGACCCGTCCTCATATTAAACTTGGTATTTGGAGGCCCGCCCTCTATCTAGTATATATAGTACGTGGGAAATATTGATATCATTTTCTCGGCATTCAGAGGTCCGTCCTCTGCCTAATACAGAGTACATGTGGAATATATAGTGTATTACCACTTGGAATTCAGAGGCCCGACCTCTGGCTATTTACACATGTAAACTATGAGTACTTTCAAACTTGCCCTTTAGAGGCCCGTCCTCGGCCTATACAGATTCTGACTAGGGTTATGACGAAACTTAGTATGTTAAGCCCAACCTCTAGTGCACCTGTATATTGCTGCTTAATGGCGAAACATATCTATCACTCAGTCTAATGGACGTGCTCACGAACAACCGCATAGCATTCAGAGGCCCATCCTCTGCCTCCTCAACCAGTCCTGGTCCATAGAAACACGGCCTAGGCCTTGGTACTCGGAAGCCCTACCCGTGCTTCGTAAATTGTCTAACAAAAAAAGGTGCTGAAATTGCGCGTAGGGGGAGCCCGTCCTCCACTTCATAAATTTAGCAAGCCAGAGTACATTAACTTGCCACTTAGGGCCTGTTCTATTATCTATGAGGTTGCTAACACAGGTACCTTAAAACAAAAGGCCAGAACCAGATTTTCCAAATGCTAGGCTGACTCCTTTATATTGCTATATTCCACTCGTTATACATGTTCGAGCAATAGACTATGCAAGCTGACCTCGAGAACGCACGAGACCGCGCGAGACCACCGCCAACTCCGGGCACAACACCATATCTCTCCAACGCACATCGCGAGCGAAACCCATTTTTTAGCGCGCCCAAGTTCGAAGCATTCACCTCCACACGAATCCAAACTGGGTCACCCATTCCAAATTGGACCAGAAATATGGCAGCCGGGAAATATTATTCAGGTCACGAAATTTGTATTAATTTTTTTTTTTCCGTTTCGGGAGAAAACCATGCATGCATCACACATTGCAAAAAAACACTCCAGTTACCCGATTCACATTCGGGTCAGGTTGCAGACCCAAGACCGGACAGAAACATCCATATAAAAACAAAACAAAAATCTCGCCCGCGCCACAAGAATAGGCGCTCCAGTCGCGCTGCGCCCAAAAGCTCAGATCCGACCCCCGCCGCAAGACTTACATAGTCTATAACAAAACAAAAATTGTGAGGGCACTTTTCGAACTATGGATCTTGAAAGAGGCCCGCCCTCTATCGTCCAACGAACCTGCAAACTGGTATTTTAATTATGATGATTCAAGGGCGTGCCCTGCTTATAAACATGCTAGAATTGCACACTGAGCCAAGTTTGCCCGTTGGTCGATGTCTTCCCGACCATCCTATGCAAGATCCTTAAAATCACTTAGATGAAATGTTAAAAGTGCTGCACAGGCCTTTAAATAAGGCGCTTGCTGAGTTCACGCAGACGCACACTGTACCTGGGCCGCCTGGCTCCATAAAAAGGCGGAGAAGAGCACTGTTTCTGAGACGCGTGTGTCAAACTGCCCTTTACCTTTTTTTATTTTTTTTATTTATGTTTTTTTTGTTTTTTGTTTTTTACATATTTAACATATAATATGTACATACATATACGTATACTCTTTCGCTATTAGGACGACCGGTTATGGGTAAAAAGGGCGTATTGAGACGACCACCGTCGTTAGCGCGACCGACAGCCGGTCGCGCTAATGATAAATGCTTCAAAAACCATCTTTATTAGGTCGAAAACCATTTGTATTAGGTTTCTCATGCACCATTGTTATTAGGTTACAAACCATTTTCGTTTAGGTCAAAAAACATGTTTATGAGAGCTTTAAGTCGAGAAAATTGGTGTCAATTCATTATCTTTTTTCCGCCAAATTTGAAGTTTTAGTGGTCTTTGTGAGCTCTCTTCCCATTTTGGTCGTCCTAATGCGGGGAAAGTTGTATACGTGTTTGTAAACCGATTCAACTTCGGAGAGTGCTCTACTTTACACAAGGAGCGTTACAAAATCAATCACAAACTAGGATAGGTTTTAGTTCACCATATTATTTTTTTTTTTTATTTTTTTTCTTCCAACAAGTCAGGGAATTGTAAAGGCATTCTCGAAACATTCTACCTGTGCATCAAGTTGGGGGACGCGCGAACGCAAAAACGCAAAAACGCGCGCTGGGATTGTGGCGTATGTTGACAACATGACGCTGGCGTGGGGAAATATTTTATTTTATTTTTTTTTTTTTTAGGTTTCAGACCATTTTTATTAGGTTTCAGACCATTTTTATTAGGTCACAAACCATTTTATTCGGTTACAAACCATTTTTGTAGATTTGGGTAAAGATAGTTAGTGTTCATTAGAAAAGATTTTACCGAAAATTTGGTGGTCCTTTAAAAGAGGGTTCCCTTAAAATATATATATATATTTTTTGTTTTTGTTTTTGTTTTTTTGTTTGGAAATTTTTTTTTTTTGCCAAATATTTTGTTTGGTAAAATATTTCCTTTTTTTTTGGTAGGCCTACATGTTTTTTTTGGGGGGGTAAATGTTTTTTTTTGGTATGTTTTTTTTTTCGTACCTTTTTTTGTTTTTTTCTTCCTACAATTCTTTTTTTTTTTACATTTTTAATTTGTTTATTTTTTGCCCCGATGGCCGCCCATAGTATGGAGCCATGAGCCAGGTGAGTTATCTTTGTGTAGGGCAAACGTCAAAATGCTTTTAAAGGAGAAATAAAATAAAGTTGGAATAAATAGTATAAGCCGTCCCGTGACAACTGCCTGCGCATATTGTATACTCGTTTGCCAGGCGAACAATAGTAGACTAAACGAGTAGTTTGGATATAATATACATGTATCAAGTTTTGGAATGTGACGGCAAACCAGTGCTGGATGACCTTAAAGCCCCAATACATCATTTGCAGTTACCCACAATTTTACCTTACGAGTTGACAAGAAAAAAACGACAAAAAGTGTTGATATAGCAATGGCAACAATTTTAACACCACATGATTTTTCCTCGTGTAAAATGGTACCTTGTGGGGGAAATAATATTGCAAACTGAAGGTGCTTTAAAAATTGTCTGCAGGCAATTTTGCCATTCATTCAACACAAAAACCATGCATGGATTTATTAGGTTTTCTGCAATCTATGTGGCTGAAATTTCTACAAGGCAGTTTATCAACATTATTTTTAGTTATGTAATGCCATTGTTTTCCCAATCATGTTATCTGTCTTTAAAGGGCCCCTTATTTAGGATTTTTATCAATGAAATCTATGCTTTTAAACCACTTTACTCAGTTAAAGTCATAAAAATCCTATTTGGAGCTTGCTTTGGGGGTTAAAACAAAGGTTTATAGTTTTTATGCTAATGAGAATATGCATATTCGTGACCAAGGTCACGATGTCACAAGAGGCAAACACGGGAAAATCACATTCAACTGTGCACAAAAGATTCCACTTTTTTATCAATTTTCCTGAAACTTTTGTAATCCATGGCTGTTTGAGTTTTGTTTACATGTTGCCGGCTGTAAGCCATGACATAACTGGGGGTAGAAACTGCAGCAATTTGCCACAAGTCCAATTTGAAGTCTTATGTTTTTTGTTAACTTTTCCCTTCTGTCTTCCTTATGTGATGCACTCAAAACAGCGCCCTCTGTCTGTGATTTATTGCAATGAAATCTTCAAAGTTGAAAAAGGCCACCTTTTATTGATTTTACATCCAAACGAACAATAGTATGTCTTGCTGAACAAGTAATCCGTCATTATGAAACAAAGCTTAGGCACAAAGTTGTTTAGCATGTCACAGGCCCTTTAAGGTCGGGTCGGGTCATTGAGGAGACCTAGCACGTATTGATGTTGATATAAGTGCGTACTGCGTAGGCCCCACACCGTAGCTGTACCACATGATGTATGCTGAACAGCGGCCAAAGTGCCTTCCTTGTTCCATGGTGCGTGTTACATCTTATAAATTGTGTGTGATTGTATAATAATTTTTTTGGGAACGTGCATTAATGGGCCAGATCACGACGTTTATTGCGGACGTTGGATGCCTTTAAGCGGGCCTCCCACTGTGCGATTTCGGCCACGAATTTCCTACGAATTGGTACGATTTGGTACGATTATACAGAGACTGTCTATAGACTCTACACAAAATCGTACCCAATCGTAGGAATTTCGTGGCAAAAATCGCACAGTGGGAGGCCCGCTTAAAGCAGGCCTCCCACTGTGCGATTTTTGCTACGAAATAGGTACGATTAGCTACGATTTGGTACGATTGTGTGTAGAGTCTATGGACAGTCGTACCAATTCGTAGCTAATCGTAGCTAATTCGTGGCAAAAATCGCATAGTGGGAGGCCCGCTTAACGGTAAACATGGTTCATCAGTAACCTCCGAGCGAGCACCCATGCTCACTTGCATAATGATTCCATTCAATGCGGCCGAGTGACGAATTAAAATTGACACAGTGATTAACGGGGCACCAGAAAATGTTAATCGGGTTGAACAGCATTCCAGCTCAGTTTTCGAGCGTAGCGATTGGCCAATGTAGATTATGTATTACTGTTCAGTACAGCAATAATTTTATTATGACGTTTGGTCTTTTTTGTAAGCTGGAACCTGCTGCATTTATATTTCACGGCAACATGATCCAACTCGCTTTCAGCACTTGACGCAGCAGAAAGGAGAACACCAGCTGGTTTAAGTGCATCGTTTTTGCAACACACTACAGCGAGACCTCCCAGCGTTAATCCTGTATATCTGCATCTCCATCGTCGGAATATACCACTCTTTTAGCAACGTTTCGCAATACAGCGCTTTGTAAAGGTAAGTTGCATTATATTTTCCACGCAGAGCGGATTTTTCGCTGAATTGCTGCGCAACCGCGGTAGAGGTAGACTTGATGTCAAGTCGGTAAATAGACCGGTTAGTTCGTAAACCGCAGCAGCGTAGTCGCGAATGGACTGGGAACAAGTCTTGTCAACCTCTATAGTTACCGACTTGAGAAACCCGTTTGTCATTTTGTACACGGGCTATAGGGTTTGCTACCAGAATTGGACCGTGGAGGAAGGAATGATTGGACGTACTGAGATCTGATTGGTCGAGATACGGGGCTTGATTAAAATTCATGCAACATTTTCAAAACAAATGTGCTTGTGAATTAGATTTTCTCAAGTAGTGGACCTATCAATATCCATTACTCCTGAATTTCAAAATGGGACATAATCATAGTAATAATTCGACCTTTCCGTTGGCCCAAGTTTTGGTTAAGAAATCGATTCAAAAATCGTAGCCGACAATTCTCTCAATTGTTGTGGGGAGATTTGTTTAAATTTTTGTATACACGTATATTATTTTAATGTACACTTAATGTACGCAGTATAAATGCTCGTGACTCAAAGAAGACCTACTACATTTCGCTAAAAGTTAAACGCAGTTCATCTGAATAAAAATACGTTTCTATTACAAAAATGTTCTTACTGCATATTCATTTAAACACCCCTGGTAAAAAAATGGGCGCTACCAAACCGTGGAGTGCGGTGAATGGATTACCGTTATTGGTTCTTGTTTTGGCAACAGCGTCAACACGCTTTGAATCGTGAATATTGTCGCGCAATCAGGTTTCTCAAGTCGGTAACACGGGTCGAAACGAAAATATATACTGCACATAAAAACGATTGTCGATCGTGTGCGGTAAAATGGCGTTAGACGGACAAAACACGACCGTATTACCGAATTGATTTCAAGTCTACGGTATAGGTTGAATGAAATATTTAGCGTCAACAATTGTTCATAATTTCGGAAATTGGAACCGACACCCCATATCATATGTGATAATGCTTGGGATGTCTGTTCATATGGAAATGATGCCTTTTGCTCTAAAAAATAACGAGCCATTTCATACTCTGGCTGTTTTTTTTCTTTTCCTTTTGAACCTCAGGCCTGTGCAATTACAAAGGTATACGCGACCAACTTCCATAGTTCGATCATTTGCAGATGACTTTTTTTACGAATTAAAGGAACAACGGCATTTATCCATAGGAGAATGTATTGTAATAAACTACCCTGTCGACATACATGTAGATCAGATGCAGTGATACTTTAGAAAACCATTAAAATCTATGCATGATTTTTGTGTTAAAGACAGATTACACGATTGGAAAACTTAAAAACAGGAACAACATGAAGAATAATGTTAACAAACTGCCTTGTAGAAATTTCAGCCACATAGATGCAGGCTTAAAAAATTCATGTGTTAAATGAATAGTAACAAAATGTCTGCCGACAGCTCTTAAAAAACACACACACAGGTACCATTTTACACAGGAAAAAAGCATGTGGTGTTTGTTACTATATTGCTATCGACACTTTTAGCCGGATTTTTGTTGTCAACTCGTAACGGGCAACTCGAAATGATGTACCGGGGCTTCAATCAAACTTGGAAATAAAGCTGTTTTAACAGTTCGCCAATCATGCAGTCTGTCTTTAAAGTATTTCCCCTGTCAATTACTAAGGAAACGACACAGTTTGTGCACACATTGCAGAACTAAATAATTTTTTAATCAGGGTAGGGCCTACACTCTTTTTCGATACCCAGGAATTCCTTATTTTCTCGAGGGTGAATCAGTCAACATTTCTGCCAATCAGTCAACATTTCCTGTGTTAATTCTTCAGTGTATATTCAATCTTGAAAATACTGTACAAAGTCTAAGATTCTTGGCAAAAAAAAAATTATGTTCTCACAGAAACTTGAAGAAAATAAATATTTTGTATGATCATTGACGTTTAAATGAAACAACTACACATCAGAGACGAATCTTATGGGTCTCATCATGATTTGAACCCGAGACCTCTGTGACTCTCCGGGTAGATACTCCACTATAGCTGAGCTATAGATGAGGCACAACATTAATTGCACTTACTCATCAGATTTTTCCTAAGATCCCGCTTGAAGAAGTAATACAAGGTCTACCACTGGACCGCACCCCCATATGGTTCAGATGGTACAGAGCATCTGCCTATGAATTGACTTTAGAAACTTATTCCGTTTAATACTTTCAGTGACTTTAGGGAATTTGCTGTCGGCCTAGGGTCAAGAAAGGGCTAGTATTAAAGGCAGTATACATGATTGGTATCTCGAAAATCAGGAAATCTTCACAGATTTACGCATAACTTGCACAATATAAACATGATGACCGTAGCAAACTTCCCCTGAAATGGTTTTGTCTGAAGTGCTATTATAATAGTCTTTGAGAAATGAGTAAAACAATTAGTTTTCGTCTCATGAGACGAAAATTCAATTCGCCCCAAAACCATTTCGCCTAAGTGCCATTTCGCCCCCAAACCACTTCGCCCGAGTGCCATTTCGCCCCAAATCACTTCGTCCAAACACTACATCGCCCAAATGCGTCTCAAAACCACTTCGTGCACAGGCCGTGGTTCAGGGCGAAATTGTTCAGGGCGAAGTGGTTTAGACAAAAATTAGTTTTTAGACAAAAATTGGTTTTTGCTCAGGTTGGTTTTTATCATGCATATCTTCAATCACACAGAGGGATAAAACTATTTGTAACAGTTTACCAATCATGTATAGGTCTTTAAGGCTATAAAACGAGTTGTACCATGGACTTGAGGCTTAAAGGTGAACTGTGCATCAAAATAACAGCAGTCGGGGCCGTCCAAAGTTGTCAACATTTTCATGGTTCTAAGCGTAGGAAGGGGAAGGGGGTGGGGTGGGGGCGGGGGTTGGGGGTTGGGGGGAGGTCGAGGGTCGCGTAGAACTTCACTATTTTTTGCTCTTTTTGTTTCGTAAATTATTAATGTAATATCTCCAAAAAAATTATGTTCTTTGTTTTTTTCACAATGCAGTCATGTTGATATGGTTGCTGAGCATACCTGGTGAATGAATCATTGATTTACGGTATTGCATATCAAAGATGGCTTCCCTGGACTCTGAAATAGCTACCGACACAATGATTTGCCTTAATGTTTTTCTCCAGCTCGAAATTCAACCTGGCATCTCAAGCACAACTCATTTTACCATCTGTATCCAATGCCTGGATTTCAGCAGTTATGCGATATCTTATAGCTTCTGAACAGTAGGTCTAATGTTGTCAATGTCACTTTTCCTTATTAAGTCGCAAAATGTATTTGTTGTTATTTCAGAACCCAGGGAAGAATTGTGTCCATCTTTGTTATGGAATGCCATGATTCATTCACCATATCAACGTGACTGCATTGTCAAAGGAACAAATATCAAAAGGCAAGCTTTGGAGCCAAACAGGTATTATAATAGGTACATATTAAATAAGTACATGTATTATAAATTATTTAGTTTGCTTTTTCCACACTTTGTATAAATCGGTTTTATTTAAATTGTATTCATGTTTTGTGTTAAATTTATTTAGGCCTATATATGCCATCCTGTAATTGTCGACTCGATTGCTGTTAGATTCGATTGGTTAATAAATATAAGTAAATAAATAAATGTACTGACAGCTTCGTCTTTGAGCCATTGTTTTACGTTAAGCGACTTTTCTTTAATTTGAAAATTTTATCACGAAAATCACTGGGACGCTCGGTTTTGACGACAGTTTGAAAATAACGTGTATCTTTGGTCCAGAAAACCTCCTTGACATGTACATGTATACAGTGCCATCACAATTTTTTTGAGCATTCCCTTAATCTTTTTGTAATTTTACAGGATTATTACAGCAGAACATTTTCTCAAGTTCCTCCTGATATAGCCGCCTAGAGCCTGTCAATATGGCCGACACGCCCTCAACGTCTCAGGGTGTTTCGAGGGAGGACAGACGACGCAAGCGCCAAAACAGCTCCCACAGAGACATCGATGGCGGCTGGGCGTATTTGGTACTCGTGGGATTGCACGTTGGTTACCTTCTCTTTGCGGGTATCAGCAAAGGCCTGGGAGTTCTTCTGCCATCCCTGAAGGAACATTTCAACACCAAAACGTGGCTCGTCGGCTTCATCATCTCCTTCATGATGACCGTGATGGATTTTTCATGTGAGAAAATTTAGGCTGCTTTTGAGCGCGGCACCAGGGATCCCTGGTGTTCCCTGGTACCAGCCTGAAAGTGCGTTGGTACACTTGTATCGTACCCCGACCTGCTGTGGATGCTCGCACATCTGCAGCCGATTTCACGAAACTTTACGCAATTGCGCAAGTCCACTTACGCCATTACTTGCGCAATAATTTATGGCGTAAGTGGACTTGCGCAATTGCGTAAAGTTTCGTGAAATCGGCTGCAGGTCTGGGGAATCACAGTGAAAGCTCATCGCTGATAGGTTAAACGCCATTACCTATTCGTGAGCCGTCGTTGATAGTACGTGCACTGCTATTGGTCAGTGTTTCAAATGCTATGCTGTAGCTGTTGTGATTGAATTTGACCGAGATTGGGAGGGAATTCTTTGTGTTTGATGAGGACAACGTCATAAAGAAGTGCCAGCTACTAAATATAGGAACCTGTAATGTCATGTGGGCGAAGAAGGTACGTGTCATGTTTCTTGTAAAGACCATTTGGTGTGCGTTATGGTACTGATTTGTGTGCAGCCTTCTGAGCTTTACCAGCGGTGCTTATGATAATGGTCAAAAGCTTCGCAGGGGTCCCGCACCGAAATTCAGTGCGGGCCTCAACCAATCAGTGATGAGCTCTCATCGTGATTCCCCAGACCTGATGTGCGAGCATCCACAGCAGGTCTGGGTACGAGACTATTGGTACACTAGATAGTGGTACCAACTGCTCCCGACCACCGCGTCGTCGGGACAACTGGAGACATGCGCAGTTGGTACTTATATATGGTTTACACGTCGTTAAATAATTCTGGAAATTTAGGTTTATATTTTGAATTATCAAGCCTCCACGAAGAATCAGAATGTTGTAAAATAAAATATTTCCATAATTTATTTTCATCAGATGTCCGTAATTGGTCTTGTTGCAGCTAGTCCAAGCTAATAATTTATTAGCGGTGATGCAATTTCTAATGACCGTGGTGCACCAGGGATCCGAAAACGCTTTTGAGCGAGATCGCATGTGACATTGCGTTCCCAACGCCTGGGAGCCCCTGGCAGCCTTAACCCAGGTAGCAAGCCCATATGGGTCCCATACGGGTCCCAAATGGGCCAACATATGGGTCCCACATGGTACAACCCCTATGGGCCCCCAAGGATTCTGCACCCAAGATTCATATGGGACCCATATGGGCCAACCCAGAAACCCCACGTGGGGCACATATGAGACCCATGTGGGTCAACTCAGATACCCTATATGGAACCAACATGGGTCCCATAAGGGTATCTGGGTTGACCCATATGGGTCCCATATGAATCTTGGGTGCAGAATCCTTGGGGCCCCATATGGGTCGCCCCATGTGGGACCCATGTGGGTTCCACACATGGGACCCATGTGGGTTCTACACATGGGACCCATGTGGGTCCCCATTTAGGACCCATGTGGGTTCCACATGGGTTATCTGGGTTGACCCATATGGGTCCCATATGAATCTTGGGTGCAGAATCCTTGGGGCCCCATATGGGTTCCCACGTGTGGGACACGTGTTGGACCCATGTGGGTTCCCACGTGTGGACCCATATGGGGGAAACCCATATGGGCCCAATATGGGATACATATGGGTTAGACAATGCCCAGGTATTGTCTACATATGGGCCCCATATGGGCTTGCTACCTGGGAATAAGGCGGCATGCAAATGTATTTTCATGCTTTTGCGTGACTGGATGTAGTTATATTGGAAACCATTTCCCCCATATCCGGTTTCAACTATGCTGTGATTAATTTCTCACATGTTGCTGATTTAACCTTAAGGTTCATGGGGTTGGATGACAAACATTACCAGCGAAGTGTGCGTAAAACTACGAGGCCCGTGCACTGACCTATATACAATGAACTATGAGCTATTCTGGTCTTAACACTCAGTGCATCGAGTATATACAGTGTGCTGATTATAGTATAGGCCTACAGTACTTTCCATGTCGCATCCTAAAGGGCAAAACAAACCCTGATTAGCATTTATTCTCTCCGACGCAGGCTATAGATCACATTCCCTCCCCAGTTGCAGTACGTGCTGCTTAATGATTCGAACCGGCTGCTGAACACCAGCTAGAGGTTGTGCGTTAGAGTCCCACCCGAGGTATGAAGTTTTTTTCTCAGTATTTCGAGGAAGTACTGAGTATACAATGTTAATCAAGTTACGTCGATTCAGGGTCCATATTCTCCATTTCAGCGTTATTTTTTAACATATCAAGCTAACTGTTCGAAATAAAAAAGTAGCAAATGGGAATAATCATCCAAATTACAAACGGACAGATCGTGTTTCGTAAACGTGTCACATAAGACGCTCTCTAACGTTAAAGGGCGTTTCAAAATAGATGCGAACCATGATTAGTATTATCGTCATCACATGGTTGCAGACGACATTGATTTGTATCTCCAAAATTCTGACTTCTTATGTAGCTCTATTCGCTGGAGTGCTAAGCCACTGGGTCTCGTCGCGGCTCATCGTCATGCTGAGCGGTGCGTTCGTAGCTGTCGGACTTGTACTGGCGTCGTTTGCGCAGAATGTCACCCAGTTAGGTATCTTCCTTGGACTTCTGACTGGTAAGCTATTTTCAGACAAGTTCCAACAGGATGCGTAGGCAAAAATGGTATCTTCTAAATCTATCGCCCGATTATCGCTTAATCAGTTAGGGGATTATTTTGGCAAAAAATATCAGTTTAAAAAACAAAAAAGCAAATGTGATTGGCCAAAGGTTAAGACCAGGTCAAGCACCAAAAATACTGACTCATGAGTCATTTCAACATTCATTGCATGAATCTTCTCACCAAAAGGTCATACTTTGCAACACTCCGTGGCGGCCTCCACGGAGCGATATTTGCTATACACTGACAGCCGTCAAGTTCAAAACACGGTGTGTACATAGTATGGACAATGGACGTGTTAGCACGTCAACCGCGGAAGACAGCGGCAAAGATGAAGTTTAACTCGTCAACCGGACCAAGGTCGAGAAATGTCACTAAAATATCACTTAAAGATAGTATACATGATTGGTAAACTGTTACAAATAGTTTTATCCCCCTGTGTGATTGAAGATATGCATGATTAAAACCAACCTGAGCAAAAACCAGCTCCGTACTTCGTTTAACTTTTGAGAAAACAGTAAAAAAAGGGTTTGCAGTCATTTCGCCCCTAAACCACTTCGCCATGAACCATTTCGCCCTAAACCACGGCCTGTGCACGAAATGGTTTGGGGGCGAAATGGCATGGGCGAAATGGTTTTGGGGCGAATTGAATTTTCGTCTCATGATACGAAAAATTATTGTTTAACTCATTTCTCAAAGACTGTAGCACTTCAGACAAAACTATTTCAGGGGAAGTTTTGTACGGTCATCATGTTTATATTGTGTAAGTTAGGAGTAAATCTGTGAACATTTCTGATTTTCGAGATACCAATCATGTATATTGCCTTTAATACTAATGAATTACCCCTTTTCTGTTCATTTTCCTTATAGGCATCGGTTATGGTTTTACCATTATTACGCTGGAGATAGAACTCGCGCGCCATTTTTATCAGAAGTACGCATGCGCCAATGGAATAGCCTCTACGGGGACATCCGTGGGCCTGTTTGTCATGGCGCCCCTGATGCAGTTTCTCTTGGATGTGTACGGCTGGAGGGGAGCGCTGTTCATATTTGGTGGACTGTCTTTGCATCTGGTTGCCTGCGGCTCCTTGCTCCGTCAACAGTCTCATTCTCTGGTGGACCAAAGCCCCAGCAAATATCTACCACAGGAGACGCTTGTCGCACCGGAATCAATAGGTGATACTGACGGGAAGCCAACGCGAAAACGGGGACTTCAAACTTTCCGGGGGCTTCGCGTGGGCTACCAGAAATTGGCCACAGCTTCCGACTTGGCAATTTTTAAGAAGTTTTCCTTCTGCATTGTCGTCCTCGTTGCCTGTTGTATACGCTTCGTGTTCACGGCATGGACCATTTATTTCGTGCCGCACGCGCAGGAAATGGGGTTCAGCGAAGTCCAAGCGGCTTTGTTGGTTACCGTCACGGCCGTTGGCAATTTTTTCGGGAAGGCCTTCCACGGACTAATAATTGACAGGAGGTTGATCACGAGGAGGACGCTGATTGGCTCGTCGACAACCGTTACAGCTGTTATTCTCTTCCTTGATCCCTTGATGGTGACGTCAGCTTCAATGGGAGCAGGGTGTCTGGTAAACGGCGTAGCACTTGGTGTATCGAGCAGTATGATACAGGTCTTTCTTAAGAAAGTGGTTGGAGTGGACCGACTTGGCAGCAGCCTAGGCTGGACCAACTTGGTAACGGGGTTCGTCAGGCTGGGATCAGGGTTCTTCCCAGGTACGGTCGTTTGGTTGATATTACACGTAATATGCCCTTGGTTTATGCCAATCGTCGGTCCCGATTCCCCAGAATGTCAGTTTATTTGGAGAATCTCCGAGGATCGTCAGGATTCGTGTTGGCTTTTTTAAAGACAGTCGGAGGGAATTTTATTGAGGTTCGTAGCCTCGAAGGGTTCGGCGCGGAAATTTAAAAACAAAGAAAAAGTTCCGATTCTTAAAAATCGGCCAGTGTCGTTCTGGTGTTGCCAGCTCTGAAGACAGTGCGACGTATGTTCGTGGCATTGTCGCTGACATACGTATACATGCGCGTGCCCTGAAGAGACTCGTTGATCGTTGCCGTACCCGGTAGTATCCGCTCCGTATCCACCCCGTACCTGCCACGCATCTCCACGATTCTTTGAGAGGGCGGTCAGGTTGGCGTAGCGGTTCTTTTCTCGCCTTTCACCTCTGGCGTCCCGGGTTCGAATCCTGGGCGTGTATGTGGATTGGGTTTGCAGTCCCTACTTGACCGCGTGGGTTTTCACCCTGGGGCATTTCTTTGGGGTTTTTCCTCCCACTTCGAAAATTGCAACTCCTTCTTCGTCATCTTAAAGGGACACACCGGCTTCGTTGGGCTATTTTGAGCTCGAAATGGACCCATACAAGATTCTGAATGCCCTTCGGAAATGAACTGAACATATCCTGAAAAGAAACCACGGAGTTTTGCCGTTTTTCAGCAATTTAAACAAAAACAGAGGTCACGTGACTTTTCGGAACCAGATCCTGGTTCCGAAAAGTCACATGGTCTTTCGAGTTAGTTTTGTGTCCAGCCGCATGAAAGTTTCTTACCGCAGAACTGCACCAAATTCAACTCTGATTTTCCCCCAATATTTATCAGTAATTGACAAAAGAGAGACTATTCATACAGGTATGAAACAAAGTTAAACATAAGTATGAAAATTCGAACATAAATGTTTGTTTCGAGAGTCCGGAGAACGGGAGCGAACGCGGCGTGCTGCGCTACGCGTACGGCAGGCTACGGTGGGGTGTAGGATATTTGCCCCGCGCAGCACGGCAAAAAGCCTTAGTGCCACACGGTACGACCGGCCGGGTTGGTTGCTCCGGTGTACATGTACGTTCGTGAAGAAAAAACATGATGCCAACTCCCCAAAGAAAACGGAAATTCCTATTCGGTCGTCCGGGCTGTCCAGTGAAATCGTGAACAGAAAATTAGAGCATGGAGGTAGGAAAAGATTGGAGATATCCTGTGTAGGAGAAGAGCGAATCGTTTGTGACAAAGTCGTGAGGCTCGCGCGTATAACGCGTCTTTTGACCGTTTTTGTTAATTTTGCACTTCTTTAGTAAATTACGGGATATTTTGATAATCTTTTTTCACAATAGATGATCTTTTTTCACAACGACTATTAAAAAAGTATTGCCAATGCTGCTACATCACTAGCTGCTACATCATGTAAACAGTAGGCCGGTGTGTACCTTTAAGTTGATAATATATGTACATGTGGTATAGTTAAAGCTAAAACTGTATAGTTGATGGCATAAAGGGCCTTAGGTGCCAAATATGCCATAAAATAAACAACAACAACAACAACAACATTCTTTGAGAGATCCTTGAGGGATTGATATCACGATCTGTGTCATAATCATTAAACATACGTATACACTGCAACAAAATGCGGTGTTAAATTTCTAACACCAAGGTTTTTAAATTCTTTGGGTGTTACATTTGTGTCAAACGAACACCGGTGTAATAGATTAACAGCAGAAAAAGTGGTGTAGATTTTGCATGGTGTTAAACTTGATAAACTGCGCATGATCACAATGCTTAACGCTTAGTATTCTAATCCCATTGGTTGATCTCGAGAAAATTATGGGATGTCGGTCACGTGTTTCTCTGCAAAAACTGGTGTTACATTTCTGACACCAACCTGGTGTAAAACTTGACGTGTTCAAATCTTATTAAATTCAAATCTTAATTTTTAAATACCTTGGTGTAATTTTTTTTTTGGTGTTTGATTGGCTATTGATTGGCTACAGGCGTTTCTGATATTGAGCATACAAACAGTAATCACCACGTTGTACTTATGGCTGGACTATCTGCATTTTTTCCTATGATATCATCATTACTTCTTAGTGGGATGTGAAGAAATAATAATAAAAAAGATGAGAACAATGGTATGTTGCCAATATCATTTGAAACTGTTTCACCACGAACAGATTAGTGTTAAAAAATGGGTGTTCTCTTATATACAAACCGGGAAAGAATCACATTCACCACAAAGGGTGTTAAGTTTAACACCCGAGGTTTTGCAGTGCGTGTTTTATTTTAAAGTGGTTCCGCCATTTTAAACCGAAATTGGTGTCGGCTTTTAATTATGTAAGAATAAATTTAATTCCACATTCAGGTGTCAATTAACACCAACATTCTTGCCCAAAATAAACACCAAGAAGAATATGTTGACACCGGATGGGGGTGTTAACGTTTAACACTCTTCTTGGTGTAAAAAATATTGATTCCCAAATTGGTGTTACTTAACACCCAAATCCTTGCCCAAAATGGATACCAACGAAGAATCAAATTTTACTCCAGTGGTGTAGATTTTAACACCGCATTTTTTTGCAGTGTACCGTGTTGTTATGTCGGGGTGCTTTCGAGCTGTTTTGGCCCAACAGCATGCGGGGCGATCTTTGGAGATTCTCCAAAAACTGATAATCGGGGAGAATCGGGACCGACGACCGGCATAGTGTAACAGATGCATTAATAAGCAAACGTGAACTGCTTTCAGCACTCATCGTTAAGTTGCGCCGGAGCTACGCCCGTCGGCATCAAATTAGTGGGCGATTGTTTTGAGACCTGCATGTGTGCAGCACTTACAACAGTTGGCATCAGGCCGGCGGCGCTGAAAATATATAAACAATCGCAAGAGTAGAACATGTTTAACTTTTGCGACGTGATGCCTATCGTCACAGCCAAGTCCTTTGGGAGAAAACAAGATGCGCACATGACACGCGCATGCAGTTTGCTGGAAGCCAATCAGCGTGCAGAAAAACACGTCACATCGTATCGTGTGTGGTATGAGCATGGTTGCGATTATTTAATGCGAGTTTCCGCTTGTTCAGCGATACTCACATGATTTTGTTCAGTTTTGTGACCTGAGCGTTACTTTTTAATGCCGAGTGTTCCATAGCGGCGCAAGAGAATCGCAGGTCGACCTGAGGGTAGTCTTGGCCCAAGACTACTCTAGTCGATATTGGTTTGTGTACGCGTTGGCCATTCCCAGTAGTGCGCCCTCTTGCAGCACTAACTGACCATCCCTTTGCTCACTAGAGTACTCTAGTGAGCAAAGGGCTGGCCAGTTAGTGCTGCAAGAGGGCGCACTACTGGCCAACGCGTACACAAACCAATATCGACTAGTGAGAGTAGTCTTGGGCTAAGACTAACCCGAGGGCGGATTTAGATCCTAGGTTTAAATCTTGGAGACGGCAGAAACGTTTTCTCCCCACTTGAGTCACAAGTGTAGTCTTTTGTTTCATCTATTATAAGATCCCAGAGTTATGACCAAGAGCTTGTTGCGTTTTTGTGTTCGCTCACGTTCGCCTTTTATGTGCATCTACACCTCCTTATACTACATGTATATATATTATGTAACTTGAAACTATGTCAACACTAATTTATAAACCCGTCGGGATTTTTTGACACCTGATTTACGCATTTTCTCTTTGGTTAACGTTTCAGGCTGGATTTACGACCAAACGCAGAGCTACCGCTACGCGTTCGTCCTTATTGGGTGTGTGTCAGCCGTGTGTCCAGTCGCACTTACGATTGAGTACATTGTGTCTAAACTTACTCGTCGAGGTAGCTATGATCTAACATCGGATGAAATGACGCTACCAATGCCGGGCCAGAATGGTGGGCCAGAAAGAGCTCAGTGGGATGAAGAAATTTATGCCTGAAATTTATGGACGTGTATACGTAGATTGGGTTTGCAGTCCCTGCTTGACCGCGTGGGGTTCCACCGGGGATATTACCTCGAAGTTTTCCCCCAACTTCTTAAACGGTATACTCCTTCGTCATTTCGAGTTCAAGTTGTGAAGAAAGAATTTTAAGCTAATCCTGCATGGCATAAAGGGCCTTATTTCAAAAACGCCTTAAAATGAATAACTACCGCCACGACAACAAGATCCATTTTAATTTGATTCCATAAATATATGAACAGATGATAAAGGCGGTGCTTTCCGCTATTATGTCATTCAAGCAAATTCAAGTTCAGTTTCAAAGTATGCTTACCTAAAAATTGAGTGATATCGCTGTCCCCGGATGCATAGTTCCGACCTGCCAATCAAACCGAATCCGTGTGACTATTTATAACCAATTACAACGCAGATGGCGCCCACATAGGTCAGAGTGCATCTGCTCACCAAAAAACCCAAAGACCAAAAAAAAAAAAAAAAACACATGTGCTTGTAAGCGGTGTTCGGCCGTACAGTTTGCATGATGCGGTGATCCGAATTTCTTTGAAATTCCTTGTATGTTTGAGACACAATGGGGAACAAGGGAAGGGGCGGGGTATACCCTCTGCCACATATCGTGCCGCATGTATGTGCATGTAGACAAACTGGTAATCTGAAACGTCCATTGCTAAAGCGCAGGGGTGGATTGCAATAAAGAAAGTTAGGATGTCCTGACCCCAAGGACGTCCTAACTCTGACATCACTAAGACATCATAGATGATTTTGCATTGCAATAAACAATTATGTGTCCTAACTTGTGTCATAGGACACATACAATTTAAGACACATAATATGTGTCCTAAGTTACGTCTTTAGAAAATTTGTTTGGAATTTAATGCTCAATTCCTACAAAAGGAGCTTTGTGACTAGGATCAAAACTTTATTTTTGGATAGTTGGACTTTCTTAAACTGAGTTTTCACTGGAAGGTAGTTATGATTCAAGCTGGGCCTATGTTAATTATGAAAGTTTTCACAATGTATTTCACGCCACTGTCCTGCGTATGTACGGCAGCAACGGGCGGCGTATGCATGCGTTCACAACGTAGAGACATACAAACATTTATGTCTTAGCTACTTTTGGATATTGCAAGACATTTTTCAATGTGTCATAGCTAAGATGTCATAAATTCAGTTAGGAAATATGATGTGTCTCAGACTTAAGACGGTTATATTGCAATCCACCCCAGGTCACAGTAGGCCTACACTGGTAGACCAACAACACACAAAGGGTGACGTTTCTCTATATTACTCTATTGTTTCATAGACAACTAACAAAAGATGACGTATTCACTTCGGCACTTTATATAGGCATAATGTTTGTAATAAGTATATTCATTTATACATTGTAACAATAAAATCATACTTATGAATAACTTAATTCCTCGGGCTACCATATTTCACGCACATAAGACTTGTTACTGTTTTAATCACAATCAAGCAACCTAAAAGAACCCTTCGGCTCCTTTGTCAGATTCCTGGGAGTAAAATTTCAAGAAAGAGCAACGTCGCCGTACGACGCTAGCTTTGTTTTTGCAAACACATGCAAAAGTAGACTTGCCAAAGTTACGTGACGTTAATTCGCGCACTAGTCACATGTCACACTACAGTGTCCCCGTTGTGCCCAGTATCTGAAAATTATGCTTCTAGAAGAAGTGCTTTCTAATAACTATGATCCAGTACATTACTTAAGGACATAATTGAAAGATTATTTGAGTTTTGGAGATGATTAAGTCATATAAACTGCACGCTTTTTCTGGGACATCTATTACCAAAACCAGCAGTGAAGTTAACTTAGGGCGGAATGGGCTATGTTGCCGTTGATTTTATTTTAATGTGAAGCCTTCTTTTTTTTTTATCATGTTTTATTATTTTTATTCTCTCGGTCTGTCTCCCTTGTGGAATGAGAAAAAAACACGAAATTGTAAATTATAAGTAAATTATTATGATTGACTCAAATTTCTTAAGCAGTATAATTTCGAATTATATAATGTCTTTCCTTAAGCCCCGTACCTTTCAAAGCGCCCTCTTTTGGAAAGTAAAACCTAATCTGTATTGTTTTTTAGTGCCTGGAGACTGAGCAGACGATCGGTGGTAAAAGTTTTCGTGAATTTTAAAAATTTCTCAGAACCGTTTTGATTGTAGTATTTTGTACCTAGTCTATATAAGGTAGAATTTTGTACCCTGAATTAACAGTTATTCAATTATTTATTGAGAAACCCTTAATTTTTCTCATTTGAATGCAAATTGAAAGATATGACAAACAACTTTCAAGACAAATTTGACGTCAGTGCGTGATTTTGTTGAGAAGATACGCCTAGGAAAGCAGCAGCGCGCGAAATTACGTGCGCGCGAATTTAGGTGCTTGCAGGATACATGTAAACTATATTGACCCCTCTCACAGACGCCATCTTTGTACACGCACGCACACCCCGGAGAATGTTCTAAACGCGCGCTCGTGTGGCTCAAATGTGTTCGAAATACGGCGCAGCTGATGCGTGTCACTGTTGTTTATATTCATTCTTTTAACCTGTACATGAATATTTATCAGTAAGGTCACTAACTTCAAGCCGTGGTTGACTAGTTTTATTTACTTAACAATAGTTTCTCCCACAGCATCTGTCCAAGGTAATGAGGGGTTCCAATATTCATGAGGATTAGTTGTCAATCACAAAAGAAAGACAGTTGTGAGGGTTGTACTACATATGAAGTTTGAATGAGCGCTAGAAATTAAGGCTATTGAGTTTGTGGTTTTGGAGGAAAATTGTTGAGGGAAAGTGCAGTGATCCTTTTGATTTTGATCTGTGAGGTTGTGCAAGCACTCAGTCGCAGCGATTGCTATTAGCAGCGCAATACAACTTAGAGCGATACAGGCTCTAATATTTCTGCTTTTCAAGCGTTCTGGCTTGCTAGTGCTGCACTTTTTTTAGAGTGTAGAACGGCTATTTGTACACCTTAAGCCCTGTATCATCACGAGTCCGGCACTTCTCCTGAAGACGAACAGAGCACACTGTTCGAAACGTTGAGTTCACACTCGCCGGTTCTTTTCAGAACCACACATATATACAAAAAAATGAAAAGATCCACATGGTGCTACCGCAAACCCATAAACACATAAACAAAAGAGTCCACATGGTGCAACTCCACTATATGCGTAGTCTCAAGTCTTACTCAGCCTCCTATCTCGAGTAAACACGAAAAAACACATATTATTAATGTACATTTTCCTCGTAACAATGTGGTCAGATCACACACACACGCAGGTGTGAATCCACATACAATCGCGGACGTCTTTTGTTTGGACATAGTCTATTTTTCCTTACTCTCGTTGGTTTTGTACAGGAACGAATCGCGGACGTTCGCTTGCCAATCGCGGACGATATTGTTCTCTTTGTTAGACCTCCCTAAAACGTCCACGATTGTTTGGGAGAACAAGCGCACACAAAATTGCGCAAGTCAACTTCCCGTGTATTGAAACCCTTAAAACTAAAAGCAGGTATCACTAGGTTTACTACTACTACTACTACTACATGTACTATGATAATGACACCAAATGGCGTCACTGGAGATGATTGGCATTTAACGGAGGTCAATGATAGCCACTTACGGTCAGTTCTAAAGTGTCACAAATGGACTTGGCATCCTCAAAAACATCTAAAACGACACTAATATTGTGTAAATCGGTCCATTTTCCCCGTAATTAGGCACCTGGTCAGTCTGGGGAGGGGAAACTGAAGAACCCGTAACAATCGACTCTAATGGTTGGTAACAAAAGGTTGAAACTGGACCCACATCGACCGACTTCGAAAGCTTAACCGGAGAAGTGAAACTCTGTACGCTTAGGCCTTGAACTATTTCGCATGGTGGCAGCACTACTGTAGAGTATCGTCGGATACCGTATCAGCCGACAGATCCCCGGGAATTAGTCGACCCCCTCCTCTTTTTCGCCACAATGGTGGCATTTGTCGTGGTCGTTAATCCAATATTTTCTGTTTTCGCCTCAATGGTGGCAGCGGTGTGATTTTTCTTGGGCGTAGTTTTCCCGTCTTCCCGATTTCGCCACACTATCACAAATACGACCAGGGTTGATGCTTACATGAAGCAGACATGGGTACGACGAATTTAAGATGACGTGCAGGTAGTGTCAACCGAACCAGTTTTTAAGTGTTTTAATGGCTAGTAGTAGTACGTCATTGCAGCGTTCATCTTATAAAGTTTGGCCTGTGAATGCAGTGTCTTCGGGTTTCAGCAATATGGCTCCATGGCAGCAAAATCTTGAGATGGTTGTGTGAGAATAACCTTGAATCTAATGTGTATAATTATGATATGGTAATGGTATACAAGAGTTCTGCACAGGAAGTCAGTAATAGCCATTTCCAGTCACTTTGAAAGTGTCATAAATGGACTTGACGTTCTCAAAAACATATAATACGACCCTAATATTGTGTACATCGGTTAATTTATTAATGACAATATGTGCCTGGGCGGTCTGGAGGAGGGGGAACTGAAGACCCCGCCCCCAGGGGGTTATACAGGGGTCGGAAAATTTAAACACTATCATCTTCCCATAGTTTGACCTCAATCAACCCAATGAAACAACAAAATAAAATCAATTTAGCACGAAATTCCTACGGGAGCTATTTTCGTGACATCCCATCACACAATATTTAGCGAACGCACACATGAGTCATTTGAATGTAATTTACATGTAATCAAATTGGTCATGTTATATATACTGAAACGCAAAAGAAACTTACCACTTGTTTAAAATGTAATGAAATTGTAACAGTTCAAAATAAAACAAACCGACAATTGCTAATTGAAACATTGGCATTTTATTGATGACATGTCAAGTTTTTGACCAAGATACACCATCTCATCAGTTTGTTCTACAGTAAAGAACAGAAGAGGGTGCAGAGTCAGTCCCCTTTCAATAGCGTGTGTGGCCACCATTGATTTGGATACAGGCGGTGCATCGTCGGCGCATACTGCCTACCAGTCTTTGATCCCCCGACAATCGTGGCATGTTGCTTGAAATGCCCATTTTGCACTGGCCTTTTTAAAGCCAACATCAAGACATCACGTGCAGCTCATTACAATCATCCCATACCCCTTGGCTAATCACCGACAGTCAAAACAGCCGTTTAACAGCTGTGCCATGGAGTGACCATTGAATGTTCAAGTGACCTTCAGATACCGTTTGGTCCGACAGTGAAGACACTATTGTCCACAAATAAGTTCACACATTACTACACGCAGTGTTATTGTTGCTATTTAAAGGTTTAAAAGGTAGTAAGTTTCTTTTGCGTTTCAGTATACTTAAGCTTCCAGTCGGGCCTTAGTCATTTTTTGAAAACTTGATCATTCCAAGGTGCTGTGAGCTTTCGCCGAATTTGCGCCGAATTATAAATACTTAAGGTACCAGTCTGGAGGGTGACGAGTATTGGACCCCTGGCAGGAAGACGACATGACATCAACACCACCAACGACAGTCCACAGTCGAGAACCGACTGATTGAAGTTGTACGGTCTCCTGTGTCTCCTGGGTGCTGATAGTGGACTTTAATATGGCCTCTAAAGTAGCTGAAACTTCAGCTAATCTGTCTTTGATTAGCTTGGTTTGGGTGGACGAGAACTGGCAAAGTAGTTGTTGAATGTCCTCCTTGGTTGCCGATGTTGACATTGTGTATGTGAGGAATGCTAATTGTTAGAACCAAATTTTACAGTGTGTAACAGCAGCGTGCAATCGTGAAGTGAAGCACCGCGTGTCACTCTTGCCTATTTATATCACTCGTGACCATCACTGAAAACTTTATTTAGTCAATCACAGTGGAAAATATGATTAGTCATGTATACAATTTGTTAGTTGACAACTTTTTGTTGGTGCATGACAAATCAAAACTTTTGCATTACGAGGTTAGAAATTTGCAGGACAAATTAATATTAGCGGAAGACTAATCTGAACGACTGACAAATGTGATGATCGTCTTTTGACTAATGTGTATCGTCACGTAAAACAACAACTGATGATTTGTTTTACAATGACTAATTTTGTATTGCTTTACTAATGGCAAGAACAATCCAGCCGAAACTCATGATTAATTTAATTAGTCATGAGTTTCGGCGGGATTATTCTTGCCATTGATATTGTAATACATGTAACAAAGTTAGTCAATGGCGACGCCATTACATGCGAACCGCACCGTAGAACATTCCTGATCCTGTAACGTTACTCTGGATAAGCGTGTGACGGGTTTTGTGTGACACCAAAGAAATGTGCGGGACTCCGAGATTTATAAAGCAATCATTGGTTTGCATGTTCCAAACTATGTCGTGTGTCGGAGTAAAGACATAGTTGAGGCCGTACCTCAGGTCCCAACATCCGTGTATTGACACAAATAGTAATGATCTGTAAGGACAA
This sequence comes from Henricia sp. BOLD:AAB3569, assembly GCA_037783545.1. NCBI lineage: Eukaryota > Metazoa > Echinodermata > Asteroidea > Spinulosida > Echinasteridae > Henricia > Henricia sp. BOLD:AAB3569. The sequence continues at coordinate 843,426 of JBBELK010000099.1, read as the reverse complement.
CTCGGTACGTAATTTTAGGTCAGCCCAGGTTGGACTCCTTTCCTCGCTGCAGTTATGAGTAAGTTTATAAAATAAGCTACGATAGTAACTGGATGTTTTCCTGGGTAAATTGTTGCCTCTTCCAAATAAGTTGTCCCCATTAATATCGTCATAAAATTGCGGATATCTTTGTTGCATTAACACAACACACCGTGCAGTCAGATCATTCGCACGTATCTGTCGCTAACGGCACACTATAGTGATGTATACAGTCATTGCGCGTAATCTGCGTAGGCCTTTTTCAGTCCGTTACGAAACACACCGTGTATTGCACGTGACAAACTAAGTTTGTCAGGCTGACTTTTTACTGCAGGACTAATTCATTTTCCTGCAAGACTAATTAATTTTCCCGCATGACAAATACATTTTCCCGCATGACTATCATTTTTTTTAAATTAGTCAAATAAAACCCTTTTTCATAACTAATTAAAATTAGTCAATTCGAACCACGTATGACTAATTAGAAATTAGTCAAATAAGACCCAGTGTATGACAAATATTTTTTTGTCAATTGTAGACAGGAAGTAAATTCAGATTTTTTGCATAATATGTAGTTCCAATGTTACAAATGTGAAATGTTGAGGATAAGACATTTCTGATGCCGCGAATCGATTGGTGAATAGTGGCAAGCGATCCGATGACCCTAAGTGTCCCAAATCTGGGGTCAAAGGTTAAGGGTAATCGAACATGTATAAAATAACATCTTCTGTAGTTTTTGAAACCGTAGATGCATTTGCATCATTTTTCTGATTCTAATAAATATGACCTGGACGCCTAGATTTCATTTGGCATCACCTAAGACACCCGCAACCCCACCCCCCCAAAAAAAAATAATAACCAGAGCCACCCCAGCGTAAACCCATCACAGCCACTTCGCTTACAACGATACACAAGAACCTGCGCAATACTGCTGTTAGACACTTTCCTATCCTTAGTCACACAAAATGCACTGATTGTACTATACTGTTCCATCGTTTTCTCTGTCAAAAACGGTTCTGGTTTTATTGCTCATCTTCTTTGTGTAGGTCACTGACGTTTGTACATGTATATAGAAATTAGTATCTTACAAGTAAAAGGTTAATTAAGAACCTGACTAGAAAAATAAATGCTGCAGTTATATGAAGTAATACAAATTGAAAAGTGTGAGATACTGAAAGTAGATACTGAAGTCAATAACTCGAAGTGGTTTGCAGTACGAGTCATTTCACATTCTTACAAACTTGTGACTTGTGGCAGAGAATAGTGCAAGGCAGGCTTGCCTTGAAGCAACAACACCGTTTCGTGCTGCATTCGCCCTTGCAGTTGCACGAAATGATCTCGATGATGGCTTTTGGGATTGGATCAAGGGTCATCATGACTGGCACGAGCTTGCCGTTAATGACTGAGTAGATTTCGGTAAATGCAGGATCTTGAAGGATGCCCTCATGCATGGCGAGTGGGGCAGAAAGCCACTTGTCTGCTTGAATGAAGCATCGACCTATATGCAGCTTCCCAGCATCAGACGTCGCTGGGCTCTTCTCTGGCTTCTCAACAGTGAAGATCGTCTTCTCCCTGACCTCGTTCAGTGTTTGTGTCTTCTCATCCCAGCAACAGGCCATGAAGGCTTCGGTCCTCTTGAAATCCTGCTCACATGGGTTCCTGACATTCACACCGTCCAGCAGCTCCTAAAGATGAAATGAATAATTTATAATTTCGGTTGACTGTGGTTCAATAGCAATATAACGCATTATTTATTCATAATAGCACCCATTCATTTACCTTTCGCTTGAGGAATAATTTCCATGCTGTGTGCTTTCCTACCCCGTACCAGAAGCTAGTAGTGTCGCAGCCTGTTGGGTTGTGGAAGAGTGGCAGTGTCTTGGGATTGGCTCCTTTCTCCAGAAGCTGCCTTGCTACTGCATTGATGCTGATGAACTTCTTGTCCTTGCTGGTGCCACTTGAGAAGAACACCTCTTTTTCACCAAAGAGCTCGTGATGAGCGAGTAGGATGATGAAGATGTCAGTGTCACGAGCAACCACTACTACACGAGATGCAGAGGAGTGCAGGACATGAAGCAGGAGGCGAGTGTCCGCCTCCTCATGATCTGACTCCAGCTCTTCCAGATGTTGTAGGCTGCCAGAGCACCTCACCTCTGTGGTATTTTCAAACGCAGCACTTACCACAGTTACCTTGTCTTTGGGTGCCCTGCTCAGCAGCTGTTCTCCCAGCAGCTTTTGCAGCCCAATTTTGTTCTCGTTGAGGGTGAGGAACAGCTTCCAATCTTGTCCCTTGGGTAATGGAGTGTCAAGTGTGATGACTTTTGCACTTGCCTTCTTTTTCATCTTACTCTTCGTAGGCTTCTTAGCACCACTCTTTCCAGCTCTTGCCTCTCTTGTCTGACCTTTCATACTCATCTCTCCCAAGTCAAATCGGTCAAAGATGACATCAATTCGACTGCTGGGCAAGGAGAAGATGGAGTTGCAGAAGGAGGCTGCGAAGTCCCCCATGACTTCCCCCTCGCAAAAAGTCTGGTACAGCTTACCCAGGCCATCGACTGTGTGTTGTGATACCTCAGCTGGTAGGACTGGAAGTTCGTGCTGGCACTTGACCTTGGTGGTCTCGAGGATCGAGTCAAGAAGTTGTGATTTGTCCCCCTTTCTCATCTTCTTGTCAGTGGTGAACAAGGACAAGGGAACAGCCATGAGCTCATGCTGAGCAACGTCTTTGATGTTGACTGGACGACCAGCTTGGTAGGCAGTAATGGGACGCTGCAGGACCTTTCTGCTGGCACTTACAACTTGCTGATTGCCACCCAAAGACTTCTCCACGTCAAAGATGTTCTTAAACGTTGGCGCCTTCACTTTGGTCATCGTTGATGTGAATTTGAGGGCAGGCTTGTCACTGCTCTTAGCCTTCACTAGGCGCTGCAGCATGAAGGTCTTGACCTCGGAGTGGCCAAGCTTAGCAGCACCAAGCAACGACTCCTCGATATGCAGAGGCGCCACATCCTTGGTGATAAGCGTAGTCAGCTGGTCTGGGTGCTGGCCATCGAAGAGCTTATGCCCCATAAATGCTTGCACGAGATTGTCTTCGTACTTAGTGTCCAGTTGCATCTGGGAGCGAGTGATAGTCCTGGGCTCCGGACTCTTGCCCAGGCCATAGTACTGGAGAACTTGGACAGCAATGGTTCTCCTTCTGTGGAATGCCAGCACATACCTGTTGAATCAACAAGCCAAATAGTGAATGTTAAATAATAAACTTTAGTACTTTATAAGATGAATTTTGTTTAGCTGATGTTGTTCATACCTGAGTGTGGCAGAGTCTGTTTGCGTGATGTCAGAAAGGCCACCTGCAGATTTGTCGATGCCGTTCACCCATTCAGTGGCATGGTCGACACACACATCAGAGAACTTACTGTCGTCTCGCCACTGAACACCGAAGCTAGCCCCACTCCAAAAGCGCTCAAGGGCTGCCTCGGGGAGGCGGCTCATCTCTACCATGTAGATAATCCCCCATTTTGCATACTTCTGATGGTTGTACCTGACAAAATCAGCATAAAGTCAGAATTTTCAGCAAAAATAGTCAGAATTTTCAGCAAGTAATCGCGAGTGTCCAATTCCAGCACTGTGTTATTGACCTCTATGGTCAACCAATACTTACCGTATGAAGTAGTCAAGCATGCGGGTGAAGGACAGAAGATGAAGGTCCCACTGCTCATCTCACTGAGCACGGGTAAAGGTGAGCAGGAGCTGAACCATTTGCATGTAGGAGTAGAGGAAGGCAAAGTTCTTGTCCTGCATTTTCTGCTCCAGAAACAGATTAAGAGCATCCCGGGCCTCTTCTGTGTTCAGACGAGTGAGCAAAGGCTGTATTGCATCAGCGTTAGTGAGCGACGCAAAATCAGCCAAAAGGTTAGGACTGGAAGTTTCAAGTAAGCTGACGAATTGCGGAACGATAATTCGCCACATGGCCTGCCATGTCATCTTGTGAAGGCGCATGCCAGCCTTGTAGTCTCGGCCTTGTAGGATCTTGTCTGCCTTGCCAGAGGTGATGACACCAGCCTCAACCCAAATTTGTGGCAGATCCGAGTCCTCAAGATGGTCACCGATGGTCGCCATGAATGCATTGGCAGTATGGAGACCGCCCATGCGGAAGTGTACATCGTCCCAAGCTGCCCCCTTAGACCATTTGGTCTCCATGGCGGGGGCATTGAATGCTTGATCCGTCACGAACCACGTGTGGGGGTCTCCCACTGCCCTTGCAATTGTTCTAGCACGCTCAACACACGTGTTAATGGTGTCATACTCATCTGCTTTGGCATTGAGAAGAGGCATTTGCCCCACGGATGTTGCTGGACCATGCCGCATAGAGAGGGACCTGTTGAATTCAGTCCAGTTGGAGAGCTTGTCGGACTTAATATCGGCATCCTGTCTTCTCAAAAGGTAAGCCATATCTGTAGCATCTGCCCTGAGTTTGTCATCATTGCCAGCTGTGTCATCCCCTGGGACAAAATCCTCTCCATGAGCTCATTCGTGATAGTGTAGGGTGGCTCCTTATTAATGGGTACATTAAGGACCCTGACTTCGTGGACAATGGCAGGCACGTCAAGGGTGCGTTTGGAGAATTTGATCTCAGGATCAGCGACTTCTGCTTCAGGCCCTCCCTGGTATGCTACAAGCTGCGTGCCGTGATAACCAGTATGACCGAGTTTGCTTGATTCCTTGTCTTCATCAATGTTGTCATCTCCGAAATTTACAGGACGGCTCCAGACAAAATTGTTTGGGAGAACAGCCCCTGTCTCTTGATCAATCTTGCTCAACGTCTCCTCAGCCAGTGAGGTGTCTGCGGCGACGATCTTGTCGTACGGCATTATATGACCACTGGAATGGACGAGTTGCACCATTTTCTTGCTTCGTCCAGACATCTGGTGAACAGCGAGCCCCAAGCTGTAGTGTTTTGGTGGTATATTTCGACCCCTGGACACTTGGTATACCATGTCCTGGCAGAGGTCGAGGATCTTCCGCCTGATCTTGCTCGCCTTTTCATATTCATCTTCTCTAGGTTCAACCTCCTCTACCTCAAGGGCATCACTGCCACCAAGCATCATCGCCACAAATATGTAGAGTGATTGTGGAACTGAATTAAAGGCATTTTCCTCGGTATATTTAGCTTTCACATTGGATGGCTGGTTGAGAATTTCACCCCGTAGAAACATCGCCATGTGCACAATCTTTATGTGCTCCATGTCGTTGAATGCTGGGAGCTTGAGGCAATCCTCATTTGCTTCTTCCTGCAGCTGTTCGACCTTGTCCTTCATCGGGAGATTAGTACGGAGGATAATATCATCTTCTAGACCACCGTCTCTTCTTTTGATGATCTCGACATCTGGCAGCATGCTCTGCAATTTGTCTCGGAAGAAAGCTCGCCTTGTGGTGAAGTATCGCGGGATGGTGTTTGATGTCTCCTCGCACAACTCTGTGAACCGAGAGTAGCAGTCTGACACAAGCACAGCATGACCCCTATCAGTGAGGGCTCTGATTTCAGACTGCAGACGGCTGAAGATGGCCTCCAATTTGTCCAGTTTTATCTGGCACTCAATGCCAGTTGATGCTCCATGGCGCTCACGTTCAACTAAGCACCTGACATGGTAGAGAAGGTCACCAGCCATCGCATCAAATGCGTGCTGAAGGCGCGCTAGGAGCTCAAAATCAGCCTCAGCCAGTCTCTCAAATTTTGAATGGATGTTGTAAGTCGCACATCTTCTAAGCTCCCCTGCTTCTGCACCAGAACAGCAAAGGACACAGTGGATGTCCTTGTTATAAGGTTGAGCTTTGCTCCGCAGGAAAACTGAATCTCGTGTGGCAGCAGCTACTGACGGGCCTGCCATACCAACTCCATCACCAGCATCTGAAACACAAGAAATTTTACAAGAAATCACATAACAAATAGGAAACTTCTGCAGCACGGAATGTACAAAACAACAGTAAATGAGAACTGGAATACATCAAATACAAATGAACTGGTCTGAAATAAACAAGTTACAACTTTCATAGCTAACCATAACTTTGGTAACTCCCGGCTTCTACTCTGTTTTGATAGTGATGAACATTCCGACGGCTCATGAAATTCGGCCGACACTTGCCATAATGCCACATCAGCTTCGGTGTTGCAGTGGATGCTAATGCATCTTCAAGAACAAGCAGCCTTTGGGCTACCTCCTTTGGACAACTGATCTTCTTGGCCCATTCATTAAATGTAATCTTGACCTGCTCCAGCATATAGGGCGTAACTTCCACAAGCTTGTCACTTCGGCTTACAGGAATAGTCTTTTGGCACACAAAACAAAGACTCAGGTCAAATGGCGCTGGTCGTTTGCCCAATTTTGACGCAGCCATGTTGTCTTTTTCACCTGCAAAGGTTATACTGCTGTTAAGTTAATAAGAAGCAGTGTGCGTGCATGTGGTACGCACAATCATCCCGTTTGCGCTATATAACACACAAACAATACTAAGTTTCAATTGAAAACAATCCTGTTTTTATTGAATAAAATCCAATCAAGAAAGCATGGAGGATTGACAACCTTTGTAGAAAATTAACACCACCTTACAACATTTGTCCAAGTACAACTACGTACACCTCAAACAATCTGATAGGGAAACTTCAAACCGTAAGTATATGAACCCAAACTTGTAATATAAGCTCACCAATGGACGACTGACATTTGCCTGGAAAACTGCTGATCAAAGTTTGTAGAGAGGTGCCACATATGTTGCTGCAATTTTCAGACAGTGGAGCCTTAAACCACCGCCTATTGTTTTGTGCTTACATAACATGGGCAATTCACAGTGAAGTGCGCCACCAAGAGGCTGTCATGGAGAGGCCTTTTTGCAGTGCATTGTGGGGGAAAGTCAACACATAAAAAAATGTTAAGCAAATGGTCCAAAAATACCTCTATGATATCAAGAACTACAATAAATGTCATTCTGGACATGTTTAGTGTCCCTTGACCTTTGACCCAAGATTTGGGACACTTAGGGTCGTCCGATTGCTTGCCACTATTCACCAATCAATTCAGTGCCCCCAAAAAGTCCTACCCTGAAAATTGCAGATTTGTAACATAAAAACTACCTATTGGGCCTTACAATTGATCAAATTGGGAATTGCGTCCTAAAGTTTTTAGTGATTGAACCGTAGCTCTAGTATACATAAAAAGGGTAATTGGCTGTTCCGATTCGGGTCGGAACAGCCTTTGTTTTCGTTACGATTTTTTTTTTTTTTTTTTTTGGCTGTTCCGATTCGGGTCGGAACAGCCTTTGTTTTCGTTACGATTTTTTTTTTTGGCTGTTCCGATACGGTCGGAACAGCCTTTGTTTTCGTTACGATTTTTTTTTTGGCTGTTCCGATACGGTCGGAACAGCCTTTGTTTTCGTTAAGATTTTTTTTTTTTTTGGCTGTTCCAACACGGTTGGGAACAGCCTTTGTTTTCGTTAAGATTTTTTTTTTTTTGGCTGTTCCAACACGGTTGGGAACAGCCTTTGTTTTCGTTAAGATTTGTTTTTTTTTATTTTTTATTTTTGGCTGTTCCGATTCGGGTCGGAACAGCCTTTGTTTTCGTTACGATATTTTTTTTTTTAATTTTTTTGGCTGTTCCGATTCGGGTCGGAACAGCCTTTGTTTTCGTTACGGTTTTTTTTTTTTTTTTTTTTTTTTTTTTTTTATTCTTTTACTTCTTCCACTTTTTTCAGACGCTATTTCGGACACTTGCACATTGATGATTGACTTCAAACTTCACATGGACATTGGTCACTATGTAAAGTTGTGCACAGTACTAATGACGTCATGATGACGTCATCACGTGTCAGATTAAAGGGGCATGAAGTTTAATAAATTAAATATTCAAAAATCAATAACAAATCAACCGTTTGACCTACGATCTTGATTCCTTCGGCATATACGATGACCAACAAATGTCTTTGAGATGCGCACACCCCTTGACCTTTGACCTCGTTTCCTATTGGTCAAACAGATTTTGCCTTGCCATTTGAAAGTGGTGCAAGATATTTGGACAAAGTCACTTGTGTTACACTTCGACTAGGGTGGGGTATCTAAAAAATATGTTGGTGACCTTTGACCTTGCTCACTTCCGGTCGAAACCGGAAGTGGCCCTTAGTTTGAAAGTGAAAGGAGGTATTGAGATGGGGTCAATGGTGTTATTACCAGAGGCCCTTAAGCTTTCCAAAAATATAAGTGATGACGTCATCGTACGAAATAGCGCCCTCTACCGACAAGATGATTACGTAATTAAATATTCAAAAATCAATAAAAAATCAACTGTTTGACCTACGATCTTGATTCATGTGGCATATACGATCACTAACAAATGTCTTTAAGATGCGCACAGGGCTTGACCTTTGACCTCGTTTCCTATTGGTCTAACAGATTTTGCCTTGCCATTTGAAAGTGGTACAAGATATCTGGATGTGGTCAACTGTATTACACTTGGACCTAGGGTGGTGTATCCAAAAAAAGTGGCCGTGACCTTTGACCTTGCTCACTTCCGGTCGAAACCGGAAGTGGCCCTTAGTTTGAAAGTGAAAGGAGGTATTGAGATAGGGTCAATGGTGTTATTACCAGAGGCCCTTAAGCTTTCCAAAAATATAAGTGATGACGTCATCGTACGAAATAGCGCCCTCTAGCGACAAGATGATTACGTAATTAAATATTCAAAAATCAATAAAAAATCAACTGTTTGACCTACGATCTTGATTCCTGTGGCATATACGATCACTAACAAATGTCTTTAAGATGCGCACAGGGCTTGACCTTTGACCTCGTTTCCTATTGGTCTAACAGATTTTGCCTTGCCATTTGAAAGTGGTACAAGATATCTGGATGTGGTCAACTGTATTACACTTGGACCTAGGGTGGTGTATCCAAAAAAAGTGGCCGTGACCTTTGACCTTGCTCACTTCCGGTCGAAACCGGAAGTGGCCCTTAGTTTGAAAGTGAAAGGAGGTATTGAGATAGGGTCAATGGTGTTATTACCAGAGGCCCTTAAGCTTTCCAAAAATATAAGTGATGACGTCATCGTAGGAAATAGCGCCCTCTAGCGACAAGATGATTACGTAATTAAATATTCAAAAATCAATAAAAAATCTACCGTTTGACCTACAAATTTGATTCCTTCTGCATATACGATCACTAACAAATGTCTTTAAGATGCGCACATGGCTTGACCTTTGACCTCGTTTCCTATTGGTCAAACAGATTTTGCCTTGCCATTTGAAAGGGGTACAATATATCACGATGGGGTCAACTGTGTTACACTTCGACTAGGGTGGGGTATCCAAACATATAGCAACACCTTTGACCTTCCCTACATGTCAGATTAAAGTGGCATGTAATAATATTCAATATTTAAAAATCGATAAAAACTCAACCGTTTGACATACGATCGTGATTTATTCATATACAATCACTAACAAAGGTCATCCCGAACACCACATATGTTTATAAAAAGGAGGGGAACAGCCATGTGTTCGTTTTCAACGAACACATTTCTAGTTTTTATTCTTTTACTTCTTCCACTTTTTTCAGACGCTATTTCGGACACTTGCACATTGATGATTGACTTCAAACTTCACATGGACATTGGTCACTATGTGAAGTTGTGCACAGTACTAATGACGTCATGATGACGTCATCACGTGTCAGATTAAAGGGGTATGAAGTTTAATAAATTAAATATTCAAAAATCAATATAAAATCAACCGTTTGACATACGAACTTGATTCCTTCGCCATATATGATGACTAACCAATGTCTTTAAGATGCGCACACGCCTTGACCTTTGACCTTGTTTCCTATTGGTCAAACAGATTTTGCCTTGTCATTTGAAAGTGGTACAAGATATTTGGACGGGGTCAATTGTGTTACACTTCGACTAGGGTGGGGTATCCAAAAAATATGGTGGCGACCTTTGACCTTGCTCAATGTGTTAGATTAAAGGGATATTTGATAAAATTAAATGTTCAAAAATCAATAACAAATCAACCGTTTGAGCTATGATCTTCATTCCTGCGCCATATACGATCACTAATAAATGTCTTTAAATGATGACGTCAGGACGACGTCATCACATGTCAGATTAAAGGGGCATGGAAACAGATAAATGAAATATAAAAAATCAATAAAAAATCAACCGTTTGAGCTACGATCTTGATTCCTGCGCCAAATATGATCACTAACAAAGGTCTTTCACTAATGACGTCATAATGATGTCATCACGTGTCAGATTAAAGGGGCATCAAATAAAATAATTGGGATATAAAAAATCCGTAAGAAATCAACCATTTTAGCTACTATCTTGATTCCTGCGCCATATACAATAACTAACAAAGGTCTTTAACTGATTACGTTATGATGACGTCATCACGTGTCAGATTAAAGGGGCATGATGTTTAATAAATTAAATATTCAAAAATCAATACAAAATCAACCGTTTGACCTACGATCTTGATTCCCTCGCCATATACGATGACTAACAAAAGTCTTTAAGATGCGCACACCCCTTGACCTTTGACCTCGTTTCCTATTGGTCTAACAGATTTTGCCTTTCCATTTGAAAGTGGTACAAGATATCTGCATGTGGTCAACTGTATTACACTTGGACCTAGGGTGGTGTATCCAAAAAATATGGTCGTGACCTTTGACCTCGTTTCCTATTGGTCTAACAGATTTTGCCTTGCCATTTGAAAGTGGTACAAGATATCTGCATGTGGTCAACTGTATTACACTTGGACCTAGGGTGGTGTATCCAAAACATATGGTCGTGACCTTTGACCTCGTTTCCTATTGGTCTAACAGATTTTGCCTTTCCATTTGAAAGTGGTACAAGATATCTGCATGTGGTCAACTGTATTACACTTCGACCTAGGGTGGTGTATCCAAAACAAATGGCCGTGACCTTTGACCTTCCCTACATGTCAGATTAAAGGGGCATGTAATAATATTCAATATTTAACAATCGATAAAAACTCAACCGTTTGACCTACGATCGTGATTTCTTCATATACGATCACTAACAAAGGTCATCCCGAACACATATATGTTTATAAAAAGGAGGGGAACAGCCATGTGTTCGTTGTCAAGAACGAACACAGGTCTAGTTTTTACTTTTTCTTCTTCCACTTTTTTCAGACGCTTTTTCGGGCACTTGCACATTCATGATTGACTTCAAACTTCACATGGACATTGGTCACTATGTGAATTAGTGCACAGTACTAATGACGTAATCATGACGTCATCACGTGTCAGATTAAAGGGGCATGAAGTTTAATAAATTAAATATTCAAAAATCAATAAAAATTCAACCGTTTGACCTACGAACTTGATTCCTTCGCCATATACGATGACTAACAAAAGTCTTTCAGATGCGCACACGCCTTGACCTTTGACCTCGTTTCCTATTGGTCAAACAGATTTTGCCTTGTCATTTGAAAGTGGTACAAGATATTTGGACGGGGTCAATTGTGTTACACTTCGACTAGGGTGGGGTATCCAAAAAATATGGTGGCGACCTTTGACCTTGCTCAATGTGTTAGATTAAAGGGGTATTTGATAAAATTAAATGTTCAAAAATCAATAACAAATCAACCGTTTGAGCTATGATCTTCATTCCTGCGCCATATACGACCACTAATAAATGTCTTTAAATGATGACGTCAGGACGACGTCATCACATGTCAGATTAAAGGGGCATGAAAACAGATAAATGAAATATAAAAAATCAATAAAAAATCAACCGTTTGAGCTACGATCTTGATTCCTGCGCCAAATATGATCACTAACAAAGGTCTTTCACTAATGACGTCATAATGACGTCATCACGTGTCAGATTAAAGGGGCATCAAATAAAATAAATGGGATATAAAAAATCCGTAAGAAATCAACCATTTTAGCTACTATCTTGATTCCTGCGCCATATACAATAACTAATAAAGGTCTTTAACTGATTACGTTATGATGACGTCATCACGTGTCAGATTAAAGGGGCATGAAGTTTAATAACTTAAATATTCAAAAATCAATATAAAATCAACCGTTTGACATACGAACTTGATTCCTTCGCCATATATGATGACTAACAAATGTCTTTAAGATGCGCACACGCCTTGACCTTTGACCTCGTTTCCTATTGGTCAAACAGATTTTGCCTTGCCATTTGAAAGTGGTGCAAGATATTTGGACAAAGTCACTTGTGTTACACTTCGACTAGGGTGGGGTATCTAAAAAATATGTTGGTGACCTTTGACCTTGCTCACTTCCGGTCGAAACAGGAAGTGGCCCTTAGTTTGAAAGTCGTAGGAGGTATTGAGATGGGGTCAATGGTGTTATTACCAGAGGCCCTTAAGCTTTCCAAAAATATAAGTGATGACGTCATCGTACGAAATAGCGCCCTCTAGCGACAAGATGATTACGTAATGAAATATTGGAAAATCAATAAAAAATCAACCGTTTGACCTACGATCTTGATTCCTTCGGCATATACGATGACTAACAAAGGTCTTTGAGATGCGCACACCCCTTGACCTTTGACCTCGTTTCCTATTGGTCTAACAGATTTTGCCTTGCCATTTGAAAGTGGTACAAGATATCTGCATGTGGTCAACTGTATTACACTTCGACCTAGGGTGGTGTATCCAAAACATATGGCCGTGACCTTTGACCTTGCTCACTTCCGGTCGAAACCGGAAGTGGCCCTTAGTTTGAAAGTGGTAGGAGGTATTGAGATGGGGTCAATGGTGTTATTATCAGAGGCCCTTAAGCTTTCCAAAAATATAAGTAATGACGTCATCGTACGAAATAGCGCCCTCTAGCGACAGGATGATTACGTAATTAAATATTCAAAAATCAATATAAAATCTACCGTTTGACCTACGAATTTGATTCCTTCTGCATATACGATCATTAACAAATGTCTTTAAGATGCGCACATGGCTTGACCTTTGACCTCGTTTCCTATTGGTCAAACAGATTTTGCCTTGCCATTTGAAAGGGGTACAATATACCACGATGGGGTCAACTGTGTTACACTTCGACTAGGGTGGGGTATCCAAACATATAGCAACACCTTTGACTTTCCCTACATGTCAGATTAAAGGGGCGTGTAATAATATTCAATATTTAAAAATAGATAAAAACTCAACCGTTTGACCTACGATCGTGATTTATTCATATACGATCACTAACAAAGGTCATCCCGAACACCATATATGTTTATAAAAAGGAGGGGAACAGCCATGTGTTCGTTTTCAACGAACACATTTCTAGTTTATTATTTTTGGCTGTTCCGATACGGTCGGAACAGCCTTTGTTTTCGTTAAGATTTTTTTTTTTTTTTTTATTCTTTTCCTTCTTCCATTTTTTTCAGACGCTATTTCGGACACTTGCACATTGATGATTGACTTCAAACTTCACATGGACATTGGTCACTATGTGAAGTTGTGCACAGTACTAATGACGTCATGATGACGTCATCACGTGTCAGATTAAAGGGGTATGAAGTTTAATAAATTAAATATTCAAAAATCAATAAAAAATCAACCGTTTGACCTACGATCTTGATTCCTTCGGCATATACGATGACTAACAAAGGTCTTTGAGATGCGCACACCCCTTGACCTTTGACCTCGTTTCCTATTGGTCAAACAGATTTTGCCTTGCCATTTGAAAGTGGTGCAAGATATTTGGACAAAGTCACTTGTGTTACACTTCGACTAGGGTGGGGTATCTAAAAAAATATTTTTGTGACCTTTGACCTTGCTCACTTCCGGTCGAAACCGGAAGTGGCCCTTAGTTTGAAAGTGGTAGGAGGTATTGAGATGGGCTCAATGGTGTTATTATCAGAGGCCCTTAAGCTTTCCAAAAATATAAGTGATGACGTCATCGTACGAAATAGCGCCCTCTAGCGACAAGATGATTACGTAATGAAATATTGGAAAATCAATAAAAAATCAACCGTTTGACCTACGATCTTGATTCCTTCGGCATATACGATGACTAACAAAGGTCTTTGAGATGCGCACACCCCTTGACCTTTGACCTCGTTTCCTATTGGTCTAACAGATTTTGCCTTGCCATTTGAAAGGGGTACAATATACCACGATGGGGTCAACTGTGTTACACTTCGACTAGGGTGGGGTATCCAAACATATAGCAACACCTTTGACTTTCCCTACATGTCAGATTAAAGGGGCATGTAATAATATTCAATATTTAAAAATAGATAAAAACTCAACCGTTTGACCTACGATCGTGATTTCTTCATAAACAATCACTAACAAAGGTCATCCCGAACACCACATATGTTTATAAAAAGGAGGGGAACAGCCATGTGTTCGTTTTCAACGAACACATTTCTAGTTTTTATTCTTTTCCTTCTTCCACTTTTTTCAGACGCTATTTCGGACACTTGCACATTGATGATTGACTTCAAACTGCACATGGACATTGGTCACTATGTGAAGTTGTGCACAGTACTAATGACGTCATGATGACGTCATCACGTGTCAGATTAAAGGGGTATGAAGTTTAATAAATTAAATATTGGAAAATCAATAAAAAATCAACCGTTTGACCTACGATCTTGATTCCTTCGGCATATACGATGACTAACAAAGGTCTTTGAGATGCGCACACCCCTTGACCTTTGACCTCGTTTCCTATTGGTCTAACAGATTTTGCCTTGCCATTTGAAAGTGGTGCAAGATATTTGGACAAAGTCACTTGTGTTACACTTCGACTAGGGTGGGGTATCTAAAAAATATTTTTGTGACCTTTGACCTTGCTCACTTCCGGTCGAAACCGGAAGTGGCCCTTAGTTTGAAAGTGAAAGGAGGTATTGAGATGGGGTCAATGGTGTTATTACCAGAGGCCCTTAAGCTTTCCAAAAATATAAGTGATGACGTCATCGTACGAAATAGCGCCCTCTACCGACAAGATGATTACGTAATTAAATATTCAAAAATCAATAAAAAATCAACTGTTTGACCTACGATCTTGATTCCTGTGGCATATACGATCACTAACAAATGTCTTTAAGATGCGCACAGGGCTTGACCTTTGACCTCGTTTCCTATTGGTCAAACAGATTTTGCCTTGCCATTTGAAAGGGGTACAATATATCACGATGGGGTCAACTGTGTTACACTTCGACTAGGGTGGGGTATCCAAACATATAGCAACACCTTTGACCTTCCCTACATGTCAGATTAAAGTGGCATGTAATAATATTCAATATTTAAAAATCGATAAAAACTCAACCGTTTGACATACGATCGTGATTTCTTCATATACAATCACTAACAAAGGTCATCCCGAACACCACATATGTTTATAAAAAGGAGGGGAACAGCCATGTGTTCGTTTTCAACGAACACATTTCTAGTTTTTTATTCTTTTCCTTCTTCCACTTTTTTCAGACGCTTTTTCGGGCACTTGCACATTCATGATTGACTTCAAACTTCACATGGACATTGGTCACTATGTGAATTAGTGCACAGTACTAATGACGTCATGATGACGTCATCACGTGTCAGATTAAAGGGGCATGAAGTTTAATAAATTAAATATTCAAAAATCAATAAAAAATCAACCGTTTGACCTACGATCTTGATTCCTTCGGCATATACGATGACTAACAAAGGTCTTTGAGATGCGCACACCCCTTGACCTTTGACCTCGTTTCCTATTGGTCTAACAGATTTTGCCTTGCCATTTGAAAGTGGTGCAAGATATTTGGACAAAGTCACTTGTGTTACACTTCGACTAGGGTGGGGTATCTAAAAAATATTTTTGTGACCTTTGACCTTGCTCACTTCCGGTCGAAACCGGAAGTGGCCCTTAGTTTGAAAGTGAAAGGAGGTATTGAGATGGGGTCAATGGTGTTATTACCAGAGGCCCTTAAGCTTTCCAAAAATATAAGTGATGACGTCATCGTACGAAATAGCGCCCTCTACCGACAAGATGATTACGTAATTAAATATTCAAAAATCAATAAAAAATCAACTGTTTGACCTACGATCTTGATTCCTGTGGCATATACGATCACTAACAAATGTCTTTAAGATGCGCACAGGGCTTGACCTTTGACCTCGTTTCCTATTGGTCTAACAGATTTTGCCTTGCCATTTGAAAGTGGTACAAGATATCTGGATGTGGTCAACTGTATTACACTTGGACCTAGGGTGGTGTATCCAAAAAATATGGCCGTGACCTTTGACCTTGCTCACTTCCGGTCGAAACCGGAAGTGGCCCTTAGTTTGAAAGTGAAAGGAGGTATTGAGATAGGGTCAATGGTGTTATTACCAGAGGCCCTTAAGCTTTCCAAAAATATAAGTGATGACGTCATCGTAGGAAATAGCGCCCTCTAGCGACAAGATGATTACGTAATTAAATATTCAAAAATCAATAAAAAATCTACCGTTTGACCTACAAATTTGATTCCTTCTGCATATACGATCACTAACAAATGTCTTTAAGATGCGCACATGGCTTGACCTCTGACCTCGTTTCCTATTGGTCAAACAGATTTTGCCTTGCCATTTGAAAGGGGTACAATATATCACGATGGGGTCAACTGTGTTACACTTCGACTAGGGTGGGGTATCCAAACATATAGCAACACCTTTGACCTTCCCTACATGTCAGATTAAAGTGGCATGTAATAATATTCAATATTTAAAAATCGATAAAAACTCAACCGTTTGACATACGATCGTGATTTCTTCATATACAATCACTAACAAAGGTCATCCCGAACACCACATATGTTTATAAAAAGGAGGGGAACAGCCATGTGTTCGTTTTCAACGAACACATTTCTAGTTTTTTGGCTGTTCCGATTCGGGTCGGAACAGCCTTTGTTTTCGTTAAGATTTTTTTTTTTTTTTTTATTCTTTTCCTTCTTCCACTTTTTTCAGACGCTATTTCGGACACTTGCACATTGATGATTGACTTCAAACTTCACATGGACATTGGTCACTATGTGAATTAGTGCACCGTACTAATGACGTAATGATGACGTCATCACGTGTCAGATTAAAGGGGCATGAAGTTTAATAAATTAAATATTCAAAAATCAATATAAAATCAACCGTTTGACATACGAACTTGATTCCTTCGCCATATATGATGACTAACCAATGTCTTTAAGATGCGCACACGCCTTGACCTTTGACCTTGTTTCCTATTGGTCAAACAGATTTTGCCTTGTCATTTGAAAGTGGTACAAGATATTTGGACGGGGTCAATTGTGTTACACTTCGACTAGGGTGGGGTATCCAAAAAATATGGTGGCGACCTTTGACCTTGCTCAATGTGTTAGATTAAAGGGATATTTGATAAAATTAAATGTTCAAAAATCAATAACAAATCAACCGTTTGAGATATGATCTTCATTCCTGCGCCATATACGATCACTAATAAATGTCTTTAAATGATGACGTCAGGACGACGTCATCACATGTCAGATTAAAGGGGCATGGAAACAGATAAATGAAATATAAAAAATCAATAAAAAATCAACCGTTTGAGCTACGATCTTGATTCCTGCGCCAAATATGATCACTAACAAAGGTCTTTCACTAATGACGTCATAATGACGTCATCACGTGTCAGATTAAAGGGGCATCAAATAAAATAAATGGGATATAAAAAATCCGTAAGAAATCAACCATTTTAGCTACTATCTTGATTCCTGCGCCATATACAATAACTAACAAAGGTCTTTAACTGATTACGTTATGATGACGTCATCACGTCTCAGATTAAAGGGGCATGATGTTTAATAAATTAAATATTCAAAAATCAATACAAAATCAACCGTTTGACCTACGATCTTGATTCCTTCGCCATAAACGATGACTAACAAAAGTCTTTAAGATGCGCACACCCCTTGACCTTTGACCTCGTTTCCTATTGGTCTAACAGATTTTGCCTTGCCATTTGAAAGTGGTACAAGATATCTGCATGTGGTCAACTGTATTACACTTGGACCTAGGGTGGTGTATCCAAAAAATATGGTCGTGACCTTTGACCTCGTTTCCTATTGGTCTAACAGATTTGGCCTTGCCATTTGAAAGTGGTACAAGATATCTGCATGTGGTCAACTGTATTACACTTGGACCTAGGGTGGTGTATCCAAAAAATATGGTCGTGACCTTTGACCTCGTTTCCTATTGGTCTAACAGATTTTGCCTTTCCATTTGAAAGTGGTACAAGATATCTGCATGTGGTCAACTGTATTACACTTGGACCTAGGGTGGTGTATCCAAAAAATATGGTCGTGACCTTTGACCTCGTTTCCTATTGGTCTAACAGATTTTGCCTTTCCATTTGAAAGTGGTACAAGATATCTGCATGTGGTCAACTGTATTACACTTGGACCTAGGGTGGTGTATCCAAAACATATGGTCGTGACCTTTGACCTCGTTTCCTATTGGTCTAACAGATTTTGCCTTTCCATTTGAAAGTGGTACAAGATATCTGCATGTGGTCAACTGTATTACACTTCGACCTAGGGTGGTGTATCCAAAACAAATGGCCGTGACCTTTGACCTTCCCTACATGTCAGATTAAAGGGGCATGTAATAATATTCAATATTTAAGAACGAACACAGGTCTAGTTTTTCTTTTTGGCTGTTCCCATACGGTTGGGAACAGCCTTTGTTTTCGTTAAGATTTTTGGCTGTTCCAACACGGTTGGGAACAGCCTTTGTTTTCGTTAAGATTTTTTTTTTTTTTATTGGCTGTTCCAACACGGTTGGGAACAGCCTTTGTTTTCGTTACGATTTTTTTTTTTTTTTTCTTTTCCTTCTTCCACTTTTTTCGCACGCTATTTCGGCCACTTGCACATTCATGATTGACTTCAAACTTCACATGGACATTGGTCACTATGTGAATTAGTGCACAGTACTAATGACGTAATTATGACGTAATCACGTGTCAGATTAAAGGCGCATGAAGTTTAATAAATTAAATATTCAAAAATCAATAAAAAATCAACCGTTTGACCTACGATCTTGATTCCTTCGCCATATACGATGACTAACAAACGTCTTTAAGATGCGCACACGCCTTGACCTTTGACCTCGTTTCCTATTGGTCAAACAGATTTTGCCTTGCCATTTGAAAGTGGTGCAAGATATTTGGACAAAGTCACTTGTGTTACACTTCGACTAGGGTGGGGTATCTAAAAAATATGTTGGTGACCTTTGACCTTGCTCACTTCCGGTCGAAACCGGAAGTGGCCCTTAGTTTAAAAGTGAAAGGAGGTATTGAGATGGG
This sequence comes from Henricia sp. BOLD:AAB3569, assembly GCA_037783545.1. NCBI lineage: Eukaryota > Metazoa > Echinodermata > Asteroidea > Spinulosida > Echinasteridae > Henricia > Henricia sp. BOLD:AAB3569. Next base: position 824,060 of record JBBELK010000099.1, on the reverse strand, counting down.
GTCAATGGTGTTATTACCAGAGGCCCTTAAGCTTTCCAAAAATATAAGTGATGACGTCATCGTACGAAATAGCGCCCTCTACCGACAAGATGATTACGTAATTAAATATTCAAAAATCAATAAAAAATCAACTGTTTGACCTACGATCTTGATTCCTGTGGCATATACGATCACTAACAAATGTCTTTAAGATGCGCACAGGGCTTGACCTTTGACCTCGTTTCCTATTGGTCTAACAGATTTTGCCTTGCCATTTGAAAGTGGTACAAGATATCTGCATGTGGTCAACTGTATTACACTTGGACCTAGGGTGGTGTATCCAAAAAATATGGTCGTGACCTTTGACCTCGTTTCCTATTGGTCTAACAGATTTTGCCTTGCCATTTGAAAGTGGTACAAGATATCTGCATATGGTCAACTGTATTACACTTGGACCTAGGGTGGTGTATCCAAAAAATATGGTCGTGACCTTTGACCTTGCTCACTTCCGGAAGTGGCCCTTAGTTTGTAAGTGAAAGGGGGTATTGAGATGGGGTCAATGGTGTTATTACCAGAGGCCCTTAACCTTTCCAAAAATATAAGTGATGACGTTATCATACGAAATAGCGCCCTCTAGCGACAAGAAGATTACGTAATTAAATATTCAAAAATCAATAAAAAATCTACTGTTTGACCTACGAATTTGATTCCTTCTGCATATACGATCACTAACAAATGTCTTTAAGATGCGCACATGGCTTGACCTTGGACCTCGTTTCCTATTGGTCAAACAGATTTTGCCTTGCCATTTGAAAGTGGTACAAGATATCTGGATGTGGTCAACTGTATTATACTTCGACCTAGGGTGGTGTATCCAAAAAAAAGTGGTCGTGACCTTTGACCTCGTTTCCTATTGGTCTAAAAGATTTTGCCTTGCCATTTGAAAGTGGTACAAGATATCTGCATGTGGTCAACTGTATTACACTTCGACCTAGGGTGGTGTATCCAAAAAATATGGCCGTGACCTTTGACCTTCCCTACATGTCAGATTAAAGGGGCATGTAATAATATTCAATATTTAACAATCGATAAAAACTTAACCGTTTGACCCACGATCGTGATTTCTTCATATACGATCACTAACAAAGGTCATCCCGAACACCATATATGTTTATAAAAAGGAGGGGAACAGCCATGTGTTCGTTGTCAAGAACGAACACAGGTCTAGTTTTTCTTTTTCTTCTTCCACTTTTTTCAGACGCTTTTTCGGGCACTTGCACATTCATGATTGACTTCAAACTTCACATGGACATTGGTCACTATGTGAAGTTGTGCACAGTACTAATGACGTCATGATGACGTCATCACGTGTCAGATTAAAGGGGTATGAAGTTTAATAAATTAAATATTCAAAAATCAATAAAAATTCAACCGTTTGACCTACGATCTTGATTCCTTCGCCATATACGATGACTATCAAAAGTCTTTAAGATGCGCACACGCCTTGACCTTTGACCTCGTTTCCTATTGGTCAAACATATTTTGCCTTGCCATTTGAAAGTGGTGCAAGATATTTGGACAAAGTCACTTGTGTTACACTTCGACTAGGGTGGGGTATCTAAAAAATACGTTGGTGACCTTTGACCTTGCTCACTTCCGGTCGAAACCGGAAGTGGCACTTAGTTTGAAAGTGAAAGGAGGTATTGAGATGGGGTCAATGGTGTTATTATCAGAGGCCCTTAAGCTTTCCAAAAATATAAGTGATGACGTCATCGTACGAAATAGCGCCCTCTAGCGACAAGATGATTACGTAACTAAATATTCGAAAATCAATAAAAAATCTACCGTTTGACATACGAAATTGATTCCTTCTGCATATACGATCACTAACAAATGTCTTAAAGATGCGCACATGGCTTGACCTTTGACCTCGTTTCCTATTGGTCAAACAGATTTTGCCTTTCCATTTGAAAGTGGTACAAGATATCTGCATGTGGTCAACTGTATTACACTTGGACCTAGGGTGGTGTATCCAAAAAATATGGTCGTGACCTTTGACCTTGCTCACTTCCGGTCGAAACCGGAAGAAACCGGAAGTGGCCCTTAGTTTGAAAGTGGTAGGAGGTATTGAGATGGGGTCAATGGTGTTATTATCAGAGGCCCTTAAGCTTTCAAAAAATATAAGTAATGACGTCATCGTACGAAATAGCGCCCTCTAGCGACAAGATGATTACGTAATGAAATATTGGAAAATCAATAAAAAAATCAACCGTTTGACATACGAATTTGATTCCTTCTGCATATACGATCACTAACAAATGTCTTAAAGATGCGCACACCCCTTGACCTTGGACCTCGTTTCCTATTGGTCAAACAGATTTTGCCTTTCCATTTGAAAGTGGTACAAGATATCTGCATGTGGTCAACTGTATTACACTTGGACCTAGGGTGGTATATCCAAAAAATATGGTCGTGACCTTTGACCTCGTTTCCTATTCGTCTAACAGATTTTGCCTTGCCATTTGAAAGTGTTACAAGATATCTGCATGTGGTCAACTGTATTACACTTGGACCTAGGGTGGTGTATCCAAAAAATATGGTCGTGACCTTTAACTTCTTTTTTCTATTGGTCTAACAGATTTTGCCTTGCCATTTGAAAGTGGTGCAAGATATTTGGACAAAGTCACTTGTGTTACACTTCGACTAGGGTGGGGTATCTAAAAAATATGTTGGTGACCTTTGACCTTGCTCACTTCCGGTCGAAACCGGAAGAAACCGGAAGTGGCCCTTAGTTTGAAAGTGAAAGGAGGTATTGAGATGGGGTCAATGGTGTTATTACCAGAGGCCCTTAAGCTTTCCAAAAATATAAGTGATGACGTCATCGTACGAAATAGCGCCCTCTAGCGACAAGATGATTACGTAATTAAATATTCAAAAATCAATAACAAATCTACCGTTTGACCTACAAATTTGATTCCTTCTGCATATACGATCACTAACAAATGTCTTTAAGATGCGCACATGGCTTGACCTTTGACCTCGTTTCCTATTGGTCAAACAGATTTTGCCTTGCCATTTGAAAGGGGTACAATATATCACGATGGGGTCAACTGTGTTACACTTCGACTAGGGTGGGGTATCCAAACATATAGCAACACCTTTGACCTTCCCTACATGTCAGATTAAAGGGGCATGTAATAATATTCAATATTTAAAACTCGATAAAAACTCAACCGTTTGACATACGATCGTGATTTCTTCATATACAATCACTAACAAAGGTCATCCCGAACACCACATATGTTTATAAAAAGGAGGGGAACAGCCATGTGTTCGTTGTCAAGAACGAACACAGGTCTAGTTTTTTTTTTTTTTTTATTTTTTGGCTGTTCCGATTCGGGTCGGAACAGCCTTTGTTTTCGTTACGATTTTTTTGGCTGTTCCGACACGGTCAGGAACAGCCTTTGTTTTCGTTACGATTTTTTTTGGCTGTTCCAACACGGTTGGGAACAGCCTTTGTTTTCGTTAAGATTTTTTTTATTTTTTTGGCTGTTCCGATTCGGGTCGGAACAGCCTTTGTTTTCGTTACGATTTTTATTCCTTTTTTTTTTTTTTATTTTTTTGGCTGTTCCGATACGGTCGGAACAGCCTTTGTTTTCGTTAAGATTTTTTTTTTTTTTCTTTTTCTTCTTCCACTTTTTTCAGACGCTATTTCGGGCACTTGCACATTCATGATTGACTTCAAACTTCACATGGACATTGGTCACTATGTGAAGTTGTGCACAGTACTAATGACGTCATGATGACGTCATCACGTGTCAGATTAAAGGGGCATGAAGTTTAATAAATTAAATATTCAAAAATCAATAAAAAATCAACCGTTTGACCTACGATCTTGATTCCTTCGGCATATACGATGACTAACGAGGGTCTTTGAGATGCGCACACCCCTTGACCTTTGACCTCGTTTCCTATTGGTCTAACAGATTTTGTCTTGCCATTTGAAAGTGGTGCAAGATATTTGGATGAAGTCAGTTGTGTTACACTTCGACTGGGGTGGGGTATCTAAAAAATATTTTTGTGACCTTTGACCTTGCTCACTTCCGGTCGAAACCGGAAGTGGCCCTTAGTTTGAAAGTGAAAGGAGGTATTGAGATGGGGTCAATGGTGTTATTACCAGAGGCCCTTAAGCTTTCCAAAAATATAAGTGATGACGTCATCGTACGAAATAGCGCCCTCTACCGACAAGATGATTACGTAATTAAATATTCAAAAATCAATAAAAAATCAACTGTTTGACCTACGATCTTGATTCCTGTGGCATATACGATCACTAACAAATGTCTTTAAGATGCGCACAGGGCTTGACCTTTGACCTCGTTTCCTATTGGTCTAACAGATTTTGCCTTGCCATTTGAAAGTGGTACAAGATATCTGGATGTGGTCAACTGTATTACACTTGGACCTAGGGTGGTGTATCCAAAAAATATGGCCGTGACCTTTGACCTTGCTCACTTCCGGTCGAAACCGGAAGTGGCCCTTAGTTTGAAAGTGAAAGGAGGTATTGAGATAGGGTCAATGGTGTTATTACCAGAGGCCCTTAAGCTTTCCAAAAATATAAGTGATGACGTCATCGTAGGAAATAGCGCCCTCTAGCGACAAGATGATTACGTAATTAAATATTCAAAAATCAATAAAAAATCTACCGTTTGACCTACAAATTTGATTCCTTCTGCATATACGATCACTAACAAATGTCTTTAAGATGCGCACATGGCTTGACCTTTGACCTCGTTTCCTATTGGTCAAACAGATTTTGCCTTGCCATTTGAAAGGGGTACAATATATCACGATGGGGTCAACTGTGTTACACTTCGACTAGGGTGGGGTATCCAAACATATAGCAACACCTTTGACCTTCCCTACATGTCAGATTAAAGTGGCATGTAATAATATTCAATATTTAAAAATCGATAAAAACTCAACCGTTTGACATACGATCGTGATTTCTTCATATACAATCACTAACAAAGGTCATCCCGAACACCACATATGTTTATAAAAAGGAGGGGAACAGCCATGTGTTCGTTTTCAACGAACACATTTCTAGTTGGCTGTTCCAACACGGTTGGGAACAGCCTTTGTTTTCGTTAAGATTTTTTTTTTTTTCTTTTTTTTTTTTTTCTTTTCCTTCTTCCACTTTTTTCAGACGCTATTTCGGGCACTTGCACATTCATGATTGACTTCAAACTTTAAATGGACATTGGTCGCTATGTAAAGTTGTGCACAGTACTAATGACGTCATGATGACGTCATCACGTGTCAGATTAAAGGGGCATGAAGTTTAATAAATTAAATATTCAAAAATCAATAACAAATCAACCGTTTGACCTACGATCTTGATTCCTTCGGCATATACGATGACTAACAAAGGTCTTTGAGATGCGCACACCCCTTGACCTTTGACCTCGTTTCCTATTGGTCAAACAGATTTTGCCTTGCCATTTGAAAGTGGTGCAAGATATTTGGACAAAGTCACTTGTGTTACACTTCGACTAGGGTGGGGTATCTAAAAAATATTTTTGTGACCTTTGACCTTGCTCACTTCCGGTCGAAACCGGAAGTGGCCCTTAGTTTGAAAGTGGTAGGAGGTATTGAGATGGGGTCAATGGTGTTATTATCAGAGGCCCTTAAGCTTTCCAAAAATATAAGTAATGACGTCATCGTACGAAATAGCGCCCTCTAGCGACAAGATGATTACGTAATTAAATATTCAAAAATCAATATAAAATCTACCGTTTGACCTACGAATTTGATTCCTTCTGCATATACGATCATTAACAAATGTCTTTAAGATGCGCACATGGCTTGACCTTTGACCTCGTTTCCTATTGGTCAAACAGATTTTGCCTTGCCATTTGAAAGGGGTACAATATACCACGATGGGGTCAACTGTGTTACACTTCGACTAGGGTGGGGTATCCAAACATATAGCAACACCTTTGACCTTCCCTACATGTCAGATTAAAGTGGCATGTAATAATATTCAATATTTAAAAATCGATAAAAACTCAACCGTTTGACATACGATCGTGATTTCTTCATATACAATCACTAACAAAGGTCATCCCGAACACCACATATGTTTATAAAAAGGAGGGGAACAGCCATGTGTTCGTTTTCAACGAACACATTTCTAGTTTTTATTCTTTTCCTTCTTCCACTTTTTTCAGACGCTTTTTCGGGCACTTGCACATTCATGATTGACTTCAAACTTCACATGGACATTGGTCACTATGTGAAGTTGTGCACAGTACTAATGACGTCATGATGACGTCATCACGTGTCAGATTAAAGGGGTATGAAGTTTAATAAATTAAATATTCAAAAATCAATACAAAATCAACCGTTTGACCTACGATCTTGATTCCTTCGGCATATACGATGACTGACAAAGGTCTTTGAGATGCGCACACCCCTTGACCTTTGACCTTGTTTCCTATTGGTCTAACAGATTTTGCCTTGCCATTTGAAAGTGGTACAAGATATCTGCATGTGGTCAACTGTATTACACTTGGACCTAGGGTGGCGTATCCAAAAAATATGGTCGTGACCTTTGACCTCGTTTCCTATTGGTCTAACAGATTTTGCCTTGCCATTTAAAAGTGGTACAAGATATCTGCATGTGGTCAACTGTATTACACTTCAACCTAGGGTGGTGTTCCAAAAAATATGGTCGTGACCTTTGACCTCGTTTCCTATTGGTCTAACAGATTTTGCCTTGCCATTTGAAAGTGGTACAAGATATCTGCATATGGTCAACTGTATTACACTTGGACCTAGGGTGGTGTATCCAAAAAATATGGTCGTGACCTTTGACCTCGTTTCCTATTGGTCTAACAGATTTTGCCTTGCCATTTGAAAGTGGTACAAGATATCTGCATGTGGTCAACTGTATTACACTTGGACCTAGGGTGGTGTATCCAAAAAATATGGTCGTGACCTTTGACCTCGTTTCCTATTGGTCTAACAGATTTTGCCTTGCCATTTGAAAGTGGTACAAGATATCTGCATGTGGTCAACTGTATTACACTTGGACCTAGGGTGGTGTATCCAACAAATATGGTCGTGACCTTTGACCTCGTTTCCTATTGGTCTAACAGATTTTGCCTTGCCATTTGAAAGTGGTACAAGATATCTGCATGTGGTCAACTGTATTACACTTGGACCTAGGGTGGTGTATCCAAAAAATATGGTCGTGACCTTTGACCTCGTTTCCTATTGGTCTAACAGATTTTGCCTTGCCATTTGAAAGTGGTACAAGATATCTGCATGTGGTCAACTGTATTACACTTGGACCTAGGGTGGTGTATCCAAAAAATATGGTCGTGACCTTTGACCTCGTTTCCTATTGGTCTAACAGATTTTGCCTTGCCATTTGAAAGTGGTACAAGATATCTGCATGTGGTCAACTGTATTACACTTGGACCTAGGGTGGTGTATCCAAAAAATATGGTCGTGACCTTTGACCTCGTTTCCTATTGTGGTGCAAGATATTTGGACAAAGTCACTTGTGTTACACTTCGACTAGGGTGGGGGTATCTAAAAAATATTTTTGTGACCTTTGACCTTGCTCACTTCCGGTCGAAACCGGAAGTGGCCCTTAGTTTGAAAGTGAAAGGAGGTATTGAGATAGGGTCAATGGTGTTATTACCAGAGGCCCTTAAGCTTTCCAAAAATATAAGTGATGACGTCATCGTAGGAAATAGCGCCCTCTAGCGACAAGATGATTACGTAATTAAATATTCAAAAATCAATAAAAAATCAACTGTTTGACCTACGATCTTGATTCCTGTGGCATATACGATCACTAACAAATGTCTTTAAGATGCGCACATGGCTTGACCTTTGACCTCGTTTCCTATTGGTCAAACAGATTTTGCCTTGCCATTTGAAAGGGGTACAATATATCACGATGGGGTCAACTGTGTTACACTTCGACTAGGGTGGGGTATCCAAACATATAGCAACACCTTTGACCTTCCCTACATGTCAGATTAAAGTGGCATGTAATAATATTCAATATTTAAAAATCGATAAAAACTCAACCGTTTGACATACGATCGTGATTTCTTCATATACAATCACTAACAAAGGTCATCCCGAACACCACATATGTTTATAAAAAGGAGGGGAACAGCCATGTGTTCGTTTTCAACGAACACATTTCTAGTTTTTTTATTCTTTTCCTTCTTCCACTTTTTTCAGACGCTTTTTCGGGCACTTGCACATTCATGATTGACTTCAAACTTCACATGGACATTGGTCACTATGTGAAGTTGTGCACAGTACTAATGACGTCATGATGACGTCATCACGTGTCAGATTAAAGGGGTATGAAGTTTAATAAATTAAATATTCAAAAATCAATACAAAATCAACCGTTTGACCTACGATCTTGATTCCTTCGGCATATACGATGACTGACAAAGGTCTTTGAGATGCGCACACCCCTTGACCTTTGACCTTGTTTCCTATTGGTCTAACAGATTTTGCCTTGCCATTTGAAAGTGGTACAAGATATCTGCATGTGGTCAACTGTATTACACTTGGACCTAGGGTGGCGTATCCAAAAAATATGGTCGTGACCTTTGACCTCGTTTCCTATTGGTCTAACAGATTTTGCCTTGCCATTTAAAAGTGGTACAAGATATCTGCATGTGGTCAACTGTATTACACTTCAACCTAGGGTGGTGTTCCAAAAAATATGGTCGTGACCTTTGACCTCGTTTCCTATTGGTCTAACAGATTCTGCCTTGCCATTTGAAAGTGGTACAAGATATCTGCATATGGTCAACTGTATTACACTTGGACCTAGGGTGGTGTATCCAAAAAATATGGTCGTGACCTTTGACCTCATTTCCTATTGGTCTAACAGATTTTGCCTTGCCATTTGAAAGTGGTACAAGATATCTGCATGTGGTCAACTGTATTACACTTGGACCTAGGGTGGTGTATCCAAAAAATATGGTCGTGACCTTTGACCTCGTTTCCTATTGGTCTAACAGATTTTGCCTTGCCATTTGAAAGTGGTACAAGATATCTGCATGTGGTCAACTGTATTACACTTGGACCTAGGGTGGTGTATCCAACAAATATGGTCGTGACCTTTGACCTCGTTTCCTATTGGTCTAACAGATTTTGCCTTGCCATTTGAAAGTGGTACAAGATATCTGCATGTGGTCAACTGTATTACACTTGGACCTAGGGTGGTGTATCCAAAAAATATGGTCGTGACCTTTGACCTCGTTTCCTATTGGTCTAACAGATTTTGCCTTGCCATTTGAAAGTGGTACAAGATATCTGCATGTGGTCAACTGTATTACACTTGGACCTAGGGTGGTGTATCCAAAAAATATGGTCGTGACCTTTGACCTCGTTTCCTATTGGTCTAACAGATTTTGCCTTGCCATTTGAAAGTGGTACAAGATATCTGCATGTGGTCAACTGTATTACACTTGGACCTAGGGTGGTGTATCCAAAAAATATGGTCGTGACCTTTGACCTCGTTTCCTATTGGTCTAACAGATTTTGCCTTGCCATTTGAAAGGGGTACAATATATCACGATGGGGTCAACTGTGTTACACTTCGACTAGGGTGGGGTATCCAAACATATAGCAACACCTTTGACCTGTACATGTCAGATTAAAGGGGCATGTAATAATATTCAATATTTAAAAATCGATAAAAACTCAACCGTATGACCTACGATCGTGATTTCTTCATATACGATCACTAACAAAGGTCATCCTGAACACAATATATGTTTATAAAAAGGAGGGGAACAGCCATGTGTTCGTTGTCAAGAACGAACACAGGTCTAGTTTTTTTTTTTTTTTTTTTTTTGGCTGTTCCAACACGGTTGGGAACAGCCTTTGTTTTCGTTAATATTTTTTTTTTTTTTTTTTTTTTGGCTGTTCCGATTCGGGTCGGAACAGCCTTTGTTTTCGTTACGATTTTTATTCCTTTTTTTTTTTTTTTTTTTTTTTAAATTCTTTTACTTCTTCCACTTTTTTCAGACGCTTTTTCGGGCACTTGCACATTCATGATTGACTTCAAACTTCACATGGACATTGGTCACTATGTGAAGTTGTGCACAGTACTAATGACGTCATGATGACGTCATCACGTGTCAGATTAAAGGGGCATGAAGTTTAATAAATTAAATATTCAAAAATCATTAACAAATCAACCGTTTGACCTACGATCTTGATTCCTTCGCCATATACGATGACTAACAAGGGTCTTTGAGATGCGCACACCCCTTGACCTTTGACCTCGTTTCCTATTGGTCTAACAGATTTTGCCTTGCCATTTGAAAGTGGTACAAGACATCTGCATGTGGTCAACTGTATTACACTTAGACCTAGGGTGGTGTATCCAAAAAATATGGTCGTGACCTTTGACCTCGTTTCCTATTGGTCTAACAGATTTTGCCTTGCCATTTGAAAGTGGTACAAGATATCTGCATGTGGTCAACTGTATTACACTTAGACCTAGTGTGGTGTATCCAAAAAATATGGTCGTGACCTTTGACCTTGCTCACTTCCGGTCGAAACCGGAAGTGGCCCTCAGTTTGAAAGTGGTAGGAGGTATTGAGATGGGGTCAATGGTGTTATTATCAGAGGCCCTTAAGCTTTCCAAAATTATAAGTGATGACGTCATTGTACGAAATAGCGCCCTCTAGCGACAAGATGATTACGTAATTAAATATTGGAAAATCAATAAAAAATCAACCGTTTGACCTACGATCTTGATTCCTTCGCCATATACGATGACTAACAAGGGTCTTTGAGATGCGCACACCCCTTGACCTTGGACCTCGTTTCCTATTGGTCAAACAGATTTTGCCTTGTCATTTGAAAGTGGTACAAGATATTTGGACGGGGTCAATTGTGTTACACTTCGACTAGGGTGGGGTATCCAAAAAATATGGTGGCGACCTTTGACCTTGCTCAATGTGTTAGATTAAAGGGGTATTTGATAAAATTAAATGTTCAAAAATCAATAACAAATCAACCGTTTGAGCTATGATCTTCATTCCTGCGCCATATACGACCACTAATAAATGTCTTTAAATGATGACGTCAGGACGACGTCATCACATGTCAGATTAAAGGGGCATGAAAACAGATAAATGAAATATAAAAAATCAATACAAAATCAACCGTTTGAGCTACGATCTTGATTCCTGCGCCAAATATGATCACTAACAAAGGTCTTTCACTAATGACGTCATAATGACGTCATCACGTGTCAGATTAAAGGGGCATCAAATAAAATAAATGGGATATAAAAAATCCGTAAGAAATCAACCATTTTAGCTACTATCTTGATTCCTGCGCCATATACAATAACTAACAAAGGTCTTTAACTGATTACGTTATGATGACGTCATCACGTGTCAGATTAAAGGGGCATGATGTTTAATAAATTAGACATTACAAAATCAATACAAAATCAACCGTTTGACCTACGATCTTGATTCCTTCGCCATATACGATGACTAACAAAGGTCTTTAAAATGTGCACACGCCTTGACCCTTGACCTCGTTTCCTATTGGTCAAACAGATCTTGCCTTGCCATTTGAAAGTGGTGCAAGATATTTGGACGAGGTCAGTTGTGTTACACTTCAACTAGGGTGGGGTATCTAAAAATAGGTTGGTGACCTTTGACCTTGCTCACTTACGGTCGAAACAGGAAGTGGCCTTTAGTGTGAAAATGGTAGAGGGTATAAATACGGGGTCAAGGGTGTTAATGTCAAAGGGCCTCGAGCTTTCCAAAATGTGAGTGATGACGTCATCGTATAAAATAGCGCTCTCTTGGGACAAGATGATTAAATAGTTAAATATAACAACATAGGTGATAATAGGTCGTCTTGAACACTACACATGTTCATAAAAAGGAAGGGAACAGCCATGTGTTCGTTGTCAAGAACGAACACAGGTCTAGTTTTTTTTATTCTTTTCCTTCTTCCACTTTTTTCAGACGCTTTTTCGGGCACTTGCACATTCATGATTGACTTCAAACTTCACATGGACATTGGTCACTATGTGAATTAGCCTTTTGACAAGGCCTTATGGCTTTGGGGTTTGGGCGTCTTGAGCGGAGTATACGAAGGCTGTGCAAACGCTATGCCTTCTGTTTTGCCATAAGGCCTTTTTCGAACTGGCAACTGCTACATTATTCATTACATGCAAGCAGTTGACCCGAATGTGCAACGTCACAACATTACCCACGCCCCACTCTGCACGTAAAGATTTTGAAAACAGAAATCGAAAACAAACATTCAACTGAGCCAATGGGCGCTAGGAGCTTGTTTTGCACGCGCGCGTGTGATGCAAGTCACGTACAGTTCCCGCAGGACAAATTGACCAATCACATGGCTTGCGGCGTTATGGCCTCGTTCATTACCAACGTAGGTACGGCACTTATATTTACTTCGACACAAAACCATCGAGCTTCATGAAAATACGTTTATATTTGACATAAATTGTTTATTACATCAACATTTTATACGGAACTAATATAATTCCCATTTGATTTAATTTATTTGCCGTTTAATGTACCCAGTAAATTCAAAAGCGTAAGCCTACCTCCCTTGTTTGTAGGAGCTCCCTGCGTAATTTGCATGGAGTGACCTGCACGTGACTGGCTGATTTCTGCTACCACTTTTGGTAGCAAAAATAAAGAAAAACATAAGAATTGCCTGTCAGTTCGAAAAAGGCCAAGTGAGTAATTCACTCTGCGCGTATAGACTCTACTCAAGTCACCAAATCGCCCAAATTCACGAGGCCTTGACAAAAGGCTATATGTGAATTAGTGCACAGTACTAATGACGTCATGATGACGTCATCACGTGTCAGATTAAAGGGGCATGAAGTTTAATAGATTAAATATTCAAAAATCAATAAAAAATCAACCGTTTGACCTACGATCTTGATTCCTTCGGCATATACGATGACTAACAAAGGTCTTTGAGATGCGCACACCCCTTGACCTTTGACCTCGTTTCCTATTGGTCTAACAGATTTTGCCTTGCCATTTGAAAGTGGTGCAAGATATTTGGACAAAGTCACTTGTGTTACACTTCGACTAGGGTGGGGTATCTAAAAAATATTTTTGTGACCTTTGACCTTGCTCACTTCCGGTCGAAACCGGAAGTGGCCCTTAGTTTGAAAGTGAAAGGAGGTATTGAGATAGGGTCAATGGTGTTATTACCAGAGGCCCTTAAGCTTTCCAAAAATATAAGTGATGACGTCATCGTAGGAAATAGCGCCCTCTAGCGACAAGATGATTACGTAATTAAATATTCAAAAATCAATAAAAAATCAACTGTTTGACCTACGATCTTGATTCCTGTGGCATATACGATCACTAACAAATGTCTTTAAGATGCGCACAGGGCTTGACCTTTGACCTCGTTTCCTATTGGTCTAACAGATTTTGCCTTGCCATTTGAAAGTGGTACAAGATATCTGGATGTGGTCAACTGTATTACACTTGGACCTAGGGTGGTGTATCCAAAAAATATGGCCGTGACCTTTGACCTTGCTCACTTCCGGTCGAAACCGGAAGTGGCCCTTAGTTTGAAAGTGAAAGGAGGTATTGAGATAGGGTCAATGGTGTTATTACCAGAGGCCCTTAAGCTTTCCAAAAATATAAGTGATGACGTCATCGTAGGAAATAGCGCCCTCTAGCGACAAGATGATTACGTAATTAAATATTCAAAAATCAATAAAAAATCTACCGTTTGACCTACAAATTTGATTCCTTCTGCATATACGATCACTAACAAATGTCTTTAAGATGCGCACATGGCTTGACCTTTGACCTCGTTTCCTATTGGTCAAACAGATTTTGCCTTGCCATTTGAAAGGGGTACAATATATCACGATGGGGTCAACTGTGTTACACTTCGACTAGGGTGGGGTATCCAAACATATAGCAACACCTTTGACCTTCCCTACATGTCAGATTAAAGTGGCATGTAATAATATTCAATATTTAAAAATCGATAAAAACTCAACCGTTTGACATACGATCGTGATTTCTTCATATACAATCACTAACAAAGGTCATCCCGAACACCACATATGTTTATAAAAAGGAGGGGAACAGCCATGTGTTCGTTTTCAACGAACACATTTCTAGTTGGCTGTTCCAACACGGTTGGGAACAGCCTTTGTTTTCGTTAAGATTTTTTTTTTTTTCTTTTTTTTTTTTTTCTTTTCCTTCTTCCACTTTTTTCAGACGCTATTTCGGGCACTTGCACATTCATGATTGACTTCAAACTTTAAATGGACATTGGTCGCTATGTAAAGTTGTGCACAGTACTAATGACGTCATGATGACGTCATCACGTGTCAGATTAAAGGGGCATGAAGTTTAATAAATTAAATATTCAAAAATCAATAACAAATCAACCGTTTGACCTACGATCTTGATTCCTTCGGCATATACGATGACTAACAAAGGTCTTTGAGATGCGCACACCCCTTGACCTTTGACCTCGTTTCCTATTGGTCAAACAGATTTTGCCTTGCCATTTGAAAGTGGTGCAAGATATTTGGACAAAGTCACTTGTGTTACACTTCGACTAGGGTGGGGTATCTAAAAAATATTTTTGTGACCTTTGACCTTGCTCACTTCCGGTCGAAACCGGAAGTGGCCCTTAGTTTGAAAGTGGTAGGAGGTATTGAGATGGGGTCAATGGTGTTATTATCAGAGGCCCTTAAGCTTTCCAAAAATATAAGTAATGACGTCATCGTACGAAATAGCGCCCTCTAGCGACAAGATGATTACGTAATTAAATATTCAAAAATCAATATAAAATCTACCGTTTGACCTACGAATTTGATTCCTTCTGCATATACGATCATTAACAAATGTCTTTAAGATGCGCACATGGCTTGACCTTTGACCTCGTTTCCTATTGGTCAAACAGATTTTGCCTTGCCATTTGAAAGGGGTACAATATACCACGATGGGGTCAACTGTGTTACACTTCGACTAGGGTGGGGTATCCAAACATATAGCAACACCTTTGACCTTCCCTACATGTCAGATTAAAGTGGCATGTAATAATATTCAATATTTAAAAATCGATAAAAACTCAACCGTTTGACATACGATCGTGATTTCTTCATATACAATCACTAACAAAGGTCATCCCGAACACCACATATGTTTATAAAAAGGAGGGGAACAGCCATGTGTTCGTTTTCAACGAACACATTTCTAGTTGGCTGTTCCAACACGGTTGGGAACAGCCTTTGTTTTCGTTAAGATTTTTTTTTTTTTTATTTTTATTTTTATTTTTTTTCTTTTCCTTCTTCCACTTTTTTCAGATGCTATTTCGGGCACTTGCACATTCATGATTGACTTCAAACTTCACATGGACATTGGTCACTATGTGAAGTTGTGCACAGTACTAATGACGTCATGATGACGTCATCACGTGTCAGATTAAAGGGGTATGAAGTTTAATAAATTAAATATTCAAAAATCAATAAAAAATCAACCGTTTGACCTACGATCTTGATTCCTTCGGCATATACGATGACTAACAAAGGTCTTTGAGATGCGCACACCCCTTGACCTTTGACCTCGTTTCCTATTGGTCAAACAGATTTTGCCTTGCCATTTGAAAGTGGTGCAAGATATTTGGACAAAGTCACTTGTGTTACACTTCGACTAGGGTGGGGTATCTAAAAAATATTTTTGTGACCTTTGACCTTGCTCACTTCCGGTCGAAACCGGAAGTGGCCCTTAGTTTGAAAGTGAAAGGAGGTATTGAGATGGGGTCAATGGTGTTATTACCAGAGGCCCTTAAGCTTTCCAAAAATATAAGTGATGACGTCATCGTACGAAATAGCGCCCTCTAGCGACAAGATGATTACGTAATGAAATATTGGAAAATCAATAAAAAATCAACCGTTTGACCTACGATCTTGATTCCTTCGGCATATACGATGACTAACAAAGGTCTTTGAGATGCGCACACCCCTTGACCTTTGACCTCGTTTCCTATTGGTCTAACAGATTTTGCCTTGCCATTTGAAAGTGGTACAAGATATCTGCATGTGGTCAACTGTATTACACTTCGACCTAGGGTGGTGTATCCAAAAAATATGGCCGTGACCTTTGACCTTGCTCACTTCCGGTCGAAACCGGAAGTGGCCCTTAGTTTGAAAGTGGTAGGAGGTATTGAGATGGGGTCAATGGTGTTATTATCAGAGGCCCTTAAGCTTTCCAAAAATATAAGTAATGACGTCATCGTACGAAATAGCGCCCTCTAGCGACAAGATGATTACGTAATTAAATATTCAAAAATCAATATAAAATCTACCGTTTGACCTACGAATTTGATTCCTTCTGCATATACGATCACTAACAAATGTCTTTAAGATGCCCACATGGCTTGACCTTTGACCTCGTTTCCTATTGGTCAAACAGATTTTGCCTTGCCATTTGAAAGGGGTGCAATATATCACGATGGGGTTAACTGTGTTACACTTCGACTAGGGTGGGGTATCCAAACATATATCAACACCTTTGACCTTCCCTACATGTCAGATTAAAGGGGCATGTAATAATATTCAATATTTAAAAATCGATAAAAACTCAACCGTTTGACGTACGATCGTGATTTCTTCATATACGATCACTAACAAAGGTCATCCCGAACACCATATATGTTTATAAAAAGGAGGGGAACAGCCATGTGTTCGTTTACAACGAACACATTTCTAGTTTTTATTCTTTTCCTTCTTCCACTTTTTTCAGACGCTTTTTCGGGCACTTGCACATTCATGATTGACTTCAAACTTCACATGGACATTGGTCACTATGTGAAGTTGTGCACAGTACTAATGACGTCATGATGACGTCATCACGTGTCAGATTAAAGGGGTATGAAGTTTAATAAATTAAATATTCAAAAATCAATACAAAATCAACCGTTTGACCTACGATCTTGATTCCTTCGGCATATACGATGACTGACAAAGGTCTTTGAGATGCGCACACCCCTTGACCTTTGACCTTGTTTCCTATTGGTCTAACAGATTTTGCCTTGCCATTTGAAAGTGGTACAAGATATCTGCATGTGGTCAACTGTATTACACTTGGACCTAGGGTGGCGTATCCAAAAAATATGGTCGTGACCTTTGACCTCGTTTCCTATTGGTCTAACAGATTTTGCCTTGCCATTTAAAAGTGGTACAAGATATCTGCATGTGGTCAACTGTATTACACTTCAACCTAGGGTGGTGTTCCAAAAAATATGGTCGTGACCTTTGACCTCGTTTCCTATTGGTCTAACAGATTTTGCCTTGCCATTTGAAAGTGGTACAAGATATCTGCATATGGTCAACTGTATTACACTTGGACCTAGGGTGGTGTATCCAAAAAATATGGTCGTGACCTTTGACCTCGTTTCCTATTGGTCTAACAGATTTTGCCTTGCCATTTGAAAGTGGTACAAGATATCTGCATGTGGTCAACTGTATTACACTTGGACCTAGGGTGGTGTATCCAAAAAATATGGTCGTGACCTTTGACCTCGTTTCCTATTGGTCTAACAGATTTTGCCTTGCCATTTGAAAGTGGTACAAGATATCTGCATGTGGTCAACTGTATTACACTTGGACCTAGGGTGGTGTATCCAACAAATATGGTCGTGACCTTTGACCTCGTTTCCTATTGGTCTAACAGATTTTGCCTTGCCATTTGAAAGTGGTACAAGATATCTGCATGTGGTCAACTGTATTACACTTGGACCTAGGGTGGTGTATCCAAAAAATATGGTCGTGACCTTTGACCTCGTTTCCTATTGGTCTAACAGATTTTGCCTTGCCATTTGAAAGTGGTACAAGATATCTGCATGTGGTCAACTGTATTACACTTGGACCTAGGGTGGTGTATCCAAAAAATATGGTCGTGACCTTTGACCTCGTTTCCTATTGGTCTAACAGATTTTGCCTTGCCATTTGAAAGTGGTACAAGATATCTGCATGTGGTCAACTGTATTACACTTGGACCTAGGGTGGTGTATCCAAAAAATATGGTCGTGACCTTTGACCTCGTTTCCTATTGTGGTGCAAGATATTTGGACAAAGTCACTTGTGTTACACTTCGACTAGGGTGGGGGTATCTAAAAAATATTTTTGTGACCTTTGACCTTGCTCACTTCCGGTCGAAACCGGAAGTGGCCCTTAGTTTGAAAGTGAAAGGAGGTATTGAGATAGGGTCAATGGTGTTATTACCAGAGGCCCTTAAGCTTTCCAAAAATATAAGTGATGACGTCATCGTAGGAAATAGCGCCCTCTAGCGACAAGATGATTACGTAATTAAATATTCAAAAATCAATAAAAAATCAACTGTTTGACCTACGATCTTGATTCCTGTGGCATATACGATCACTAACAAATGTCTTTAAGATGCGCACATGGCTTGACCTTTGACCTCGTTTCCTATTGGTCAAACAGATTTTGCCTTGCCATTTGAAAGGGGTACAATATATCACGATGGGGTCAACTGTGTTACACTTCGACTAGGGTGGGGTATCCAAACATATAGCAACACCTTTGACCTTCCCTACATGTCAGATTAAAGTGGCATGTAATAATATTCAATATTTAAAAATCGATAAAAACTCAACCGTTTGACATACGATCGTGATTTCTTCATATACAATCACTAACAAAGGTCATCCCGAACACCACATATGTTTATAAAAAGGAGGGGAACAGCCATGTGTTCGTTTTCAACGAACACATTTCTAGTTTTTTTATTCTTTTCCTTCTTCCACTTTTTTCAGACGCTTTTTCGGGCACTTGCACATTCATGATTGACTTCAAACTTCACATGGACATTGGTCACTATGTGAAGTTGTGCACAGTACTAATGACGTCATGATGACGTCATCACGTGTCAGATTAAAGGGGTATGAAGTTTAATAAATTAAATATTCAAAAATCAATACAAAATCAACCGTTTGACCTACGATCTTGATTCCTTCGGCATATACGATGACTGACAAAGGTCTTTGAGATGCGCACACCCCTTGACCTTTGACCTTGTTTCCTATTGGTCTAACAGATTTTGCCTTGCCATTTGAAAGTGGTACAAGATATCTGCATGTGGTCAACTGTATTACACTTGGACCTAGGGTGGCGTATCCAAAAAATATGGTCGTGACCTTTGACCTCGTTTCCTATTGGTCTAACAGATTTTGCCTTGCCATTTAAAAGTGGTACAAGATATCTGCATGTGGTCAACTGTATTACACTTCAACCTAGGGTGGTGTTCCAAAAAATATGGTCGTGACCTTTGACCTCGTTTCCTATTGGTCTAACAGATTCTGCCTTGCCATTTGAAAGTGGTACAAGATATCTGCATATGGTCAACTGTATTACACTTGGACCTAGGGTGGTGTATCCAAAAAATATGGTCGTGACCTTTGACCTCATTTCCTATTGGTCTAACAGATTTTGCCTTGCCATTTGAAAGTGGTACAAGATATCTGCATGTGGTCAACTGTATTACACTTGGACCTAGGGTGGTGTATCCAAAAAATATGGTCGTGACCTTTGACCTCGTTTCCTATTGGTCTAACAGATTTTGCCTTGCCATTTGAAAGTGGTACAAGATATCTGCATGTGGTCAACTGTATTACACTTGGACCTAGGGTGGTGTATCCAACAAATATGGTCGTGACCTTTGACCTCGTTTCCTATTGGTCTAACAGATTTTGCCTTGCCATTTGAAAGTGGTACAAGATATCTGCATGTGGTCAACTGTATTACACTTGGACCTAGGGTGGTGTATCCAAAAAATATGGTCGTGACCTTTGACCTCGTTTCCTATTGGTCTAACAGATTTTGCCTTGCCATTTGAAAGTGGTACAAGATATCTGCATGTGGTCAACTGTATTACACTTGGACCTAGGGTGGTGTATCCAAAAAATATGGTCGTGACCTTTGACCTCGTTTCCTATTGGTCTAACAGATTTTGCCTTGCCATTTGAAAGTGGTACAAGATATCTGCATGTGGTCAACTGTATTACACTTGGACCTAGGGTGGTGTATCCAAAAAATATGGTCGTGACCTTTGACCTCGTTTCCTATTGGTCTAACAGATTTTGCCTTGCCATTTGAAAGGGGTACAATATATCACGATGGGGTCAACTGTGTTACACTTCGACTAGGGTGGGGTATCCAAACATATAGCAACACCTTTGACCTGTACATGTCAGATTAAAGGGGCATGTAATAATATTCAATATTTAAAAATCGATAAAAACTCAACCGTATGACCTACGATCGTGATTTCTTCATATACGATCACTAACAAAGGTCATCCTGAACACAATATATGTTTATAAAAAGGAGGGGAACAGCCATGTGTTCGTTGTCAAGAACGAACACAGGTCTAGTTTTTTTTTTTTTTTTTTTTTTGGCTGTTCCAACACGGTTGGGAACAGCCTTTGTTTTCGTTAATATTTTTTATTTTTTTTTTTTTTTGGCTGTTCCGATACGGTCGGAACAGCCTTTGTTTTCGTTAATATTTTTTTTTTTTTTTTTTTTTTGGCTGTTCCGATTCGGGTCGGAACAGCCTTTGTTTTCGTTACGATTTTTATTCCTTTTTTTTTTTTTTTTTTTTTTTAAATTCTTTTACTTCTTCCACTTTTTTCAGACGCTATTTCGGACACTTGCACATTGATGATTGACTTCAAACTTCACATGGACATTGGTCACTATGTGAAGTTGTGCACAGTACTAATGACGTCATGATGACGTCATCACGTGTCAGATTAAAGGGGTATGAAGTTTAATAAATTAAATATTCAAAAATCAATATAAAATCAACCGTTTGACATACGAACTTGATTCCTTCGCCATATATGATGACTAACCAATGTCTTTAAGATGCGCACACGCCTTGACCTTTGACCTTGTTTCCTATTGGTCAAACAGATTTTGCCTTGTCATTTGAAAGTGGTACAAGATATTTGGACGGGGTCAATTGTGTTACACTTCGACTAGGGTGGGGTATCCAAAAAATATGGTGGCGACCTTTGACCTTGCTCAATGTGTTAGATTAAAGGGATATTTGATAAAATTAAATGTTCAAAAATCAATAACAAATCAACCGTTTGAGCTATGATCTTCATTCCTGCGCCATATACGATCACTAATAAATGTCTTTAAATGATGACGTCAGGACGACGTCATCACATGTCAGATTAAAGGGGCATGGAAACAGATAAATGAAATATAAAAAATCAATAAAAAATCAACCGTTTGAGCTACGATCTTGATTCCTGCGCCAAATATGATCACTAACAAAGGTCTTTCACTAATGACGTCATAATGATGTCATCACGTGTCAGATTAAAGGGGCATCAAATAAAATAAATGGGATATAAAAAATCCGTAAGAAATCAACCATTTTAGCTACTATCTTGATTCCTGCGCCATATACAATAACTAACAAAGGTCTTTAACTGATTACGTTATGATGACGTCATCACGTGTCAGATTAAAGGGGCATGATGTTTAATAAATTAAATATTCAAAAATCAATACAAAATTAACCGTTTGACCTACGATCTTGATTCCCTCGCCATATACTATGACTAACAAAAGTCTTTAAGATGCGCACACCCCTTGACCTTTGACCTCGTTTCCTATTGGTCTAACAGATTTTGCCTTTCCATTTGAAAGTGGTACAAGATATCTGCATGTGGTCAACTGTATTACACTTGGACCTAGGGTGGTGTATCCAAAAAATATGGTCGTGACCTTTGACCTCGTTTCCTATTGGTCTAACAGATTTTGCCTTGCCATTTGAAAGTGGTACAAGATATCTGCATGTGGTCAACTGTATTACACTTGGACCTAGGGTGGTGTATCCAAAACATATGGTCGTGACCTTTGACCTCGTTTCCTATTGGTCTAACAGATTTTGCCTTTCCATTTGAAAGTGGTACAAGATATCTGCATGTGGTCAACTGTATTACACTTCGACCTAGGGTGGTGTATCCAAAACAAATGGCCGTGACCTTTGACCTTCCCTACATGTCAGATTAAAGGGGCATGTAATAATATTCAATATTTAACAATCGATAAAAACTCAACCGTTTGACCTACGATCGTGATTTCTTCATATACGATCACTAACAAAGGTCATCCCGAACACATATATGTTTATAAAAAGGAGGGGAACAGCCATGTGTTCGTTGTCAAGAACGAACACAGGTCTAGTTTTTTATTCTTTTCCTTCTTCCACTTTTTTCAGACGCTATTTCGGACACTTGCACATTGATGATTGACTTCAAACTGCACATGGACATTGGTCACTATGTGAAGTTGTGCACAGTACTAATGACGTCATGATGACGTCATCACGTGTCAGATTAAAGGGGTATGAAGTTTAATAAATTAAATATTGGAAAATCAATAAAAAATCAACCGTTTGACCTACGATCTTGATTCCTTCGGCATATACGATGACTAACAAAGGTCTTTGAGATGCGCACACCCCTTGACCTTTGACCTCGTTTCCTATTGGTCTAACAGATTTTGCCTTGCCATTTGAAAGTGGTGCAAGATATTTGGACAAAGTCACTTGTGTTACACTTCGACTAGGGTGGGGTATCTAAAAAATATTTTTGTGACCTTTGACCTTGCTCACTTCCGGTCGAAACCGGAAGTGGCCCTTAGTTTGAAAGTGAAAGGAGGTATTGAGATGGGGTCAATGGTGTTATTACCAGAGGCCCTTAAGCTTTCCAAAAATATAAGTGATGACGTCATCGTACGAAATAGCGCCCTCTACCGACAAGATGATTACGTAATTAAATATTCAAAAATCAATAAAAAATCAACTGTTTGACCTACGATCTTGATTCCTGTGGCATATACGATCACTAACAAATGTCTTTAAGATGCGCACAGGGCTTGACCTTTGACCTCGTTTCCTATTGGTCTAACAGATTTTGCCTTGCCATTTGAAAGTGGTACAAGATATCTGGATGTGGTCAACTGTATTACACTTGGACCTAGGGTGGTGTATCCAAAAAATATGGCCGTGACCTTTGACCTTGCTCACTTCCGGTCGAAACCGGAAGTGGCCCTTAGTTTGAAAGTGAAAGGAGGTATTGATATATGGTCAATGGTGTTATTACCAGAGGCCCTTAAGCTTTCCAAAAATATAAGTGATGACGTCATCGTAGGAAATAGCGCCCTCTAGCGACAAGATGATTACGTAATTAAATATTCAAAAATCAATAAAAAATCTACCGTTTGACCTACAAATTTGATTCCTTCTGCATATACGATCACTAACAAATGTCTTTAAGATGCGCACATGGCTTGACCTTTGACCTCGTTTCCTATTGGTCAAACAGATTTTGCCTTGCCATTTGAAAGGGGTACAATATATCACGATGGGGTCAACTGTGTTACACTTCGACTAGGGTGGGGTATCCAAACATATAGCAACACCTTTGACCTTCCCTACATGTCAGATTAAAGTGGCATGTAATAATATTCAATATTTAAAAATCGATAAAAACTCAACCGTTTGACATACGATCGTGATTTCTTCATATACAATCACTAACAAAGGTCATCCCGAACACCACATATGTTTATAAAAAGGAGGGGAACAGCCATGTGTTCGTTGTCAAGAACGAACACAGGTCTAGTTTTTTTTCTTTTCCTTCTTCCACTTTTTTCAGACGCTATTTCGGACACTTGCACATTCATGATTGACTTCAAACTTCACATGGACATTGGTCACTATGTGAAGTTGTGCACAGTACTAATGACGTCATGATGACGTCATCACGTGTCAGATTAAAGGGGCATGAAGTTTAATAAATTAAATATTCAAAAATCAATAAAAAATCAACCGTTTGACCTACGATCTTGATTCCTTCGGCATATACGATGACTAACAAAGGTCTTTGAGATGCGCACACCCCTTGACCTTTGACCTCGTTTCCTATTGGTCTAACAGATTTTGCCTTGCCATTTGAAAGTGGTGCAAGATATTTGGACAAAGTTACTTGTGTTACACTTCGACTAGGGTGGGGTATCTAAAAAATATTTTTGTGACCTTTGACCTTGCTCACTTCCGGTCGAAACCGGAAGTGGCCCTTAGTTTGAAAGTGAAAGGAGGTATTGAGATGGGGTCAATGGTGTTATTACCAGAGGCCCTTAAGCTTTCCAAAAATATAAGTGATGACGTCATCGTACGAAATAGCGCCCTCTACCGACAAGATGATTACGTAATTAAATATTCAAAAATCAATAAAAAATCAACTGTTTGACCTACGATCTTGATTCCTGTGGCATATACGATCACTAACAAATGTCTTTAAGATGCGCACAGGGCTTGACCTTTGACCTCGTTTCCTATTGGTCTAACAGATTTTGCCTTGCCATTTGAAAGTGGTACAAGATATCTGGATGTGGTCAACTGTATTACACTTGGACCTAGGGTGGTGTATCCAAAAAATATGGCCGTGACCTTTGACCTTGCTCACTTCCGGTCGAAACCGGAAGTGGCCCTTAGTTTGAAAGTGAAAGGAGGTATTGAGATAGGGACAATGGTGTTATTACCAGAGGCCCTTAAGCTTTCCAAAAATATAAGTGATGACGTCATCGTAGGAAATAGCGCCCTCTAGCGACAAGATGATTACGTAATTAAATATTCAAAAATCAATAAAAAATCTACCGTTTGACCTACAAATTTGATTCCTTCTGCATATACGATCACTAACAAATGTCTTTAAGATGCGCACATGGCTTGACCTTTGACCTCGTTTCCTATTGGTCAAACAGATTTTGCCTTGCCATTTGAAAGGGGTACAATATATCACGATGGGGTCAACTGTGTTACACTTCGACTAGGGTGGGGTATCCAAACATATAGCAACACCTTTGACCTTCCCTACATGTCAGATTAAAGTGGCATGTAATAATATTCAATATTTAAAAATCGATAAAAACTCAACCGTTTGACATACGATCGTGATTTCTTCATATACAATCACTAACAAAGGTCATCCCGAACACCACATATGTTTATAAAAAGGAGGGGAACAGCCATGTGTTCGTTTTCAACGAACACATTTCTAGTTTTTTTTCTTTTCCTTCTTCCACTTTTTTCGGACGCTATTTCGGGCACTTGCACATTCATGATTGACTTCAAACTTCACATGGACATTGGTCACTATGTGAATTAGTGCATAGTACTAATGACGTAATCATGACGTCATCACGTGTCAGATTAAAGGGGTATGAAGTTTAATAAATTAAATATTCAAAAATCAATAAAAATTCAACCGTTTGACCTACGATCTTGATTCCTTCGCCATATACGATGACTAACAAAAGTCTTTAAGATGCGCACACGCCTTGACCTTTGACCTCGTTTCCTATTGGTCAAACAGATTTTGCCTTGCCATTTGAAAGTGGTGCAAGATATTTGGACAAAGTCACTTGTGTTACACTTCGACTAGGGTGGGGTATCTAAAAAATATGTTGGTGACCTTTGACCTTGCTCACTTCCGGTCGAAACCGGAAGTGGCCCTTAGTTTGAAAGTGAAAGGAGGTATTGAGATGGGGTCAATGGTGTTATTACCAGAGGCCCTTAACCTTTCCAAAAATATAAGTGATGACGTTATCATACGAAATAGCGCCCTCTAGCGACAAGATGATTACGTAATTAAATATTCAAAAATCAATAAAAAATCTACTGTTTGACCTACGAATTTGATTCCTTCTGCATATACGATCACTGACAAATGTCTTTAAGATGCGCACATGGCTTGACCTTTGACCTCGTTTCCTATTGGTCAAACAGATTTTGCCTTTCCATTTGAAAGGGGGGGCGGTCGGGTTGGCGTACGGGTTCTTTCCTCGCCTTTCACCTCTGGGGTCCCGGGTTCGAATCCGGGGCGTGTATGTGGATTGGGTTTGCAGTCCCTACTTGACCGCGTGGGTTTTCCCCTGGGGCATTTCTCTGGGGGTTTTCCTCCCACTTCTAAAACTGCAACTTCTTCTTCGTCATCTCAAGTTGATAATATAGTATAGTTAAAGCTAAAACCGTATAGTTGATGGCATAAAGGGCCTTAGTTGCCGAAGATGCCATAAAATATACAACAACAACAACAACATTTGAAAGGGGTACAATATATCACGATGGGGTCAACTGTGTTACACTTCGACTAGGGTGGGGTATCCAGACATATAGCAACACCTTTGACCTTCCCTACATGTCAGATTAAAGGGGATGTAATAATATTCAATATTTAAAAATCGATAAAAACTCAACCGTTTGACCTACGATCGTGATTTCTTCATATACGATCACTAACAAAGGTCATCCCGAACACAATATATGTTTATAAAAAGGAGGGGAACAGCCATGTGTTCGTTGTCAAGAACGAACACAGGTCTAGTTTAGATTTATTCTTATTCGCCCTGGAGCTCAAACGAATAAATTAACATTTCTGACAGATACAAATGATTCATCCATGGTCGAACATAGCCAGAGCCAATGTTTAGTATGTTGGGTCACATCATTATTGTTGTTTTAACACTGATGTCATACTTTTATATTAGTCAATAAGTAATACGTAATTTACACAAGACAAGTATGTTGACATTAAAAGAAATTGTAAATTCAAAGTCTTGTCTGTTTCTTTAATACTTATATGGGTCTTTCCACAGTAAAGGGGAATTTTGGCAACACAGACCATATTTTCGAGGAAATACCTTTGTCTGGTCTTAAAATAAAAGAAATAGGTTTAAGTTGTTCTGAAAATATAACTTAGGCCCAAAAATACTGTGACAACATGCCTTTCTAAAAACCCTGTGTACAAATGTCCAATATACGTTTGTAACCGGGACGGACACTTGTGTTACATTTTAGGCCGTCCCGGTTACAAGGCAAGCGTATATATATTTTGAATGTTTACACAGGGTTTTTAGAAAGGCGTGTGACAAGGGCTGGAAAATATGGTCTGTGTTGCCAAAATGCCCCCTTTACCGTGGTAAGACTTATATACACTTGGGCTTCACAGTCATAGTGCAGAATAGCAATTACCAATTTGTGAAATATAAATTTTAATTTGTAAAAATACTTTTGTCGGGTCATGACGATAGAAATAATTATACGGCCGGCGTGTGTTTTATTTACACCACAGCGAGGGGTACACCATAAATTTTCAACCCGAATAGAGTCTATATACACTAAGTCTTCAATGACTGATACCTCTCAGGTAAAAATTTTGGAAATAGCCAGAACTCTTACTATTAGAGAAAAAGAAGAAACCGAGAAATTTCGAAAATTCCCAAACCAACACTGAGATTCGAACCAGGGACCCTATGATTGCAAGTCGAGCTCTCTTCTAACCAGACCACGAAGCTGGTTGCAAACCGACCGCATTCAAAACCCTAAATTCCTTTAAAATAACTAACCCTAAACCCTAACCCTGAACCTAGGCCTAATCTATTATATAGTCTCCTCTCAAGACACTAAAAAGGTACAAAACCCCTCATTTTCCCTTCGCAGTGGTGTAACAAAAAATTACGCCACCCGGACATCATCCGAGACCATCGATATATACAAAACCGACAGAAAAAAGAATCCCAGTCAGGGCACTGCAATTTTCTCGTGTTTCTAAATTCATCTTTCAGTTGTTATTATATGTGTACAACATGAAGGGTATACATTCTTTTGCGTTCTAATGTTTTTGCGCAAAATCTTTACTTTATTTTTCTTTGGAAGGGGGTCCTTTAACTCCCTAGTTAGGTACTAATTAGTGAGCGGTTGAAGCTGAAACCAAATTAAGTGTGCTTTGGATCAGAATCAATTAGACGTTATAAGTTGAAGAGGACAGTATGAATCAATTTTACTAGTCTGTTCGGACATGTAGGAAAATTGTGAAATTGTTCTCACTTCATCAGCTCTGTTGGAAAATATACTCTGGTGTACGTATCCTGGATTTCCATCATTTTCGAAAGTGGGGCTGAATCGGCGGCTGATACAGCGGGCCGCTGTTTTGGCCAAATTGGCGACTCACTTTCAACTAGGTCAAGTACAGAATGCGAGATGCGAGATTCGAAACGTAAGGGGAGATTTGGTAGTCCAAATGCGAGATACCGAACATCGTAACTTTTGGGCGCGCGAAATAAGCTTTTAGTTGTCCACTTTTGGAGCTTCACGAGAGTCGTCAAAGTAAAAT
Organism: Henricia sp. BOLD:AAB3569; assembly: GCA_037783545.1. NCBI lineage: Eukaryota > Metazoa > Echinodermata > Asteroidea > Spinulosida > Echinasteridae > Henricia > Henricia sp. BOLD:AAB3569. Next base: position 795,755 of record JBBELK010000099.1, on the reverse strand, counting down.
CAAAATTTCTGCTAGCATAATTTTTTATTTTGTTAATGCTTGGAGCGAAATTTAAAACCAGAAAATTTAGTTGTCTACTTTTGGAGCATCACGTTACATTTTTATAGTGAGATTTTTGGAATTTGGAACTTTTGAGGCGCCGCGAAAGTTGTCAAAGTAAAATCCAAATTTCTGATAGCAGAAAATTGTGTTTTGTTTTTTAAACATTTTCGTCGGGAATCCTCAAAACCTGAAAATCTACTAGCATAAAACGAGAAATTTTGATTGTCTACTTTTGACGCTCCATAGTATGTCGTTTTTTGGAAGATGGTTTACACTGCATGTGTGCACTGCTTGGCTGCTAACACAACGCACACTTCGTGCGCTGGATGAACAGCGCCCCCTCCCCCACCCCCGCGGAAGTGAGTTGTCAGTTCCAAGGTTGTTTCAACAACTTTATACGAAATTTCACTCAAACGCTAGGAAGCATGGCAAGGTCACATTGCGATTGCCGACAATAAGATTGTAGACACCAGAAACGGACGAGGAGAGCGCCGCCATTATGGCCAATACGATGACGAAAAGTATGACGAAGACTTGGTACCATGGCAGAGGACCCCTGGGAAAATAACGAAGGAAGTGCGTCAACGTCACGTATGAACATCGGAAGAAACAAGTTGGGCCCATAGTCAAATTACAATAAGCAATTCTAATTTTATTGAAGCAATGTTTTGTGCAAGGGTATAATTTGTGAAATAAGGTCCAAAAATAATGTGGCATTAAAAAAGTGCTTAAAATTATTTTCAAAGGCCCATTATATCATTTGCACTGAACCTTGCGAGGGCCCCTTTTCACGACCACAACAGAAACATCTTTCCGGCGTAATAATACTTATTCAGCTAATATACGGATTCGGTTGCTGACAACCAAAGCTGGATGAATTCGCAACTGCGTCAGAAACATGATTTTGAATGTGGCCACAAAAACGGTTCATAGGGACTGCTGTGTATCTGCGGCCGGCCGTTCCGTGTCAAAATCAACGGCCGCGATGCAATGGAAGTTACTTCAAAAGAGGATCATTGTGAGCCGCAATTTCATTTTTTTCCACAAAACTTTAATAAATTGTTGTCATAGTACAGAAAGTATTTTTCACGTTTGTGATTTGAATTACAAGAACGAAACAGGCATGATGAACATACACTTCGTACATTGTCCATTCAGTACTACACAGGCCGTTTTGTGTTTTTCTCAGGATGACGTCACAACCCCGTTTGTATACAAACAAAGGGACCTCAAGCGTTTCAGAATTTTGGGTGAAGAGGGTCGGAACTGAATTGCGTTCAAAAGGCTGTCGGTTTCTGGCGGAAAACACTTTGTAATCGAGTTGTAGAAACATACAGGAAAATGATAAACAGCAAAACTAAAACTAAAATGGAGGGTGGGGGGAGGGGGTGGGGGGGGGGGGGAATACTAGCTGTTTAACACAAATACCACGCATGGACTTTGGCGGATATATAAGGTGGATATAAATGTAGCTGAAATTTCTGCAAACCAACAATCTTTTTTGGGCATGTTATGCCCTTATTCGAGGAATCCACGAAAAAAGGTTTATCTTGCAAATGATATTGTATTAAATTAAAATATATCTGGTGTGGTAAACAATTGTCAAAGCTTGCAAAAACTCACATTGGTTTGGCGCCCTCTGGAGGCCGTAAACTGCTCAGCTTCAGGTAAAGAACAATTGGAAGTACAGCGTTAACGAGAGCCACTAGGACGCCCCCTACGACCGACAAGAACGCTGAAAAACTCGGTACAATAAGCCCCACCAAAAGCGTCAGTACCGCGTACAACGACCTCAGTAAGACCCTTTTCCACGTCAGTTCTATAAAGGAAATAAAATGCTTCGTGTAAAAAGGCTTTTCTTATACCAACATCCACTATATAAAATGTGAGCTTGATTTAAACGACGACAGACCACAAATTCCTTTTTTGTTCGTTATACAATATTGGCCATTAAACTATCAAACTATCCGAGAGTCCCTGTTGCTACGAGTTGATACGGGTTGATACGAGTTGTCCCACGAGTTGTCCCACGAGTTGTCCCACGAGTTGTCCCACGAGTTGTCCCACGAGTTGTCCCACGAGTTGTCCCACGAGTTGTCCCACGAGTTGTCCCACGAGTTGTCCCGAATTCACCAACTCGTGAAGCTCCTGCCGCTCGCGCCCGAGATTTTTTTGTGTGTGAGATGAGAGAGGGCCTTAACATGTAACAAGTTGTGTATTCAAGACTTCCAACATCCTAAATATCGATTCAACCATTTGACCGTTAAACCTAAAGGTAACTCTCACACACGGAAAAATCCCAGGCGCGAGTTGGCACGAGCTTGAAGAGTTGGCGAATTCGGTTAACTCGGGACAACTCGGGATGAATCGTGAAACTCTGGGACACTTCTTTAATGCTAGGTTCCCACTATCACGATTCGCGCCACGATTGAAATCGTGGTCTTAATCGTGGAGTAATCGTGGTGATCCTATCCGATCTTATCAGATATTGAGGTCAGTCGTGGCAATCGTGTTGATCGTAGAAAATGTTTGGACGGTTCAAACATTTTCTACGATCAACACGATTAATTTTCAATCGTGATCATCGTATTGGATCGTAACAAAGCACGACAGATCGAATCTAATCGTGCTTCCAAATCGTGGTGATCGGGATCAACCTTGGACAAGACAAACACCACGCTCTGTTGAGATGCGCTGCGATCTCCCACGATCTGTCACGATCTGTCACGATCTGTTACGCTCTGTCGGGTACCATTGCTCACGACCTAACACGATTGACTCACGAGTAGATACGAGTTGACACGAGTAAATAATAATAATGGTGGATACTTATATAGCGCTCATGTCCGCCCCACAGGGGTGCTCCTGGCGCTGTTGCGAGTAGATACGAGTAGTCACGCTTTTTCACGGACGCTCACGATCTGTTACGATTGAATGCGCTTCATTCAGCGATCTACACTGGAAGAGAGCACATATTTACTAGTCAATTTGCTTTTCCTAGTATTTTTGGAGCCTTTTAGAGATGCCAGCCAAGGGTACCAGAGGCAAGAAGGGAAAGGGCAAGGCTGCCCCACCCCCATAGCCTGAACCAGTCCAGCCAGATCCGGCACCAGAGGAGGCAGAGGAGACCACCCCCACCCAGAAAGCCAAGAAAAAGAAAACAGTAACTGCCCTTACTGAAAAGCAAAAGGAGGAAATCATTGAGTTCCTCATGAGAAATAAGGTCCTCTACAGCAAACGCCTTGCGGGGTTCAAGGATGTCACACAGAAGGAGGATTTCTGGGCTGCACAGGCTGCCAAGAGTGGTATCGAAAAGAAGCCCTTGTAATTGTAGTAGAGGCTGCCAGTGTGGAGTGGCTTCTTGATAGCAATGTGTTTGCCATCCAGGGCCCCAATGGCGTGGGGGATGTTCCATCTCTGCTCAAACTGGTTAGCTAGGACTGTCCATGCTTCAGGGTTCACAGGTAGGCTGAACACCTCATCTTTGTACGCTTGCACAATTGCCTGGCACACTTCTGGAACCATCTCTGAGATGCTAGACACTCCACACCTGAAGGCATACGCAAGGGACCGATAGTTGTCTCCAGTGGCAAGGTGCCTCAGTGTCATTGTCCAGGTGAGAGGGGTTGCCTGAAACTGGTGAGTTCTCTCTCAATAGCTGGGGCCACCCTCTGCAAGACTTCATCGAAGAGCTGTGGTGTTAACCTTGTGTAGTTTTGGAACGCTACTGGATCCTCCAGCCTCAATTGGGTGTCTATGAGGCTCGAGAACTCCTCTCCTGTTGTCTCCTCTCCTCTGTGAGCCATGGTCGCACCCAGAACTGCCTGACTGCAGCTCTTCTGGCCCTTTGTGGTTGGGGTTGTGGCTAGTCTGGCTGCTGCTCGTCTTCTTCCTCTCTGCAAATGTCACGTTGTCATCATCCTCAACTCCTGCTATCATCAATTATTGTGGGTTGTAGTCTTCACTTGTAGAAGTTCAAGAAACAATGAAGTCCATGGTTAGTCGGGCTGTATATATATACCCGTCGGGGTCCAATCGTGGCTCAAATCGTGATCACTCTCGAGCCCAATCGTGAAAGACAGCGCGACCACAATCGTATCCGATCGCAACAGACCGCATCGGTTCGTGATGATCGTATCGGAACGTATTTGCACGTACCAGATCGTCCCAAATCGGGGACCCCGATCGTGATGATCGTGTCAGATCGGGACCCAATCGTGGACTCAATCGGGACAATCCTATCGGAACGTATCTGAACGGGAGCCCAGATCGTGACACCTGAAATTGACCAATCGTGACTATATCGCATCCAAGCCCACCAAATCGTACCAGAACGTATCGACTCGCATCAACTCGTATCCAAACGTGAAATTTCAGAAAAGGAAACACAAATTCCACGATCAGCTACGAATGGCCAATCGTGGCGTTCGTAACGGATCGCACGACAGTGGGAACCTAGCATTAGGGAGAGTTGCGAGCTGAACGAGTTTGGTCTTGTGTAGAATATGACTATCGTCGCGATGTGGGGTATTTTTTCTTCCAACTATAAACATTTTAGACACTGTAGCTCTTAAAAGTGGCCCTATTTTGCCAAGTAGCATATGTGCCTTTGTTCCAAAATGGATGCAGGTCTGATTAGCAAGTTTCACTGTTGTTAGGGGTAGTTTCGTTTCAAGTGGAAATTAGGGAATAAAAGTGACGGATTACCCCCATAAAATTGAACATAATTAAAAAGATGAGAAATCAGTGATTATTCTGGTTGTTGTCCTGAGAAGCTGAGAGAGTTGTGAGTATTTTTAAATGATTTTTGAAAATTGGGCATTTAGCATTGGTTCCCATGGGAGCCCTATTTACTGGGGTGCAACCTGTAGAGGTGTGCACCCAACAATGGCGTCATCATGACGTCATCGGGTGTCAGATTAAAGGGGCATGAAATTTAATAATTTCCGTCTTCAAAAAATCATAATAAATCAACCCTTTGACCTACAATCTTGATTCCAAATTGCCAAATACAATTACTTAAGATGCGCAAACGCCTTGACCATTGACCTCATTTCCTATTGGTCAAACAGATTTTCCATTGCCATTTGAAACTGGTAAGAGGTATTTGGATGGGATAAAAGGTGTTTGAGTTCGACTAGGGTGAGGTATCCAAAAAATATCGCCATGACCTTTGACCTTGCTCACTTCCGGTCGAAACCGGAAGTGCCCCTAGTTAAAAAACGGTAAGAGGTATTGAGATGGAGTCAATTGTGATAGTGTCATAGCCCATCAGGCTTTCCGAAAATAAAAGTTATGACGTCATCGTACGTAACAGCGCCCTCTAGCGGCAAGATACAAATTCTTCAAAACGTATTTTAAACAGATGTCTGTGGGGAAGTTTGTCTAAAAATGGTCAAACTTGGTATATAACAAGACCTTGGGTCAGTACACATGCCTGTGGCGTCATACTTTGATGACGTCATCATGTGGAATTTTACATGCATTTGAATTTTAAAGCTTTGATGACCCAACATCGGATACAAATAAAACCTCACAGGTTGTCGTCTGTGGTTAGCTTAGTGAAATGTTGTAATGACGTCATGATGACGTCACCGTGCGTCATATTACAATGGATTGAAAAGTAAAGGTCCACATTTTCAAAAATCAATAAAAATTCAGCACTTTAACATATGACCCTAATTCTTGTGGTAGCAGTCACAGCTAACCAAGATGTAAGTTTCGTACACAGACAATGACTTTTAATTTTGTTCACTTCCGGTAGAAACCGGAAGTGCACTTAAATGAACCTATTTTGTAAAATTTATGAAATATTCCCAGATAGGGTTGATAGTGTTAGTGTCTAAGGTAAAAAGGCTTTCCAAAAATGTAAGTTTTGACATCATTCCATGAAATGACGCCCTCTAGCGGCTAAATTAAAAATGTCCAAAAATCAGCTCAATATTAGAGATTGTAGAGCTGATGAAGTGCCAAACAAGTTTGCATGGTCAAAACTTCAGTGACGTCATCGATCCTTTAAAGGCGGGGCATTAAAGGTAACATTCAGTATTTTTTAAGTTTAATAATTTGCTTGCTTTTGGAGTAGTGACGAAGTAAATTTTTCTCAGGCATGTTGCCCGCTACGAGGCCTGTGACATATCACAATATTATCATGATGACGTCATCAAGTGTCATATTACAATAAATTGAGCATTAATGGTTTAAATCTTCAAAAATCAAAAATAAATCAGCACTTTAACATATGACCCTAATTCTTGCAGTAACAGTAACAGCTTACCGAGATCTAAATTTCGTAGACAATGACCTTTGATTTTGTTCACTTCCGGTAGAAACCGGAAGTAGACAAAAATGGACCTATATTTGGAAAGTGGTAAGTAATGCAGAGATGAAATCGATGGTGTTAGTGTCCACGGTGATCCGGCTTTCTAAAAATGTAAGTGATGACGTCATCACTTGGAAGGGCGCCCTCTAGCAACGAAATTAAAAAGTCTTTCATAGCAGTGTTTGCGCTTATAGAGTACGTCGACCAACAAACATGTCTGTGTGGTTAAAACATTGATGACGTCATCAATCCTTTAAAAGGTAACACATAAAAGGTAACATTTATTGAAGTTAAATAGTTGATATGCTGACATCTAATTTTGCAGAAAATGAGCATGCTTAATGCTCATTTTTAAAGTAAAAAAAATGCGAAAAATCCCTACGCTCTGTTCATAGAACAGACGTAGCTCTAGTTTTTTCAATTTTTTTTCCACTCAAACGTTTTCAGAGGTTTTTTTCAAAACGGTTCAAGCTATCAACTTGAAACTTGGTAGGAACATCAACCCCAATGTAAAGGTGTGCATACAAGTGTGACGTCACTGTGACGTCATCGGGTATCAAATTACAACCCAAAAATGACCAAAATATGCATGATTTAAAATGCTTCCGTCTGGAAAACCACGTGACCCGTGATCTTCGTATTTGGCAGGCTTATACATCAGATCGTGGCCTACAATTTGCTTCCTTCTGGGGTCAATTTGAGGTCAAAGTTCAACGAAAACTAAAATCTGAATTGTTGTGTCAGACCCTGTTACCATCTGGTGCATGGTAGCCAGAATAAGTCTGACCAAGGTCCTTGTGGTTTGGCCCTGCCAAGAAAGCCGGAGCCGAACCCATTAGCGGCTCATAAAAGTTAGCCATCTGCCGGTGTGGCCCTTTTTGAGACAGCTCCAGTTTCCACCCCTCTCTTGCCCCCTAATTGGCTTATCTCCCCATGGATACAAGTTTGCCCAATCAGGTAGTTGGCAAAGTAATTGCAGTGCATATTGCTAAGATAGGCATTTTGGTCAGGTCACTAGCCTCGCCAGAAACGATTTTGCCTTTGGTGAGAAGACAGTCTCGGAGTTTCCGTTGTCCTCCGAGAGAAGTTTTGTGCTCTGCTGCTACAGGTAAGCTGCTATTTTTATTGTATATTATAATTCTCAATGTATCTGCTCGAGTAACTGCCTGAGAAAACGAGATTAGTTGTCGGACATACCACTTTAGATTTTGTTCGAGCTAAACACACGAACAGTGTTTGATACAAAGCCGAAGTTATAATTAATCTTTTTATCTCAGGATACTCGAGTATTTGCATTGTTATAATTGTTAATTTAGTTTAGCGTTTTAATAATTAAGATTCCGCTATATTATTTCGGATACAGCGGCTCGTGTTTATTCAATCTAGAAGTGTGAATTTGCCGCTAACTGATGAAATATATATTTTATTTGACATTTCATTCAAGTTGCCAGAATGTCCATTCACGCTTTCCTGTATTTTGACACTAGATTTATTTTTGGCCATGTACAAAGCGAGTTCACACATCCCTTTATACATGTAGTGCACCTTTAAGCTAGCTCATGCAGTGTACCTTTAATTGGTATCATTCCCCAAACAAACAGCTGGTTTTTAGTCTATCCCCATTAATTTACTCCTCCTGATTTTATTGCATACCCATGTGTTGCATGTGGGCCAATGTACCACAAGTTGACCTTGATGGGCTCACCCACCCTGTTTCCCACTGATCATTAATCAATTAACTCTAGAACAAGTGGTCACTGTTCATTGTGAAATGTTGTTGCCATGGAGACATTCCCCAAAGTTGTTCCTGGGTGGACATTTTGTTTGTTATTGATTATGACCCAGGGTGGTTTCTGAATTGCATTGTTGTTGATGCACAAACTGTATTACCGTTAAGATTTGTTTGGACATTACTTGGCTGAATTTAATACTTTCTTCGCACACTTTTTACGTTGAATTAGTTTAGTTATATTTAATTATTTATAATCAAAATTGTGTTGACCCTAAGCCAGAAACGATTTTGCCTTTGGTGAGAAGACAGTCTCGGAGTTTCCGTTGTCCTCCGAGACAAGTTTTGTGCAAGTTTGATCTTCAATTTAAGTCTTCTCACCCTTTCCATTGTGCTCTGCTGCTACAGCAAGCACATCATTCGTCCACAGGCATCGTTTTTAGGGGAGACGATCCGATTCGTCTCTTCGACCCCCCTTCCCTATTCTACCTTGGGACCATTGGACCTGTCTTGACTAGACGGCGACCTGTTCGGATCGGAGCCCAACCCGAGCCACACTTTCAAGTCAAGTTCAAGTCAAGTTCAAGTCAAGATCAAGTCAAGTGCAGCTAAGCCAGTTTCTTTTGTTATTGTTTCTGTTCAACCAATCACCCATTTTTATGTTATCTTAAGGAACAGTGAACATTATTGTGTATTACGTTAGATCTCGGCTGTGACATGTTTTTATAATGCATTAACTTTGATTACATTTCGCCCCTTTCATTTTGTTCTTTGTGTCACCGGCTAGTGACGTTATTCAAATTTGCATTCCTTGATTTCTGAGTTTACCGATTATCGTTGATTCTCTTAGTTACATGTTCATCCCGAGATCTATCGTTGTGAGATATTTTACGACGATTTGCCATTGTGTAAACTCCATTGTATTTCTTGTTGTTTTGATTGATGAGAATAATAATTACCCCGAATCAGAAGGATCAACACAAAATCAGCTCTCCGTCTGTTTTCTTTATCGAGCACATTTCCTTTTAAACACGAACCAGCCTGTCAGAGGATTACCCCAAAAATTAACCCGAGACAGGTGTGACAAAATTGGAGGCACCGCCCGGATTGTGCTCACTTTGTTTACATTTCCCTTTTTATGTTTGATTTGCCTGTTGGATTTCTTTGTTGATGTTTCTCGTTTTAACGAGGGAGATGCCCAAAAAACACTTTTAACGGAAGCAAATACACGAGATGATCCTTCTTGATTTATTGCATTTAGTTGACACGCAATCATTGCTTGTTATTTCCTGATCATTCCGTATTTTAAATGCGTACAGGTTATCTTGCCCTTATAATGCAATTTCCCCTACTGTGATTTTTCTTGCAACATTGCATTAATTTCCCTTGTTTTGCGGTTTAATTTGATTCCCGCCTTATATTGCATTGTTTTTTATTGTTGCATTTCTATTGCCCCGTCTCTATTGTTGAGGTTTTGGCCGTTGGTTGCGATTATTTCCTCTTGGGATTTTTCGCATCATAGCGCACAGCGGTGTATATTATTGCATATTTTTTTTGTTATATTTCTTGCGCGCTGACCTGTAGCACTCAGCACAATGGAATTTCCTGATGCCCTTAAGGAATTTTTGTCATCACAAGGCATGACATTAGATGATCTTAAAGAGTCCCTGGCTCCAAAACCCATCCCCTCTCCTAATAATGACTCCACTGTCGCGCACGTCGTAGACAAGTCGGCGACGAGATCCTACCGTCGGCTCCGGCTCTTCTCCGGCCGAACCCCTACACCTGCCGGAGAGCTCGACTATGAGAACTGGAGACGCCTAGCCAGTCAAGTCATCAAAGACAGCACCATCCCTGAGAAAGAAAAGAAGAGCAGAATAACTGAGGCTCTTCTTCCCCCCGCACTAAATATTGTGTGGAGTGTCCCCCCAGAGGCCCCCGCCGAAGAATGCATCAATTCCCTTCAGCAGGTATATGGATTGACGGCGGACGGGGACGAACTGTTGACGCTTTTTCGATGTGCCTACCAATCTGAGTCCGAAAAAGCGTCCGAGTATCTCCTTCGTCTCCACACTTTGTTGACACGTGTTGTGGAGATGGATGGCGTTGAAGAGTTTGAGAAGGACCGTGTTCTGTGCAGTCAATTTCAACGAGGCTGCCTTTTCAATGACCCTCTCCTCAACACACTGCAGCTGAGGACTAGGAAATCCAACCCCCCGAAGATGTTAGAGCTCCTGCGGGAGGTTCGCACCGTTGAGGCACAGCTCGAAGAGAAGACGGATCGTCGGAAGGGCGCCAAATCTTCGTCAAAGCAAGTAGCCTCACTGGCCCAGACAACGCCCTCTCATACAGCTGCAGCGTCCACAGAGGACATTACAAGAAGACGCGACGGGACGACCAGTGAAATTGATGAACTACGTCGGACCGTAGACCGCCTACACAAGCGGCTGGATGGCCTGTTTGAGAAGGGAGCGCAGTCTCACCGTCGGCCTGCTTCGGGACCCGCGGCTCGAACCCATCCGCGAAGTCCGATATTTTGTTATAACTGTGGAGAGGATGGGCACAGGATGGACGTCTGCAGATCATCATTGAATGCTGCCCTCGTTCAGCAAAAGATGATGGCACGGCAGCGACAAACCACACAGCAGATGTCGGGAAACGGCAGCGGGCAGCTGTAAAGGACCCGACACGCGCCCCAGACCATACGATGGGTCCAATAGACAGTATAAGTGCTGCGACACAGTATCAAGGCTCTCCTTCAGAAGGAACCAATCTGGTTCCCGATGGTGTCGTCGGTGAACAACCCATTACTCCTGTGTTCATCGACGGCCACGTAGCTACGTGTCTCCTTGATACTGGGTCGCAAGTCACTTGTATCTCAGCAGGCTTCTACTCTAAGCATCTCTCCCATCGCCAGTTACAGCCGTTGTCGCGTCTTTCAGTGATAGGTGCGGCTGGTCAACCAGTGCCATACGACGGTTTCGTCGAGTTAAACCTCAAGTTTCCCGCCTCTTCCGCTGGGACGCAGAAGGAGGTGACGACTCTGGCTCTGGTATGTCCGGACTGTCATAGTAATGGCGATGTCCCCCTGTTGTTGGGCACAAACACCAGCACCGTTCGGGAGATGTTCCGTGCATGCAAAGAGAAGGGTGGAAAGAAGTTCCTTGGAAGGCTCTCCGTCGACAATGCGTGGGCGAGGGTGTACAGGAACATCTCCTCTCCATCACCTGCTGGTAGTTTAGGATCAGTTAGGAATGTAAAATCCTTTGAGTTGGAACCCGGCGAGGAAACGGAAGTGAAGGGGGTTGTCAACAACCGCACCCGTACCAGACATGAAGTGCTCATCGAACAGCTGCAGTCCTCCAAACTCCCGGAGGGCATCAAAGTTAGAAGCATCCTGGTACAGCTGCCTTCCCAAAGGAAGGCGAAGACGATGCTGCTTGTTGCCAACTCCTCCCCTCACCGTGTGACAGTTTCTGCACGTTGCCGGCTTGCGGCAGCGTTTACCATAGAAGAGATGTCACCTGTTCCCGTCGCCGAGTCCACACCCCAGTCCCCTTCAAAGTCCGATGGTAATCAGTCGACATCCCCTAATGATTTCGACTTCAGTGATTCACCTCTTTCCGGACGAGAAGTTGAGCGCCTCACCAGACGATTCCAGGCCTACAGCGATGTAATTGCTAAGGACGACTTGGACATTGGTTGCGCCCCTTCAGTGAAGCACAAGATTCGCCTTACGGACGAGACTCCCTTCAGAGAGAACTGTCGTCGCATACCTCCAGCAGATTATGCGGATGCCAAACAACACCTGAAGGAGCTACAGGACAAGGGCATTATCCAAGATTCGGAAAGTCATTTCGCGTCACCGATCGTGCTCGTCCGTAAGAAGAATGGTGCCCTCAGATTATGTATAGATTACCGCAAGCTCAATTCCCGGACTGTACGAGATCAGTACAGCATCCCCAAGATAGAAGACATCCTGCACACCATGAATGGAGCCCGTTGGTTTTCGTGTCTCGATCTTAAGTCAGGATACTATCAAATCGAGTTAGCGGAAGAAGACAAGTATAAGACGGCATTCTGGTGTCCCCTGGGATTTTACGAGTTTAATCGTATGCCTCAGGGGATTACCAACGCCCCCGCCACCTTCCAGCGTCTTATGGAAAAATGCATGGGTGATCTGCATCAGACTGAGGTCTTTGTTTACCTCGACGACATCGTGGTTTTCTCTAAGACGGCGGCTGAGCATGAAGAACGGCTCTTCCGGGTTCTCGACCGTCTTCGTCGTTTTGGTCTGAAGCTCAGCCCAACGAAGTGCAAGGTTTTTCAGTCGTCTGTGAAGTGTCTTGGCCACGTTATATCTGCCGAGGGCGTCAGCACGGACCCGTCAAAGATTGAAGCTGTGAAGTCGTGGCCCACCCCAACCACAGCGAGGGAGTTGAAGTCCTTCCTTGGGTTTGCCGGGTACTATCGGCGGTTCGTCGAAGGCTACTCGACGATTGCGAAGCCGCTGAACGACCTGACAGCTGGTTGTGATTTCGCAAGGCGACGACACCACGTGACAGCCGATGGCAAGAAGAAGAAGAAGAAGAAACAGCCCAGCGTCCGGTCTCCGAACGAGCCATTTGGTGACAGGTGGATGCCGGCTTGCCAAGAGTCCTTCGATACCATTGTCCAGCGGTTGACCACAGCACCTGTCCTTGGGTTTGTCAATTACGAGAAACCCTTTCTCCTTCACACTGACGCAAGCGGGACAGGTTTGGGAGCAGCACTCTACCAGGAGGATGCAGACGGCAAGCCGCGCGTCATCGCATACGCCAGTCGGGGGTTGTCCAAGAGCGAGCTGAATTACCCAGCATACAAGTGGGAGTTCTTGGCTCTAAAATGGGCGGTCACGGAGAAATTTCACGATTACTTGTATGGTGGGTCGTTCACAGTCCTCACTGACAACAACCCGCTGACGTACGTGTTGACGACGGCCAAGCTTGATGCCACCGGTCACCGATGGTTGGCCGCCCTGGCCAATTATGACTTCGTTATAAAATATCGGCCTGGAAAAAGCAACGCAGATGCTGACGGTCTTTCAAGGCGGCCTCAGCCAACCCCTGCTGTGGACGACGAGTCAGTGGAGACAACACAGAAGATTGCCAGACTCCGTGAGCGGATGGAAGACAACCGGGAAGGCATCTGCAGTAGAGACGTCTTCCAGGCTATATGTCAGGGCAGAAATGTCCAAGTGCTAGAGTCTGGCCAGACCACGGCCAGTCGAGATGACGACAATCCAGCCCTTGTTGAGAGCTTCACGGATTCCCCCGAGTGCGTGCCCCCCGACTTTGTCTCTCCTTCACTGGGCCAACCTGCGTTGCCAACGACAAGTCAGGAAGGCTGGCGGCAACTGCAGGGCGAAGATGTTGCTCTCCGTGAAGTCATACGGTGCATCAGAGACGCCATTAACCCACGAGGTGACGAGAGAGCAGGCCTACCGAGAGAGGCGCAACTCCTTCTTCGCCATTGGGACAAGTTGGTTATCAAGGACGGGGTACTCTACCGGAAGAGTACCTCAAGTAGTGGCCTCGGATTAGAACAGCTTGTCGTTCCAGAGAGCCGTCGACCCGAAGCCTTGCGAGGTATCCATGATGATGTTGGCCATCTTGGATATAAACGCACTCTGGACCTCGCCCGCTCCCGCTTCTTCTGGCCCAATATGGCATCCGATGTCGAGAGGAAGTGTCAGACGTGTGCACGCTGTGTCCGCCGAAAGCGCCGAGCCGTGAAGTCAGCGCCACTGGTGTCGATCCAGACTACGGCACCCATGCAACTTGTCTGCATCGACTTTCCGAGTCTCGAAGCTGATGACTCGAACACCAAGGACATCCTTGTGGTGACGGACCACTACACCCGTTACGCACAAGCGTTTCCGACAAAGAATCAGACCTCTCGGACGGTAGCCAAGGTGCTCTGGGAAAACTACTTTATACATTATGGATTCCCAGAGCGCCTACACTCCGATCAAGGGCGAGACTTCGAGTCCCGACTTATACGAGACCTGTGCGCCATCTCCGGCATCAAAAAGACGAGGACGACACATTACCATCCTCAAGGGAATGGGCAGTGTGAGCGTTTCAACCAGACGCTCCTGAACATGCTCGGGACCCTTGAGGAAGATCAAAAGAAGAAGTGGCGGCTCCACGTTGGTCCCTTAGTGCACGCCTATAATTGCACCAAGCACTCGTCCACTGGAATGTCCCCGTACTTTTTGATGTTCGGCAGAGAACCTCGGCTCCCCATCGACATAACCTTTGGGTTACCCGGTCACCAAGGCGAAGCTGACCATGAAAAGTATGCCACCGACCTGAAAGAGAGGCTGCGACGAGCCCACGAGCTTGCGTCAGCTGCCATGCAAAACTCGGCGCGGAAGAATAAGTCCCGTTACGACAGAAAAGTACGAGATAACGCACTAGATGAGGGCGATCGGGTGCTTGTAAAGAATGTCGGCCTGAGGGGTAAACACAAGCTGGCAGATCGATGGAGCAAGGTTGTCTACGTTGTTCGGAGACGCATCAGTCCCGACATGCCAGTCTACGAAGTGCGACCAGTTGAAGGAAAAGGTCCAACGAAAGTTCTCCACCGCAACATGCTACTGCCATGCGGGTTCCTGGCCCCTGATGACAACTTAATCATGGAAGACTGTCCACAGCCCAAGCCTCGCCGTAAAAGGCCTGTGCGACGACCGTTAGTTGAGCCCAAGGATGACATGGCAGATGCTCTGGACTCGGACATCTCCGACGATTACTTCTACGTCCTGCGTCCGACACCAGTACCCCGAAAGACAACACCTGTGTGCCTAAAACCCCCCGTGCCAGCTTCGCGGTTAGTTGCTCATCTCAACCCAGATGCTGCTGATTTTACTCCCGCGAATCTGTCTGCGTCAAAGTCACCTGCACCGCTCGTCATAGAACCTGCGGCTCTTGAGAGTGATGAATCCTCGACAGATGCTCAACCAGATGCCCCAATCGGAGGGATGCCCGAAACGAAGGACATCAACCAGACCGACGAAGGGACAAGTAATTCATCCGATGATACCACCCAAAGTTCTTCGTCTGATCAGTCTCCTTCAGAAGTTCCATCCGCGGAGGATCATCCTGTACCGACCCCGCATGGACCTCCCATTCCTTCGCAAGACCACGACAGTGCGACAGAGACCACTGAACCAAACGTCGCCACGAGACCAGTGCGGAATCGCAGACCACCTCAGTACTATGGGGTTGAGGCGACCAAAGCGAAACTCCTCGAGCAGCATATAGCAATGCAGCAAAGAACCCTAGAAGTCCTTTGCGGAATGCAGCTGTAGACGCACCGGCTTGTCTATCGTGATGCATGTCGAGGACGCCATGATTTTAGAAGGGGAGAATGTCAGACCCTGTTACCATCTGGTGCATGGTAGCCAGAATAAGTCTGACCAAGGTCCTTGTGGTTTGGCCCTGCCAAGAAAGCCGGAGCCGAACCCATTAGCGGCTCATAAAAGTTAGCCATCTGCCGGTGTGGCCCTTTTTGAGACAGCTCCAGTTTCCACCCCTCTCTTGCCCCCTAATTGGCTTATCTCCCCATGGATACAAGTTTGCCCAATCAGGTAGTTGGCAAAGTAATTGCAGTGCATATTGCTAAGATAGGCATTTTGGTCAGGTCACTAGCCTCGCCAGAAACGATTTTGCCTTTGGTGAGAAGACAGTCTCGGAGTTTCCGTTGTCCTCCGAGAGAAGTTTTGTGCTCTGCTGCTACAGGTAAGCTGCTATTTTTATTGTATATTATAATTCTCAATGTATCTGCTCGAGTAACTGCCTGAGAAAACGAGATTAGTTGTCGGACATACCACTTTAGATTTTGTTCGAGCTAAACACACGAACAGTGTTTGATACAAAGCCGAAGTTATAATTAATCTTTTTATCTCAGGATACTCGAGTATTTGCATTGTTATAATTGTTAATTTAGTTTAGCGTTTTAATAATTAAGATTCCGCTATATTATTTCGGATACAGCGGCTCGTGTTTATTCAATCTAGAAGTGTGAATTTGCCGCTAACTGATGAAATATATATTTTATTTGACATTTCATTCAAGTTGCCAGAATGTCCATTCACGCTTTCCTGTATTTTGACACTAGATTTATTTTTGGCCATGTACAAAGCGAGTTCACACATCCCTTTATACATGTAGTGCACCTTTAAGCTAGCTCATGCAGTGTACCTTTAATTGGTATCATTCCCCAAACAAACAGCTGGTTTTTAGTCTATCCCCATTAATTTACTCCTCCTGATTTTATTGCATACCCATGTGTTGCATGTGGGCCAATGTACCACAAGTTGACCTTGATGGGCTCACCCACCCTGTTTCCCACTGATCATTAATCAATTAACTATAGAACAAGTGGTCACTGTTCATTGTGAAATGTTGTTGCCATGGAGACATTCCCCAAAGTTGTTCCTGGGTGGACATTTTGTTTGTTATTGATTATGACCCAGGGTGGTTTCTGAATTGCATTGTTGTTGATGCACAAACTGTATTACCGTTAAGATTTGTTTGGACATTACTTGGCTGAATTTAATACTTTCTTCGCACACTTTTTACGTTGAATTAGTTTAGTTATATTTAATTATTTATAATCAAAATTGTGTTGACCCTAAGCCAGAAACGATTTTGCCTTTGGTGAGAAGACAGTCTCGGAGTTTCCGTTGTCCTCCGAGACAAGTTTTGTGCAAGTTTGATCTTCAATTTAAGTCTTCTCACCCTTTCCATTGTGCTCTGCTGCTACAGCAAGCACATCATTCGTCCACAGGCATCGTTTTTAGGGGAGACGATCCGATTCGTCTCTTCGACCCCCCTTCCCTATTCTACCTTGGGACCATTGGACCTGTCTTGACTAGACGGCGACCTGTTCGGATCGGAGCCCAACCCGAGCCACACTTTCAAGTCAAGTTCAAGTCAAGTTCAAGTCAAGATCAAGTCAAGTGCAGCTAAGCCAGTTTCTTTTGTTATTGTTTCTGTTCAACCAATCACCCATTTTTATGTTATCTTAAGGAACAGTGAACATGATTGTGTATTACGTTAGATCTCGGCTGTGACATGTTTTTATAATGCATTAACTTTGATTACATTTCGCCCCTTTCATTTTGTTCTTTGTGTCACCGGCTAGTGACGTTATTCAAATTTGCATTCCTTGATTTCTGAGTTTACCGATTATCGTTGATTCTCTTAGTTACATGTTCATCCCGAGATCTATCGTTGTGAGATATTTTACGACGATTTGCCATTGTGTAAACTCCATTGTATTTCTTGTTGTTTTGATTGATGAGAATAATAATTACCCCGAATCAGAAGGATCAACACAAAATCAGCTCTCCGTCTGTTTTCTTTATCGAGCACATTTCCTTTTAAACACGAACCAGCCTGTCAGAGGATTACCCCAAAAATTAACCCGAGACAGGTGTGACAGTTGCACTTATTAAGCAACAATGCCCATCAAACCAAGCTGAATCTTTAAGAAACCAAGTACAGGCATAGTAGACTGGTTCCCGTCCACATATTCCACACAGGAGAATATAAGGACAGGTAAGGGGCGCTTCATCTTGATCTGTAATTGGTCGTCTTTGCGCGTGCGCATTGTGTTTTTTATATTTAAAAATTGGTCAAGCCCTTTGCTTTAGGCAATGTACTTTATTTACATAATTGGATATGTTTGACACGCACGGCCAAGTTACAAATGTCAATGCAAAATCTGCGCACTTACTAAAAAATAATAAATAATAATAACCACGTGACGGGCAGAATTCTGCCCGTCATGGCTGCCCTTTACCGATCCCTATATTTTCGCAATAAGCGAACCAATCTATAGGGATTGGGAACCAATCTACAGGAATAGGTCCTATGGCAGACTTTCACCAGCGTGTATAATATTATAATGGCATCAAGCGTGACGTCATTGTGACGTCATCAAGTATCAAATTACACCAAAGAAATCCCCAAAATATGCATATTTTAAAATGCTTCCGTCTCGAAAACCACGTGACCCAGGATCTTTGTATTTGGCAGGCTTATAGATCAGATCATGGGCTACAATTTTCTTTGTGTGGGCATTTTCATCTGACCCTTCCTTCTGGGGTAAATTGGAGGTCAAAGTTCAACGAAAACGAACATTTCAGTTGTTTTACTTACTGAACATCAATGCCCATGAAACCAAGCTGAATCTTTACTAAATTAGATACAGACATGGGCCCTATATGGCATACTTTCACCAGCATGTATAGTATCATGATGACATCAAGTGTGACGTCACCAGGTGTCAAATTACAGAAATTCAAAGTTAAATAGTTTAAAAATTCATATCTCAAGAACCGTGATAGATATTTGAATACTTCTTTTACAGCGTGATAGGTCTCAAAGAAGTGAACAAATCATACATTGACATGACCCCTGTGTGACCCCAACTTCCGGTTGAAACCGGAAGTTGTTTGAAAATGTGCCTTTTTAAAGCATTTTTAATGCAAATATAGCCCAAGTGGTAGGGAATTTGACCATGGTTCTACGAAACGCAATGTGGACTTATGACTATACCAATGGTGACGTCATCACATACACAGTGGTTACGTAATATGGTATTAAATTACGTACGGTGTTGGAGCTGAATTATTTAAAAATGTTGTATCTTGAGAACTACAATATATATTTGAATGATTTCTTCGCCACATTTAAATTGTTTAACAATTGTTAATTGTTCAAAAATTTCACAGCATGATATGTCTCAATCAACTGAACAAATCATTCAATGATATATGACCCTTGTGTGACTCCTACTTCCGGTCCAAACCGGAAGTTGTTCGAAAATGTGATTGACTGTGCCAATAATGACGTCATCAGATTCACAATTTTAGCGTTGAATTGTCAAAGAGTCATGTCTTGATAAGATGAATGTTCATGTCACCCGATCACCTTGCGTTTGTAAAAAAACAAACGCTCAGTTCTAGTTGTAAATGAAACAGTAAATCTCTATACCGTAAGGAATATTGAGGCTGTCCTCCAAGTCTTGAAACAAAGGGTTATTCATGATAACGACTCCAACCACAAGGTGAATGGACAGGCAGACCGTGACGAGTATCTGTATCGGCTGTGAAGTCAGCAGAGCTAGCACGTTATCTATCCCATAGACGCTGTAGATGTTCCCGTAGACCAATAGGCTTGGGACGCCAATAACAGCGTATGTAGTGCCGATTCCTGTAGGAGCCAAACACACATTGGGAATTAGTAACCCTTTCCCGCGTGGGAATTAATGCTCACAACAAATAATAACTAATTAAAAATATAAATCCCAAAAACCTTTGGGCATTGAATGTTGTCCATGTTTCTACAGTGCTTGATATAAAGTCATATCTGATGAGTCACGGGTACCAATTATTATATATATGCCGCATCATTTACTGTAGAAAATCAAGAAAACAAATATTGATGTTTTTGGAAAATGTTATTTGATTCATTTTCTTTTTTCGTGATCAATGGAAACCTACTTAATGAAAACAGATTTCCGCTGTAATTAAAACGAACCTTTGTGAAAACAATTGGTTATGCCTACGGGAGATAAATGTCTACCGCGAATCAACTTCAACGAAACAATGTTCATAATCATAATGATATTGTTAAATCAATGCATGATTTTAATCACTGTTTGAAACAGTACTAAATTACTAACCTAAATACCCGAGAACAACAGCAATTTTCATGTCTTGTGGACATTTCATGTCATGCTGGAGGGTTGGAATAACGTACTGGCCCCCGAAAGCACCCATGATTAGTCCCAAAGACCCCGCGACGGACGCGAAGTCGGCCTGGACCGTGTTGACCCCCGGGTAGGCTCCGATGTCTAATAGCGAGCCGATCACTATAGCCACGGCTCCCAGAAACGTGGTGCACGCTAAAGCCACACCAACAGCACTGCAACGAGAGTTAGATTATATAGCTCGACCATTCCATCCACCTCCGGTCGGATGGGACGGGATGCAAGGCGTACAAAATGACCTCAACAACCAACGAGGTTTTGTTGTGTGTTAAAAACGTGCGTGATACAACCATTTTTGTGAATAGGTCACGAGTATTGTGATTTGACAACGTTTGAGAATAATTCACAAACATGGTTGGACAATTACATATTCACAAAATGACGATCTAAAAAATGCTTTTCTATTATAGTCGAGGACCTGTGACAGTTTTGTATGCACTTCATTTAGGAGAGGATTTCTCAACTGATCTAGGCTAATTTGACCCCAAGGAACAACGTGGGATGTGTGCCAAATTCGCTATCAGGGACGAAATGCCCGAAAAAGACCACGCCCTTTTTGCGATGGCCACGCCCCTTTCTTCATCAGAAGTGCTGCTTCCGACAAAGTTGTATCTACTGAATTCAACTTGGGATGTGTCCCAAATCGCTACCTGGGGAGAAGTACCCAAAACTGACCACGCCCTTTTAAATGACCACGACCTTTATCAGATTTGCTACTTCCGACATATCTGTAAATGTATCTACTGAACCTTACCGATATAAGCTAATCTGACCTCAAGGAACAACTTGGGATTTGTGCCAAATTCACTATCAATAGAAAAGTACCCGGAAATGACCACACCCTTTTATATGACCACGCCCCATCTTATCGGAAGTGCTACTTCCGACTTAGCAAAACGACTGAACTCAACTGATATAAGCTTATTTGACCCCGAGGAATAACTTGTGTCAAAATCGCCACCTAGAGAGTAGTACCCACAAATGACCACGCCCCACATTTAAAGTGCTACTTCCGACATCGCTGTATCTACTCTAGAGCAAGCTAATTTGATCCCGGGGAACAACTTGGGATTTGTGTATGCCAAATTCCCTATCCGAGAGAAGTACCCAAAAATGACTATACCCTTTTAAATGACCACACCCCTTCTTATCCGGCAGAAATGCTACTTCCATCATAGATGTACTAACTGAGCTCATATACATGTAAGCTAATTTAACTCCGAGGAACAATGTGGGATGTGTGCCAAATTCGCTATCAGGGGAGAAGTACCCAAAAATTACCACACCCTTTTAAATGACGACACCACCTCTTATCATAAGTGCTACATGTACTTTTAATATTGCTTTATCTACTGAAATCAACTGATATAAGATAATATGACCCCAAGGAACAACATGGGATGTATGCCAAAATCCTGGGGGAAAGTACCCGAAAATGAACACGCCCTTTTTTGCGTCAGAAGCGCATTACTTCCGACATAGTTGTATTTACTGAACGCAACTGATGCAAGCTAATTTGACCCCGAGGAACAACTTGGGATGTGTGCCATATTCGCCGTTAGGGGAGAAGTACCCCAAAATGACCACATTCCTCTTCTCATCTGCAGTGCTATTTGAACTTCCGACATAGCTGTATCTTCAGAACTGTTTTAGCTGGGTATCTGGGTTGCTCAAAATGTTCAGAATGGCTATGATGTTGAGGGGGTCATAGAAGAGTTTCGAATTTATATTTTGATAATTTTTATTAGAGAAAAATTGACAAAAATGTTATCCTTTACCAGAGATAATACCCCTTACTACCTACAGAAATTGCCAAATATTTATTAACGTAAGCGTTCCAGGCTTAAATTTTGCGCGTGTCTATTTCTTATTCTATAGTGCACTCACACAGGAGTAAATCGTGTGAGAGTTTGAATTGGCTGTTGTTATAATTTCCGTCTTAATGATATTATAGCATTTTTTGAGGGGTGGGCAGGCAATGCACCCTATATTTAAAATATATAATTATATTTTAAAATAATGTGCACCAAGCTATAGTCGGTATATGTTTTTTTCTTTTGAATAATTTTCACCTTTTTACTACATGTACTTTGAAAAGGTGAAGCACAAGGAGCAGTGAGAGCGACTCCACCATGAAAAGAAACAATTATGCCATCACCAGATTGCTACACAAAGTCAAGAGTAAATTTTGCTCTGCCATCAAATACCGCTATATTTCTCTCCAAGGCAAAGATCCCTCTTTGCCCTCTAATACACGGTACGGTACAGATCTAATTTCTATCAAAATATAAATTTAAAACTCTTCTATGACCCCCTAAACATTATTACCATTCTGAAAATGTTAAGAAACCCAGAAAATACAACTATGTCAGAAGTACATTTCTGATAAGAAGTGGGTGTGGTCATTTAAAAGGGCGTGGTCATTTTCGGGTACTTCAACCCGGATAGCGAATTTGGCACACATCCCACATTGTTTCTCAGAGTTAAATTAGCCAGTTAAACAGCTAAAATCCCCCTTGACGAAAATCCAGCATTTCGGCTTTTTTCGATAGTCCAAACATCCCTCTTGCCGACGTGGATTTTTATTATTTTTTAATTGTCGGTTTTTAGTGGATAAATTGCAAGCAAAAGTGCGCTTTTCGAAAATGAATTTTTCGCGATTTCTGAAACGCTCATTAGGTATTCATGATATGCGCGTGACCCCGTGACGCAATCCTGAGAAAGAGAAGTCAACACGATAGTTAGCTCCATACGTTTACACGCAAAAAACTTAGAAAACCGTCTCTTTTAGATGGTGTTTTTGGAAGAATTTTGTTGTTCCAGAAAGCCAGAGATATGCCCAGTAGCTGCGTGGTTGCATGTTTTACCAGACACTATGAAAAAAAAAGAGCAGAAAGATTTTCTTTTCTATTACCAAAAGAGAGAAAAATTAGTCGCTCATTCTATAACTTGTAAGGCAGGTCCAAACACGTGGAAACTACGCCGCAGTGGACCGTACACAGACCGCTGTGAATGCCCTTCGTTCCGTGACAAAACCACCGGTCGCAATGCACCAGTATTTACTTAAAAAGAGAGTCACTGTGAGCCACAATTTCATCGTTTTTTTACAAAACAGGTAACAGTAGATTGTTGTCATATTACATGAAGTGTTTTTCACGTTTGTATTTTGAATTACAAGGACAAAATAGGCATGATAAACATTTACTTTGTGTATTTTCCATTCAATACTGCACAGACCGTTTTGTATGTTTCTCAGGATGACGTCAACACCCTGTTGATAAACAAGCCGAGTGACCTCGAGCGTTTCAGAATTTGGGTGAAGAGGGTCGGAACTGCTTTACGTTTTAAGCAAAAGTCTGTCGATTTTTTTGTGAAAAACAAGTTGTGATGGTGTTGTAGACACATACACCTCCATGATAAACAGAAAAACTAAAAAAATGTGGAAGGGGGGATTCTAGCTGTTTAAGTTCAGTAGTACATCTATGATGGATATAGCATTTCGGATAAGAAGGGGCGTGGTCATTTAAAAGGGCGTGGTCATTTTCGGGTACTTCATCCAAATATCAAATTTGGCACAAATCCCAAGTTGTTCTTTGGGGTCAAATTAGCTTGTATCAGTCGAGCTCAGTAGATACAGCGATGTCGAAAGTAGCACTTTAAATGTGGGGCGTAGTCATTTTAAAAAGGGCATGGTCATTTTCGGGAACTTCTCCCCAGGTTGCGATTTTGACACACATCCCAAGTTATTCCTCGGGGTCAAATTAGCTTATATCAGTTGAGTTCAGTAGTTTAGCTATGTCGGAAATAGCACTTATGATAAGGTGGGGCGTGGTCATTTAAAAGGGTGTGGTCATTTCCGGGTACTTTTCCATCGATAGTGAATTTGGCACAAATACCAAGTTGTTCCTCGGGGTCAAATAGGCTTAAGTCAAGTTCAGTGGTTACATGTACAGCTATGTCGGAAGTACCACTTCTGATAAAGGTCGTGGTCATTTAAAAGGTCGTGGTCATTTAAAAGGGCGTGGTCATTTTTGGGTACTTCTCCCCAGGTAGCGATTTTAGGACACATCCCAAGTTGTTCCTCAGAGGCATATTAGCTAATATCAGTTGAATTCAGTAGATACAACTATGTCGGAAGCAGCACTTCTGATGAAGAAAGGGGCATGGCCATCTTAAAAAGGGCGTGGTAATTTTTGGGGTACTTCGTCCCGGATAGCGAATTTGGCACACATCCCACGTTGTTCCTCGGGGTCAAATTAGCCTAGATCAGTTGAAAAATCCTCTCCTAAATGAAGTGCATACAAAACTGTCACAGGTCGGGGCTTGCCCTTAACTTTTTCTGAGAGTAGCCCACTGGGCTAGTAAATTGTGTTTTTTACTAGCCCGCAGAAATTTTTACTAGCCCATGAAATGTTTGAAAAAAAAAAAAAAAAAAGCATTAAAATATTGACTAGCACTGTCTACTGAGAAAATTGATTTTTGTTCATCCCCCCCATGGCTAGAAATCACTGTCGCTGGTAGTGGAGTCGGGATGTTCTTCCTCCTCTTCTTCAGTCCTTCATTTTTTTAAAAGTCAGGAGAGCCCTAAATTGCTCTTCTGAGATAATCGAGGAGAGCTACCGGTAATAGCTCTCCTCATAACAAAAAAGTTCCTTAAAATCTTTGAAAACACACTGTATATGGACTTTTGGGGAAAAATCAAATGTTTAGCCTGTTTGGGGCCGAGTCAGTCTGGGGCCGAGTTTGTACACAAGGCAATTGAGGCCGAGTCGGTCTGGGGCCGAGTTTGTACACAAGGCAATGGGGGCCGAGTTGGTCTGGGGCCGAGTTTGTACACAAGGCAATGGGGGCCGACTCGGTCTGGGGCCGAGTTTGTACACAAGGCAATTGGGGCCGAGTCAGTCTGGGGCCGAGTTTGTACACAAGGCAAAGGGGGCCGAGTTGGTCTGGGGCCGAGTTTGGGGCCGAGCCAGTCTGGGGCCGCAGTCGGATACCAGATGCATGTATGTCTATGCACGTATATTGCACGCAAGATGATGTGTTGGACACAATGCAGACCCAAGCTAGCTGTGGCCGTGTGTTGCACGTGGGAAAAATGCAATGCGCAATCGTCGTTTGCATGCCGCAAAAGGTAAAGCTTTGAAGAGTTCGTTTTATTTTCAATAATCACATCTGGAAAACAAGGAACGTGCACATGTTTTAAGTAGCCCGCCGGGCAAGTTGAAAAGTGGATTTTACTTGCCCACAGCAGTTTTTACTAGACAATGTACGCCGGGCTAGCGTTAAGGTCGAGCCCTGGGTCCTATAGACTATTATTGTAAAGTCGCACTTGCACTCAAAATTGGCGAACATGGGTCATGACCAGATACTCACAACATGTCTTTGGGCGTTCCCAACCACATCATCGGCATAGACAAAACCACCACGACGGGAATCCACGCACACAGCGGAGTCTCCACTTCGAGTTGATCGACAAGTAGTCGCATATTGTCGGCTGCCACCAGATACAAGGTCACGGTAAAGCCAAATGAATAGAGACCAATGATGATTGCAGTGGCTCGTCTGTTTGTAACATCAAACGAGCAGTTTGCTATGGTGACTGAACACTATACAAACAAAACAATCGAACCAGGTGGTCCTTATTGCGAGTTGGACCCAACGCTTTAAAAGCTTCGCGCGGGAACCAGACGGCATTTGTGGAATCCCAAACTAGCATTTGTGGAATCCAAAACTACCATTCGTGGAATCCCGAACCGGCATTCGCAACAGCTTTTAATAGCGGCCAGCATTCGCGACATTTCGTCCGCCATTCGAGACAGTTTGGCTGCCCTTCGTGACAGCCCGACCGTAATTCGTGAGCGCGGTCTGGTTCGGACATTAGATGCATAACTTCATTTTTTTGGAGATGCGTAAAGGTCTCAGTTGGCTGAAATGTGGGGGTACACCACGATGAAAAGGAGATATAAATGTACAGGTTTATTTATGTCTGCGTCGACTAGGGGTGGTGTGTGTGGTGATGGGGGAGTGCTTGCTAACCTCCCCCACCCCCGGGAATGCAAAGTGCAACTTACCTTCCCACGACACCAAACGTCTCGTAACCGATGGCTGCGTAGGGCTGTCTGTTGATCTCATCTCGATACTTATCAGGAAACCATTCTCTTAGAGTTAACCATGATCTAGCAAGGAGTACGCCGGTAAACGCTGACACGGCCATGGATAATACCATGATGACAAAGCCAAACCATCCTGGAGATTCATCATTCAGACATGAATTACACTACATTCATACGCCAGTAACTCGGTATACATTTTTTTTAGGAGAGGGGAGGGGTATTTAGGCCTTTTTCTGAAATTCTGTTCCCAAGTATAGGCGGGGCACAATCACTTTATCCGGTCAAACGATTAATTGTTGTCTACCTCGCGTGCATAGCAACTGATGGGAAATGAATGGAGCACCTAGTCTGTGCTCCGGGCTTGTGACTTATTTACTTTTAAGTGAATGACGCTGGGAACAAGATAAGACTATAGCGTCGCTGGCACCGTAGACTTGGTTCCAAGTCCGAGATCGTGGTTTGTTTTCTGTAGCGCCCTCTTTTGATTTATGCAATGTAGGGACAGGGAACTATTTCGGTTCACAATCTCGGATTTGGGAATCCTGCACGACTGTTGTACACGGTCTATGGGAAATTAGTCCAAAACTGGACGGAACGATGTGATTGGTTGAAATCGCTTCAAGCCTTCTGTGTATGCATATTCATTGAACAATCTTGTAGAGGATGTGTATTGCGAGTCGTGTCGTCTGCTGGTCGTGTCGGATTGTTTACAAACCTGTCGTAATAATACAAAATTCCGACATATCGGTTGAGAATTTACTGGCCGCTTCGCGTATGGTTGAGACGGTTAAAGCATCTGCGGATACATGGCATGTGTATGGCATCCCCTGAATTGAATCCTCAACAGGTAATTATAAAATATTACCATACGCGGACAGTGCCAGGCACGGCACATGCCTGGGCTGGCTGGCCTAGCGCTGCCTGGGCCGGGCGCGCGAGCGGGCCGGCCCGCGCGGCCCCTACCCGGTTTCACGGTACGTTGATATGTTCAAATTTTGTCCGCCGCAGTTGCGGCAAGTAGAGTCAAACAAGTTCAACATTGCGCGGTCAGTCCGCATTTGAGCGCACGGGTCGTTTTCACCCGTTTCCACTCTGCGCGCGCTCAATCCGTTCCTGTTCCGTTCGAGATAAACTGTAAGTTTATCTTTTTGCGCTTTGCGCGTGACCCCGACACGACGTGACACGTATAGACCTGTACCAACTTTGCAATAAACTGACAGAAGAGGTTCACATGTATACACTGCAGGGGCGGATCCAGGAATTTTTCCAGGAGGGGGTTTTGCCACCAGGGAGGGGTTTTGCCCATCAGATTTTTATGTCTGCTTGTTTCGGACAGGCGGACACGCAAAAAATGCATTACATTATATTTTTTTGGTGTGGGAGCAGGGGGGAGTTTTGACCCCCCCCCCCCCCCCCCCCCCTCTGGATCCGCGCCTGCACTGGTGTCATATAAAATGGTTTTTGTCAAGAACAAAGCATTTTTGTCACATGGGAATGAGCGATTAATAAAAGAACTGGGGAATTACCCGAATTTTTACAATCATGGATTGCCATAATGGGTAGGACTAATTCCATAAAAACGGGACACTGTCCCCCTTTTCGTTACATCTATGGAGTTGATTTTTTTCAGAATTACCCTCGGCATATAAATAATATGAGCTCATGAATCGAACATCACCTTTATCTGTTGATACTATACCCAAAACATAACGAGAACGATTCAATAAACTAGTGCGATCTTGTAAATGCAAGTGTGGCATTTTGAAATATTTCGCTCATAATGTAATTTGAATCGATAAATAAAATATTCCAGGTTCGACAGCTGGGTAACATCAGCAAATACCTTTTCCAGAACGAAACTGGTAAAAAGACTTGAAATGTAATCGCAAGAAACAATTTTTAAGACATTATTTTACATTATTAGAAATTGCACACATTTTTACAAATGCATCGATTATTATGTAGCGCACATGTCCACCCTGCGGGGTGCTCCTGGCGCTGTTGCCATTATTAACGCTTCTATCAGGAAACCACCAGAACTATTTCGCTGTGGCTGCTGGCCAGGCGCTCAACCCTATCAGCAGTCATCCTGAGATCTCAGGGAATTTCCACTATGCGAAGCGACGTGACAATACCCTGAGGAAATACACGCAAATCTGTGGAGCGAGCCGGCTGTTGTCTTGAGCCAACTCACGCCCGAGTCATTTTGATGTAATTTAATCAATTCGGTCATGTTATGCCGAAAAGAAACAATTTCTATACTTTCCAGAAATTGTATTGGGTTCCGTTCCTTATGACTGTCCCATTCCTACCAAACTTTCAAACGACGAGCCTTATTTACATTAATAACAGGGATGCATGCTGACGAATGTAATGGAACGGATTCCCCAGTATGCTTTAAATAGCAGCCAATCCCCGACGCGGACAACGGCCAGCATTACCGAGTACATGTATCACATGCATGCACGGTGTTTACAACCTGCGCGCGTTACATTTGAATGCCTGCAATCGTGCTATAATGCACTGCAAGCGTCCTGATTGGTCCAGCAGAGGCGACAAGATTTCTGTCGCTAGTCCCACCGCCAAATGGGGCCTTTTTCAACAGGGCCACTGTACGCAGGAGTTAGGGAGTGCGTTAAAGGGGCACTGTTGCAAGAGGATGATCAGCAGTTAGATTGTGGCATTCCCCTTATTAACAGCTTCCCAAATATCGCTTGGGTTGACGAGGAAACTTGGATTAAGTGCCTTGCCCAGGGACACAGACACGTTGGCCGAAGTGGGGCTTGAACCCACAACCTCTGATTGGGAGTCCCGCTTCATACCCACTAGACCACACACGCTCCTCTTTTTATGGAAATACCCATATGCCGCTTGTTCCCCGATGATTTTTCTGCGCCATGAGCATCTTTTTTTTTATGGATACCGGCGCATTATAAATTTTCATTATTATTATTATTATTATTTTGAATGGAGAGGAAGCGTTGAAAGAGCGGTGGGGGTATTTTTGAGAGATTAATACACGAAAGCTAACGGTTGATCGTACAGTATACGGGGCCGGGTCGGCGCAACACGACCGCCGAGTGTGAATTAAAATGCGCACTCAAAGTGCGCCGAGTGCCCGATTTTTACCTCGGCGACTTATTAGCGCAAAGCGGACTTGTATGAACGCGTGAAAACTCTGCGGCGACTACACTCGGCGAGTATGCGGCGAGTGAGTTCGGCGGAGAAGTATGAACCTAGCTTAAGATTTACATGCAGTAAGAATGGAGAAGTTGAGCAGAAATAATTTTTCTTTAAAATTACTTGCTGATTTGATGAAAAACCCAAATTTAGGAGTGAGAAAAAATTAGGATTTTATCAGGAAACATCTTTTTTTTAAGCCAATCTTATTTTAAGTCCATAGGCCTAAGGTTTGACATTGTCTGAAGACTGAAGCAGAAGCAGACATCTGCTTTGTTAGCAGGAAGTCGTAGGTTCAAATCCCACCTGATCCGAGCACGCTATAGTTTTGTCTTGGGGGAAAACATGGAGTATACACCGTTAATGTGTTAGTGGCTCGCCACAGGGTGATGTGAAGTGTCTAGTCCAGTAGTGTTGTTGTAGTTAGTCTTGCACACCCCGCTTTCTACCCTCAGCTACTGCCGCTGGCTAGCCCCGTTTGGGGCGAAAAGGGAGCAGAGCGCGTAAGTCTCCCCTGCCAGTACATAGCCTCTCCACCATCAAGACTCCTGCAGTGCCTCCTCGTGGCAACACACGGTAACTGGGGACCTTGCGGCATCAGGCTGAATCTGTAGGGGATCTCGGAGCAGCAGTGGGCCCCAGAGACGTGGTGTGCAGGCCCACCGGCGTGTGGACACGCCCTGGCGCCATGTCAACCACTGCCCCAGCTATGGGTTAAATAGCTCATGTGGGGTCTTGCTCAACCCGGCACAAAAAGTCTGTTCCGGTGGACTGGGCGGAAGAAATCAAAAGGTAGATTCATCAACGGCCAGGAAAGCGGCACAGCAACGCATTGTGGAATGCGTAGGGCATGTCAGAGCACAGAAGAAGACATGGCCATCCACTGCAGCCAACGAGGTCCTCAGTCGTAACGTCCCGCCGTGCCACTGGACCAGGATTTCTGCGGCCGAGAGGGTGAGGTTGCTCCAGTGCAACAGTTTCCTCACCTTAATCCAATTCAAAGCACAGGTTTTTGTGCTATTCTTCCAACCAAGCCCTGCGGCGACGGAAGAGGGGCAAAGAGACAGGTTGCACGTTGGAGGCCTGGAACTGATGGTCGTTCTCTCACTCACAGGGCACAGGTGAAGTTCGGCAGCAGCCCAGGCGACTGAGCAGCCCTTTTTAGGAACGCACTGCTCACCCTTGAATTAGGGAGGGGACTAGAAAAGGTGTCCTAAAAATTGCGCGCCCTACCCCAAACTGGCCAGCTAGCCGCGGTTGGCAGTTTAACCCATTTTCTGCGGTAAGAACCAAAGATATGAAAGAATGAAGAATAAACTGACACTTGGTGCGTGGAATGTACGCACCCTCCTTGACAGAAAGGAAACAGCGAGGCCTCACAGAAGGACCGCACTCATAGCCAGAGAACTTGAACGATACGGGATCGACATCGCCGCCCTTAGCGAGACAAGGCTTGCTGATGAGGGATCCACTCGTGAACCAATGGGAGGCTACACCTTCTTTTGGAAAGGCAAGGAGCAGCACGAAGACAGGATACACGGCGTCGACTTTGCCATCCGCAATTCCCTCCTGCCTCAGCTCCCTGAACTCCCCATTGGCATCAACGAGCGCCTCATGAAGCTCCGCTTCCCCCTCTCCCGGTCCCGCCATGTGACCATCATCAGTGCCTACGCCCCTACCCTGACCAGCTCGGAAGACGTCAAGGAGTACTTCTATGAGAACCTTGATTCCCTGGCGAAGGCCACTCCTCTAAGCGACAAGCTCGTTGTGCTTGGAGACTTCAATGCTAGAGTTAGTCGTGACCATGAGAGCTGGACTGGCGTGATTGGATCACAGGGCGTCGGCAAGATGAACACAAATGGGCTACTCCTGCTGACCATGTGTGCAGAAAATGACCTGACAATCACCAACACCCTCTTCAGGCTTCAAAACAAGTACAAGACCTCATGGATGCACCCCAGGTCCAAGCAGTGGCATCTCATTGACTATGTCAACATACCAGCCGAGCTCTTCAAAGCAGCAGGCCCCGAGACAATGGATGCATTCCACAATGTGCTGACCAGCATCTGGGAGGAGGAGTCCATGCCACAAGAGTTTCGAGATGCCACTGTTGTCTCCCTCTTCAAAAACAAAGGCAGCAGAGCGGACTGTGGAAACTACAGAGGAATCTCCCTTCTGTCCATTGCAGGAAAGATCCTCGCTCGAATCATCCTGGATCGCCTGGTCAGCACCATCTCAGAGGAGACACTACCGGAGACCCAGTGCGGCTTCAGACCAGGCAGAAGCACCGTTGACATGGTTTTCTCGGGGAGACAAGTCCAAGAGAAATGCATCGAGCAGCACATGGACTTTTACGCTGTATTCATCGGTTTGACCAAATCATTTTACACGGTCAACAGGGAAGCTCTCTGGCTCATCCTTCAAAAGTTTGGATGCCCCAGAAAACTAGTCCATATCACCCGCCTCTTCCACGACGGCATGGTTGGCTCGGTGCTCTGCAATGGAGGTACCTCAGCTCCGTTCACCATCTCCAACGGTGTGAAACAGTGCTGCGTCCTTGCCCCTGTTCTGTTCAACCTCTTCTTTGCATGCGTACTGAAACATGCCCTGCGCGACCTTGACAGGGGTTGGGGGGGGGGGGGTGGGGGGGGTTTGGGGGGGGGAGGGGGGGGGGGGGGTGGGGGGTGGTGGTGGGGTGGGGAGGGTGGGGGGCGGGTGTACGGGGGGGGGGGGGGGGGGGGGGGGGGGGGGGGGGGGGGGGGGGCGGCTAGGGGCCAAAACACTCAGGAAGCTCATGATTCAGGAGGCTCTCTTCGCCGACGACTGCGCCCTCATGGCACACACGGAGTCTGATCTCCAGACCATCACAGAGAGGTTTGCTAAAGCTTAATTCCCGCCTGTTCGGCCTCACCATCAATCTCTCCAAAACCGAGGCCCTGTACCAGCCTGCCCCAAGTTCGGGCAGCTTCTCCCCGCCGACCATCACCATCGATGGCACCGAG
The DNA here is from genome assembly GCA_037783545.1 of Henricia sp. BOLD:AAB3569. Taxonomy (NCBI): domain Eukaryota; kingdom Metazoa; phylum Echinodermata; class Asteroidea; order Spinulosida; family Echinasteridae; genus Henricia; species Henricia sp. BOLD:AAB3569. The sequence continues at coordinate 763,544 of JBBELK010000099.1, read as the reverse complement.
TTGAAGACTGTCGACCACTTCAAGTACCTCGGGAGTGTCATATCTGCCGACAGGGGTCCTTGGACCAAGAGATTGCAGCCAGAATCAGTAAGGCCAGCCCAGTCCCCTTGGGCGCCTGCGCTCACCGCGTGATGAGCAGCAGAAACATCAGGCTTCCTACCAAAATCAAGGTCTATCGAGCCGTCGTTCTCACCAGCCTTCTGTACGGATGTGAGTTCTGGACGCTTAACAAGAGACACCTGAGGCAGCTGGAGCGTTTCCATATGAGATCTCTGCGATCACATCATGAGCATCAAGTGGAAGGATAAGGGTGTCCCAATCTAGAAGTTCTGGACAGGGCCGGCCTGGTCAGCCTGAGGCCATGTCATCATGATGGACAGCTCTCGCCTACCACGCCAACTCCTATACGGTGAGCTCGCCCAGGGCTCGCGACCCTCTGGGACGCCCAAAGAAACGGTTTAAGGACACAATCAAAGACAGCCTCAAGCAATGTGGCGTACGCCCGAGCGTCCCCCCCAATGCCCCCCCCCCCCCCCCCCCCCCACCCCCCCACCTCCCCCCCCTCCCTCCCCCCCTCCCTCCCGACTACGATGGTCAACCGACGACACCGTTAATAATTACAGAATTAGAAAGGGCAAAACAATTATATGTCATGATTGTAGGCCCCATTACACATGAGCAGGCCCTACATGTGCGAATTGTTTTCTCCCAAACCACTTCTCCCCGCTCTACCCCACCTCACAGGAGGGGATTGTCACTTTTCGAGTAACACAATCCCACTCCTAGGGCAAAATTTAGGTGACAAAATCCCCACCCAGGGGTAAGGGTGTGCCGTGCAAAATAATGCATGTTTTGCTCGCATGTGCACAGACAATCTTATTTCCTTTTGTCAAAATTCCCACCCTGGGGGCATGAAAAATATAACCAAACCCCCACCTAACTTAAGGTGTGGGGCAGTGAAGGGGGGGAAATTACCCTAATTAGTAAGCAGAAGCAGGTAGAGTCACCCACTGTGTGGGGGTGCTTCGTATACATGTAGCTTCATTTTGTTGTATATTTTCTTGATTTTCTATTATTTTGGTGCTCTTAATTCAGAAACATGCTGGGAAAAAATTGCATCTGTTAATTAGCTCTTGTGACACATGTATAATGTCAGGAAAGGCAAAGTATGGTAATTTATACCAATAACCATTTTACTTGTATTTGTGCACAGAGTCCAACTGAGGCAGGAATACTTCGAGAGCTCAGCTTGAACTCACTGCAGGAAGCCTTGGCAATGCCTTTGTGATGAGTTGCAGATTCTCGGGGACTATTCACAAGTTTAAGCTTGAAAGGAACTGGCACAAAACTTAAAGAGGAGCTCAGCATGATATGGACAGCATGATATTTTCCTAACACCATGCACATAATAATAATAATAATAATGATTAGATTTGTATAGCGCACATATCCAACCTGCAGGGTGTTCAAGGCGCTGTTACCATTATTACCGCTGCCATCAGGGAATCACCAGAACCATTTCGCTTCAACTAGGTGGCTGCTGGTCAGGCGCACAACCCTATCAGCAGTTAGATTGTAGCATTCTCCTTAACAGCTTCCCATATATCGCTTGGGTTTACGAGGCAACTGGGATTAAGTGCCTTGCCCAGGGACACAGACACGTTGGTCGAAGTGGGGCTCGAACCCCCAACCTCTGATTGGGAGTCCCGCTTGATACCCACTAGACCACACGCGCTCCCACATACTGTGATTAAAGCAAAACTCGAGTACAGCCTTAGAAAACAATTATTGGATCACCTACAGCTGACAGAAAAAATAAGTATGTAAGAATTTTGTAAGGCATGTCTTACATATTTGATGCCTAATTGTAAGCATCCTGAGCCAATGACTATTGTCTAAGGCCAAATATCATAAACATAAGCCTGGTTGCTTAGGGAATTTTTTGAATAATTAAAGACATAGGTGGTCCAATATTTTGTCCCTAAGCTGGGGCCTCTAAGATAACAATACAAGTACAATTGCATTGTCTCGTAGGTTTTGTACAATTTGCTACAATTTGCCGTGATCTTTGTTTGATTTCCTATTTCTTGTACTATATTAGGTATAGATTTACAAGCTGCAAAAATTAGGGCATTTTTTTAATACCCATTTTGTGCCTACAAATTGTGACCAATTTGTAAACCTACAATCTCTTCGGGTTGCATTTTAAGCAATACAAATACATGTATAAAATGTTTAATGTAAAGCTTTTTAAAAAACAAGGGAATACAGCAGTATAAAACAAACTAAATATCTGAATTACAACAGTGTTACAAGAATAAGCTCATGCTGTTTAAAAGAGCCCCAAAATAAAATTGAAGGTTGATCTTGAAACATGATTGCTAAAATTTGCCTTATTTTGTGCAGGCGGTCTCGAGACTTGAACCTCAAATGATATGACTTGACTTGACTCAGGCTTTTTGATGCTGCCAAAATAAAATGAATCCTTTATGCATTGTTTACGTCATTCTAGGGAACGAATTTCACCACTAAAGAAACCTTGGCTAAAGGCAACATAAATGTGAGTTTCAGTGTTTAGACTCAATTTGAAATTAGTTTAACAAATTTATTGTCGTGACTACTTGACTTAACCAGCAAACTTGACCAATATGCCTAACTTGACTTGGGACTCGAGCAGGAGACTCGTTACAACCCTAATTTTGTGCATCAAAATCCACATTAGTTTTAATAACCCCTGAAAATTGCCGACCTCTCATTTGAAGTACTTTAACATGAAATGTAATTCCGATTGAGATTGGGTATGTTGAGATAAATTTTGAATACATGTACGTATATGTTCAAATATCTACGATAACCCATGAAGGACCACGACCACTCACGTGACTACTACAAGCTTTTCTTCTTGTGGAGATTTTAAAACTTAAAATTCTTCTTGAGTCGTCTCATAATTTTAAATGCAGGACTTGGCCTATGTGACGTCCGACTCGAAACCTTCGTCAGGAAAGCAGGTAGGCCTAAATTTGTTATGAAATGGATGCTGTACTATGGACTTGGGTCAAGTCGACCGTTTGCCAACTCGACTTGGCCGGTCCAACAAATCACTTTGCTTCAGATCCACTGATTGACTGACAGAACTTCGGGTGTAGTGACACATAATTTATACATGTATGGCACTATTTTTAGACATAAAATCCAAAGAAAAACTTGAACTATGGTCAGTTCGCGGTCGATTTGGTTCACGCGTACGGTCGAGTTGGCGTACGGTCGAGTTGGCAAACGGTCGCCTTGTCTTTTGCATGTATGGGTGCGGGGAGGGACTCTGGGAGCTCGCCGAGGCCACGTTATCAAATCGGTTACGATCACTTGCAAACCAAAAATATAGATTTCGTCATCAGAAAGGTTGTGATGTTGAGTGTCCCCAGTTTTGACAAATACAATGAATATATGTACCCTAGTACCTGCTTTTTTTCGCGTTTTGGTCTCGGCATTTGCCTTGAAAACAAGTGCACAAATTCTTCAAGTTTATATCGCACCCATATGTTCGCAACATAACATATTAACAGCAGTTGCACTAAAATACATCCACTGAGAGGATTACAAAGCGACTATTCCATTCTATCAAAAGGTAAGAGATGTGTATTTTGACACGAGTAAGTGTCAGAAGTACGTTTTATTTTTATTTCCATTCAAAGTATTACAACATTTCATGGTTATGGCACTATAGTTCTTCATAACAACAAACCACAGAAACTATTTTAAAAGGAAGGCTGCGAAAATGGTAAACCTAATCTTGCCTGTGAAGCATATACATGTAGGCCTAGACCCGACCACCCAGATTTGTATACGTTCCAATTGGCCGTCGCTACGGCAACCGCGCTGTATGTAAATCCAACTGGTGAATACACAAATGTATAGCTGACGTGCAGGATTCTCAAGTCCGATCAGAATGTGCACCGAAATAGACTAGTTCCCTGTCCCTACATTTCACAAATCAAAAGAGGGCGCTGCAGAAAACAAACCACGATCTCGGACTTGGAACCAAGTCTACTGGCACCACAAAGTGACACCCTAGTGCACTTCTGTTACAGTTCGTGAAAACCGCACAGTGGGGGACACAAGTTTGCATGAACTGACATCCGAGTGTGCGCACGCTCGCCGTACACTGGACTCGAAACGCACGAATTTCAGTTTCGAGAAACTTACACCAAAGTAAACGCTGAATTTATTCGGAAAAAAAGTTTGAAAATGCTCGACACGAATGATATCATCCATATACTTGAATATAGTACAAAAAAGTTGACCAGGACACTCGCTAACTCAATTTACGTATGAAAAGGTGATTTTTTAAAAAGGGATTATGACCCAGGGACCACTGGGGTAAATAAATTGGATACATTAATGTGGACAAAATGTCCACGAAAGGTATCAGTTCGTGAAAACAAAATGTTGGGTGTCAGTTCATGAAAACACAATCTACGTGCTGACGTCATTTTGTACACTAGATGAGAATTGAAGTGCCACTGCGTGTCATCTGTGCGTTGTGTCACCGACGATATTTGACACTTTTTGGATGCTGTTCGCCTATAGGTGCACCCAAGTAAATAGGCAGAGATCTGTACACCGAGCTCATGAATATTTTGCATGCCCTCAAATTCTTCTTTATTAGGGAGAGTTGCGAGCTGAAAGAGTGTGGTCTTGTGTAGAATATGACTATCGTCGCGATGTGGGGTATTTTTTCGTCCAACTATATATAAACATTTTAGACACTGTAGCTCCTAAAAGTGGCCCTATTTTGCCCAGTAGCGTAAGTGCCTTTGTTCCAAAATGGATGCAGGTCTGATTAGCAAGTTTCACTGTTGCACGGGTAGTTTTGTTTCAAGTGGAAATTAGGGAATAAAAGTGACAGATTACCCCCATAAAATTGAACAGAATTGAAAAGATGAGACATCAGTTAGTATTCTGGTTGTTGTCCTGAGAAGCTGAGAGAGTTGCGAGTATTTTAAAATTTGAAAATTGGGCATTTAGCATTGGTTCCTATGGGAGCCTTATTTACTGGTGTGCAACCCTATAGATTATGTTACACGGTGTACCATTCTATTACTTTTTTTTTTCATTAAGCAGAATCAGCGACTCTTATACGGAGGTATTCATACACTTTACTAACCGGTAAAATAAGCTACATATATTTACCTCCCACAGAGTACGATTTTCGTTTTTTTTTTACCTTATATATAGGCCTATCTAATTAATTGGTGAAATTTTAAACCTACCAGCTTCACTTAGCGCCTTTGGGAACCAGATTAAGCCACCGCCTATCACCTTGCCGATTATCATGAACACCACAATTGGGATGCCAAGCGTCCTGTGCGCCTAAATAATATTAAACAAAACATACATGTACAATTAAAGAGCCAAAATACAAACCTAAAAGTAAAAGGAAGAGATTCGTGCTAAAGGAAGGGACAACATTGCAAAGGGCTGCCTAAAATCACATGTTATTGTGAGTTAGTTTAATGTCCAGCCGTAGAAAAGTTTGTTCCATGCATGATCGCGGTTGGTTTCACTTCTTGTTGGAAAATAATGTCCTACGAAAACTATATATACGTACATGTACAGACTGTATTTTCAAATTTTTAGACAATTCTGCCAACAGGTTTCATAAGAAGGGTTTCTGGGTGTTGATATGGACGAGAGAATCTCAGATTTCCACGTCTTTGCGGCGATAACAAAATAATATCCGAAGAAAAAACATCACTATTGCGGACGTTGAGGAAACCAATTAGTTGCGTTCCAGTTGCTTCCTCAAGTAGGATCATGCAAGGTGTGAGTCATGGAAAACAAGGAACCGAGGTTCAACACGTGTCGACCCGTGCATGTCAGCTTATCGAACGCCACTTTTATTTACAAATAATACACATAATAACTCTGTACGCTTCACGTAAGTCGCCATCCATTGCAGTTCTTATCGGCAGCTTCAAATTAAACTTCGCAAATTTGTATTGATGATGTGTGTATTTGTAGTCCCCTCTGCAAGGACGGATGTGGCATTGTTTTCCCAAAGGCCTATACATAAACCTCAATTTTTTAAAGTTCCACAAATTGTACTTTGTGATTCCGCAATTTTTTCTTTGGTGGATTTTTTGTTATCACCGTATTAAACAAAAAAAGAAATTTATAAATTACCCACTTTTCTTTTTATTTATTTTTAAGAAAACATCGGGACAAAGTACCTTAAAATGCGTTAGTTTGCACATTAGCCCTGTATGGCGGACACAATAGGAGGGCGCACTATGAAGTGGGTATAAAATTGAATAAAATGCAATATAACTATTTTTCATTTTTTCATTTATAATTTCGTCTCTGTATTATAATTGCAACATGAAAATCATGTTTTTGGAAAGAAATACAATTGTTAAAAAAACAAATCATACCCAAATAAAATTGCGCCCTGTCCTTCTGTTCCGCCATACTTCTAAAAGGCTAATTCGTTTCTGCGCGATTGCACTTTGCACAAATAATTATGGGATCGCTATTAAAACAAAAATGGAAAATGATATTGGCTTTTGAAATTGATTCTCTCATTACCATACTTACTGGTAGTTCTGCTGAATTAATTCCAACCGTTTTGCTTCCTCGTGCTTCAACAGGCGACTGCAATTCGTGTGCAATTAGCTGTGTCTTTTCTGAGTTTGCTCGCTTCATTTTCACAGTGCTGTGTATTATTCTGTTTCAAGAATTAGGAATATGGGATTATTTTGGGGATTACGACCCATTGAACCATGTTTCAAGAAGCCGTCAGCCGCACATGGTTTGGATGTAGAAATTGTCTGTTCGGGAATTTTCGCTGGAGATAAAAATAGTATATAATATGTTCGAAGTTTGCATTATTTTCCTTTATGACATACGGGCGAACAAAACAAATTCATCAGTACAACAATTATTAGTACATGTTAATGAGCTTGGATAAATGGAGGTCACCTGTAATACCAGGGGAGAAAACGTCCAAGTAGACGACCACTGTTAAGCTGTTACGACGATGTAGGCTCTTACTTAGTCTATTTGTTGCAATTTCACGTGAAAACATTCAAAACGTTGCGTTTGTTGAGAGAAAAGAATGCTTTCCAAGTTGCCAAAATAAAATGTTGGCGCCATTTTAGACAATAAGCCAGTTGCGTGATAGATTTGCATAAATGCTAGAGTCCTGCCTTCGCGCTATGGCGCTCGCGTACGAGTGAGTCAGGTATCAAACTACCTGGCAACTCGGGTTGCTGGGGGTGGTGCAGTCCGGGACATGTTGGCCGACGCGAAAGTCTGTACGGTACCTGGAATACCTTGCACATAATTACTCTATGCATTTTTAAGCTGGACCATCCGAAATTAGGAAACATGATTATAGCAATGAGAAAATATCAAGTTTTTCTTTGAAAACACGTAGGTGGGATTTTGATGTTCATGCTCCATGACTTAGTGCATGGAGTCTCAATTGGCGAATGCGTATGGTAGTTTTCCTACATGACCGGCATATTTTGGATACCGCAATGTAGGTGCTTGGTGTCTACATTCTCAACCTCTCCGCCACAGTGTAGTATCTACTTGGGAAAAAACTACCATACGCATTCGCCACTTGAGACTCCATGCACCAAGTCCACTACGTCCATTTCAACACGTTATTTTGACGACATGTTATGACGAGGACATGTTTTAACATATTTATTCAACATGTAATTTCGGATGGTCCAGCTTAAAAATGCATAGAGTAATGTGCAAGGTATTCAAGGTACCGTACAGACTTTCGCGCCGGCTTACATGTCCCGGACTGCACCCATCGATATATATACACTGGATGAAGCAGCGACTTCTAAAATTGAAGCCGCCGTCCGCCATTGTACCCCACCAAATACAATACCTTGCCTAAACTGGTCATACTGTTTTCACTAGTCTACATCATGGTTTACATGTGTTAAGTGGAATGCAAGCGATCGCATGGACCGGGGAGCAGTCTAGGCCAAGCATTGTTCGTGGGGTACAATGGCGGCTAACGCATGGCTTCAATTCTCGTATATAGCCAACTGCTATTGCATACTTCATCCAGTTTATATATAAATATTCGATGACTGCACCACCCCCAGCAGCCCGATTTGCCAGGTAGCCTGGTGCTTGACTCACTCGTACGTGTGCGCCATAGCGCGACGGCAGGACTTTAGCATTTATGCAAATCTATCACGCAACTGGCTTATTTGAGTTCGGGTGCTGACCATTAGTCAATTTGCGTCGTCAGGCAAATCTAGTCAAACGTGGCCAAAATCGTCTACACTGGCCGCCGTCAACGGTTTACAAAAATACAAGCAAATGTTGGCAGCCTTTTCCACCATGTTTGCCCTGGTTTCGAATGTTCTACTAAAGACATTTCAACTCGTTCACCAAAAGCTATACTATAGAATTGGTTATTAAATTCATCTTTAATTCCGTTATAAATTAACACTTTTTTAGCGAAAGCTTTTTTCCAATCGTATTTACCTTTCCGCCATGTTGGCTTGTGACCTCAGTAATTACGATGCAAATGTCAAATATTTCAAGGATACCACTTTTATGGAGAAATTATAAAATTCATACGCATGGAATGCAATGTAATTAAAACATTCATTCACGGAGCTTCGAGTTTAACCATGCAGAATGACTAGATATAGTACATACATTGCGATTTTACTCTTCAAAACATAGGCCCTATGTGTGAATATGTGACCCGCTCTAGAAAAAGGTAGCACAAGTCGCGCGGGCTAGCTCGAGTTTTTGCGACCATAAGAATAAATCTGTGGCAAATCTACGCTCATTAAAATACAAAAACACAATGGAAATTCCGGCGTTGCCCAGATACCGCCTGATGGAATGTCTGTGTTTCGCATGGAATTTCCTTTGTTCTTTGTATTTTAATGAGCGTGGATCTGCCACAGATTTCTTCTTATGGTCGCAAAAACTCGACCTAGTCTGTGCGACTTATGCTACACCACGCTCCCCCAAGTCTGCACCATTGTGTCCGAAAAAAATGAGGATATAATGGTATACAGACGGTCAGAGTGTCATAAAGCTGTTTGGCACAAACATTTGCCTAATACAGTTATTTGCTTTTAAAAAATGGGTTAGCAGTCAAAATCGTATGTCAACCTGTGTTCTTAGCAAGAGTATATAGCAGAACACCAGTTAATTTGTCGCACTGTCAATACTACGAAGTGTCACCCAAGTGCACTTCTGTTACAGTTCGTGACAACCGCACAGTGGGGGACAAGTTTACGTGAACTGACATCCAAGTGTGAGCGCGCACTCCGTACACTGCACTGACAGTGACACCCAAGAAAACGTTAAATTTATCCGAAAAAAGGCCTTGAAAATGTTCGATACGAATGATATCACACGAATACTTGTAGAATACTAGTAAAATATTTACCGCAACAATCCCTAATTAGTTAATTCGGATTGTAACGATAGGTGTCGGTTCGTGAAAACAAAAATGTTGGGCGTCAGTTCGTGAAAACAAAAATTACGTGCTGACGTCATTTTGTGCCTGAGACGAGCACTGAAGTGCCACTGCGCGTCAGTTCGTGGCAACACCGACGAATTGTACGACACATCTCGTACGATTTTGACTGCTCACCCATCTTGCAAAGCAAATCGATTTCGTATTTTTTCCCCTGCTGAACGCACCTTAATTAGCTCCTGTACACATGCGCATTATCATGCAATAATCACAATGATAGGCCTACAATGTACCAAGAATTCTGGTCACACCTTAAGGTGTGACCAGTCACACCTTAAGGTGTGACCATAATTCTCGGTACATTGTAGGCCTATCATTGTGATTATTGCATGAGAGGAATTAAGGGAATTATAAATAAAGGGGAATTAGGCTATACCCAAGAAACAAAAGACCTATTGCTCAATAACAAGTACAACTCGTATATTTTAATATTGTAATGCAAAGAACAAAAAAATATTACCTACTGAAAATCGGTTACGAACTTCATAAAAAAATGGCAGTTACAGCGAGGCCTCGCAGTAGGGCGCCGCCATTTTGTCTGAATACTGGGCAAAGAATGACGTTTTGCGGACTTTTTCATGTAGGCTATTTCTAGAGGAATGCACGAAGGACTTGTACGCAAAGGCGTCAATAGTGCTATGCATCGCTAAAATTGTTATTCTTTGTGAATTTCGTATCCGCTTTTCAGTGGGTATTATTTCTTGTTCTTTGCATTAAATTAGTTTACAAGTTGTGCTTGTTGAGCAAATTTTTTTTTTGTTTCTTGGGTATAATTCCCCTTTGAAGGAATTACTGGATCCGGCTTCGGGCTTGGGTTTATAGAAAGAAGGTTAAACCAAAAATAGCCGGGGTGATGGAGAAATATGAAAAAGACTCACCGTGGTTGAACTGTACTTCCGCATGCATCAGCAAAATGGTTTGATGTCCACACTTGTACTTTCACACCTGCAAACCTTTGTCGATTTTTGTGTTTCGAAAATTCCCCGATGCACAGTCGTTTTTCGTTTTTAGAACCACGGCTCAGTTCGATGTACAATGGGGTATATTTACATGTAGTCATACAACGCAACCATGTATATCAATCTACAGGTCGTCTGATCCTTTGTACAGCATGTACAGGCCGGTCGTTTAGAGTAGTATATACCTGCTGAAGTTTGACCCTTCACACAACGCAGTGAAAGGGAACCATTGTGATTGTAACATGCCGGTGTGACGTGCCTTTGAAGGCCTTTCATACTGTGAAAGCATATGCAGCACGAAATGGCCCGAGGCTACACCTCACCCTACAATAGACTACTAAAGTGAAAACGTCACCCTTTGTGTGTTGCCATATCATTATGGTTTTTGTGTCTACACTAAAACCAGTGTACTGTTTCCCTGTGCTATACCAATGGACGTTTAAGATTACCAGCGAATGTTTAGACCCAATTACCATGGCAACTGAGGGGCGTTAGGGGACAGGCGTCCTAAGGCCCCAACCCGTGCTTGGTATAGCCGAGCAAGAAGATATAAGACCGATCTCGCCCACTACGGCCCCTATAGACAGCCGAAGTGCGATTCGTCTTTTGTGTTTCAGGTCCTTAAAAACTAAATATTTAGAGTCCACGCATTGTCGGATCTTTTCGTATTGCCGGTGTACTTTGTCGAAATAAAACGAACACCCCCCTCATGTATACCTGTCTCTTATTTGCGTGGCCAGCTTTGGCTCGTTGACTACTTCGTATCGCAATTTCAAGTGAGTAATCTTGTACTAAGTCGCGTCGATGTCGGTGGACTTGACGACTTTTGAGTGATCGTTCCACTTGATAGCGAACGATAACTTACCCTCTAGCCCGCTCGGATAAAACAAGTGATGGTCGGTTAAAATTCCAATGTTGAGCGAAATGGCGTATGTCTTGCCATAATACGCGTTTGCTATCGCCACTTCGGATTTATTAGCGGTCGATCCGTCATCTGCTTCCGTCCTCAGTTTAGTTACGTTTTTTCCGATGCCAAACAGACTCAAGTTATCCTTGTGATGGGCCGCGATCCAGTGATCTTTGTAAGACTATAATACACGTCGTAATCGTCCAAGTTGTAAATCTCGTTACCGTTTATATAAATGCGCATCTGCTTTACGATATTGCGAGATACGTTGTTATACACACTGTAAAAAAGTTGGGTAAAAAAGGTTGGGCAATGTCTCCGTTACCAATAGTTGGTAATGTTTGATCCATTGTTGGGCAAATTTTCCCATGGTGTTCAAATCGTAGTTGGGTAAATACATTGTGCCCAATTGTTTTTCAAATGTTACCTAATTATTGGGCAATCGATTATACACTACAGGGTTGGTTAAATTTTCCACATGTGCAAAATTTGTTGGGTAAAAAATATTGGGCAATGTCTCCGTTACCAATAGTTGGTAATGTTTGATCTAATTGTTGGGCAAATTTTCCCATGCTGTTCAAATCGTAGTTGGGTAAATTGTGCCCAATTGTTTTTCAAATATTACCTAAGTATTGAGCAATCGATTATGCACAACAGGGTTGGTTAAATTTTCTACATGTGTGGAATACTGATAACCAACTGTTGGTCATCACCATGACATTGGGTTGCCGGTTGTGATAGGCCTATAGGTTGGGCATTTTGAAATGACCATTAATTAGGCAAATCAGTTTTACTGTTTTTGACAAATCGCTGGACTATATTTGAATTTGGTGTGGCTGATAATTTGACAAAAGCATTTTTTTATGATTGCTATGTGGAATGTATTTAACTTGGCCTTCATTTTTTTTAGTTGTCTAAGCACGTACTTGTCAAAACCGAGGCATGTTTCTCTTTTAAAAACCCTCATTGATTCTCTCTTTTTAAAAGCACCTTTGACTCAATAGATGTGGAAAATTAACCCTATACAAAAGTGTAACTAGACTTAGTGTAGTTCATGTCATTGCAGTAATGCAATGACAGTACCAATGTACGAATGCGCTCAGACATTGTCAGACTGCTGTTAGATTTGTTGCAGTTTTTCCCACACTCGTAGTTTTAGTACCTACATAATTTATTGAACACATTGACTACATGACAAGAGTGTTCCAGAATCGAAAGGTTATAAAATCTTTCTATAAAGTAAAACATATGTTAATGTTTCATTTTTATTATTGTGCATTGTGCATTGCGCATTGTGCATTGTGCGTTTTGTGTACGGCGTACAAACATATCATGCATGTCCTCCAAACGTATAATCATAACAATGCACCTATCAATCGTTTCCGCACCCCCCCCCCCCCCCCCCCCTCCTAAGGGGGCGGGGCAGTACGGGAAGGGGTGGGGCAACAATTGATAGCTGCATAAAGATCCTGAACATGCTTAATTAGTTTTAATTCCCTTAAAGTAACGTCCACTACACTGTGTACATGTATGTTTATGTTTTAATGGAATACATGTACATGCATGAACGAATGATAGGTAACTGATCAAATCAGCACCAGTCGACCTTGGATATTCAACTTTTTATATAAATATTTTCCACGAAATGAATTAGGGATTACAAGTAAGTTTGGTCAGTCTTAAACATACGTTTAAAACCGGCTAGGGTCCTGGACGCTGATTATCAGCGCCCAGTGACCCTATACGGTTTTAAACAGATTGTTTAAGACTGGCCAAACATATTTTTAATGCCATTCATAAATACCTTTTTTGTGTAAATCGGTATAACTCACCAAAATTAGCTTGTCGTTTTACTATGTTTTGCATTTCTACCGCGTTCCTTGGAATTGCCAGCTGTGCGTCGTGTTGTTTTTGTATACGCACATATACACGACCGGGTACTTGTCACAGTGCACACTTAGCTCTTGGGAGCATGCAGTTTCTGTGTGCGTGTTCCATACGCATTGACTGGTCTTTGTCGTCCTTTTAAAACTGCCCACGTGATGTGCTTTTAGCCAATAGGGATGCGTAAAATTACTGTATAAGGTATTTATTAATAAATGTTTTTAATGAAATGTCTTCATTGCTCTGTGATAAGAGGACTAGTGCTTTAGCCCCAAATAGCAGTTTAGCATTTGTACTTATCCAATTATGTAATGGGGAAATAAATATCATGTATGCTTATACTCTCTAAATGCAAAATAGTGAAAAACTCACTCTTTAAAAGAGTGACTCCCTTATAAAACCACTCGGAAACAGTGAAAATCACTCTAAAAGGAGTGAAATTCTGTAAAAAGAGTGGCAATCACTCAAAAAAAGAGTGGGAAAACCACTCCACAAAGGAGCCATATAAAGGACAGCTTGAAAAAGTGCTGTCCTCCATATGGCTCCTCCTTCGAGTGGTTTTTTCCACTCTTTTTGGAGTGATTGCCACTCTTTTTTTTACATAATTTCACTCATATTAGAGTGATTTTCACTGTTTCCGAGTGGTTTTATAAGGGAGTCACTCTTTTGAAGAGTGAGTTTTTCACTCTTTTGCATTTAGAGAGTATTCTTATTTGTTTCTACTTAAAAGTCCCATTATATGATTTGCAATGACTCAAAAATGTTACTCCATAAATTGATTCAAAGTGGTTACAAACACCACATTTATTCCTGTCCAAGATGATACTTTCTGTATGAAATTAAGTACTGAAGGTGGTTTTAAAATGTGTATGCACACATTATTTAATACCATTCACTTAATTTCACAAAAATACATGCATTTTAAAGGTTTTTCTGGAGCACTGATGCATGTAGCTAAAGTTTCTGCATTTTTATGGACTTATTCCAAAAAATTGTGGCAAGTTTCATCTTGCAAATGATACATTGGGACTTTAAAGTGATAATTTTGATTTTGTATCACTGGACTGTTGGGTTTAATAATCCCCATCTTCAACTTTTTCCCGATAATTATGTTTCAGTGGAATTTTTATATTGCATTGGCCATAACACTTAAAAACACAGAAACTTATCATTTCTTTATGTTGGACTCTTTTCATGTGAAAAGTGGGTTTGGCCAATCTTAAACATTAGATTAAAACCGGCTAGGGGCCTGGACGAGTGATAATGCCCGAGACGCAGGCGAGGGCCATTATCAGCATCTAGGCCCCTATAGGCGGTTTTAAACGGATTGTTTAAACGGATTATGATAATCTTGTCGTTTTGCCATGTTTTGCATTGTACTGTTACATGCTTGACGCACATAAATTCAAACTGCTGTTCGTTGGATGTGTGTGTTTCGCATATTGCACGCACATGCATTCATACATGTACTTACCACAGTGCACATTTTGCCTTTCGGGCGCGTGCAGTTTGGGTGTACGGGCATTGCGTTCGCACTGTGGACTCGAAACCCATTCAAGTCCACAATTTTCGGAAAAAAGTGACGGATTGTGGACTTGCACTCGTTCGCTCAAGTCCACAGTCAGGTTGACCAAACTTGGGAAAAGGGGTTAGGGTGGGGGTGGAGGGTTAAAAAAAAGGTTAGGGTTCAGGAGTAAAGTTTAGAAACATGGATTAGGAAAAAATTAGGGTGGATGAGGGAAGAATTTGGAGAAAACAACGATTTTCCGACCAATTTTCTTAAGTGCACGAATACAAAGAAACGTCCACAGTGCGTATGTAATGCACGGCGGGGTGTGCGTGTGGGTGTTCCATAAGCGCTGATGGGCGCAGGCACGGGCCAGGCTAAAAAGTTTTTAAGACTGGCCGGTCTTTATCATTCGTTTTAGACTGGCCACGTGACGTGCTCTCAGCCAATAGGGATGCGCAAACTGTCTAAGGTATTTATGAATTAAATATAACCTGTTATAGGTTGTACACTTGTGTATAGGTACTTGTGTATAGGTTTTTGTAAAACAATTATATTGCATTTATTTAAGCGGTATAGTATACTTTAATTGGTACTTTGAAATTCTTCTTCCCCACCAGTTTATTTACCATACAATGCTGTGAAAACATTGCTCCAGTATTGAAGAAAATAACCCAAAATGCAGCACTTTCTGCAGATCCAGCCTCAGGAATACAAGGGAACCGAACTTCTTGAAGTACTGTATATTAATAAGGCTGGATCCTCCACTGGAATGTTTAATTAGTTTAATTAAGTTTAACGATTAAATAGTGCAATGCTTTTTTTATGATCAAGAAATATATCTAAAGATTATCATAATGTAATGAATGCTTTTGTAAAATGTTCAAAATTTCTGTCACTAGGTAGCCATTATAAGCCCAACTGTTGGGTTGAATTGATTTAACCAATTTATTGGGAAAATAAAAAAATACACAACAGATGGGTAAAGTAAATCTGACCAACAAATAAGAATAAGTGATACTACCAACTGTTGGTTAAAACAAATTACCCAATTTATTGATCAATTAAATTGCCCAACCACACGTGGGAAAATCTGCCCAGGAAAGTGGGCAGTTGGTATTTTGACCAACGTTGGGTACAAAGTTGGGTAAATTTTTACAGTGCAGCGTTCTATTTACATCGTCGTCGTTTTTTAGTTCTATCCTAAATAGCAACAATGCCGTTCCGGGGATCAATACGTCGTTGTTGGTCAATTTGGGGAAGTCTAAATTAAACGTGCTGCCTGCGCTAGCTGTCTCTGCAGACTGCTCGGTGCAAATCAACATTCTTTGACCTTTAATCGAGTTTGGGTTTTAATTTCTCTGTAAGGATCAATCTTCTCTCCAAAGTGCTTATTCATCTTTATTTACATATAAAACTGATAATTTTATTTAAGTTTTTTTAATCCTTTAATTAAATAATGGCTACAGCGATTGCGATGATGGTTGGTGGCGCTCTCGTGAACGCTCTGGCGTTCACCGGATCAAATTTCACGAAGACGAAGAACGTAAGCGACACGACTTGGCGTTATAAAAATTGACCGCTGCTAGGCAACAATTCGAACGAAATCGTTTGAAATACTTTGATTATTTGAACGACCGACTTAAAAAAGAATCTCACTTAAAAAAGACTTTTAACGACGTCAACGAAGCGCTGTACGAATATAACCGGGTTATCGGCGAAGAAATGGAAATGCGCGAGCCAAAGTGTTCCGACTTTTATACCAAGCCCGAGCACGTCAAAGACGGAGAAATCGTGTTTCTGGTGGGTGGTCTGGGTTTATTGACACATTTGATCTACAAATATAATTAAATTAATAAAATTGCCGATCATAAATTTTCTAAGTTGTACTACGGACCTAGGGGATACTGGAAAGGTGAAGGCGCTGTTACGAATTTAGCTTAAAAACAAAGACGAGCGAGGAGACGGCCAGAAATTGGGTACGCAAACAAGCCATGTGCCAAATTTATTTACCGCCACCAACGTATATACCGAGACCTACTTCTTTAAATTCGAGCCATGGCGTGCCAAATAGTATACATCAGGCCGACCTGTTGTTTTCGACAGCCGGGTGAAGTAAAGTAGTTGGCTGGGTTTAATCTGTAGCGTGCTCGAGGCAAGTTGATCTGAAATTCTGGAAGATGTCGACGAAGAGCAGAGTGTCCGTCTGAACGTATAAATTGTGATAATCACCCAGATTATAAATGTCGAATTCTTGCCACACTTGACTAGCGTGTTGATAGTATTCGTCGGAAATTTACTGTAAAATTTAGACTTGGGTGGAAGCTAAGTTTCTTTAAATCTGTCGAATGAGTCCATGCATGTACTCGTAAGGGTAAACCCCCATTTTCAACAATAAATTCAATTTATCCTCGTTCATTGTTTTAACCAATTTAAATTGGTCCTTTGGACATACCTTGATCAATTTGTCTAGCGAGCTCGCTAGAAAGTGGAAAGAGTTGACGAATCTGAGTTGACCGAGTGAAAACGATATATACTTTTCAGTCGTTTTCGGAATGCAAAACATCTCGCCGCTAAATTCCGAAATTCCCTGCATTAATAGATGAGCGTCGTAATTTTCTAAATTATGAAAGAAGACCGGAATTTGTTAAATTTGGTTTAAGAGATAGCTTTAGATTGCACGCGTTATGGGCAGCGCCTCTGAATTCCCCGGTGATGTGACAGTGATCTCTGACTTTTGAAAATGACTGGGTTTCCTTGTGGCATCCATCGCATATTATTACCTCATGTATTTTCTTTGGATTGGTAACTTGCAAGTACATTTGCTCGGGTCTTGATGCCTAATGGAATATTCGCAAATCCAAAAACGCTTAGAATTATTAAACTTGGCTTTATCACTCTCTGTGTAAATCATCCGTTGCGCGTTTTCTTTTTAAAATAGTTATTTATTACCACTTCTTCTTCTTTCAATAACTCTAGAAATCGATTCACCGCGTCTTCACCTCTATGGTGTTTTTTTATTTATTAATTTACCGTCGTATCTCACGACCGCGTATAAGACCAACCGCAAGGCACGTGTTTTTATTTTATTTTAGTCGTCGCGTTAACCGCCTTTTCTTCGTGAGGTACGATCGACGATTCAAAGTCGGCGTAAATCACGAATGGGGCTGGCATTTTATTCTTGGTGTTTTTGAATTGTATAACGTCCGTTCTAGTCCATAACGGTCTAAATCCGTGGCGGGCACTATCACCCTGGACGCCTTGTACCTAACGCCAGAGCAATCGATTTCGTGTTTGGTTAAGAGCTCTTTTAATTAGTTCCAAAGTGTTGTAGACAACGAACGCAAAAGTGCTTTTTGTTGAGATTCTTGGTCTCGCTGAATAATAGTCTGTTTAAATTGTTAATCCAGCAGTAGTGGTTGGTATGACCGCTTAAAAATAATAGCAGGTTAATAACCTCGCCCGATTTATTTTGGCTAATATAGAGCGGGTAAAGTCCGTTTTTTTCGTCGTAACCGAACACGTTTATGTTCAGGTTGTTTTGCTTTTCGATTTGCGCTACCTGGCTAATCGGCGTTGGGAAGCTTATGCCTTTGAAATTTAAATTGTCTTCTTTAGCGTAAGTTGATGTGCGTTTATAACTTATGTCATATTGATGGTTCTTCGACAAAGCTTCTTTAACATTATTTGAGAATTTGCCTAGAGCAGCCCTTATTGACCACCTTATGCACTGATCGTCTTTGTTTTACACGTTGATTACCGCCCTTTTACATCTTATATACTCGGGTAATTCGATGTAAAAGCTACCTCTAATCGGTTTGTATTCGGTAAAGTTTATATATAGCGTGTTCAATTTACTTATGGTCCATCCACTCTTTACTCTGAAATTCTTGTAGTTTTATCTTTAAATTCTCAATAGTCATATTCAACGCAGAGTTTATGTCGCTGTTATTTAAAACGAGTTCGTTGTTTGTTCTGAAGGTGATTACCTTCTCCTCGATTTCACCTTGTATGGTCATTCGTTTTAACGAGTTGTAACTCAGTTTACTTTGAATAATTTCAACCATCTTCTTATTAATTTTGTTTTTGTTATCATTGAAGAAGTTGATGTAGTCGTTCGGTCGGTCTATTTTAATTTCGTAATTTCGAATCACGTTAGCAAATATGCGTGGTACCGCCCCGTCAAAATAAACTGGTTTAATTACTTACTTTCGGTTGCAAATTATTTTTTGGTAAGGTGACCGTTTTTGCCGGTAGCGTCGACTCGTACTATATTCCACTTGGCAATCAACGCATGTAAATCTTGTTTTCTTTTACTTTTCACGTTTTTAAATTCGTCGACGTAATTTCTTACCGACCTCTATGATATTGCTTTTTTGATCTGAGCTTTTCACCATCTTCAATATGAATGGGTAAATTGCTTACCCTAAGAAAATCATGAAGACGTGTTTTATTCCATCTCGAATAACCCGTAGGCTTATGTCCGCTTTCCATTTTTATATATATTATCATAAGCTTATACAAATTTTATTTTGAAAATATCACCTTTTTTTAGGGCTATATATTAAAACTTCAATGTGTCTAGTAGTAAGGGATTTGTTGCGTTTGAGGGCCGATTTTAAAAATATCACCTGGTTTTAGGGCCAAACTTAAAGAGGAAGAATCCCCCTTGACGAAAATCCAGCATTTAGGCTTTTTTCGATAGTCCAAAACATCCCTCTTGCCGACGTGGATTTTTATTATTTTTTAATTGTCGGTTTTAAGTGGATAAATTGCAAGCAAAAGTGCGCTTTTCGAAAATGAGATTTTCGCGATTTCTGAAACGCTCATTAGGTATTCATGATATGCGCGTGACCCCGTGACGCAATCCTGAGAAAGAGAAGTCAACACGATAGTTAGCTTGGAAAACCGTCTCTTTTAGATGGCGTTTTTTGAAGAATTTTGTTGTTCCAAAAAGCCAGAGATATGCCCAGTAGCTGCGTGGTTGCATGTTTTACCAGACACTATGAAAAAAAAAAGAGCAGAAAGATTTTCTTTTCTATTACCAAGAGAGACAAAAATGAGTCGCTCATTCTATAACTTGTACGGCCGATGTCCAAACACGTGGAAACTACGCCCGCAGTGGACCGTACACAGACCGCTGTGAATGCCGTTCGTTCCGTGACAAAACCACCCGTCACAATGCACCAGTATTTACTTCAAAAGAGCTTCACTGTGAGCCACAATTTCATCGTTTTTTCACAAAACAGGTAATAGTAGATTGCTGTCATATTACATGAAGTGTTTTTCACGTTTGTATTTTGAATTACAAGGACAAAATAGGCATGATAAACATTCACTTCGTGTATTTTCCATTCAATACTGCACAGACCGTTTTGTATGTTTCTCAGGATGACGTCAAAACCCTGTTGATAAACAAGCCGAGTGACCTCGAGCGTTTCAGAATTTGGGTGAAGAGGGTCGGAACTGCTCTACGTTTTAAGCAAAAGTCTGTCGATTTTTTGTGAAAAACAAGTTGTGATGGTGTTGTAGACACATACACCTCCATGATAAACAGAAAAACAAAAAAAATGTGGAAGGGGGGATTCTAGCTGTTTAAGATCGCCATTCCATTTAACCGTCAACCTTAGTTTTAAACGCGTCCTTGTGCGCTCGCGAGCGTAATGAAATCTTAACTCGAGAAAAGTTGAGGTTTCAAATCTATTTGCAAATTTTCAAATTTCAATTTCTGTTTTAAGATCGATGTTGGTGAAAATTTAGAGACTTTTAGGTTTGGCCCTAAAACCAAGTGATATTTAAAAAATCGGCCCTCAAACCAACAAATCCCTTACTACTGGGCGTTAGGTTGGGGGGTTGGGGAGTCCCTTTGCCACATAAGCCGCCGCTAAATGTTTATTTGTGATGTGGACAAGGTTTGATTTATATATGAGCATGTTGAAATTTTAAGACAGACAAGTTCTAAGAAGTCTTAGTATTTTTTCTTTATGATATTATTTTATCATTAAATCTTTACACAATACACACGTCATAGATTATAATTAAATTCTTATTGGAATACAACCCCTTTGAAATTGTTATATTCTTGGGTTTCACTTGGCTTGACAACGGTTGCTATCCGCCATTACTGTGTCCATACTATGGCACGCCAAAGCGGAAATAATTCAACACTGATAATTTTGCCATCAACCCTGAAAAACAAGTCTCAACATTTTTAAAAACTTGCCAACAAAAGCACGTTATGCCAGTTTTAAACAGTCTATCAACATTTAAAAGTCATGCCAACTTTTTTTTCTCGAAAATATGCGTCAACATTAAATTATCAGTGTTTAATTATTTCCGATTTGGCGTGCCATAGTATGCACACAGTAATGGCGGATAGCAACCGGTTGTCAAGAAAGTGTAACCCAAAAATAGCTGCGCTCCTAGAAGTAAATGCATGACGTCATGTTAGCCATTTTAGACGTGACGGCTACCGGTCGGTATATTTGTGTTCGTCGTATGTGGAATATGAGGTACAAGAACCATGCAGTCTAAAATGACAAAGTGAGGGCAGCAGAAATGAGATATGCGGTGGCTCTTCGAGCAAGTTTTGGCGTTAACCAAGATTCAAGACGGTTGTTTTTATTTGGCAACTAGGGCCCCTAATGCCGTCAACCGCACGGAATTATTAACTTCGTCAAAGGAGATGCACTTTTAAAAGTGGGAGGAAATCGCCTGAGAGGTGAAAGGCGGGGAAAGAGATGATTCCCGCTCACAGAACCTATTAAAAACTAGAACGGAAACGGAGCCGGGACGCGCATAACCGCGCCTTCTCGTTAGCATAGTTTTGGGCACCATTTGCATAATTTTTGTCACCTCATTTGCATGGTTTTGGGCACTTCCCCATTGAATTACACGTAAAACCTCCCGCATGCGCACTTTCTCAATGTTTGTGACGATCGCGCGTGTTATGTTCGAACACAAAACGCGCTACACGCGCACGCGTTCCAAACCGCCTGAAACCGGTTACGGTGATGTGCCATGCAATAACACAGTCGAGTCTTTATGAAATTGCTCATTGTAGCCACTAGTCTTCAAATGTCAAAGACGCGGTTTTGTTTGTTTCTGTAAAACGGCTCCGTGCCTTTTGCGCCTTTGCCCGCCGCACGCCTTTGCGATTTACAGGATAATCGGATCATCGGACCACTTACCGGAAAGGTGTGCGCTGAAACAATCCGGGCCAGTCTGACCGTACGCTATAGACCGGAGCAAATCAAACTTGTTTGATTTTTCCGGATCCGATGGTCCGGTGTCCGATGGGCCGGTAAATCGCAAAGGTGTGCGGCGGGCTTTAGTAGCGCGCCCTCTTGCGCCAACATTAGAAATTATTCGGAGTCGGACTTGGTCAAGTCCAGTGGTAGACTGGTTCCCTTGTCCACATATTTACTTCCCCTCCGTCGTATATGAGGACAGGTACACGCCGCCATGTTTGGCATAAATATCCAGGAATTCCTGGATGTTTATGCAAATTCAAAGGACTGTGTCACGGTTTGCGCAAGCGCCAAGCAGGCGCCCAGAATACAGTGTGTTGCGCGCCTTCGTTCGATTTGGCATCGCGCGCGCTACGCAATCAATGTCTGGGAAAATTACAGCGGCGGCAGCAGCGGTATTTTTACATCGACAGCAGAAGATATATGCCTGTAAAATTGCCGTCAGAACCAAATAAACATCCTGGTTTCGGTGGGAATCAAGGTTGAACAAATAGCTCTATATCCAACCATGTCATTCGTATCATTCGATGGGGTTTCTGTCATGTTTTGTCGAGTTTTTTTATGCGATGAAAAACTTTTTTTGAACAAATACGGCCGCACTGTGATATTGATGTTTGGCGGCTTAAAAATACGGCAAACAGCGCCATTTCAAGTAAAAAGTAATGTATCAGTACAAACCTAGGCGTTGACGAGTACACCACTGCCAAATTTACTAAATAAATATAAGGGATGGCAAAGATTGAATAGGATATGCAAAACCCAGCGACAAAATTAACGATTGCGAAATTCACTCGTTGTTGAGCAAACTCTAAAAATAGATCATGCATATATTTAATACAACGACCAATCACGCGTGGTAATACAACGGCCAATCACCCGTGGTTATTGCTCGGCGTGTGCCTGTCCTTGTATAGCGAGAGCAGCGTAGTGCACATGGACAGGGGACCAGTCTAGTCCAGTGGCTGGTGTATTTTCACCAGGATGAGGGCGCTATACCGGCGCATCGAGGGCGCGAGTACTGTGAGGGCGCTATAAAGCACAGCCTTAACATTTGTGGATATTTATTTTATTTTATTTTTATTATTTTTTAAAAATTGTTTTGTGTTCGAACATAACACGCGCGATCGTCACAAACATTGAGAAAGTGTGCATGCGGGAGGTTTTACGTGTAATTCAAAGGTCTGCGGCTACAATGAGCAATTTCATAATTTAAAGTTATCGACAAAAGGCCTTAAACGCTGAATATATTAATTACAATAACACAGTTTTTGACATTCTTTATGATGTTTTTGACCTGACACAGGGTTTCTCCAGATAAATTGAATATTCGTCTGAAAGCCATCATCCTGTGTGAAAGTTTTTATTTCCTACAAATTTTCGAGCGTAACCCGCTCCTCGTCAGGTAAGACGAATATTAACAAAATACACAAAATGCAAAGAAAACCGTTCATAAATTCGAATGCGCGTATAGCGCGAAAACGCGTAAAGCCCAGTTTCCATCGCAACAAACGCGGGGAAGGGAATATAAACCCAACGTAACAATACACACGTACACACGTACACGTTTAAGTTCGTAGGGATCGACTCCGATTGCGGACGTTTTTCCCAAATATCTACCTCTTGCTACATTGTCCAGTGACTCATAGTAATAGTCGTACCGTAATGTCTTTTTCTTACATTTGTTGGCATACATCGTTTTATATTTACGCGTTCACCACTGGTTCAGCTCGGAAAATCGATCAGCTCAGTGCTGATTGTCCAATCAATTTCCTACAACACTGGCGGCGCTGATTTTGCGTAACCAGGAAGTAAGGCAAGTCACGTGACTTAGTGAGAGCCCTCTATAGACCTCGAGAGCGTGCAGGAATCCGCGAGACTCGTCGACTTCCGGAAACCTCGTATATAAGTTTTAACACCACGTTAAAATTAGCAGTTTCACCTATCGATTCGGGGTCCACTGTAAACAAAATCTTAAAATCCCATTTATCACCTGTGCGAAAGGTTAATTGAGCAAAAATTCACAACATTTTTAATCTGACCTTTTATTTCCGTCTCTGAGATAAACTGGTAACCCTACACGCCATAGAAAGACCACACAGTCGTGACAGCGCGTCGCTGGTAGTTGGCGCGAATACGTTGCATTATAGCCGTTTTCAAAAGAAAGACGGTTTTTGCGATTTCCGTCTGGTACGATTTCCGTCCATGTATACTTTATTTGTTTGGGTTTTTTGGTAGTTTTATCTACTCTCGACAGAAGTGAACGTTCAAGTTTATTTGATTTGATTTAGCAATGCTAATATTTCTGAGATGCACCAAGCCAGTGAGCCTGCCATTTCGTAAATGTACTTGCGAACCGGAAACAAAGGGTCAAACATTTTTATTTGTTTGTGACAAACTCGGACAACATTTTCTTCATTTTATTTATTGAATCGATAGATTTTAAGGTGCTTTTTTCATTTATTGGCGTCTGGGCGTTTACAAACGCGGTTCGGTAAAGTGATAATTCAAAGAAGATCGTCACAACGTTAAAACCCCCTTGTCATCTCCTGACTGGTCTCCGGAAGTGTGACCCGCCGCGAGACTTAAACAGTCTATTGTGTAACATTTACGTCGTTTTCTTTAGCAAACTTATGCAAAGCAGGACGCGTACGCACAACAGCAGACATGATTTCAATAGAGGGCGCATGTTGCAAATATTTGCGATCTTTGAAAATATTTGCGATGTCGTAAATTCTTCGCAAATATCATTGCAAACATCTGCGATGTCATACATTTTTGATGCTTCGTTGTATACTTGGCATGCCTAAGTATTTTGTTGGAAGCTAACGGACTTCAAAGCCAGTTTCCCATCTTTTCTTGGGAACGCGCGGTAGTTCCTCTAGCTTCTTACCCAGAACGCATATGCAGCACAATAGGGAGGTTTAGATGCGAAATGCTTTGAGCACTTGATCGTCACTCTGAGGAAATCTAATACCCCGGTCACAATTAGCTTGCGATGGGTTTGCGAGTAGTTTGCGACGGATTTCTAGGCATTTTCGGCCGGGGCCCCACGGGACTCCTTGCGGCTGCCGGGTCATTTTTGGGCATCGGGCGGGCATCGAGTTACTTTTAACTCGGACTTAAAACCTGGTGCGGCGTTTCACATCTCAAACTGATCGTCAATAAATCGGTCGATGCTTGGCCGATGTCCGGCAGGGCATCGCACACATCGGGCGGGCTCCGGGCCAAATTTTTGACAACCCAGACAATCCATATATCGGCCAGGCGCCGTCCAGGCACCGCCAAGACGCCGCTCAGACTTCGGCCGGGCCCTGCCCGGCGTCCGGCCGACTTGGCGGCGCCCGGCCGGAAATCGGCCAGATATTGGCTGGGGTATCGCAGTGACATAGGCAGGACATCGGCAGGACATCGGACGAGTGCCTGCCGGACACCGGCCGATAAACGGGCCAAGAAATTGACCCCATTCCGTCATGGCAGCGTGCGGGGCACTTTTAATTGTGACTGTGACCGCCCAATCGCGCGATCTTTCGCCGACCTCTACACGCCGACCGATGCCTATAAATCGCACACGCCGCCCGGCCTCTGCTTTAATTGTGACTTAGGTATAATACCTAAGTACTAAGTAATGCCCTAAGTACGAGGTCGAGCTGCCCGGGAAAATACATAGACTTGTTTACATTCCCTGCGTAGTCTACAGGATTAGCGATCAGTCTAGAAAATGTGAGGCGCTGCGGCAATAGAGGGCGCTGTTTTAGCTGCCCACAGGGTTGTACCCAGGGTGTACAACACTAAAAATAAATCCCCAGAGACAATAGTGCTAATTATGTTTGCCGCCACCAATCGTCTCAAGTACATTAAATGATTCACAGGGATATATGTGACCTGCCACGGCATAATGAGGAATGTCCCCCACATTTGACTTTTTGAGGTTTATGCATGAGAAGAAAGACTAGTTCTTCAGCTTTCCAATGACACCAAATTTATTTCTGTAACTAACTGCATTTTGGAAATATGACACAACAAAGATAACTCCGCGCGCTGTCGTTACCAGAAAGACTTTTCGAGAAAAACGGATTTGAAAATAAGAAAATCTCTTTTTTAACAGGTTTATTTAACATTATGACAAAACCAATCTATTTTTCACGTATATTTAACTTCAGGCGCCGATTACGTGGTTTTAATATTTGGGGGACATTCCTCATTATGCCATGGCAGGTCACAATATCTTCAGAGTAGAATCTCCTCTTTAAAATGACATGATCATGTCATTATGTTTCCAGTTGACTGAGCAGCGACCAGTACACTGAAAACTTTATTTCGTCAATTGACACAAACAAATTAGTCATACGTGGTTTGAATTGACTAATTTTAATTAGTCATGAAAAAGGGTCTTATTTGCCTAATTTAAAAAATGATTAGTCATGCGGGAAAATTAATTTGTCATGCGACCAAATTAATTAGTCTTGCACAACAAATTATTAGTCCTGCAGTAAAATTAATTAGAAATGTCAGTTAGTCAGCCTGACAAACTTACTTTGTCACGTGCAATACACGGTGTGTTTCGTTTTTAACGTACTAAAATAGGCCTACGCAGAATACGTGCAATGACTGCACGGTGTGTTGTGTTAATGCAACAAAGACATCCGCAGTTTGATGGCGATAATGGGGACCAAAAAAATGGAAGAGGCAACTATGTACCCAGGAAAACATCAAGTTACTATTTGTAGCTCATTTTATAAACTTACTTCTAACTGCAGCGAGAAAAGGAGTCTAACTTGGGCTGACCTAAAATTACGAATACGTACCGAGTTGTCCTTACAGATCATGACTATTTGTGTTAATACACGGATGCTGAAACCCGAAGCACGGCCTCAACCATGTCTTTACTCCGACACACGACATAGTTTGAAACATGCAAACCAATTATTGCCTTAGAAATCTCAGAGACCCGCACAATTCTTTGGTGTCACACAAAACCCGTCACACGCTTATCTTTCCAGAGTAACGTCACAGAATGTTTAGTCCAGTCAAACACGACCTCATTTTACGGTGCGGTTCGCATGTAATGGCGTCGCACAGCTGCACGAAAACAGGAACTGAAGATTTATTTTCACATGACTGATTTCATGACTAACCTTTTATTACATTATCAATGTAAAGAATAATCCCGCCAAAACTCATGACTAATTAAATTAGTTATGAGTTTCGGCTGCATTATTCTTGCCATTAGTAATGCAATCAAAAGTTAGTCATGCAATTAGTCATGGGAAAATAAATCGTCAGTTGTTGTTTTACGTGACAATACAAATTAGTCAAAAGACGATCATCACATTTGTCAGTCGTTTAGATTAGTCTTCCGCTAATAATAATTTGTCCTGCAAAAGTTTTAATTTGTCATGCACCAACAAAGATTTGTCATGCACCAACAAAAAGTTGTCAACTGACAAATTGTATACATGACTAATCATTTTGCCCTTGTTTGACTATTTTCCACTGTGATTTACTAAATAAAGTTTTCAGTGTACATGTGTTTAACAAGGGTTTAGATAGAGAATTGCGCCACGAATGACGTCCAGTGGCCTACAACATGACATTTCATATGCAGCACG
Source organism: Henricia sp. BOLD:AAB3569 (assembly GCA_037783545.1). Taxonomy (NCBI): domain Eukaryota; kingdom Metazoa; phylum Echinodermata; class Asteroidea; order Spinulosida; family Echinasteridae; genus Henricia; species Henricia sp. BOLD:AAB3569. Next base: position 735,896 of record JBBELK010000099.1, on the reverse strand, counting down.
ATATGTGGCAGAGGGTATGGCCCCTACCATTGTTCCTCTATTGTGTCTCAAACATCCAAGGAATTTCCAAGAATTCCTTTCAGTTTTTAGGGGAGTTGCACTATGAGCAACTAACAATGGAAAATTGGCACAGACCATTGTTAATAACAATGGTTTGTGCCCAATTTCCATTGTTAGTTGCTCATAGTGTTGGTGCGTTAACAAAAGGGAAGAGTGTGTTGAGGTATAGGAGCGTTAGGGGGAGTCCCTTTGCCACATATCGTGCTGGGTATATGACATTTGGGGGGTGGGGGGGGGGGGGGGGGGGGGGTGGGGGGAAGCTGCATTTTCTTAAACAGAACACATTCAGGCCGACATGAGAATGCAGCCGATTTTTGGTTGAGTCGAAGATCTGGGCGAAGGGGAACTGGTCGGTCATCCGAGAACAGACGCGTGTTCGAAATGCCCCGTAAACAAGATGGCGTCGATAACCGTGAAAGGATTTATTCAGCAGGCCCTGCTGCAGCAGGGAGAACGCACCAGCCATAAACGATATGGTTTAAGACTGGCCTTAACATGTTCAACAAAACTGGTACCCTTACAGAATAGACTACAAATGTACCTATGACGTCAGTTACCATGGTAATTGTGTCTAAACAGTCGCTGGTAATCTGAAACGTCCATTGCTAAAGCGCAGGAAAACAGTTCACCGGTTTTAGTGTAGACCCAATAACCTTGGCAACACACAAAGGATGACGCTTTCACTTTAGTACTCTATAAACTGCCGAAGTGAATACGTCTTTTGTTAGTTGCCTAGGCCATGGCTCTACACTAACAATCACTGAACCGTATCCCTGTGCTTTTGCAATGGTAACTGTTTCCGACGGCCATGATGTTTAGAGCCAATTACCATGGCAAACGTCACACTTCGGCTGTCTATTGTGAGACATCAACTGCTTCCTGGTGATCTTTTGAGGCGTCTTATGTTTTGCCAATTGATACTTGTCCAAACAGGTACGTAATGGTTTGGGCAGCTAGACGCCGTTAAAGGAAAGACCCTTTCATTACATTGGTCACTGCTCAGTCAATCGGCCGGAAACACAATGACATGATCAGGGTGTCATTTAAAGAGAGGAGATTCAACCCTAACAAAGGATATCTCCCTTTTATTCATATGTGCTCTACTTTAGTTTCGGGTTTTTTTTCTTCAGAACCACCCTGTAGGTAAGTGGCTAGAATATTCCGCAAGGAGGCCGCCATGTTACAGTTTGATTATAAATTAATTTTATTGTCTTTCAACAAAGGAAAAATGCCATTGCACAGGACAATACGGAGCACAGCATTAAAAACATTACAAAATCTTACTACACTGTACATTAAAACCACACGCAGGACATAACTCAGCCAGACTGTTTTACTTTGGTACAGATTGGTACAAAACTAAAATGCTTTGCACAAGATGTGCAAGACGAACGATCAGGTCTCGTCTAGACTGATTCCCGGTCTACACATTCCACATAGGCTACTGGACTCCATGCCCGTGTTCGTGTGCGGCATATGTGGACTGGGAACCAGTCTAGGTCTCGTCTTGCATTCCAAGTACATGTAGTTGTACATGTATAAAGTACTGAAGTGAAAACGTCATCCTTTGCGTGATGCTAAGGTGAATGGATCAACACTAAAACCAGTAAACCGTTTTCTGCACTTTAGCATTGGACGTTTCAGATTACCAGCGAATGTTTAGACCCAATTACCTTGGTAACTGACGTCACACTTCAGTTGTCTATTGATGGAGGAAGGAAACACTCAATAGTGTACATTGGTGTAAATTTTGATTAATCCAGGTATAGTAAGATAACACAAATTCAATTGAATAAATATGGTGAACTGGACTTGTTCTCAGAAATGGAGAACAGTTTCACGACTCATCCTCAGCTCCGACTGATTGACGGGCCGTCACTGGTGTTTGGTAGGAGGGCGGTACTAATGCTCCTATTGTCCAGACGTCGAGGTGAACCCTAGGGTGAACCCTAGGGTGAACCCTAAAGACAGAACACCTAAGCTCAATCGAAACACCCTGGTTTATGCTATTCGGTGTGGGGACGAGGGCTAAAACCACACACTTACATTGGAGAAACAAAACAACCACTTCACAAACGTCTGTATCAACATCGTAAACCTGGGTCTTCTGGCAACAACTCCGCTATGATCACACATCTCACTACATCCAATCAATGTTTCAAGGACAAAGATGTCTCTATCCTCGACAAAGAAACCTGATGGTTCGAGAGAGAAGTTCGAGAGGCGGTGTATGTGAGTGCAGAAAAGCCTGTTCTCAACAGAGGAGAGTGACTGCGGCACAACCTTTCATTGGTGGACAAACCAATAATCCGTAAAATTCCTCAACGTCTGGACAATAGGGGCATTAGTACCGCCATTCTACCAAACACCGGTGACGGCCCGTCAATCAGTCAGAGCTGAGGAAGCGACTGAAACTGTTCTCCATTTCTGAGAACAAGTAAGTCCAGTTAACCAGATTTATTCAATGATATAGTGCATTGACAAATTCTAAATAGACAGCCGAAGTGTGACGTGCGTTGCCATGGCAATTGGCTCTAAACTATCATGGCCGTCGGAAGAAGTGCCATTACAAAAGCACTAGGACACGGTTGAGTGACTTATAGTTTAGATCCAATTGCCTTGGCAACCAACAAAAGGTGACGTATTCACTTCGGCAGTCTATTAGCACTGGCAGCCTCGTTTCAGATGCTGATCCATTATATTACGTCACAGTCTCGCATCTTTACATTTGCAAATTTCATAACAAAAGAAAGCGCCGAGACGCTCGTTTTAATTTCGATGACAATTTAAAATTCCTCTATTGCATCCACAAAAGTAAAATCTAAACACATTGCTGACATGCAGTTGGCATGCGTGTAATTGTCTTTGATCGTTTGCAATTAGTCTATAGCACCACCATCGGGCCAATTGTGGTGATGCTGAAGCTGCGGCGAGCGATGTCGTGAACGTAATCCGAGCGAAATGTCGACTTCAGTCTAACAGACTTCAAGGTCTAACAGCAAACATTTCAACTCCGATTTGTAGTCCGATCGGAAAGAGGTTGGCGAGGTAGAGTCGGCCGTCATTAAGAGTTCATGGTGGTCTAGATTTGGTTTGGGCGATTCCAATATTTCTGTTCCAGGTAATATATAGAAATGCGATTCCATCCGGTTTCAATTCCATTTTTAAACCAAAAGTTACCACTGGAATTAGAAAATATCTGGCAAAGTTGATACAGAATTCCCGGAATGTTGTAATGTCTGCATCATTAACATTCAGAATCGGCGGGTACTTGCTGGAATCGCAAAGATAATGGGAATCGATTCCCAGAAGGACGGAATGGTAATTCCGATTCCCAACTTGGACTCGATTCTAACGGACTCCAGAGGGGATTCGCCCAAGCCTATTATAGTCTAGATGTAGATCGGACTGGACACGCTGAGGACATCTGTAATGTAAGAAAACAAGAAACGGTTATATCAGAGTAAAGGACACTCTCTGATTGGTCAGAAAATCAACATCATGGCAGCATATTACCGAACAATCTTTTAACCGGCTTTCTGATAAGTCCTTTATTATTTGACACCTACCGTCCCCATCGCATTCCAGATCGAGTACACTTGAAACATCCCCGTATAGCGTCTCGGGGTCACTGCCCCTCCTTCTCCGAATGGGCGATAATCGACTCACAATGTCCCGGATGTCTAAGTTCCCGGATTGCATGAGGAGGTCGGGTACCTCGTCCGCCATTATTTGGTCCATACTGCCGTGGTTGCTAGGAGACGGGTCCTGCACGTTGCCGTAGAGATCGTTTATCATTGCATATATACGGAGAAGCTGGCGTAGTAGCACCTGGTCCTGCGTCCGCATGGTTTTCTGCGCGTGGTGGAATTAATATGAAAAATATTAATAAATGAATACATTTATACAACGCATGTAATGATAATAATGACAATGATAATATGGACTTATACCCCGACCAAGGTGTCTGCACCATCATTACCCCTGATCATAGGGCTCCATTATATCACTCCTTGTACCATCTCAGCTTCCTATAGGGAGTATACAGCCCTGGCTCCCTATTAGGCGCTCAATGGCTGAATAACCACATGAACATTCTACTACCCCTCAGGAACCCATTTACTCATGGATGGGGAGAAGCAATGCGTGGCAAGGTGCCTTGGTCATGGACACACGAACCAATGGACCGGACCGGGATTAGAATTCATCACCTTTAGAACTAATCCAGGTTTTAAATACGATACACTGGACCGCTCCAACATGGCAGTCCACACAATGTATACACGCCCAAGGCGCTCTTACGTTTTTAGTATCCCTGCAGGTCATTGTGCTCTTAATAACATTCCTTAAAGACACATGCTCGTCAGCAATGCGCGCTCGCCAAATACGCAGCTCTATGCCTTTGCTATGGAGCTGCGTATTTCGTAGCACGAATTTGGCGCGCGCGCATTGCTGACGAGCCTGTGCCTTTAATTGAAACCTCTCAGCTCCCTGAGGTGCATACAGCACCGACAGTCTGTTGAGCTGATCAAACACACATATTCTACCTTCAAAGGTACCCATTTGCTTCTGGGTGGAGAGAGGCAACTCATGGCAAAGTGCCTTGCCCAAGGGCATGGGCACAAGCACCATGGGCACAAGCATCATGACTTCAAAGCTACGACCTGCAAAATTGACCCACGTCTCGAGTTCGACTCGCTAGACTGCTCAAAGTACGACATGGAGACAACAAAATATAACTTGTTTTTAACTTTAGACCATTCATAACAGCTGTTACACCGTCGTAGAATAATAGTTAGCATAACGTCAATCAAATAATGTCTTTCAATTAAAAAAAATATACAGCGACATCAAACTCTTATTACTAATTATAACAAAGGCGCTATTGGATCAATGTATATATCCAGCTGTGACTATCTACGTTCATATTAACCCAATCTGTGACCACACATTATAGATGGTACTGAGTTTGTAAGAAAATTAATTCATTTAAGCAATCCACGCAAGGCTCTATTTACTTAAAGGAGCATGTCCAGATCACAGTTTGATTCCCCATTTTCCCCACGGGTGTTGTGATTTTAATGCCATATAATTTGTCATATTTTTGTCATATTTTTCTCATTACCATTATGACATTTCGCGCTTTCAATCTATATAATTTCAAGAATATCGTAAAAAAACAAAAAAAAACACGTTTTTGTAAACAGTGAAAAGATTACAACAACATTTTTACTTCCATTTTCTTGTTTTCTTCCCATGGATAGTATTTTGGGGAGGCATTTTATATGATTGTTATATGTTAGAACGAAATCCATTTGTTGGAAAATGTGAACAACTCCTTAAAGGACGTGTGAAATAGGGTTTTTATTACATAAAATAATAGTAGAGGATGTGTTTTACACATTTCGGTCAATTTCAGAGAATTTGATATTTGCGTTTTGGTGTAATTGCACGTTTTCTATTTTTATGTTAATGAGAATTTCCATATTCATGAGCAAAGCCGTGATGTCATCTCAGGAAAAACAGAGGAATTCTCCATAGACTTGTTTACAAAAGTTAATGTCATTTTCAGTGGCTTCTTGATATCATGAACTATATAAGTTTACTGAGTTTTTTTAGTATGTCATTTGCAACAACCCTAACAAGTTTGTTTGGGTCAAAAATGGATCAGTGGGCTACTGCTACTGTTTAAAATGTAATGTTCTTTCTTTGTTTTTCCACTGTGGGTTCCCTCCATGACCAGCAACAAACAGCGCCCTCGCCTGACAAGACATTTTTGAAGTAGAGAAAATGTCACTTCTTTCTGAAATGAAAACAAATTTGAGTTTGCCCCTTTGTCTGCAACATTTTGATCTTTTGATTTCTGTATAAAAACAGCTGGGTGATAATTTCCACATCACAAAACCTTTAACCAAAACACACACACACAAAATGTGTTTGCGCCTTGTTTATACAGCCATATTGAATAATTACCGTGTTGCTACTGGGTTTATGAATTGCCTACGGTAGCTCAACACGGTTGTGAATATCTAGGGATATTCAAATATATTTCCGCCATCATCGACAGCCGGAGGAATTTGGCGGCGTTGGCACGGAGTGAAGGAGGCAGGTCCTACGCTTAAGAGTGCTTATGAATACACTTCGGGTCTCCTTTCTCAAATTTCCCAAACGAGCGCCACATATTCGCAAGAGACTCGAAAACAACGTGCACAAACCTCACAGTGCACATACCATCAGCACCAATAATTATGTTTGACCTGTACCTCTTATCGATCCCACAGTATTGCAAAGCACCGTAAGCCTGTGCAAATCTACTCGACGTAACAAAAAGCTTGGAGCAAATTAAAACGTCGACTTAATTTAAGAAGATTAGCTACGCTAAAATGCCTTCTCTTGCAGTTCCCATGCGGGATAATTTCAAGTAGCCCAGTATCCAGGCGCCATATATCGAAGTACATGTATAGTAAGTTGTGTATTGTGCAATCTAATTTAGTTTTGCACACTGCGCAGAAACTCTTTTATTTTACCAAAATTGCGTGGCATTAGGGACGCAATGCATTCAGTTACAAATGTTATAAATGGCGTTAAAGGTAGAATACATGATTGGTAAACTGTTAAAAGGGGCGTTATTTCCACTCATGATTAGAAGCACATGTTGATAAAACTGCCCTGTAGATATTTCAGCCACATAGGCCTATGTGCAGTAATACTTCTGAAAACTTGAAAAATCCATGCATGGCTTTTGTGTTGAGTTAAATGGTAAAAAAGTATTTTGCAAAAGACTTTTTCTTTTAGAAAACCACCTTCGGTTGTTAATTTCTCACCCAAAATACAATTTGGACTGAAATAAAATCATGTGGTGTTTGATACATTGTTATTAACACTTTTAGTGAGGTTTTTCTTGTCAACCCGTGGAAAAAGATTGGGGTCACTGCAAATGACGTGTGACTGAGGTGTATGATAAAGACCAAAACTCAGTATACATTAGGCCTATCTATACGGTTCAAGAAAACAATGATTGCTTTCAAGAATTTGTGCAAAGCCACCGTCCTATTTAGGCTGGTTTCCCCATCTCGCTATCATGTACTGCACGTAAAACACCACAGTATAGTCAGGGGCCTAGTATATCTTTCACATGAGAGCGCCATTGTAAAAATGCTCGTGCATACGCAATTATATATTAATCATCTTTAATTATCGTTTTCTCATAAAAAGGGATATCCTCTCGGGCTGAATCATTGCATTGCATGGAAAGTTGGATCCACTTCCATCTACCATTTTGGTAATATTTTTTCCGGTCAAATGGTTGATAAATCGTTTAGGACAATTCAAATCCTGCATTGTAGGCCTATACAGGCTTTAACAATACTCCGGGCGTTACGACAAGTGTTATTTGGTATTGGCTGAATTTTGTGCAAACAGAGTTTTGATATCACGGCAAAAAGCAAACAGATAAATGGCCAAGGGTCAAATTGGGCTTTGTTATGTACAAGTGTGCGAATAATAAAATGACACTTTACATGACAAGCTATACGACAAGTTTAGATTTACTTTGATCGTAAAATATGTGAAGTGGGCTACTTTAGTGCAATAACATCGCCATATACTGGATGGTTGATATTTTATCAGAACCCGGATTTGTGATTCGATTTTGGTGGGGCAACAAGAGCGACCTGTTAAATTCCCCCCAAAAGTTGGACATTTTACGCCCATGACGTTATTGAGCGCGAATCACGTACATGTCAAGTGCAATCAGCCCTGAGTGCAATATGGTTTCCAATGTGGAGTTTTAAAGCCCCAATACATCATTTGCAGTTACCCAAAATTTTACTTCACAAATTGACAAGAAAAACCCGACAAAAAGTGTTGTTACATGTAGCAATTAATAATAGGCATATAGTAACATCAAACACCACATTTTTGTCCCGTGTAAAATGGTATGGGAGAAATTGCCAACTGAAGGCTTTAAAGAAAAAAATCGTCCAAGCCCATGGAGTTTCTTGCTCCCAGCTCCGTCTACAAATCAAACGAACTCATTATGTCTGTATGTAACTTGCATGATAATGTTCATTGAAACAAATGCTGTATTGTGTAGGCCTAATAGCAAAACTGCTTCATAGAGAAACCGAAATTATTCTTGTAGAACAAAAACCTTTACAGATACTGATGCAAGAACCATGAATAAATTATTTCACTCATATAGTGCACTGCCGTCACTGCCGTGTTCAAACAAAATGCACCAGGTTCGTGCCATAAGGTGTTCAGGTTTTTGTTTCATTTTTCAATGTATATGGGATTATTTATGTGGGTTGCTGCTATACAGCAGTTGCAACTGGAAGCTATATACGGCAACCTGGATGAGTCATCCGCCATGATGTAAAATAATACGCAGATGACTTTCGCCACCTTTTCATAAATGCGACATTTTGTTGTACTGTATATTTATACAGCAATACGGATAAACCAATATTATGGCATGTTTTACAGCACTTTTATGAATTGCAAATTAGCTTTTTGTATCAATTTATTTGCAAAATAATAATGTGCCACTTTCAAAACACGGAGAAAGAAAGAACGAAGGGACAATAATTGCTAGGTGTGTCTTTTTGTCAAAAATAATGATCTTTTCGTCAATAGACAGCCGAAATGTGAAGTGTTTGCCATGGTAATTGGCTCTAAACATCATAAGCTGTCGGAAAAAGTACTATTGCAAACGCACAGGGACACGGTTCCGTGATTTTTAGTGTAGAGCCATTGCCTAGGCAACTAACAAAAGATGACATATTTACTTCGGCAGTCTATAAGCCTTTTGTGTGTTATTTGCATAATGCCCCGAATTATCCACTTTCAAAATGGCGGTGCAGTTTAGAAAGTCACACACGGGTGTTACGCGGTACACACCATTGCCTTGCAATGAACACTAGCCTATGGTTGCTTTATGCCGTTCTCTCCCATGGTGAACACGGTATTGATTCTGTAATATAATTTACGCCTGCCGCGTGCACCACATAGCAACACACAAATTTAGCCTGGTCAAGTGGATACTAAGTGTACGTCAGTACACCATACATACTTTATACATGTACATGCGAAACACGCAGAAGGCCAATTTTCGTACATCTGCATGTATTTCATCAGCAATATTTCTTATTTTAGGGACAAGGAAATATTTTAGGGACAAGGAAATGTAAGATAATTATGCAACAACCGCATGCAAAATCGACACGCATGCAAAGTCAATAGTATGGAGGAAGCAATATACACAGATGGCACATTAAAATAACTATATACGCAATGGCTTGTTTGAATGAACTTGCTTTTTTTCATCAAGGACGTTCATTATCTCGTGTTAACAGATTCTGGAAAATTGTCTTTCCGTATTTAAAGACATATTGTTTGCATTTGACTTAAAAATCATGATTTTCCTGTTTTGGCAAATTTCAAATGGTATAAATGAAAAATAGTTGGAGTTATATATACACTGAGCAAAAATATAAACGCCCCATGTAAATTATTTATGTGACATGAAATTTAATATATTTTGCAACCCCTTAGGCTAATAAAAGTTTCAAAGTGTCACATGGGGCGTTTATAATTTTGTTCAGTGTATATTAAAAAAATAACTTTCCAGAAATTTTATAGAATAAAAGGTTGCACAATTTTTATCTGATACATGCATGTCTTTTATTCGAATCCTACCTTTCAAAGTAAAATCGACCGTGGGAACATAAAGTTAAAACACACACGTCTATACACACAAACAAAAACATCAATAACCAATTTCGGCCTAGTATTGTACATGTGTTGTAGACATAATCATGAGTACCTACCAATTCCCTGCGTATCATCTTTAACTGACACGTTATCCTTTCTTCAGAATTACTGCAGTTGTGCACCAAAAAGTCCACTTCTTCTTTCAAATCCTTGCCCGTGGTCAGGCTGGGGATGCCCCCTCTGACCGCGGCGCCCCAGACACCCTTCCGCGGATGCGGCAGAGTCGTCGAATACTTCAATTGCGGTATGCAGTCCATCTTCTTTGCCGGAATGTCATACTTATTGTTGTTCATCTTGAACCAGTGATCTGATTTCCCTGCATCTTCTGCCAGTTGTGGGTATATGATTTCTCAAATTAACGCAATGCTGTCGATGGTGATTTCCACTGAAAATCCAGCGTACGGGAGGACATCTGTGATGCTGCCACATGCACGCATCGTTGCTTTACTATGAGAGCGTGGCTACGAGTTGATCCGTACGATGCGTACATGTACATGCACGGTGTACCTGTTGCTACACAGAATAATTGACAATGTGCGAATCTTCTCCTTTGCAGCTATATTATCAACACAATGAATGACAAGTATCGTGTACAAAGTGATCGATAATGACATGGCCACGGGGTTCACAATGCACTGAGTCATCACACATAATGTAGTGTTCTCCCACAAAGAGCCTCAATTTCATTCATTCGAACGTACACGTAGTAAAACGGAACACTTATTCAGTTTACTGACCTCTATAGAATGCATTTTTATGCGACTCCCTAATTACCCCTAGAACTATTTCTAGGGGTACGACTCCCTGAATGAAGCAACCATCCGCTGTGATACACACCGTTCCAAATACATGTACGCGAACACGTTTGCAACGTTCGCCAATAAACTGGTACCCGGTTTCTATATCAGTAGACAAATGCACAAAAACACTGTAACAATGTAGTGACGAGCGTTGCCAACGTTCGCGTAACTGGAACGCAGCACAGGCAAGGTTAACGCCTTGCCTAAGTTGGTTGGATATATATGCATACTACTTTTAATGCAGGCGATCGTAAGGATCGGGGAGCAGTCTAGGCAAATTATGCCTTGGAGTAACTTGAAGATTATATGCTGCAAGATATGAGATAGAGTGCTCCCCCTGCAGATCCAGTTTCACTCCGAGGTATGTAGGGAATGGACTGTACGGTAGAGGTGATCCATTGAGGTTCACGATTACCTGGCGTTGAGCTTCCTTGTTGTTCAGATGGAAGACGGTTTGTGGTTTTGGCCACGCTCAACTTGAGTCTCCAGGTCTTTAAGATAACTTGCTATTAGCACATCCTCCACCTTTGACCAACTCCAGTCTGATGTAAAGATTGAAAAGCATTGGGCAAGTACTGAGTCTTGGGGACTCCGTTTCGCAGGCGACGCGTCGTAATTTGCTGGATTGTCCATCGGTGCACGGTCTTGAGAACAAAACAGCGGTTGGCAACGATGTATGAGGGACCGAACTACATGTAAATGACAATCGGGAATGGTACGATGGAGCTTCAGGACCAAGCCCTGGTGCCTCGCTGTATAATAGGCGGCAGTGAGGGCTACGCCAGTGAGTATGACGCCCGTCTTACGACCCTTATTTGAAACTATCCTCAATGTCGTTGGTAAGCTTGACTATTTTACGCTGCGTCCGCGACGGAAGCCGGCCTGTTCAGCAGGTATAGTTTAAGGGTCGAGACTGGGTCGAGCCGGGCAAGGAGAAGCCGTTCAAGAAGCTTGCATGGAACACAAAAATAGTGTGAGATGGGCTATTGACAGATCCTTGGATAATCGGCAGGCTTGTTTGGTTTTGGCAGGGCGACGACAGCGGCTTTCCGTCATATGTTTTTTTTATGAGTAGAACTCCCGAAGCCAATCTAGGCATTTGGGACTACAGTATTTCAAGAATTATGGAGGGATGTTATCAGGTCTCTTTGAGCATTTCCGCATTTCAACTTGTAAATGAGAGAAGAGAGTTCTGCACCTGGAGCTTTCCAGAGATTAGTAGTTTCCTGCTTGACGGAGCGGGTGAAATTCTTGTCCGCGTCTTTGAAGACGCCATTGGCCAAGAACTGCTGGGCAAGCTTAGCCGTGATAGGGCAGTGCTTCGAGCGGGTGCTTCGACCAGTGAGGCGATTTCAGGTCTTCCGGGCCATCCTACTGGAGTGCGTAAAGTCGATTCCTTGGACTACCACCCCCCCCCCCCCCCCCCCCCCCCCCCCCCCACCCCCACCGTTCTCTGCGCTGCCTGTCAAGGCAGTTGGTCAGTTCCGAAGCCTTGAAAGCAGCCTCTTAACCCAGTTCGGTATTCGGAATGCTTCATCTCACTCGTTGCCCCATGTGGGGATGTATACCGGTGGCGATATCCGCGGAAGTTCCACCTCTTCATACGTTTTGTTGGGATCTGCATGATGAGATTATCTGGAATTAAGGATCGGAGATAGTCCGTGTTGACCCAGTATGATGCCGTGAAGAGATGGTCCATTCAGGGGTGGTATAGTGGTGTTCCATCTGCCAGAACGGAAACTATCTAGTCGTTTTTGGATCATACAAAAGTTGGACGCCAGAAGCTGAAGCCCACAAGTGCGGCACCGCCTGGGTTAAAATAGGATTTATATTTCACATAACTATCATAGTTATTAAGGATGTGTTTTACACATTCCAATCAATTTCGGAGAATTTATTAGTTGTGTTATTACTTGTGTTTCTATTTTTATGCTAATGAATTTCCATATTCATGAGCAAAGCTGTGATGTCATCTCATGAGTCAGGACAACAGAGGAATTCTGTATAGACTTGTGTGCAAAAGTTGCTGTCATTTTCAGTGGCTATATCATGAACTGCATGTATCGATCAGCTTACTGAGTTTGTTTAATATGACATTTGCAACAATTCTAACAAGTTTGTTTGAGCCAAAAATGGATCAGTGGGGTACTGTTACTGTTTAAAATGTAATGTTCATTCTTTGTTTTTCAATTGTGGGTTCCTTCCATGACTAGCGATAAACAGCGTCCTCGCTTGTCAAGAAACGTTTTAAAAGTAGTCTACTTGTTTGGTAATTACCCTTCAACAAAATATGAATTATTATCTAAAAGCTAACTTGTTATCAAGGTGGTAATGGTAGTAATCATCCTGTGAAATTACTTCGTCTGAAGTGCCCCCAAAATGACAAAAGTATTTGAATCTCCAAAGATCGACTGTGGGCGATCTTTGGGCCATTCATTCATGTAGCCTACAAAAAACAGTCAGTCCGCAGCGCACACAAAAGTGCTTCCTTTTATCTGCACAGTATGCAAGCGTGACTTCAGCCAGTTGCAGTCTTGCATATTTAATGAGCTTGAACAGCCTGTCGAAAACCAAGGATTTCTCATTCATTTCTAGGGATCTGAACAATAAGAGTAGGATTTTCAGAAAGATGAGAAACATATCTGTCGTCGAGTATCACTATTTTATGTTTTTTTTTTATTTTGAGTTGAGAAATATTCAAGAAAAAACACGTCAAAAAAGACGACAAAAGACACCCAAAACATCGGCAAATATCTCCCTTTGTCACTGCTATCAGCAGTCCATGTTTACCTTTTATACAAAGAATATGTAATATTCTACCCATAAATAATGAAAATTGTACGTACTTTTGTCTAGTCCAGTCAGGAAACAGCGAAATCCAACGGCATTCCCAAAAAACACAAACCCAAAATTACCGCCGTGGAACCGCATAGTTTCCCGTAGTCCGATTGGCTAACGATGACGTCATTGCTAGTTCCAGATTAGACTGGTTTCAAGTCCACCAATGTTTTCGTGGGTTGTACCATGGAGCTATTATTGAATGCATGTATAGGTCTACCTTGATTTTCTTTTCTCCTCTTCGAACAGTATAGTTAAGCCCCCATAAATCGAGTTAAATTCAAACAGGTGTAAAAATTCTCAAAGCATAGCCAAGTGTGTATTCAATCTTAGTTTTGATAATTTTTTCCAAAAAATCACTTAGCTAGGATCTGAAGCTTTTTTTTATGTTTACACAAGATTTAAGTAATTTCCTAATCTTCTGGTTCCTTGTTCTATGCCTCCATCGGCCCAAATAAATTTTAAACAGTAATCAGTCCAGTTGGGAAAAGGATTATATGACACAGGAAACATGACAGATTATTACGGGTTCTTTTTAATCTATTCAATGTCACACATCTTTGGATACTACACAGCAACTGATAAATAAATCTGTTAAAACAACTACATGACTTATGATTGACATATGGTGGATTTCAAAACCGTTATTATTGCCAAAAATGTAACCATAATGAAAAACCACGAGCGGAATAGTCACAACAGGTTCTGTTGTTGCAGAGAGTGTATAATTACATAAATATTATAAAACGTTTTTTAAAACTTGATAACTGCCACACATGTAAACACTGTCTGATTAGAGTTGCTAAAGTATACTGGATCAACTGTAAAAGACAAATACATGTATGATGATACAAAATATATGGTTTATTGCTTGTACATGTATTTCAAGCTGCACAGATCCCAAAAATAAAATATAGGTTGTATCTCTCATCAGCTGGTTTAAAAATTATATACAGGTACATGTACATCTAAACTCTAGGTGGGACTTGCACTAACAAGTAACATGCATAACAAAAATGAAGTACAAGTTATTAATATCAGTTGACAATTTTGACATACATTGTAATTAAAATAGCACACTGGTACAAACCCTGCAAATAAAAGTCTTATATACACACACTGCCACATTTCATTACAGGATAAGTACTGCAACTTAATTACCAGTAAATGTATGTTTTTATGTTCCTTGGCAGAATGCTTGACACTATGTCAAAAGACAAGTGAGTGAGTTAGAATGACTAAAATTACCAGGGATAATTGCCAGAGTCTCTGTGAAGTTGTCAGGAGATGTGTCTCAGATGAACTTTGCGTTATCCTATGCCATTGTGCTTCTGATGCTGCATACATGATGCCCCATGATGACCACTGCAGTAATTGAAAATAGTTAAAACAAAATTAGTGAGCACTAATAATATCAAGGGGAGGGGGAGGGGGTGTTGTGCCGTGCAGATTTCACCCACATTTTGAGTGGGGAAAATTTAACATTCCCTGAGGAAACACTTAAAAAATCGCAGTGGCTATATATAGTTACATTAACCATATACGCGTTAAGAAATGCATATAGTTACGGTATTGTAACTGCGTAAATCACTGCATCGATAATATCAGGGGGCGAGTCGGTCAGGGGGCGAGTTGGAAAGGGGCCGAGTACATAAGGTGGCGACTTGACCTGATTCCAATTTAATTACCAATAGGCATAGGCCTACCTTTAGAAAAACATAAGTGGGATAAACAAATTTAAGATTTCTTTTAAATTGTGTGAAGAAAGACTTAACAATTTGTCAGCCTGGCTCGTATGTTTTGCACTCAAGGTCTAAAGCCATGATCGACTCTCCAAATTTCCCTCAACTTTGAAGTCGAGTCGGTCAACGGACGAGTTGGTCCAATGGTCGAGTTGACTGTCATGAATGTGTTTAGGCGCATTTCTACAATGTCTGCGTGCACACGTACGTACGTACGTGTGCAGCCACAGTAACATCGCACTGCTAAAAGGGTGAAATCTCGCGGTAAAATCGTAGCGCAAAAACCATTGAAAAAACTCGATCAGCAAGCCACATGGCACGTTAAACGAAAGCACTTGTCTTCATCTATCGGAAAAACGCTATTGTTTTCCAAAGTTTTGTCTAGTCCAGTCAGGAATCACAAACCAATTGACCCCCCTCAAAATCCACGATACGACCCATCACTTCAGATTTACACAATTACCAACTAAACAATGACCCAAATTGTGACAAAATATACATCAATCGAAAGAGGAAGAATTATTCTACAAACTTACCCCGCCATCTTGGCCACCAACTACTCGTTAAAAACGCATGCGAGCAACGAAATAAGGCCAACGAAATCTCGCGAACATCCCGGACTTTCTCGCGGCGCGTTCACGCCAATGAGCTGTGCAGATAAAATTGGGCATTTGACCTCATTATCGGGGGCGCTGCGGACTGACTGCCCGTGATTTTTAAAAACGTTTTCTGAAGTATTACTGCATCTACGTGGCTGACATTTCTACAAGGTAGTTTTCTCGACCCAGGCTATTAATTACCAGTGGAAATCATGCCGTTTTAAACAGTTTACCAAACAAGTATACTACCTTGAAGTAGAGAAAAGGTTACTTTTTTCTGAAATAATTTTGTTTTTTTAGTTTTTTCCTTTGTCTGTATAGCATCTTGATCCTTTGATTTTTGTATAAAACCAGCTGGTTGGAAATTTTCACTTCACAAAACATTTATATCTCCATCCAGCGTAGGCCTATATACAGTATACAGGGTTAGCCAAAGGCAGCCGGGATGGAGTCTTCGCGGAACCTGGTAGAAGGTGCCTGATAGTCGGAGTCAGGAGGGGATGTTGCAGTTGCGTTCCATTATTCTTTACTAAGGTATATCAATCCCGTGGATGTCTCTAGCTCTCTCGGTGTAGGCGGGGAGGGATTTTTAGACGAGAGCTATCGCTTACGTGAGTCTCTTGGAGCAGGATTGCAGAGACTTTATGGGTTTTTAGCAAATGTTCAATGAGAGTGATCTTGCCCTTGGTGAGCTCGTGAAGCCTTCAACGTTACATGTACAACGGTACATGTAATGGGTTCCCATACGACATTGGGCGCGTGATCTGGGTTGGCGCCAGGCGCCAATTTCATGGTTACCAGCCAAAATTGTATGTCAAATTGTATTTTTAGGAACAGGAGCAAAATATCAGTAAATACACATCACATACGATTTTGGCTGGCAACCCATTTATGCAAAATAAAGCAAAGAAATTATGTGCTAAGCAAATTGTTGTGCTAAATAGCGCCATGAAATTGGCCCCTGGTTGCACCAGCGGAGTTCGCATTAGGGCTGCAGGTTGCACTAGGACTTCAAGATTAGGAGAGCAAGACGTTTCTGCTGTCTCAGTTGTTTGTTGTCGTTCGCCTGACAAATGCCATGAGGGGTTAACCACGAGGAGATCGACATAACAACTGAACAAGGCTTTCCAGTTTTGTACAGACCTCCAAACGCCGAAAGAAAAATTGGGTTCGTAGAGATGATTTTGTTTTCTCTCATCCCATCTTTGGAAAGTGCGCACGCAGACATATCTCGACGAGAGGTGGCGCTATATGCTTGGACCGTCCGCCGGCGACAAAAACATCGCCGGATATCATATCGTATCAGCAGTCCTTGACCTGTATCACGCAGCTTATATTTTTTAACACTGGCCATGCTGGCCGGGCCTAGTTCTCGCAGCTCCATAGTTCTAGTTACATCTCTTTTCCTACCTCCATGGTTACATGTAGTTATAGGCCTACTTGGTTATAAATACCACTGTGTCGCGCATGCAGTACCTTGGGCAGACTAGGCTAGTATTCATTTGTTTGGTTAAAAATGGATGTTGGCGTCAGTGCACCCAAGAAGTTGCGACGGCAATCGGACGACGAACTGGGAAAGAACGAGGTAGGATTGTTGCAACGTGATTAGGAATCCACCTAAACTATGTAATAACGCCCTCTATCGCTCGATTCTTAATACCGGCACCCAATTTATAAATATGTCTTGTGTTCTGTGCTGCTTGACCCTAGACTAGCTCCGGTCGGTATTTTTTTAGTTTAGCCCTATTTCTTCGCGCGCCCTATTTCTTTGCGCGCTTCACACACTGCTCAGCTGTCAGCAGTTTCACACACTTTTGTATGGAGGCGGGCGTGACAAAAACACAGAATTTTCATGGAAACGCAACATTTGTGACGGAAATGCCAATAGAAAAGGTATTTTAAAATCGTCCAAGCTATCGATTCCAATAATTATTTTCCTTAAATTCGAGTTGTGGCATAAACTAAAAAAATACCCTCCGGCTGCCTCCGGTCAGCTGGCGGGTACATATATGCAAGTTTTCAGTTCCGTTGCAACCAAATTGGGAATTTGTATACTTTTACTCGCAATGCACTCAAGTCTTGTTATTTTTTTAAATAAAGTTTGACTCATGTTTTACAAATGATACAGTAAAAGGGTTACTGTGTGTCATTTGGAGAGAAAAAAATTGTGGTGTAAATTTGAGTAGACAGGCAACAAGTCTAGTAAATCTTGGCGGTCAGAAAAAAATACAAGTAAATCCTGCTCGGGTTTACTGGACCTTCAAATACCTACAATATTGTCGGGGATTCTATTAATTTAGGGATTCATACGTAAAAACAACTAATGTGGAAGATAAACTGAAAATAATGTCTTGAAAGCACGAATAATCACGCCCGTGAACACGTCAACAAATTTATGTACCACAACTAAATTGAGATTCCTAGTTACGGTGTAACAAATTTGTAAATTTGGAGATTCCTAATCGCGTTGCAACAGGATCACACTATAGGCCTGTACTTCCAGATCTATAGCTGAAACTCAGGCCCTATTTTTACTGAAAGGATATTATTAAAGGTAGGCTCTTAGGGCCTATATAATGTAATGGTGAAAAATGACCCTGAAAATGCGTCACAAAATCGTAATTTTGCGCGCCAATTTTTTTTAGAGGAATATATAGGTTTCTTTGTGGCTGTTCAGGAAGTCTGTGGAAGTTTTCGTGACAAAAATTCAACTATGCTGTGAAAGACTAGTCTTTTGTACGTTGCGTTTGTAGTAAAATCAGACTTGAAAACCTAAATGGAAAGTACATGTACTGCACAGAACATGCATGAACATTTAGGCTGATGTACGTGTACGGACACCCAGGATTTGCCTTGTTATAACCTACTGTATAAACCAAGTACAAATGCTTGAGGATACAGATGGAATTAAAGAAACACATTTTTCAGAGTTGTCCCATAAAACCACTTAGTAAAGCCTGAACACTAATTTGTACAGTTTCATAATTCGGAATTAGCACGATACTCAGGAATAGCGAATCAAACTGCATAGACTAGCCCCTAGTCGACCATGATTTATACGACTGCACGTGCGTACATGTACGTATGCATAGCAGCATAGGCCTACATGCATAAACACGCGTATTTTTTACTGTACACACACTTTGCGAAAATAGCCTTTTCATGGGAAGCTGAAGAGGTTTTTAATTTAGAAAATAGTCAATAAATAAATTAAACTGTCCTCTTTTCTTTAAAGTAATCACAAGCCTTGGCTAAACTTCTACTCGTGTCGAAATTCCTCCGCAAAGTGGCCCTCCTTCGGATCGCGAGCGGTCCGCTCCAAGCAAGGATGGGAGCTCAAAATCATCCGGATTCTTGCGCTCATCACGCGTTCACATATCACCAAGCGGGAAAAATATGCTAAATATTTTCTTTTTACACCCACTATTGGCTTGGTATCTTATTTTTGATGTATTCATTTCATGGGAGGGCTTTTTATCCAACGAGTCGGGGCAAAACAGTTCTGAGGTCACGCACTAATGAATATGCATTTTATTTGACCTCATGGTAAAAGTGGCGCATGCGCATAAACTTACTGACGCCGGCCGTGCAGCTGGAACAGCGGTGGGCTAAGTACACATAAGTAAACAAGTTGAGGCCACATCAGCTGTTGCAATCACAAACCTGTCAGGAGCATATAAAAACGTTATCTTGCCATAAATGCTGCAGCTACAGTATACAGACAGTTGCAAACTTGTTTCCACGAACAGATCACTACACTGTTGGCGACTGGCCAGAGACATATGTTTTAAATCTGGGCCACTTCTGTTCTCTTGAAGACCTAGATACCGGTACATGTAACTGAGATTCATCATGGTAAGCTAAGAAGAGAAATATGCTTAGAAACGATTTTCAAACAGAGTTGATTAAAATAAACTGTAAAATTTTAAATATTGCTGGCTGAATGTTGTTCTTGATTTGTTATTGTACAATAACTTTCCCATGGCACTAGACCAGATCTTCGGGGTGGCCCAGGGGCGACGCGGGGGTGAAAATAAGACTAATTTTCCCATTTGAAATTCTCACCCCCGCGCAACCTCCAAGTCACACCCGGGATTGCTCATGCCCCGGGGCGAGTTCAACCCTGCTCATGATCAGGACTAGTGTTGAAAACTTTGGTCCCGGGGCGAGACACATTCCCCGTGTGAAACAACGCGGGGGTGAGTTCGCAATGGCGAAGCGCACTAAGTTCGATTTGCATAATTCCTTTGTCGTTTTCAGCCAAATTTGGACAGGATCTTTGTTGATCCGAGTCCCATCTTATACAAAATGCTTCTTAAGAGTTCTATAGGTCATTGGTCAGTCCAGTGGCCGAAATTTTCAACTTGGTCGTATGGCAACATGAAGGTCATTTTCGGGGTCAGCGAGGTGGTGGTCAGTGGTCAGCAGTGGCCGAAATTTTAAACTTCGTCCAAAATGGACTTTGGGTAGTATTTTTGGAATCTACGTTCAATGGCGAGCTCAAAAATACCAAACATCGACAAAACTGACCACTGGTCAGTTTGGGCCGAAATTGTAAACTTTGTCAAGTAGACTAAAAAAGTTACATGCAAAGAACTTACACAAATCAGAATAACAAAAAAAATGCTTTTTTTTGTGTCCAGTCACGATTGGAACTCGCTGTATGGATAATCATGGAGCTATGCGATAATTATGGACATGACCTTTTTTGGAAATACATGTATGTCAATAAAATACCCCCAAAATAATATATTACAGAAAATGTCACTTGTTGTTATTCTTTCAGTTATTTGTGATTAAGCCAGACAAAACTCACTCATTTATTAACATGATTCAAAATACTCTAAAAATTACAAGGGTATGAATAATTTTGAGCACGTCTGTACATGTACATGCACTTAATTATTTCATTGTACATATACACATGTAGGCCTTTTATACTGAAAGTCAAAACATTATTTTCAAGGTATTTTGCTTCATGACATGCATATATATTGACAAGAAAAACCCGACTAAAAGTGTTGATAACAATAGTAACAAATACCACATAAAAATAGGAAAATCCCCCCCCCCCCCCCCACTCCCCCTCCAAAATTAAAGTTTAATTTTATGGCAACCAAGTCATACGACTCCGTAAATTCTACCTTGAAGCTGATCATGTAAATATTATGTATGTCTGGCAAAGTGCCGATTTAAAGGCTTTTCTTAATGCGTATGTAATTTGATCTGGAGATGAATGCATTTATTTATGAACACATGCAGTTAAGTTTTGTACATGCTGTGCATCCATACAGTGTTACAGTACACAGACTCCCTCTGGATTGTAATTTGCATAATAGGGGCCATGCAAGGGTACATGTGTTGGAGATTGAGGATTGTAATTGGCTAGTGCTAAAGTATGAGCAGATGTGAAGCTGTGATGAGCCATGTACACAGCAGTGTTTTGCCATACTGTACAGTGTTATCATACTTTGTACAGTGTTAACAATTATTAACATAAACCATTTTGTTTTTCTTATGTTGCAAAAATAAACTGCGATTGCATTGTATTACTCTTTATTATAGTATATTTAGCAAGGTAAATTTTGTCCCGTAAAGTGAGCTCAGTTTTGATTTGTAAAGAAATTATGTGGTAAAGCATAGACCAGGTTGGACTCCGTACCGCATACTACATAGCGGACATTGTCCAAAAACAGGGAGAAAAATGTTTTTAAAAAATATTTATACCTTGTGCTGGAAGCTGGTAATGTGCTAACAATCGCCAACAAACTGCATAATCCTGGGGAAAATGGCAAAAAAATCACGCTAATTTGTGCAAAAAAATCAGACAACCAAGTCCGCGTATGTACGTTCAGCTTGTTTTGTTCTTACCGCGTACGCGTGCCAGACGAGCACGGGCCGTGACTAAACTATTATCATTTGGTCTATTCCCTAATCTTTTCTTTCTTGGTTTAAAGAATTCCAACCATGGAAATGGAGGTGATGCAAACGACAAGGAGAAGAAGACATCTATCATATTTGGTCTGAAAGAGGAGGTTGGCATCCTGGCTGAAACCCTCAGATTTTTTGAGGTACAGTATGCCTTACAAGTAAATGTTATGACTCATTTTTGGTCAATACATAATGGGCCAGACAAATTTAGGTATTTCCTCAAAAATATGGTCTGTGTTGCCAAAATGCTCCCTTTACTGTGGAAAGACCCAATAGAGCCTTTGCACGGCGGCCATGATGGGGCAGTCACATTGTTGCCATGTATCATGCATGAGTAGGTGCTTTGTGGTTCTATTGTTACATAATTTAAATAAGAAAACCTGCCCCGGGTCCCTGTCATGGCCGCTGGTGCAGAAGCTCTATTGTAAGCCAGGGCTTTTTACACTAGAAATTTCTCCCTTGTTGAACAGGAGCACAGTATAAACTTGACCCAGATCGAGTCTCGGCCATCCAAGCGGAACCAAGGCAGCTATGAATTCCTTGTTGTGTGTGACGAGAAACCAGATGATTTGGACGCTGTGTTGAATAAGCTCAAGAAGGGAGCTAACTACGTCCATGTGTTGTCACACTCGCAGGAGGAAAACACTGGTAAATTTTTTTACGTAATTTCTCTTCATAGCCTATATTTTTCGCCTTCAGACAAAAAATGTCCTTTTCCAAAATCCTGAATTCCATTTCAGGTGATGAATATTCCATTTCATGCATTTAAACCCGTTTTCCAATCATCTGTCTTTAAGTGAAACAAAGATATATTCATTCATTCAAAAGTGCCACTAAGAAAACAACCACAAAATGACTGACAAAATATTTTCACAAGTTGTCTTTCTTGAATCTTCACTACAAAACATTACTCATTTAGCTCTTTCAGTGGCAAAGCCGTACAAGTACGATCTATCCTATGTACTCCAAAAGTGCCAATGACGTACATGTGTACATGTACGATCTCGTTTTTAACAATTTTTTCTTCAAAAACGGCAGCTGCTGTACATGTACGACCTAAAAATATCGCTAGAGGGTGCATTGATCTACAATGTACCATATTATGCAATATCATCGAGGTACATTGCACGACGTCCGAGTTCCATTAGAGCGCGCAAAGTCTGTGCAGTTCTATCTGAGCAGCTAAGATGGCGGCGCCCATCGTAAAATGCACTTGCTTCTCCGCAGAAGTAGTTTGAGTATTTTTCGGATTCGGATAGTAAAAAAATTGGTATTTATCACTCAATAAAACAATACCATTGATTCTAGAATCTATAAAAGAACAATATACAACAAGTTTGGTGAGTACAACTTATTTATTTATTTATTTTGTTACAGAGTTTCAAAATATTACAAAAAAAGCCAAAAGTCTGGCACTTTAGGGTTAAATGTTGAAAAACCACTGGCACTGAAAGAGTTAAAACAACCTCCAACAGTCGTCAGTCAAAGTGCCTTGGAAAACTTCCTGTACTCCGAAGGTTACACTGAGCTATGTGTATTCAACAGCAAGCAATCTGCTGCTTGAAAGTACCGGTACTGTAAATGGGAAAGTAAATCATTCCGTTTCATAACTACTTGATTCCTTTTCAAGGGTCAAGCAATTTCCACTCTGTAACAATCCCGTGAGGAAATGCATGCAAAGCTGTGAAGTTAGGCGACACTTACGCTAATAGCGAATGCACACGAGCCATTTTGATGTAATTTAATCAATTTGGTCATGTTATGATGAAAAGAAACAATTTTTTTACTTTCCCAAAATTGGACTGAGTTTTTGGGAAAGATTACCATGCACAGACACCCTTTGAGACCCCATGCGCTAAACCTATGGGACAACACTTAAAAATCATTGTCCCTACGCACACAAAAAACAAATGCACAAAATTATATATTCAAAAAATTCAAGAAGTTGCAAGAAGACAGACTACACGTACATTTACAAAAATATAATTATGTACCAGCAAAAGAACTGGAATTCATTAATTATATAAGGTTTATGACACAAAGATAATTAAAATGATTCCAAAGCAGACCTGGCCTTGATGTTTTTCTGGAAAAGTAATGTTTTAATTAACAGAAGGCATTTGGCGAAACAAGTACAACTTAAGTCCATTGTTGTACCGTACAAAGAGCAGAAAATACGCCCTGTAAAGCAGATACGAACTTCACAAAGAATGGCAGTTGCACCAATGCCTTGTACATTGCCTCGTGTATTGCCATAGCAATGCACAAATGACTTGTATGCAGAAATTAAGGATGGGAATTTACGGTTAATTCAGAAACCAGTTTGCAATTCTTTCAAGTGTCGGTTAACGGGTTAACTGTTCGGCCGACACTAAAGAGTGATGCTGGTGTTTATAGTAAGATGCATGTGCAATGTACACAATACCCCTACATGTACATGTAGGCCCCAAAAATAATCGTGGTCAAAATTGTACTACATGTACGACCTCATAAATTTATTTCATGAAGTCATTACAAATAACCCTCTGAAAACTATCAATGACTAATTGTAAATTCTTTTAAATAGGGTTTTGTTTAAAATTCAGCTAAACAGGTTTTTAATTATTTTTTTCCGGTTAAACGTCACATCCTTAGCAGAAATATCATTCTTTGCCCAGTTTTTTGACAAAATAGTGGCAAATTCGTATTATTTATTGGTATAATTCTTCTTTAAAACGATGTTCATTTTGTGTTATTGTTTTTTCCCTCCATTATGAACTCGTCATTTACCCCTCTTATTTTGGGATGTCGCCCACCATGTACATGTACCTCATCCTGATAATTTCACGCCTTATGACCCCATACCACCATCATCATCACCGTCATCATTCCCTTCATGTTAAAGGCTCGCATGAGAAAAGTAAGTTTAATTTGGTCATCTTAATTTTTTTTTGTAAGTTCTGTTTCACAAACTCCTACATATAATTAGATACATGCCGGGGCTCATCAGACTGTGAAATTTTTCCTACGAAATTCCCATGATAAAGTAAGATTTGTTCAAATTCCCCACGACTGTGTACAGACTGACTAAGGTAATCTAAGCAAATCTGTAACCTAATCATGGGAATTCAAAATTCATAGCAAAAATCACACAGTTGGAGGTTGTCAACATTTTCATGGTTCTACCACTAAAGGTCTTTTCCCACTAGAACGTCAAACCCGGGGTCTTAAACATATACGTTTAAAACTGGCTAGGGTTCTGAGCCGCCAGGCGAGGGCAATTTATCAGCGCCCAGGACCCTAGCCGATTTTATACAGATTGTTTAAGACTGGCCAAACCTACTTTTAATCTCATTCATAAATACCTTTTTGTGTAAATCGGTAAAACTCACCAAAATTAGCTTGTCATTTTGCCATGTTTTGCATTCACTTTCCTACACCACGTTCATATGAACTGTAGCTGTGTGTCAAGTTGTTTTTGTTCGATCGGGCGCATTACGCATAAAGCAAGCATGGTGTACGCGCACGCACACGACTGAGTACTTGTCACAGTGCACATTTTGCTTTCGGGAGCATTCAATTTCTGTGTGTGTGTGTGTGTGCGTGTTTCATACGCGCTGACCAGTTCGCGGGCGTGGCCGCGAGCCAGGCTCAAAAGTGTTTAAGACTGGCCAGGCCTTTATCGTCCATTTAAGACTGCCCACGTGATGTGCTCTCAGCCAATAGGGACGCGTAAACTGTCTAAGGTATTTAGGAATTGGTTTTACGAAGCTAATACTCCATCTAAACAAAAGGTGGCTTGTTCTCTTTTCCTTATCAGTTCCATGGTTTCCAAGAAAGATCAAGGACACAGATAAGTTTGCCAACAACATTCTGACCTATGGATCCGAGTTGGATGCTGATCACCCTGTGAGTGAATGGAGCTAAAAAAAAGTCTTAAAATAATTCCGTTTACTGGTTGTCACTAATTTTCCTAAGTATGACTCATTAAACACCAATAAGTGTTAATATTTTAAAGGGAAGTGGATTTGGGTCTTTTTACAGTAAAGGGGGCATTTTGGCAACACAGCTAGACCATTATTTTTGAGGAAATACCCCTGTCTGGTCTCAAAATAAAAGAAATAAGTTTAAGTTGTTCTGAAGAGATAACTTAGGCCCAAAAAGGGGTACATTGTACATGTGCAAATAGTGTGACAACATGGCTTTCTAAAAGACGCCCCCAATATTTATTTTATTCGGCAATTTCAGGGTACAGTCGGCAAATGCATGGTGCTATCACATGAATAGGGGACGGTTTTAATTGGCCAGCTACATGTACATTCATTTTAGCTCAGCACTTGGCTCAGCATCCCCGCACACGGTGAGATTTTGGCCAGGCGAGGCAAAAGAAATCAAACATGTTAGATTTTTGTCTCACGGCCTCGCAAGGCAAAAAACGCAGCAAAATGTCACCGCACACATGAGCCAAGTGCTGAGCAAACGGCCACGAATGACCGGTTGCTCAGCAAACGACCTCGCGTGTGCGGCGGGCTTAAGGTACAATAAATTTTTGGGACAGGCACCATATCATGCACAGCCAGCTGTTGTTGCGCGTCCGGTCCAATGTACAGTATGTAGGTCAGTGCTTTACTCTCCAACCAATGTTCACAGATTTACGCCTAACTTACACAATATAAACATGATGACCGTAGAAAAATTCCCCTGAAATGGTTTTGTCTAAAGTGCTATAGTCTTTGAGAAATGAGTAAAACAATTAGTTTTCGTCTCATGAGACGAAAATTCAATTCGCCCCTAAACAACTTCGCCCGAGTGCCATTTCGCCCCAAATCACTTCGTCCAAACACTACATCGCCCAATTTCTACTTCTCCTCAAAACCACTTCGTGCACAGGCCATGGTTTAAGACGAAATATTTCAGGTCGAAGTGGTTTTGGGGCGAAATGACTGCAAACCCTTTTTTGACTTTTCTCAAAGTTAGACGAAGTACGGAGCTGGTTTTTGCTTGGGTTGGTTTTAATCATGCATATCTTCAATCACACGGGGGCGATAAAACTATTTGTAACAGTTTACCAATCATGTTTTTTGGCAATGCCGTTTCTACTACATGTGCAGACAAAATACCAATAATTTTCGCGCTGAGCAACCGTCTACCATGTTGCTCCAGAAAAGACAATGCCTTGTCTAGACTAAATATACATGTACTACATTGTAAATGTGCTTTCCAGGGCTTTCCAGTCCACACTGTCCAAGTCCTTCAATTTGAGTCCAGCATACACCTAAGTGCATTACTGTCGAATATCATGCCTATGATTTTTGGCAGCTCTAGGCCAAGAAAAATATTTGGTTTTCTATCGAAAATTTAAATAATCAAATAATTGGCACAGTCCTAAGGTACAAACAATCTTGACGACAGGCACCATATCTACATGTAGGGAAAGCATTGTCTTGCCTGCACTTAAGATGGCCGAATTGCTTTAATTCATGCACAGCCAGCTGTTGTTGTGCATCCCGTCCAATGTACAGTATGTAGGTCAGTGCTTTATAATTTACTCTCCATCTATTTTAACCAACACATTGCTGTCAGTTATGCCAAAAATATTCAAATGTTTTATTTATTCTTTTACTGTTTGTCATTTCTTCTGAAGGGCTTCACTGATGCTGTGTACAGGGCTAGGCGCAAGGAGTTTGCTGATATTGCTTTTAACTACAAACAGTAAGTTGCAGTACTGTTCAAGTTTAAATGAATTATTTGGAGTAAGATTTTTTTGTCTGGCTCGTTACAGATCAGCTTTTGAAATCAATATATTCATCAAGTGTATTTCTTCTCACTAATTATGCCAAATGCGTAATTAAAAAAAATCACATGGTCTGACATACATGTACATGAAGAAAGTATTACTTGTAATTTGTGGGGCCCGCTGAGTTTGTTAAACATCATACTACGAGTAAAAAAAAACCAGTCCTACTTTTTATCTTGAATAACCTTGTCATTTTCCAACGGATTTAAACCAATATTTCTCATCATGTAAACAAGGCCTGACAAATTTAACTGAGTGAGTTTTCATCAGTTTTTCCAAGAGATTATACAAAAAAAAGTCAATTTCAGAATTCGCCACTTTCGACTTTGCCTCCTTCAATGTCAGTACATCGCTGGAGACGGTGGTGGAATGTGTGCTGCAGCCAAAAGCTTATGAAGAACGGCAGGATCACTCCAAATGTTATTGCAAACCATCTCGATCACTTCGAGCATTTCATCAGGAGGTGTAAAGGGACCTTGGACATAGACAGTTTACTTGAAAATGGCAGATGCTTAAAGTCAAAAGTGACAAATTCTGAAATTTAGGTTTTTTTCGTATGGCCATTAAATCTCACCCTCTTGGACAAAACTGATGAAACTCACTCAGTTAATATTGTCAAGTCTTGTTTACATGATGTGAAAATTTTGTTTAAATCCATTGGAAAATGACAAGGTTACTCAATATTAAAAGTAGGACAGGTTTTTTTTACACCTAGTACATGTACACTGTCTGCAACTTTGTAGACTCATAATTCTGCCCAAAATTGTTACTTTTGGCATAGATACAATAGTTGGTTGGGTAAAAGTTGGACATGCTTTACGTTCAGTGAACTCATACATGTAGTACTGCACTCTCCTTCAAATATTTGGGGTTTTTTTGTCAACCAAGTGGTACCGTTTCTCGAGAAATATTGATGTGTGTGCATATTTGCATCAAGGTTTCAATGTGACATGTGTGAGTACATGTAATTATTATGCAGTTAAAATGGCACCTACATATATGCACAAATACAAGCCAATCTTTAACCACTTGATGCCGGAGGACATGTAAACACGTTCTGGCAGTGTACAGTCACAGGGGTGGTTGACGAGTTAAAACTGCAGCTTTGCCACTCTCTTCCACGGTTGATATGTAAACATGTCTATTGTCCACCATTTATTTGTACACACCATGTTATGAACTTTATGAACTTGAACGTGCCGGCTGTGAACGGCCTGTCATCAGTGTAGCAAATTTCACTCCGTGGCGGCTGCCTCGGAGTGTTACAAAATATGATCTTTTGGTAAGAAGATTCATATAATGCATGTAGAAATAAATAGGATACATGCAAAACCCAGCTACAAAATTAATGATTGCAAAATTGTTGGCCGAAAAATTATCCCACTGTTTAATTTGGATATTTTCTGGATAATTTTTGATAAATATTTGGGAATATACAAATTGAGAATACAAAATTTCAGAATGGTAATGAGAAAAATACAACACATGATACGGTATCAAAATCTCGACACCCATGAGAAAAAGCAGGCGGGGTGGCATAAAAGGGGTCTGAACATGCTTCCGAACAACCTCTTTCTACACATTTTCCTTTTTGTGTATTCTCTATCCTGCTCTCTGCTGTACGTAAATAAACTCTAATACCTGATTGTTTTTTGTTAGCGGTGAGCTAATTCCCAGAGTCAAGTACACGGAGGTAGAGATCAAGACCTGGGGCACCATGTTTCGAGAGCTGACTAAACTCTTCCCTACCCACGCCTGCCGGGAGTTCAACCACATCTTCCCACTCCTGGTGGAAAACTGCAGCTACAGAGAGGACAATATTCCACAGCTGGAAGACATTTCAAATTTCCTCAAAGGTGGTAACAGTGATGTTTGTTTCAAATTGCTTAATCCCAATATTTTTTTTCCAAACATAACGCGCGCATCTGTTCGCAGTAGCGACATAATGCTACAGTACACAATACAAAATGTGCAGTTTATGCGCTAGCACATCAGTTATAGCAGCCTACATAAAATGGGGAAATAGATTCGTGTATACTTGGGTATAGACCGTATCGAATAGCCGCCATTTCGTGGGGCACCTTCTGTTACTTAAACCGTTCAACAATGGAAGCACAATTTGTGCAACCATGCATGTCCTCAAGGAACAAAGAAACTGCCCCACGAAATGACCGCTATTCGATACGGTCTATACCTTCAATAACTCAACCAGCAGCTTATTATTATTATTATTATATCTTTCTGGTATTTATACCAAGGATTCCTCTAAAGTGCCCATTGCACCGTCACTCGCAAGCATGAGGAAACCCATGAAGAATTACAAATTAGAAATTAGAAATGGCCAGAGACACCGGGGAATCCCCTTGCTTTTCACGAAAGAATGCTCTGGAATCTTTAAAGTGCGTTACTGTTACCTAACACACTGGACCAACGGCTTTACATCCCTTCCGAAAGATGGAGCAAGTGTGGTTGAGTGCCTTGCTCAAGGGCACAGGTACCCCTGCCGGGTGGGAGGTTCGAACCCACAACCCCAAGTTTTCACCTATGATTGCAAGTCGATGACCCAAACCACTCGGCCATAGTTGATATCAAATCGCTGGTTAAATTGTTTTTCATAGATTGCCAATAATATTTAAGATGAATTTGGGAGATACAGCCTTCAACTCGTATCTTATGAATTTTTGTTTGTTCTGTCCAGATTGTTCTGGCTTCACCTTGCGGCCAGTGGCTGGGCTTCTGTCCTCCAGAGACTTCTTGGCAGGCCTTGCATTCCGTGTGTTCCACTGCACTCAGTACATCAGGCATCCCTCCAACCCCTGGTACACTCCTGAACCGTAAGTCCACTTTAATTAATTATCACTGTCTTATGCTTTTTTTCTGTACTGAAACAGATCTGATCTGGTGGTGTTGTGCAAGTCTTCAGGCTTACCACTAGGCTTGACAAATCTTCTCTTGCCTTGCCTTGCCTCTAGCCCTTCCCTCTCGAGCATCTCTATCAATGTTGTTGTTGATATCGTCCCCATAATTGATGCTTCGAGTACGTACGTTCGCTGCACTCATGCTGTTTCGCTGATATGTTGGTGTAAGCCTTCATTTTGTCTTGAGTGTCCCAGTGGCTCAGCTATGGACATGGCTGGAATCCCCTAACTCTTCACGAAAGAATGCTCTGAGATTTTTTAAGTGTGTTATACAACTCACTGGACCAACGACTTTACATCCCTTCCGAAGGATGGAGCAAGTGTGTTTTAATAAGTGCCTTGCTCAAGGCCACAGGTACCACAGCCGGGTATCGAACCAGACAACCCCAAGTTTTCACCAGAGTATTGCGAGTCAGTGCATGACCTAAACCACTCGGCCACAATACCCCACAAATCTTCTCTACCCCAATCTTCTCTAAAGTCGATTAAAATAGATTCCAAGTTGGTTGCAGTTCTGTCTTTTAGAGGAGTCGATTCCCATTATCTTGGTAATTCCAGGAAGTACACGGCGATTCAAAATGTTAAGGGAAGACACACAATTCCAACCGCCGGTACCAACAGCGGTACCGGCGGATTTTTTTTAGCAGGACCGCCTGCACGAAGGGAGACACCACAACCTTCCTCCCTTTGTGTAGACGGTACTGCTAAAAACCGGCGGTACCGCGGTTAGATTGTGTGCCTTCCCTAATGGATGCAGAAAACACACAACTACCGAAATTTGGCAGTGTTTTGTATCAAATTTGCAAGAATTTGTTTTTCTAATTTTAGTGCCAACTTTGGTTTTGAAAAGTTCGGCTTTAAATTCCAAAAAGAATCTTGAGTGGAATTGGAATGAATTCTAAAAAAATTCTGCAATTAACCAAGCTATTTACCATGATTTTTTCTTATGTGTTTTTACTATAAAAGTCTTTTGCTACCGTTCAGTGGTTGTACAAATGTTTTTATTCGACAGTTGCGTGACTTGTGTGCCAGTCCCTTGACAGTCCCTTGACAGTCCCATGTCGGTTACACGTCGGTCGCACCCCGGGCGCACGCTGGTCGCACCCCAGGCACACACTGGTCAATAGCCGGTCGCACGCAGTCCATTTCCGTGGAAACTTGTACTTGAGTCAGAAAATCAAAATTGAATTATAAGTTAACTATTTAATCGATTATTTAATTGTTCTTCTTTCAGCGATGTATGCCATGAGTTAATCGGCCATGTTCCGTTGTTTGCGGATCCTTGCTTTGCCCAGTTCTCACAGGTAGGATATTACATTTCATTGCAGGACAAATTTCTGCTTAATTTTCAATAAAAAACATAGGTGTTATACACAGTATACATGTACAGGTCATGACATTATTAGTAGTGCATTTGCGTCCCATGTACTACAAGACCAAAAACTAAGTGGTACAAATGCACGATGGGACGCTACATGTAGATGCACTACATCGTGCCGTATACATGTACCTTGTGCATGAATGGGAAAATCGTCAAGCAAACTTGATGCACAAATGCGTAGGCTTGGAAGGATGTGCAAAGAATTACGCACACGACGAGCCACACTGGACCCGCACACATCACATTTTAATTAAGAGTAGGGTGTTATGCAGCTGAATCTTTCCACGGTAAAGGGGGAATTTTGGCAACACGGGCCATATTTTCCAGAAAATACCTTTGTCTGGTCTCAAAATATAAGAAATAAGTTTAAGATAACTTGGGCCCAAAAAGGGTTACAAATAGTGTGACAATATGCCTTTCTAAAAACAAATTTCCAATATACGCTCGTAACCAACCAACTAATACACGGCTATTTTTAACATTATTTTTTCTTTTGCATGTATATTGGAAATTTGTACACAGGGTTTTTAGAAAGGCATGTTGTCACACTATTTGTAATCCTTTTTGGGCCTAAGTTATCTCTTCAGAACAACTGAAACTTATTTCTTTTATTTTGAGACCAGACAAAGGTATTTCCTCGAAAATATGGTATGTGTTGCCAAAATGGCCCCTTTACTGTGGAAAGACCCAGCTCTAAATCATTCTGCATAGGGGATGCAGTGCGCTTGGAATATTAGGATGAATTATGCGACAAATATTCGGAAGGGGTACATAGTACAATATGGATACACCAATGAGAAGTACAGATTTAATTTTGCTTGAAGATACCATTATTACCAATATGCTTATTCTGGTGTCACCCATGCATTTACACATGTAAAAAAGGATTTGGAATGTTCTGGAACTTTTAAACAAACAAAAAAAGTCCGGACTAAAGCAAAGGAATTTAAGATCGATTTATTATTATTTTATTTTAATTTTAATTTATTTGTTTTCTTTGCTTCATTCTATAGGAAATTGGTTTGGCATCTCTGGGAGCCCCAGATGAGTACATCAAGAAATTGGCCACGGTAAGAAATATAAACTTGTACTCCTGTTGATGAATTTTTTGGCAAAAATCAAACTCAGTTAACCTAATAATCCATTAACATTTTTAAAAGAGCCATGTCTGGTTATCATACGTTATGGGTCAGTCCATGAAGTTGGGATTCGGTGTCCCCTGTTACATCAGAGACCTTTTTACGCTATATTTTTGGATTTACAAATTTTATTTGTCATTAGAATTGAGAAAAACCAGCGGCTGAATGACATAAATTAAGAACCTCCATTATTTGTAACAAAATACATGTATAGCAACATCAGTCAACTAAATAGAATTTTGTGCAAATGTAGGCGTGTCATTTAGTGTTCTTCAAAAGATTTCTTTGAAAAACATGAAAATTCACTATTAGATTACAAATCCAAATTTATATTAGAAATGATTATGTAGATAGAGAACTGTGTACTAATATCAAATTTAACATGATAACTTTTAGGGTCGGAGTGAATTGAGATAAATTGGCGTTGCGCCCCTGTTACATCAGTGACCATCATTTTGTCAAATAATCCAAAATTGCTAAACTCCATCAAGACTGAAGACTAAAAAATTATCGCAGAACAGGCAAAGCAACCATATCGTGCAACATCATTGTGCACTCCTCAAAATCAAATAAGGGTCAAAGGTATTTTTGTGAAAAATTTTGACCAAGTCATGACATAGAAACAATTTTTGTAAGGGTAATGTAAGCACTTTTCACATGGTTTGCATGTTTATTGGCTTAGGGCGTGTTTGTTTCACGACAGATCAGAATCCAGATCCCGAGTTATTTTACGTTCAGAAACAAACGTAACTGCTCTAGACTAGGTCACGTGAATTGGATCTGCGCAGATCTGAATCTTGATCTGTCCGAAACAAACACGCCCTTAGAAACTGACAGATCATGTGACAAGACACAACAATGCTGATAACAGGTCCATGATGTTGCAATCAAGTTTGGCACATCTGCTTTATTTTTCTTCAAGACTTAATGAGATTCCCACACATAATCAATAGGATTCTGCACTTGATAGAGTAAAGTTAAACAGTGGGTTAACCAGCATGGAAGCTGTAGGGACGAGGGGACCTCTTGAGCCCCCTCCCTATTTTAAAGGCTTTCCCACCAGTTGATATTCTCTTCCTGTCATAAACTTTGGCAAATCAACATTATTATTGTATGTTTTGAGACTTTACTCTATCAAGTGCAGAATCCTATTGATTATGTGTGGGGAATCTCATTAAGTCTTGAAGAAAAATAAAGCAGATGTGCCAAACTTGATTGCGACATCATGAACCTGTTATCAGCATTTTTGTGTCTTGTCACATGATCTGTCAGTTTCTAAGCCAATAGACATGCAAACCATGTGAAAAGTGCTTAAAATGTTGCAGAGCAACCTTCAGCCCATTACCCTGACTAAAAAATTTTTATGTCCTGACTTGGTCAACATTTTTCACAAAAATACTTTTGACCCTTATTTTATTTTGAGGAGTGTAGATAAAATGGAAATTGTATTATATTTAGAAAATTGGCTCACACAAATTATCGGTAGACATAAGTTTCATATTTTCATTAAATACGTCATCATGTTGGGAATTTCACGCCTGACGTAGCATGGGACTAGTTTTGTAAACAAAGCTAAAATTAACTTGCGCCAAAAAAGTGGAAGATAAAAAACAGGATCAAGGAGCATGAGAGGTCAATTTGACACATCGGAAAGTTTAGCTAGCCCCTTCCGTCCTCCACGTGATCGTCTTTTCCTGCACACAGATTTGCACGCTCAGCGTAATACCAAAGGCACGCCTGATCACTGCTCTGTTCTGCCTGAGAAGGTCGACTTTGGTTCTTTTTCGTCTCTCCAGGTCATCCAGTTCCACGGGCGGTAACAAAAACTTGAGATGTCCCCACAGGAAAAACCAAGACCAGTGGTGTTAGGTCTGGTGATTTTAAGGGGGCATTCCCAAGTCCATTTGACAAATTTACCAGACCTAACATCACTGGACTTTTAATGGGGACATGATGACCTGCAGAGACGAAAAAGAACCAAAGTCGCCTATCTCAGACACAACAGAGCAGTGATCAGGCATGCCTTTGGTGTTAGGCTGAGCATTTAAATCTGTGAGCAAAAAAGGTCACGTGGTAAACGGAAGGGGCTCGCTAAACCTTCCGAAAAGCTGA
The DNA here is from genome assembly GCA_037783545.1 of Henricia sp. BOLD:AAB3569. Lineage (NCBI taxonomy): Eukaryota > Metazoa > Echinodermata > Asteroidea > Spinulosida > Echinasteridae > Henricia > Henricia sp. BOLD:AAB3569. Next base: position 700,826 of record JBBELK010000099.1, on the reverse strand, counting down.
TAGCAAAGAAAGGACATGTCAAATTGACCTCTCATGCTCCTTGATCCTGTTTTGCATCTTCCATTTTTTGGCGCAAGTTAATTTTAATTTTTTTTTTTTTGATACACCCTGTTTAGATGACTTGCTGATTGCTTGCCATTTGTGACCGACTCTGGCAAAACCCGACGCTTCTCGGCATTTCCCATTACGTGATATGGGCCCACAACCTTCAAAAATGGCCTCTGGGACCAACTTGAAAATTTGGCAGAATACGGGATACATTCAAGATTTGTTTTGTTGTTTAAACTGTCTCAAAATTCCTCATATTATTGACCAATAGCTCCATTTCACTTTTTCTGATCTGTCCTACTTTAATTGGTCATAACTTCGCAAAAAATTATCAGAATTTCCTCAAACATGTTTTAAAAGATACCTTTTTGTATGCCCACTAAGCTGATACCAAAACTTAAATTTTGAATTTTCATCACAAGTGTTGGGTTTTGCTGGAGCCGGTCACATTTTGTGAAAATAAAGAAAATGTCACACAGTGTCCCAACTTCGTGGAACGACACGCATACATAAAAGTATGCCAAGGTCACAGATGAATTTGGCTGTGCAGATGTGAATACACGCTTCATGTCATGAGAACTGCTATTATTCGACTGTTTTCATATTTGAATGTTCCTTATCAACTGTTTTACACTATTTTTGTATGCAGTGTTACTGGTTTACTATTGAGTTTGGACTGTGCCTTCAGAATGGCAAACACAAAGTGTACGGTGCCGGACTCCTCTCTTCCTATGGAGAGCTTCAGGTACGTCCAAAAAACTATGAATTGTAGGATAGGGCGACAAATCGTGTGTAAAAAAGGTATATTAGGGCGACGTGCTCAATAGGGCGACATTTTGGTGTCGCCCTAATATTTTTTTAGGTCAAAAACCATTTTTTTTAAATCGAGAACCATTTTTATTAGGTCTAGAACCGATTCTCTTAGGTCTGGAAGCATCTCTGGAAGCTTTGGGTAAAAAAATAAAGGTGTCATTTTGAGTGACTCTTGCCGAAATTTCGGTGGTCTCCGGTGAGAGTCTTCCCGAAGTGTCGCCCTATTGCGGCATCCAGGGTTGTTTAAATTATCATCATTATTTATTTATTTGCTACATATGCGTACACATACAGTAGAATTCTTGTGGTCATCGTGCTTTAAAAAAAAGTAAACATACAAACAGTACAACATATTGCACATTAAATTACACCATATGAACATTGAATATCACATATAATTCATACAAAACAGTCACGAGATATCACAAAACAAGTTACGACTCCAAAGGTTTTGCACGCTCACTGGGCCAGGTCGCTAGAGATTGCTCGCACAGCTGCAGGAAAAAACCTTTTCCTATGACGTTCAGAATGCACAGCTAGGGATGTATAGCGCCTACCAGACGGTAACAGTTGAAATAGGTGGTAACTATTTTCAAACTCTATTTTTAATAGAGGGCCATGCAGTTTGTTTAAAAAGTAAGGGAGTAATTGTACATTTAAACTGGATAGAGGCCCCAGCTGGATTTAAAACGGCCAGAGCGCGGCACTACTGTCGGAACATGCGGTATGCATGCATTTTGTTATTTGTGCCACGTGCAAACCATCGTGAGACTGCGTAAGATGGTATTTTTTCCGAGCCAATGGAGTTCATTTTCCGAAGATCGTTTGTATAGTACCACAAGTATCGCTGTGTTTCTGTAAGAGGGCTTATTGATCTCCGTCAAAATGCTTTTTATAATGTTGTGCGAATAATTATGTTTCAGAAAATTATGTCATTTTAACACTTCCGATTTTCACAATGCCACGCCACTAGAGGGCGTTTGCAATCAAACCGTTCCTGTTAATCGACAATTATCAGCACATAGTGCAGATATGCGCACTGTGTGGTAACTCTCTGGCTTTGGCACATTGTGGCGATGAAACCAATACAATATTTGATCGGCACCGATCGTCAAAAACGGGATGGAGGAAGGAAAATCATATCATGCGTGTCGGTATGGTTGGCACCGTGCTGAAAATGTCTGATCTGATTCGGCACAGGAATTGCTTTGTACAGTGCATATGACATTCGACAGTAAAAAAAACGAAGAGTTTTTGCAAGTATAATAAGTAAATTTGAGTGCATTTTTGACATTCAGGAAGCCAGCTCTCTTTATTTGTTTTGAGCCATTTTATTGCCATGCTTGAGTCGCATCTCCAAACCTTGGTGTGGGCTTTTCCTTTCCTCAGTACTGCCTGAGCGAAGAAGCCGTAACCAAACCATTTGAACCTGTAAAGACTGGAGAGCAGGACTACCCACTCAGCAAGTACCAGCCGTGTTACTTTGTGTCTGAGAGCTTTGAGGACGCTAAGGACAAAATGAGGTATGGCTCCTTTAATTTGCACGCTATTTGGCCGTGTTTATTTCATCACAGATCCGAATCCAGATCCTGAGATGTGTCACCGCGCGATAACAAATGAAACTGCTCCTAACGAGGATCTCGAGTCACGTACGTGAAAAGCAATTTGTCAAATGGGCCGGCGCGAACATCCTTTTAATTGTTCAATTTGTAACTTTGTACCGTTTCTGTCGTTGCACATTTTGTTGTTGTTCTTACCAACAGGCAATATGCTGCCAGTATCCCACGGCCATTCTCGGTCCGCTACAATGCATTCACACAGTCTGTAGAAGTCATGGAAAAGAAACAACAGCTCAAGGACCTGGCACAGTCAATCAAAGGTAAGACATTGTAGCTCATGTGTACACCAGCGTTCTTCACTAACTGTTTTGTCTGAGCACACTGCCCGGGCAAAATCATCAGAGGCTCCGTTAGCATCCAGATAAAAATTGGCCGCCTGGAAAAAAATAATAAATTTTTCCCTCTAGAAATACTAGAGTGATTCAAAAATATTTGGCGACCCAGGTACAGGCATTCACATACATTCATCCACATCAGGCCTTTTCCCACTAGAACATCAAACCCCGGAGCGAACTGGCCCTGGAGTCACTCCGGGGCCACCCCGGGGTGACTCACCCCCGAGTTCAACCCCGTGCCGATTCACACTTGGTGTTTTAAAATTCACCCCAGAGATCGGCACTTCGTCCCTCACTTGAACAAGTGAGAACTTGCCCCTGCCCCTTTTCCCACTGTTGTTATCGCCCAGTTAGAAAAGTTTTCAACCCTGGTCCCAAGCAGGGTTGAACTCGCCCCGGGGAATGAGCAATATCGGGGGTGGTGCAGGGGCGAGACTTGCAAGTGGGAATCTGGGCTTATTTTTTCCCTGGCGTCGCCCCAGGGCCACCCCCGAGATTTTGTCGAGTGGGAAAAGGCCTATACATGCATCTGTTTTGAGCAGCGCCCTCATGTGGGGAATATTGGATTGGTCACTGTTTACCATGTGAGGGCGCTACTCAGCATGCCTGGACAAGACAGTGACCAGTGAAAAACCTTGTACAATACAAATAAAATAACTACTTTTGTATTTAATCCAAACTAGTAATTTGTACACATCCGACATAACTGGGACACCACAAACTGCATTCGATATTGCAAACTCAATATGAACACGTGTATGACGAATGACATCGCACACTAATGTTGAGCTCTTCTTTTTGTGACATGTCTGATTTCCGTCGCATGCCCGATTGTAAATTTGGTGAAAATCAAGCGTGTGAGTAATTGCTTTTTTTAAATAATGCTTCCAGTCACAGGAATTTAGACAAAAAACGAAATTCCCTTTTTAAAAAAAATGTACAATGAATGTGATCGAAGGGGATATGCTGCTTACATTTGTGGCTTACAGAATATCGATTTTACTTCGATACTTTTTTTTTTAATATCGAAAAGTTTGTTATTTCAATATGATTAAAAAAGTGATATTGACGATATCGATATCAAAATGAAATTGATATATCGAATGAAATTGATGTCGAATAACATTGGTGATATGAAATAAACTGAATTGTATCATTGTTTTGAAAATTAGAAGCTAAGAAAAAAGTGGTCCTTAACTTATTTGATGGGTATATATTGATAAAAGCCATTGTTTTCCCATTTAAAGGTGACCTGAGCATCCTGATTGACGCTGTCAACAAAGTCAACTAAACAGACTGATGGGATCGCATGCCAGTAGCAGCTGTCAATTTGCTCAAAGCAGCAAATTTAAAACGTAAATATATCAGCATTATATCATATCACAGAATTTGTTTAATAGTGAACAACTAACCAAAATAATGTTAATCAGGGTACATACACATATCGATTAGTGTTTAACATTTAATAAATTTAAGATTTCTGATTGTACAAAAGAGAAAATTAGTAATCTATTCTTGATAATTATCCCCAGTGTGCCTCTTTGAAATAGTGTAATTCCTTTTAGATTATTAGCTGGGATGTTTTGTAATGGTTAACACTGCAGTGACGTGCGACCAAGAGGGTTGATGAGTTAAGAGATTTTAAAGTCCATACAGGATTTGCAACATCCCAAAATTTTAATCAGCCATTCGACAGGAAAAACCTTACTCAAATGGAAGATAGAAGTGGTTCCAACTGTCCAATGCAATGATTTCACTCGAGATTAAATCTTTTGATAAGAAAACGATAATTGAAGATTCATTTATGTAAATGTGTATGAAACAAACTACATGTACATGTATAGCCCCTGAATACCATGGTGTTACGGTGTGTCTAAAAAAATGCAATCAAAATTTAACGGAATGTCAAATGCAGATTGTGTAACCATCATAGATAATATATGCATGGTCTGAAAGCTACAACCTTCCTCTTTTAAATGAGACATCAATGCATAGTTATCCGAGATTGCGAGATTGCTATGGCTCACACGCTATCATCAAAATGGCGACACACAATGCACAAAGCAGTTGGACTTTCAACGGAAAGCACAGATTCATTAGAGAAAACTCAAAGGGTATTCATGTTTCAGGGTCGACAGTTATCTTAGAACACACCAAGTAAAGGGCCAGTAATACAGGAATGTCATATCACGTGCTTTCGTACCTTTGAACAACGAAACGACCGGCCTTGAAACCAAAATTTCGCCCGGATCATCGCATACCACACTGTACAAATTGTATGGGGCAGAACATCGCATGATGTTGTTGAGAGACAGTGCACTTTGACCTATGTGGGTGATATCTGCTAGCTCTGTTGTGATTGGTTGGCGGGTTCGGTTGATTGACAGGTTGGAACTGTGCATTGCTCGAATCTGATATATTTTTGACAGTTACTTTCCCAAGAGAGGTAAATTTGACCATAGGACCAAGTTTGTGAATCTGATAATGTTGTTTGAGGGAGTACTCTTAGAAATTACCTGATGAGTCGAATTTTCAGTCGAGAGAAAATCCAACTTTTGTTAACGAATCGCATGTCTGTCTGCAAGTGGTCGACGACCCACTGACAAAAATTCCTCCATCTTGTGGTAATTCCGCCTGTAGCAGCCGATGTCGCGCGCACATTTGGTAGGGGTGCATGCCTAGATCCAGCCGAGTGACGCGGTTAAATGTAGCATGTGGACTTGTGATGATACAGGACTTAAGTACTGGTTGAAGGGATCCAGTGTACAATGTGTGCACTGAAGTGGAATAGTTTGGGTTGTGGAGGCATGGGTATGCTAGGATCCTAATCCTGTGGTGTGCTCACTGGTGTGTGTCATTGTGTCAGTGGCTGTCGTAGGGAGAGGTCCTAGGGTACAGGTGACCCATCAGTCTGGTTGGTTTAATAATAGGGTAATGTAAGTCGTTTACGAGCCAACAGTGGCTCATACGGCCAGTACTCATCTCTGGTTTCTCAAGCATGGAGTGACTAGGAGCAATGCTACATGTACTCTCCCCGGATGGGATTGCCAGTCCATCGAAGGTCTACCCCCAGCAACTACAAATGTAGTTGGGTTTCCCAAACCGTATTTGGTTTCTTAATAGGAAGTGCCAGATATTGCTGATGTTGAAGCCAATGTCTTGGGGTACTGTGTTGTGCTTGTGTATTTCGATGGCTTCCCTGATGCGTCTTGGGTGCCATCTGTCGATGGGCGCTATCAGTTGTGCTGCTTCCCAGTTGATGATGTGGTCCTCGCTGTACGAGTGCTTGACTATGGCTGATTTGGTATAGTCTCCTCTGCGGCCGTGGGCTCTGTATTCTTTGAGTCTGGTGGGGTAGTCCCTCTCAGTCTCGCCAATATACACCTTCCCACATTCACAGTGGATCCTATAGACTCCAGCCTGGTGGGCTTGTTTGTCCTTGTGAGTCTGTATGGTGGCTTGCAGTTTCCTGGTTGAAGAGTTATATGTAGGCCTTGATCTTGGCTTGATTGAGAATCCATTGAATCTTGTGAGATGCATTCCCTATGTACGGGAGAGAAACTGTGGCCTGATACGTAGGTGATGGGATGACTTTGGGTATAGGAGACCTGTAGAGGTCTTGGGATCTTGGGTCTTGACTTAGTTTCTCTTATAACTATTGCGTTGGACGGTTGGAGTGTTGTGGATACGTGGTAGAGTTGTACCAGGGTCCAGGGCACGGTTGAGAAAGGGTTTGATTCTTGGGTGATGAAATGAAGAGCTGTGGAGGTACCGGTCTGAGCGAGTGGGCCCACAGTAGATGGCATGCCCAAGGGTACTGTCGGGACGTCGAGGAACCTTGACATCCAGGAAGGAGATGGAACCATCTACTGTGTGACCCATCTACTGTGTAGATGGGTCACACAATGTTTCCTGTCATCAACATACATTGTATGTGACAAACAGTTGCAAACAATTTCTGCAGTTTGACACAGCACATCCATCAAATAAAAATCTCCTATGTATGATTATATTTAAACTGCATTAATGAACACGGAATGTTGACCTATTTCAACAATGCACCTAAAAAATGGTATATAATATGAGCATACGGTATACAGAACATTGAGGCAAATTGACCGCTCCAGTAAGCTCCACCCATTTAGAAATTGACTAGCAACATGCCACACATGTAAGGCACGTGTGCAGTAGAGTCGCGTGGCCGTGCCGTGCGTCGGCGTCCGCGCCCTGGTCAGCGCGTATTGAAACACGCACACAGAAACTGCACGCTCGAAAGCAAAATGTGCACTTAAGTATCCGGTCGTTTACGTACAACACGCCTGCAATACGCGTAACGCACGCGATCAAACAAAAACATCTCGACACACATCTAGAATGCAGTGAATGCACAACATAGCAAAACGACAAGCTAATTTTGGTGAGTTTTCCCGTTTACACAAAAACACATTTATGAAGGGATTAAAAGTAGGTTAGGATAGCCTTATACAATCCGTTTTATACCGGCTAGGGTCCTCTGCGCTGATAAAAATAATGTTTATGGTGTTTTTGCGTCACTCGTGCTGCATTTCGCCGTAGCTCTGTGCACAAAATTTTGAGGACTCGGGTAACCAAAATGGAGATCCACTTATTGGTTACCTCAACCTGAGGCTGTGATTGGTCAATTCCAAAATGGGCGGAGCTTACTGGATCGGTCTATTGTACTGTAGGTAAACCAGTTGTTAAAGTATTTTGAATTTATTATAAACATTTCCATTTATATTATATGTATATTCATATTAAATTGCTATTATCTTGCATGTTGAATCTTTTCATGTATCGGTTGTGGTGCACATGTATACACAGAATAATTTTTTGCTTTATTTTTTTATTTTTCAAAAAATAACGTTATTACCAAGCTTCTGTTTATATGCTCCCCTCCCTTGTCTACCCCTTAATTCCCACGCCACCCCTTCCCACCGCCTTGTTTCTACCGCCCCTCAACATTGCCCCTCCCCACCTCCCCCCAGCCCCCTCCCCACCTCCCCCCCCAGCCCCCTCCCCCCTTCCCCACCCCCACACACCCCTTCTTAGGATTTCTTTGTTAATTCGCAGTCAGGGTACAAAGTTCTTATAAACCACACATGTTTAAAGGAGTGTGTCCAGATTTATCCAGAAAATAAAATGGATTTCGTACTAACTTAACAATCATATGAAATGCCTCCCCAAAGTACTATCTATGGAAAGAAAACAGGAAATTTGCAATCTCCAATTTGGATGTGGAAGCAAAAAGGTTGGTGTAGTCACTGCACTACTGTTTTATGTAACCGGATAAATTAGTTTACTAAATATCAGTGGGTTTTTTGTGTGATATCTTTGAAGATATACAGATCGAGAGTGAAAAATTTCACAATGGTTATGGGAAAAATATGACGCATTATGTGGTATCAAAATCTCCTCACCCAAAGTGGGAGGGTAAAAAAAAGTGATCTGGTCGTGCTCCTTTAATAACTAGGCAAGGAAATATATGTTCGGTGTCTGGGTTTTTAATGTTAGGGTATTTCATTATCAAAGTAATTATTTCTCTTGGTATTGCACAGGGTATTTTCTCTTACATTATTTCCCAATTGTGTCTCAAATAAAGGAAATATTTTTCCATCTTTGGGGAGTTTTGCGTTAACAAAAGGTTGAAGTAGTCCCTCCTGTTAAAAATTGTGTTGGGTATAAAATGTGACCCGCTCTACACAAAAGGTAGAATAAGTCGCGCAGGCTATAGGTCGAGTTTGTGCGACCATAAGAATAAAAAATTGGCAGATCCATGCTCATTAAAATACAAAAACACAATGGAAATTCCTGCATTGTGCCCAATTACCGCCTGGAATGTCAGTGTTCCGCCTGGAATTTCCATTGTGTTATTGTATCTTAAGGAGCGTGGATCTGCCGCAGATTTCCTCTGGTCGCGAAAACTTGACCGAGCCTGTGCGACTCATTCTTCCTTTTCGCAGAGCGGGTCAAAAATACCAAATTTAAAAGTCGCCCTTTGTACTTTGCCAACTTGGTCTATTCTACACTAAAACCAGTAATATACAGTGTTTCCCTGCGCACATCTTGCCTGCAGTATTTGTCTGTGGTATTACATTGTATTTATCGTGCATGGTTAATTTCTATAAACATTTATATTTTATCATATATATTTTGTGCTTGTAAAGTTGAACTAATTCAGTTTCTGCATCTGACCCAAAACACAGTAAATATGATTAGTAATTGACTGTGGGTTTCATTGGTTTAAAAAAGAAAGTTTAAACTTATTCAAAATTACCTGTTAGTATTCAATTCAATATTTCGTACAAAAGTGGCCAAAAAAGCTAAGTAAAGGATACGATTCCCCTGGAGTCGCATTTTATCGATAGTGTACATAATGCAGCTTGGCCGTTTCGTGTGCGAGTTTTTGACATCTTGGAAATGAGCCCTAGAAATATCAGTCTTTTACTTTCCGTTTACTGTGTGTTGTGTCAATAATTTCTTTTACTCGTATATTGTTGCGGGACATGGTGTGGTATTGAATTTATGTGAATAATGCATCATTTAGTTGGTAAGAGTTTAACTACAAGTAAAATGGGCATTAACATGTTTTCTCAAGGTAAATTTATAACTTGAAGTTACGTTTAAAATATTAAATCCTGTAAAGGTACAGTAAATCGAAAACAAATATTGTCTCGTTCTAATGTTTCTTTCGTGAACATTCCTCGTGTTCTCCGTATTTCCTTCGTCGTGATTTTTTTGTTTTTCCCAATTTAAAGCGGGACACAGACAAATACGTTTTTTAATTTAAAAAAAATAATAATTGCCATAATTGAGGACGGGGGTTCACATGTTTCGACCGGAAGTGGTCAAAGGTCATCGCCATATTTTTTGGATATCCCACCCGAGTCGATGCCTAACACCGTTAACCCCATCCAGATATCTCTTACCACTATTAAATGGTAAGGCAAAATCTGTGTGACCAATAGGAAACCATGTCAAAGGTCAAGGCATGTGCGCATTTTAAAGACCTTTGTTAGTGATCATATATGGTGAAGGAACCAAGGTCGTACATCAAGCGATTTAAAGTTAAAACTATATAAAGTTTAACTTTCGGCGAATTTGCGGCGCGAAAATTAAACTTCAGTGCAACATCAATATACCTTCCCACGACACTCTAACCCCGAGAACAGAAAACCGGGTAACAGAAAACAAAAATTAACCCCGAAATACCCAGGTTAAGATTTCGGGTTTGTTTTTGAACCGGGCTCGATGTGGGAATCACGTGCTCACGGTGCTGATTGGTCTGTACTATAGAAGCACTGTGTGAAACATGCGCCAGCTAGAAAATATTCCTCCCCGTTTTATATTCAATAATGATTGCCTTTGGCAAAAAAGGTACCATTTCGACCATGCGATTGTCGTAGTCGGGTGTATTTTTGGTTGGGGCGGAAGAGTTAATAAAAGTGCAAAGCTACTCCCGTTCTTGGTCAATACGATGCTTTAAATTTATCTGTTGAAATGTGTATAATACGCTCACAAAAATCAAGGCCAGCTGGACGGCATTTTCGAAAATAAATATTTTTTTTAATTTTTTTTAGCGAGCTTTATTCTGAAGGCGTGGGCAAATGGTGAATGTACTTTTCGAACCAGGGCCACAGGTGGAGGGCGAGTGAAGTACCACTACGTTTATTACCTCCCAATGCATTGGTACACCTTTTAGAATTCTGTTTAAAATTCTTTAATTTTGTCGACAGTAAACATGGCGAGCGTCAAGCATAACTATAAGCATAAGCATAGGTTCGCTGGTCACCGTAGATCTGGTTTCCGTCTCATATTTTACAGGGCTGAATAATGAAGAGTGATACGTAACCAGACTATGGTATTTTAGGCTTGGTCAAAATCTTCTTTTTTAAAGCATTTAAAATTGCAGTTTCTTTAAAATTTGTTTTAAACACAGTTAGCTCATAACACCAAATTATTTTGATTGAACTTTAAAAACTTGCTCCATTTAGGGGGGACCGTTTAAAACCTCCGATATGATGTGTTATTAAAAAATAATCAAATGTATACTATCTCGGGTATTTGTGAATTCAAATTCAAATCCCCAAAGACATTCAATTAGCCTTTAGCACATTTCACATGAATAGCATCCGCGTCCGGTGTAGGCCAACTGACGTACTTCCTTCCACAAGCACACTTAGTATCCACTTGACCAGACTAAATTTGTGTCGCTATGCGGTGCACGCGGCAGGTGAGAAGTGCAGATTATAAATACCGTGTTCAAGAGAATGGCATAAAGTAACCAGACTGTTGATTTGCTAGGCATTAGCGTGAACCACGTAGCAACATCAGCATAGTGTGTGGACTTTCTAAACTGCACCTCCATTTGAAAATTAAGAATTCTTGGCTCCAGCCATTATGCAAATGTTACTCGCAGGAGGCTACAGAGAAGAAAGTGCATGTACTTTTTCGTACATTTTGATGACATCAGTTTCTCGAGATTATTCGACATTTCGCTGTGTGACATTTCATTCAAACGGATGTAGCGGTTGTACTTTAGGAGCAGAATGACGCAAAAGTACAATTTAGACGTCAGCTTCTGATAATTTTACGTCTACATTGAATTTATCTACTGAAGTATAAAATAATCTTGAATGAATCAAGGCCATCTGCTTTACCCATTGTGATAAATCGATTTCGATCATTGTTCTTAATCTCGCCAAATTTGTGGAGGTGTAGAAATAGCCAGATGAGGAAAGTACTTTCACCGCCGGTGGTCTGAAACGGAAACAAGAGTCTCATAAAGAAATTTTCTGGATACACGTTTTGAAGTAATTTTTTTCAAAGGAGCGTGTCCAGATTATATATTTTTAAGTAAGTAGACTCGGTTATATAGCTATTGCAAGACGACTCCGTAAAACTGGTAAGCGGATTTGGCGAGATACCTATCTTGCCACATCGGCCGGATTCACAAAAACTGCTAACTGGATTTTGTGGTAAGATTTAGGATATAATGGTAAGCCCATTTCGAAAAGATATGCGTCTTAGTGATCATGAAGACTCTGGACCTAACTGCCTTACAAAGACGGCTTTTCAACACCATTATAAGACGGCACTAAACCCATCGATATATACACTGGATGACGTATGCAATAGCAGTTGGCTATACGAGAATTGAAGCCACGCGCCGGCCGCCATTGAACCCCACGAACAATGCTTGGCCTAGACTGCTCCCCGGTCCATGCGATCGCTTGCATTCCACTTAACACATGTAGACCATGATTTAGACTAGTGAAGACAGTATGACCAGTCTAGGCAAGGCATTGTATTTGGTGGGGTACAATGGCGGACGGTGGCTTCAATTTTAGACGTCGTTGCTTCATCCAATGTATATATATATACGAATTTGCTCAAGCGACGGCGTTAGCATGCGATTTGGCTTGCTAAATAAGGGCTTTAAGCAAAAAACGACTGCTTAATTCTTTTATGAAATGCCATCAACCGCTTAATGCGCCGCTTAATCAAAAATCGGGTGCTAACATGTTTGATGAAATTGGCCCCAGATCACCTCCCCACGCACGCGCGTACTTTCTGCTTTACCGCGCCGCGGTGCCTACAGGGCACCAGGCGCGCGCGACGCGTTTAGGCAGCAAGCACGCACACGCAACACGGGGAAAGCCAGCGCATGGGACGATGGGATGAATTACAATACGATTACGAGATTGTGTTAAGCCCGCCGCACACCTTTGCGATTTACCGGATAATCGGATCATCGGACCACTTACCGGAAAGGTGTGCGCTGAAATAATTCGGGCCGGTCTGACCGTACGCTATAGACCGGAGCAAATCAAACTTGTTTGATTTTTCCGGATCCGATGGTCCGGTGTCCGATTGGCCGGTGAATCGCAAAGGTGTGCGGCGGGCTTTATTCGTGTGACCCCACTTTATTATACGATTACAATTATACGATTACAATCCGATTATAATAACTCTGTCGTGTTGGAATTACAATCGTATCACAATCGAGTAATTACGAAAATTTTCCCGTGTGACCCCCGGCCTTAAACCCGCCGCACACCTTTGCGATTTACCGGCCCATCGGACACCGGACCATCGGATCCGGAAAAATCAAACAAGTTTGATTTGCTCCGGTCTATAGCGTACCGTCAGACCGGCCCGAATTGTTTCAGCGCACACCTTTCCGGTATGTGGTCCGATGATCCGATTATCCGGTATATCGCAAAGGTGTGCGGCGGGCTTTATACGATTGCAATATTTCCAACGACGACTGGGGTCAGACGACAAACGTATTATAATCGGATTGTAATCGTATTATAATAAACTGCGGTCACACGAGCAACACAATCTCGCAATCGTATTGTAATCCATCCCATAATCAATAGGCCGTATTCCTGAACGTGGAGGGCGCTGTCAAGTGGTCCGCGCCCATCGTGCGTTATGTTCGAACACAAAACACGCTACGCGCACACGCCTTCCAAACGTTTATTTTGAATGAAAATCTGTGCGCGCGACACAGGTCTGCGCGCTCCACGTACGCGACTTTTCCCCACGTACGTATGCACGTACCCCCACTTTTCTACTGTCGTCTATGGACATTTCCCCCCAAATCACCTTGTTCGAGCGCCCTCACGCGTTCAGGAATACGGTCTATTGCGGTGGCTTTCCTCGTGTTGGTGTGCGTGCTTGCTGCCTCATCGCGCCGCGCGCTTCTGGCGCCCTGTAAATGGAAAAGTAAACCAGGCGCGCGCGCGGTAAAGCAGAAAGTACGCGCGCGCTTGGGGAAGGTTACCGCAGGGGCTTATGGGATGGATTGTAATACGATTACGAGATGGGGTCACACTTGTTTTTGACAATTTATTGTAGTCCGATTACAATCGGATTACAATCAAACGATGAGAATGTTCGTCGTCGACCGATTATGATACGATAACAATACAGTTGGGGTCACACGGAAAAATTTATTGTAGTACATAGAGTACGATTGTATTACTATAGTACGATTACGAAAAAAAATGCTAACTGAATTTTGTGGTAAGATTTAAGATATAATGGTAAGCCCTTTTCGAAAAGCGATGCGTCTTATTGAAGACTCTGGACCTAACTGCTTCTTACAAATACGGCTTTTCAACACCATTATAAGACGGCCCTAAACCCCACAAATCATCTATATACGGTCGATCTAGTAAATACCCATTCTGTAAATTATCCTACCAAATTGACCATCGCTTTCAAATAGACCAGTTGCGTGATAGATTTGCATAAATCCTAGAGTCACGCCTTATATTTGCATAAATGCTAGAGTCCCGCCTTCGCGCTATAAGGCGCTCGCGTATGAGTGAGTCAAGCACCATGCTTATACCTGGCAAAACGGGCTGTTTCCAGGTGGTGCACGCTGGTACATGGTAACCGTGCGGTACCTGGAATACCTCGCACATCACTCTATGTATGTTTAAGCTGGACCATGTTGATTGAACATGTTGTTCGGCAACTTCAAACCAGTCACATAACCCAAAATCGTTTCTCCACTTTTCTGAATGCATCATTGCAGTTTGGAAACGTTCCATGCAGCTTTCAAAGTTGACATTGATTTCAAGTAAAAAAACACGTTCTATTTCGTTATTTTGACGAAAATTCACGATGAGTACGGCCCGATTTGCCAGATAGTCTGGTGCTTGACTCACTCGTACGCGAGCGCCATAGCGCGAGGGCGGGACTCTATGATTTATGCAAATCTATCACGCAACATGTCAACTGAACAAACTACAACAATGGGTTCACCCAAAAAGTTATTTTTCAACAGAGGTCGAATGAAAGAACATCCAAATCCAACCCACTGTGTTTTCCTCTAATTAACGATCACTGCTCGGTTGTTATCTCAAAGTTTTACTTCCAGTCAATTTAGCATCGAAGCGGTTGCACTGAGGTAAAATCCAAATGGAGCATCTGTCGTTCAAAGGAGCTTTATTAGGTCAGCAAGAGATCCGATCAATACACTACATACACAGAGCTCCCCTTGCATTGACGTCCCACGCACGTAAGCCACAGAACAAGCTAATAATTGTTTTACACTTATGGACTGTGTATTTAACTACTCAGCGGTTATTGAATGGGCTCCTGGCAGATGAAAACAGGTGGATTTGCGAAAATCCGCAGAAAACGGGTTATTTCACAATTTTTGCCTACTTTTACGATGACACCATGATAATACCACACTGGATTAGCCTTTTGTGTGTAACATTTGCATAATGGCCTGCGCCCCCGACTCTTCACTTTCAAATGGAGGTACAGTTTAGAAAGTCGCATACTATGCTATTGTTGCTACATTGTGCACGTCAATGCCTAGCAATCAACAATCTGGTTGCTCTATGTCATTGCTTCCCATGAGGGTGGATAAACAAAACCGAAACCGATATATTATTGCTTATTGTAACTAAACTAGGGTACATATGAATCAAAGGGAGATATCTTCTGTTAGGGTTGAATCTCCTCTTTAAAATCATGTCATTATGTTTCCGGTTGACTGAGCAGTGATCGATGTTATGCAAGGGTCTAGTTATGGATTTGCGCCACTTTCTTTAATGCATGGCATAGCCTGTTTGGACGACCAAGTATCCATTGGTAACCTAGTACGCCTCAGAAATTAACATGCCGATAAAAATGTTGGTGGGGGAAAAACCTGCATTTTCTTAAACATAACACATTCAGTCCTACATGATAATGCAGCGATTTTGTGTTGAGTCCAAGGTCTGGGCGAAGGGGAACTGGTCGGTCATCCGAGAACATTAATGCAATTCAGCAGGCCCTGCAGCAGGGAGAACGCAGACAAAATGGTTTAGGACTAGCCCTAACCATGTTCAACAAAATAGTTCGGTGGTACCCTTACAGAATTGTGGCTCGTAAGACAACATCAACTGCTTTCTGGCGATCTTCAGAGACGTCTTAGGTTTTGCCATTGGATACTTGATCGTCCAAACAGGCTATGCCATGGTTCAGGCCACTGGACGCCATTAAAGAAAGTGGCGCAAATCCCAAACTAGACCCTTGCATAACATTGATCACTGCTTAGTCAACCGGAAACATAATGACATTATCAGGGTGTCATTTTAAAGAGGAGATTCCACCCAACATAGTATATCTCCCTTTGATTCAGAGGTGCCCTACTTTAGTCACAATTAGCGATATCCAATTTTTCTATCCATCCTGTATATAGTGACCACGATATATATTCTGTGTACATACTTCACACCTGCCGCGTGCACCACATAACAACAAAAATTTAGTCTGGTCAAGTGGATACCAAGTGTGCGTGTAAAAGAAAGTAAACACGCAAATGGCAAATTTTTGGAGTATACTGTGGAATACTGTAACCGAGCTGCCTGGTGCATCGTACCTGTTTGATTCTGCAGGTTAGTGGGTTCGAATTCTAGGCGGTGCCATTATGTGTGTTTCCTTGGGCAAGGGAAATGTCCAAAACAGTTTATAACAAAGCTACATTGGGGTATACAATGAGAGTGCATCGTATTAACCACATTACTTGACCGTGGATGGTTAATGAGCTCAGTTGTTTTCCTTCCTCCATGCATGCTTCAACTAAAAATAAACCCACGCCTACGTATACAGCAATGTTTGAAATAATCCCGGTGTTAACTGGTTAAAATTCCTTGGATGTTTGAGACACATTGGGGGAATAATGGAAGGGGGAGGGGAGGGAGGAAGGGGGTACCCTCTGTCACATATCGTGCTGCATAATATTATTATGGCATACACTGTTTGTAAAGTTTTTGTAAAGAACTGTTGGTATCGGAGACATCTGGGGCCAATTCCATGGCACTGCTAAGCACAAAAATTTGCTTAGCACAGGATTTGTTTGCTTTATTTTGCAAAAATTGATTGCCAGCTAAAATCGTAAGTGATGTGTATTAAAAGGTATTCTCCTACTCTTGCCAAGAACACAAATTGGCGTATAATTTTTGCTTGTAATCCATTTTATAAAACAAATAAATCCTGTGCTAAGCAATTTTTTGTGCTAAGCAGGGCTATGAAATTGGTCCCAGGTGCGCCTTTGTGTCTCAAACATCGAAAGAATTTTGAAGGAATTCTGTTCAGGTTTTCCGGAGGATTTTTGGTTCATTAACAAAAGGGAAGGTAGTAGGGAAGGTAGTATACCTTCATCACAAATCGTGCTGGGCATACTATGAGGTGCAGCTATAAATTGCCCTCACGTTATTTTGTGAGGCACGGTCTCGGGGGCGGTCGGGTTGACGTACAGTGGCCGGGTTCGATTCATGTGCGTGTAGCCTATGTGGATTGGGTTAATTTGCAGTCTCCACTTGACGAGGTGGGTTTTTCACTTGGGTTTTCCTCCCACTTATTAAACTGCATCTCCCTCTTCGTCATCTCAAGTTGATAACAATTTGTAAAATTAAAGCTAACCCCGTGAGTTGATGGCATAATGTGTCTTAGTTGTCGAAGATGCCATAGAAATACACATGCCTAACTGGTACCTTCCCAATCGTATAACCATCCTTCCGAAGAGCTCGCTGGCGACAGGCACATGCACAGCAAAAAAAAAAAACATAATTGTCGTAACAGGAGACACGGCAATACTTTTGTTGTAGAAACATGTTTTTGTAAAGAATTTATTTTCCACTAAGTAGACAGGGAAAACTGTCAACGGTAAGAATTCAGAAGTTGACCATGGATATGTTTCTTGAAATTAACTTATCAAGCTTCAGTAAGCACAGATTTGATAGAAAAACTCAAATTTAGGAATGGGAAAAAAGTAAAGATTTTCTAAGAAAACGGTTGAATGTTTTGTGCACAAGGTCTAGAGCCATGATAGTCAGTCAGCTTTCCTTTCATACAGTGGATTGTTGTCATTTTGCCTCCAAATTAGAATCACACCCACAAATTTCAAGCTGGTTGTGTCCTGTAGTGGTTTTAGATATTCTCGATTAGAAAACAAATAAAAAGCACAACTTACATTGCCGTTTTTCAATCAAAAACGTATATTTCCGACACTCTTTCACGAATAAATATCTCCTTACGATGTTGCCATGCTGCTATGAGGTTGGCTTGGGCGCGCTCCAGCATTTTCGGAGTCGACTCCGCGTATCCGATTCCAAAAAAGAATCCCAATTCCATTCGAAATCGATTCCATTTTTCGTACGAAAACATACGTGTACATTGCGATTTCTTATTGTGTCAAGGACAACCCATTCTAATCGATTCCAGTGTGGAGTCGCCCAAGCTAGCGTAGAATGGAGCCCAAAGCTTAACGTGGTTTTTCTTTTGAACGTACAGTTG
This sequence comes from Henricia sp. BOLD:AAB3569, assembly GCA_037783545.1. Taxonomy (NCBI): domain Eukaryota; kingdom Metazoa; phylum Echinodermata; class Asteroidea; order Spinulosida; family Echinasteridae; genus Henricia; species Henricia sp. BOLD:AAB3569. The sequence goes on along the minus strand of JBBELK010000099.1, from coordinate 682,684 downwards.
GTGTGACTCTACGGAGGCCCAAGGAGAACGTCCGGGAGGCCCATGGTGGCGCTCTCATGTCACGCGCATTTATACAGCGCGGCGCGTAACCGTTTAGTTTCGTTAGACGTTCTCTTTGGGCGTCCGTCAATGCACAACTACACGTTAGTAAAAATGATATCTTGATAAGGAGTTGACAACAGATTTCTTCGTCGAAGATTGTCGGAAATAGACGTTTTTGATTCAATAACGGCAATGTAAGTAGTGCTTTTTATTTGTCTTCTGATCAAGAATATATAAAACCACTACAGGAAACAACTAGCTGGAAATAGTTGGGTGTGATTCTAATTTCGAGGCAAAATGACAACAATCCACTGTATGAAAGTGGTACCTTCTGTCCCTACGGGAACCCGTAGGGACAGAATCATTCTGTCTAGAGCCATGATCAACTTCTCAATTATTTCCTTTGAACTTCAAAGTGGCAAAAATGAAGGTATATCCACAAGCGTTAGAATTAGGCCCAAGCGTCGAACGTTTCATAATAAACGCGACGTTTTCGCTAGTCGAGATCCCACAGTACGCAATTATGACTGTTTAAAAAAAGGAAAACAAAGGTTTTTTTTTCGTTTTGAAGCCAAGTTTAAAGTTAGAACACATGATTGGTAAACTGTTAAGGTGCAGTAGGGTCATTCCGTGTCAATTCAACGAGCTTTTGGACCTGACCATCACGGATTGAAATGAAATTTGGTGTGCTGATTGGACTCCTTGAGAAACCCCGAGAACTGAAATAAATTCGGTCAATTAATTTTTAAGATACGGGTCAACGAATTTTTGACTAATTAGCATGACCTGCTATGCTTGGACAATTATATCTCTAAAAGTAATGAACCTATACAGAGATTAACTTTACATCATTTTAAAGTCTTGAAATGGCCTTCATTTTATAAAATAACACCACAATTGTAAGAACTCTGGATGCAGCAATAGGGCGACATTTCGGGAAGACTCTCCACAGAGACCACCGAAATTTCGGCAAGAACCACTCAAAATGACATATATTAGGGCGACACCAAAATGTCGCCCTATTGAGCATGTCGCCCTAATATATTTTTTTTACACAAATTGTCGCCCTATCCTAGCATCCATAATTTTTGTATTTCGTACCACAAAAAAGTTATGTGAATTTATAACCTTTGACCTTGATTTTCAAAAATGCGTATTTGTCAAACTGCGTAATTGTTTAGCTAAAGATGTAAGGAACATTTCCAGAAAGATTTGGGATAGGCACTCTTACAGTTTTTGAGTTACGATAATTTAAACATTAAATAACATGTAAATTCCATGTAAATACCATGTAACTGTGTATGTACATGTGCTGTTCATGGTATTTACATGGCATTTATATGTTATTTAATGTTTAAATTATCGTAACTCAAAAACTGTAAGAGTGCCCATCCCAAATCTTTCTGGAAATGTTCCTTACATCTTTAGCTAACAAATAAAAAAAAATTACGAATTTTGACAAATACGCATTTTTGCAAATCAAGGTCAAAGGTTATAAATCCACATAACGTTTTTGTGGGGAGACGGAATATCAGGCCAGGTAGAGCGACAGACGTTATACATAAACATGATACAACAAAAGCTTGTCATGGTTGTTGAGCATGCACTGTATTCAATACATGACTCGAGCTTTGTTGTATCATGTTTATGTATAACGTCTGTCGCTCTACCTGGCCTGATATTCCGTCTCCCGTTTTTGTGGTACGAGAACAATTTTGATGTAATTTTATAAAATGAAGGCTTTAAATTATGTAAAGTTTATCTCTGTAGGTCCATTACTTTTAGAGATATAATTGTTCAAACATAGCAGGTTATGCTAATTAGTCCAAAGTTCGTTGACCCGTATCTCAAAAATTAATTGACCGAATTACATAAAATTTCAGTTCTCGGGGTTTCTCAAGGAGTCCAATCAGCACACCAAATTTCATTTCAATCCGTGATGGTCAGGTCCAAAAGCTCGTTGAATTGACACGGAATGACCCAGTAATACTTCTGAAAACTTTGGGGTCACTGCAAGTGATTAGCCTTTTGTGTGTAACATTTGCATAATGGCCGGCGCCCCCAATTCTTCACTTTCAAATGGAGGTGCAGTTTAGAAAGTCACATACTATGCTATTGTTGCTACGTGGTGCACGCCAATGCCTAGCAATCAACAATCTGGTTGCTCTATGTCATTGCTTCCCATGAGGGTGGATAAAAAAAAAACCGAAACCGAGATATTATTGCTTATTGTAACTAAACTAGGGTACATATGAATCAAAGGGAGATATCTTCTGTTAGGGTTGAATCTCCTCTTTAAAATGACACCCTGATCATGTCATTATATTTCCGGTTGACTGGGCAGTGATCAGTGTTATGCAAGGGTCTGGTTATGGATTTGCGCCACTTTCTTTAATGCACGGCATAGCCTGTTTGGACGACCAAGTATCCATTGGTAACCTAGGACGCCTCAGAAATTAACATGCCGATAAAAATGTTGGTGGTATACCTTCATCACAAATCGTGCTGGGCATACTATGAGGTGCAGCTATAAATTGCCCTCACGTTATTTTGTGAGGCACGGTTTCGGGGGGCGGTCGGGTTGACGTACAGTGGCTCTTTTCCTGTCTTTCATCTATTGCGTCCCGGGTTCGATTCATGTGCGTGTAGCCTAAGGAATCCTATGTGGATTTGGTTAATTTGCAGTCTCCACTTGACGAGGTGGGTTTTTCACTTGGGTTTTCCTCCCCTTTATTAAACTGCATCTCCCTCTTCGTCATCTCAAGTTGATAACAATTTGTAAAATTAAAGCTAACCCCGTAAGTTGATGGCATAAAGTGTCTTAGTTGTCGAAGATGCCATAGAAATACACATGCCTAACCGTCCTTCCGAAGAGCTCGCTGGCGACTATGGCACATGCACAGCAAACAAAAAACATAATTGTCGTAACAAGAGACACGGCAATACCTTTGTTGTATAAACATGTTTTTGTAAAGAATTTATTTTCCACTAAGTAGACGGTAAGAATTGAGAAGTTGACCATGGATATGTTTCTTGAAATTAACTTATCAAGCTTCAGTAAGCACAGATTTGATAGAAAAACCCAAATTTAGGAATGGGAAAAAAGTAAAGATTTTCTAAGAAAACGGTTGAATGTTTTGTACACAAAGCCATGATCAACTTCTCAATTATTTCCTTTGAACTTCAAAGTGGCAAAAATGAGGGTATATCCACAAGCGTTAGAATTAGGCCCAAGCGTCGAACGTTTCATAATAAACGCGACGTTTTCGCTAGTCGAGATCCCACAGTACGCAATTATGACTGTTTAAAAAAAGGAAAACAAAGGTGGTTTTTTTCGTTTTGAAGCCAAGTTTAAAGTTAGAACACATGATTGGTAAACTGTTAAGGTGCAGTAGGGTCATTCCGTGTCAATTCAACGAGCTTTTGAACCTGACCATCACGGATTGAAATGAAATTTTGTGTGCTGATTGGACTCCTTGAGAAACCCCGAGAACTGAAATTTTATGTAATTCGGTCAATTAATTTTTAAGATACGGGTCAACGAATTTTTGACTAATTAGCATGACCTGCTATGCTTGGACAATTATATCTCTAAAATTAATGAACCTATACAGAGATTAACTTTACATCATTTTAAAGCTCTTGAAATGGCCTTCATTTTATAAAATAACACCAAAATTGTAAGAACTCTGGATGCAGCAATATATAGGGCGACATTTCGAGAAGACTCTCCCCAGAGACCACCGAAAATTCGGCAAGAACCACTCAAAATTACACCTTATTTTTTTACCCAAAGCTTCCAAAAATGCTTCCAGACCTAAGAGAGTAAGTTCTAGACCTAATAAAAATGGTTCTCGATTAAAAAAAAAATGGTTTTTGACCTAAAAAAATAATTAAAAAAAAAAAAAGTATTAGGGCGACACCAAAATGTCGCCCTATATATTGAGCATGTCGCCCTAATATAGTTTTTTTACACGCAAATTGTCGCCCTATCCTAGCATCCATAATTTTTGTATTTCGTACCACAAAAAAGTTATGTGAATTTATAACCTTTGACCTTGATTTTCAAAAATGCGTATTTGTCAAACTGCGTAATTGTTTAGCTAAAGATGTAAGGAACATTTCCAGAAAGATTTGGGATAGGCATTCTTACAGTTTTTGAGTTACGATAATTTAAACATTAAATAACATTCCATGTAAATACCATTCCATGTAAATACCATGTAACTGTGTATGTACATGTGCTGTTCATGGTATTTACATGTACATGGCATTTATATGTTATTTAATGTTTAAATTATCGTAACTCAAAAACTGTAAGAGTGCCCATCCCAAATCTTTCTGGAAATGTTCCTTACATCTTTAGCTAACAAATCAAAAAAAAGTACGCATTTTGACAAATACCCATTTTTGAAAATCAAGGTCAAAGGTTATAAATCCACATAACGTTTTTGTAGGGAGACGGAATATCAGGCAGGTAGAGCGACAGACGTTATACATAAACATGATACAACAAAAGCTTGTGATGGTTGTTGAGCATGCACTGTATTCAATACATGACTCGAGCTTTGTTGTATCATGTTTATATGTATAACGTCTGTCGCTCTACCTGGCCTGATATTCCGTCTCCCGTTTTGGTGGTACAACTAAAAATAAACCTACGCCTACGTATAGGCCTCAGGCGCGGATCCCGGAATTTTGTAGACGGGGGGCACAAAAAAAGGGGACAAATGCGAGCGCGTAGCGCGAAGCCCTTACGGCGTGGGGTCTAGATGCTCTGTGGTGCAATTCTAGATGCTCTGTGGTGCAATCTAAGGCGATTCCTGGCCACTTTTAACTGACTTTTTTAAGCAAAAGTTTTGAAGATTGTTGTGTGTTTTGAGAATTGTGTGTATGAAGAATTATTTTCGCCATTATTTTTAGCCATTATTTTCGCCCGGTTAAGTTGACAAAAATCTATAAAGTATCTCCCTCCCCAATTTGGCATTTAATATGCAGTTTTTACCCATCATCATTTCTTATTTTTCCGGATTTTTTCTTGGTTTTAATTCAGTCCAGTTGAAAAGTTCAAGAAAAGGACTTGATTTCAGACTGTTCCTTGCCCTAATGCCCCGTGTTAAAACATCGGCAGATCGGCTGCAAGACATAATAGACCATAGTATTGGCGTCAAGTTGTCCTCGGCAAAAATTTCCACAAGGTATACCTTGAACCTTTTTCAGACGAAACAGAACAATTTATATACTTTGAGGAATCAGGTCAGCAAACCAGACTTCACAGACTACCGATAGCAAACGAAAAATGGTCAAACTCAATTAGGGTAGTACCTAATGTATGTATTTGAAGACAAAAAAGTCACTTCAATCGTCATTGGAAAAATTTTACACGAAAAATTAACTTTTCTTAATAATGACAGTAAAGCAAATCGTATGCGCTGTGTACCTTGGATAGTGGCTTTATTTTTTCCTCTGCGTCTTTAATATCTTATCCTTTTTATCAACCTCACATCCTTGATTTTTTTTTATAACTGAAGCTCTTATGGAAATCAAATATACACGAAATACTGGACTTGACTAGTTTCCATATGCCAAGCATCATGATAAGTTCTGCTGGTGAAGCTCCTCATGAGCGTAAACTATTCAGGCATTAGAATGTGGTGTACGGGAGTGTATTATAAGTGCTGATCGTAAGCCTGAAAGTCAAAGGCTTGGCTTTCGTATACACTTTGATACCACTACATGTTCACGCATCATCATACAATACGCATGTGCATAGAATCATCAATGGTGCACTACAAAAAAAGGGTAACATCTTGAATTATTTTGGCCGTTCAAACGAAAAAAACTAAATGTAAATTGAGTCCACATCCATGTAGTAGTTTTTCGGGTTACGTGCTCACTATTCCGATGATAAAAAGGTTGCAAATTGCATTCGGCGTGGTTTGGCGCGAGCAAAGCGATCTACAACCTCATCCAAGTTGACTACGCTCACATGAGCAACTGGTCACGGGAAAAGTTGCTGCTATTCGGAGTATTATAGCACGAAGCCCTTACGGCTTGGGGTCCGGGGCCCGCTTAAGGGCCCCGGGAAATTTTGGATTCTAGATGCTCTGTGGTGCAATCTAAGGCGATTCTCCGTCAATGTGCCAAACAGCAGAAGGGCAATCAATCCTCTCTCTGGCCCACACGCATATAGGCCTACAAAGTGCATACACAATAGGAGCAAAATTCCTGATTTTCGTTGTTTGTGCAGCAATTTCAACGATCAAAAAAATAATACACGGTTTCATTTCTGAATATGAACAAATATGGCATTGGATATTATATTTATTGAAAAAAAATGGTGTGTTTAGGCAACTCACAAAGAATTTGGGCATAACAGTACTAGCATGTCATTCAACTTCAATCAAGTCATCAATTGTTTTCTGTTGGTTGTGGCCATTTAACCAGTAATTATACTCCACCGTGGGGATTAGATGTTGAGGGGGGAATTCAGTTCCATGGCATGATTGATTACCTTTTTTTTCTTATTGCATTTTTTCAGTATTTTTAAAGCCAAAAGGTATACGCAGATGTTAAATATCGGCATCGGTATTTTTTTTAAGAAGATTGCCCTCCGATTTCTCTTTTTTTTTACGGCCTTTCCTTCCCCCCATTTTTTTTTGACTCAACTACTTGCCCTCCCCCCTTTTTTCTTTTACCTCCTTTCCTTTCCGCCCATTTTTTTTTGGACTCAATTTGCCCGGGGGGTATCCTCTGTCACATATCGTGCTGCATAATATTATTATGGCATACACTGTTTGTAAAGTTTTTGTAAAGAACTGTTGGTATCGGAGACATCTGGGGCCAATTTCATGGCACTGCTAAGCACAAAAATTTGCTTAGCACAGGATTTGTTTGCTTTATTTTGCAAAAATGGATTGCCAGCTAAAATCGCAAGTGATGTGTATTAAAAGGTATTCTCCTACTCTTGCCAAGAACACAAATTGGCGTATAATTTTTGCTTGTAATCCATTTTATAAAACTAATAAATCCTGTGCTAAGCAAATTTTTGTGCTAAGCAGGGCTATGAAATTGGTCCCAGGTGCGCCTTTGTGTCTCAAACATCGAAAGAATTTTGAAGGAATTCTGTTCAGGTTTTCCGGAGGATTTTTGGTTCATTAACAAAAGGGAAGGTAGTATACCTTCATCACAAATCGTGCTGGGCATACTATGAGGTGCAGCTATAAATTGCCCTCACGTTATTTTGTGAGGCACGGTTTCGGGGGGCGGTCGGATTGACGTACAGTGGCTCTTTTCCTGTCTTTCATCTATTGCGTCCCGGGTTCGATTCATGTGCGTGTAGCCTAAGGAATCCTATGTGGATTAGGTTAATTTGCAGTCTCCACTTGACGAGGTGGGTTTTTCACTCGGGTTTTCCTCCCACTTATTAAACTGCATCTCCCTCTTCGTCATCTCAAGTTGATAACAATTTGTAAAATTAAAGCTAACCCCGTAAGTTGATGGCATAAAGTGTCTTAGTTGTCGAAGATGCCATAGAAATACACATGCCTAACTGGTACCTTTCCAATCGTATAACCGTCCTTCCGAAGAGCTCGCTGGCGACTATGGCACATGCACAGCAAACAAAAAACATAATTGTCGTAACAAGAGACACGGCAATACCTTTGTTGTATAAACATGTTTTTGTAAAGAATTTATTTTCCACTAAGTAGACGGTAAGAATTGAGAAGTTGACCATGGATATGTTTCTTGAAATTAACTTATCAAGCTTCAGTAAGCACAGATTTGATAGAAAAACCCAAATTTAGGAATGGGAAAAAAGTAAAGATTTTCTAAGAAAACGGTTGAACGGTTTTGTGCACAAAGCCATGATCAACTTCTCAATTATTTCCTTTGAACTTCAAAGTGGCAAAAATGAGGGTATATCCACAAGCGTTAGAATTAGGCTCAAGCGTCGAACGTTTCATAATAAACGCGACGTTTTCGCTAGTCGAGATCCCACAGTACGCAATTATGACTGTTTAAAAAAAGGAAAACAAAGGTGTTTTTTTTTCGTTTTGAAGCCAAGTTTAAAGTTAGAACACATGATTGGTAAACTGTTAAGGTGCAGTAGGGTCATTCCGTGTCAATTCAACGAGCTTTTGGACCTGACCATCACGGATTGAAACGAAATTTTGTGTGCTGATTGGACTCCTTGAGAAACCCCGAGAACTGAAATTTTATGTAATTCGGTCAATTAATTTTTAAGATACGGGTCAACGAATTTTTGACTAATTAGCATGGCCTGCTATGCTTGGACAATTATATCTCTAAAATTAATGAACCTATACAGAGATTAACTTTACATCATTTTAAAGCTCTTGAAATGGCCTTCATTTTATAAAATAACACCAAAATTGTAAGAACTCTGGATGCAGCAATATATAGGGCGACATTTCGAGAAGACTCTCCCCAGAGACCACCGAAATTTCGGCAAGAACCACTCAAAATGACACCTTATTTTTTTACCCAAAGCTTCCAAAAATGCTTCCAGACCTAAGAGAGTAAGTTCTAGACCTAATAAAAATGGTTCTCGATTTAAAAAAAAAAGGTTTTTGACCTAAAAACATAATTAAAAAAATATATAGATTAGGGCGACACCAAAATGTCGCCCTATATATTAAGCATGTCGCCCTAATATAGTTTTTTTACACACAAATTGTCGCCCTATCCTAGCATCCATAATTTTTGTATTTCGTACCACAAAAAAGTGATGTGAATTTATAACCTTTGACCTCGATTTTCAAAAATGCGTATTTGTCAAACTGCGTAATTGTTTAGCTAAAGATGTAAGGAACATTTCCAGAAAGATTTGGGATAGGCACTCTTACAGTTTTTGAGTTACGATAATTTAAACATTAAATAACATTCCATGTAAATACCATTCCATGTAAATACCATGTAACTGTGTATGTACATGTGCTGTTCATGGTATTTACATGTACATGGCATTTATATGTTATTTAATGTTTAAATTATCGTAACTCAAAAACTGTAAGAGTGCCCATCCCAAATCTTTCTGGAAATGTTCCTTACATCTTTAGCTAACAAATCAAAAAAAAGTACGCATTTTGACAAATACGCATTTTTGAAAATCAAGGTCAAAGGTTATAAATCCACATAACGTTTTTGTGGGGAGACGGAATATCAGGCCAGGTAGAGCGACAGACGTTATACATAAACATGATACAACAAAAGCTTGTGATGGTTGTTGAGCATGCACTGTATTCAATACATGACTCGAGCTTTGTTGTATCATGTTTATGTATAACGTCTGTCGCTCTACCTGGCCTGATATTCCGTCTCCCGTTTTTGTGGTACGAGAACAATTTTGATGTAATTTTATAAAATGAAGGCTATTTCAAGAGCTTTAAATTATGTAAAGATTATCTCTGTAGGTCCATTACTTTTAGAGATATAATTGTTCAAACATAGCAGGTTATGCTAATTAGTCTAAAGTTCGTTGACCCGTATCTCAACAATTTATTGACCGAATTACATAAAATTTCAGTTCTCGGGGTTTCTCAAGGAGTCCAATCAGCACACCTAATTTCATTCCAATCCGTGATGGTCAGGTCCAAAAGCTCGTTGAATTGACACGGAATGACCCAGTAATACTTCTGAAAACTTGAAAAATCCATGTATGGTTTTATGTTGAGTTGATTGGTAAGTCTTTTGCAAAAGACTTGCCATTTTGGACTGAAATACCATTTTGGACTGAAATAAAATCATGTGGTGTTTGGTACCATTGTTTATTAACACTTTTAGTAAGGTTTTTCTTGTGAACTCGTGAACAAAATTGGGGTCACTGCAAATCCTGTGTTCTACCTTTCAGTTAATCCGCAGAACCATCTTTGTTTGGGGGAGGAGCATTATTGGCAAGTCAAGCCCAACCCACCAATCGATCGCGCCTGTCAAGTAGTGAATTGATCTCTTCCCATCGATTTCTTTCGGCAACAGGTGCGGAAAGCCGTATTTAACCGTAATTTACCGGGTTTAATTTTCCGCTGCCGAACGCTCTTGTATATCGCTGCGGGTAAATTGTTCAATCTACCGGTATTTCTGGTAGGCGTGTGGATGACATCAACACGGCAATGTATGGTGATTGGTCGGATTATAAACGGGGGTTGAAAATTCCACGAGGAGTTGCAGTTTGTGTTTAAACTATACCAGCTGCGTGCAACGACCACTACAAGCGGGCCACTGGAGTAGTTCAGATTGCGATAGCCCTGCGCAGGTAACATGTTGCTACATATTGCTCTATGGTTGATATCAGTATAGCATTAATGCGGAATTTACTGAACACGGGATGAGAAATGGTCCTTATCGGGATTCAAACCCCAAACATCTGGCAAACCGGACAGATGAAGCACTCTAACAACTGAAGCACTGTAGTATATCTCTCAGGTTTCGCCTAATAATCCAACCCTTCTTTCGGTGTTGGGACCTTGTGGAAAACCTGAGGGAGTATACTACTGTGCCTCACAGCTCAGCTGGTAGAGCGTCTGCCCGGTGTGTCAGAGGTCTTGAAAAAAACCTGAGGGAGTATGCCACTGTGCCTCATAGCACAGCCGGTAGAGCGTCTGCCCTGTGTGTCAGAGGTCTTGAAAAAAACCTAAAGGAGTATGCCACTGTGCCTCATAGCTCAGCTGGTAGAGCGTCTGCCCTGTGTGTCAGAGGTCTTGAAAAAACCTGAGGGAGTATGCCACTGTGCTTCATAGCTCAGCTGGTAGAGCGTCTGCCCGGTGTGTCAGAGATCTTGGGGAAAACTCGAGGGAGTATTCCACTGTGCCTCATAGCTCAGCTGGTAAAGCGTCTGCTCGGTGTGTCGGAGGTCTTGAGGAAAACCTAAGGGAATATTCCACTGTGCCTCATAGCTCAGCTGGTAAAGCGTCTGCCTGGTGTGTCGGAGGTCTTGAGGAAAACCTGAGGAAGTATACCACTGTGCCTCGTAGCTTAGCTGGTAGAGCATATACCCCGGTGAGTCGGGGGTCTTGGGGAAAACCTGAGGGAGTATACCACTATGCATCACAGCTCAGCTGGTAGAGCATCTGCCTGGTGAGTAGGAGGTCTCGGGCTCGAATCTCGATAAGTTTAATTTATACCACGATATTTTTGTTCTCTCGTCACATGCTTTATATCATTTTTCGAGGTGATTAGGCACCATACCAAATGGGAAATTTACTGCTAATCTTGTTCACATCGTTTGCATTCTTACAATGTTTCTTCCAATGCTTTGAAAGCCGGATTTTTACAGTAACTATATATTATACTCGCTTCTTTTGTCGTTCGGCGCGGTGTGAGTTTGAAGGTATACTCGGCTACATTTTTATTTCATTCCAGTGCAGAACTTGCAGTGACAGCGATTGTTTTGTTGGTAAACCCGGGTGATACTTTGTCTTTGAAGCGGAAATATATGCTCTTCTGTGAATCTGTCACGTGATACGGGCTGCTGTTCAGAATGGATAACACATATTTTGAAGGTAGGTCTTTGTAAAATAGTCTGCTACTGTAAATGTTACGGTAGCAAGTTAAACAAAAAAGGGGGAAATCGTTATATCGAGCTAACATTGCTGGACCCTATTCACGCGCAAGGACGGTTAAGTCGTGTAGTTTACTGTTTATTGGAAAGTTGCCAGCTGCGTACGCGTTTCAAATCTCGTTGTCAAGACACCATAGAAGTGAATCCGGGGCATGATTAAATATTACTAGAAAACTGTTACAAACGGCGTTACATGTATCTCTATATGTGGTTGAGGATATGTATGATAAAAAAAAACAGCCCGTGTAAAAGTCAGCTCGGTGCCTCATCTCCGAGAAAACTATGAAAAACTGTCAATGCTTTCACGAAATTAAATGTACGGCAGTCGGGGGTCTAGTTTGTTTTCACATGAAAGCTTCTTTGTAAAACTGTGTGCGCACACATTTACATAAATCCATCTCTAGTTATTTTTGTCCTATTATTGTTACATTATACATTGGACAGTTTGATCTATAATATCCATTAGATTATTTTTATAGTCCAATTTGTTGATCAAAATTTTGGGACATTGCAAACCCCTATGCTTTAAATCGGCTTTAAACTGTCATTATGCGACAGTTACGCCGTCGAGTACTTGTGCACAGTCGAGCTTTCGTCACACGAGGCTCGGCGTCATCATTTAAAAAAGGTACTTGACGAATTTTGCGGGTATACTATGATCCTAATTAGTACATGTGTCAAACGCTGTAGAAATATTGCAATTAGCCTTTTCTGCGTGTATTATTCTGCAAAGTGGCTGCCGCCCGAATTATTCTCTTTCACATGGAGGTGCAGTTTAGAGAGTCACATACTTTCACATACGTGGTGCACGCCATAGCTTAGCAACCAACAGTCTGGTTGCTTTATGTCATTCTCTTCTACGGTGAACACGGTATTGATTCTGTACTTCACACCTGCCTCGTGTTCTACATGGCAACAAAAAATAGTTTTGCAATTGGATACTAAATGTGCGCGTGAAAGGAAGTACATTGTACGTCAGTAAACCAGACGCTGTATTTATGCAAAACACGCAAAAGGCTAATTGAGGGTATACTTTGCTTGAACGCCCACAACACAATAACGCGTACTAGATCACTTATGGAATAGAAGAGATCGGGATGAAAATTTTTTTTTCTATATGATTATTTTGGAAATATTTTGACTTATTTTTGAGTTTCACTGTATACCTTATACGACACCTCAATTTTTGGTTTCTTTTTACGAATTTCATAGTATCATATTATTCTACATGTTCTACCTTATTTGTATGAGCCGTATACGGTCATGTTTAACGCCCTATAATAGACAAATTTCAAATTAGTACTGCCGGCTGTATACTGGCACGCGTCTTTCTTTTTGCAAAGTTTATCACAAAACAAAACAATGAGACCCTCGTTTTTGATGACAATTTTGAAATTGCTCAATGCAATTTGCAGTTACCCAAAATATTAGTACACGAGTTGACAAGAAAAATATAACAATTAACAAACACCATGTCTTTCTCCCGTGTAAAATGATACCTATTGGGGAGACAGTGCCAACTGAAGGTGCTTTTTAAAAATTGTCTACAGACAACGTTTTTCCCGTTCATTTATGCACAAAAACCATGCGTGGATTTTTCAGGTTTTTGAAGTTTTCCAATCATGTAATCTGCCTTCAAGGCCCTTGATTTGGTCAGGAATCGACAGCCTAAAAGGAAAGCCTCTTAAATTCCTTGGATGTTTGAAACAGTGGAAACACTGGAGATAGGGGGAGGGAGGACGGGGACGGGGTTATCCTCTGCCATTATTGTGCACCAAAATGTACTACGTGTAAAAGACACATGTCCTACTTTTGATCTTGAATAACCTTGTCATTTTTCAACGGATTTAAACCAAAATTTTACAACATGTTAACGAGACCTGACAAAATTTATTGAGTGAGTTTTGTCTAAGAGGGTAAGATTTAATAGCCATACGAAAAAAAAGTCAATTTCAGAATTCGCCACTTTTGACTTGGCCTCCTTCAATGTCAATACATCGCTGGAGACGGTGGTGGAATGTGTGTGCCAAGCCGAAAGCTTCTGAAGAAAGGCTGAAGAAAGGCTCTAAATATTGCAAACCCATCTCGATCGCAATTCATCAAGAGGTGCAAAGGGACCTCAGCCATAGACGGTTTCCTTGACAATGGCGGATGCCAAGTCAAAAGTGGCAAATTCTGAAATTTAGATTTTTGTTTCCTTTTTCGTATGGATTTTAAATCTCACCCTCTAGGACAAAACTGATGAAACTCACGCTATAAAGTTTGTTAGGTCCCGTTTACATGATGTGAAATTTTGGTTTAAATCCATTAAGAAATTACAAGGTTATTCAAGATCAAAAGTGGGACTTTTTTTGACAAGTAGTATAATTTACCAAATTTTATGGTTGGCATGATTTTCTTGGTACACGATTATTCCTGAACTGCACATTCAAGCCAGTTGGTGTGCAGTCCATATCAGACAACAGCACAATGTCTGGGAATTTCTAATTTCATGGAACCACGTTTTGTAAACATTTGAACATGCCAGTGTTTCGAGTGTAAGGGTATTTTTTTTTTTAATTAACTCAGAAATCATATATATAGGCCTAGGCCTTTTTTCTTTCTTTTTAAACTGAAAACGGCAGAGCGAAGCCGATTCCGCATACGTTTTTAAGTGATTAATGTGTTATTTGAATTTATGGTATAAGGAATAACACTTTGTGATTAAATATCTTTCGATTAAAGTCCCATTAAATAGGTAAGTGACACTTTTTGAAAAATTCCAATTAAGTAACTAAATAATAGTGTTGATAGACTGCCTTGTAGAAATTTCAGCCACAAAGATGCAGTAATTCTTCAGAAAATCCATGCATGGTTTTGTGATGTTGGATGAATGGTAAAAATATCGTTCCCAAACGATTTACAAAGGCATCTTGAATTTGCATTTGTTATACAATTTTAAATAAATAAAATATATAATTTTGTTATTTTTTTTACAAAGGTAAACCATTTTTACGCCGAACGTTTTTTTTACCATTGCTATCAACACTTTTGTCGTTTTTCTTGTCAACACACGAAGTAAAATTTCGGGTCACCCTAAATGATGTCTTGAGCTTTAAACCCAAATTTACCCGCAAAGAGGAGGCTAATTATTAGGATTTTCATATTTCTTTTTTTCTGAAGATTACCCTAGACATTTTACCGAACTTGATGTAGCGATGACGCGAGACATGTACGACATTATCGACCAATCTGTTAAGGTACGGTACTATTTATTTCTATTTTTAAAAAATATATCCATTACCGGTATTTATTATACTCGGATCCAGTTATGACACTTGCAAAACTAGGTTGTGACCAACTGATGGTTAGGACTCTTTGCAATAAAACCCATAATGACAGACTTTGAACTTTGATATAAGCAGGGAATTTATTAACCCATTCGATCGATAAATCTATAGCCAATGCACTGGTTATACATTCAGTCTCGATGTATCGAACATGACCTTGACAATTTTTCTGGCGATGGTTATTGAAAATATGTGGCCACGCTCAAACCAATTAGCCTTTTTGAAGTATGGCGGACACAATAGGAGGGCGCACTTTGAAGTGGGTATAAAATCGAATAAAATGCAATATAACTGCATTTTTCACTTTGCACTTATTTATTTTATTTAAAATTCTGTCTCCGTATTGTTATAATTGCAACATGTAAATCATGTTTTTGGAAAGAAATAAAATTGTTAAAAAAATTCATATCCAAATAAAATTGCGCCCTTTCCTTTTGTTCCGCCATACTTCTAATCAGCTTTCTTGCACCGTGTGGCAGACACAATAACAGGTGCACTTTTGGCGTGAATTAATACAAACAAAATAATACACTTTTAGTTTTTAACCCAAAATGCACGTAATACTCAAATTAATTTGGGCTCTTTGCTTTTGTTTCACCATACTCCAAAAGGGTTTGTACATTTCTAAGATCCACGTGCTTCCATTGTGGAGTCGGTGCAGTATTTTTTGTCATGAGAAACTTTAGATCCAAATTGTTTCGATAACTCAGAGTTCCTGTTACAAAATTAATAGTCCCGACGCATCTTATTTAGGTTCGACCGTATGATCCTGGGATTGTTTCGTATCTCTGGCGCATTTTGAAATACATGTAGAAATCATTTAAGTTAAAATTATAAGATTATGTTAATGACTTGACTTGGCACGCAATTACCGTCATTAAAGACATTGCATTGGTATGGGCACGCACAACGCGCATGCTCGTAGTTCCACCAATGGGGCGCCATTTTTTACTCTCCAGCAAACAATCCATGCTGAAGAACCTCCTAAGGTGGCTACAGGGCAACGACTTAAGTCGGCTAATCTCAGCAACCAGATCCCCTTAGGGGATCATACGAAAGAAGAAGAAGAAGTCCCAAACTATTCTATCCTGGTGTATTTTTTTTTATTTATTAAAATAGGGTTCCGATGATCCAGCTTATCGACGCTTTCGGAGAAAATGTCAGCTGGTGACGAGAAAGTACAGACTGTAAGTAACTACATAACATATTGCAAGATTGTTTTTATTGAACGTAATTTCGTTTTGACTTCATTTAATGTTTGTATTGAATGTTATGCACCTATCAATTGTTTCCTCCACCCCTCCTCCCCCGCGCAGCCCCACCCATTAGGTGGGGGTTTGGTCACATTTTTCGTGCCCTATATAGGCTGGGGGTTTTGTCCCATCGAAATACAAACTGTTGTGCATAAATGCACTCTTTGCACCCGAGGGTGGGGATTTTTGTCACCTAAATGTTGCCCCAGGGGTGGGGATTTTGTCACAAAAAAGTGACAATCCCCACCTCTTAGGTGGGGTAGCCGGGGGAAGGGGGGGGGGAAACAATTGATAGGTGCATTATGTCAAGCCTTTTCTATGTTACGCTAGCGCATAATGGGGTAACGTGGCCGAGTGGTTTAGGTCACTGTCTCGCAATACTCGGGTGAACACTTGGGGTTGCGGGTTCGATACCCGGCTGGGGTACCTACGCCCTTAAGCAAGGCACTTAAACACACTTGCTCCATCCTTCGGAAGGGATGTAAAGCCGTTTGTTCAGTGTGTTGTGTAACGCATTTAAAAGATCACAGAGCATTATTTCGTGAAGAGTTAGGGGATTCCCCGGTGTCTCTGGCCGTCGGCTGCCAATGGCGCCACCCACCTATGTATCTCGATGTTTAGGTGGAAGACACTTCATGCAATTCAGCCTACGGGCTGCGAATTGAAGTTCATCATCCATTATTTTGATAAACAGACCTTTCAGCCTGTAACCTGCGTGTTTATTGGCAAGTATCAAAACCATTGTTCGTGTTTTACGATGTTTCTGACAGTTGTTAAAGATATAAAACTTAACTTCTCAATGCATAGTTCCGACCTGTCAATCAAGCCGAACCCGGCGACCAATCACAACAGAGCTAGCAGACAGCGCCCACATAGGTCAAAGTACATTGCCTCACAAACAATCACGCGATTTTTTGCCCATACAGTTTGTACATGTTGTATGAAGTGATCCGGGTGAATTTATGTTTCAATATCGGGCGATTCGCTGTTCAAAGGTAGAAAAGCGCATTTTTATGAATATATGGCATCCCTGCATTACTAGCCCTTTGCTCAGTGTGTGCTACGGTAACTGTCGACCCTAAAACATAAATACCTTTGAGTTTTCTCCAACGAATCTGTGCTTTCTATGCCGAGTCCCTTTGCTTTGTCGTTGTGTGTCGCCATTTCTTAAGATGGATTGTGAGCACATAGCAACATCATCTAAGGGGCGGGGTTAACTGGGCAATCTCGGAACTATGCATTATTTATAGCCAAAACTACCAAAAGCATCACAATACACTGAGAATGGAAAAGTGAGACCTAACGCTTTTCTTTAGTCACATTTTACGAGCTAATGTTGTTTTTTAAGGCATGGTGCGATGAAAGTTGCTGAGTTGGGTATAATTCACCCCGACATATCGAAATATATGGAAAAGGTTGTCAGATGCGCAATTTTCCATTTTCGGCCTTGTCTATCTTACGGTTTTGTTGTTAAAATATTTTAACAACAAGGTTTTTAGTTGAAACAAAGGTTAATTAACCTTCAAGATAAGTGAGGCCTTTCTAGGATGTCAGCTAAAATGCCCCCAAAAGGTTTGACGACACCATTGTTCAGTTAATTATCTTTTTCTTGTTTAATTGGTCGAACTTGGTTAACGGTTCTTAATTTTGAGTAGTGAAACTAACAGCAAGAGCTGCGGCCATCGTTCAAATAGAGTCCCTCGAACGGCGTTTGAAATTCCAAGTTCGAGGGACGTTGAACTATTTTTTTTTCAACTTGCCCAAAGTGACCATAGCTTTCTTTCACTGCTGCAGTGGAAAGCGCATTCCCAGCATCTGCTATCCAGAGAGCCAGAAGTTGACGTGGGCTAAAACCTTCAACAGACTAATGGAACTTTACCCGACGCACGCCTGTAGTAAATTCAACCGCCTGTTGGCGCCCTTTCTTCAAGCCTGTGACATAACGGCAGAGGACGTCCCGGATATGGATAGAGTGTCCAATTACGTCAAAAGTAATGCCACGATCGCCGTCGCTTATAATTATTGCATTATAATATAATGGGTCTTCCACCTAAACATTGATATACATAGGTGGGTGGCGCCATTGGCAGCCGACGATCAGAGACACCGGGAAATGCCCGTATACTCTTCTCGAAAGAGTGCTCTGTGGTCTTTTAAGTGCGTTACACAACACACTGGACCAACTGCTTTAGTTACATCCCTTCCATAGAATGGAGCAATTGTGGTTGAGTGCCTTGCTCAACTGCACAGGTACCATGGCCGGATGCCGATCCCGTAGGCCTAACACCAAGTTTTCACCCCTGTTGCGAATCTTATCAACGACCCAACTACCAAGACGAGATAACCATCTTCATTGATATGGAGTTCGCACTATGATTAAATTTTAGTGAGACAAGTATTAAACTAAGAGACGCGCTCAAAACGTACTTTAAAAAGGGCGAATTTCTGATGGAGTATATAAAATGCATAAAAAGGCACAAGTTTCCAAATTCATATATCAAGCAAAATCCATGCGACCTTTTCTTTTCTCCAGGAAAAACCGGTTTCAGACTTCGCCCAGTTTCGACTTTTACCACACCACGTGACTTCCTTGGCTCCCTAGCGTTTCGAGTCTTCGGCTCTTCCCAGTTCGTACGTCACAGCGACGCAGCATTCTTCTCCAATGAACCGTACGTTATTTGCCCGTTTTCTTTCCATTTTGAAAATCGGAGGCTCACTGGCGCGCGACGCCAGCCGCTGACGAACCCTTCGGAATAATGGGTGTTTAAAAATAACAAAAACATTTCAAATAACTACCGGTTATTTCACGTTTCATAAAATGTCTTGTGTGTACATGTAAGGCACTAATCCAGGCCTATGTGCACCCATAAAAAATGGCAAAGGTGACGCGCGCACTTAATCGGCTGTCCATATACACTTCTTTCATTGAAAGGTGATTTAGAAACACGATACATTTGCAGTGCCCCAACTGGGATTATAACCCAGGCCCTACATGACCAATTGCTCTACCAACTGAGCTATCTGGGCATCCCGCCAGAGCACCACAACAATCTCGTGTTTGCCTCTCTTTTTTCCAACAATGCAGTGGGGCAAATCTATGCCAACCAATTGGCTACACTGATGGCCTATTGTGAAAAGAGGTCTTACCTCCATAGGGGGCCACATCCATGCCAGCCCATTCTCGTGTTTCTAAGTTCATCTTTCAATTATCAATCCTGTCATATATATTTATTCATTTTATTTATTTATTTATTCCGATATCCATCAGCAAAGACCCGCCACTTACAGGTATCATGGGGAAAAAAATCATTAATTGGCCATGTAAGCCAAGGACCTGGGTTCGAATCCCAGTCGGGGCACTGCAATTTTCTCGTGTTTCTAAATTAATCTTTCAATTATTAATCCTGTCATTATATACCTTCACTTCTTTCATTGCTAATTCTATTTACCATTGTATCACTTTTCTACACAGTGACATCATCCACGATATCATAGGTCACACGGTACTGCTCTGTGACCCCGAGTTCGCTCAATTTTCACAGGTAAGTTTTGTTTCTCTGTACGTTGAATGACGTAGACGTCATTGCTTTTATTCTCAATTCGATAAGATGGACCTTAAGCTCACGACCCCATTTTTTGTTTCAAAGCGAGGCTTATATAGCAAACACAATAAATTTCAATTTGTCATCAAATCCGAGTGTGGTGTTTTCTCTTGTGGTGAAATTTGCAATTGACACGGCACTTGACGTAATACAATGGCTCAGTATTTGGTTAAATGGGAGACTTTTGAAACACGTGGTGGCAGCAAATAAACCGGTCCCTTTTCGTTGTTTACGTCACGTTTGAGCTAGGAGCAAGTTCGATCAAGCGACTATAGTTCACTATAGTCACATAATAGAAATCTGTGACTATAGTCGACTAGAGTCCCTCGAACAACGGAAATTACCCCTTGTTCGAGGGACTCCAGTCTCGTCGATAGTTAACTATAGTCGCTTAAAGGCACAGGCTCGTCAATGCGCGCGTGAAGCCAAATTCGTGCCACGAAATACGCAGCTTCACAGCAAAGGCATGGAGCTGCGTATTTCGTTGCACGAATTTGGCCTCCCGCGCGCATTGACGAACCTCTGCCTTTAATTGATTGAACTTGGTATTAAAGTGTGCATATTATGACTATAAAAAAATATGAAAGGACCGGTTTGTTTGCTGCCACCAAGCGTTTCAAAATTCTCCAATCCAATTGCAAGCGAGAAGGAAATTATATGTGGCTTGGCCCAAAAGGAACCATGCTCGTACGGGTTGTTTCTGAAATATTTCTGTACGCCTGCAGTATACAATGGGTGTTTTCCTATCAAAGAGTTCCATATACAGCTGCGTGAGCTCAATGTTTCCTATGGCCCTACAAACCGTCTGGTACCCCGAGTCTCCCATAGAATTGCGCGCATGTAAACAAAATATGACGTCATAATGTTTTAGGTCTATTCAAGTCTCGCCATACCCAATTCCGGAGTAAGTGAACAACACCAATCAACATTTATACGCGTTTTCCCCTCGTGCACGGTTTCCGTTTTGCGCGTTTCTAGGCTACATTTTTATTTTGGGGATTTTTACTTGCAGCTGTGTTTGTCAAACGTGCCGGTTTGGGGATTTACTCTTGCTCAAATTTGGCACCGTTGTGTACGATCGATGAACATTGATTTTTTCCCGCTCCATTTCGGGGCAAAGTTTACTCTACATTTATTGTCTATAACTTAACCGAAATAGCTTCTATCGGCAAACATGCGAGTCTTCGGTGCCGTGTTAGAACACCTAGTTTGACATATTTGACATTTACATGTAATTATAATTATGACTTGTTAAAATACCTTTATCACTGTGCGTCCGTCTTTGTCTTGTTCCCCATAGTACGTGTCGACACGGTAGGTTTCACGGTAGGTTATCGCGCGATAGCGCGTGTAACCTACCGTTGTTGTTTTGAGGGCGTGTTTGTTTCATGACAGATCCGAATCCAGATCCTGAGATGTTTTACCCACGGACGTATATATCAAGTCGCTCAAAAATGGTGAAAATATACCACGAAGACTAACATTTCCCATGCCTTTACACGTGTTATTTTGTCAAAAGCCGGCCCGGCAAGATGGCGGCCGGTTGCATCAACCAAGACCTATGGTACCCTGCACGCATTGCGGGTCCAGAATATACGTCCGTGGTTTTACCGCGCATGCAGAAACAAACGAAACTGCTCTCAACTAGGATCTCAATTCACGTGAATTGCAATTTATTTACCACATTTGTCAAATTTCTGTACCACATTTCATCTATGACATCCATCGTAAATAAACAAGCTTTGCCTCGGGTGCTATGAGCTCCCTCGGGTGTTAAAACTCCATATCCCACACCACACCAGTCAACAATTGTTTATTATCAACATTATTCTTTAGTTATGTAATGCTGTTGTTGCTATTTTAAAAAGTTTTCTAATCAATCTGACTTTAACGAACTGGTTTTGTTTTCTGTCGTCAGGAGGTCGGCCTCGCTTCCTTGGCAGCTCCGGATCATATCTTGACCAAAATTGCATCGGTAAGTTAAGAAATTTTACGTCCGTTGCCGTGGAAATGGCTCAATGCATTGGGAATCGGCTAAAACGTTAAATGTAATAGTACAGGTAAACGGTTCAGTGATTTCTGTACAGAGCCGTCACCAAAGCAATCGAAAAATTTAACGCGATGTATCCCAAGGTTTGACCACTTTAGGGGGCAACTTTATAATTATAGTTGAGCAAAATAATCATTGAAATCATGTGATAGAAACTAACTGGTATTAGGGAGCCGTTTTCTTACAATGACAACCACATGGAAATTTGGCTGGTAACCTCATTTTAAAGGGTTTTCATGATTAAGCATTTTTTTCTTGCTTAAGCATGCAGTTCCCCGAGACCAATCCTATCTATTTACATCCATTCATATTCATGAGCAAAGTTGTGATGTCACATTAGGCAAACACAGGAAAATCTCATTCAACTGTGCACAAAAGATTTCAGTATTTTCTCCAACTTTTGTAACCCATTTTATAAACATTTGTAACCCATGATTGTTTGGGGTTGTTTGACATGTTGCCTGCTGTAAGCTATGACTGGAAACCTCAGCAATTTTCCACAATTTCAGTTTGAAGTCTTATGTTTTTTCTTTGCTTTTCTGCTGTGTTCCTAAAGTGACATGCCCCAAACAGCGCCCTCTTTCTGTGAGTTTCTGTAAAGAAATTTTCAAGGTTAAACAAGGCCACCGTTTATTCATGCTTATGGGGCATCAAAATGAACAGTAGTATTGTCTTTCTAAACAAGTAATCCTTCATATGCAGCATAAACTATGCATAAAGTTATTTAGCATTTCAGGCCCTTTAAGGGAAGTAACAAGTGTGTCGTTTATCGCTTACCGTTACATTGGTATTGCGCCCTCTGTTGACTGGAAGTAAAACAAAAAAGTCAAGAGAGACTTGCCACAAACGACGACTGCCCTTAAAGGAGATGTTCAGATTTTTCCAAGAAAATGTATTTTGTTTTTAACATATATACGAATCATAAAATAACTTCCCAAAATGCTATTTATGGGAAGAAAACGGGAAATTTGCAATCTCCGTTTGGATATGAAACCAAAAAGGTTGGTGTGATTACTGCACTGCTTTATTGGACCAGATAAATTAGTTTTTAAAACAACGGTTTTTGTTTTTTACGATATCCTTAAAGATAAACGGATTGAGAACGCGCAATTTTATAATGTTAATGAGAAACATATGAGAAATGATATGGTATCAAAATCTTAACACCCATGGCGAAAAATTGGGGAAGGGAGGTGGGGGGGGGGGGGGGGGGGGGGGGGTGGGGGGGTGGTGGGTGGGTTTTGGGGGGAGTCAACATGTGATCTGGACACCTCCTTTAAAGGGGCTTCAGTTTTCGAAAATGCTATAAAATTAACAAAACCGTTTCGTGTCGTTGCAGGTCTACATGAGTACAGTAGAATCGGGCCTTTGTCGAGAAGGCAACGAGATCAGGGCGTATGGGGCTTTACTACTGTCGAGTGCCAATGAACTCGAGGTAAATACACGTCGCTAGAAGGCACTCACAAATCCCAGGGCAGGCTTCTCTTATGTCAATTTGGGGCAAGTTCGATTCACACAATAGTTAAAGCCCAATACATCATTTTCAGTTGCCCAAAATTTTACTTCACGAATTGCCAAGAAAAACCCGACCAAAAGAGTTGATAGCAATGGTAACAAACGCCACATGATTTTTTTTCTCGTGTAAAATGGTACCTTTGTGTTTTTCAATCATGTAATCTGTTGTTGTTGTTGTTAATTTTAGGGCATCTGCATGCGGCAACTAACGCCCGCTTCAAACGCCGAACTTCTGCCGTGTCTAATGCAATGTATGGATTCGGCAAAAGAGCGGCAGAGATTCGGCAGGTGTATCAAACGTTGTTTTTCTGTCGAACGTAATGCTTTTTTCTCTCAAGATGACGGACCAAGAGATGAGACGTTTGATCAGAGATACAGAAACACATGTGCCATAGATAATTATGATGCTGAATGCAAATTCAAAGAAAACAGATTCAAACTGGACTCGCCGAAGCAACTTCAAATCGGCTCCTTGGCCTTTTGGCTCCTTGCCAGCTACATTTCTATTCGCAGACACCGAGTCTCGCTTTTTCGACTTCGAGTATATCATCTCGCGATATCCTTGTATGGTCATTTTTCTGGAGCAACGCACTTTGATCGAGTATAGAATATGAAATGGAAACTTTTTTCCCGCTCTTCTCCATTGCAGCATGTATTCACTGCTAAAGCGGTCAAGCGCCCCCTTGAGATGGTGGCCGCGTCGTCCTCCACCACCATAGATCTGAATAAGTATCAGGATGTGTATTACGTGTCGGGGAGCATTGAACAAGCTATACAAATGGCAAGGTCAGTGAAATTTATATGCGTATATATACTTGAGGCCAATTTCACATTTAAAAAAAATATTTTTAAAGAGGTATTACCAAGAATCAAAAGTCATTGTGCCAAACAAGTGCAACTCGCAATTTGACCCACCGAAAAACAGATATAGACCGTATTGAATAGCTGCCATCTTGTAGGGCACATATTGTGCTTACAACAATGTAAGCACAATATGTGCAATCATGCATGTCCTCAAGGAACAAAGAAACTGCCTCACAAGATGGCGACTATTCGATACGGTCTATAGGCAAGGGCGGGACGACGTCATCCGGTGAAAACATGTATTGTTTTCCATCTATAGTAACGCAATTATCAGGGGCGGATCCAGGAATTTTTCCAGGAGGGGGTTTTGCCACCAGGGAGGGGTTTTGCCCATCAGATTTTTATGTCTGCTTGTTTCGGACAGGCGGACACGCAAACAATGCATTACATTATATTTTGTTGGTGTCGGAGCAGGGGGGCGGGGGTTTGACCGCCCCCCCCCCCCCCCCCCCCCCCCCACCCCCCCCCCCCCCCCACCCCCCCCCCCCCCCCCCCCCTCTGGATCCGCGCCTGCGCATAGCAACAGGTAAAAACGAACGTCGGGCTTCGCGCTCAATGAGCTGTTCACTTTCATGTCAATGAATATAGGAACATGATCAAGGCTGTATCGGAAGTTCACGGATGTCTGCGCTGCTCTAAACGAACTTCACAAAGAATGGCTATAGCAGCGATACCTTGTGGAATGGGCGCCGCCATTTTGGTTTTGGCGTACTTTTTCGTGCATTGATATGGTGCACAAGGGCGTTGTACGCGAAAAAAAAGATTATTTTTATGGCAGCGCTCATGCATGCAATTAATATCTTGTTTTTTTGTGAAGTTCGTTTCACACTGACGTTTTCAACCCAGGACCAGGACTTTGCCAAAGGTTGAAAATTTGCCTAGTTCAAACATCACTTAGCTGATTAATAGCTATGGAAAATGCCGAAGGGTGTGCTGAAGTATGGATTTTGTTTTTCTGTCTAGGTCATATGTGAACGCTCTTCCATCCGGTTTGTCTTTGACTCTTAACCCGGACACAAACTGCATTGAAGAACAGCAATAAAGATGATTGACATTTTGAAGAAAGAACTAAACATTTCGCATCATATCATTGTATAAATCAGTATATTTCCGAAAATAAAGGTTGGGTTTCATTTATTCAAATATTTAATTTATTAAATTTATTATGTTACTATAATCTTTATGAATGTTTATTGATTACAAAAAACTGTCGACATCTAGAATAGGATGTCGACATCCCGTGATATTTATCACATGATGCATGTCGACATCCCAAGATAATTTATCACGGAAAGTCGTCATCCTACATTTTGCATGTCATCTTCCCGACATAATTATCACGGGATGGTGATGCATAATGCACTGAATATTTTGCCATCTCGCGATAAATTATCACGGAATCTCAACTTGAACAAGTCGGAAGGCACTACAAGAGCTCCGCATCGGGTTTTATTCTTGTTAGCGTCGATTTGGCGTATAGACTGGTATCTCTGCTATCGGCACACGTTTTGAATTGCTGACAATGTTTCGAAGAAATGTCGGATTGTCCCAGAATTTCGGTCAAATCAATGAAGCAAACTCGGAATTTGGGTTTCCTCGGATTCTGATGGGGAATAAAAAAAATAGTCTTTATTTCATCCAAATCGGGTTGAAATTGAGCAAGGCTAATGACTGCTTATGTATACTGAGTTAACCTCGGCGGCCAGTTCTTGTCCAATAATCGGCTAGATCTAGTTCATGAACTAGGTGTAACTGTGGTGCACAATGACATAACTTCTGATTGTCTTAATCGACTTTGATGAAGTGCGACTACATGTATATAGTCTGGTCTTGCCATACAACGGTGCAATACGGAACGTTATGGGCGATCTACCATTCCTGCCTTGACTAGAATATTGTCATAGGTTTTATTATTTATTAGGTGATCGGGCCAACAGCCCGATCACCTATTACTATTGTACGATTTCTTTGTCTTTTTTAGGTGATCGGAACTAATTCTGATCACCTATTACTATTGTACGATTTCTTTGTCTTTTTTTAGGTGATCGGAACTCATTCCGATCACCTATTGATATTGTATCGGTTCTTTGTCTTTTTTTTTTCTTTTTCTTTTTCTTTTTCCGAATTAACAATTCCAGAGCTTTTCTTGAAGACGGTTCAATGTATCAACTTGAAACTTGGTAGGAACATCAATCCCCATGTGAAGGTGTGCATACAAGTGTGACGTCAATGTGACGTCATCGGGTATCAAATTACAACCCAAAAATGACCAAAATATGCATGTTTTAAAATGCTTCCGTCTGGAAAACCACGTGACCCATGATCTTCGTATTTGACAGGCTTTTAGATCAGATCATGGCCAACAATTTTCTTCATGTGGGCATTTTCATCTGACCCTTCCTTCTGGGATCAATTTGAGGTCAAAGTTCAACGAAAACGAAAATCTCAATTTTTGCACTTATAGAGCTGCAATGTCCATCAAACCAAGTTGAATATTTAAGAAACTAAGTACAGGCATAGGTCCTATGGCAGACTTTCACCGGCATGTATAATATTAAAAAAAACCAAAATATGCATATTTAAAAATGCTTCCGTCTTGAAAACCACGTGACCCAGGATCTTCGTATTTGGCAGGTTTATAGATGACATTCTGTGCTACAATTTTCTTTGGGTGGGCATTTTCATCTGACCCTTCCTTCTGGGGTCAATTGGAGGTCAAAGTTCAACGAAACTGAGAATCTCAGTTTTTACACCCACCAGCAACAATGCCCATCAAACCAAGCTGAATCGTTAGTAAATTAGATACAGACATAGGCCCTACGGCAGACTTTCACCAGAATGTATAGCATCATGATGGCATCAAGTGTGACGTAATCATGACGTCATCAGGTGTCAAATTACAAAGATTCAAAGGTTATTATTTCCAAAATTCATATCTCAAGAACCGTAATAGATACTTGAACAATTCTTTCACAACATGATAAGTCTAAATGAACTGAACAAATCATACAATGTCATGACCCCTGTGTGACGCCTACTTCCGGTCCAAACCGGAAGTTGTTCGAAAATGTGCATTTTTTTAAGCGTTTTGAATGCAAATAGATTCAAAGTGGTAGTGAATTTGACCATATTTCTACGGAACGAAATGTTTCCACACATGTGGACTTTTTGACTATACCATTGGTGACGTCATCACATGGACGGTAGTTACGTAATGTGGTGTCAAAATACGCAAATTTGGAGCTGAATTGTTTAAAAATGCTGTATCTTGAGAACTACAGCAGATATTTGCATGATTCTTTCGCCACATTTAAGAACTTGATGTTTATCAAATTGTTGAACAATTTGTGCACAACATTGTGACGTCATGATATCGTCACAGGTGTCAAATTACAAAAATTAAATGGTTATTATTTCAAAAATTCATATCTCAAGAATCGTAATAGATACTTGAAAAATTCTTTCACAGCATGATAGGTCGCAATGAACTGAACAAATCATACAATTGCATGACCCCTGTGTGACCCAAACCTCCGGTCCAAACCGGAAGAGGTTCGAAAATGTACACTTTTTTAGCATCTTGAATGCAAATAAGCCAAAGTGGTAGGGAATTTGACCATAGTTCTACGGAACGAAATGTTCCCTCACATGTGGACTTTATGACTACATATATACCACTGATGACGTCATCACGTGCACGGTGGTTACGTAATGTGGAGAAATTATTTGTTGGGTCCCTTGATAATTAAGCTAACTCAGTCGATTGAGGGCGCTATGCCAAGCCTCCACTAATCTCACGATTTGCGCCCATATATAGTGCTCGACTTCTAATAATAGAACTTGTATCTAGGCGGCCTGTCTCGGGTCAGAGGTCATAATGTATCTTTTTAGGGAGGATGTCTGGGCCACACGGCCAATGATATACACGTACGTGCGCGAGTAGTGAATAAGTCAGACAGACGAGACATAATAAGCAGGGTTTGATTTACAACCGAGAAAATTGGACTTTTGAAGATGTAAAACTGCTAGTTTCCGTGGCAACATCGCCAGGAAAGTTGAATGAACACTAGATAGCACAAGGACATTTACTTTCGGTGACTTAGGTGTAATTATGTACGGCTAGCCTTAGTCGGCGGACCAGAGTAAATATGTCTTCTCCCCGAAAACTGTGAATGTGACATGCTGGAAATCGTTGCTGTGTTGGAAATAAAATGGACATGGTGGACCGCAACTCAAGTTGACTGGAGCGTCAGTTTATTCTAGATGCAATTGAACCCCCAACTCCCCACACGGCGATATACTACAGTAATATGATCTGAAATGACAAAATCTTTAGAACTGTAATAGATATTGAAAAGATTCTTTTACCACATATAGGCCTAGGCCTACATGTCAAAACTTGTTCTTCAGTAGATACTTGAACAATCTGTGCACACAATAGTAACGTTATGATGAGATTGACAATTATGACGTCATCAGATACACACTTTTAGCGTTGAATAGTCAGAGTCATGTGTTGAGAATTCCAATACTTTTTCAACATCAAACAACTCAAGTTTTCAAACAATCTCAAAACTGTGTCGTCATCATCATTTCAATGTTTGTCACCCGATCACCTTGCGTTTGTAAAAAACACAAACGCGAAGCTCTAGTTTTTTTTTTTTTTTCCCTTTTCTTTTTCCACTCAAACGTTTCCAGAGCTTTTCTTCAAAACTGTTCAAGCTATCAACTTGAAACTTTGTAGGAACATCAACCCCAATGTGAAGGTGTGCATACAAGTGTGACGTCATTGTGACGTCATCGGGTGTCAAATTACAACCCAAAAATTACTAAAATATGCATGTTTTAAAATGCTTCCGTTTGGAAAACCACGTGACCCATGATTCTCGTATTCAGCAGGCTTATAGATAAGATCATGGCCTACAATTTTCTTCGTGTGGGCATTTTCATCTGACCCTTCCTTCTGGGGTCAATTTGAGGTCAAAGTTCAACGAAAACGAAAATCTCAATTTTTGCACTTATTGAGCAACAATGCCCATTAAACCAAGCTGAATCTTTAAGTAACTAGGTACAGGCATAGGTTCTATGGCAGACTTTCCCCAGCGTGTCTAATATTATGATGGCATCAAGCGTGACGTCATCGTGACGTCATCAAGTATCAAATTACACCCCCAACAAAACTAAAATATGCATATTTTAAAATGCTTCCGTCTTGAAAACCACGTGACCCAGGATCTTCGTATTTGGCAGGTTTATAGATGACATTCTGTGCTACAATTTTCTTTGTGTGGGAATTTTCATCTGACCGTTCCTTCTGAGGACAATTGGAGGTCAAAGTTCAACGAAACTGAGAATCTCAGTTTTTACACTTACCAGCAACAATGCCCATCAAACCAAGCTGAATCGTTAGTAAATTAGATACAGACATAGGCCCTACGGCAGACTTTCACCAGAATGTATAGTATCATGATGGCATCAAGTGTGACGTAATCATGACGTCATCAGGTGTCAAATTACAAAAATTCAAAGGTTATTATTTCCAAAATTAATATTTCAAGAACCGTAATAGATACTTGAACAATTCTTTCACAACATGATAAGTCTAAATGAACTGAACAAATCATACGATGTCATGACCCCTGTGTGACGCCTACTTCCGGTCCAAACCGGAAGTTGTTCGAAAATGTGCCATTTTTTAGCATTTTGAATGCAAATAGAATCAAAGTGGTAGTGAATTTGACCATATTTCTAAGGAACGAAATGTTTCCACACATGTGGACTTCGACTATACCATTGGTGACGTCATCAAATGGACGGTGGTTACGTAATGTGGTGTCAAATTACGCAAATTTGGAGCTGAATTGTTTTAAAATGCTGTATCTTGAGAACTACAACAGATATTGGTATGATTCCTTCGCCACATTTAAGAACTTGATGTTAATCAAATTGTTGAACAATTTGTGCAAAAAATGTTGACGTCATGATGTCGTCACAGGTGTCAAATTACCAACATTCAAAGGTTATTATTTCAAAAATTCATATCTCAAGAACCGTAATAGATACTTGAACAATTCTTTCACAGCATTATAGGTCTAAATGAACTAAACAAATCATACACTGACATGACCCCTGTGTGACCCCTACTTCCGGTCTAAACCGGAAGTTAATCGAGAATGTGCCATTTTTTAGCATTTTAAATGCAAATAGAGCCAAAGTGGTAGGGAATTTGACCATAGTTCTACGAAACGAATTGTTCCCACACATGTGGACTTTATGACTATACCAATGATGACGTCATCACGTGCGCGGTGGTTACGTAATATGATCTAAAATGACAAAATCTTGAGAACTGTAAAATATATTCAAAAGATTATTTCACCACATGTAAGAACTTGTTCTTCAGTAGATCCTTGAACAATTTTTGCACACAATAGTGACGTCATGGTGAGATTGACTGCCAATAATGACGTCATCAGACACACACTAAAATTTTAGCGTTGAATAATCAAAGAGTCATATGTCTTAAGAATTCCAATACTGGCAATCGATATGTGAATGTTTCTTTTGCAATTAATATCGACCAACTCAAGTTTTCAACCAATGTTAAAAGTGTGACGTCATCATAAGATTAATGTTTGTCACCCGATCACCTAGCGTTTGTTTAAAAACAAACGCCAAGCTCTAGTTATTATTATTATTATATATTATTTGATTTCAATGCTGTCGGTCTTTGGACCGGTTTATTCAAATGTTTATGTGAATAAATAAACCAAGAATATTATATTTTATGCAACTTATATTGGGAAACCTAGATTATAAGGTGGGTTGCATTCGGTATTATTATATATTATTTGATTTCAATGCTGTCGGTCTTTGGACCGGTTTATTCAAATGTTTATGTGAATAAATAAACCAAGAATATTATATTTTATGCAACTTATATTGGGAAACCTAGATTATAAGGTGGGTTGCATTGTTCGGCCTGGATATTTTGGGTCGCCTGTTTATATTGGTTGGAGAGAATAAAATAATGCCAGTATTATCGTAGTTAATTTCATTAATATTTACACAGACTCGTCATTTACGAGAAAATATTAATGTTAGCTGTAGCGTGTCGGGCAGTAGCTGTGTGAAACCTAAATCTTATCTCAATCAATGGGGGTCGTCGTATAGTTGTTCGGAGCCCCCCCCCCCCCCTCCCTCCCCCCACCCCCCAAAGAGAGCTTTAATGAATTCGCTATTTTTGTACATTCAAATTCACATTTTAGGCAATCTTTAGGGAGCCTTTGCGGCCGTATCACAAATCAAATGGGTACTATATAAGACTATATAAAATCTTCGGCAAAACCTCTTTTCATAAAGGAGCGTACTCACGTTACATTTATCCCCGTCGGGTTTGCTAAAATGTGCGTGGACTTCTTATGATAATTTAAGATATTTTTGTTAGGCATTAGGTCGAGGAAAAACGACACATGTCATGGATTAAAATTGTTATTCGAACATAGATACATGTATTTCGATCACACCATGTTAATCAGTCGAGTAAAAATTAAAAAGTATGAATAGGTGCTTTTGTTTAAGAATAGCGACCCAGTGCCCGCCAATGTAAATTAATTCGATAGAAATATGGACAAAATGTCCATGACTAGATGCAAATAACTTGGTTCCACATGCAGACGTCCTACCAATTGAGCTATGAAGCATCCAGATTTATCATGGACATTGTCCACATTTCTAGCGAGTAAAGATTCAACTGCGATTCAAAAGTGTATGTAGTGGAGCTAGATTCATCAGATATAGAAAATAAAATGATTGAAATGCAACTTCTCTTTCCGCTCATGGTGTCTTCTATGGTAGGTGAAGACACTTTAATCTCTATACAATGGATTGGTCCAGCGGCTCGCTGAGTGAGTTTCCGTTTGCTATATTGATACAGGCACGTTCCATCAGTTGTGCGTCAGTCCGTCGCGTAGTATAGCCTTGTCCAAGGCTGTGGCGTGTCTTACCGTGCCAGCGACGGCCATGCCGCGGAGAACGGTATTTGTTTTTTACACCACTGGAATTTTTTTTGTTACACCACTGCGAGGGGAAAACGAGGGGTTTTGTACCTTTTTAGCGTCTTGAGAGAAAACTATATAAAGGGTTAGGGTTTAGGGTTGGTTATTTTAAAAGGAATTTAGGGTTTTGAATCTCGTCTGTATGCAACTAGCTTCGTGGTCTGGTTAGAAGAGCGCTCGACTTGCAAACATAAAGTCTCTGGTTCGAAATTTCTCGGTTTCTTCTTTTTCTCTAATAGTGAGTCTGAGTAAGAGTTCTGAATATTTCCAAGATTGTCACTTGAGAAGTATCAGTCATTGGAAACTTAGTAGACTCTATTCGGGTTGAAAAATTGAGGTGTGGCACACGCTGCGGTGTAAAATAAAAAGAACCACGCGACCCGGGGTCGATTTCACTAACGTTTACGATTCTTCGTAACTCGAAATGCGATGGGTTACTGCTCCGTAACTCGTGTTTCGTCCTAAGAACAATTTCAAGAAACTTGCAATGGGTTTAACGATGTATATCTGCCATGGCAACGCACCGTAAGCTACGATGGGGCAATGGGTCATCGTAGTGTATATTTTGACCAACGATGGTCGTTGTTTTTGGAAGATAAGACGAACTATGGCTCCCCTAAAAGCTGATTGCCACTCTTGTTTGATTCTATGCTACGCGATATAAACAAGAGAAATGTAAATTATGGTACCTACGATTTTAGCTGGGGACAAAGTGTCGCTTCAAAACTGTTTAGTGTCCGATGTTTTCACTGCAGCATGCATGCAAAAACACGAAACATATGCAGTTGGCCATCCATACATTGTCTATACGTCGGTCACAAAGTCGTGTACGTACGCGCGCGTGGAATACAAATTTGAATGATGCCACTGTGTTCTACACGCGTCCTACGCGCGACTTTAAAACGCGCAAAACAAATAGCGCTTTCACGCGCGCGCCACATTTAATGCGCGCGCTTGCACTACGCAGAACGGACACGGAGACTTTTTGAAGTCGTGTAGCCGACGACCGTTTTATTAAAAACTTAAATTAGAACAGCAAACAGCCTAAGAGTAAATATGCAAATAGCCCTAATCGATATTCGAACGCATCACGCTTACGATAGGTTTGGTAAAATTCACCGCAGCACCCATCGTAGCCACGATCCATCGCAGCCGTACGATTCATCGTAAACTTATTATGGACCTTAACTTACGAAGAGTTTAGTGAAATCGACCCCCGGACGCTCAGTTAGGGGTCTATATTAATACCTTGTTAACAGATATGTTAATACTACAGTTATTTACACTAACACTAACACGTGACATCACACAGTATATTATACCCAGACAGGTTATAACCACTTTTGGCGCGCTCTTGAGCTACACGTGTCGTCTACACAGCAAACCGGCCTCTGCGCCCCATTCCACTTGACTCCAATTTCTGTATCGGAAATGTGTTGAGAAAACCCTATATACGTGCACGCCCGGAAAGACGATAAATATTGAACAACTGACTGATGAAATGGGTCGATAGTTTCCTCTTTACGCTCAAAATAGATGTGTGGAAATGATTATTTGATCAATGGCCACCGATTGATGCTTATGTTCATGTTCAACTTATTTTTACGTTCATGTAAACACTGGCAGGGTCAGAGGTCAGCTAGCGCATGCGCTGACTGTGGTATGTGATGATAAAAGAGAAACATTTATTGGGTAGAAAGACAAGCGTGTGGAGGTGTTGTGCACGCGGGGAGTTAGTTTGGGAGAAGGGAAATGGTTGTCAGTACTTGTCACTCGGTAAATCGTATACTGTTCTTGAAGATTAAAAGATGAATGGTGAACCGATACTGTGATAACTGCCTACGAATCCGTATTCATGCCTTCCTTGTCCCTTACAGGATATGATTATAGCCTTTTGGGCAGGGCGAAATTAATCAACTGACTTTTGGCTACATAGACGTTGCACTGTCCGTGTTAATTAATTCACACAAGCGAACGAATTTAGAAAGCTCACGTGTCTCTGTAACGAAAAATATAAAAAACTTATTAATTTTCCGACGTCGGGAATTGGAGATACATATGGGTATTTCTATAAATTAGGGGTCCAATTTTTGGTGTACTCTGTTACATTTTACATCTTGTTTTTGTAAATTCAGGACACATTCTTTAAATACTTTCCATCTCAAAGAGTGAGTATATAGGGCCTACATAAAGTACAATTCATACAAAATAGTTTACAGGCCATTTTAATGATTTTTGTACGAAAAATAACACATAGGCCTACCAGGTGTAACGGGGGACACTATATGTCACACTCTTGGACCCCTAATTTATAGAAAGACCCATGTAGAAGCCATTTTCTTGAAACAGGCTTCCCATGTTGTACATAGTATGTGTACAATGTACACATGTACGCGCACATGTACATTTACGTCATAACCCTGTCGAATAACGTCATAACCCTGTCGAATAAAAGACAGGGCCTGTCTTTTGTTATTTCTTGTTTTTAATCGACTGGCATTAATCCTTCACGGAATTTTACGTTCTTGGTACCAAATAAAAGCTGATAATTTTTTATATTCTAGAAAAATAGCAATTTAGATTTAAAAAATATTTTGTCGCTCAAATTGGCCTAAAATTAGACAGTGCAACTTTAAAGCTGAGCATTACAGTCTTTTTAAAAAACCCTTCACTGAACGAAATATTTATTTGGTGGGCTTTGGTTATGGCGATACAACCATACCATAATTATAGCTTGACTAATGACTCGTATCTGTAGAAAATAGTGCTAATGATTATAAACTGGCCACACTAACCTATTTGCACTATACAAGAATACAGAGTTGATCGTTTTTAATTTCCATAAAACATTTGCGATCAAGGGCAAAATTACTGTCTGAGCCATGCGTTCGAGGTAATATATTCATTATTTACGCAAATTGAGCTGCATATCCCTGGATTTGAAGAAGCGTGTCCAGATCACATTTTTTTACTTCCTCTCCGGGCTCCCTCTCCCCATTTTCCATATAATTTGTCACATTTTTATCTTTACCATTCTGAAATTTCGCGCTCTCAATCCGCATATTTTTAAATCACTACCATTGCAGCTATTTCACCAACCTTTTCGCTTCCACATCCAAATTGGAGATTGCAAATTTCCTGTTTTCTTTACATGGATATTATTTTGGGTATATTTACAGGATAATTGTTAGGTTAAAACGAAATCCATTTTTTTTTTAAATTCTGGACAAGCTCTTTAAAAAAAAAATCCTGACCCGTCTTTGCTTGAACTGCGTTCCGGAGTAATGCGTGCGCATTGCACTCGGGTCACATTACGCGAACGGCAAGTCCGCAGTCCGCATGCGCGAATGGCCATCAGTCGAGATGGCCGTCTCTTGCCATGACTACACAAAAAACGCCGTTTCACTGCTCACAAGAAATTGAAGAAAATACAGACCGTAAGTCGTGAGAACCTTTGATGCCGGGTAAAACAAACCTTAGTGAGTTGTTGGTTCAGTTATCCAGTTGACACGTTGAGCAAATTCACAAAAAATCCAACCTACACCCCGCTATCTTCGTACAAATCACATGGCACTCGTCAGGGGTAAGAGCACACTCCCCATTTGTTGGGAAGTATCGAGAGCATACTCTCACTGACCCGAGTGTCGTTAATCTTGCCGTTTGCGCGCGTAGGGTGTATGCTTGTGTTAACACGAGTACACGCCCGAACGCAGCCTTAATTGCTTTCCAGTGACGCAACGCCTTCTATTCACCATTTTGGTTTCCATTTTTCATGACGCACGTGGATCAAAAAAGCAAGAAAAGCGCATTGGTTTGCACTTACCTCTGTTACTTAATCTTGCTTTATGTTGTTGCGTCATGGCTGTATCGATGGCTGTATCAATAAAGATAAAAATGTCTTTCTTCAGGCTAAAAATCGTGATCAAGTAAAAACACTTTTGTTTTTACAAGCCGAGTGCATGCTCAGTCATTTGAACGTATCGCATCGCAACGCGCGTGTGCGGCATCTTCAAATGAAAGTACGCTGGTGAGTATTTTTTACGCGTGTTCATGTACGTCTATTTGCAGACGCGTGTACGCGAGTGACCGTTGACCACCAAACATTCCCGGATGTTTTACGTCATGGAAAGCAATCAATAGGCACTTTTGTCACAACATTTAAATATGGAAACCTGCCCCCTGTCATGGCCGCTGGTGCAAAGGGTCTATATTCCGTTTCATTCTAACTCGAGCTCAACACGTATATTTGGAATATCTGCGCACCCTTGTATGTATGTCAACGTGTACGCAGTACGCACGTCTGAAAATGTGTATCGCAAGGTGCGCAAGAAGCAAAACTAGGCGTAAAAATGTGGCTGGTGACCCACTTTTTAGCAAACAAAAAATGATTATACACGTTGCATTCAATCTCGGATTGTGAAGGACACCCACCAATTTTCATTTCCACAATCATTGACGAGTGCGCCGTGAAATACTTAATGAATTCCCGTCTCCCTGTTTTCAATAGTTGTTACCCTTTAACTTTTAATAGACTGCCGAAGTGAATACATTATCTTTTGTTGGTTGCCTAGGCAATTGGCTCTAAACTAAAAATCACTGAAATGTGTCCCTGTGCTTTGCAATGGTACTTTTTTCCGACGGCCATGATAGTTTAGAGCCAATTGCCATGGCAACCACGTCACACTTCGGCTGTCTATAGGGTAGCTCCTATGTTAGTCACGTGGTTGTTATTGGCTTTTGGACGGCAGGCATGGCTAACAGTAGTACATCGGGCACTTTGCCGTCCACTACTTCTGTACTCATAATTATTCAGTACGATATGTGACAGAGGGTACCCCACCCCCTCTCCCCCTTCCAAGGGATTTTAAAGGGGGTTGGGTGCGTTAACAAAATGGGAAGAGTGTGTTGAGATACAGGGGCGTTATGGGGGAGTCCCTTTGCCACATATCCTGCTGGGTATATCTAGTCTGGCAACCACTCCATTACATGATTGATCACGTGATCTCGGACGCGTACAACAGAATTGATTCTAAAGTGAAAACGTCACCCTTTGTGTGTTGCCATGGTTATTGGGTCTACACTAAAACCAGTGAACTGTTTTCCTGCGCTATACCAATGGACGTTTCAGATTACCAGCGAATGTTTAGACCCAATTACCATGGCAACTGACGTCACCTTTAGTAGTCTATTGGACAGTCGAACAATTATAATATTAAACACATGCGCAGTAGGCCTATAGTATAAGCGATTTCAACTTTTAAAAAAAATCGATTCCATTTAGTCTTCCGTGTAACATTTGTATAATGGCTGGCTCCCAGAATTCCTCACTTTCAAATAGAGGTGCAGTTTAGAAAGTCCCATACTACGCCGGGTGCACGCCATTGTCTGGCGGCCAACAGTCTGGTTGCTTTATGCCATTCTCTTCTAGGGTAAACACGGTATTGATTCTGTACTTCAGACCTGCCACATGCACACGTAGCAACACAAATGTAGTGTGGTCAAGTGGATACTAATTATGCATATTAAAGGAAGTACGTATTAGTACCAGTTAGTACACAAGACGTTATCCATGCGAAACACGCAAAAGGCTAATTCCAGTTATTAATCACTATTCCATGCGAATTCGATTCCATATTTAAATAAAAAAGTTCGCACTAAAATATCTCGCAAAGCAGATATACAGAACAATACCAAATTTCTAGAATGTTGTAATTGATGCATCATTATCAACATAATAATCGCCGGGTACTCCCCGAAATCACCAATATAATGGGAATCGATTCCTCCATAGACAGATTCCGATTCAACTTGGAATCGATTCTAATCGCCCACATCGCTGGCCGTACGCCACCTGCAAGTCACGCATTCTTTTGTGTATTTTTCGAGTTGTGACTAAAATATGTGGTGATAAAAAAAGACAATGGTCCAAAGTCTTTCATAGCATAACATCAGGCGTTTGACACTGTCAAAGACTGCTCGTATTGGAAAGAGAATCCACGTGAACTAAGGACGCGATTCATTATAAGGACTCTTTCTTGCCGAGGTTCTCGCACAGTGCTTTCTATGTGATGAGTTGACGAGAACACACGCGCCGAAGCACACACGAGACTGGATTCTCGCTACCTCGGTGTCCGCGTGTGTGATGAATCAGCACAAGCTAGCAAAACCAAGCCCTATATCGGCAGACACAAGCCACCCTACGGTCGCATTGTAACCGCGGCTTCGCTGAAACATCATTAATTGTTCAAGCATTGATGTTCGCAGTCATCTCGCACCACATGCTGGAGTATACGTCCATGCTTTCCGTGCGTTGCAACCAGTCTCCCTAGGAATGGTTATACGCCTGTAGCGCTCACGAGAACTTGGATTTTTTTCGTTGGACAAAATACTAGCATCGGTGGAAGTCAGACTGGACTTGGACTGAGGTTGGGACCCCGTAACAACATCCCATAGACGTTTGTCGCTTAGGAGGTAAGTAGGGTCACTTTTGGAATACGTCCGTGTCAATTGGTCGTAATTGTCGTAATCTGATGGGTTAGTAATGACAGGAGCCGCCGCGTACACGACCAATTTGCAAGCCGCGTGCTGCCGTATAGGCCTACTTTGGTTTCGTGACCGATGTCGTCAATTTTATCATAAACTAAGGAGGTACTATATGCATGGTGGAAATCAACATGTGTATGGGTTTGCGGTAGCACCCATAGACCAAATATTCGTCGGCCTTCGAAGCAATTTAATTTACAACATAATAAATGCTTATGCGCTGTTGTTGTTGTTAATTTATGGCATCTTCGGCAACTAAGGCCCTTTATGCCATCAACTAGGCCTATACGGTTTTAGCTTTAACTATACTTTATTATCAACTTGAGATGACTAAGGAGTTGCGGTTTTAGAAGTGGGAGAAAAGCCCCCTAGAGAAATCTCAGGGGGAAAACCCACGCGGTCAAGTAGGGACTGCAAACCCATTCCACATACACGCCGCGGATTCGAACCCGGGACGCCAGAGGTGAAAGGCGAGGAAAGAACCACTACGCCAACCCGACCACCCCTGCTGATTTCGTTCTTGGAGATCATTTTCGTAATTGGGGATTTTTGTAATGTAGGCCTATGCAAATTCCATGCATACAAAAGATTGCTCTAACGACCACAAAGTTCGTCCGGGGCTTGCACTACCTAGCAAAATAATGTATGTACAATGAATTCCAACCATAGAAATCAAAGTAACAGGTGAATGAAATAGCTAATCAGTCATCACTAGGCATAGATATAATGATTCTGTCCCTACGGGTATCCTGTAGGGACAGAACACAACCCTTTCATACAGTGGTTTGTTGTCATTTTGCCTCGAAATTAGAATCACACCTAAACATTTCCTCCTAGTTGTGTCCTGCAGTGGTTTGAGATGTCCACGATTGGAAAATGATTGAAAAATATTACTTACAACACCGTTTTTGAAGCCAAAATGTTCTCCCACGTGCAAACTCAACGACAGCTTTTCTCGTCGCCGTTTCAATTCTGGACGTGGGAGGGCGCTCTCCTCCGTGAAAATAAGATACAGTTCGACCCGTGTTCGGACTGCGCAGCGACCACAGAGCTATATATAGGAACTAGAGTGAGCACTTATCACGTGACCCCGTGCCCTCAAGGGTGCGTGGACGCCATTTTGTTAGTGGGCAAAAAGTACGTGCTAATGTATTGACGACATGCGTATTTTCAGCTTTAATTTTATTTTAAGATTATGCTTTCAGCGATAGGGGTGCAGAAAGATGTGGTTGCTAACTACAATCATCCTGACTGTCGGATCATTGTCCCATGTTTATATTTTACTTTAAAAGATTGAAACTTTAGTTAGGCCAAACACTTTTCTTTCCCCATGGGCCAAACAACATTCAAAATCGTCGCCCGGGTACTGTACAAGATTTGGGGAGTTGATCATAATTTTTTTTAATGACTTATCTAGCATTAGAATGTGCAGATTTGATGGAAAAACTCGAAATTTGGAGTGGGAAAGTTTAAGATTTTGTGAGGAAACACTGGATTTTTTTTCAGCCTGCCTCATCTATTTTGCACACAAGGTCTGAAGCCACGATCAACTTCCTAGTTCTTTCCTGCTACGTCCCCCACTGCTTTTTGCGTGTGTAGGGTATACTAGTACCTCAGCCATTAACTTGGGGGAAAGTAACACCCGTTTCATACAGGCGCACGATCGTTCCGATTAAAATTTTGTTTCAGACAGGCGTCGGTATGCGAGCCGCGCGCACACTTAAGATCGACGTCTGAAACCAAGTCGCTGTTCAGTCGTTAATTCGATCTTTCGACTTCTGGCGAACCAAGTCGCTCCAAATTGTTTCATACGTCGAACTTAATTCAAATTTCTGGGATAATTTAGTTCAGCGCGACTGTAAGGTGCAGGATTTCCCGGTGAAACCGACTGCCTAAGGGAAAAACTACCGTTCTACCGTTCACCATGCATTAAGTACATAGCATAACCTAGCGTTTTCAAGAGAAAAACTGTATTTTTTTCATTTCTAAAATCACGTTTCTAACAAAATTCGCACTTTTTGTGACATTATTATGTCATAATTAGTGGCAGAGGTGTACGTTACTTATACCTGCCTAGGTACAATAGAAAAAGCTCACTCATGACTGGCGTTAAACAGCCAATAAATCATTTAAAAGCCCATTTATAGCTGCCGCGCCGTTGACTGCAGTGGATACATCCGGGTATTTATCAATCATTTTGACCACTAACAAAATAGCGGACGCGGTCCCAGGGCGGCACGCCCGGGTACCGCGCACAGGCACGGGGTCACGTGATAAGTGCGCACTCTAGTTCTTATATATAGCTCCATGGCAGCGACCAAATGCTGACGGACTGAATCAAGCCTCATCATTAATCGGACAAAAATACATTTACACGTACGCAGTCCTTTCCGTGCCGCTACCGCTGTACGTACTTCCAAATACTGAAAGGCACCCAGGCCTGTTTTTTGCTGATATATGCTATGCTGCTTCTGCTTGGCCTGGGTGACTTTCAAGATCAGCACTTTTTTTCCCCATCAAAATCGTTGTTTAAAATGGAATCTTTAGGCAAGTCTTTTTACAGGAAATTGCTATTTTTGTTAAAATACAAATGTGCAACCATGCATGTCCATAAGGAAAAAAGAAACTGCCCCACAAGATTGCGGCTATTCGATATATACCCAGCACGATATGTGGCAAAGGGACTCCCCCACCCCCTAACGCCCCTATACCTCAACACACTCTTCCCTTTTGTTAACGCACCAACACCCCCTAACAACTGAAAGGAATTCCTTGGAAATTCCTTGGATGTTTGAGACACAATGGGGGAACAGTGGTATAGGGGCGATGCCCTCTGCCACATATCGTGCTGCATATGATTCGATACGGTCTATACCCAGCAAGATGTGACAACTGCCCCAATACCTCAACACACTTCCCTTTTGTTAACGCACCAACCACACTATGAGCAACTGACAATGGAAATTGGGCACAAACCATTGTTAATAACAATGGTTTGTGCCCAATTTCCATTGTTAGTTGCTCATAGTGAACGCCCCCTAAAACCTGAAAGGAATTCCTTTAAAATTCCTTGGATATTTGAGACACAATGGGGGACATTGGAAGAGGGTATACCCTTTGTCACATTTCGTGCTACATTAAAAAGTTATGGCAGAAGTGGTGTGGTTTTGGCTCAGTAATTTCTCAGTCACAGGTCGATTATTTTGCCGGTATTTATAATATTTCATTCTAAAGTTAACACGTGTACCATGGGCCGACCGAGATAATTGTCCGTATTTTATTCAAATGTATTTATTTGAAATTGGTAATGTGCATGGGAAAGGTCATTAAGAAATTGCGGTGTTTGTGATTGGTGCAGCGAGAAGGCAATTAGCGAGATGCTTGATAGTCTCATGGTGTAAACGCAGTAGTTGCGAGTTCAATTCCGCTTTCTGTCAAAATGTTGGCGATATTTTGTCGTTATTGAGAAAAGACTGAAACACGTCTTAACTCTCGCAATATGTGTTGTGTGTTACGTATGTTGTCTTAACCATGCTGGGAAAAATACTCGTCTAGTAGTGGCGTTTTACTGGATTGATATAGGCTACATGTATGTAAGCAAAAACAATGGTTCTCGGACATTGCATATACCCACAGTTCATGTTGATCAATTCGAACACGCCCACCAAATGTTTCAGTGCATCTATTAATAAAACACATGCTTTATCTTATCAGCATCAAAGGTCTAGATTGGACCAAGGGTCGAACTACTTGTACTAACCTGCACAGTGCATGGTCGACATACATAGTACATGTATCACATTTCGAGGTTTATAGCATGTGTTATGATAATTAATTAAATCAGATTTGTATGTTCTGAGGTTTTTGCCAAGGCTTGTAAATATCACATCGTTATTTTATTTGGTGAAGTCCTTTCTACTAGTAACCTATTCACCACGGAATGCCGCTTATACCTGAATGTGGCACGGTGTTCAAACTGAGAAAATAATAGTGCAAACAATTTAATACCAAAAGGAACAGTGCGACAGCCTTTTTTTATATTCAGTGCCTTGCAGTGACATACATGTATTAACAATTTCCATACAAAACGTCGTAGTCGTCCAAAAGCACAAGAGTAGAACATTTGTCTAGTTTTCTCGGATCAAATTCCCGATGAGGATTTAGTGGGTTTTTTTGTTATCCATCGCAGGCATTTGGTGCATGAGGGTACATCCCTTTCCCATAGTTCCCCATTGTGTTTCAAACATCCGAGCAATTTTAAAGGAATTCTTTCGGGTTTTAGGAGGAGTTTGTGCGTTAACAAAAGGGAAGAGTGTGTTGAGGTAGACGTAGGGGAGTTTCTTTGTCATATGTCGTACTGGGTATAACTAATGAGCGAAAACTTGGACTTCAGATGTCCCATACAAAGTCCAGTGGTGTTAGGTCTGGTAATGTTGTGAAATGCACTTGGGAATGGCCCCCTCAAGATCACCAGACTTAACACCACTGGGCTTATTTTCTTGTGGGGACATCTGAAATTTGTGTTACTGCCTATGAAACGGGAAGACCTGCAGAGACGAATATGAATCAAAGTC
Source organism: Henricia sp. BOLD:AAB3569 (assembly GCA_037783545.1). Classification (NCBI taxonomy): domain Eukaryota; kingdom Metazoa; phylum Echinodermata; class Asteroidea; order Spinulosida; family Echinasteridae; genus Henricia; species Henricia sp. BOLD:AAB3569. Next base: position 639,274 of record JBBELK010000099.1, on the reverse strand, counting down.
ACCCTTCTCACGCAAAACAGAGCAGTGATCGGTCGTGCATTTGGCGATACGCTAAGCGTGCAAATCTGCGTGCAGAAAAAGATGGTCATGTGGAGGACTGATGGGCTAGCTAAACTTTCCGAAAAGCTGATAGCAAAGAAAGAACGTGTCAAATTGCCCTCTCGTGCCCCTTGGTCCGGTTTTGCATCTTCCATTTTTAGGCGCAAGTTAATTTTAGCTTTGTTTACAAAACTAGCCCATGTTCAGTCAGGCGTGAAATTCCCAACATGATGATGACGACGTTAATGAAAGCATGACATCTCTGTCTACTGATATGTGTGAGCCAATTTTCTAAATATAATCTACAATTTTATGCGTGTATACTTTTTCTGATACACCCTGTAGTTGTATCAAGCTAATTTGTCACATTGGTAAAGTATATGATATGAGAAAAAAGTTGCCCCAATCGTTGACCATGCACAGCGTGATAGAATAGACGGGTAAATTATCGATACAAAACGTAAATTTGTTTATTGCGATTTTATGCGTTTTCAGACAAAACGGCTTCATATGTATAACCCTATATAAGACCATACCTAACGTTACACATGATAAATTCTTATATCGCGCATAAATCCACCAAGCAAGAAGCTAATGTCGCTCACATAATTATTACCCCTGGGGTCTGTTTTCGCGGCCATGACCAGAAACATGTTTCTGACGTCACTGCAGATTCAGCCAATGGCCAGCTTTGGTCGTTGGCAACATAAGCCGTTCATTGGTTGAATCAGTAATTATGTCAGAAACATGTTTCTGTTTATGGCCGCGAAAACATGCACCTGGTCGTTGGGCTCAGTTGGTTTAGGATAGCTTAGATAGGATTTTCCCGGGAGTGGTCATTGGGGTCAGGTCTAAAGGTGGCAGACACTGACGTGGCCATCACTGACCTGGCCATCACTGACCTGTATACAAGGACTGTGCAAGCGACTTCCTGAATGAAGGCAGTTCAAGGCACCGTCCGCCATCTTAGTACTCCCAAGACAATACCTTGCCTAGACTCCTTCACTAAGTACACGTGTCAAGTGGAATGGACCGGGGAGCAGTCTATTGGGCAATGCATTGTCTTGGGAGTACCAAGATGGCCGACACGTGGCTTCAATTTTCGCATAGGGCCTAACCAGTTACTGTTGCATACAGTCCAGTGTATACAGGTCAGCCTGGTGGCCCGCCCTCTTTTGGTCACCCATTAAATCACCACGACTGCGACGTATCTTTATTGTGAAATCATGTAAACACATTGAAGAGACACCGCAGTTCGCAGTTGGCTAAGTTTTGGTCAACAAATTATTCCATAAAAGTCAAACTTTGTCAGTTGTCCCGATGTCAATACGGTTAAACTGAATCATTTTGCCGTGCTTTTTTTTAACGAGTTATACTGTGCAAAGCCGTAACCATAGCAACTGACGTCACAAATCGGTTCTCTACTGTACACGGAAGTCATTTCGTTGGTTCCCATGATTTTGTTTTATACGCTTCATTGCTGAAAATATTGATGTCGATTTGGGAGCAATTAATCACAAGAATTCCTATTACATCAATAACTGTCCAATTATTAAAAAAAAAATCCGCGAGTATAAATGAACAACGAAGGTCGTAGAAATTAGCCGGTCACTCGATATCTATATGCAGGACACGTGAAAACCTGCTCATTCAAACAGGATTATTGCCCTGCATAGCATTAGGCTGTACATTAATATGCGAAAATTAATTGCCATGCACAGTCGAGTCATGATTAATTGCGTGCTGTGGTTCCATTCAGTGATAACTAAATACATTGACTGAGTGTTGATAAACGATTAAAAATGTTCCGTGAACCCCTGAAACGGGTTTCTGTCATGTCCAAAAATCACGGTAGAAATTACATCATGTGGGTTTGCGTAATAAAATAAACGACACTTTCATTGGTCAAAATTTTTTCCAAAAGACAATGAACAGCTATTTTGAAATATGGGCAATCCATTTTTGACCAATTACAGTGGTATGCAAAATTGTTCAAACACTTTTTCGAAACTGGCGAAATTGACATTTAATGCCTTGCAATGCCTGTTTTACATTTTCACCTGTATTAAAGTCAGACTACACGATTGGAAAATGTTTTAAAATGGGAACAGCAGCATTGAATAACTATGGAATAATGTTGATAAACTGCCTTGTAGAAATTTCAGCCACATAAATGCAGTAATACTTAACAAAATTTGAAAAACATCCATGCATGGTTTTTTTTGTGGCAATTTCTCCCACAAAGGTACTATTTTATACCGAAAAGTCGGGTTTTTCTTGTCAACTCGTCAAGTAAAATTTAAATAGAAAAGGTACATGTACTTGCTGTCAGCATAGCTCACACATAGCAACGCGACATCATACGCATCATCGACGCGTCATCATATGCTGTCAGCATAGCTCACACATAGCAACGCGTCATCTTCAAGCTGGGAAAGCTCGCGCCTCTTACTAGCCAGGCCGAAAATTTGGTCCACCCTCGTACGTTCAGCACCAGTTTTTTTTATTTTTTTGCACTTTGCACTATAGTTTAATAGCTCACGCTATAGCATCTACCAGTTATACAATTCTTTATCAAACTTTTCATAAAAAAAACCACGAAAGTATATACATCTATATCTCGAATATGCCAAGTGTATAAAATAATCAATTTTGATGAAAATTGAATAACGACTGTTCTTTGTGGTCGAGTTTATTGCTAACGGAGCCAAATGGTTGATTTGACAAGACAAAAGCGTTCACGTGTCGCATTCAGATCGGCCACAACATTTAACATTTCGTGCGCCAAACTCTACATTCTTCGTATCGTCTGCCTACACGAGACCACATGCAGATTTCACTTGATTTGAACACAAACAGCACACTCCATAAGATCGCCATTATCGCCATGATCATTGGCACGCGACGGTTCATTCATCTGGCACGACGAATCACCAATCAGTAACGTTGCTATGGAAACGGCGTTACCCCGGCAACGCGTTGCCACGCAATCTTGCTACGTAATTCTGGTTATTGCCTTGCAGCCGTGAAGGTGTTTTCCCCTGCATGATTACATGACCTTACACGTCTTCCTGTGTGTGTCTGGGATATGGATGTAATTTTTATTTTTTATACATGAAAGGCACGATTCATATTGGCAAATGGCTTTTTTTAAAAGGGTCGAAAAATTACAAAAAACTTTTTTAGATTGGATTTTTGCCTATTCTTTAGAGCCATACGCATTTTGTCAAGACAAGTAATGGAATCCGTGTATTTTAATATCTTTCATCTATGCTGCATAGATCTTCAGATATCATTCAACGGAGTAAATTTACTCCTGGATAAATCGAAATTAAATTAAGCTATTAGTCAATGGCCAACGTTTTTAGAGCCTCCGGATGTGCTTTGAGATTGATTTGACTGTATACGTTCAATGTTGTAGCGCGGCGTCGGCTAGCGTCGGTCTTTTGTGTTGTGGTCAAAGGAGTCTTGTTCTACACACACAAAATGCCTTTTGGCTAAGTTAGTTTTCGCGCACTTAAAAAAAACAATTTACATTCCGCTTTTCACAAGCAATTTAGAGGGGAAAAATGCGGAATGGGTATTTCATTTTCGTGTTCACTGGCTATTAAAAATCGCTGAAGAAGTTTCCTGGTTTTTGTTGTTGTTGTAGCTTTCGCATATCTTTTGAAATAAAAATATTATTGAGCCATAAATAGCAATTTAAAATTTTTTCTTTGTTTACATTTTGTTGTACGTGGCAGGCGTCTACTCTAAATTCATTGGCTGAATCGGTATATTACGCCAGAAGTATGTTTCTGTTCGCGAAAACCAGCCCTCACAAGCGTTCACTGATTGCTGTTGAGAATCAATACCAAGTTTTCCATATACTTTGTGCACAGGTACTTTAGCGGAGAGGCATAATTTCTATGTACTTATTTTATATCCGAAATTCAGGAGATTTGAGGATGGTGCTGTGTGCATGTGAAAAAAAGCCGTTCGAACTGGAACGATGCAATCGAGAGACGCGTAACCACACTTTTACACAAATAAACATGCGCAGTTCCTTGGCGTAGTATTTGAAATTTACGTACACACGGGGGCGAGTGACAGAGTACAAGGCCAACCAAACGTCCCCCACATAAAACCGCACGCACATCATGCGCACCGGCCGGTACAAGTTACTCCATAATAGAACTTAGTTTAGGCGAAAGAGGATTATATATATATTTTGGTCCTTGGGGTGCACGGGTTGTGCACAAGTCTATGAAGAAGTTAGAGGATTTGGTCCTTGGGGGGGTTCGGGTCCTTGGGGGGTTCTCGACAGTCCTTAGTTTTCGCACCAAAAACACTAAATTATTTAAGGAAAATTCAAGATTTTCTGTTCACAAATCAAAATTGGGGGTCTCTAGTAACCGCTAAACGTGAGGGTTTAAACAAAATAGGTAAATAAAGTCGAAAAACCATCATTTTTAGTGTCCAAAAGTGGTCAATTCCAAAACCCCACAAGGACCAGGCTCCTCACACGCGCGCGCGCGACTCATTTCTCTCTCTCTATAGGAAATAAGAAAGAAGATGTTTCTGCTCCTTTTTTCATGGTGTCTGGTAAAACATACAACACAACTAGAAAAAAAAATCTTCAAAACACCATCTAACGAAGACGGTTTTCAGTTTTGTTCGTGTACGCATATGGAGCTGCCGATCGTGTTTACTTCTCTTCCTCGGGATTGCGTGACAGGGTTACGCGCATATCATTTCAACAATTTTTAAAACCGCACTTTTGCTTGCGATTTATCCACCTAAAATGGGAAATTTGAAATAAACTGTGGTATAAGCCGGCTAGAGGAATATGTGGACTACCGGAAAAGGTGCAAATCCTGGATTTTTCTTCAAGGGGGATTGTAGCTGTTTAACGTTGACAAATTATGAAACACGGAATCCTTTTTCTATCTGCAGTAGCTCAGTCTTGTATGCTGTATAAAAAATACTGTAGAATAGACAAAAAACGCAATTCCAAATAAAAGTTCTGGAACGTACGAATTGATCATGTCTTCTTACACTATACTATAGCACGGCAGAGCCACGGTCGACGGGGGTAATAGGCCCAGAAGTATACTACTAGTTGCGTTACGGTTTGGGGGCATGTATTAAATCAAGGTCACCACATTTTGGTCACCGTCCTAGGAAGAGCCTAAAAGATGTACCTTGTGATGTCATTGGCGGTTTACCGGCAGTCCACCGGCGGTATACTGGCGGACGACCGGCGGTACACTGGCGGTCGACCGGCGGTACACTGTCCCTCTTCCTTCATCGGCGGTCGGCCGACGGCGACCGGTGACAAGCTTGTGACTGACATCCCAACGAAATGATATCGGATGTGATAACTTTAATTATGTTGATTACACATTTGGAAACTTATAAATCCCTTCGTAAACTTATCCTTTTACGACTTCATCCATATGACCTCCCTACACATTAATGCAAGCATTTCGAACCTTACTTCCCGTTCGTACACCGCCTACACCCATGGAAAATTGCTTAATTGACGGTTAAGGGGGCAGGTGCGAGTCGACACCGGCCTGTTGTATAAGCCAATAAATTTGATTGATTCCGTGACATAGTCTTGCAGTGATGAATCAAATTTGACTCTTGGTATATACTCCGAGGGTGCAATGGTAATCCATCTTGTTGGGAGAAATGACAAACAAAACATTCAGGCTGGGATGGTTGACTTTTTTGACTAAAACTACAGTAGATAATTAATACTGTGCACCACAAGATGTTTTATCAAATTATATCATCAATTAATTAATGGTGTCTATATTTGCTGATGTGTTTGTGTTGTGAGAGTGGTCAAGTGATATATTTGAGACTTGAGATGGTGTAAGAAAACAACCATTAAATAGGTTTAAAAATTAGCATGTACATCCGCTTTTATGTTCTGTTATAGTTAACTTGGCAGTGCTGGCAATTCTTATCTGGGTCATTCCATGAAGTTGGGATACGGCGTCCCCGTTACATCAGTGACATTTTTTTCGTTAGAGTATACACAGAGATATCAGCGGATAAGTGAGATAAATTAAAAACCTGCATTATTTTTAACAAAATAGAGAAGCAACAGTCAACCAAATGGGATTTTGTGCAAATGCAGGTGTGACATTCAGTGTTTTCAACATATTTTCCTGAACCACACACAAATATAAGGTAGACTCCTCTAAATTTAGATAATAATAATAATAATAAGACTTGTAGTGCGCACATATCCACCCTGCTGGGTGTTCAAGGCGCAGCAAACAAAAAAACAAACAAAATATTTAAAATAAAAGAAACAACCAAATTAGTCCTTGAAAACTTGAGACATGAGATACATTTTGAGAAGTGATTTGAATTTTATTGTACAGAGACAAGATCTAAGATGAAGTGGTAGAGAGTTCCAGATGCGTGGTGCAGCTGCAGAAAAAGACCCGTCACCCCACGAGTGTCGAGACCTAGGTTCCTTGAGGAGAAGCATGTTGCTGGATCGTAGGTTCCTTGTCGGAGTGTAAACTTGAAGTAGATCGGAAATGTAGTGGGGAGCCTTGCCGTTGAGCGCTTTGTGGACAATTAGCATCAGCTTGAAGATAATTCGTTGAGAGATAGGGAGCCAGTGAAGTTGTTTCAAGATTGGGGTGATAGGACAGGACTTTCTGGATATTGTCACGATGCGGGCTGCGGTGTTTTGGAGGCGTTGGAGACGGGCAATCTGGTTATGTGGAAGACCGTAGAAAGGAGCATTGCCGTTGTCAAGGCTAGAAGTGACAAATGCATGAATTCCTTTTTCCGTAGCGCTCTTGTCCAAAAACGTGCGTATTTGACCAATGTTCCTGATGTGAAATGTCGAAAGTGATTGTTTAGATCAAGAACTGTGTGCTAATGTCAAATTAATTGAAATGGGATAAATTGACATGACGTCCCCGTTACATCAGTGACCATCAATTTGTCAAATAATTCAACATTGCCATTTGAAACTCTCTCAAGACGGACGACTAAACAATTATTACAGAACAGGCAAACCAACCATATCGTGCATTCTGTGCAATATCATTACATAAAATGGCGACTTGCTGTTCACTAATTGGCCATTTATGGAAATGAATAAATGTCGCACTTTGTGCCCAACTTCGTGGAATGACCCATTTGTACTATAAAACCACCGCTTGTCCTAGCGACTGGTGTACTGATGTACTTCCTTTCACATGCACACTTAGTATCCATTTGGCCAAACTAAATTTTGGTTGCTGTGTGGTGCACGAGGTATAGGTGTGAAGTACAGAATAAATACCGTGTTGATCGTATAGTAAAGAATGGCATAAAGCAACCAGAATGTTGATTACTAGGCAATGGCGTGTACCGCGTAGCAACACCAGCGTAGTATGTAATTTTTTAAACTGCACCTCCATTTGGAAGTAAATAATTTGGGACATCGGCCATTATGCAAATGTTACCCTAACCCTAACCCTAACCCTAACCCTAACCCGATACTTGTAAAACTAGCTGTTGTAAGGAAACCGCAATCTGTTGACAAATCTGTACAACTGAAGTGGTTTGGTGCTGGGTACATTTTTAACTTTCTGTAGTTTCCATTTCTCTCATTTTTTTGTGTCGTAGTACATCCACAATTCCCTGCCGTGTAAAACCATACGTGCAACTTTAAGCATTTATGTAGATGTAGGGGCACTACCACCCCGAAAGAAAATACCTGGAAACGTATCAATGATTGATGGAAACGCGTATATATGATTGATAACCATTAATTATCGTTGCTTGTCTCTCTTGATCGATATTGGGGTTCTTAGTATACCTACCCAGAGAATTCAAAACAAAGATTGACTGTCATTGCGTGGGGTGGGTTCCCTTACCGGTATATCCGGGCAGAACTGGCATCGATACGATTCTATCCCCTAAGGCTGCATGCAATGCTCCACTTGGGAAAATGATCCCTTTTCCTTTCCCGTTGTGATCCCACTGCCCGAGGCCGAATCCCGAGCCGAGTACATTGTCCATAAGACGGATAACCGATACGTAACATGCTTGGTGGCACTGAAAATCGAGACCTCGCTATAACCTTGCCCCAAACTCAGCATATTTGCATGACAAATTTGTCTGGATTTTAATTCTAATTACATAGGGGGGTTATTTTACAATCGTTCTATAAAATGCATCGTATAGGGGTCCCAAGTCCAATTGTAGGAATTTGGCACAGAAAACTCCTATCTCTAAAACCTTTTCCCTCTAAATCGTGTTTTGTGAATAAAACTCCAGGCCTACTACTCATAATAAGGGATATTATCGGGTGCACGCATATATTTTATTGAGGGTAGGGCCTATGCATTCCACTTGAATGATTTTGTTCATAATTAGACAATTGTATCTGCATGATGGACACACCTTGTCACAGGAATATACTGTGTAAGTCTCGTTTTAGGTCACACATCCAGATAGAGACCTGTCAGGGAATGGCAATGGGGTTTTAACGTTGTGACGATATTCTTTGATTTTTCACCTTATTTATCGTACCGCGTTTGTAAGCGCTCAAACGCCAATAAATAGGAAAATGAGCTTAAAAACTATCGATTCAATAAATAAAATGAAGAAAATGTTGTCCAAACTTGTCACAAACAAATAAAAATGTTCGACCTTTTGTTTCCGGTTTGCAAGTATAGGCCGAGTTATGACGTAGTAACAAGCATTCATCGTCAAAAAAATTTCTGAAATTTAGAAAAATACATTTAAACTTACAATTTATATTTAAGGCAACATTGTCTGTTTAAAGTTATATCTGTCTGTTTTCTGTCAAATTTATTTTTGCTTTACGGCAAACCCCACGTGAATATATTTTGTCCAAATTGGTACCTTTATGTAAGATATCGACAGCTGAAGGTGTTTTGTTTTATGTGAGCGTATACACACTTACTCTGGGTAGGATTTAATATGAATTTTGCCCCCAAGAGTTTCCCGAATTCGCTAACTCTTGGAGCTCGCGGGGGAGATTTTTCCGTGTGTGAGAGGACCTTGACATGCAACGAACCACCACGCTCACACACAGATATTATACAAATATCACATGGTTCGAGGGTGGATAGTCGATATAGCTCCCCGAGGGAACTAGCAGGTCAACTTCCAATACCTCGGGGAGCTAATATCGATTATATACCTCATGCGTAGATTCCTGTCATCTGATTGGTTAAAAGTGGGGGCATTGAATCGGCTAGACCCGGCGCGTATGCCAACTGGTCAATAGTCTTTGCCATGCCCCGGGCATAGTCATTTAGCGGGTTCCGGACGCGCGCATTACATGTGTTAGCATATAGCTAGCTGTGCACCAACTATGCAGCTGGGCATAGTCATTTAGCGGGTTCCGGACGCGCGCATTACATGTGTTAGCATAGCTATAGCTGTGCACCAACTATGCAGCTGTGCGCTTTACGTAAACATTCATCAGGACGGTAATGGCGGAATCTCGACGTCATTTTGTCATCTGTCGTAGATAAGAGAAGTGGCCTACAGTGAAAACTGTGTCAGGTGAAATGTGCTACTAAAGTGCCAGGTGATTATGCCACAAATGTTTGCTGTAAATATACAACTTTTCCGCCGTAGATCAGCTTCCGAAATCGAACGCGAAGGACCACTGTCATGACTGTATGATGTATCGTTACTTTTAACCAACCAGATGACAAAAATCTACACATTCGGTATATAAAACAAATATTGACTGCTGTTTATTCGGGTCATGGTTAAGATTATAGGCCCTCGGTGATCTCGAAGCCATGACTATGCCCCTCGGCTTCCGCCTCGGGGCATAGTCATGGCTTCGAGATCACCTTGGGCCTATAATCTTAACCATGCCCCTCATTGCAGTCAATATTTGTATACTATCCACCCGAAATGAACTATGTGATATTTGTTTTACCATACCTCATACATATTCTTCCCCCGTTGGGAATCACTGACCGCAGGAAAACGGTGAGTAAAATGTTGCTTGTGTAGCCATCTTTTCATTCAGCTCGTCGTGTGCGTGCACGCGCGTTGTACCCACGCGGTGCTGTCGCGCGTACTGCGCGCTATACGCGCTACGCCCGGTTGTTTCGTAAAGCTCATGCGTAGTGTACTATTCCCGGGCTGCCGAGAAAGAATGCTTTGCAAAGCGCGTGCGCAGTGTGCTATTCCCCTGGCAGCCGCGAGTAGTTTACTACGCTTGCGCTTTTGGCATGCGCGCTGATAAACAGCAAAAATAACTACTGGCATGTGACGGTGAATGGACCAGTGAGAACGCGACGCTCCTTTATGAATATGTATGAGGTATGGTAATATAGTATGTACAGGCGCGCGCTATACCACATCGGAGATTGCTTCTATTAAAGTATCGGTGTGAAAAGCAAATTATTGTATAGCCCACGCGAAAAGTTCTTGAGTAGATACTCATGTGATGTAAAAACTTCTGGGAAAAGCTTTAAATGCCACGGGTGGGATCTAAACAGCATCTTAAGAGCTATTGTTGGCATGATATAATCTACGATTGCTCTTGCTAAATGAGGTATGAGTTGCGGGTATTTAGCCTGTCAACTTGTACCCAGGTTTTCCTCCCACGCGGCGCGCCTGTGTAAATTTCCACCCACTAAATGTACCTTCACTTTTTAAATGAAGTCTGGGAGCGTACGTGCATGAATGATTGTAATTTCCCCCTGAGTTATGGCGTCGGACTGACATGATGCTCATTGTCCGCTGGGATTGTTTAAGTTATATTAGGTCGTTTGTGGCTTGTCCAGCCGTGGCGGGTTCTGATATCGGCGTGGGAAGCCAATGAGTCACACCTAGGCTTATTAGAATCGATTCCCATATGGAGTTTGGACGTATCGACAGCGGAGTCGATTCGATTCGAATCGATTCCCCTCTTGGAACCGGAATCAAGATTATACCTTTTAGTGGAATCGATTCCAGGTATTATTAGATATCCAAGTACATCTATACCGATTTCAGAAATTTGCTATATAATGATTCCAAAGACTTATGAATACAGAAATCACAAAATGACATGTCTGGGCAAATACCATGAGGCCCATCTTAAAGACGGGTTACATGATTGGAAAACTTTTATCAACAACTTTATACATAACTAAAGAGTAAATGTTGATAAACTGCCTTGTAGAAATCCTTAGCCACAAATTTCGCCCACAAAGGTATTTTACACGGGGGAAAAATCATGTGGTGTTATTTACCATTGCTATTTTTTTAGTTTTTTTAAGTAAATTTGTAGTAAAATTAGTAAAATGATGCATTGGGGGCTTTAAAGCATCGTGTTCAGATTGATCACATGGCGTGCACGCGGATATAAAGGTATCAATGTATATAGGCTTCAATGCGAGTAATTATTCTACAGTTTATATGACGCTGCAGAGAATATTGCAGATTATGAGGGAAGAAAACGTCACCGCGTTCTGGTTAATTTTGGTTTACCAAACTTCAGTGTTCTGTTTACGATATCCTTGGAAATATACAAATTGAGTGAACTTCGCTTTTAACTAAAATCATTTCACTGCGATAAATATACGATTGTTAGCAGCGTTTCCATTGCATTTGTGTAGAGAAGACAGTTCTTTCTACTAAAATAAAATCCTCGGTTTATTCCCAAATCTCCCGTGGACAAGATATTTTTTTCCTAATCCCAAACATTTATGCTTTTTGCAAAAACAACTTGCATTACAACATCCCCGCTGATTTTGCTTTAAAAGGTGTTTACTTAATATTTGGACCCATGCGCAAAACGCGAATTTCCCAAGTGCGAGCGCCAAACGCTGTCATTTGGGATCATTTTGCATAATTCTGGAAGTGAGATGGTCGCACCAAATTGCATTGGCTAAGCACTCTGAACAGACGAGAGAAAGTGAGGCCATTTTGAATCTCTGGCGGGTTGGATCCAGGGTTGAATGACGTCAGAGGGATTCGCTCTATTGATAATTCTGTCGTCAGAAGAGTCTCCCTGGACACAGTCTGGGCTCTCGCGTCAAATCCTGAGGTGTCGGAGCAAACGTCTCCTGAATTCATCTAAAGGAGGATAGTTGTTTCCTCCCGTCTCCTTTCTGATATTGTGGCGATTTCTGCTTTGTGCGGTGTTTGTTTCATTGCGTGCAGACTTGGGCATCATCATGATTCACGTGAATTGCAATTTTGCTAATGCCTGTACCAAAAAGCCTGCTTATAATGTGTCTGTGTGTGTTGCATTTGTTAATTGCCTGCGTTTTCACCAAACACCTTACCTTAAATAATGTTGTTAATTGTATGGCATCTTCATCGATTAAGGCAATTTATGGCATTTACCATCATATGGTTTTTGAAAGTTTTAACTTCATACCAACTTGCGATGACGAAGATGGAAAATGCAGATTTAGAAGTGGGAGAAAAACCCCAAGAGAATCTCATAGACAAACCCAATACAATTGCTCATTCCCCGAGGCGAGTTCAACCCAAAGAGTTATAGAAAACTAGAGTGCGCACTCCCAATACACGATGTGCCGATATGGACGCCGCCATTTTGGCTTAACGCTATGGGGTGCTCGGTTATACCCAGCACGATATGTGGCAGAGGGACTCCCCCCTATCGCCATTATACCTCGACAAACTCTTCCCTTTTGTTAACGCACCATGCACTGCCCCCTAATAACTGAAAGAAATTCCTTGGATGTTTGAGACACAATAGGGGAACAATGGTAGGGGTGAGTCCGTTTGCCACACATCGTGCTGCATATGTGCTCGGTGGGCAAAAGGATTTTGCCCACTTTGCACTCATAGCGTTAAGCAAACATGGCGCCGCCCACATCGGCACGATCCACAAACGTGACTTGAATAGCCAATGCACACTCTAGTTTTCTATATATAACTCTATGGTTCAACCCTGCTCGGGACCAGGGTTGAAAATTTTGGCCCCGGGGCGAGACCGGTAGTTGGGAAAAGGGGCATGGGCGAGTTCTCAGTTGTTCAAATGAGGGACGAGGTGCCGATCTCCGGGGTAAGTTCGCCCCGGGGCGAGATTAAAGGGAACACCGGCTTACTGTTTACATAGTGTAGCGATCTAGAATCCTTAAAAAAAATTCGATGGTCGTTGTGACAAAAACAATTATCAAAATGTCACGTAATTAACTGGACATGTTTAAAATTAACAAAAGAGACAAATGTTGGGCTATACGCTTTACCAGCCGCCGCGATGTGTTACGTATCGTGTGTTTGTAAATAAAGGTGGCGTTCGATATGGGTCGACACGTGTTTAACCTCGTTTCCTTGTTTTCCATGACTCATCACACCTTGCATGATCCCTCAGGTCAGCGCTGACATTTTGGTGTCTTTAGCGCCCTGAATAGTTAGCTGTTTTTTCTTCGGATATTATTTATCGCCGCGAAGCGAAGACGCGAAAATCTGAGAGATTCTCTCGTCCGTTTTAACACCCAGAAACCCTTCTTATAAAATAGGCCTATGTTGGCAGATTTGTGTACAAATTGTAAAATACGGTATGTACATAGTGTTTGTATAGGGCATTATTTTCCAACAAGAAGAGAAACTAACCACGAATGACAAAAGCAAATCGCACTTCGCGCTGGTTTCTACCGCTGGAAATAAAACTAACTCCAAGACCACGTGATTTATCGATAAATCACGTGACCTTGATTTTTTTATTTTTAAAATGCTCAAAAACGGCAAAATTGTAGTTTCTTTTGAGGTTCTCTTCAGTCTATTTCTGAAGGACTTTCAGAATCATGTATGGGTCTATTTCGAGCCCAAACAAAGCCGGTGTTCCCTGTAAGAACAACACGTGTGAATCGACGTAGGGTTAAACTCGGGGGTGAATCACCCTGGGGCGGCCCCGTGGCGAGTTCGCCCCTGGGATTGTTGTTCTAGTGGGGAATACGTCCAAAGGTGAAAGGCGGGGAAAGAACCACTACGCCAACCCAACCGCCCATAAGCTATGCAAGCACGACACCCGCAGGTAGAAATTTAAAATCGGTTGCATTTATTTTTATACTTTTTATGTTTTTACCATTCATTTAACACAAAAGCCATGCATGGTGTTGTTGTTTTTTCCTTTAAGGTTTTCAGAAGTATTACTGCATCTGTGTGGCTGATATACAAGGCAGTTTATCAACATTATTCTTTAGTTATGTAATGCTGTTGTTCCTTTATAAAAGTTTTCCAATCACGTAATCTGTCTTTAATTTCGCGTTACTTTCATACCGGGTTCCCGGTAAAAATTAATCTCCTGAAAGCTAACGATAGTCCTTGTCGTGACTGGAATTATTCATTGCATGGCAAATGAAATGAAAATGGTTGCGACCGGCGTATACACGTAAGACACGTAATGACACGCAGGGGGATTGGGCCGAGTGTAAAAAATAGAACGGAAGAGTAATATGAAGGAGTGATCATTTTTCTGTCAATTGACGGTTCTCATTGTGCCCGTAGGGATATCCAGCATATGTGTGTTTGCCCGCAACTGTTTCGCGCCAAATTCGTTGCACATTTAAGATCATATTAGGGCAGTTTGAATGAGGTTGAATGAGCCTTTTGCGTGTAACATTATGGCTGGCGCCCAAATTCTTCACTTTCAAATGGAGGTGCAGTTTAGAAAGTCAAACACTATGCTGTTGTTGCTACGCTGTGCACGCCATTGCCTCGCAAGTAACAGTCTGGAGCAAGTTCGATCCAGCGACTATAGTTCACTATAGTCAACTAGAGTCCCTCGAACAAAGGAAATCACCCGTCGTTCGAGGGACTATAGTAAACTATAGTCGCTTGATCGAACTTGCTCCATGTTGCTGTGCATGTATGAGATTCTGGCCTACAATAATGGCCCTGGAGCATTATTCGTTGTTATTACAGACCATATGATAACGTCTTGAGAAGAGACTAGGGTAGGGGTAAAGGGTTATGTGTCAGGGGTTAGGTTTAGGGTAGTTTGGTGTAGTGGTTAGAGTGATATATTTCTGTTATGAATGTCCCTGGTTCGATTCCCGTTTGTGACAGATTTTGTGCAATACTCGTCACTTTGTTTTAAAAGATAAAGTAGTTCGAAGTTTGAAAGAGGCAGAAAAGTGTTCAATGTGTTTTAATAAAATTAGAAAATTGGGCTTATGGTCCAGGACCAGTATTGTATGCCAGAATCTCACGCGTGCTGTTGCTTTGTGGCATTCTCTCCTACGGATGACACGTTATTGATTCTGTGCTTGCACCACATAGCAACACAAATTTAGCCTGGTCAAGTGGATACTAAGTGTGCATGTGAAAGGAAGTACGTCAATACACCAGACACTATCCATGTGAAACGTGCAAAAGGTTAATTGTGTATCCTCCGGTGCACAGGACGACCATAGAGTAAACAGTATAATGGAGTAACGGGTCGATAGACACTCATTTATCAACAGGCCAATAAAATATTAAACGACCATAGGCAAATTTATATACCAGAGCCTTCCGCCACATTAATATTAATGTTATACATGTAACTGGTACCTCAGTCATACAAAAAAACAGTATCATTTTAGAATACGTGTAATATGGATAACTATATTTATACAGCGCGCATATCACGTATGTCATAGAATTACCCCTGGTGATTGGGCTTTTAATAGCGTTTGTTAACCACTTGACGCCGAAGGACGTTGAAACACGCCAAGATTTCCGCATCGGTGTAGCGGAGGACGTGTTAACACGTTTAGGAGAAATTCACTTGTTACTGCTTTTGACGTCGCAGTATTGACGAGAGAAATGGGCAAAGCGACATTTGTCGACATGACAACAATGTTTTACCGCGCATTGTTAATGAGTTCAGTTGTTTTCCTTCCTCCATGCTTCAACTAAAAATAAACCCGTGCCTACCGACAGCAATGTTTTTAAATACTCCAGGCTGGCGTTAACTGGTTAATTGAACCTTCCGAGACATCTGGGGAGTATACAGCCCTGGTTAATAAAACACAACACATTCACTGCCCTCGCAAGTACCCATTTGATCCTGGGTTCTAAATGCACGGTCTTCCTGCTGTGTATGGATTGTTGAAATTTGATCCCAAGCAAATCAATGCACCTATCCTCCACCCCAAGTGGGGATTGTCATTCAAAATCCTCACCTTTGGGGCAAAATGTAGCTGACAAAAGCCCCCCGCCCCTCATCCACTCGTGTTGGTCAAATATGGGCGTTTTGCTCCAGCTGCACTGAAATTTTGATTTGTATGTTTAAAAATCCCATCCTCGGACATGAACACCGTAACCAAATCTCCACGTAACGAGACAGGTGCCTAAGGCAGTGAAACCTTTTGGTACAAAGTGCGGAATCGATCTGCGCATGCGCCAGTAAATCTGACCCATAATGCTTTGCGCATTTGTATTCTGACGCCCTCGAAAAAACGGCTACGGAAAATACACAAAAGGCAAACCAGTACCGTCCGCAGACACGGCGTCAACCCACCGGAACCACCCATACATCCCACACCACGGGATGAGAGTCGCCCACCCCCATACTCCGAACCAGGAATGGATACAGTATCTCCAGGATGTCAGATGTATCTTATTACAGTTTGTTTGTGAAGTTGTTTAATTAAAGGGCCCAATGGAAACAAGTTCTTGTAAACTGTTCGGGCAGACAGTGGGTAAAGAAATAGAATAAATACATAAATAAATGGCATAAAAGGGCGGTCGGGTTGGAGTAGTGGTTCTTTCCTCGCCTTTCACCTCTGGCGTTCCGGGTTCGAATCCGGGGCGTGTATGTGGATTGGATGTTAAGTAAGGTTGTTTTTGCCCTTACCCGACGTAATTATTAACACTGTATATACTCAGTGGATTGGGTTTGCAGTCCCTACTTGACCCCCGGGGATTTCTCTGGGGGTTTTCCCCTCCCACTTCTAAAACTGCAACTCCTTCTTCGTCATCTCAAGTTGATAATAAAGTATAGTTAAAGCTAAAACCGTATAGTTGATGACATAAAGGGCCTTAGTTGCCGAAGATGCCATAAATTAACAACAACAACAACTGTCGGTTGCTAGGCATTGGCGTGCTACTCGTAGGAACAAAAGCATATTATGTAGACTTTTTAAACCGTACCTCTATTTGTTTTGAAAGTGAAAAATTCGGGGCGCCGGTCATTGGGCAAATGTTACACAGAAAAGGCTGAGTCAAATGATGGCACGTTATGCCTAATGTGGCCTAACGTGCTGTCATGTGGTATAATATAGAGGTACTCTTATAATTCATAGTATGTTAGCGTTCTACATGTTGTATCTGTGTTCTATAATGATGCTCTTTGCGAAGAATATCTAGAGCGTGCAATTCATCTCCAGTGGCGCCTGTGTAATAATGTAACACAGACCATCTGTCTGGGAGACCAAGAAATCCTCCTAAAGTCTACTGACGGACATATAAAGTGTCGCCTGCTATACTTAATAGATGTCACTCGTTTCTTCAGTGTTATGCAGTGGTTTTTACGGATTGAAAAATGCACGTAGACGACTTAGAATTAAGATTCCAAAAAGTATTGCCACGTATTTGTAAAGATATGACTTTGGTTGGAATGCGGTGTATTTAAAGAAGAAAACAAATAGTATTTGTGTTTACTTGTGGTGCATATCCCAAAATTTCAATCAACAATTGTCCGAGGCGAATCCGAAGGCAATTTGGATCATCTTCTAATTTAAGCTACCTATTGGACGAACCATTGATTAGATCAGAAGCATGGTTACTATGGGTCCACACTAAACCAATGAACTGTTTCACTGTGCTTTAACAGTGGTCTCTGCAGATTACCATCGAATGTCTAGACCCAGTTACCCTGGTAATTGACGTCGCACTTTAGTAGTCTATAGTGACGAATATTCATCTTCGAAGCATTCCTCTAGACAGCACTGTGACGTCACACGGTAGATCGGCACCACGTTTTTCCTCAGGAAATGCAACAATCGCGGAGGCAGCTTAAATTGATGTAGGTTATGTCACAAGAGCGCCCAAAATGTTCGATCTTGGGTAGATGACAGATCCAGTTACCTTAATTTGCGAAGTTTCGGGGTCACTACTTTCTCATGAATCATAAGAGAGGGCTTGACAATTGCACAGATATTCGACTTGGCGGGGGCGGGAACGCCGTATGGATTTTTGTCTTTCTTGGAGGACGGGCCAGTTTAAACATCTCGGCTGGAATGGACATCAGATCTTCCAACACGCTGGCTCGGTATTGACCGAATCTATAGGATTGCCTCGAGCCAATGCCATGCTCCATTGACCTTCAGTTGAGAACAAATAATGGAATTTTTCCATTTGAACTTTGGTGTTCAAATTGAACAAATGTACATGTATGTGAAACACCATCCTCTTGCAACAGTGCCCCTTTAAAGCACTCCCTAACTCCTGCGTACAGTGGCCCTGTTGAAAAAGGCCCCATTTGGCGGTGGGACTAGCGACAGAAATCTTGTCGCCTCTGCTGGACCAATCAGGACGCTTGCAGTGCATTATGCAGCACGATTGCAGGCATTCAAATGTAACGCGCGCAGGTTGTAAACACCGTGCATGCATGTGATACAATACTCGGTAATGCTGGCCGTTGTCCGCGTCGGCGATTGGCTGCTATTTAAAGAATACTGGGGAATCCGTTCCATTACATTCGTCAGCATGCATCCCTGTTATTAATTTGAAAAACTGCGGAGTAAATAAAGTTCGTCGTTTGAAAGTTTGGTAGGAATGGGACAGTCGTAAGGAACGGAACCCAATACAATTTCTGGAAAGTATAGAAATTGTTTCTTTTCGGCATAACATGACCGAATTGATTAAATTACATCAAAATTACTCGGGCGTGAGTTGGCTCAAGACAACAGCCGGCTCGCTCCACAGATTTGCGTGTATTTCCTCAGGGTATTGTCACGTCGCTTTGCAGAGTGGAAATTCCCTGAGATCTCAGGATGGTGAAACACAAGCTAAACCCGGGTGCACGGAACGCTTCGTTCACTTAAAGGAGACGCATACCCAAGGAACCATGCGCTAAACAAGTGCAACATTACTCCTACACTATTGTTAAACAAAGAACAAGAAATGTGTCCCTTTGAAAAGTGGACACGAACTTCACAAAATATGGTAGTTAGCCTTTTGCGTGTTAGCATTTACTTAAAGGAAGGGACAACACTTGCAAAGAGTTGCCTAATTCTGCACGTTTCATGTAAGTCGCCATCTTTTGCAGTTCGGCATTCGGACTTAAGAGGGCGCGAATCGGGACATACTTCACGGCGTGTGGGAGTCGGAGAAACAAGTCACCAATCTTGCCGTCATCCCTTTAAAATATGGTGCAGCACATGTAGTTGTATTAGTTGCAGAGTTTTTCATCAAAATGAATTGGGTTGCCGACGTTGAAATTTAGATTCTCCGATTCTCATGAATGTTTATGCACCGAGCAATACAACCAATTGGTAATATTTTTTATTAAATTCATCGATAACTTCAAACAAGTGTTGTACCTTCCTTTAATGGCTGTGGCGCCCCGAATTCTTAGGTGCAGTTTAGAAAGTCGTATAGTACCCCATTTTGTTGTAACGTAGTGCACGCCGTTGCCTAGCAAACAGTCTGGTTGCTTGGTCATTCTTTTTTGCACCGAACACGACATTTGTACTTCACAGTCACACCTACCGCGTGCACCACATAGCAACAAAAAATAAGTCTGGTCAAGTGGGTAGTGAGTGTGCATTTGAAAGAAAGTACGTCAGTACGCCGACCCAATTCATGAGAAATACGGAAAAGGGTAATTGCAACGTTGGCTTGCAATATGGGCGCCGCCATTTTGTCCGAAAACTGGGCAGAGAATTACGTTTAAATATGAATTCACTTTTTATCATGCAAGAGAGGCTAATTATAGAGTAAATTGGAACTGAAATGATTCAATGGGAATATTTCAGTGTTATTCCATAAACCGCTGTCACACAGTACAGTACTACGCACGATAAAAAAGCTACCGACATAAAAGTATATACCTCGGTTCATAAAAATAAATCCCAGACGCGTATTTTCATTTTCGCCCGTGGTGAAACCGTTCGCTTCGCACTTCTCTTATTTCCAAAAATTTGCGTTGAGTAGGATACCTTATATTTCTTGATAATCCATTTTCATTATATAATTCTAAAATTTGAGGGCTATATACATATCGCGGCCTGCCTGAAGTATACGCCATATATAGAGGTAACGAATTTTGTATCTATAGCTGTAGCATATATGATTACAATTATGCATTAGTTTGATCGGCCTCGCACGACTGCAAATGAGTCCCCTGTTCTGCATGTTAAAGTGTAAGGAGCAAAAACGGCAAAACACCATCTTCAACAACTGATTTCGTCTTAAAGGTGTTCAGATTTTTTTTCGAGAAAATGAATCTAAGAATCATCCTTGGACAGAAAACGGGAAATTTGCAATTTCCAATTTTGACGTGGAAGTAAAAAGGTTGGTGTAATTACTGCACTCACTGCTTTATGGAACCAAATAAATTAGTTTACAAAACATCAATGGTTTAATGACGGTGTCCCTAAATTTGTTAGAATGGTAATGAGAAAAATATGACAAATGATATGGTATCAGAATCTCAACACCCATGGGAAAACAAAAATGTGATTTGGACACGCTCCTTTAAAGTGAGTTTGTGCAAAAAAATGTAAAACAATAATAAGAATGCATAAACGAATAATTGCAAAAATTATTAAACAAAAACACCTTTATGCAAACGCCTTGTTTTATCGGCCTTTTAGCGTGTGGTGTACTGATGTACTTTCTTTCACTTGCGCACTTATAGTATCCAGGGTACAAGACTAAATTTGTGTTGCTATGTGGCGCGTGCGGCAGGTGTGTAGGAGAGAATGGCATATTAAAGACGTAGGCTCGTCAATGTGCGGCAGACAAATTCGTGCCACGAAATTCACCACGCTCCATACCTTGACCTGGCAGCCGCTCTTAAGGTTCCAGAGGGTGTAGGGCCATGGTGCAGGCTAATACCCTCGTCCATTCTGCAAATAGGGTGTGTATATTTTCGAAATCAAATATTTATCACAGAAAACACACCCTTTGTAAATTCATGACATTTAGTTTCAGCCATATTCACATTGTATTACAGATATGATCACATTTGCTTTAAGAAAGTGTCATATAAATGGTTGAATTGACCGTATATGGGAACTCTTTGGTACAAACGACATACAACAACACACACAATTATTCGATTAGCCTAGCACTGTGTCGAGTTCGCATAAATATTGAGCCTCCACCCTCCACCTTACTCGGGCAAGGTATAGAGCGCGGTGAAATTCGTGGCACGAATTTTGTTCGTGGTGTATTGACGAGCGTGCGTCTTTAATGCAACCAGACTGCTTGTTGCTGGGCATTGGCGTGTACCGCATAGCAACAACAGCATAACATGTGGACATTCTAAACCAAACCTCTATTTGAAAGTGAAGAATTCGAGGCGCCAGCCATGTTTTTGCAAATGTTACGCGCAAAAGGCTGATTCTCGTAAAGCCAGCTGCTATTGTGTACTTATATCCATTGTATAGAGGTCAGTGGGCGCATCAAATGATCGAGGTTGCCAAAGATGGCGGACGTGCATTATGCATTAACAAAATATGAGTTTCTGTTATAAACCTAAACAGCTGCACGTCAAAAGCAGCGCAAAATACATGAAGACACCAAACTCCATTTAGATGAAGGCTTTTCCTCACGATGTCCTGGGCAGCCTCGCTGAATATTTATGAATCTTCATTTGCTCGACTATAGAATTTCGCACCCAATGCTCGTAAATAAAGAACAGTTAATTTCGTGTGACCACATCTCCCCCCATTTATTTCTCGTTAAATATTGTTTACTACATGCTTGTTTCCATTCTACACTCCTCAAAATAAAATACGGGTCAAAAGTATATTTGTGAAAATTGTTGACCAAGTCAGGACATAGAATTTTTTTTAGTAAGGGTAATGGGCTAAAGGTTGCCCTGCAACATTTCAAGCACTTTCACATGGTTTGCATGTCTATTGGCTTAGAAACTGACAGATCATGTGACAAGACACAACAATGCTGATAACAGGTCCATGATGTCGCAACCAAGTTTGGCACATCTGCTTTATTTTTCTTCACGACTTAATGAGATTCCCCACACATAATCAATAGGATTCTGCACTTGATAGAGTAAAGTCTTAAAACATACAGAAATAATGTTCATTTGCAAAGTTTATGACAGGGAGAGAATATCAACTGGTGGGATAGCCTTCAAAATAGGGAGGGGGCTCAAGAGGTCCCCTCATCCCTACAGCTTCCATGCTGGTTAACCCACTGTTTAACTTTACTCTATCAAGTGCAGAATCCTATTGATTATGTGTGGGGAATCTCATTAAGTCTTGAAGAAAAATAAAGCAGATGTGGCAAACTTGATTGAGACATCATGAACCTGTTATCAGCATTTTTGTGTCTTGTCACATGATCGGTCAGTTTCTAAGCATAGACATGCAAACCATGTGAAAAGTGCTTGAAATGTTGCAGGGCAACCTTTAGCCCATTACCCTTATTAAAATATGTTCTATGTCCTGACTGTACTTGGTAAAATTTTTCACAAAAATACTTTTGACCCTTATTTTATTTTGAGGAGTGTACTTGGGTGCGTTTTTATGTGTTTGCGGTCTGTTTACACAAACACAAAAAGAGCTACAATGTAAGTAATTGAACAATTAATGAAATTGTGGGTGTTGGTCGAAATAACATGCAAATTCAATTTCGTGTCCTGTGACAGGTTGTTTAGCAATATCGGTTATTTCACATGTTTTATGAAATGTCTTGTGTGTTGGGCGTAGACTAAAAGTGAAAACGACACCCTTTGTGTGTTGCTATTGTTTTTGGGTCTACACTAAAACCAGTGAACTAATTCCTTGCGCTATACTAATGGACGTTTCAGATTACCAGCGAATGTTTAGACCCAATTACCATGGCAACTGACGTCACACTTTAGTAGTCTATGACCAAGCTTTGTGCACCCATACATTTAATTCGGGAATGGTTGTTTTAGAAATGTGTCCAGCTTTTTGTACAGTTTTTGCGTCAACTGAAGTGCGTATTCCATGCGTAATTAAACACAAATTTTGCTGATTTATCACTTTGGTATCTGTTAATTGAAATACTTATTATTGACCCTGCTGTAAAGTAGTTTATAATTGCCAGTTATCAAAAGGTATGGTGTAAACTGGTTCAGAATCTGTAGAGATTTGGTTATTTCAAGTCACTTGCAATATTGACCCTCTGGTTGACATGATATTTTATGCTGGGCCTATGTATTTTGAAACACCCCAATAAAACGCAGAAGCAAAATTCCGCAGATTCCTTGCTCGGCGCATAATGTTATTTTAATTAGAAGAGAAAGCAAACCCCAAGGTTTCACAATGTAAGCCGTCTAGAGAAATCGATGAAAAAAATAAGTGAGTTGCTAGGGACCATTAATAAAAGCATTATGTGCGCCAAAACCAAGCGTGAACAAAAACGCGCCAATCTCAGTCCGCTTTGTGTG
Source organism: Henricia sp. BOLD:AAB3569 (assembly GCA_037783545.1). Classification (NCBI taxonomy): domain Eukaryota; kingdom Metazoa; phylum Echinodermata; class Asteroidea; order Spinulosida; family Echinasteridae; genus Henricia; species Henricia sp. BOLD:AAB3569. The sequence goes on along the minus strand of JBBELK010000099.1, from coordinate 615,678 downwards.
TATGTGCCAAGTGTGACGTCACTGTTTCTAAGGCACCATGTTGTATTCTTAAGGATTATAATGGCCGTGGTTGCCGGACTGTGAATATGCTCGCTCGCAATCTCGCAAACATGAGATGTTGGTACCAGTAATTAAATTAAATCGTTACCCGTTTGAAGTAATTTGCAATCAAAATAACATGCGTGTGTGAGTAAATTTTACAGGACTGAGTTAAAAACCTTTTTAATTAACAAGCATTCAAGGTCCTAGGGATGAACAACTTCCAACAGGAAAATGGTTTCACATTTCTAATTCTGTGCTGATCAAACTTAATTTTACGAAAGAGACGAGCATTTCTTTACAGAATGAATCTAAGGTGAAGTCCAAGCCCCAGTACAACATTTGCAGTTACCCACAATTTTACTTCACAAGTTAAAGTTGCACTGCCCGTGTTTGGGCCGATTTGGGCGTCAAATTTGTTTTTAAAAGTTAAATAGGTATTTTTCTAGAATAGAAAAAGTTATCAGCTTTCATTTGGTACCAAGAACGTAAAAATCCGTCAAGGATTAATGCCAGTCGATTAAAAACAAGAAATGATTAAAAGGCTGGCAGATCTAAAATTAATCGACAGGGTTATGACGTAAATGTACATGTGCGCGTACATGTGTACATTGTACACATACTATGTACATATGAGCGTACGCGCACATGTACAACATGTGAAGCACGTTTCAAGAAAAAGGCTTGTATCTCTAATTCTCGACGTCGGAAATTTAAGTTTTTGATATTTTTCGTTACAGAGACACGTAAGCTTTCTAAATTCGTTCGCTTGTGTAAATTAATTTTTAAAATCCTTTCACCGAAACACGGGCAATCAACTTTAACGACTAAAGTGTTGATCATAGCAATGATGGTAACAAACACATATGATTGTTTTTACCCGGGTAAAATGGTACCTTTGTGGCAGGGTTATAGTAGAGTCCACCACAGGTCCAGAGCCGATAAAATCAGCGATAAGTCCCGCACGAATCTGTCACAAGTCCAGTAACAAAAAGCAAAGGATGAACACGCACAAAAGAATGCCTTTGTTGGAGTTCATTTGAATAGCTTGTGACTTGAATTAAGACCCAGGGACTTGTGATGGACTCGATTACAACCCTGCTTTGTGGGAGAAAATTGCCAACCGAAGGTGTTTTTTTAAAATCATCCGCAGCTGATTTTAAATATTTTTTTTTACTATTCACTCAACACAAAAACCATGGATGTATTTTTAAGATTTTCTGAAGTTTTATATACAGCATCTATATGTGACTGAAATTTAGTACAAGACAGTTTATCAACATTATCTTAATTAGTTATTTAATGTTGTTGCTGCTGTTTTTAAAAGTTTTCCAATCATGTGTATGTCCTTAATAGCCTCTGGCAAAATGTATCATCTCGAAGTCACCATGGTTGTTTGCACAAATAAACGGTGTGCTATACAGTACACGGTAAAGTACCACTGAGAGTGCTACGATGACGGACGATGGTTTCAAATTTAGAGGGAGTTGCCGCAACCAGTCGTTAGATATCTATAAGCGCTATACGCTAAGCTGTATACCAACCCTTCAATTATCAAAAGAGCACGACAGTACGGCTTCTTTTATCAGACACGAATTACTATGAACCTTAGGTAATCCTAAGAGAACTTCGTCGAGAAACCTTTTTTGGATCATTAGTTGCCCAAGACCACCTTTCAGTGATTGGGAAAAGTTTCCAATGAGGTGACAAGCGTTCGGCTACCAATTCAGGTGGGAGCAGTTAGTGTGGGCGACTTTAATTTATCCGACAGTTCGTGTTTAATATTTCAGAAGCTAAATTAAAATGCACAATCAATTTAACGCACCCACACACAACCATCAATAAAAAAACAAATATTTTGGACGAGGAAATTAAAAAAAACACGACTTGCCGACATTGCGCGTTGGTTGCTTATGGTTGGCGACCGGGGTCTCCTTGGTTAAGACAGTCGGGGCGTTTAAAAACATAAAAATGAAGAAAGTTATTTCGAGCGCAAATTGTTCATCACACTGTTAGTTTCCCTAGAGACTAGAATAGAAGGATTGACTGCTGAGATGAAAATTCATGAGGTTGGTTTTGCATGTTCTGGCGCAGTCTGACAATAAGAAATACACCCTCGCAAAGTAAAAAAACAACAAAACAAAACAAATTATAAAAATGAATAAAAACTTTGTGTAATTATACAAATTATTCAGTTAATTTCCATACTATCGTTTTATTAAATCTGATGTATTTATATTTCTCATACAGTTGTATACGGCTTATACAACTCTATGATATTTCTGCATTCACCGATTGGCGTCACGTGACCCAAGCCTCGCGGGAGGTGACCCTTTAATCAACCGAGCTGCACAACTGTCCACTGTAATACCACTAATGGACGGTACTTTGTCGGAAACGAAAAAAAAAATGAAAGATTGGCTGATTTTACCTGGGGATTCTAGGAATCAAACACGACGCTAATGAATGTGAAGTGACTATGATAGCATGATAGCGTGGCGCACGGCAGGTGAAAAGGGGGCCTTTTGCGGTGACAACAAGTACACAATTCATATTTGCACCTGTGTTACGCTACACCGTATACTGATTATGAGCTATAATATGCCCTTCGTTTGCGACATTAGCCCAAATGTCTTTTGTGTGACATGTGGTTAAAGAAATGACACATTCATTATCAGTGGCGTAGCCAGGATTTTGCTGGGGGTGGGGGTTGGGGTGGTAAACCGAACTCCTAGCAAAATAACGCATTTGGAGTGGCCGAGTAGGGATTGATGTAAGCCCAATCCACATACACTATACTCACAATAAGTTAGGGATGTTGTGGGGGTACTTGTACGCATATATTTGATTGAATGATTTTGTATATTAGACAATAATATCTGCATGAAAAACGGAGCTTGTCACAAGAATAGGTGAAAACAGTCATTTGAAGAAAAAATCCAAAATTGACAACATACCAATATCCCTAACTTATTGTGAGTAGGTGTATATGCCCAGGAGTCGAACCCGGAGCGCCAGAAGTGAATGACGGGGAGGAAAGAACCACCACCCGATTGACAAATTTAAAGCTGGGTAGAAATCTCCCTTCACTTTCATGGTTTTCAACAGTATTTTTTTCTTTATATAGTCCTTTATGTACTAAGAACATTTTATTCAGAATTTCATCCTCAGGCTGGAAAAGTCAGAAATTTTCAGTCTTTTTCCGATACTTTTTTCACGCGAAACTGAAAACAAAAGGTCACGTCAATCAACTCGAGCTATGTGTGTGACGTCATAGCAAGGAGACACACAGAGCTGCTTCACTGACTGAAGTCGTGTACCTATAGCTCCTCGTAGCAAACGGGTACACGTTGTATGAACGCACGGAACCGCGAATTTTCCATAGAGTAGCAAGTGTTACCACCAACAAGGCACGAAGCTGGCATTTTATTGATATCAAAAATGAATTAAGTGTAACAACCACTGAGAAAACACACCGAAAACTTAACGACTTAACAGAAAAATAACGACTGGTAGTTTATGCTATGCGGAAAGCATGCAACTTGCTTTGCAAAATAGTGACTGTCTCCTCGCTATGACGTGCGGGGTCAATGCATATCATTATGACGTCATCCATTTTTCATTTTGGCCTGTTGCCGGTTGACGAACACGGTCTAGTTTTTTTATTTTTCTCTCTGATATAAAGTCGGCAACATAGATAAGAAAAACGCAACTTTATCAAGTAACATCCGTTTTTAAAATATCTTTCTTCCTCGCCAAGTAGCTTCAAGCTTTCAGCCCGTTTTTAAATTTAGCACTGGCAGCGCAGCCTCGTTTCAGATGCTGAGCCATTGTAATACGTCACGCGTCTTTTCATTTGCACATTTTATCACAAAGGAAAGCACCGACGCCCTCGTTTTCCATGACAATTTGAAATGCCTCAATCGCCCATATGCAGCACGATATGTGGCAGAGGGTATTCCCCCTATACCATTGTTCCCCTATTGTGTCTCAAACATCCAAGGAATTCAGGGGGAGGTGGTGCGTTTACAAAAGGGAAGATTGTGTTGAGGAATAGGGCCGTTAGGGGGAGTCCCTTTGCCACATATCGTGCTGGGTATACAATAGCCCTTCGCAAATTATACTGCTTGAATCGACAAAAACGAAACTGCATCGTTGAAAGATAATGTTCGATTTATATCCTTCCCACAATGCAATTCCGTCTATTGTCAAAGATACTTGTGAAAAGGTCTATGTATTTACACCATCTTGAATAGTTCATATCGTTAGAATATAGCTACATGTAGTAAACATGCATATGATCAGTTGCAAAAGTTAAGGCTGTTTCCAAACAGTTTGGTCCAAAATGGTATGAGAGTCGGGAGAGATTGTATTGACCGTGTTAATCAAAAGTGTGACGTCAGTTTCCACGGTAATGGGTCTAAACACTCGCTGGTAATCTGAAACGTCCATTGCTAAAGCACATTGAAAGAGTTCACTGGTTTTAGAGTAGTCCCGTAACCCTTGGCAACACACAAAGGTTGACGTTTCCTCTTTAGTACTCCATATGGAGTGGTTGCAAATCATTGCATATGGAACCTGCAGCGGTCTTGCTTCGCTTTCAGATTAATGCGTGCTTTCCCGAAGCGGGCCTCCGGATGTGGAAATACATCATAAGGGAAATCGCCAGGGACCTCTTGCTCGATTTGTTTATATTTTGTTGCGGCATGAGACATCGATTTTGCAAGATTTACTTCAAGTGACCCTCCTTTATTCTCGGGTTTGTGTAAATTGCCGGGAATAAGAGGAGGGGAGAAGCGCTCATCATTTTTCCGCGGCTAATTGAAACTACATGGTAGGTATTGAGATTAGAGAGAATGGCATGTGTTATCGGTCGTCGTAAAAATAGAAGTATTTCGGTCGCACATGGTTAGGCAAAACGACAACTTTTAGTGTATTTTGCGTCATCAGTATATATGTACTTATGCATAACATTTACACAAATATTCTCAGACTAGTTTTAATTGTTGTCAACACGTTGGTGAAAAATGGACAGTGAAAGGTAAACATTTGGAGATATCGCTAAACGTAGTCATGATAAACGTTACCGTACACGCCGAAACCTTCCGCGGTCGTACGGTTAGCCAATACGGGGCTTTAATAGGTCCCTGCTTATACCAATTTGCCTTCCAGTGTATATATTTATCTTCTTTCTTTTCTTGAGATTTGTATATACACTTTCTGCTTTTACGAGTCGCATGCATGCTTAGGTTGTTTACACTAGTTTGTGTGTCCTATAGCTTATTGCTGATTACTTAGCAATTTGTGGATGTATGTGTATAACATCTCTCTTGCCATCTGTATGCATGTTTTATGATGCCATTAACTTCAATGACAGGCCTTGAGACAAGGCCCATGACATGCTAAACAACTTTGTGCATAATCTTTGCTTCATATGACGGATTACTTGTTCAGCAAGACATACTACATGTATTGTTCGTTTGAATGTAAAATTGATAAAAGGTAGCCTTTTTCAACTTTGAAGATTTCATTGCAATAAATCACAGGCAGAGGGCGCTGTTTGGAGTGCATCACTTAAGGAAGACAGAAGGGAAAGTTAAGAAAAAACATAAGACTTCAAGTTGGACTTGTGGCAAATTGCTGCAGTTTTCTCCCCCAGTTTTGTCATGGATTACAAACGTTTCAGGATTTTGAGAAAAAGGATGTGATTTTCCTGTGTTTGCCTCTTGTGACCTTGGTCGTGCATATGCATATTCGCATTAGCATAAAAACTAAAATAAAATCTTTGTTTTAACCCCCAAAACAAGCTCTAAAAAGGAGTTTTATGACTGTAACTGAGTAGAGTGGTTTTATAGCATAGATTTCATTGATAAAAAATCCCAAATCATGGGCCCTTTAAGGCCCATCGTATAACGTACCATTTGCAACGATCTAATATTTAACTTCATGCGTTGAATTTATGAAAAGGAAAATTTTAAAGTGTCGGTATAGCAATGCTAACAAACACTGCGGGTTTTGTTTTTGTCCAAATCACATTTTTTGTTGGAACAACAAGAAACGGATTTTTTTTTTTAAAATAGTGCGCGCACTCATTTTAGGCATTTACTTTAAAATACATATTGCTGTATATATAGCTGAAATGCAGGCTAGTTAATATATTCAACATGTTCTTTAAATATGTAATGCCGTTGTTCCGGGAATTCGCTAAAATAAAATCAGCTACAATAAATGCAATGGGCCTTCAGCATTAATCCAAAATGGCGGCGCCCATATCGACACAGTCCCTATACGTGTATGTAATATAAGTATGTAATACGTGAATGATTCTGGCGTATTCCTGTCTATTTCTATGACGTAAACGGAGTCTGTTCATCTGTCTTTTTATTTCTTCCGGTGTCAATATTTATTAAATCCACGCACCCCCACCCCCGATTTCCCGTTAAAATACGCGTTTTGAGGGTTAATAGTGTAATCACTAGGCGTCGCATCATTCTATCGTATCTTCCTCGTCACAGCTTATTGTTAAACATTAATCGTTTTTATCCCTGTTCTGAGATAACCCCTTCCTTCCAGACTGCACATTTCCTTCCTCTTACCGATTAAGCACGCCAAGGTGCTTTTGCGAAACGTTCAATTAATAATTTCCATTCCTGTTAACTTCCGCTTTTCTGCAAGCCTGTGGGGAAACTGACACGGGAAAGGGTTGTGTCCTTGTCCCATGTCTCGCCTTGGGGCTTATATGACTTCCTTGACGGGCCTCTCTGGTGTATTAATTCCTCTAAGACGCTCAATCCTTCTCTCTGGGATATATTTAGAGCAACTTCATATAATCAACGACAGCGTTATTTCTACGGAGCACGGAAAGTGCCATGTGACGAGATTAGGTGCAGGTATAATAACATGTTTTTGAAAATATGTCATAGACCTATTTATCACAAAATATCCCTTTAAAAAAATAATGAATAGAGTAAGGGGTGTCACCTTTTCTTGATTTATTGAAATATCATAAAGGGTATTTTTATCAATTGTATTTTTTGTTTATCAAAGAAAGCCATATGCAACTGCTCTATTCAGTTTCAGTCATAAAACCATACCTGGAAGTTGTTTTGGAGTTAACATTAAGGTTTTTGGTTTTTATGCTAATACGGATTTGCATATTCATGGGTAAAGTTGTAATGTCACATGAGGCAAACACATGAAAATTAACACAGGAAAAATATTCCACCCTTTTCTCCAAATTGCTAAAACTTGTACTTTTGATCTTAAATAACTTTGTAATTTTCCAACGGATTTAAACCAACATTTAAACAGCTAGAGTCCCCCCTTCCACATTTTAAGTTTTTCTGTTTATCATGGAGGTGTATGTGTCTACAACACCATCACAACTTGTTTTTCACAAAAAAATCGACAGGCTTTTGCTTAAAACGTAAAGCAGTTCCGACCCTCTTCACCCAAGATTCTGAAACGCTCGAGGTCACTTGGTCTGTCTATCAACAGGGTTTTGACATCATCCTGAGAAACATACAAAACGGCCTGTGCAGTATTGAATGGAAAATACACGAAGTGAATGTTTATAATGCCTATTTTGTCCCTGTAATTCAAAATACAAACGTGAAAAACACTTCATGTAATATGACAACAATCTATTACCTGTTTTGTGAAAAAACGATGAAATTGTGGCTCACAATGAAGCTCTTTTGAAGTAAATACTGGTGCATTGCGACGGGTGGTTTTGTCACGGAACGAACGGCATTCACAGCGGTCTGTGTACGGCCCCTGCGGGCGTAGTTTCCACGTGTTTGAACATCGGCCGTACAAGTTATAAAATGAGCGACTCATTTTTCTCTCTCTTGGTAATAGAAAAGAAAATCTTTCTGCTCTTTTTTTTTCATAGTGTCTGGTAAAACATACAACCACGCAGCTACTGGGCATATCTCTGGCTTTTTGGAACAACAAAATTCTTAAAAAAACACCGTCTAAAAGAGACCGTTTTCCAAGTTTTTTGCGTTTAAACGTATGGAGATAACTATCGTGTTGACTTCTCTTTCTCAGGATTGCGTCACGGGGTCACGCGCATATCATGAATACCTAATGAGCGTTTCAGAAATCGCGAAAATCTCATTTCCGAAAAGCGCACTTTTGCTTGCAATTTATCTACCCTAAACCGACAATTAAAAAATAATAAAAATCCACGTCGGCAAGAGGGATGTTTGGACTATCGAAAAAAGCCTAAATGCTGGATTTTCGTCAAGGGGGATTCTTCCTCTTTAAGATAATGTAAACAAGGCCCGACAACGTTTAGTAAGCGAGTTTCATCAGTTTTGTCCAAGAGGGTGAGATTTAAAAGCCATACGAAAAAAAACCCTCAATGTCAACATTTGCCACTTTCGACTTGGCATCCGCCATTGTCAATGACATTTTCCATGTCTGAGGTCCTTTTGCACCTCTTGATGAATTGCGCATAACGATCGAGATGGTTTGCAATAACATTTGGAGTGATGCACACACATTCGGCTCAGCACACACATTTCACCACCGTCCCCAGCGATGTAATGACATTGAAAGAGGCCAAGTCGAATGTGGTGAATTCTTAAATTGACCTTTTTTCGTATATGGTTTTTAAATGTTACCCTTTTGGACAAAGCTGATGAAACTCGCTCAACAAAATTTGTCAGGCCTCGTTTACATGATATGAAAATTTGGTTTAAATTCGTTGAAAAATAACAAGGTTATTTAAGATCAAAGGTAGGACATTTTTTGACACGTAGTAGATCATTGTTGTTTGATAAAATTCTTACGTAATTTCTTTACTTTTTCTCCCGTGTTCCTAAAGTCCCAAACAGCGCCCTCATTCTGTAAGTTTCTCTGAAGAAATTTTCAAAGTTAAAAAGATGCTTTATTTTATTCATTTTACATCAAAACGAACAGTAGTCATGTCTCCCTACACACGTAATCCCTCGTGCATACATGCAGCAAAGACTGTCCATAAAGTTATTTAGTATTTCAGGTTTTTTTATAACAATACGATATCGCCATGTTGAATGACACATATAGAGCTCGGTATATTTCATTTCTTGCCGTCAAATTATATTTCCTTTTCATTTCGTCTCGCGCGTGAATTGCCCACGGGCGTGCACACCAGTCCAGAAACAACTTGATATGTTATTGGAAGTAGCGTGTAAATTGTCTCGAATTAAATAGGCCTACGCTAGCGATGGGGACGACCGGTTGTTATACACAATACCTAATGTTTTTATGACTGAAGAGAATAGACCGTTTTCGTAATGTATCCAAATTCATGGATCTTTCTTGTGACATTGCCTAGCGATGAGCTATTTCATTCACATGTTACTTTAAAGATAGTATACATAATTGGTAAACTGTTACAAATAGTTTTATACCCCTGTGTGATTGAAGATATGCATAATTAAAATCAACCTGAGCCAAAACCAGCTCTGTACTTCGTCTAACTTTTGAGAAAACAGTCAAAAAAGGGTTTGCAGTCATTTCGCCCCAAAACCACTTCGCCCTGAACCACGGCCTGTGCACAAAGTGGTTTTGGGGCGAAGTAGCATTTGGGCGATGTAGTGTTTGGACAAAGTTATTTGGGCCGAAATGGCACTCGTGCGAAGTGGTCTGGGGGCGAAATGGCACTTTAGCGAAATGGTTTTGGGGTGAATTGAATTTTCGTCTCATGAGACGAACAATATTTGTTTTACTCATTTCTCAAAGACTACAGCTAGCACTTCAGACCTAACAATTTCAGGGGAAGTTTTCTACGGTCATGTTTATATTGTGTAAGTTAGGCGTAAATCTGTGAACATTTCTGATTTTCGAGATACCAATCATGCATACTGCCTTTAAATCAATTTTCTATGGTAAAGCACCATTAGCTGGCCTTTTAGAAGTATGGCGGAAAAAAGGAGAGGGCGCTATTTTATTTGAACAATTATATTTCTTTCTAAAAACTTGATTTACATGTTGTAATTATAATACATAGACAGAATTATAAATAAAATAAATAATTGCAAAGTGAAAAACGGAGTTATTTTGCATTTTATTCGATTTTATACCCACTTTAAAGTGCACCCTCATATTGTGTCCGCCATACCTCAAAAAGGCTAATTGCAAGAGCACACCAACGAAATGCTGTTGGTGCTACGTGGTGCACGCGATTGCCTCTAACTGTTTGGTTGTTTTATGTAATTGAACATGATTATGATTCTGTACTTCACACCTGCCGTGTGCACCACATAGCAACAAAAATTAGTCTGGTTGAGTGGATACTAAGTGTGCATAGGAAAGAAAGTCATGACGTTGGTATATCCGACGCTATTCATGCAAAACACTAAAAAGGCTAATTCGGCCCAATTTCTTTCATCTTTTTAAATGAAATGAAAATGTGCCTATAGTTAGTTTCCCTTTATCAAGTGATTTGTGCAAAAAGTAAAATCTTATAATAAGAATGCATACATTGGTAATTGCAAAGATGATGAAACAAAAACGGTGGCCGATAAAATGTATTGGGCTTAAACGGTAACTCACTAAATTCCATCTATTTTGATTAGATTTAATGCGATAACGGTATTATACATTTGAATTGGTAACATTGCGTGACTACACACGCGCGCGTTTGATGCTTGCGGCGCTTGATTCGGCTTGGTACGATGACAAACTGCCACATGTAGGGCTACGTGTAAAACGTGCCACAATGTGCGGCTGGCTGCCGTTTCGCAAAAGGAATTGCATAAAAACAGGCTACATAAAAAACATTCAACAACGGAGGAACGTGGACATTGTATCAAGAGAAAGCCAGAGCAAATAACTGTGCATCCCCTTGAGTAAAGTTTACGGCGAATCGTGCAAGTGGCTAAGCGTTCGGCGGCTCTGGGCTCTTTATTGACACGGAAAGGCCACACGAAGCAGCGGTGTTATTGAACGCTTTAACTACCCCCTTGTTGAACTTCGGTATTTTGATTGTCGATGAGCCGTAGATGGCTGAGTGCATGGCATTCCGTGAAATAGACTTCTGAAGTGTGACGTCGGTTGTCAAGGTAACTGGATCCAAACAATTACTGGTAATCTGAAACGTCCATTGCTAAAGAGCCAAGAAACAGTTCGCTGGTGTTAGTGTCGAGACCCAGTATGGGCGACTCACAAAAGGTGACGTTTTCAATTTAGTACTTTGTTACGTGGCCATTTAAGCTTGATTTAAGCCTAGTTTTCACTTTCATGGTTCGGGGTGCCGGATGCCCGCGGTTTCTGTCAGTGATTTTTGTCCCTGGTAAATCCGTAGACATGACCGTGGTGTTCCGGGATAAACCCTTGTGATTCCAAAAGCCTCGTTTTTCCGTGCATGGCTCGATTTTCAAACTGGTGTCGCATCTGATTTATCAATTGGCTAAGTACCACGGTGATGCTACCGTAAAAAGGGATAAGATAGCGCATCGAAATGTTGAAAGATCGTCAGGGAACCAGACTATATTTCTGGACATGACAGGCATGACTTAATAATTATTTACTCCACTCTCGTGGGCTTGATTGCTACCGCGCCATATTATGAATGGGCACGTTCATCGAACGCTTGTGCAAATTAGCTTGGGACAAACGCGTGCATTTGCAAATGAAGGAAACGGAGGAACTTCCCGCCCACACACATGGGACCAAATCAATTTGCCCACCACGGGTTCTGGATCTCGAAAAAGTCTCGCGTTTTCTCGGGTCCTGCTGTTTTCAGATCTTATCGTCATGTGGTTCCCGATTTGTGTTGATATGAAAAGATATGAAACCATGATCCTATTGTAGAATATGATGATTTAAACACGCAATTTGACTGTATGATCAGATACCAATGATACCCAGATTTAAAGACGGAATACATGATTGGAAAACTGTTAATAGTTCATTTGATTCATTTATCGGTTTATTTAAAATTTGACCAAATAAAAAGGACTAAAAACATTTGGTTTACAATATAGAAAAAACCACACATTAAAATTAAACTGAGAAACAAATTGGAGCACAAAAACACATAGTAAAAGATGAGCATTGTCATTTGACGTTACAAAACAGAGAACAACCAGATCAGAAAAAGAAAACTTATGAGTTAAGTAAATAATTATTAAGTAATTGCACAAAGTAAGGTATGGGGGACTGACTGAACCTCTGCGTTCTTGCTCGAAGGATATCAATTATTTGATTGCCATTCCTGAGACTACGACCTGATGTAAATTGTCGTATTTGGGGCAAGAAATGGCGATGTCTGGGAGAAGTAAACAACGATTTGGCAAAACGAGTTGATGGTGCGTCTAATCGACAATGGATTTGTATGATAAAAAACATCGCCCTATAATGTGTGTATAAGTTGGCTCAGTACCTCATCTGCGTGCCGAGAAAACAATGCAAAACTGTGTCCATATGCTTTCAAGTAAATTGCGACACTTTGAAGCTGATTTTAAGAAAACCCAAAAAAGTAGACCAGTGGAGAGTTAGGAGACGAATAGAGGAAATATTAGGAGCTCTACCGTGTACTCTGGAAGTTTATTTACTCAACAATTGTTGGGCGGTGTTGTCGCGACCTAGATTTTCTTTCGAAATTTGCTCAGTGCGCTTTTAGCAGCGTACGTCTTTATGCACCAAAAGTATCAGTTACGTAAATTGGATGGACTCCATTGTTTGTTTGTGCCCCATAAGCTCTAGGGAAATCACTGATTGCTTCTCATGCATTCTCTCTTCAGTACTATAGGACGTCTTGATAACAGAAGACGGAAACTTAATGGAGTTTGGGTTGCATAAGATACGATCGACTCTATACCGTGCTGTCCCTTTTTTTCGTACGTGGTATCATGTAGCTATATTCTATTATTACGGACACGATTCTTGGTGGTGGTGTATTGCATGCCACGTATTCATTTCCATGAATAAAATTAATATCTACGTGCTCACAAAAGGCATGTACACACACACTTTGGAGGGCGAAACGTGGATTACATGCTGATTATCTCATAGGAACATGAGGAAAGCCCTTTCGCTATAGTGTGATAATTTTATGAATGTCTCACTCGGTTTCATGATTTCAATTAACCCACATTTTTGCCCGTGTGTTTTGTCTGATTTTAAATGTTACTAAATGTACGTCTTACTATCCCTAGCTGGCTTTTAGAAGATGCCTTCGTACTCCTTAGACAGCATCGGATAATATTCATTATACTGGTGGATTCTTGTATACCGCACATGTCTACCCTGCACGATACTCCTGGCTTTGTCATCATTGTCACTGCCATCAGGGAATTACCAAAACCATTTCGCTTCAACCAGATGGCTGCCCGGCCAAGGTGCACCACCTTATGAGCACTTAGACTGTGGCATTCCCCATATCAGCTCCCCAGATATCGCTTGGGTTGACGAGGCAATTGAGATTAAGTGCCTTGCCCACGAATACAAGCACATTGGTACTACAATGTAGTAGGATTCGAACCCACAACCTGTCGATCATAACCACGGCAGTGTACACACGCTTTTTATATCACTGAATCGCAAATTACATTCCTTCAAATTTTTCTCGCCATTATAAACATTCTGCTAAATTTATGCTCCTATTTTGATTACGTTTAACCAGTGGGATGTCGCTTCGGACCAGTTTGCATTGCCCCCGGGCAAGGCATTTTGTCATAAATTGCCTCTCTCCACCCAGGAGCAAATGGGTACCAGTGGGGGCAATAGAGGTGTTTTGTTTCATTAGCTCATGCACCCCTTATGCCAAAATGGACTGTATATACGCAGTTAAGAATATTCAATTAAATAATGCTATTAAGAGCACAATGATCAGGGTAACAATGTAAAGCGACATGATATGCATGATACAGTTGAAGTCGGAAGTATAAATACATGTACACCGCTACCATCATCACCCAAAATGGTAAACAGGGCTACCGGAACCATTGCAAGGTGTGCAAGCTATATTTTTAAGTACTGCATGCACGTGAGGAATTCAACAAAGTAAAGACTGTTACAAAAATGGTAACAGCGCAAGTTTAAAGTTATCATCATTGTTAATCTCGAAAATAAGAAATGTTCACAGATTTACACATAACTTACACAATATAAACATGATGACGGTAGTAAACTTCCCCTGAAATGGTTTTGTCTAAAGTGCTATAGTTTTTGAGAAATGAGTAAAACAATTATTTTTCGTCTCATGAGACGAAAATTCAGTTCGCCCTTAAAACCATTTCGCCCTGCACCACTTCGCCCTGAACCACTTCGCCCCAAAAGCCACCTTGCCCCCAAACCACTTCGTACTTACACCACTTCGTCCGAATGACACTTCGCCCCAAAATACTTCGTGCACAGGCCGTGGTTCAGGGCGAAGTGGTTCGGGGCGAAATGGTTTTTGGGAGACTGTTTTCTCAAAAAGTTAGACGAAGTACGGAGCTGGTTTTTGCTCAGGTTGGTTTTCAGTAATCATGCATATCTTCTATCACACAAGGAGATAAAACCATTTGCAACGGTTTACCAATCATGTGTTCTGCCTTTAAGCACAACAGTTTTAACACATGGTTGCACAGTTGCATTTAAACTTCAACTGTATGTGCTGTATTCACATTGTTACATTATTATATTTGCCTTACCGGTCATATTTCCTTTATTTTCCAGGTTTTGACATTTGGAATACTTGAACCCGACCAAAACCGCGTACAGCCAAGCGAGCTTCCGCCCTGGCGCCCTATCTTCAGGACAGTGGTAAGAATTGTTTTTTTTTTGTTTTTTCTTCTTTTTTTGCCATACCGTGCATAGGCGACTAAAGTGTGACGTTAGTCACCAGGGTAACTGGGTCTAAACAGTGGTCTAAATATTCGCTCCATTCCATTCGCGTCCATTGTATATTAAAAGTATAACTTTAATTCGTAACACACAAAAGATGACGATTCTCTTTAGTACTCTATTATGAGAGCGTGTGGTCTAGTGGGTATCCAAGGACTACGGGTTCGAGCCCCACTTGTGCCAACGTGTTTGTGTCCGTGGGCAAAACACTTAATCTCAATTGCCTCGTCAACCCAAGCGATATTTGGGGAGCTGTTAGGGGGAATGCCACAATCTAACTGCTGATATAGGGTTGTGCGCCTTGGCCAGGTAGCCATAGTTGAAGCGAAATGGTTTTGGTGATTTCCTGATGGCAGCGATGATGTTAATGGCAACGGCGCCAGGAGTACCCTGGGCTATGGTAGACATGTGGCTATACCAGTGTCCACCATTACATTATTACATTATTACACGATACTTCGGGTGCACCACACTGATAGACACTTTGCACCGGCGGCCAGCGTGTTTTTTTTAAACCGCAGCGTGGGGTACACCCCAATTTTTCTACCTGAATATAGTCTACTATGTTTCCAATAACTGATACTTCTCAAGTGACAATCTTGGAAATAGCCAGAACTCTTACTCTCACTATTAGAGAAAAAGAAGAAACCGAGAATGTTCGAAAAATCCCAGACCCAAACAACACTGAGATCCGAACCAGGGACCTTATGATTGCAAGTCGAGCTCTCTTCTAACCAGACGAATTTGGTTACATACCGACCGCATTCAAAACCCTAAATTCATTAAAAATAACCATCCCTATAAACCCTAAGCCCTGACCTATTATATAGAGGGCAGGTTTATAACGTAAAGTGGAGTGAATATGGTTTTACAATATTATGGGGTACCCGGAAGAAAGGTACCCCACAGGGAACAAAGGCGAACAAATGTGCCCCACAAGTCGGTCTTTGTCTACTTAGTACCCCACAAGGTAAAACCAGTGTTAAGCCTATAGGAAGAGTTTAGACAAAGCTAAGAAACAATAGAAGGACAAAGGGAAGAAAGGGAAGGTAACAAAAGATGTACACCATAAGGGTGTAAAAACACGTTTGCGTGTGTCTACTTGTGCATGATGCACGGTGACAATGTGACTGCCCCCTGTCATGGCCGCCCGAGCAAAGGGTATATAGCGGACAGATTGCGCCGAAAAGTGTGCACCTAATCGAGGCCTTTCCGAGACCTTATAAATATATCAAACTAATTAAGTGATAATGAAGAAACGAAGTCGGGTCTGTAATTGTGTATTTAATGCTTATTTTACAAGGCTACATCATTTGTTTAGTCATCTACAGGACCAATTTTAATGGACACAGTTATGACGGATATGATGGTTGTTGACGTCACGCGTATGGTACGCCAAGTCTCAACATTTTTAAAAACTTGCCAACAAAAGCACGGTATGCCAGTTTCAAACAGTCTATCAACATTTAAAAGTCATTCCAACCTTTTTTTGTTGCGCAACATTTGCGAAAGTATGCGTAGTCAACATTAAATTATCAGTGCACGTTGAATTATTTTTCGCTTTGGCGTGGCATAGTATGGACACAGTAATGGCGGATAGCAAACGGTTGTCGAGCCAAGTGAAACCCAAGAATAGGCGAACCCTCTCTGTATAGTCGAATGGAATCGATTCCAAGTTGGGAATCGGAATCACGATATTTTTGAGGAATTGTTTTTGGCTATTCCAGGAAGTACCTGCATATGACTATTCTGAATATTGATGGTGCAGAAATTACAAGAATTCGGAAGAGATTTGTATCAGGTTTTCGAGATTGTTTTTTTCTTCTAAGTTTTCTTTTGTTTTGAAAATGAAATTAAATCTGACCGCAATCGCGATTACTATTGGAATCGGAATCGATTCCCAGAAGTCGGAATCGCCAAAACCTAGAATGAAGGCTTTGTGGTATATTTTCCGAGGGAAATTTGCCATCGTTTCAACCCCCATAAAACAAACGCGGTTAATCTATAGCGACTGTTTTGAACAGTCTGTTTTACGCGTAGGATGGCCTTAATGCATAGCTCCGACCTGTCAATCAAGCCGAACCCGCCGACCAATCACAACAGAGCTAGCAGACAGCGCCCACATAGGTCAAAGTGATGCAATCATCACAACAATCACGCGATTTTCTGCCGGTACAGTTTGTATGTTGTATGCGCCAGTGACCGGGTGAATTTTGGTTTCAGTGCCGGTCGATTCGCTGTTCAAAGGTGGGAAAGCGCATTTTTATGAATATATGTCATCCCTGCATTACTAGCCTTTCGCTCAGTGTGTGCTACGGTAACTGTCGACCCTAAAACATAAATACCTTTCTGAATCTGTGCTTTCCATGCCGAGTCCCGTTGCTTTGTACGTTGTGTGTCGCCATTTTTTTGCGATGGCTTGTGAGCACATAGCAACAATATCTAAGGGGCAATCTCGGAACTATGCATTCTTCCGGGCCTTCTTCGGTGGACGAAATACCATGGTCTGAAAATGTTGCATCGTCTAAACCAGAAGTTATCCGACATTATCTACAAGCCCAACCCCCAAAAGTCCACAAGCCCCGCCCACTCCAAATCATGCGTTGGCAAATGGTGACCGTTACCCTGCGTAAATAAACTTTTGCTGGGGATTATTTCCACTGGACTGAAAGGGATTGGTTGTGTACATAATATACAGTTTATCTGGGTCAGAGATTGGTTGGACACGACTGTTGTTTGCATACAGGGCCGAGAAAGCATGGGTGATTGATTGTGCATCACAAGGGGATCAGGTTTTGTACACAGTTCAATGGGGATTCCCTGGAGGCTCTGCTGTTTGCGGTTCGCTGTGGCCGAAGGGTGAACCCCTGATTAAATTGTGACCGCACAGGCTTAAACTAGAAGGGATGATAGAGGAATACCTTTGGTTTGAGCTTTATCGGCCAATTTATTTTGAAGTAAATTTGTACTACAACAGTACCCATTGAAACTCGGAGGGTTAAGCATAATTTTCCACATGAAATTATCTGAAAAATGCAGGTCCTTAATCTTATTTACTACAGTAAAATTAAAACGGTTTTTGTCCTCGACCCATTTTGTATAAAATCAACCTTTAAATCGAACACGAAGGACATACATAGCTCACCAAACCCCGTAATTCATTTTTCCAGAATGTCTCCATATTTGTCAGATGCTTTGTTCATTTTGTATGGTGGCAGCTAATTTCCAGGTCAAAAAATTAGCGCTAATCTTCCATACATTATGCATGTCTCACTCGTACGTGCTTGGACTGTATACGGTTCGACATATTCCCATGCATGTAAAAATGGCTCTTCTGTTTCATGAACAGCTGTCGATGATCAATCTTGATTTAAAAAAAAATATATATATATTTTCTCAGCTAACACGAGATTTTCAATGTATGTAAATTACGTTGTACATACATACATACTCTAATAACAAAACTAAAGCTGTTCTTAAAGTTGCACTGTCCAATGTTAGGCCGATTTGAGCGTCAATCTTTTTTAAAAGCTAAATTGCTGTTTTTCTAGACTAGAAAAAGTTATCAGCTTTCATTTGATACCAAGAACGTAAAATTAATGCCAGTCAATTAAAAACAAGAAATAAAAAAGACAGTCCCTGTCTTATATTCGACATATATTATGACGTAAATGTACGTTTCAAACTGGCTTAGTGGACCAGTTCTTTAGCATTTACTAAGACATTAATTCTGACCTTAGCAAGGTTTTTTCTGAACAAAGTTGTTTTGTTTTATTAATTTTTTTTATTATGGTGATTTCTCGTAAACGATGAAACAAAGGCTTATGTGGATAATTTAAGGTGAATTGATATAAATGCGAGTGCACATGCATTTTTTTATGAGGGTGTCCTAATGTGAACGAAACTATAGGTCCTTGACTACCGCGGTACATATTATGGATCTGTTTTGCGTACAGTATAGCCAGGAAACCAGTCTAAATAGGACCGTGGTGGCTTTGCACAATTTCTTGAAAGCTTGGACACAGGTTTTCATTGTTTTCTCGGAACGTGGATGAGGTACTGAGCTGACTTACACACAGGTTGGTTTTTATCACACACATCCTTAATCACACGTGCATGGCGATGACGCCGTTTTAATGGCTTTTTAATCGTATAATCTGTCCGTTAACACAATCGGTATAGAATCGGTTGTTTGAAAGTTTTCCTCGAAAATTGTTTTCCCTGCAGCAATGTATCCTTCTTGGCGCGGGGTAAGGCCAGAGTGTGAATTTTATCAGAAAATTGTCTAGGAATAAAAAAAGTTTGATATCACTTCACCGTATAAATTTAAAATCAAATACAAGAGGCGTATAATATACGGATATCGCGTGAACTCGGCGAGGGACAAAACGTTCGGTTGTTACGAAGAATTGCGTGCGATCAAGAGCCAGGAATTTGATATTACATTCCCTTGGGTTAGGTTATACTCGTAACACGTCGTGCATATTCGGTGGAGTGCTTCTAGTAGGCGTTATGTTCAATTGGTACGAAGAATGCGTTCACGGCCAATAAGTTGGTAACATTCCTTTGGGAAATGCTTAAAGTGGACGTTCGGGGCTGGTCTCAAAATCACTGAATGTATGCTGGACAAATAAAGGCATACACCTCAATAATCGCAAAGTCTTCCTTAGGAGTTTTTGAAGTGTGGACATGGCACAGAATTCAAGACAAGCATACTCTTTTTTGAGGTGGGTGGGGATATGATGTTTTTACTTCTCTCAAATTTTCACGAAATAGTTTCATCATGCGATATAATACACACAATATTCACAAAACTCCAAATAAGTCATCATGTATGGCTCTTTGAAAAGTTGTTTAAAAATGTGCACATTTTCGAGCATCTACTTTTAATGATAACTGTTTATGTTCTTTTCAATGGTGACATGTATTATAATGTTCGGTAGCCAGTGCACTTTCATTGCACGGTCAAATTTCTCATTACAGCTATAATTGGGACGAAATTTATCTCGTCAAAGTGATCCGTTCAGTGGATACGATCGTCATATTGCCGGTTACGAAGACGAGTCCGGGTATAAAATATTTACCGGCCGCCGATTACCGAGTTACAAGGGGGAAATACCGTGTCCAAGCCGACTGACGGTTGGCGTTCCGCTCGCCCCTCGCCGACTTCACACGGGATGCATAATGCATGACCATGTCCCAAGTAGTTGTGAAAATGACCACCGAATATAGGTCGCTTCGTCAACGTACGGGACTGTTGGATTGTGCCTTGTGGGGTTACAGAGTGAAAGACACGGTAATTGAGTCTCGAATGCTCAGGGGGTAGCTGTAAATAAATCCAAAATCCAATATGGAGACTCAGTGGGAAATTGAAATGAAGTGCTTCGAGCATTTCACAGAGATTATTATACACAGATCTTCGCAGCTGTTCGCTTAGCATGTGTTGTCCATTACGTCAAAAACATGTTTCTGGTTATATTCGCCAAAACGGGTCTCCGATCAACAATCTTGTTGTTTCGCGGTATTGGTATAAAAATATTATCCACACTTTCACTAACCTTTGGCGAATACATATGGAGTCGCACTTTCACTATGTCACTTTATACAACAATCACTTGTCAGACAAATTAGTTTTAGTGGCTATTTCATTGTTAAAGAGCTTGTGTATTGGTGCATGGTCTTGTATATTATTGTACCGTGAAGAAAACAACAAACCTTTCAAAATTACAGACGAGTTCTGCATCACAACTAAAGTAGAGCGTCATTTATCAACTGAGATGACGTCATTTGGTACATATGGTACACACGAACAGCCTGCGTATGAGGTCATTTTGATGTTTCTGTAGTATCCCAACTATTTGTCAGCTGTCTGAGATGCCGTGCTGCCACGGTCAATTTCAAGCGCAGTGAACTTTGGTCTTTTATCATGAGTGAAAACTGTAGCGTGTTTTGAATACAGCGGCCGCTTGTTGTCGTTGCTGGCTGTCATTTAAGCCTACGGCAGTATTGAATTTCCTCTTTTTTGAAGTATCGAACACTCAAGCATTTTTGCCGCCAAATAAGCTAGAGTGCTTGATTGGACATTATTGACAGGGAAATGACACTAATTTCGTTATAAAACGTTGCCAGGGTGTTCAGGTGCTCGTTTTCCAGACCATATGTTTCTGACGTAACTGCGGATTCAACCGATGGAAAGCTTTGGTTGTCGGCATGCGAAGTCGTTCATTGGTTGAACTAGAAATGACTACAGTGTGGATAGCAATGGTAGCAAACACAACAATATGGTATTTTCTGTAATAAATTTATAACATGAATCATGTTTTTTAAAGCCCCATTACATCATATGCTGAACCAAATGTTACTTCATGAGTTGACAAGAAAAAACCGACTAAAAGCGTTCATAGCAATGGTAACAAACACCACATGCTTTTGTTCCCGTGTAAAATGGTATCTTTATGGAAGAAATTGCTTTTATACATTTACCCTTCACTCAACACAAAAAACATGCATGGATCTTTAAGGTTTTCTGAAGTATTGTACTGCATCTATGTGGCTACAATTTCTACAAGGCAGTTTATCAACACTATTTCTTAGTTATGTAATGCTGTTGTTCCTGGAATTCGTAAGAAAAGTTTCATCTGCATATGATAATGATGAGCATTTAAACACTCTAGATTGTTTGTTCTCCTGTCAGTCACAGGCGGTCCTATGGACACACACGGCTCAACGATGACCGTGGAACAGGCCAAACGAGCTATCAGAGATCATGTCAACAGAGCCAACCTAGGACAAGGTAAGTCGCAACCATTCTCTAATGACCTTTGACCCCTGTTATTAGTCTGGTTCCCAGACCAAAAGATTTCGACTACATTTTGTATTTTGAGGTCATCTTTAGGTCCGGCAGCCGCCATGGCACGTGATCAAAATGGAAGGATCAGGAATTTCCGGAAATATCCGAATGTACGTCCGGACGTTATCGTTGATCGTCGGGTGCGATTCGTCACGTGTTTCAAGAATGGTATGGGCAAGCCGCCGCTGAATGTTTATTTATGTAAATTCGAGACAAGCAATTAGTTCTAAGTACTCTTGGTATTTTTCCATCCTTATTTTGTTATCATCAAACCTTTACACGGTACATACGTTATAGGTTAGATTAAATTCTTATTCATAGAGCTGTTTAACAGCCCATTTTCCGTTAACCAAGCGTCGGGCTTTTTCATAGACATCGTTAACGGTAAGCAACTGAAAACCTGCCTTAACCACAGAGCCAAACTTTGCTTAAGATAGTGATGCAACAATGGCGGTTTCTAAGCGCGTGCATACTTAAGCACGCCGCAGCCATGAAATAGCGGT
This sequence comes from Henricia sp. BOLD:AAB3569, assembly GCA_037783545.1. Classification (NCBI taxonomy): domain Eukaryota; kingdom Metazoa; phylum Echinodermata; class Asteroidea; order Spinulosida; family Echinasteridae; genus Henricia; species Henricia sp. BOLD:AAB3569. The sequence continues at coordinate 593,463 of JBBELK010000099.1, read as the reverse complement.
TAACTCGTCTGCTACAGTAAGCACACCTTTTCCCGCTAATGCTTAAGCAGCTATATGGAATTGGGCCCAGATATGGAATACAACGCCTTCGAAAATATACTGGCTGCGGTTACGTAAATTTGACGCGCGTCGCTTTTAGAAAAAGCGGTTTCGAGAAAATTTGGAGTGAAGAGGCACGGATAATCATAGAATCACCTGGGCGGAAGGTGTTTTTATGATTCTGTGATTTTTAGTGCATCATTTCACTCCAAATAACTAATAAAAAGACAGACTGTACTCAACTCAACTCACTATGTTTTGCGTTATGCTGCGCATGTACATGACGTCACTAGCCCCACAGAACCCACTCGGCGAGCAGAGTCTATGGTGGCTGACCCGAGTGAGCCACTGGAAAAAATTACTGGACAACCCGGAGCGACCCGAGGAAGCTACTCAAACGCGTCTGCTGTGCTGCTGTGACCGGAGGGGGTTCTGTCGCTTGGTGGCAGCATTCAGTCTCCACACACACAGCCGTATACGGCTCTGTCACACACACTGCACTTGTGTTGTAGTGTTGCCTAGTGCGTGCTTAACTATTTCTCGTGTTAGATTGTGTTGACCATAAAGTGTGATTTGCAGGTGTTTAGCTCATAACATTTTCCTTCAGTCTTGGGATCTGTTCCATCTACTATTGTTCTGATGTTAAATTAAACATCGAAGCCTATATATCATGTTCTACATTACGAGGCCTTCGCTGGGTTCACAACAAATCTTAAAGGTACATCTCTGCTCGAAACTGAACTATAGTTTTACTAATTTAGGAGTACATTTTTTTAAAAAAAACTTTTTTTAGAGGTCTACGCTGTCATTTAAAGCAAGTCCACAACTGATGTCATAACAAACGGTAAAAATACAAATTAAATATGATAGAACACTGCTCACATAAATAGACTCAAACGAATTTTCCCCCAATTTCCATTTTTTTCGGCCGTGATTTGTTTTAGCGTTTTCTACAGTCAATGATATAAAGCCTAGCTGACGAGTGATAACATAAACAATTCAGATATGCCTTATTATAAAAATTACTGTGGACAATTTCATTTGCGAGTCATATTTTTGTTTGTGAGCTATACGCAACTTTGTGGTTGCGCGTACACTTGGATGAATTCCAACTCATTATGCCGAGGACTGCATTGTGTCGGCATGCACTATCAACTTTCACCACTTAAAGCACTCGAATGGCAGCGACAGTGCGATATTTTTTGTACTTTTTGTAATTTTCCATCCGAAAATGTCAAGTTTTCTCATTAGAGACACTGGGATGGGATGGGATGTTCAATTACTTTATGCGTCGTCTAGTGGGTGCATTAGCTTGATTGCGTGTTGTGAGCACTCATCCCGGTACATTGGCAAAATTTTGTTCAGCCATTTTTGTAAACATTGTGTAAATAGGGACAATAAAAATAGCAAGTTCCACACATCGGCGTTTAATTTACAAGTCTGACAAAGTGAAAACATTAAAAGAAAGCGCCGTATAATGTCATGTAATTTTGTAATTTTCGTTTTGGTAAAGTGGTAGTTTCCAGTTGAGGGCAGTATTGCAAATTAGCGTTCTCCTTTTACTGCATGCGACTTGAATACCATCCATTCAAGATGTTGCCCGCCCTCTGTTGTCAGGTGTGAGTACAGTCAACTCTTTATGCACGGAATTTACAGCACTGTATTACCCGTGTGTATTTCTTTACACAATACCGTCGGTGACACTATGGCAGGCTGATATGTCTTAATGGCATTCTGGAAAATGTTCAGAAATCCACTCTATTATAGGGAAAAAGGAGAGGGAAAAAGGAGAACGAAAACGACACAAATAAATCCCAAACAGCACTGAGAATCGAACCACCGACTTTAATGTTTAAAAGTCGAGGTTTCTTTCGATCATACCGTAGAGCTGGTTGCAAGCCCATCCTGTTCCAAAATCTCGGACAATGGTGTAAAAAGAGGACGTGCGAGCAAAATTCAAACAAAGGCTAAACGCCCCTTTCCGAGCACCTGAGGTATTTACATGTAGGCTAGGTCGCAAAACGTCGCAAGTCTGTTGGTTTACTACTGTCTTCCGGTAATGTTTATAGTATGTTTCTATGAAGTTTTTACATTGTGGTGATTAGGTCCCAAACCACGTGCTTACGTCTTTTTGACTTTTGTTCACTGTAGATATTTATAATACAAAAACCATGTTTCAAAAACATTTAAAATTTTCTGAAGCATTGCATGCATCTATAGCTTAAATTTCTGCAGGTAGCAAAATTCTTCTTCAGATGCCGTCCAGGGCTGGCGTAGTGGTTCTTTCCCCGCCTTTCACCTCTGGCATCCCGGGTTCGATTCCCGGGCGTGATTCCCGGGCGTGTCTGTGGATTGGGTTTGCAGTCCCTACTTGACTGCGTGGGTTTTTTCTCATGAGATTTCCTTGGGGGTTTCCCTACTTCTAAAAATGCATCTCCTTCTTCGTCATATTGAGTTGATAATGAAGTAAAAATACCGTATAGTAGATGTCACAAAGGGCCTTAGTTGTCGAAGATGCCATAATAGCAGTAACAACAAAGCAAGAGTCCTTGAAAGCAACATACAAATGATTTTCTCCAAAACTTTCCCGGATATTGTCCACCCTAAGACGTTTCCCGCCGGTACCTTTAACGCGAAGAGCAGCGGGGCGAGCGTCTGATGTTGGCGGTTGTTTGTGCAGATTTCCTCGGCTTTGCTGTTAACAGCTGTCCCGGTGATGGCAATTATCGACTAGACCGTGAAAGTCGATGGGGCAGGTGAGGGAAACAGTTCGACGAAACGGAGATCATGTTTCCATGGATATGCGAGGTTTTTTCCTCTAAGTAGGGCCATCCCACATAGTTCAGGTCTTCGTTGTCAAGCACTCGTAATTTGTGAAGGCGTGCTCTAGTGCCTAAATTACGGCAAATCTCATCATCTTTTTCCCGTCGTGCCAATGATGCATGCACACGCTGGATTCCTTACGTTTGTGCTCTTGTATAGTAACCACGCTCAAAACAGAAGTATTTTAAAATACTCGGCGAGTGACAGTCCTTTAGACTTGTTTTTAAAATTGCACAAAAACTGTTATAACGTGAAATCGATCCAACATTTATTTTGCATGACAAGATTTTATGTTTATCATGTTAACAACAATCATGGTATGCCTATTATGTTATCATGGCATCATTTTATATTATCATATTCAGTATGACAACAATTGATATTATATTTAAAAACATTTTAAACGTCACCGACCTATGAAAGTGTTGATTCATAACAATAACATTTGTGTTGGTAGTTGGTACAAGACGACGTGTGCATACGCAAAAAATAGAACACCAGCGGGCACTAATCTGAAGGCCTAGAACGCCCTCCATCGGCTAGGTTGACGGCTCTATCACGTTCCATAGATCCCTTTGTAATTTAGATATAGCCAGGTATTTCGGAAACGGCCTAATCAACATTAACAAGGTATAGGTGAAAAAAAGTAGTATTTTTACAGCCGCACATTTGTATTTTAAACCAGGGGTCGATTTCACAAAGACTTGCGACGCGTCGCAAGTACCATACCCATCGCAACTCGCCGAACCCCTTGTAATTTTGCCATTGGTTTGGCGAGTTGCGATGGATTTGGTATTTGCGACGCGTCGTAAATCTTTGTGAAATCGACCCCAGGTGGGTTACGTACAGATAAAGATATGATCTCGGCAAAATCAATATGCCTGCAGCACATGTGTACTTTTGAGCGGCAGTGAAGGTCAGGATGCCGCCTTCTTGAGATCAAGGTAGATATACAACCCTGACCTCATTCCCAGGGCCCTCATACAGAGTGATGTTGCGGATTCCATTAAACGTGAGTATATACTGTCGATGTTTGGTATTCAAAATACCGTAAATCTGAAACCTGAAGGAATGGGTTAAAATGTTGAGATAAAACATTGTTGATTTGTACTGCTTCTTTTCACTCTTGCATCTTGTTTAGGATGTTTATTAGCAAATTTTACCTGGAAATGGAGAATTCACTGTAAATTAGTAGTCCCTATAGACCGTATCGAATAGCCGCCATCTTGTGGGGCAGTTTCATTGTTCTTTTAGGGCATGCATGGTTGCACATATTGTGCTTAAATTGTTGAACAGTTTAAGTAACAAAAGGTGTCCCACAAGATGGCAGCTATTCGATACGGTCTATATACAGGGTGTCCTTAAAAGTATGTCTATTTTAAAATTCATATAATGGCAAAGGTACAACATATTTCAGACAAAAAGACACACAGTGTATATCTCTGGAAAGGTTAGAATGTCCTCTATCCAATGATATGTTAATTACTATGTCCTTATCATGGATAACTGAACTAATACAGTTGCATATAGGTATTGAAATCAACACTGTTTCAAATTCTTACACACTGGAAAAGTGATGACAGGGACATTGAATGAAGAAACAACACAATCCCTTCTTTTTTGTGACACATTCCCCAGGGGTCAGCGAATTTGTTTTCTTGATATCAGGTACGGAGGCAGATTGTACCATTTTAGACTTATTTCATGTCTGAGATCGCGCATACTTCACAAATGTATAAGAAGTATTACCTTATACATAATTGGTGCTACGCAATATCAGACTTAAAATAAGTCTAAAATGGCACAACCCGCCCCCCGTACCTGATATTTAGATTTTTTTTCTTACGCTGCCCCTGCATTACCTGTCAAATTTTGCGATAATATGAATTTAAAATCTGTATAGGCCTACTTTTTAAGGACACCCTGCATATAGTCTGTAGCCGTTGCCCAATAATGCAAATTCTCTTTTATCTAAAATGCTTGTCCAAAGCTGCAGTACTTTTCGTCTGCCTCCTGACATTAATATAAATTCTGTTTGGGATAAATCACGCGACAAGGCCCGTGGCAATTCTAAACATCGCGTTCCACTGCACATAATCAAAACCATGGAAAAGAAAGGGAAGAGGGAAAAAATCTAATTTTCTGCCCAGGGAGCGGAATTTGCAATGGTTCTATTTCGATAAACCAGTGTCCCTGAAATGATTGTAAATACGAGTGCCGTTCGACGATTTGCTTTATCCACCCGAGAGATCTTAAAGGTAGTACGTGTGTTCTGGGGTGAATGCCAACGGTGTGTCATTGGGGACGGGGACCTGCATAAAACTGTTGGATCTGAACGCACTGAAGCTAGGTATGTAGTGGGTCTTAACTCTTTACATAAACTAGGGGTCAATTTTTTGTGTCGTCTGTTACATCTGACATCTTGTCTTTTGTAAATTCAGGAGTGAGTACAGTACATTTCATAAAACAAAGGTTTGATTCCTATATGGCAAATAACACATTTTGGCTGCGTTCGGGCGTACAGTTCTCGTTGCTCTGGAGTAATGCGTGCGCATTGCACTCGGGTCGCATTACGCGAACGGCAAATCCGCAGTCCGCATGCGCGAATGGCCATCAGTCGAGATGGCCGTCTTTTGCCATGACGACACAAAAAAACGCCGTTTCACTGCTCATAAGAAACTGAAGAAAATACAGACCGTAAGTCGTGAGAACCTTTGATGCCGTCTAAAACAAACCTTAGTGAGTTGTTGTTTCAGTTATCCAAGTTGACACGTTGAGCAAATTCACCAAAACGATTATGCCTACACGCCCGAACGCAGCCTTTAGGTGTAACGGGGGACACTAATATGTTACATTTTTGAACCCCTATTTTATGGAAAGACTATATAGTACAAAACCGGTGGAAAAGTGATGTTGAAAAGGGAATAAATAGTCTTCCAATAAAACTGTTAGATTACTAAAGTGTAACGTTAGTTAACGGAGTGACTGGGTCCAAACATTCGCTCCATTGCTAAAGCGCAAAGAAACGCATTCATTGGTTGTTAGTGTAGACCTAGCAACATTGGTAACAGGGTGACGTTTTTCACTTTAGTACTTTATTAGACTGGTCCCCTGTCAAGGACAGGGCTATACAAGGACATGCACACGCCGAGCAATAACCACTCGTGATTGGTCGTGATTGGTCGTGATTGGTCGTTGTATTAAATGGTTTATTAAATATATGCATGATCCAGACATTACCGAGCATTTGATTAATTTGCATAAACCTCCAGGAACACCTGGATATTTACGCCATGAGGCGTGTAGGCCTACCTGTCCTCATATACGAAGGGGATGAGGACTGAGAACCAGTCTAGTACTTTATGAGCTATACTCATAGAGTCATATATAGAAAACTAGAGTGCGCACTCCCAGAGTGCGCACTGAAGTCAGTGGTCGACTGCAATTCTAAAATGTTTTTTGTCCAAAATGTACCATTATGCCTACATGTAGGCCTATTATAAGGTACCTACAAACTGCCTGGTATCTCAGAATAAGTTTGCCGTTGGAAGTAGCCCAATATTCCATATGAATCCTGTAATATGAATTGTTAATGTTCTAATACCAAATATTGTGTTTTTTGTCCCAAAACGGCTGTTGCCATGGCAACCATTAAAAAAAAAGATGAAACAAACCATTTAAAAAAAAATTAAGGCTTCCACTGCTCACAATATCCATATTTTAGATTTTCCATTTAAGCCTACAAACTCTTTTTATAAGGAAAATATTTAAAAAAGTAATTTTGTCCCAAAAACCATGTTTTTTTTACCAAAATGATATAAAACTACCACTTAAGAATGTCCATCATACCAAAAAATGTGCCCAAGGTGGTCATCTTTCAAAAAAATATGATGAGCCTTTGTCCCCCAAAATGGTACCGACATCCATTTTTGGGGGTATTTGCCCATGGACTATAACCGTACAATACACGTAAACGAAATAGACATGTACATGTATATGCCGGGAAAAAAAGAAAATGGCGCAATTTCATTGGGATATACATTCTGAAAACTCGATTTACCTGTTGTAATTATGTTGCAGCATTATATATAAAATAAGTAATTACAAAGTTAAAAATGAATTTATCTTACATTTGCTTTGAATTTTTATCTAAATCATTTTACTCCTTGTTGTGTTAATATTATATTTATAGATCATATGGTACTTATATGAAAAGTCGCCCTTTGTGTGTTGCCAAGGTTACCGAGTTTAAACTAAAGCAATGCATGGACGTTCAGATTATACTAGCGAATGTTTAGACCCAGTTACCTTGGCAACTGACGGAACACTTTAGTAGTCTATTCTTCAGACACATTTAATTGGCATATAATTATGTATCGTCTCTTACAGCGTCTTAAAGGAGCTTATCCAGCTTCCAGAAAATGGATTTCGTTTTAACCTATCAATTATATAAAATACCTCCCAAAAATATATCCATGGGAAGAAACAGGAAATTTGCAATCTCCAATTTGGATGTGAAATCAAAATGGTTGGTGTAATTACTGCCCTGCTTTATGTAACCATAGAGCAAGGTTCCTTGCTCTATGATGTAACCAGATACATTACAAATAATTATAGTGGTTTTTGACGATATCCTTGAAACATAGTAGGCCTATACGGATTGAGACTTGAGAGCGCAAAATTTCAGAATGGTAATGAGAAAAATATGACAAATGATATGGTACCAGAATCTCAACACCCATGGACAAATTGGGGCGCTCAAAGATCCGATCTGTACATGCTCCTTTAAGACTTTACATAGGCTATCAACATCAAGCAGAGACATTGTGGACGGTTAGATTAGAATTACTAATTTTATATGATATACAAAACCGCCGTTCTAATGTTACCAACGCAAAGACCAGTACGTCAGAAATTAGAGAACAGATTAATACCAAACATGCTATCGTACGTCGCGCGTGCATATCGCATACAGTTGTCAGTTGCTGTCATAATGAGCCAGTACTGGGCATGCGCCACAGGTAAAACACGGACATACACCATTCAAGCGTAAAACCCTCTAAATGCTGCTGTAGCGCGGGAAAGTCTGCATGTGGATGATACGGCAGTCGAATGCGGACCGGCGTGTACACTGAATTTACCTGCTATCTACGGTACGTAGGCCTATACGAACGATATCTACAAAAAGACGAACGATATTTATGCAGTTCCATCGCGGACGTCTGTGTTTAAAATCATTGAGAAGGAATTACGAGAATTACCAAGGTAAGCAGTTCGAATAATGCTTATTTAAACTGTGGAAGGAATATATAATTGTTCAAGGTGTTGGGAGCCTTTTCATACGTGGAATATCATTACGATACTTTGTCCTATTTTAAACGCAAAGTGAATCGGAACCACCTTGTAATGTTTTTGTATACTTTTCATATGTGCTGTCTAGCCTGTCTTATTACCGAGAAGTTTATTAGAATACGTACAGTTGAACCTCGTTAATAAGAGGTCCTTGGAACTTTGCAAATTACCTTGTTATCGCAGGAACTTTGCGTTATTGAGAATGAAAGCAGTGAAGAAAAAGAGTTTAAGGCCTGCAATTTTCCTTGTTATAAGCAGAATATGTTGTATTAACAGTGCTCTCATTATCGAGGTTCGAACTGTTTGTATTAATTTAGTATTCTTGGGTTTCACTTGGCTTGACAACCAGTTGCTATCCGCCATTACTGTGTCCATACTATGGCACGCCAACACGAAAATAATTCAACACTGATAATTTTGCAATCAACCCTGAAAAACAAGTCTCAACATTTTTCATAACTTGCCAACAAAAGCACGGTATGCGAGTTTCAAACAGTCTATCAAGATTTAAAAGTCATGCCAACTTTATTTTTTTTGGGCAACATTTGCGAAAATATGTGTCAACGTTAAATTATCAAGAAATGACCGCTATCATACTTACCTCACTAGACAGGCTCATCACTTTCACATCCCACAAACTCGAACGACATTAGGAAATACATTCATCACATCTAATGGTTCAAAGTTATGGAATTCACTCGATACTAAACTGAGATCAATAGAAAGACTATCATCCTTAAAAAAGAATATAAAACTTCCCTTTTAACAAAATATACCAGTTAAAAGGACTTCAGGCATGCACTTCCCCTTGCTAGTGTTTCCATTACATTTTTCTTTCTGATTTATGCCTTTGTAATAGTATGGGTATATCATTTTGATTTCATTTATGAATCCTTTGCTCATTCCCTAACTTATTTCCATACCAGTATAGAAATGAAAATCCTTTCATTTATCTTTATAAAGGGATCTCATACTTGACAAGCTTTGCTTTTTATGGGATCCCTCCATATACATGTACATTATTATAAATCTCTGTATAATAATGTATTTAAATTTATGTGTACACAGTATGGGAATAAAGTGAATTGAATTAAATTAAATTGAATTAAATTGAATTGAATCAGTGTTGAATTATTTTTCGCTTTGGCGTGCCATAGTATGGACACAGTAATGGCGGATAGCAACCGATTGTCAAGCCAAGTGAAACCCAAGAATACCCAGCACGATATGTGGCAAATGGACTCCCCTAACGCTCATATACCTCAACACACTCCTCCCTTTTGTTAACGCACCAACCCTCCCCCTTGAAATTCCTTGGATGCGAGTTGAAACACAATGGGGAACAATGAAAAGGGGAACAATGAAAAGGGGTACCCTCTGCCACATATCGTGCTGCACGTAATTCGTTTGTCTTTCACTTTGTTGTTGCTTATTTTATGACATCGTCGGCAACTAAGTCCATTATGCCATATGATATTAGCTTTAATACTTTATCAAGTTGAGATGACGAAGAAAGAGATGCAGTTTTAGAAGTATGAGGGAAAAGCCCCTGGGAAATCTCCTGGGGGAAAACCCATACACATGCATGGTCAAGTAGGGAAACCCAATCCACACACCTAGGAATCGAACCCGCGACGCCAAAGGTGAAGGACGGGGAAGGAACAACTACGCCAACCCGACCGCCCCAAGTCTATCGCATTGTAAAACGACACAGTTTATTATTATAGGGAGTCTTATGGCGTGTCCTCATGCGAACTTTGGCGAGCCATGTAGGCGTATCAGCGATGAGGCAACTGTCGAAATCAATGCAGATCCGAAACGTGTGTAGCAAACCGATTGCTAATAGCCGTTGACACGTACACTATGATTGTACGCGCTGTCTGAATGGCACGCTTGTTTTTTCAACTATACGTCTGGCTACCCGACGTGTCTGCTTGAAACGTCGCGGCCGTTTCATTTCTGTAAGGGTTCTCATGCAGTGAGGCGTGCATGCACGGAAAATCGCTGTCGAACACATCTTCATTTATCATTTAAAAGACAGCTATAGCTTTACCGTGCATTCACCATTGGAAAGACACTATACGGTATACGTATATGTTTTACATAAAAGATAAACCACATGGAATAACTTAATGTTTTTTACCATTACAGAAACATGCATGGATTTTAAAGGTTTTTGATTTGTTGATACATCTTTGCAGCTGAAATATCTACAAGCTATAGTTAACCAGCATTATTCTGTAGATATGTTATGCCCATATTCCAGCAATCCATAGAAAAATTTCATCTCGCAAATAATACATTGCGCCTTTACAGCCCCAGTATGTACATGCGGTTAACCACAATTTTACTTAACGAGTTGACAAGAAAAACCTGACTAAAAGTGTTGGTAGCAATAGTGACAAACACCAATTTTTTCGTGTAAAATGGAACATTTCTGGTAGAAATTGCCAACTGAAGTGTTTTTTTTAAACGTTGTCTGTAGACAACTTCATACATTAATACATAATTATATACACAAAAACCTTCCATGGGTTTTTCAGGTTTTCTGAAGTACATGTGTTACTGCATCTATGTGGCTGAACTTTCTACAAGGCAGTTTATCAACATTATTATTTAGTTATGTAATGATGTTGTTCCTGTTTTTAAAAGTTTTCCAATCATTTAATCTGTTTTTAAGCAACGTTTCGATGTGTTAAAACAGTGGTTCGATGGAAGTAATGTGAAAGAAACAAAAATAGGGTTTAGGTATAAGTACGTGAGTACCAAATGCATGAAATACACGATACAGAAAGCTTCACTGTGACAATATGAACCGATATGTTACCGACTGACCTGGCTATATTTAGTCCAACAGCATAGGAAAACCTACACACATTTTTTAATAAACAAATGCAATTATGCACTTCAGCAATATTCTAATTAAGTCGGTGCTTGAGCTTTGGTCTTGTGAAACAAAAGCAAACAAAGAAAGGTCCGCGGCGCTGTCCCCAATATTTGAGAAACGCAAATTAACAGAGCATTTTGCTATGACGTGCTGCTCATTTGCTGTCCACCTGCGATGCAATAACTGCGGCCTATTTATTGATCGCTTTGCTTTCTGAACTGGTCAACACAAATTGCGTATATAGGTGGTGTACTATTACCACCCTTTAAATCGTAAGCTATTCGTGTCGTAAATTTCCACTACTTAATTATAGATCAGCTTCCATGGCAAAATGAGGAATGTCCCCACGTTTACCCTTTTAAGGTACATGTACATACGTTGCAATAAATATATTGGTTTTGTGCTTTCCACTGATTGCAAATTCATTTGTGTATACCTGGCTTTATATAGTGCAGAAAGATGTCAAAGCGTGTTGTTATGTTATAGCCAGGAACAGTTTCGGAGAAAATTTTGAAACAAATTGTGTTTTTTTATTTTTCATCATTTATTTACTACATATATGCATACACATACAGTACAATTATTGTGGTCATCGTACTTAAAAAAAAAAAAAAGTAAACATACAAACAGTACAAAATATTGCACATTAAATTACACCATAAGATTAAGAACATTGAATATTAATTCATACAAAACAGTTACGAGACATCATAAGGCAAGTTACGACTAAAAGGATTTGCACGCTCACTGGGCCAGGTCGCTAGAGATTGCTCGCACAGCTGCAGGAAAAAAAACTTTTCCTATGACGTTCAGAATGCACAGCTAGGGATCTATAGCGCCTACCAGACGGTAACAGTTGAAATAGGTGGTACACAGGGTGAGACTCGTCTGAAATAATACTCTGAGCTCGCTTAATAACCCTTGTCTCATAAATGGACTGAATAGCCGGCAAATCGAGACCAATAATTTTGGATGCTGTCTTAACAACCCGATTCATGAGGCAACTATCATCAACTGTATAGTGTTACCAAACCAGACTGTGATCGAGAGCACTAATGTACTCTCAATCACTGCCCGGTAAAACTTGGTCAGTAATGCTGTACTCAATCCGAAGCTTCTCAGGCGACGGAGAATTTTGTGCCCGTACAGCCACCATTAACAACGCACTTCAAAATTCTTGTTTGTCTACTTAAATGGGAAATGACGTCACATCTTAGTAATCTATTGCCACTGTATATGTATAATCCCTCGCTCTTCGATGACGTTTTCAGACCCGTATACCGGTTGTCCGATTGGGCGGTGGTGGTTTTTTTTGCCAAAATTTCCCTTTTGCAATTGCCAGTGACTTCATGACGAGAAAGTAGGATATCATGGAGTACCTCCCAAAACAACGATAAATGGAACCCCCGGAGCCCGCTCTCACCTTACGGGCGTGGTTTTTATAATCTCACAATATTAATCTAACTTATTTTTCCCCATACAATGTGTAGCTTCATTCATTTTGTACCTATTTTCTCTTATGGTGAATCCAGATTTGATTGAATATGTCTTCTCTTATGGCCGTTTTTACCTTTAAAAATCAAAGGCCCCGCCAAAATCCATAAATCGCACTTTGAACATCTCATTCGAAATCGGACGAGACTCTCCCATTTTTGATTTTATTTTATTCTTCAAAGCTTAATTGTCCTGCATGAGCGCGGACTTTCACCTTTAAGGCCTTCGTATATAGGCACACTGCTCAAACCGTGTTAGTTTAGTGTTAAGATTCCAAAGCCACCCCCGTAATTATAGCGCTATACGGTCCACTTGTTCATTTAAGTAGAGGAAGAAATTCATTAATCAAATAACTTGTGGTATCGACAAATTAATTTACCTTGCATTAATTATCTAGCTGCAGTAATTTAATCGTTCCGCAAGTTACACCTGGACGCGCGATCGGTGATGCAGGGAAAGTATACTCTGACATGAAAGTAGTATATAACCAGTCTATAGGCAAGGCCATATGAAAACAAACTTGCGAACGTTTGCTCCCGGAGCCACACGACGGGAAATCAAGGCTAAAACGGGCACACTCCCTAAATTGTCTTGTTACTAAAAACTAACGATGTGTACCAGCCCGGATCGCACACCATTTAAAAGTATAGGTGACCCTCTTTTAGCTGGGTGCATTTTCCAAGTTGGCTTTTTCGATTAAATTTTCAGTTAATTTCATGTCGGATGGTTGCATCACTCAGGGGGCCGCTTTCCAGTCCAATGTAATTTTAGAGTCAGTAATTTTCGTATGTAGTTACATCCATACCAATTTTAATTAATGATGACAATCTCACAAATTTAAGAAATAAATTTTACGTACGAAAATTCTGAATCTACCTTTAAAATGAGGAAAACATGTCAAACATATTTCATTGGCGAGGGGGTGTTTTGAGGCTGGGTTTGTGGTCAGACACTTCTTTCATCACTAGGATAAATTTATTACCGACGGAGAATGCAAATTAAAATGTCGCGTCACGCGAATGATTCTGATTACATGGCCGACGCTCCGGGCCAAAATGTTTTCATTTGGTGTGAGCATTGATGGTCTATGAGATACGACGTGTTGTGCAGGAGTCATAAGCTGAAAGTAAAACACTCGGCTCATTATTAATGTGCAATGAACTGCAAAGCGTGAATGCAATCCCGCATCCTGACTGCACAGCTTGAAATGTCACCTCCTCTTGTACATCAGAGACATTGTTCGTTTTAAGTGGGTGACATTTGTGGTGTCTCTTAAACCGCATCAAACAACCGCATCAAAAAATCTCTTAAACATTTAGATGTTACACAATTATGCAGACAGTCGTAGGTTCATGTCCCACCTGAGCACGCCATGAGTTTTCGGACTGTTTGCGGGAAAATATTTTTAATAGTGTGCAGTGCATATACCGCGTCCTGTATGGGCAAATACATAAATTTAACGTCGAATGGCACGCCGCGATAATCCCCTTTATGTCAGATATAAAGGGGAGTTTAGAAAAAGTACGAAGTATTTGGCTTGGTGCTTTATGATTACGGAAAAGAAATAACCAAACATAGAACGAAAGAAAAACAATATGGTTCTTATCGAGATTTGAACCCGAGACCTCTGACACTTCGGATAGATGCTCCACCAGCTCAGCATATGAGACACCGTGGAGCTTAATACCTCAAGAACTTGGCTTCTTTTTTCTCGGTGTTGCATGCATGAGTAAATAAACGTAACGAACCCAATATTTGGTATGACGACTATATACGATGTGCCCTCTGACGTCACAACAAACGAAAACACCCGGCATTATGCGCACGCATCATGTTTTACATAAATGTGGTTTAGGAATGAGGTCGCATGTCAAATCGTCTTTGAATTATGTGTCCTTTGGCATTATTACCAAACCAAGTTTATGCAAAACAGGATGCGCGCGCATAAGATGACCAGTTTTCGACAGAGGGCGCTTTAGATATAAACAAAGAGCACATCGTCTAAACTTACAATGGAAATTAAACAACCATACATATAGGATGAGATTAAAATCATATTATTATCATCGGGATTCGGACCCATGACACACAAGACAGATGCTGAGCGTTAAAGCACAGTAGCGTTTCGGGATTTCACTAAAGAATGTCAAACTCATTGTTGGCGTGCCATGAAATGTTCCCATACATTTAAACATTTGTGTGCTGGTTTGACATCACAAATGTTAGACAAATGCCACATTTCCTAAAATCAAAATGTTTAAAGGTGCTTAAATAGCTTGACAGTCACGGGGTGCTATGTCATTCCAAGTGCTACCAAAAAGGACCTCTCTAAATTAAAACTGGAATCTTTGCTCAACACCGACCTCTATATAATGGAAGGTGAACAACAGTATACAGGTAGCTATGGCAAATTGAAGCCACGCATCGGCCATCTTATACGACAAGCAAAACAATGCCTTGCCCAGACTGCTCCCTGTCCATGCATTTAACTTAGCACTGGAGCAAGATGACGGACGGTTGCTTAGTTCAAGGAGTCACTAACAGTCCATTGTATATATTGGTCAGTGCATGGTGCTCACCAATCCAATCTTTGACTGAGAATCCGAGTCCAAAGTGCATGATTCTTTTGAGATGAAAACTGACCATGAAATATGTTATATTGACCCAAAAACGTGTCTATTGATCTGAGAAAAAAATAAATACCTCGGGACCAAGATTTGAGGTCAATCTGACCGTGGAATTCTAATCACAATTATTGTGCTTCCCCAGAACTACAATTCGGGGGGAAATTGGAACGTTCGTATACCAAGCAAAATTGTTCGGCTACATCTAACAAATTTTAGCAGCTCAAAACTATGCACGCTGTATTTTATTTGATAAAAAACAGATTACATGATTGAAAAACCTTTTTAAAAACATGAACAACAACATTTCATAACTAAAGAATAGTGTTGTTAAACTGCCTTGTAGAAATTTCAACCACATAGATGCAGTATACTTCAGAATACCTAAACAAATCCATGCATTGGTTTTGTGTTGAATAAATGACAAAGAAATTGTCTGCAGACATTTTAAAAAACAAATTAAAGCACTTTCAGTTGGCAATTTCTCTCACAACGGCGCCATTTTACACGGAAAAAAATCATGTGGCGTTTGTTACTATTGCTATATACACTTTTAGTCGGATTTTTTTTGCCAACTCGTGAAGTAAAATGTTGGGTATATTAACTGCAAATCTTGTATTGGGGATTTAAATCTGTGGCTATTGGAAATAAAAACCCCAACACGTTATCAAGCATCCTAGCCGTGACCGACTTTCCCAGGGATCCTAATTACAAACCCCTGGCTTGCGATTCCTTCGGCCGTTAATACCCACATCATCGCGCCAATTCTCAAGGGGTCGAGGAGGGGAACGAGTGAACGACCATCCACTCATTATTCAGCGTCAGATGATTTACATGTGTTGTAAATATTCCAGGGTTGTCTAATTATTATTTGTAGCGGCGGCCTGGTTCATGGGAAAAGAAGCTTATGTCTGCCTGGAGTTTTTACTCATTAATAAAAGGCATCGAAACATATACACAAAAATGGGGGACAATGTTTCACACTCTAATAAACTGAACGATAGGAGTCAGTGTCTCAAACTGGAATGGCTAGGTTTCTCCCGCCCAGAGTGAGATAGGTTGCGTCGAATTGTATAAAAATTCCTTAAAATGCGTTGGTCTTCTTAATACACTAAAGAGGTCGTCATTTCTCTTACACCGTAGAAAATAGGATTACAAATGCACCACCAAGCGATCCTAAGTATATAGGATGAGAAAAACACACCTGTCCCCCATTTGGATTCGAAACTAAGACCTCTAACACCCCAGGCAGAAGCTCTACTGGCTGAGCTATGAGGCACATTGGTGCAGGTTTTCCCTTCGAACCCAACTATTCATTCGGCGTTACATGCTGGATGCGCTACTGAGTAAACTAACAAGATATTCTTTTAAAAATCCAGTTTATTTCTTTTCCCGTATATTCTTCCCACAAAAAATACCAAATAGATGCACACGTGGCCACCGATGGAATGTGTAGACCGCATCAACTGACGGTCTACCCTGAAATAATTGGCATTTGTTTAAAAGAGCTTGTTCAGATTTTTTTTAGAAAATGGATTTCGCTATAACCTAACAATCATATAAAATACCTCTCCAAAATACTATCCATAGTTTTTTTTTTTGACGATATCCTTGAAAATGTACGGATTGAGAGCGCGAAATTTCAGAATGGTAATAAGAAAAATATGACAATATTGTATCAAAATCTCAACACCCATGCATGGGTGTGATCTAGACACGCTCCTTTAACTCCGCTTAGTCATAATGTTTTCGAAGATTACATCAAATGCGCAAACCATTAACACAAACTCCTTATAACAGCCCTGTGCTTAAATCTACGCTCGATCGCTCGCCTATGCATCATTAATAGAACGCAGAGACATCGGGCGCAAATTGTCATTTATAACCACCGTGTATGTAGCGGAAAGCGTGGGTAGCCGCTATACAGGGCGTCCTCCAAAATAGTCCTGCAGCCGATTTCACGAAACATTGCGCAACTTGCGCCATGGCGTAAGACTTATGCCATAACTTTATGGCGCAGCTGCGCAATAAACCCAAGATCGATTTCACGAAACTCTCCTTAGCTGCGCGACGTTTATTTTTTCACTTTAGCACTTGGGTCTTTCTATAAATTAGGGGTCCAAAAGTGTGACATTTAGTGTCCCCGTTACACCTGATAGGCCTATGTGTTATTTTTCGTACAAAAATCATTAAAATGGCTTTTAAACCATTTTGTATGAATTGTACTTTATGTACTCACTCTTTGAGATGGAAAGTATTTAAAGAATGTGTCCTGAATTTACAAAAACGAGATGTAAAATGTAACGGGGACACCAACATTGGACCCCTAATTTATAGAAAGACCCACTTGTAACTTCTAGGACGAGGATAATGTCTAGTTTATCAACGACTGTTTGATGTTTGCGCTTGATATAATAGTCGTTGTTTTTCACAAATTTTGCACGGTCATCATGGCTGCCGTCGCTCATGTCGCTCGGTCATCATGCGTCGCGTCGCAGATTTCGCTGATGATAAAGGCCGTTTTCTATAACTAACTTGGAAGGCTGGGGTTCAGTTCGTTGACGATGCGGTAAATAAGCACGTGTAGCTAGCTGCATTATCGCCATTTTTCACTGTCCTACGACACATTTTTCCAACTTAAGCCACCAAAAACCATTGCGCAAGTCACGCCACATTTTATGGCGTAAGTCGGCGAGTTGCGCCATATCCAAATGTGACGCAACTTTCGTGAAACGCGCCGCAACTTATTGCGCAAGTTGCGCAATAATTTATGGCGTAAGTGAACTGGCGCAATTGCGTAAAGTTCCGTGAAATTGGCTGCCGGCCAAACCAGACAACCTGAGAATCAAGGTTTCCCTGGATTTTGATACGGAATCTTATTACATGAAAAAATAGTCTTTATTTCATCAAAATCAATCAAGACAGTCGGGAGTTATGTCATTGTTTGTGCAGTATAAGTCGCACCTTGGTCTATGCACCAGATTATTATGATTATTTCAACAAGAACTGGCTGCCCAGTTTAGGATAAGTCAATAGGCAGTCACCGGCCTTACTCCATTTTAGCCTGATAAAATAAAGACTGTATTTTTCGTGTATCAATATGATTTTACATACACCTCAGGGAGTTAGAGTTAAGAATATTCCCCGTGTCGGGATCTAGGGAAATCTAGATTCTGGGGTTGCCTGGCTTGGCCTGGGAGTTTTTTGGGGGACACCATTTTGGAATTTGTTGATGTCACCTGGGGCAAATTAAAACCCGTATACATCATTTGGAGTGTCCTAAAACATTAATCAGCCATTTTGGTCCGGGAAACCCTTACATGGAAGATAGTGCTCCCAATGTCCAATGTAATGATTTCGCCCGAGATATCTTTTTTTGTACGCGATAATTTAAGAATTTATATAAATCCGGGTGCACTCGCGTTTTTAAGAGCCCCTCTTGTGAACAGAACTATAGACTACCCTGACTACCGCGGTAAATGACCCCGTTTGCAGTGTAGTATAGTCAGGGAACCATGAGGCCTAGTTTCGCAAGTCTTATATGAAAGCATGGACACAAGTTTTCATTGTTTTTTCGCAACGAAGATGAGGTACTCATCTACGTACAGATAACGCTATTTGTAACAGTTTTCTAAAGCCCCATTGCATCATTTGCAGTAACCTAAAATAACAAACACCACATATTTTTTCGCGGTGTAAAATGGTACCATGGCGGATGGTACCTTTGTGGGAAAAATTGCCAACTAAAGGTTTTTGTTTTGTTTTTACCATTCATTCAACATAAAAACAATGCATGACTTTTTAAAGCTAGTATACATGATTGGTAAACTATGTTACAGATAGTTTAATCCCACTGTGTGATTGAAGGTATGCATGATTAAAACCAACCTGAGCAAAAATCAGCTCCGTACTTCGTTTAACCTTTAAGAAAACAGTCAAAAAATGGTTTACAGTCACTTCGCTCCAAAACCACTTCGCCCTGAACCACTTCGCCCTGAACCACTTCGCCCTGAACCACTTCGCCCTGAACCACTTCGACCTGAACCACTTCGCCCTTTGTTTTGTGGCGAAGTGGCATTTGGGCGAGGTAGTGTTTGGACGAAGTGGTTTTGGGGAGAAATGGCCTTTGGGTGAAGTGCTTTAGGGCGAAGTAGTCCAGGGCGAGGTGGTTTTGGGGCGAAATAAATTTACGTCTCGCGAGACGAAAAATAATTGTTTTGCTCATTTCTCAAAGACTATAGCACTTCAGACAACCATTTCAGGGGAAGTTTTCTACTGTCATCGTGTTTATATTGTGTAAGTTATGTGTAAATCTGTGAACATTTATGATTCCTCGAGTCTCGAGATACCAATCATGTATTCTACCTTTAGGGTTTTGTGGAGTATTACTGCATCTATGTGGTTGGAATTTAGTCGGTTTGTCAACAGTGGCGGATACAAAGGAATACGCCGGGCTATGCCGGGGTTTTCCATTGTATTCCTACATTTTAATGAGCCCTGGATCCGCCACTGATCGACATTATTCTTTAGTTATGTGATAAATGCTGTTGCTCCTGTTTTTAAAAGATTTCCAAATCCGTCTTTAAGGCTCGCATAATCCACAAGCAGGCAGTATAATTCCTTGATACATTTGTCGGCGAGGCAAAAACACGACTGAAGACAGCAAACTTCATCACTTAGGAATTCAATCATGGGCCTCGTACGAGAAGAAGCAGTCCTTGTTTGTTCCAAATTATGATTCATTCCCTCCGTCGTGGTTGTCTCTATGGCCCTGACCTTGCCTCTTCAACGTCACTGTCAATATATCTTGCTGACTTACGCTGTGGTTGTCTTTGTACCGTGCTGGGCTGATGAAAATAAAGCAGGTAAGGCCTTATGTATCATTTTCAAGATGAAACCTTTTACGGATTCCTAGAAAAAGGCATAACATGTCTGAAGAAGAATGTTGAATGTTGTTAAGCTGGCCTGCAGACATTTCAGCCGGTAGATGCACCAATGCTTCAGAAAACCTTTAATTCCTATGAATGGTTGTTTGCTTATACAGTAATAAATTCATGTGGTGTTGGTTACAATTTTTTTACAACATTGGGTCATTACAACTGAAAAATTGTCAAAAGAACCTTTGTCAGTATTTGTCGCTTTGTGGACCTAATGTCACATCATTTAAACAACAAAAATGGCCGCTAGTGGAAAAGGTATTTGTCCCAAGTCAAACCGCCTTCGAATTCCAAGTCGAGTCAAGTTAGACATGTTGGTCAAGTCGGGTCAAGTCAAATAGTCACGGAAGTAAATTTATTCAACTTGAAGCTAATTCAAAATGAGTCTAAATGCTGAAACTTGCATTCGTGTAGGGTATTCTTGTTGTTTTGACCAAAAATGATGTATTAAAAAAAATTAATTAGTCTTAGGTTTCTGTAGTGCTGAAATACAATTTGGCTCTCAAAATGACAAAAATGCATAAAAGTTTAATTTCATTTTTGGCAGACCCAAGTCAAACAATGTCCGAGTCAAGTCATTCGTGTCAGAGGCTCGAGTCCAAATCAAGTCATTTGAGGTTCGAGTCTCAAGTCAAGTTAAGTCAAGTCAGTGAAAATAGAGTCCAAGTGGTGGTCTAGTGGATAGCGTTTCGGACTTTCGGTCCAGAAATCCATGGTTCGAAGCCTGGTCATTGCACTTCACTCCACGTTGTCTCTCTCTCTACCCAGGTGTATAAATGGGTACCAGCAAATTGCTGGGAGTAGACCTGCGATGGACTGGCATCCCATCCAGGAGGAGTATAAATGCTCCTAGTAGTCACTCCATGCCACAGAAACCGGGGATAGGACCGGCCGTATGGGCCAGCATGGGCTCGTAAACGACTTGCCTACTTTGCCATTATACAACACTGGTAATCACTTGTTCCAAGATAAAATTGGCACCGAACATAATCCTCGGGATTTCGCGCAGGTTTTCGATTAATGGTGGACGGGAGAGACTGCTAGCGATATTCGCGCTCATGAACCAAATCCAAGGTCACGTTCAGTCCCTCGGCCGGCTTCGTATAGCGTTTACTCATCACTGTCATATCCCTGCTAAGCTATTGGCGAATTGATTAACTGTAAATTAGCCGTGGGCTTGCCACCCAGGTTACGCGATACGTGTGTTTGCTGTGTGCACTGCTGCCACGCATGGTGCAAAATGACGCGTTCTTGTTTACGGATACGTAGAAATCGAATTACCTAATTAGCTTAATGGAGGTGAAAAGAACACTGCACAAAACGGAGGGATGTTTATGAATGACGACTAGCGCATTTGGCGTTGTGCCAAGATACATGTATATGGCCAATTACAAATTTATAAATTCCAGAAATATAGATGTATGGAAGTATGATGCCAAATTCATTGTAATTTTTAGCAAAATGTTTTGTTTTCGTAATTCACCTAGGTACCATTTTACACGGGAATTCTCAAAGTTCGTAATCCACCTATAGGTACCTTTTTACACGAGAAAAATCATGTGATATTTGTTACCATATTGCTATCAACACTTTTAGTCAGGTTGTGAAGTAAAATTTTGGGTAACTGCAAATGATGTATATCATGGAGCTTAATTTAAAAATTCCATGTTCACAAATTGTTAATTATCTTTACAGTAGTTGTATTATGTAAGTTGCTAATAAAGCTACGTTACAAGATACATAACAGTCAGGTGAACTCAATATTTTCTATAATTGGAATTTCCTCCTTAACAAGGTTTTTGTAGGTTCAAATATTAAAGGTCGTATAAGTTTTTCGTAATTTTCTAGATGTGCAAACAGCTAGGATGCCATGCTTTAGCATGATTTAACTCCATCAACATGATCTCTCCATCAACATTTGTTCTTAAGATTTGATTTTAATAACTGCGAGGAGCACCTGCAAACATGGGGATCTCCTGAGAGTTCTGTGCATTTTCCGGTGACTGGGTTACGCAAATACGACGTAAGGTCCAGGAGCAAAGTGCATAACACAGAGCAGGTTCTCTCTTGTACTTGGGGAACAAACTGTTTTTCAGCTTGAATATGCATTAATTTTCCGATTAAGCCACTATTACATACGTCGCAGGACGGGGGTTGCGACGGGTCAACGACAGAAAATAGGGGAAAAATCCTACGATAGTCGTGAGACTGTCCTACGATATTTGTGAGCCCTACGATATTTGGGTGTCCTGCTACGAAAAATAGCGTCGTAGAGGACTGTCGTGGGGTTTTAGTCCGGACCAAAATCAAAATGTTGTCGTAAGATTTGTTTTCGCTCGTGACCATGTCGTAGCATAATCGTACGACTGTCCTACGATAACTGATACAGCATCATAGAATGTTCGTGTGAAATTGTAATTTGGTTATGCAAAAGGATCATGGTTAAAGTCTGTGTAAGTAACTGTATGTAACTTCAATTGAGTTTGTCTGAACTGTTTGAACGTTTGAAATGTCTTTTCGCTTGGACGTCGCGGTTACTTTATATTTCACGTTTCTTTTCATGATGAATAAATAAATATAATATAATTCAATTCTATTCAATTTATAGGATATTCATTTTTGGCAGTGATTTTAGAAAAATGCGGTTCCTCCCGGCCGAAACTCCTCTGGCGGAATGTATGGTTTAGTCGTATTAGGTAGAGGTAGTAATACTTCTGAAAACTTGAAAAATCTATGCATGGTTTTGTGTTGGATTTAGAAAACAACATTCACTTATTAATTTCTCACTCAAAATACAATTTTTTTATTGAAATAAAATAATGTGGTGTTTGGTACCATTGTTATTAACACTTTTAAGTAAGGTTTTCTTGTGCAAATGATGTACGCTACCTTTAACGGTTACATAATCAAAATTGGATGACTAATGTACTTATCAATTATCCCCCCTTCGCCGCCTTTATTTAAATATCTTTTCTTCTGTAAAGCTTAAACAAAATGTAACTTCAAATACTTCAAATACTGGCTGATCTTAATATCCTCAGGCCCAAACGCGGATCTCTGCCCTGATATTTTTTAATAATTTAGTATTTTATGGACATTCCTTTGAGATTACTTGGTCAGTCCACCGAAGTCCACTGCAAGTCAGTCCACATTTCTCATTTTAATGAAGACGCAATGTAAATCATGAAAAAAGTCCCCTTCAGTGAAAACCTTCCCCCGTCTCATGAAAATCAAGTCGTCATGGGCCGCTGGTTCCCGCTATTTGCGTCAGCTGGAGATTATTAATTCACGAATGTCTCTCGGCTGCAGTTGATGACCCGCCTGGATTTGCAACCAGCGATGGTCAGGGTATTTCACTCAAGTGCACAACCTCGTAGCGACATCAGCTTGCATACAAATTAAGGTTTTGACAAGCATTTTCTTTTCGTATTTTGTCCAGTAAAGAAAATGCCACTAAATAAACGCAACAACAAAAGCTTTTTGTTGTTCCTTTACGGATTATTTATAGATTTATAAAATCAATAATGATCAGAATGAATTGTATACAAATTGTGACCTGTGCATGTTTCCTTTTCTATTAGCTGTTTAAATTCCTAAGTTGTATATTTCGGTGCATTTTTAAATTATGCCATACATACAAAAAGTAGAAATTTGCTTTCAAATCTGAATTTAAAATGGGTACCTTTCTATGTGCAAGTTTAAATTCCCCGTTTTATTTTTGCTAAAGAAACTTTTCCTTCTAATGGTATTAGGGTCAAAATATTAATTCTCCGAACCTTTGTTTTCTGTATGGGTGACCTTAACGGGCAGGGGACTATGGTTTAAACAAATGTAATGTAATTGTGGACACTTGTATAACGCCCTAGCAAGGTTGGTTAAAATACAGCCATCTGATTTTATATTTTACGCAATCTGCAGTTTACCCAACTTGAAAGCAGAATATTAATTAACCAACCACTGGATAATCTTTTTTTTTACCCAACTCATAGAATTTAACCAACATTGGGAGATTTTAACCAGTGATATTTTAACCAACGTTCTGAGAGTGTGGCCATACCGTGGCTCTGTCGCCAACAGCCTGATTCATGACCCAAGGGTAAGAAGTGACTGCCCTGGACACGAGGTTACATGATACCTGTTTATTCCTGGATGCGGGAAGTCTCGTGCTGACCGCATGAAGTTTCATATGCATTCGTCTTGTTCAAAAGCCTACATAATTAATAAAGTGGCGTTTATCCGGGTCCATTTAAAGCAGCTTTAAAGAGGTACGAAATGGGAATTGTTTTGCTAGGTTGCTGTTCTTATTAAAACAACATTAAGTTCTAATATTGTATGGTTCTATTGAGATTAAGTTAACTTACTAGTTATCAAAACTAACTTTGAAAACTGTTTTTAAAGTTTAATTACACATTTTGCGTTTTCATTTTGCGTTTAACACTTCACATGAAAGACGTTTTATAATTTAGGCCTAATCGAATTTTGCCCGCAAACAATTATAACTGGTTCGTCGTATGATAGATTACCTTATGGTACGAGTATGGCCTGTTCCGTGTATATAAGTATGTTTATACGACAAGCAATTCATTGTCAATTATCGGCTGCAGCATATGGTGACTGTGTGATTCATTAATGGAGCGACTAATGAACTAACGATGAAACACTGGCCTTGAATTAACTGCATGCGCTTTGATCACGACTGCAAATCGTGCTATGAATGGTGTTCAAAAGTACGTGTACTATAATTGGTGACATTATTTCATCGAAACTTTACGGCATTGAGCACAATATTTTAATTAATTTAAAAGATAATTTGAATTGAGATTTCGGAAAGACAGTGCAGCGTGAAGGCCGGATTTGTGCTAAAGTAAAGACGTCATAATTTGCGTTGCCAAGGTTTCTGGGTCTACACTAAGTGAACTGTTCCCTCTGCGCTTCAGCTGGATATTTCAGATCGCCAACGAAAGTTTAGACCCATTGCCCCGGCAACTGACGTCACACTTTCGTAGTCTATTCAAACACGAATCGGCGCTCTACCAACAAACACTATGAGCAACTAACAATGGAAATTGGGCACAAACTATTGTGCCCAATTTCCATTGTTAGTTGCTTATAGTGTAAATGTACATTATGCCAGGACATTCCTTCATTTTGTGGTTTGTGTATTTTGAATAGTGTTAGTTTTGCCCTTCAAAACCGCAAAACGGTTTCCCAATATACATGTACCCTTTGCATATGCGCGGCCATGACAGGGGAAGTCACATTGTCACCGTGCGCCATGCTCGAGTATAGGCACTTTGTGAATCCATTGTCACATGCATCATTTAATTATGAAAATCTGCCCCCTGTCATGGCAGCCGATGCAAAGAGTCTACAGCCCTATCGGCACATCGGTGTTTGATGTAGGCATGTACCATTACTAACAGTAATAAACGCTAATGAAAATTTACCTATGCATGAGCAAAGTGGTGATGTCACATTAGGAAAACACAGGAAAATCTCATTCAACTGTGCACAAGTTTCCACAATTTTCTTCAACTTGCTGAAACTGTTGTAACCCATGACGGTTTAGGTTTGTTGCCTGTTGCAAACCATGAACAAACTAAGGCTGGAAATTGAAGCATTTTTCCACAATTCCAGTTTGAAGTCTTATGTTTTTTCTTTGCTTTTCTGCTGTGTGTTCCTAAAGTGACATGCCCCAAACAGCGCCCTCTTTCTGTGAGTTGAAAAATGAACAGTAGTATTGTCTTTCTACACAAGTAATCCTTCAGAATTTTGTTTTATGCAGCAAAAAATGTGCATAAACTTATTGAGCATTTCAGGGGCCCTTCAAACCGGACGTCAAATTAACCACAGTTCAGTGCACTGTTACCCAAGCAGTGTACCATCTGCCGTGCGCAAGAATGATTCGATCAAAAAGGAGAAGAAGGCTCCCGCATTAAGTTTTTGACATGGCTGTATGTATATTTAATTTTGATTAATTATTACATTTCTATAGCGTACATTCTATATGAGCATGTTCACATGCGCTGTACATTATTAATAAAAGTTTACAGAAGCTTACAAGTATCTTCCACCTAAACATCGAGATACATAGGTATAGGTAGCACCATTGGCAGCCGACAGCCAAAGGCACCGGAGAATCCCCTTTTACTCTTCACGAAAGAGTGCCTCTGGGATTTTTAAAGTGCGTTACTCAACACACTGGACCACCGGCTTTACATCCCTTCCGAAGGATGGAGCAATTGTTCAAGAGCAAAGGTACCATGGCCGGGTATCGAACCCGCAACGCCAAGTTTTCACCCGAGTATTGCGAGTCAACGACTCAAACCACTCGGCACGTAATAAAACATAATAAAACGGCCACCCAGCGAAGAAATGGTGTTGTTGTTTATTAGTTTTATGACATCTTGGTAACTGAGGCCCTTCATGCCATCAACTATACGGTATTCGCTTTAATTTTACTTTAATTATCAACTCAAGAAAACGAAAAGGGGGATGCATTCGTATAGAAGAGGAAGAAAACCCCAAGGGGAATCTTCATGGGGAAAATCCAAGTATAGGTATCACTACGGCGACCGGCCCCATCATGGATAAATTGTGAGATTTACACGTTCTACATATTGTATATAGATGCACCTCACTATAGAGCTTCTGCACTGGCGGCCATGACAGAGGCAGGTTTTCCTATTTAAATGATGTAACAATAGAACCACAAAGCACCTATACTCATGCATGATACACGGTGACAATGTGACTGCCCCCTGTCATGGCCGCCGTGCAAAGGCTCTATAGGCAAAATACGTCAGACTCGGCATCATTAATATTTTGTATGCCCTCATTGCAACTTTTTTTTTTAGTTGAGCGCCTAACGAGTGTTCTAGTGTACAAATTGCCCATCATCGTAGGGTAATGTTTGTAAGTATTTTAGAAAATTTTGCTCGAAAAGGTGGCCCAATTTCGCCCAGTATAGCGTAAGGGACTTTTTCCCCAAAATAGACGCTAGTCTGTTTGGCAATTTTTACTTTTATTTCAAGTGGAAATTAGTGAAGAAAAGGATGGACAACCCCCATAAAATCGAAAAGATTTAAAAATAAGAGACTTCAATGAGTATTTTGATCTTTGTCCAGGGACGCTGTAAGACTTTTAAGTATTTTAAAATGATTTTTGAATGTTGCGCATTTCTGAATGTTGCGCATTTGGCATTGTTTCAAATTCCTTGATGGCAGTGACAATAATGACAAAGCCAGGAGTATCCTGCAGGGTAGACATGTGCGGTGTACAAGAATCCACCATTTTTGTTATTGCACGCACAAACAGTATAATGAATATTATCTGATGCTGTCTAAGAAGTACGATGGCATCTTCTAAAAGCCAGGGGATAGTAAGACGTACATTTACAGATGTGCTCAAAACTATTCATACCCTTGTAATTTTAGAGTATTTTGAATCATGTTAAGAAATGAGTGAGTTTTGTCTGGCTTACTTATGTTAAATATGCGACAAACAGCTGAAAGAATAACAACAAGTAACATTTTCTGTAATATATTATTTTGGTTTTTTTTATTGACATATTTCCAAAAAAGGTCATGTTCATAACTATTCATACCCTTAATAAAGTCACTCTTAATAATCAATAGAAAAGCCTTTGTTTTTTATCACAGTCTCCAAACGGTTCCTGTATCGGCTTACAAGGCTTTGGCATGTTTTCACCGGAATTTTCGCCCACTCCTCCTTCGCAAAATACTAAAGGTCGTTGAGGTTGGAATGCTTCCTTGCCATCACCCGAGACTTGAGTTCCCTCTATAGATTCTCGATCGGGTTGAGATCCGGGCTTTGGCTCGGCCACTCCAGAACGTCCACATGGTTAGTGTCCTCGAACCATTTCGTGACTGCATTGGCAGTATGTTTGGGATCGTTGTCCTGCTGGTAGGTCCAATGCTGACAAAGCTAGAGTTTCTCAGCGGACAGCTTGATGTTTTCATCGATGATCTTAATGTACTGCTCCTTTTTCATGATCCCAACCACTTTGACGAGATTCCCAGTCCCATTTGCTGAGAAGCATCCCCACAGCATGATGCACCTCCATGCTTGACGGTTGGGACCGTGTTCTTTGGATCTTACGCTTCCCCTTTCTTTCGCCAGACATAAGCAACATCCTTGTGCCCGAAAAGCTCCCCCTTTGTCTCGTCTGACCACATAATCGATGACCAGAAGCTTGGATCCTTGTCCAGGTGTGCTTTAGCGAAGGTCAGACGAGCTTTCCGATGTCTCTGCCTCATGAGTGGCGTCTTTCTAGGTCGGTGGCTATGGGGACCTCCCTGATGCAATGTGCGCTGGAGTGTCTGCCTGGATATCTTGGTCCCACACTCGCCAATAAGGCTGTTCAGGAGACTATTCATGGTAATGCGGGAACTGTTGCTGGCTTCTCGGCACACTTTCTTGCCAGACGAGGTGACACCTTCGACTTACGACCACGCCCTTTAAGGTTTCTCACTGTGTGAAACTCCTTGTACTTCCTAATTATGCTCTGAACGGTGGAAACTGGCACTCTTAAACTGCTTCAAAAGGGCCTTGTAGCCTTTCCCTTCTTTGTGGCCATTGACAATATAGGTCATTCCATGTCAATTCAACGAGCTTTTGGACCTGACCCTCACAGATTAAAATGAAATTTGGTGTGCTGATTGGACTCCTTGAGAAATCCCGAGAACTAATATTTTATGTCATTTGGTCAATTAATTTTTGGGATACGGGTAAACGAAATTTGACTAATTAGCATGATTTGCTATGTTTGGACAGTTATATCTCTAAAAGTAATGGACCTAGAGAGATAAACTTTGCATCATGTTAAAGCTCTTGAAATGGGCTTCATTTTGAAATAACATCAAAATTGTATCTCGTACCACAAAAAGGTTCTGTAAATTTATAACCTTTGCAAAAATGCGTATTTGTCAAAATGCGTAATTTTTTTAATTTGTTAGCTTAAGATGTAAGGAACATTTCCAGAAATATTTGGGATGGGCACTCTTACAGTTTGAGTTATGATAATTTTAACATTGGCCAACATGTAAATACCATGTAAATACCATGTAAATAACATGTAACTGTGTGTGTACATGTTATTTACATGGTATTTACATGTTACTTACATGTTAGCCAATGTTAAAATTATCGTAACTCAAAAACTGTAAGAGTGCCCATCCCAAATCTTTCTGGAAATTTTCCTTACATCTTAAGCTAACAAATACACAAAAATTACGCATTTTGACAAATACACATTTTTGCAAAGGTTATAAATTTAAAGAACTTTTTTGTGGTACGAGATACAATTTTTATGTTATTTTATAAAATGAAGCCCATTTCAAGAGCTTTAAACTGATGTAAAGTTTATCTCTCTAGGTCCATTACTTTTAGAGATATAACTGTCCAAACATAGCAAATCATGCTAATTAGTCCAAGTTCGTTGACCCGTATCTCAAAAATTAATTGACCAAATGATATAAAATGTTAGTTCTCGGGGTTTCTCAAGGAGTCCAATCAGCACACCAAATCTCATTTCAATCTGTGAGGGTCAGGTCCAAAAGCTCGTTGAATTGACATGGAATGACCCAATAGCCATGCGCAAGTCGAGAAACTGATAATGAATACATCAACTCCCCTCACTTTATAGCCTACAAGCAGAGTGATATTCAATGACATTCTTTGATTTAAATTTAATTGAACAGATATGTTAATGATTCAAATCTTATGCAAACATAGGATAACTGTTGAACGACAAAAAGGAATAACTGGAATGTTGAAAGCAGGTGCATTATCACAAAAATGGCCTAAATGCTGATATTTTGTAAGGGGTATGAATAATTTTGCAAATGATGCTGAGCCCAAAACATGTGGTCTTGTGCAAGGCAACTAACTGTCCTTGGATACAGTGACAGTTTCTTCACAATAGTTTTTGGGGGTGAGAAATTTGAAAAACTTTAGATTTTTCAAAGGGTATGAATAATTTTGAGCACATCTGTATATAGCTCGTTACTTGTTGCTGTAAAGCGTGTTTCTACCCCCGCGCTGCCCCACCCCTTAGATGGGGGTTTGGTCATGTTTTCATGCCCCAGGGTGGGGAATTTGACCCATTTAAAAAAAAAATGATTTGCATCTGATAGCAAGACGCACATGGTTTGCACCCGTGGGTGGGGATTTTTGTCACCTAAATGTTGACGTGAAACGATACCCCCCCCCCCCCCCCCCCCCACCTCTTAGGTGGGGTTGCCCGGGGGAGGGGTGGGGGAAACAATAATGATAGGTCATAATATCCGCGCTTTGGACATAGGCCGACAAGTATATTATATCTTTCAGACCAAATTACGATAGGCCTAACTCACAATCTTCTATATTCACAGAGTGCATGGCACGGATGAAACTGGGCCACATTGCCGCGGCGCGTTATAAGGAATCTCCTAGATTATTCATGCGCATAGAGACGCAGTTGGCCACCTTCGATCGTAATTCACACTATATTGGTGACACTTGAGACCTCCCACTCGGCAATATATAGCCAGTATACCCGATACGCCGATCTATATTTGTCTGTTTATAGCAGCCCTTTCTTGTCCAGTCATATAAAGCCGCAACTGGGATCGATACTAATTCTCTTTCAAGCTAGTAAAAAAATTGCAAAAACAAATTTTCTCCGTTTAGATTTCCCAAGGTGTCAGTTTATACTGTCAGACTGCTAGGTACATAGACGAATACGGACTTGTAGTATGACGGTGCACGTTACGGTATAGTGGCCGCCTAAAAGACCAGAATAAACTAGCCTTGACACAGACGCCGTTAGCATATGATTTTACACAACCTATTCGGCCAAAACAAAAACTCTTTTAACAGTAACAAAAGATTTATAGTCTTGTCAGTTTTATCATTCTCAACCCATGTATTTTCACCAGGTTTAATATTCATATAATGTTATGATGTGGATATGTATATGGCGCACATCACGGCTCTTCACATTATAGCATACCCTTGGTCAAATTTAACTAGCATTCCTCAATTAGCCTTCAGTGTGTTTCGCGTGAATAACATCTTTCCTTTCACGTGCACACTTAGTATCCACCTCACCAGACTAAATGTTTGTTGCTATGTGGTGCACGTGGCAAATGTGAAGTACAGAATCAATACCGTGTTCACCTTAGGGGAGCATGGCATATAAAGCAACCAGACTGTTGGTTGTTAGGCAATGACGTGCACCACGTAGCAACATTAGCATACTATGTGACTTTCTGAACTGCACCTCCATTTGAAAGTGAAGATTTCGGGACGCCAGCATTATGCAAATTCTATACGCAAAAGGCGTTTGAACTCACGACCTGTAGAATTAACCAAGGTCTCGAGTTCGACTTTCCAGACCCCTTGGCCATAATCCTTAAAGATAGTATACACGTGTACATGATTGGTAAACTGTTACAAATAGTTTTATCCCCCTGTGTGATTGAAGATATGCATGATTAAAACGAACCTGAGCAAAAACCAACTCTGTACTTCGTCTAACTTTTAAGAAAACAGTAAAAAAAAAGGTGTCATTTCGCCCCAAAACGACTTCGCCCTAAACCATTTCGCCCTGAACCACGGCCTGTGCATGAAGTGGTTTTGGGGCGAAGTAGCATTTGGGCGATGTAGTGTTTGGACGAAGTGATTTGGGGCGAAATGGCACTCGGACGAAGTGGTTTGGGGGCGAAATGGCACTTGGGCGAAATGGTTTTGGGGCGAATTGAATTTTCGTCTCATGAGACGAAAACTAATTGTTTTACTCATTTCTCAAAGACTATATCACTTTAGACAAAACCATTTGAGGGGAAGTTTTCTACGGTCATCATGTTTATATTGTGTAAGTTGGGCGTAAATCTGTGAGCATTTCTGATTTTCGAGATACCAATAATATTGTAAACTGTATAGTGTTTTAGAAATTGTCAATTCTTTACCCAAATGGCTGTATAAGTAGCTGACAGGAAGGGAGTTTTGCTTTAGATAAGCATTGCATCACCTGCCTCTTACACACCTTGTTTATGATAAATATATATACCGAGCAACAAAAGAAATGCAATTTTTTTGGGTAATTAAGTTCACATCGAAATATATTTTTAAACGGCTTCATTATGCATGACTGCTTTTTAAGTAAAAAATTGGGGGAAATGTCTGCGTTTCTTTTGTATAAAACAATGCACCAGTTGTCTCATAAAATAGTGGCAAAGTGAGTTTTAATTCATTGTCTTTACATTTTGTCTCGACGGCATCAACAAACTTCCTTTGAGTCTCATTACTCTCAATACAGTATCAATTCCTTTAACCTTGTGATGTCTTAAATAAAACGAAGTGCTTCTCTTATTCTCTCTTACATATACATGTATGTGTCTGTTTTCAACACTGGAGAGACCTTTTCCTCCAGGATTATATCTCTGTACAATGTCATTCATCTTCTCTCAAAAAAAGATGAATATCAGGAGATAACTTCAGCCAAAGAACGGCAACAAATAGTGTCACATCATACCTTCCTGAAAGCCCTGTGTGCAAATTTTCGATATACTGTATGTAACAAGGACACCAAAAAATGTCACAAAGTATGTGTCCTATATGTTACATACGTTAAATAGGAAATTTGTACACAGAGTTTTCCGAAGGGTATTTTGTTGCACTATTTGTTGCTTAAGTTATCTTTTTAGATCTGTCTTAAGATATTTATTTTGTTTTTAAGAGAGAAGATAACTGGCATTGCACAGAGATATGATCCTATAGTGAAAAAGTCTCTCCAGTATTGAAAACAGACTTATATTTTAAATAACACTGTGCGTGTTATTCCATGCTATTCTTCATAGAAAGTAACCAGAGTAGTAACCACAATTCAATCAGCAAAGATCAACCGCATATATTTACAAAATATGTATTTTCTTTCAAGAATAGTTCTGTTATAGACGAATTTCACCTTAGCTCGGTCTGCGCACTTCCGCATTTAAACCGAGTCAAGTCGGCAGTATACTGTACGCGTGCGCTGTTGAATGAGTGCTTTCCTGGTGGCATTTAGGAGTGATTGTGCATTCATTTGCGTACATTAGTTTACTTTAGTTGCTTAACACGAAGAGCCTCGTTATCAAGCCCGGAAGTGCGCAGACCGATCTCAAATTGGTTAATTTGGGATTCGTCTGTAGATATTTGCTGAATATCTTCATCTTGTGCAATGCTGTTCTTGGGTAACTAAACAGTCAGCAAAGTCCAGTTATATAACTCTCAAGACCTGCCTTGACATGCTATCAAAATGTCCAAACACATTCGATAGACACAATTCTGAATTAATATAATGAAACTCGGCACCGAAAATGGATGTCACTTTAATTTTATCACTCGCTAGTCTCACATTAGCAGTAGACCCACGAAACCCTCGAGCTCAAACCATAAATAGTACTCCATCTCCAAGCTCACTTCACCTCGCAATCCGATCGTGCTTTCCCGCCTGTTTTTCCCGCCAAAAGCCGGACCGAAAATATTGTTGTAGGGGGCGAGTAGCCCTGTAAGGGGTTTTCTTTTTCCCAGCCTTCCCACTCTCTTAAAAATGTAGTATTTTAGTTTGAACCAAGACGTCCTGAAAATTTAAATCAGTTGAAAAATGCCCTCGTCTAAATCTATACGTCAACATCGCCCGAAGTGCCAAAGTGGTAAATTCAGTGTCCGAGCACGTGAATATTCCACGTGAAGACTTCCCTCATACACATTGTTTTTGTTACCGAGTCGTAAAAGTCCCCAAGAGTGACAAGATTTTAATGTAAGTAACTTGAAGCAAAATGGCGCTCCTTGCGGGAGACAAAGTGTTTGTGTTTCGAAATGGCGTAAACGTTTTGATGGGCCTTTCCTCTGTGTGCGTAGTGCTCAACCAGACGACTATTTTAGTGCCTCATTTGACCAGTGGCGTCGCCAGACTTTTCAAATCGGGGGTGGGGGATGGCACACTTTCGAGCAATTCTCCCAAACAGCTAAGAGCTTAATCCAGCCTATATTTTAAAGGGTCAACTTACTCAAGAAGATCTGCTATACGTTCAGGGTCAATCCACCTATATAGACGTGCTAAGTTTATGATTTCCGGGATAGGTTTGTTCCGATCTCTTCGTGTTTTCTACCTATTTAAAAAAATGTATTATCTAAGTTAGGGTATTTTCCTAATAATCAACAAGCCGTCTTCTTACTTGTTCTATTTTCTTCTTCCTTCTTGTTAATAGCCAAAGCAATGTGTAATTTAAGCCATGGCTCCACCAGGCCAGCACCGCCAATGGCGCCATGGTTGTCTCGTACCTAGGTCTCTTAATTCCGGACCCTCGCCAAATAAAGCGCCGGCGCATATCATATTTTTTGACCAAGTTCTTCCAGTTACGATGGAAACGAACTAATCTGGGCCAAATTAGGAATTGCCGCTGTCCATTTGTGCTAGTATTGGTCGTACACTACCCACAACACTCCAAGCTTTATGCCTTGTCGTGCTATTTTTAATTTGAAGTGAAGTGTATCAGTGGTCGTCGTTAAAGTATTGGCGGTTCCGGCGCCTTTTTTGGATGCCTAGAGTGTATGTCATGCACCAAATTGCGCTTCCGCCTTAGCTTGAATGATTTTATTTAAATTCATTTGTACAACATGTCCATCTATTGCAGTTCTTGTTCACTAATTTTGGAGCAGATACCGTGACATGTTTAACTTTGTGTCACTTATACTTATACAACCGTCGAGCAGCGCTTTTCGATTAATTTTCAAATGCTGTTAATTTTATGTCATCTTCGGCTACTAGGCCCTTCTTGCCATGAACTATACGATATTTAGCTTTAACTATCAACTTGAGATAACGAAGGAGGAGAATCGATGGAGTTTTAGAGGTGGGAGGGAAACACCTCGATTTCAAATAGACATAAGCTCATTTTAGTGATAAGCCGAACAGTGGTTTCAAATTGTTATATAGGTCACTAACTCTCCCATATTTGTCCTCCCGAAAAAGGGAGAGATCAATTAGCCCTTTTGAAGTATGGCGGACACAAAAGGAGGGCGCACTTTGAAGTGGGTATAAAATGCAATATAACTGCATTTTTCACTTTGCACTTATTTATTTTATTTATAATTCTGTCTCTGTATTATAATTGCAACATGAAAATCATGTTTTTGGAAAGAAATAAAATTGTTAAAAAAATTCATACCCAAGTAAAATTGCGCCCTCTCCTTTTGTTCCGCCATACTTTTAAAAGGCTAATAGGGCCGCATGTAGAAACCACAGAAACGTTTTGGGTGTAGCCTGCAGGTGATTGTATAGACCGTATCGAATAGCCGCCATTTCGTGGGGTACCTTTTGTTACTTAAACCTTCAACAATGGGAGCACAATATGTGCAACCATGCATGTCCTCAAGGAACAAAAACTGTCCACGATTTGGCGGCTATTAGATACGGTCTATTGTTCTCTGGAGGACACATTTGGGAAAATTAGTGACACCGTAACAATGTGAAATTTACCCAGCACGACATGTGACAGATTTTTACTTCCTTTGATTCCCCAATACCCCACCGCACACTTTTTGTTATTGTACCAACTCCCCAAAGTCTTGAAAAAATATTTGAAATTTCTTGGATGTTTCAGAAACATGGGTAACAATGCATGGGGCTGTATCCTTTGTCACACACCAGCATATATGTATATGAAAGTTTTAGTTCGAATGAGTTCCCTGTCACTCCACTGAACTAATTTGCACGTGAGTTGGTTAAACGTGAGTTGGTTAAACTGTGTCCAACCATAAAATGATGACATTACTGTGCAACAATGAACTACATGTAGTATACTTCTCGTAATAGCAAGAAGCAAATACCTTAATATCGGTGCAATTTTGGAATGCAGCTTGGAATTTATGCTAACTACATCACGAGCCCTCTTAAAAAGTGCAATTGCCCATTATGGCACACGAAATGATCACTCTTGGACACTCAAAATGAGGAATGCAATCAATGATTTCGCCCAAGTTGGTCATGTATGTTGTACAAGCCTTTATTACGGCGACTGCACATAATTGCAGGCAGTGGCGAGGGTCACGTAACCTTATTGGAGCACCGTGTAATTGGGGTAGTATTACGCCTTAATGAGGCGATTTGCATCCGGCCATTCCTGGCCTGAGCACTCGCCTTGTGGGAATTCGATCCATCTGTTAAAGCCTAGCCCAATATACATCATTTGCCGTGAACCAAAATTTTACTTCATCAGTAGACAAGAAAAATTCAACTAAAAGTGAAAAATGGTGCCTTTGTGGGAGAAATTACTAACTGAAGGTTCTCTTCTTTTTTGTCTTACCATTCATTAAACACAATACCATGCATATATTTGTTCAGGTTTTCTGAAGTATTACTGCATCTATGTGGCTAAAATTTATACAAGGCAGTTTATCAACATTGCTATTTAATTGTGTAGCCTAATGCTGCTGTTCCTGTTTCTAAAGGTTTTCCATCAAATCATGTAATCTGTTTTTAAACCAGTATACAGGTACTATACCATCCTATCAGCTTATAGATGAAGCTCTTTGAGTGGTTGACTATAGCATTTACAATGATATAGCTGAGCTGTGATTGGCTAGACTGCTATAGTGAGCATTATATACCTCATGCGTATATTCCTGTCATCTGATTGGTTAAAAGTGGGGGCATTGAATCGGCTAGACCCGGCGCGTATTGCCCACCGGGCAATAGTCTTTGCCATGCCCCGGACATAGTCATTTAGCGGGTTCCGGACGCGCGCATTACATGTGTTAGCATAGCTGTGCACCAACTATGCAGCTGGGCGCTTCACGTAAACATTCATCAGGACGGTAATGGCGGAATCTCGACGTCTGTCGTAGATGATGAAGTCCTTAAGAAAGTAAGAGAAGTGGCCTACAGTGAAAACTGTGTCAGGTGAAATGTGCTACTAAAGTGCCAGGTGATTATGCTACAAATGTTTGCTGTAAATGTAAAACTTTTCCGCCGTAGACCAGCTTCCGAAATCGAAACTCGAAGGACCATTGTCATGACTGTATGATGTATCGTTACTTTTAACCAACCAGATGACAAAAATCTACACATTCGGTATATAAAACAAATATTGACTGCTGTTTATTCGGGTCATGGTTAAGATTATAGGCCCTCGGTGATCTCGAAGCCATGACTATGCCCCTCGGCTTCCGCCTCGGGGCATAGTCATGGCTTCGAGATCACCTTGGGCTTATAATCTTAACCATACCCCTCACTGCAGTCAATATTTGTATACCATTGACCTATGTACATGTACATGTACACTGTACAATAGGGTTGCAACCAAGTAAATAGGGCTCCCATACGAACCAATGCTAAATGCCCAATTCACTCATTGAAATTTCATCTTTTAAATTCTGTTCAATTTCATGTGAGTAATCCGTCACTTTTATTCCCTAATTTCCACATGAAACAAAACTACCCATGTAAGAGTGAAAATGTTGACCAGCGTCCATTTTGGAAAAGGTCACATTTGCTACTGGGGAAAAATAGGGCAACTTTCACGAGCTACATTCTCCAAAATTAGTTCCCTGTCACTCCACTGAACAAATTTGCACGCGAGTTGCGAGTTGGTTGCACGCGAGTTGGTTGCACGCGAGTTGGTTGCACGCGAGTTGGTTGCACGCGAGTTGGTTGCACGCGAGTTGGTTGCACGCGAGTTGGTTGCACGCGAGTTGGTTGCACGCGAGTTGGTTGCACGCGAGTTGGTTGCACGCGAGTTGGTTGCACGCGAGTTGGTTGCACGCGAGTTGGTTGCACGCGAGTTGGTTGCACGCGAGTTGGTTGCACGCGAGTTGGTTGCACGCGAGTTGGTTGCACGCGAGTTGGTTGCACGCGAGTTGGTTGCACGCGAGTTGGTTGCACGCGAGTTGGTTGCACGCGAGTTGGTTGCACGCGAGTTGGCTGCACCGTATACATCCATAAAATGATGACATTACCGTGCAACAATGAATTAGTACACTTCTCGTAAACAAACATATTTGATAGCGAAGGGCAAATACCTTAATATCGGTGCAATTTTGGAATGCAGCTTGGGATTTATGCTAACTACATCACGAGCCCTCTTAAAAAGTGCAATTGCCCATTATGGCACACGAAATGATCACCCTTGGACACTCAAAATGGGGAATGCAATCAATGGTTTCGCCCAAGTTGGTCGGGTTATACAAGCCTTTATATTATTACAGCGACTGCACATAATTGCAGGCAGTGTCGAGGGTCACGTAACCTTATTGGAGCACCGTGTAATTGGGGTAGTATTACGCCTTAATGAGGCGATCTGCATCCGGCCCTTCCTAATGAAATCACAATGACACCATACTGTGCATGCTTGTTTGCACTCTTCCGTTTGCTATTTGGTCTTTGTCACTTCGATCTTTATACACGTAGATTGTACAAGTGTGTTTTTCTTAGGTCTAGATTCCCCGTTGGTAATCGATGTTAATATTTGCCTGCAAATGCTTTTATGTTCCACCAGAATAGAAGAAATCTCTTTAACTTGTTCTAAGAAGATAACTTAAGCCCCAAAAGGGTAACAGACAGTCTGACAACATACCTTTCCAAAACGTGTGGTCTAGCGGGTACATAGCCGTGCTCGTGATCGAGGGGTTATGGGTTCGAGCCCCACTTGTGCCAACGTGTTTGTGTTCGTGGGCAAGACACTTAATCTCAATTGCCTCGTCAACCCAAGCGATATTTGGGGAGCTGTTGGGGGTGCTGATAGGTCCTCGGCCAGCTAGCCACCTAGTTGAAGCATGGTTCATGGTTGAACCGAAATGGTTCTGGAGATTTCCTGATGGCAGTGCCATGGTAATAATGGCAACAGCGCCAGGAGTACCCTGCAGGGTAGACATATGCGCTTTACAAAAGTCAACCATTAAAAGCTCCCTGTGCAAATTTACTATGTAACAGGACAAACAAAGATGTCCCAGAAGTGGCTGTCCTTGTTATGTAAGTTAGTAGAAAATCTGTGCATGAAGGTTATAGAAAGGTATGTTGCCAGACCGTCTGCTACCCTTTGGGGCTTAAGTTATATTCCCAGAACCAGTTAAAGTTATTTATTCAATTTTGAGAAAAGATAAAAGCATTTGTGAGAAAATATTAACTTGATCGCTCAAAGGGTCTCTAGACCTGAGAGAGATTCAAATAACAACTCGCATCCTCCGTAGGGAAAACCTGATGGAGTATACCATGTGTCTTATAGCTCAACTGTTTAGAGCATCTACCCAATGTGTAAGAGGTCTCGGGTTGCAAATCCCGATGAGACCCATATGATTTTTTTGTCATCCTATGTTTATGTGGGGATAAAACCCGTTAAAGACGCGTCACAACAACTATTGTCTGAGTTGACAAATGTCAACGTTAACTCAAAGTGTTACCGTAGCAGAAATAACTCTCATTCATCACCACTGAACAGACAGATGGCGTGATTAAAAAGAAAGGTTGTTTAACCATCTGGTAATTTTGCATTATCACCTTTTGAAAGTACTTTGCACCGCCAAGTTGAGCTATTTAACCCTCCGCACAATTTCAACACCTGTCCACCCTTTGTAAATTCCAACTAGCCACCCACACGCTTATATACATGAGACATCCGCGGTTATGTCACTTGGAAGACCTTTAGTTTTTCGAATCCTAAGTCAAGAATGAGTACCTGTTGACATTTACTGACAAAATGGCTAATGTATTAGCCATGTACTGCTGCTGATGAACATTGACAAGTATTTCATGTTAAGATTTTGTGAAAAGCTCCTAGTGCATATACCTCGTGACGCGTGTGGGGTAAGTGAAGTCCGTTTAAAGATTATCGCAGTTTTGAACACCGACATAAGTTGTTAGTACAGCACACTGCAGCTGGCGGTTTTTCTGACATCTTTTGGTACTATTTTGACTTCAATGATACATCGTCTGCTTGAAAGATAAATCTAATAAATTGCACATACATTTTCGATTACCAAAGCCTTAGCTTTCAAAACCTTTTCGGGTCCCAAGTCAAGTCCAACTGCCTTCGAGTCTCAAGTCAAGTCAAACTGCCTTCGAATCTCAAGTCCAGTCGAATCAGGCTGCTTTTAAAGTGGCCTTTTGGCAGACTCGAATGAAAAGAAAAACAAACGTCAATCAAG
The DNA here is from genome assembly GCA_037783545.1 of Henricia sp. BOLD:AAB3569. Classification (NCBI taxonomy): domain Eukaryota; kingdom Metazoa; phylum Echinodermata; class Asteroidea; order Spinulosida; family Echinasteridae; genus Henricia; species Henricia sp. BOLD:AAB3569. The sequence goes on along the minus strand of JBBELK010000099.1, from coordinate 553,120 downwards.
TCAAGTTATTTATCAGTGACGCGAGTCCAAGTGAAGTTATTTGCAACAGTATAGCTGCATGTATACAGTTCAAGTCAAGTTATTTAAGGTTGTAGACTCGAGCCAAGTCAGTAAAAATCCTTACTCGAGTCCCAGGCTGAGTCCTGGTTCTCGAGTCCAAGTCATTATACTTTATGAGCAGAGTTATCCACGTTTTATTTAAATTAAATTTTCAACGTGAAATCGAGCTATAAACACAGGCAGTATTAGTGTTAAATCAGTGACAAAAGATGCCGGAAAACTGACAGAAATTTACTTAATTTTCCTGGTCCTATACGCGGCATTATAAGGGGATAAGATGATCACAGCGGCATATGGACGATGTAAATCTGTCCAAATGCCGGTACGATAATAACAAAAATTAATTTAATTTTCATGGTCTTTGGCATGGACAATATGAAGAAGAAAGATATTGTTGCCGACCTATGGATGATGTAAATCTATACTCATATACGGTAAAGTCGTGGTTATCTCCCTGGCAATTCATAGGTCTAAGCTTACGAAAATCCAAACAATGTACCTAAGATACAAGGACGTCAAAGTTTGTTTTTATATGTGCTTTACAATGACCACGGTTCAACAAATTGTGACGTTATTGCCCTAGACCTATTGACCAAAGCAATTTGCATAGAGCAAGCATGCTAAAATGAGCGTGTCCAGATCACATTTTTGAGCTCTCCCATATTCCCCATGGGTGTTGAGATTCTGATACCATATAATTTCTCATATTTTTCTCATTACCATTCTGAAAGTTCGTGCTCCAAATCCAAATATTTTCAAGGATATCGTCGGAAAACCACCGATGTTTTGTAAACTAATTTATCCGTTCCATAAGGCAGTGCAGTGATACATGATCACACCAACTTTGTTTGCTTCCACATCCAAATTGGAGATTGCAAACTTCCAGTTTCCTTCCCATACCGGTAGATTGTATTTTGGGGAAGTATTTTATATGATTGTTAGGTTAGAACGAAATCCATTTCCTGGAAAAATCCGAACGAGCTCCTTTAAGAATAAGGGACTTTCTTCGACCGTGTGCCATCTTAATTCAGGAAACACATGTGAACAATGCGTATACCTATAGCGTCTTCCATTGACTCGTGTATAATTTCAAAACATAGCCAATGAATTCGGACGCGGCCTATTAAGATGGAGCCGCAGGTACAAAATACAATTAAACAGCTCGGGTTCGAACAACTGCCATATTGTAGGGAAGCTTTAGTCATCAATGTAAGCACAAAATGTGCAACCATGCATGTCCTCAAGGAACTGCACCACAAGATGGCAGTTATTCGATACGATCTATTCATTACATATTTATTATTTCAATAGTAAATTACAATATTAATACACCTATGAATAATAAACATTAAAATGCAAAATTTAAACAAACTCCACAGCTTAAACCAAGTCTGATTCAAAATTTTAATTAAAGGCACGATCCTCAATTTACCTGCAGTGAAATTTCCAGTAATGAAGTTTTATAACAGGAAAAATCAATTTACATTTCCAACCTATAAGTGTGAATTGTGCAGGTTAAATTCACACTATTCAACACGGTGTATGGGGCGCGCTCAAGCCCGCGGCACTTTCAGCACTTTGGGTCGTAGACGGACACGAGGGAACTCATTTTGTTCCCAAATAAGAGCATTCAATTGGAGCTTAGTGACTTCGCTTTGGGCATTCGATGATTCAATAGAATCCCCTGGCCCAGTCCACTCAAAGGTAACTTGGGGCAAAAAATACAGAAATGATAAAAAAATAATTCTTTGGATTAATGAAGAAAGGAACAGTTTAATATCACAAAGGAATTATTTTGAATCGAATAAAAGTTAATGAAATGAAGTTAAGGTAATTTGAAGGTAGTCCCAAAGGGCCTGTTATTAACGAGGTTTGACTGCAAATGAAAGCTAAAATTATTTCAAACAAATGGCAAAATTCAACGTTGTTCACGATACTTGAAAAACGATGTCAGGTGATGAAACACTATTTGACATCGTAAGTGACAAGATAACACTCCAAGGCTATCTATATACCGGTGTGAATCATCACAAATGTGAAATTTCAATAATATTATTATGTAACTCCGTGGATACCACTTTGTTTTCGCAGCGTAGGCTAATGGACTAAAGACATGATGAACCTGTCAATTGTTTCCACCGCCCCTCCGGCAGCTACCCCACATTGTCACTTTTCGCGGGACAAAATCCGCACCCCTGAGTCAAAATTGAGATGACAAAAATCCCCACGCATGGGTGCAAAACATGCGTCTTGCTATCAGATGCACAGACGTTTTTATATCAATGGGTCAAAATCCCCATGAAAATTGTGACCAAACCCCCGCCTAAGGGGTGGTGCAGCGCGAGGGGGGGGGGGGGGGGGACAATTGACAGGTGCATAAGTGACAAGATAACACTCCAAAGCTATCTATACCAGTGTGAATCATCACCAATGTGAAATTTCTTATAATATTATTATGTAACTCCGTGGATACCACTCGGTTTTTGCAGCGTAATAGACCAAAGCAAATAAATGGCGTTTCCTTATGACCTCACAAACCGTCTGGTTCCCTGAGACTTCAGTAGAACTGCGCACATGTAAACAGTCGTGACGTCATTGTTTTAGGTCTATTTCTAAACTATAAGGCTGCGTTCGGGCGTGTACTCGTGTTAACACGAGTTATACTCCTGCGCGCGTGAACGGCAAGAATAACGACACTCGGGTCAGTGAGAGTATGCTCTCACTACTCCCCAACAAATGGGGAGTGTGCTCGTACTCCTGTCAAGTGTCATGTGATTTGTACGAAGATGGTGGAATATGGGTGTGATTTTTGGTTAATTTGCTCAACGTGTCAACTCAATAACTGAAACAATAACTCACTAAGGTTTGTTTTAGACGGCATCAAAGGTTCTCACGACTTACGGCCTGTATTTCCTCAGTTTCTTGTGAGCAATGAAACAGTATTTTTTTGTGCAGTGATGGCAAGAGACGTCCATCTTCACTGATTGCTATTCGCGCACGCGGACTGCGGATTTGCCGTTCGCGTGATGTGACCCGAGTGCAATGCGCACGCATTACTCCCGAGTAACGAGAACTGCACGCCCGAACGCAGCCTAAGTGTCTGGTAAACTATAGGGGCGTTACACCGTGTAACACCAACTTACACCGGAGCGTTCTTTTAGCCATCACGTGATACACGATTCTGCACGGGTGGCAGCCACCACTATATACCCGAGGTCGCGAGCGGGTCTGTGGTGTAATGGCGTCACCTAGTAACCGTGAGCTGTAAAACATGGCGGACAGTTTTGAATCGTGATGCGAGTACGAAGAAACACACAGATTTATGACACAAAATAGGAGGGAATAGGGCTGTATATAAATACATTTTGCTTAATCAGTAGATGTCTGTGGGCATTGACAAAGTTTATTGCGGTACTTTAGGCAACTATTTTTACGTGGCGGCGGCTTCATTTTTCATCGGAAGTCAAACGATAACAGCGTTTATAAAGCCCCACCCGGCAACATTTGACCTGTGTTCCTAGAATTTAAAGCGAAACCCTGTGTCGTTCGTTTTGCATCTTCTGGGGGCTTCCCCGTTACACGGTATAATCATCTCGAACGCCCCTTATGTTTGATAAGAACCACATTATCAAACTATTCGACATTGACAATAGTGCATGAAACTCCACGAGGGATGTTGCTTCAGCGAAGCGCACTGAGCTCTTGGGACGAGCAGCACAACATCAAATGGTTTTGCGAAAATTAAAGCCGCGCGTTCTAAACAAAGCATTGTCTTGCCTGTAGTAACATGCCCGACACGTTGCTTCAATTATCGCAATCCTTATTTGGTGGTTTCATTTCAACGGTGAAGGCACCATACCAACTATATTGCGTCCGTCTGATGTTGTACACCGTTCGTTGTATATAGGTCATGTGATATGTTGTGTTATAATGTTAAATTGCTTGACGGGCACGTATCTAAGTGATAACATTCTAGAGGCCCTTTCTATAAGGTGTTGAAACGTACATTGTGGATGTTTATATTGTATCACTATAGTTATAGATAAATACCACAAGGCGTCAAATGAAAACACCTCCTGCATTTTAGCGCTCTGGCTGTCGCAACGCTGTACGCAGGTGGTTGGGCTTTTTATCCAACATGGCGGAAGCCTTGCGGTGATTCATTATTTCCCATTTTGCTTCCGCTAGTCATTTGTTACAATTTCATTGTTAGGCCTATATCTTCCTGAAATCCTTCAAATCGGATACCCATCAATTCAACGAAAGAATGCCACAGCTGTATTTGGATATTTTGCATGGAGGTTCCAAATGTGAGTATAGAAATTATGCTATAGCTATTAGCACTATGAAATATAGTCGAAAAAGCCAACTTTAGTCATGTCAGTCCGATTTCGAGTTCTGGTATGGAAGCGAAACAGCGCGATATCGATTCGTGTCACTACTTGCTATCAAGACGTTAACTTACTCTCACATTTTCACCTTAATATTTTGTATTTTCTTGTTTTCTTGTCATGAATATTATTTTTGGGAGGTATTTTATATGATTGTTAAAAATAGATATAGATCAAATTTCCAGAAAATCTGGACACGCTCCTTCAAGCTAGCGACAGATGAGCGATAGTAAATTTAATTTTAGGCCTAGTATGTTTGCAACAATGGGCTATACGATGTAAGCATACACGGAGCATAAATATAAATCACTTGTTGATTTGATGTCAAGCCACAGACTTCACATGATTCAGCAGAAGTTAATGTTACTGGACGGGGTAATTAGAGCACCAGCGAAAAGTACGGGGAAAGCACCGTAAAAAACGGGAATAACGTAGAATTGTACGGGATTTCCCGTTAAACACAGCTTTCTACCGTAAAATTTACGGGCAATTGTTAATTACAGTGCATGCATAATCATGCATATTGTAAAATACGTTTTCTCGTGAATTTTCGCTGAGGAAAAACTTCGAATATCTCTCGTTCCGAAACCAAAATCCATTAGGGCTCTCAGAATTTGTGGAGGGTCCATTTTCGGGGTTAAATTTCAGCTGTCCAAGCCTTAAGGCACTACATTCTTAGAGGAATTGAACCTTCAATGTAGTGGTGAAACTGTGCCCGTACGGATCTCGACTTCTTTGAAAACTACCCCATCCTCAAAACCAACGACTGTTTCTTGAGGCTTATGCACTATCCACTAACAGCGGGAAGTTCAACGGGTTGCCGTTAGTTGAAAAGGGATATCTATGTACATAAAACAGCCGTATGGGTCGTGTTGTAAGTTGGAGCCGACCTATAATGGTACACCTGTAAGTTTAGCCCGTAATTCAGCAATCAGTTCGCCAGCCACGCGAGACCAGTCTATCGATCTGCGTGAACTTCAGCCTGGCCTGTATAGACACCGAAGTCTGGTAACCTGAACTGGGCTTTGCCGATAGATTCTCCCCTCAAATTGCAAAGTGTGCTCCGGGGCAGGACACCGTCTAGCCGTCCGTATTCCCGTCCAATGGCACACAGTCATGCTCCACGCTGCAATCCCGAAAGATTTCGTAATTCTGATGGAAAACGCGACCGGGGGTGAGATAATTTTTCCAGGCTGGGGATATTCGTTTCGCATTGTATGTGTGCTTTCGGGTCCCCTGGCCAGGCAGACCACAGGGTTTTTTGCAACCTCGTGTATCGAATACACATGTAGCCAATCCATTACCGCGCCCGACGTGTTACGAGAGCTCGAACTGTCGCAGAAATTTCAAATATATAATTATTAAGTTTGCGGGCTGGTTTTAATTTGTTTTCAGCATTATGACATGACCTCAGCTGAAAGTAAAGACTTACAGTCTTTATAAAGCACGTTTTATTGGACTTTTTACATTGCTACGATTGAACCTGATTTTGTAAGAGGGTTGGTAAATTAACGTCCAAAGGAATAACTGGAAATTTCGTTGCCTTTTATGACGTATAGCTTCATGATGGCGTTGTCTTTATGACAGAGTAATCCATTCTAAAACGTGGCATTTGCATGTTGCGCCTCCCTTTGAATGCACCTGAGCAGGAAAGTGGCTATTTTAAGCATCAATCGTTTCTTGGCCTTACCTTTCCTTTAATAATTTCAACACCGAAGGCTGTACGTATCTAAAGGGAGATTATAGCCGCAGATATTTCACGTCCACCAAACACGTATTCTCGATCCTCTAAACCATTATTGGTTAATCCTTAACACCCATCCATTTGCTAAAAATGTCAGGTTAAGCATAACCACACTGACGTCAGAGTCTCCATTATTTCCACATTCAGTCTAATTTCCTGGCGGAGCCATCAAATAACCAAATTTAGAGTGCCGTGTGAAAGTTGCCGCAATGCACGGAGATTTTTACGAGCAGAAAGACTGCACCGAAGAAAGCCCGCGAAAGCGAGCGTGGGCGGGCGTGTACCAATCCAGGGCTTTGATGGTATAGGCCTATATAGTGCGCCGCTGATTGCGAATTACGGTGCGTTGGACATTGGAAAGTATAGAAATTGGTCGTGAAGCTCGGATTTACGTGGTAAAATGGAGTTTGATATGAAATTTGAAAATGGATGAGGTCCACTCTCGTACAAACAAAATATGCCGATATTGAGTCTGTGGTCTTGAGGTTGATTTAAATGCATCTAATTTCTACAGGTTATTTTTTCTTTCATAAGCTGCAATTGACATTTCCAATGTGATTGGATTATAACTGTATTTGGTGTACTCCACTTCATCAAAATTGTTTGCTTCGGATGTTTTTTTACGCGTGGCGTAGAATTACTCGTTAATACGTCGTTGCCCGTTGGATCAATTCACGGCTTAAGCCGGACTCCCACTGTGTGATTTTTGCTTAGATTTCCCACGATTGTAAGATTTGTTGGGACTCTATAGACAGTCCCAGGTAATCTCAGCAAATTTTTCCTATAATCGTGGGATATTCGAGGCAAAATTGCAATGTGGGAGTATTAAACCTAGGTCACACTGCACGATTCATTGCCACGATTGACTACGGCGTAACATTTCTTAGTGCATCGTATATAGCCTTGCCCCAAGCCTGATATGTGTTGTTCCTCCGAGTATTGCATGCTCTGCCATTTGGGCGTCACTCACGCTGAGGGAGACAACAAATCTCGGGGCAAGACTACGATTTACTAATATTTTTTTTACGTCGTAGGAATCACACTACACTAAATCGGGACAGTGTGGCCTAGGTTTTGGGCATTATGAAGGGCGAAAGGTCTTACTTTGATGCCGGGGACCAACGTAGGCCTACTTCACAAAACACGTGTTACAGTGTCATCACAGAAGGGGCGTTCGAGATGCTTACACCGGGTAACATGGGGTTTACACCGGGGGAAGCCCCCAGAAGATGCAAAACGAACGACACGGGGTTTCGCTTTGAATTCTGGGAGCACAGGTCAAAGGTTGTTGCCGGGTGGGGCTTTATTAATGCCGTTATTGTTCGACTCGCAATGTAAAATGAAGCCGGCGCCACGCAAAAATAGTTGCCCTAAAGTGCCGCAATATACTTTGTCAATGCCCACAGACATCTACTGATTAGTAAAATGTATTTACAGCCCTATTCCCTGTTATTTTGTGTCATAAATATGTGTTTTTCTTCGTACTCACGTCGCGATTCCAAACTGTCCGCCATGTTTTACTGCTCACGGTTACTAGGTGACGTCATTACACCGAGTTTACACCACAGACCCGCTCGCGAGCTCGGGCAGTGGTGGCTGCCACCGGGGCAGACTCGTGTAACACGTGATGGCTAAAAGAACGCTCCGGTGTAGGTTGGTGTTACCCGGTGTGAGCATCTCGAACGCCCCTAGAGAATATGTGCACACATGTCATGCATAGCGTTTGCAGACCAATCAACGGTCAACAACTTTACCACGTGATTCCGGCCTTTTGCCTTTTATACCATTGTCGATTATCGTATATCGCCTTGAGCGGTCGGGTTGACGTATATCTTCCCCTGCCTTTCACCTTTGGTGTCCCGGGTTCAGTTCCTTGTGTCGATTTCACAAAACTCTTCTTATATCTTAGGATCGATCCTAGGATTTAAGAAGAGTTCGAACTCTAAGATTGATCTTGGCTAAGACGCGTGTTATGATCAATTTCACAAAACGCGCCTTTTACAAGACGAGTCGCAACTGCTTATAATACATTTATCAACGGCTGTATCATGTTTGTTAACAGTACTGAATACAACAGCCGTCGGGAAAAAGGCACGCACAAATTCGAGGCAAAATTCGCACAGTGGGAGGCCCGCTTTAAGTTAGGAAGAGTTGGGCCGTGTTGCTATGGGAAATAGGACGCAATTGAACGCATCTTAACTTTTGTGAAATCGATCCTAGGATTGGGTCCAAGATAAGACGAGTAACGCGTGGGTCTCCCCAGGAGATTTCCCTGGGGATTTCCTCCCACTACTACAACTACATCTCCTTCTCCGTCATCTCAAGTTGATAATAAAGTAAAGTTAAATCTGAATACCGTTTAGCAGATGGCATAAAGTGTTCAGTTGCCGAAGATGCCATGCAATTAACGTCAACGTATGCCACCACTTGCGTAATGCTCTGATGAGTGCAAGTCGAAAAGTGCTTCAGCATATCCTTGTCGTTAATAAATGCTATTTAAAAAAAAAAAATATTTCTTCCTATTTGTTTATGAAATAGGCCTTGGCCACAGACAATATACCTTTAACTATGCACCAAATTGCAGGGGCGTTTACAAGGTGTAGAATTCACCCAAAACCCCGTACATATATATATTTTGTATATCTTCTCCACTGCTGCAATACAACCCCGTAATACTACAGGACATCATAATACCATTGCCGCCCACGCCTACTTTAACAGAGACGAACTCCCGTCTCGAGGCAAATGTGAAGTCAGCGTATAAATATAAAAACGTGTTGTAGCTGCGGGCACGAAGAAGAAGAAAAAAACCTTGAAAAATAAAAAGACGCACGGCATTCGTTTGATATTTGTTGATTTTTAAAGGTCAGGGTGTTGTCATTTCGCGACGAATTCTGAGGATGAATTGTGAATGATCAGATTTAAACGCCTAGTATACGAGAACACCTTAATCTTACACACAGCATGATGTCATTTATTGTACAATACGTAGGTGGAAATTTGTTAACCTTAATACCAAATAAATAATCCAATTATTGCGCGGGTAACCTTAAAGGCACAGGCTCGTCAGCAATGCGTGCGCGCCAAATTCGTGCCACGAAATACGCAGCTCCATATAGCAAAAAGGCATGGAGCTGCGTATTTCGTAGCACGAATTTGGCGTGCGCGCATTGCGGACGAGCCTTGCCTTTAACAGGTGAAAGTTTAGAGAAGGCCAGTGTCTATGTGTAAAATGGAATAATTTTAATCTCTTTTTTTAGTTTGGCGCAACGATCTTCGCCTATGGTGCCGTCCGCCCATAGACATTTCTCCCAAACATGTAGTGATCGACCAGTAGGTAAACATTTTACGACTGTTTCCTGTTATAGATGAGTAAGTGTTACTTGCATAGAAATACATTGCATCTGTTAGGGTGTATTTTGGAATAAATTGTAATCAGCCGTCGTCGTTTTTGGCGAAGTAAGAGGCCGAGAATATTAAAACCTACAACTGAAAAAAGGTCGGAAAAAACACTAATTAGCTACCGTTTCAGAATGTCCATCATATTTTCTCGGAATCTCGATATTGTTTACACCTCGAAAATTCATAAGAGACTTTGTCCCCTCAAATGGTACCCATACCCTAAATTTGGGGACTTGGCTCATGGACTATATTGTTCTCTCCCGATCTGAACGACAAGCAATAATGACCCGTGACCTTTTGACACTCTGTGAAAGCGCGCTATACCAGAGAGCACAATTTTATCAGCGTTAAAATTGGCTGTGACATTTCACTGCAACGCACGTGCTCAATGAGTCGTAAGAAGCGCGAGTGCATCCATATGATACGCAGATATATACATCTGCATGGAATTACTGTCCCTGTGAGGCTTTTAAAATGCAATAAATTGCAAAATGACAGAACCAACCCACGCATTTTGCTGTTTTTTCCCCATCTTGGCAATCTTTTTATCTTTTTTTTCTGGCCGCTCCTCGCTTGCTAAATGGAGACTTGCAAGACTTAAAAACATGTAAATGTCAAACCTTGTTGAAAATTAATTTTATTAAATTAGATCGCTAACTAACTCTGCTTGTTTATTTCATTTAGAGTGCTATTGAAATGGAATTTTTATCACTTTCATCCTCCTATAAGTTGCTAAATTAGAACCCACTTGGAAGGCGTAAATACGGGTTTTTGCTAATATGAAATTTCCCACATGGTTAGTGCATAAATATCTCATTTTGTTTTCTTCAGTTGTTGGTAGTTTTTTGTGACTTTTGGTTGCCACTTCTTGTAACAGTGTGCCACAGTTCTGGTTTGAATTCCCGATGGTAAATTTGTAAAGCGCATCATGGTACTTTGCTTCGTAGATGTGGAAAATCGTTGTTGAAGACAGATATGTGTAGTTATTAGCTAGCTTATGCCGTGTCCGGATAGACTACTAAAGTGAAAACGTCACCCTTTGTGCGTTGCCATGGTTTTCGGGTCCACACTAAAACCAGTGAACTGTTTCCCTGCGCTATACCAATAGACGTTTCAGATTACCAGCGAATGTTTACACCCAATTACCATGGCAACCGACGTCACACTTTAGTAGTCTATTGGACTTGTTTTTTTGGGAGGTTTAACCGAGACGATGGTAAAATGAAAAATGGCTAAGACTGTCTGGAAGTGGGCCAAGGCTATTTACTTCTGTTCAGGATCATGGTACTCTCTGTCAGAAATTAACAACTGGAAGCGGAAATAATATTCACTATAACACACATAAGACCATGTTGAACCATTGATACATCTATGTAGCTGATATTTGTTCAGGCCAATTTACCAGCATTTTTCTTTAGATATTTACAAATGTCCTTATTCTGCAGGAATCCGTAAAAGTGTTATCTTGCAAATGGTACATTGGGCCGGTATTTAACTGTAATTGGACCATAAGGTGTGAATGCAAACTAAAATAGGGAGCTATTGCCCTTTTCATGCTTTCTTTTAGCCCCCTCGTGCGGTCATCTTTCGAGCTTTGGGGCTCTGAAGACATACTTTCATCATTACGGACGTGACCAAGCGGTCCTGAAGTGGCTCAGCCGGTATGTTACGAGTAACCAAAGAAACGAACATCCACCCCAAAGCCCACGCGCATAAGGTACCGATCAGGCGACGCTTATAGCCCACTGGGCACTTCACTTGATAGGTTGCTGTCACCATTTAGCCCAGTATAACCCTGATCGCTGCAAATTGGTCTTTCCCTCCGTTGGATCGATTCCACCTTGGCATATCTCACGTTCGGGTTCAATCTGCCTATTCGCGCCAGAGCGATCAATCTGTGCACGGGTTCGCGGGTTTAGCGTTACGCGATTTAGTTAGTGAGTGGGTGTATAGGGAAATTTGACACATTCGGTCGTATGATCCGCTGTGGCTAAAGAATTGGGTTGTCTTGCCCGTGGGGTTTTGTGTGTGTGTATAGTCTGCCACTGTTCCAGGTGTTTCTGATGTGTGTTTTGGCCTTCGTGAGCGAAACGGTGTTGTCAAATCTCGTGCCAGAAATGCAATTGACCATGCCTATAATTAATTTCAACGATTTGGCGTCGTGGTACTTTCCTCACCCTTCAACCATAACCAGAAACATAATTTTGACGTAATAATGGTTCAACGACTTCGGTTGCCGACGGTCAAAGCTGACAATTGGTTGAATAGTTAGGCCTACATATTTACGTCAGAATTATGTTTGTGGTTGTGGTCGCGAAAACATGCCCAGGGTCGAACTCGGTCCTGGTTAACCCAGTGCACTACGTTTTCAGTCCCTGGTGGTAGAGCTTTTTTTTTCAAGTTGGTCCTGAAAATCTACATACATTGTAATGCACCTATCAATTGTACTCCCACCCCCCGGCTGCTCCACCTAAGAGGTGGTGATTGTCACTCAATTCGCGTGACAAAATCCCCACCCCTGGGGCAAAATTTAGGTGACAAAAATCCCTATCCTCGGGTGCAAAACATGCGCACCTTTCTATTTATGCACCGCAATCTGTTTTTCAAGGTGCATAATTGTGAGGATGTGAGTTTTCAGCAAATTTGTATCCACATTTTATAACTCTTGGGGGCTATAATTGCAAGCACGCAAGCAAACAGATACCTGGCGTCCTTTATGGACTTAAATAGAGCGTGTTCAGATTTTTCTAGAAAATGGATTTCGTTTTAACCTAACGATCATATAAAATGCCTCCTCAAAATACTATCCATGGAAAGAAAGCAGGACATTTGCAATGTCCAATTCGTATGCGGATCTACTTGAGTAAAAAGGTGTAATTACTGCACTTCTTTGTGAAACCGGATTATTAGTTTACAAAACATCGGTGTTTTTTTTTTTACTATATCCTTGCAATATGGGGATTGGAAGCGCGAAATTTCAGAATGGTAATGAGAAAAATATGACGAATGGTATGGTATCAAAATCTTAACATCCATAAAATAGGGGGTCGGCTTTGCTCAAAAATGTTATCTGGACACGCTCCTTTAACCGATTTTTCAAAACTTAAACCAAAATATCGGACTTAGGCCTAAGGGTCGCAAATACTTTCGGATTGCTTCTCCGGGGGGAAAAAATTGACACATAAAACAGTCGCAGTGCACCTTGCTCATTTCACAGCCCACTGCAATAAAGCGAATTCGACGGCTGCTCGATTACATCTTCCTCTTTTCATAACAGGTGTGTGGGCGTGCTTGCGACGGAAGGTTCCGCAGTCTTTAGTCTTCCTGTCGGTTTTGATGTCTTCTTTGGCTCTTCCCAGAGACCTCACAAAAGGTTTTTTTCCCTCTTTCAGACGAGTCATTGTGGGGGAAAGAAAAACAACCATGTTGTACGGATCAACAATCGTGGGGCCTCAAAGGAGTCTAGGGTGGGAGTGCGGTGGGCACAAGTCCCGGGATATTCATTTCATGTCGTCGAAGAAATGGCACAAAAGATATCTCCTACCTTTTTTCCAGAAAAGCAGAAACATGAGACATGTTCAAGTTGTTCCCAACCGTCAACCTTGGTACGACGACCTTAACGTTTGGGATGGGGGCTTTTGTAAATCTTGCTGTAGTATAATTTGATATCTCCATATATGTGTGGGTACTCGCCACGAGAGTTTAACAAATACTATCGTATTTTCTCGGGTGTATTTTGAATTTCATCTTCAACACCTACTCAAAAGTTCATGTAATTTCATATTTGGATTTCATGCGGAGTGAGTGGATGTTTTTGTGTGTGTTTACAGAAATTGTTTGTGTGATCGATCGTCATCCACCTCTGTATTGTCTTGTAGCTAGCGGGATGGCGTATTTTGTACAGGAAATTGAATTCGGGTTTCCATCAACACCAAAGGTGGCCCTCTCGGTATAGACCGTATCGAATAGCCGCCATTTCGTGGGGCACCTTTTGTTACTTAAACCGTTCAACAATGGAAGCACAATATGTGCTACCATGCATGTCCTCAAGGAACGAAGAAACTGCCCCACGAAATGGCGGCTATTCGATACGGTCTATATCATTGTAATGTAGGCCTAATTTGTCCCTGTTTTTAATGTATAGTAACGTTAACCACTTTATAAAGATTTGTTTAATACTGTCAAGACGTTTTACTGCAAGGTCTGTAGTTTGGTGCACCATAATAATACAAATACTTTAAAGACATTATTACATGTTTGGAAACTTTTAAGAACAGGAACAACATCATACATTGTATAACTAAAGAATAATGTTGGCCTTGTAGAAATTTCAGCCACAAACCTGAAAACCTGCAGACATTTATTACTATTATTATTTTTTTAAAGACCACCTTTAGTTGGCAATTTCTCCCACAAAGGAGAGGGGTGGTTGACCCCAACCACCCCCTCTGGATACGCGCCTGCAATGGAAGGGTACACACAGAGGGACTACCCTTACTGTCCAGGCGCGGATCCAGGGGGGGGGGGGGGGGGGGGGGGGGGGTTTGACCCCCCCCCCCCCCTGCTCCGACACCAAAACAGATAATTTAATGCATTTTGTGTGTGTCCGCCTGTCCGAAACGAGCTGACATAAAAAATCTGACGGGCAAAACCCCTCCCTGGTGGCAAAACCCCCTCCTGGAAAAATTCCTGGATCCGCCCCTGCTGTCCCTATGCATCATACAGTCAAACCCCCAACACACTCCCCACCCAACCCCCTAAAACGGAAATTCCTTTGATATTTGAGGGGGTGTGTCACATATCGTGCTGCATAATTATGCGAAAGGGGTTACCCATTTGCCAGATTCAGTAAATGGATGGATAAATGTAGAGGTGTCCATACATAAAACGTACATGGTTTGTTCATTCCTTGCACAGAACCGCCATGTTGTCTAGATCTAAACAGCGAGGCTGTATACTTGCATTAGTATCGATAACTCCCTCGCCTCGTTGCTAATGTCGATTGCTGTGACGTTGGCTTTTGTGACGTGTGTCATAAAAAACGAGGGTCTCATTGCTTTCTTTTGTGATAAAATTTGAAAAGAAGCGTGACGTAATACAGTAGTTCACTATCTAAAGGTGAGTGTTAATTTGAAACCTGTCAATCCATTGCAAAACATGAAGTTTGCACTCGGCCTCTTTTTGAGCGCAACCGTGTAATCATGAACAGTTTTCCGGCCGTAATAATTATAGATACACTTTCTGGAAACTCCCACGACACCGTTCAAATTGAGTTATTGGTCAATCTGTGTGGGATGAACGAAATAGGTCGGTCTGGAATTCGTAGCACGAAATGCAAATATCCCCGACTCAAATTAGACATTTTTATCGAGCATTCGACATTTGTGGGTCATAAAATTATTTTCCTTTTCATCATTTTTGAACTTTGCTGGCATGTGTGTGGGAGTAGTTTAGGTAATGGTTTACTCCAAGTGAACTTTTTCGAAAACTGTACAGATTTCTTTAATTCTTAAGTTTCACTTTCTTGACAACCGCTTGCTATCCGCCATTACTGTGTCCATACTATGGCACGCCAAACGGAAATAATTAAACACTGATAATTTAATGTCATCCCTGCAAAACAAGTCGTCAAAAAAAAGGTTGGCATGACTTTTAAATGTTGACGTCAAATTATCAGTGTTAAATTATTTTCGCTTCGGCGGATAGCAACCGGTTCGGCTGATAGCAACCGCTTCGGCGGATAGCAACCGGTTGTCAAGAAAGTGAAACCCAAGAATAGCGACAAGCGTTCCCATATACACTCGAAATTCACCTAAAGACACACCATGCTGAAATCATGTACATTTAGTTCTTTTGGCAAAGAAAGCATTTTCGCTTTTCCAAAAGTATTGCAACTTATTTGTTAATTTAATAACTTTAATTCCGTGAGATCGGCCCTAAGCCAAGGCAATATATCGTTAATTTATCAAATTCTCTCTCTACACTCGCGATCATAAACATGCTTTATCTTGATAAATGATTTATCTAGTATTCCGCCAATATTAGATTGAAAACCACTCTATCAACCCAATGCATCGTAACAAACAAGGCATATATAGAACAGAGCTCATGCTGATTTTACGGGTGTGCAAAGTATCTGTTTTCTTGAATTTTCTAAATCGAACGCATTGTGCTTTTTAGGTGTTTGGTGTAATATAGCATACGTCGTAGGCCTAGCTGCGGTTCATATAGTGCTATAATTTATGATCCATCAGACGTCTTATAGTGAAACCTGCTATATTGAGGCCACAATGATAATAATGTTTATAATGGCCATCCCCCTTTGGTCACAAATGCCATGTTTATAATGCTTATGCTATCTCTATAAAAGGGCCACCTGTTTATACATGTAGTGGCAGAGGCGGATCCATGAGCCTCAGTAAAATACACGAATACAATGGAATTCAGGGGGTCGGACCCCCTGAAATCCTTTGTAGTCCTGTATTTTAATGAGGCTGGATCCGCCACTGAGTGGCCAGTTTTTGTACGATCCCGAGGGTTGCCACTATACATGCCATTTTCACTGTAGCCTACAAGTGAGATGACGTATCATACCGCTCCGCGCGAAGCATGATGGGATTAATTAGGGCATTTGCTGAAGCGCCGCTCAATGTGTTTGTGTTTATACGTACATCAATTTCACTGTAGCTAATATCGCGAACTTCAACTGATTGGAATGCACTTAGTAACCCCGGTACTAGAGCCACCTCCGAAGAGTCTCTTGAGTATCTTGTAACACGTTTGCATGGTAGCAAAGCACCTACCACGTCAAATTCACGGAGCAACGCTATACAGCATCTGCCATTTATTTTTAAAGAGTACTCCAAACGATCCTCATTCGTTCTATTGTGGACCTTAAACTCCCTGAATTTTACCAAACTCTTCATAGGTTTATATAATAGCATTTCCACCAAAATGAATGATGTCGAATGTTAAAGTCCTAATACATCATTTGCAGTTTCCCAAAATTTTACTTGACGAGTTGACAAGAAAAAAACGACTAAAAGTGTTGATAGCAATGGTAACAAACACCACATGATTTTTCCACGTACCTTTGTGGAAGAAATTGCCAACTGAAGGCGTTATTTTTTTAAGTTGTCTGCTGACAATTGTTTTACCATTGATTTATACACAAAAAAACATGAATGGATTTTCAGGTTTTCAGAAGTATTACTGCATCTATGTGGCTGAAATTTATTTCTTTATTCTTTAGTTATGTAATGTTGTTCGTCCTGTTTTTTAAAAGTTTTCCAATATTATGTCTTTAAGACATAATTGTCTCTGAATTATTAATGCTCTTACGATATTTTGAGACGAATGTTTACTAATTTCCTCAATGGAAACACAATCTCTCTGATTCTTGTGTGAATGGACGTTTGAACGACATCATTAATTTGGTGTAACAAAATGCTTTAATTCTGCATACGCTTTTCCACCATGAGTAATGTTACACGAACGCCCACATCATCCACGAACTGAAAATGAGATGGATGCACGGGAGCGCTCGGTCACGGTGTATTCACTAGCTAAGAACAATGACCCCAGCGCTGTTTACTCCTAGCCATAAGGTTGAACGTTAATAAGTCGATCTGCCCAGCTCCATTCACAAAGTGGGACTTTAGTGAAGGATTGATCATGCCTTTGGGTCCAGACAAGCAGTCTATAAAAACACGCGCGCAGGGGCGGTTCGCCCGATTTATCAGCAGAAAATCGCCCGTTGAACGCGCTGCTTCTACACCCACGCAAACATCGATCACTCTGCCTCGAGCCGCACATACTGTCATTTTTATTCAGCGTACTTTTGCTTGTAGCTTTGCAAAACACACTATCTCAACATCGTGGTCGTTACTTAGGGAAGAAACATTTATAATGTCATTTATAGTGGAAAATCAATATGCCCAAGTCTATGCCAATGTCTCGATATAGCTTCAAGAAAACAAAATGTATACATCTCAGTACTGTACCTTTGACTTAAGTTAAAGATAGATTACATCATTTGCAGTGACCCCATTTTTTTCATGAGTTGACAAGAAAAACCACATGAATTTATTTCTGTCCAAAATTAACAACTGAGGGTGGTTTTCTAAAAATAAAATACCATTCAACTTAACACAAAAGCCATGAATAGATTCTTCAAGTATTACTGCCTGTATGTGGCTGAAATGTATACACGGCAATTTTATCAACATGGCTTTTAATCACGAGTGGATGGAAATGACGCCCTTTGTAACAGTTTACCAATCCCTACATAATATACAGTATCGAATAGCTGCCATCTTGTAGGGCAGTTCCTTTGTTCCGTGATGACATGCATGGTTGCACATTCGATATGGTATATACGTTGTCGACATTGTTGTTTAATTTGCGAGAGTCTGCTAGTTACAATAGCAGATGTCTCAGAATGGACCTGAAACATAATGACGCCACTGTTTGTTTACATACGTGCTTTCCTATAACTCTGTGTTGTCTGGTATACTCTGAAACTCCCCCATAGATTTACACACATGTAAACAAACCGTGACGTCATTAGGTGTCGGGTCCATTGAATTGAAGCAACGCATCGGCCATGGTCAAGACATAGTCAAGACAATGCTTTGCCCCGGTACATGCGATCGTATATCGCTTACCTTCCACGTACGCTAAGTATAACCAGTCTATAGATAAGGCATTGTCTGTAGTAATATGGCGGATGGTTGCTTCATTCAGGTATATTCCCCAGTTCATTGTTTGTAGATCAATGGCGTTCAAGGCACCTGCGCAGACGTCTCGCCCGAGTGACAGTACAGAGACTAATGGCCATAGAAAACAAGATGTCTCTAAAATCCATGCATCACTGTGCGTAAAACATGGGAACGGACCATCCATGAAGTGTACCTAATTGAAGTTATCATGCTCCGCTCCCTCTTTCCGGATGTAGTTTTGCTTGTCAAGGACATTTAGCTCTCTTTTGAAGTGTAACTTTTTACCCGACAGCTATTACATGTTTGCAATAACGTGAGTTGGTGTTGTAGTTTTTCCCTATTAGTTGACGTCAGAAACATCCAGTCAAACAATGAACTTGGCCTTTTGTGTGTCACCTTAACGCTATGGCCGGTGCCCCGAATTCTCCATATTCAAATGGAGGTGATGTTTAGAAAGTCACTTACTACGCTGCTGTTGCTACGTGGTGCACGCAAATGCCTAGCAACCAACAGTCCGGCTGCTTTATGCCATTTTCTCTTGCGGTAAACCCGCGTGCACCACATAGCAACACAACTTAGTCTGGTCCAGTGGATACCAAGTGTGCATGTGAAAGGAAGTACCTACGTCAGTACACCAGACGCTATTCACGTAAAAGGGCTAACTAAGAGTAAGAAGCCAAAACTTCAAACTCTGCAAAGAAAATTTGGACAAACGGTAATAAAACCGGACCTGACCCTCTTTTAACTTGTGCAGCTCAGCCCCATATGGGTTTTCTTGCTCGTAAGAATGAAATCAATGGTTCGTATAAGCGTCGAGGTTGTACATATAAATCAATGTGCATGGTAGTTATACGTGAAGGTTTTCTCAACTTGTAATCTGAGTGACGGATGTTTTAAGTCTCACATCCATCTGCTCTTCCAGAATGCATAATTTTGGTCCAGACAGAGGACGATAATGATATGTGATTTATACACGGGATGCATTTCCGTACAGTCTGAGTGCAATTGCGCTCCGAGAGGTCATCTTCGAAAAAAATCAAGGCAAGATCATTAATATTCCAGTCCCCAGAATTTCTCTTACGGAACAAATCCCCAGGGATGTAGAGAGGTTAGGGGTTAGAGGAGTGCTGTGTGACTGTCCTCGCCGTAATCTCTCAAGTCTGTCTGCGTCCTCCTAGGGCGAGTGACAAGAATCCCTGACTCCCCGGAGCGGTCATCCCGGGTCTCCGTTCAATGACCCCGTCCATGATGCTTTAATTTGTTGGTTGAAAAAAACGTTTGCGTTGCGAGTCTTCCGAGCCGGGGAAACCGGGGAGGTGTTTTGAGAGTATACTAAAAGGATAAATGAATATGTTTGTACACTTATGCGGTACTGAGAGGAGGGTTAGGCAAAAGGAACAAGGTACCCCATAAGTCGGTCTTTGTCTACCTGGTACACAACAAGGTAAAACGTGTGTCAAGTCTATTGAGTTGTTGAAGACAAAGGGAAGGAGGTGGGGGAACAAAGGAGGTATATACCCCCATAGTGTGTAAAAACATGGTTGTGTGTGGATGAACGTGGGTTGTTGGCGAGCAGCTTCGTACACAGTGTTAAATATATTACAAGATTGGAATCTTTTCTTAGCGTATAGTCTAAATGTGATTAAGGATGTTTGTGATAAAACCGATCTGTGTGTAAGTCAGCTCAATTCTTGGGTTTCACTTTCTTGACAACCGGTTCCTATCCGCCATTACTGTGTCCATACTATGGCACGCCAAAGCGAAAATAATTCAACACTGATAATTTAACGTCAATCCTGAAAAACAAGTCAACAAAAAAGGTTGGCATGACTTTTAAATGTTGATAGACTGTTTGAAACCGGGATACCGTGCTTTTGTTTGCAAGTTTAAAAAATGTTGAGACTTGGTTTTTCAGGGTTGATGGTAGAATCATCAGTGTTGAATTATTTTTGCTTTGGCGAGCCATAGTATGGACACAGTAATGGCGGATAGAAACCGGTTGTCAAGAAAGTGAAACCCAAGAATACCTCATCTTCGTTCCGAAAACACAATTTAAAAAAACTGAGTCTATGCTTTTCAGAGATGCTATTGTCTCCCTTGCTATACTGCACGGAAAACTGAGCCATATCATGGTATTCGAAGGCTTAATTTCGTTTATATAACGACGCCTATGTAACAAAAATGCGCGTGCACATCTTCAATAATTATCGTTTTCGTCTAAAAAGATGGCATCTCGGGCGGAATTGATTCATGGGACAGCTGGGCCCACTACTATCTTCTATCTGAGTAAGGCTTTTCCAAGCAAAAGGTTGAATAAATTGTTAGGATACTGCAAGTGTTGTATGCGGGCGTTAAGAAGTACACTCGGCTTCTAATCATTGCAACCAAGTTTGATTTCGGCTTGATACTTTTGTAATTTGTGACCGTCAAAACCCTGGAGAGAAAGAAATTTAATTTCTCCCCAGGGTGAAACATCAAAGTATTAGGTGAGCGTATCAGCAATATTGAGAAATCCCTAGTGTC
The DNA here is from genome assembly GCA_037783545.1 of Henricia sp. BOLD:AAB3569. Taxonomy (NCBI): domain Eukaryota; kingdom Metazoa; phylum Echinodermata; class Asteroidea; order Spinulosida; family Echinasteridae; genus Henricia; species Henricia sp. BOLD:AAB3569. The sequence goes on along the minus strand of JBBELK010000099.1, from coordinate 532,280 downwards.
GGCTCGGCTTTCTTAAGCGCCCCATGCAATGCGCGCAAATACTTTGGCGCGCTGATTTCGTAGCAGATAAATTACTTAACAGCGATATTAGCTACATTCTTATCCTGCAGGTGCAATTAATTTTACCAGATCATCATTCCCTTGTGGTAAATTAAACTCAAGGATGTACCTAATTGTGGCTATGTCATGGGTAGAGTGTTCTTGAGACTGTATCAACTCGCAGTATGCGAGCCGATTACATGTAAGTCCCGTGAAAATCCTTTACACTTTTTAGACTCTTGGTGGCAGCAGACACCATTTTCTCAGCGTGTTATGTTGACTACGATCTGGGTCTTTACACACTCATAGAATACATTTCTGTGACAAACAATGTAATAAGTTCCGGTTCTCTTCAAATTTCAATATTTTATCTCAAAATGAAAGAAATAATTATCTTCAATTTGCTGTGAGTAGATTTTGCTGCTTCTTTAAAGAGTAAACAATAATAATATTTCAACACACGATTTCCAAAACACCATTTCCAATCCACCGTATAATATTTGCACATGGTCTTTATAGAAACACATTTAGTGGCAGTAATTTTTTTAGGGCCAGAGTTCTCCTGAGAACAGTATTAAGAAATGCAAATAATTTACCCCGTTACCAGGGAGAGATTCGACTGGGTCATCACCGTTGAATTGTCGCTGTATAAACATTTTCGTTTCTGTAATAATCATTTTCTTTCCTTTGACAGCGTTCAAAAAATTTGGACTGATACTGCATATGTAGTCTTTTTACCAACCTCCGGTCTTTCTACATTTGCTCTTATATCTGTTTTCCCTGTTCAGTGCTCGATATATACTGCACATTATAACAAAATTGAGAAAATAATCGTTTCATATCTGAAACTGGCGAATGAAATTTTCGAGACGCGGTGTACGCGTGACGTGCGTGTGATATGTCCCGCGTGCCCTTTGCGTCGTAAAAACACGCCACCGTGCCGCAGTGAATCGGCACGTACGGAGTTATCTAAATGCCAGAATTGTTGGCAGAGGGATACTTGTTGACTAATAACCCTGGATATTACAGGGTCTCGTGTTCTGAAATTCAAAGACTTCCTTATCTTGTTTTCATTCAAATGTTCCTATGCAAATATTTGCTGCAAAGATAAAAAAGTCATCCCACTAATACTACGGGGAAACTAATTACTTGCAGTGGCATTTCAGCCAAAATTACTTTTCTGCCAGGCATTCGGAAGGAAACGGTTGCACTGCATAATACAACGTTGTTGTATGATTCCGTATTATTCCAGTTTGCAAAACCTTATTTGTATAGTAGATTTTCCTTTCCAATGGCACTTTCCTCGAAATTATGAAGAAAAAAACGCGTATATATAAAAGACATCCTGGCTGTCAGAATGCCATGCCATTAATGCACATGTGCCGTGCTATTCGCCCACGCGTGTTCAAAAAGCGTTTTACAGGCGCGTGGCTTCGTACTTGAAGTGAAAAGAGCGAGTGCGAAAAATGAAAGCTGATCGGCGAAATGTGGGGGTTGATAGGGGCAGAACTTAGCAGATGATTCACTTGGAATGGTTACATACATCTGAGGTGACATTTTCAGCAGCCGAGCAGGACTAATGTGAAGGTGGAAACTGCTTTATTTCCGGGAAATGCAAATGAAGCGCATATATTTTCCCAGTGTGCTCTGTGTGAAATCAGCCTTTACATTTTTATTTTGTCCACAGAAGGCGGTGGTAAAGGTATTCCATTGGAGACTATTGCCATTCCAGTATCGCTGACAACACTGGTACTCGTCATTGCTTTCGTGGCGGTGGTCTGCGCGCGTAGGTTCAAGAACCGAGTTGCGCAGACGGAGACCTACACCATCCAGCGTAAAGTCTGCTACGAGGCGGACTCGGACTCTGAGAACGAGAGCGGGATGAGCTACGGGAAGGACGGAGCCGGCAGTCCTGGGGCTCCGGGTAGCCCCATCGCCTCGCCTGTCAAGACGCTGCCCCGGCAGGCTACCGTACCGCTACTACCCCAGAGAGTACGACAAGAGGCATTTAAGCGACAACGCCAACTGTCCTTGCAGCTAAACCTAGCCAACATCGAGTTTTCCGTCAAGAATGTCCCCCGGAAAGAACAACCCAAGCTGGGCGCGCTACGCCCCGAGCTTTACCGGGATAGCTCCCTAGATCGGGGAGGTAAAGACTCAGATCGCTGCGGTAAACTTTACTTTTCGCTACAGTACGATCATCCCACGGAGTCCCTCCACGTCCACGTCGACCGAGCCGAAGGTTTACCCGCCAAAGACTTCTCGGGAACTTCCGATCCCTACGTCAAGATCCACTTATACCCAGCGGACCGAAAGAAGAAATATCAAACCAAGGTTCATAGGAAGAACTGCGACCCGTATTTCGACGAGAAGTTTACTTTCACCGTGCCATACAAAGACCTACCGGACAAGACGTTGAAGTTCACCGTGTACGATTTCGATCGGTTTTCGCGGCATGATCTGATCGGGGAAGTAACAATCACGAACTTGTTGGGTAATGATCGGGATCTTGTCAAAGGGGAACGCTTTGAAGAAGATGTCATCAAATGTTCTTCTCAGGTAGGAGTAAAATCACTATCTTAATCTGTGAGTTTGTGGATATACCTAATTAATTTAAAGTACCTTTCGCAAACATTTACTAAACTGCATTATTGAGGCATGAATACCACAAGCCTTATTATCGTGACGTACTGTAGTCCATCACAATTCCATCACAAGTCCTCACATGCCAACACAATTATTAAGCCCATAAATGTTACGGAATTGTCAGGGTCATTTCCGTAAATTTTACAGACTGCACACGTAGAATCCGTATTTTTAAATGCACAAACATATTGGATAAACGGAATATTTCCGTAAAATTACGTATTTCCGTAAAATTTATTCCGTAAATTTACGAAGCAGAAAAAAGGTTCTGGTAATTTTGCTGCCGGAATTTTTCCGAAAAACCCGTAAAATTTGTTTACGGATTTTAAAAACAATTTTTGTTTTTGTTTATTGAAGTACCGAGCTCCGTCATTTTACGGACATTGTCGAATAATCGTTATTCTTACGGACAAAACAACGGAATAAACGGAATAATTCCGTCAATTGACGGAGAAAAAACAAAATGTTCCGGTAATTTTGCTGCAGGACGTTCCGTAAATGTTTTTTTTAACAGTGCACCAGGAAATTAGCCTTTTGCACGTTTCACGTGAATAGCGTCTGGTGTACTGACGTACATGCACACTTAGTATTTACTTGACCAGACTATTTTGGTTACTATGTGATGCGCGCGACAGGTGTGACGTACAGAATCAATACCGTAGAATAGAATGCCATAAAGCAACCAGACTGTTGATTGCAAGGCATCGGCGTGCACCACGTAGCAATAATAGTATAGTGGCTTTCTAAACTGCACCTCCATTTTGGGGCACCGGCAATTGTTACACGTAAAAGGCTAATTCAAGTCGCAGTTGTTTAAATGAACTGCAACAAAGGCATTACTCTGCATGTGCGTGTTCACCCTTTCTTGCTTTAAAATGGATTTGAGATGGGGTTCTGACGACTTTTGACGATCCGGACTTGCGATGGAATATGTGATACACTCTGCTACAGCCCTATTTCGTGGTCTGGTCTGCGTTTCTTGTATTAGACTGTCGTTGCAGTGTTCGAAGATAGGGTTGACCCTACAACGTTTTCCTTTATTAAAAAAAGACCAAGTCATTACCGTTCGTGCCCCGTTTTGTCAATCCCAGGAGACCACTCGCGCTGCTGAGCCATCGGCCTTTTAATTTACTATCTCCAAAATGCTCGCCCGAAGAGTTAACGACCATTGACTTTCAAGGAGTTTGGATTTTACAAAAATAAAACAGCGGTCAGTAAGGTGCTCTTTATATTTCTCGCCGGCCCCCGAGCCCCGCGACCTCGCTGAGCTCTTGCCAGGGGGATAAGAGACGGTCTACGGTATCAAGCTCTCTTGGCACTCGCTGACCCGCAAAGCTTAGTCCCGCGTTTGGGAGTTCTTATATGGATCTCGTGTCGAGAATACGCAACGTGTTTGCGATTGCTAAGGCCTTGGCTTATTAAAAATCTGTTGGGTGAGGTCGGTAGATGCATACGTACTGTGCGAGACCTGTAGGTGGTTGTTTGACCAATGAATTATCGAAGCCGTATTGAGGGCACGAGGCGTGGCGCCCTGACGTCTATAAAAACGCCCACGTCAGCCCTAGATTCGGAGCTCGGACGATAATGAAATGTTGACATAACATACACACGAACCCCTCACCTCAATAAGCTCGATTTAGCTTCACAAAACATGCCACGGTGCGAAAACATTTTCCGTGCTTCGAAATGATGACATCATACCACCATATCTAGACTCGGTTCAGTCCGTTGGTGATTGAAATGACAAGAAATGTAAATTAATTAGCCTTTTGCATACGTGTAACCTTTGCGTAGCGCAAAGGTGCAGTTTAGAAAGTCGCATACTATGCTGTTCTTGCTACGTGGTGCACGCCATTGCCCAGCAACCAACAGTCTGGTTGATTTATATTTTGCAGTGAACACGGTATTGGTTCTGTACTTCACACCTGCCGCGTACACCCGGTCACAATACGTAGCAACAAAAATTTAGTCTGGTCAAGTGGATACTATACTAAGTGTATATGTAAAGGAAATACGTCATATACCAGACGCTATTCATGCGAAACATGCAAAAGCCGAGTCCTAACTGTACTCGTGCCAGGGTCCTACAAGCCCTTAGGACTTGATTGGCGCACATTAACCAAATTGCTTCTCATAATGTTATGTTATTCACTCTGCGGTTTCGCCATATCGAAAGCGTAACCCAATTTTTACCAGAAGAAATTTGCAGTTGCCGAAGAAGAATCGTTCCACTTAAATTAAGCTTTTAAAACCTATTTCTGAATGTAAGCTATTCTTGCAATCAATTTGTCTTGGCTGTATCAGTTCCGTATCATCAATTCCCACCCGTGTGCTTGACGTGTTGAATGTCTGTATATATTTATATCTTTTAAGCCGCGCACGCAAAGTCTACGAACATTAAAGCTGCATCCATCATTTCCTGTGCTATGCAGGGTGTCCCTGGATCCCGATAGCGAATCTTCTTACATCACTGTTTTCTATGTAAGAAGATTCCCTATCGGGATCCAGGGAAACCAAAATTGCTAGAGGTTGCCCGGTTTTGGCGTGGACATTTTTGGGACACCCTGTATAAAGCTGCTTGCGAATCATCAGGGGTCCGTTTTGGCGACCATAACCAGAACATGTTTCTAACGTTAATCACTGGTTTTGACCAATAACCGGTTTCGGTTGATGACGATCGACGTTGCTCATTGGTTAAATCAGTAATTGCGTCAGAAATATGCTTCTGGTTATGATCGCGAAAACATACCCCTGGCTGTGGCCGATGGCTGTGTGTGTGGACGTGCACGTGGCTAAACGAACACTGTTGACAAGAACATTCAGACGTGGCTACGGCCCGTGCTACGGCTACGTTTGCGCCCTTAATCGCTGAATGAAAGTTAATTTGACTTTTCTCTTGTGTGTTCCTGAGGTTTACATTCCCCAAATAGCGCCCTCTTTTTGTGAGTTTCTGTAAAGACATTTTCGTTTCAAAGTTTAAAAAATGCAATTTTTATTCATTTTACATCAAAATGGACAATGATATTGTCTACCTAAACAAACAATCTCTCGTAGAGCATGCAACGACTGTGCGTAAAGTTATTTAGCATATCAGAGCCCTCTAAAGGAGCGTGTCCAGATCACATTTTGAACACCGACGTCCCCCCCCCCCCCCCCCCACCACTTTTCCCATGTTTGTTGAGATTTTGATACCATATCATTTGTCATATTTTTCTCATCATTATTCTGAAATTTCGCGTTCTCATTCCATATATTTTCAAGGATATTGTCAAAAACCAGCATTGTTTTTAGACCAATTTATTTGGTTCCATAGCAATGCAGTATTACACCAACCTTTTTGCTTCCACATCCAAATTGAACATCGCAAATTTCCTGTTTTCATCCCAAGAATAGTATTTTTATATGTTTTTAGGTTAAAACGAAACCGATTTTCTAGAAAAACCTGAACACGCTCCTTTAATCAATGTCTGCCTGTGTCTCAATTCACGGAGATTCTTCGCAAATTACAGAACCCAACGGTGCCAACGACAGACATCAATTTATTCCTGCAATGCCATGATTTGACTTTGTGCAGATTAATGCCCAACAACATTCGGATCGTTACATGTTCCGTAAATGTGCTCGCTCTCCAATGAAACCGAGCCATGTCCAATTCGACGCCCGGAGGCGGATGCCACAGAAAAATGAATGATTGATGCAAAGACACTGCGTGGGCGACAGGTAATCGGTGTTTTTAGCCCGGAGCTATATTCACACCGCTAGGGTAGCCTCGGGTGTTGTGTTCTACTAGTAGTACCGTTTCCAAGATTCGCTTACAAATGCACTCTGTGCTATGGGCTGCCCGATTATATCGATTTAAAAACGCATTTGAACGTTAATTTTATACATTTTATTACCTTTCAATAGGCGCATACTTCAAAGAGAGTCGTCCACGGACGGCTTGGGATTTAGTACAGTACAATTTTGGTTATAATGAAAGACAATTCGCAAAAGGCAGCGTTCCTTATTTTGTGTGATTTGACAAGTGCATAAAATATGGTGAATCCATCATCTGCGTTACGAGGAAAAAGTGAACAAGTACCTACGTGCTATGTAATTATTTCTGGAAATGATTATTGGCGAAATTTCACTGACAAATTGCCTGGGTTATTTTAACCCACGGATAGGGTGAAAACGGCAACTACATGTACCCACATTTTTGGTCGTTTATAACCCGTTCATTTTATGTAAATGAACCCAATTTTTTGGGTAGTTTGTTCCCAAATTTGGGTTCCTGTACGCCAAATACACATGTCGAAACGATCCAAAATAATTGTAGTTACAGTTTTCACCCTATCCGTGGGTTAAAATAACCCAGGCATTTTTTCAGTGTTGAAAATGTTTTCTTGAAGATGACATATTTTCTGAAGGAAATGCTATTCAGAGGAATTTAAATATTAAGTAGAACCTCGTTAATTAGTGGTTTTGGAAATTTTCAGATTACTTTTTTGTATAACAAGAACATTTTATTATCCGAAATGAAATAAAGAACAAAGAATTTGGACATAAAATGTGCTTTGTTATAAGCAAAACGTTTATACAGTGAAACTTGTATATAGTGGCCACCCTTGGGACCGTAACAAAATGGCCTCTTTATAGAGGTTTCTTAAGCATTATACATATGGCAGGTGGCCTGTTTATCAAGGTGGCCTTAATAGCAGGTTTCACTATACCCAGCACGATATGTGGCAGATGGACTGCCCCCTAACCCCCTATATCTCAACACACTCTTCCCTTTTGTTAACGCACCAATCCCCCCTAAAAATTGAAAGGAATTCCTTGGAAATTCCTTGGATGTTTGAGACACAATAGGGGAATAATAGTAGGGGGTGAGTCCGTTTGCCACATATCGTGCTGCATATGGGTTTCACTGTAACAAAGCACAATGGTGCTCTTATTATCGAGGTTCGACTGTACACGAAGTAGACTGGATTCCGGTCCACACATCCCACATGCGAATAGAAAATTAATACTCTCATGTGGAATGTGTAGACCGGCGACCAGTCTATACATGCAGAGGTATAAACTTTAGCATCAGGTGACAATTACACAACCTCAAACTTCCATATGTAATACACGTAATGGTTCACCATGATGTGACAGAGGGACTGTTCCTCTTCCATTGTTCCCCCATTGTGTCTCAAACATCCAAGGAATTTCAAAAGAATTCTTTTGGGGTTTTCGAGAGCGTTGGTGTGTCAGGATTCCCTCTGTTACATGTTGTCCTGGGCATGCATGTACATAATAAATGGGAGGACAAAACAACACCTCAACATCCGATTGTTTGAACAACTCGGCGATTTTGTGGAAAAAGTTGCCAAATGTTAACATAGTGGTCTGTTTAGGGTTTTTAGAATTACAACAGCAAATTGTGAATGTTTAGGGCACGTATTTGCGAACTTATTGCTCCTAAACGACACTGCAACTGTACAGACTATTGTGGTATAACACGGACACACTTGTGGGGTACCAAACACAAAGGAACAGTGGTACCCCACAGAGGAATTCTAAAGAAAAGGGAAAATAGGACAACAATGCAAGTACACCATAAACCCCTGTGTACACAGAAGTCTGTACACACATTTTATGAAGGGGTAAACTTAACATCAGTAAAGTTTTAATATTTTGTTTCTTTTTTCATCAACAGGAAAAGGTTGACCTAGGCGAGGTGATGTTCTCGCTATGTTACCTACCAACTGCCTGCCGTCTCACTCTCACGGTCATCAAAGCGAGAAATCTTAAAGCTATGGATATAACGGGAGCATCAGGTATTCGGTTTAGTAGGGACATGAAACCAATCTAGTAAAAAACGAGTTTGCTGCCACCAATCGTCTAAAGTATCATTATGTATAGAAGGCCCAAAATAGACTGGTTTTCAGTCCAAGTATTCCACATACGAACACGAATATGGGGAATGGTATTTTTTGCCAGAAACCTGACTTTACGTCATCGGTATGACATAAAGTTTGTCATAAAGTATGCAGATGATTTCTGCTCCCGGTGTCAGGAGTCGTGAATAAAGGGAAATGCATTGCGATGCGCGGTTGTGTTCTCGGTGTTTAGATGTTGTCCCGGATGATTACTGAATCCACAAAAGTAATGGAAAAATAATAGTAGAACATCGCTATTTTTTATATTTGAGATATTTTTAATATTTTGATATTTTTCTCCACACCACAAATGATGTGCCCAGGGCATTTACCGACATAACCGGCGGTTAACAAACATAAACTGGATTGTGCCTGTTAGTATTCATCGCCGTATATCGTTCAGCCTGCCAACGATGTTTTTCAATGATCTAGTACGGTTCCCCATCGTGTTCGTATGTGGAAAATGAGGTCCGGTAACCAGTCTAGTCAAAAGCGTGTCTGCTGCCACCAATCGTCCGAAGTCTCACCTTGTAAGGAGCGCGCCCCATGCATTCTTTGGAAGCGCCTTAATATATAGTTCGGGCGCACATTTTCCTTTTGAAATTTCAAATGCTTATTTATCATTTCCTCACATTACTGTGCTGCGTAGGCGTATGGTTGTACAGCAAAATTAATAATACCGTATAAAGATACTCACAGCCAGGTCCATCCTCTTGCAACAGTGCCCCTTTAACGCACTCCCTAACTCCTGCGTACAGTGGTCCTGTTGAAAAAGGCCCCATTTGGCGGTGGGACTAGCGACAGAAATCTTGTCGCCTCTGCTGGACCAAGCAGGACGCTTGCAGTGCATTGTAGCACGATTGCAGGCATTCAAATGTGATACATGTACTCGGTAATGCTGGCCGTTGTCCGCGTCGGCGATTGGCTGCTATTTAAAGCATACTGGGGAATCCGTTCCATTACATTCGTCAGCATGCATCCCTGTTATTAATGTGAACAACTGCGGAGTAAATAAGGTTCGTCGTTGGAAAGTTTGGTAGGAATGGGACAGTCATAAGGAACGGAACCCAATACAATTTCTGGAAAGTATAGAAATTGTTTCTTTTCGGCATAACATGACCGAATTGATTAAATTACATCAAAATGAATCGGGCGTGAGTTGGCTCAAGACAACAGCCGGCTCGCTCCACAGATTTGCGTGTATTTCCTCAGGGTATTGTCACGTCGCTTTGCATGGTGGAAATTCCCTGAGATCTCAGGATGAGCCAGGTCATGTAAAGTACTTAAACGGTGGTGCAAACGGAAAAGTCACGGAGTAAATTTCGCGATGCAGTAGACGATGATAATTAATTCATGCATTGGAATTTAGGTCTGCAAACGTATCACGGTAAATTCATGAGATTTTTAATAATGCAGACGCGCCAGGGTAAATATCCTCCGCAACCCTAACCTCTTTTCTTTCGGCCACTGTAGAGCCGTTTCCAATTTCTACAATCTCGATTTCCCAAATCGAGGATCTGTTGCCGGGCGAAATTATCTCTGTATCCATTTATTTGATGAGAACTAACTTTAGAAAGCAACTTGCTTCCGATCTGCAGGCACCCGCATCAGGAAAATTGCGTGGGCCTTTGTAACGCTTAAAAATTGCTATCCCGCTACGAACTATTAAACTAGAAGCATTGAAATATAATAACGGATTTCCTAAGAAAAATTCAAAGCGACATATGAAACCCCAACGCCTTGATGTATTACTTTTCTTAATAGCGAGCTTGCCGGCAACTCGGATTTCCTTCATATCATGCATTTGATCCCAGAGGGAGTACGGAAGCGCAGCCTCAGATATGAATTTCATGAAAACTCCAGAGACATGCGGTACGCAGGCGATATATGTATCAAAAGCACATCACCGGGGGTCGCGCGGAGTTCTCCCCGTACGATGAAATTAAAAACAATCACAACACAAACGGGAAACGATAGCTGACGTGTGAAGTGATGCGAACGTGGCTTATGTAAACCCGCCGTTGTTATTCCTATGTATAGTTATATCCACATCATCAAGACAAAATCGATATGCACATTTCAAATCACAGTTTATATGACATCGCCGAGTGGTGTGAGGACAGCTTGATATTTCGAGACTGAAATGAGCTGATGTTTTCCCCTTGCTCGCACGCTATATGACGGAGCCGTGGTCGAAGTTTGAATCTCGGTTGGTGACCCGTTGTGCGTCATTGCGAAAGAAATTCAGTCGAAAATGTCGATAAAAGTTTTGTTTTCAATCACCCATATCTCGGTTAGTTATGAACTATTCATATCATATTGGATATCAATGGAAAGCTCATTTATTGCCTTTACTATAGGTATACGACATTTTGTAACAGTAAGTTGTTTGATGACTCAACAGATCTGGGGCCAATTTCATAAAGCATGTTAGCAGAAATTTTTGCTTAATCGAACATTTGTTTGCTTTATAAAAATGGGTCAATAATCGAAATTGCATGTCAACTTGTGTTTTTCACAAGAATATCTGCTATTCTTGCTAAAAACACAAGTTGAAGTACAATTTTGTTTATTAACCCATTTTTATAAAGCACACAAATTTTTGATTAAGCTAATTTTTCTGCTAACATGCTTTATGAAATTGGCCCCTGTTGTGAATGCGAGTGGGTCTCGAACAGAATGTGCCAATTCATGTGTTAAATCAGGGTCATTCCATGAGGTTGGGTATATAAAAAGAAAAGCAGTGTCCATGTTGCGTTGGTGCAAGTTCTTTTATTTAAAGACTGGAGAATCATTTATCTGGTGAAATATTTGTTGTACTGAAAATGGCTAGGTGTCCCAATATAATCATGTTGTTTTCACTGACCAATCTCTCACAGATCATAAAATATTTGTCTTACCTACGTAACATGGACACCACATATGTTTAATACTACGAGTACATTTTGGAGGTCTGTAGTTTTGTTACAATGTGATACAAATACGTGACCTGCCACGGCAAAATGAGGAATGTCCCCTAAATATCAAAACCACGTAATCGGCGCCTGAAGTTAAATATACGTGAAAATTTGTCCATAATCGATTTTGGATTTTTTGCATATTTGCATTGCATAAGTATTCTAGATTCATCCTAGCATAGTTAGTTTTGTCAAAATGTTCAATAAACCTGTTAAAAAGGAGATTTTCTGATTTTCATCTGCATTAGCTGTGTTTTTTTTTCAAAGCTGTTTTTCTCGAAAATTCTTTCTGATGACTACGGCGCGCTGAGTCATCGTCATCGACACTCTCAATGCATCATGGTATTGGATGACAAATATTGCCAGCGAATTAGTGTATGTGTAAACCTATGAGGCGGACGCAAACTCGGCAAGTGTTTTACTCATTTTCACGATAACCAAAAAGAGTTCAAGAATCATTCTTTCAGCATTTTTTCTTTGAAACATATCAAACATACCGACCGACTTGTCCCGACTCCCGAAACAGAAATGTTGCAAATGTGAGCAGCACACCCAATCCAACCGCGCCGTGCCGATACAGCGCGAATTGCATTGCGCATACCGAGCTGCGAGTTCGGTTTTCGGACTCTCCCACTTATAGAGGGGAATCCTCCATGAGTTATCACATTTGCAGCATTTCTGTTTCGGGACATATTTGTTAGTATGTTTGATATGTTTCAAAGGAAAAGTGCTAACAGGTTGATTCTTGAACTCCTTTTGGTTTTCGTAAAAATGGGTGAAAAGGTTACCGATTTGGCGTCCACCTCATAGGTTTACGTACACTTCGCTGGCAATGTTTGTCATCCAATCCCATGATGCAATGAGAACGTCGATAAGGTTTAAATTTTGAGCTGCTCATTCCACAAATGCAGGATTTGAAGGGAAATGGGTAGGCTTTCCAAAGATATAACATGCAATGATAATAACACAGTATTAAACAACCGTTTGAAAGATAATGGACGACTAAACACAAATTTTCAAGACCGTATCGGTTATCCGCCATCTCGTGGTGCAGTTTCTGTGGTCCTTGAGGACATGCATGGTTGCACATATTGTAGTTCCATTGTTGAACAGTTTAAGTGACAAAAGGTGCCCCCACGAAATGGCGGCTATTCGATACGGTCCATTGAAGGGTTGACTTAAAAGCCCGCCGCACACCTTTGCGATTTACCGGCCCATCGGACACCGGGCCATCGGATCCGGAAAAATCAAACAAGTTTGATTTGCTCCGGTCTATAGCGTATATATATACGGTCAGACCGGTCCGAATTGTTTCAGCGCACACCTTTCCGGTACACGTATGTGGTCCGATGATCCGATTATCCGTTAAATCGCAAAGGTGTGCGGCGGGCTTTAAACATAATCACTATCAACCTCAAATAATGCTGAGTCATTGTGGAAGCGATGTGCGTGCGCGTTGTGTGTGCCTCTGGTGGGCGTAACGCGGTTTAATTCACCAATGAGAGCCTTAGTAAGCGCGTTACGCGTGCTGTGGACACATACAACGCGCACGCACATTGCTTCCACAATGATGCGGCATTATTTGACTCCCAAAATGACGTCATTGGAAAGGGGTCAACCAAACTCATGATCTCTCAAAATGTCAACAGACCCTCCACACGCATTTTCACATCTTTGACGGTTGTCAGACGTGTATTTGCCGCCATGACAGCGTCGTTCCGAGGAATGACAAATCTCGCTCTCCACACAAAATGAAATCACAACAATCGGCCTTCAAATCAATGGCTCAACACGAGAGCATTTGACAAGCGCCGACACCTCATCGGAAGTTGTCGAAAAGGGCGCCATATATTAAGCGTTTTATGACTTTGCAGAAGTCATTGCTCTGCAGCGTATGTGTGGGAAAAGCATGCAATCATTCGACTAAGCTGTTTGGCCGCTTTGTCAGAAGTTACAAATCGATAATTCTAATAACAGTGCATGGCATATAAATGACATGTATCCGCACTTGAACGTGAATGGAAATGGCATTTCACTCAGACCCATTTATTTCATTCAGACTTATATTTTAAATCACAGTTGAATATAATAGTAAACTAGAAGGTGAACTCGCTATTCCAGTTACGTATATACTGGGCGCTGGGACGGGCTGATGTGCCTTCACAGATTTCTGTGACGGAAACACGTGACACAAATGTCACATATGCAGACGCGCGAAGCATTGTGGGTTGATTACTGGAAGACGAACAATTAATTAATAAATAGTATGTTAATGCTTATATATCAAGTGCAAAAATCTAATTTACAAATAAAATGAGTGTACTGTACGTGTGCGAGACTTGACTTGTCTACATGAAAAACTGTTTTTACGTCCCTTTACAAGAAAAAGACGTGACCTCGTGGTCACGTGTCGTATACAATTTTGGCCAATGAGGGCGCAAACAGATTAGCCTGTCCCAGCGCCCAGTATGGGCGGTGGGAACGAGCGAAACTACTTTATAGGGACTGTGCTGATATGGGCGCCGCCATATTGGCATTAACGCTATGGATTATGCCCTTTTGCCCCTATAGCTTTAAGCCAATTGTTCGTTTACATGTGCGCAATTCGGTGGGAGTCCATGTGGGGTACCAGACGACATGGGGCCATAGGAAATCACGCATGTAAACCGTGCTGTCGTTATGTTGTGGGTCTATTGAGAGATGAACGAATTGTAAATTTTTAAAGTGCCCAAAAACGGCGTCTTACATGAATTTTTGTAATCTTGAAGTGTTCCACCTGAAGCGGCCCAGAAACAAATGTGACACATTCTGGCGAAACGAGTCGGTTCATGCGCAGTCTACTCTGGGCCGAGATTTTGCAACCAGTTCCAAAAATCAGCACCCGATACGGAAATACAATGGAAGGTCCAGGTTGTACCCGGAGACTCCAGGCGGTTGCCGGGTACTCTCCAGGATGTCCATTGTATTTTTGCATTTTAATGACTTTGGATCCACCACTGATTTTTTTTTATGGTCGTGAAAATTCGGCCCCAGAATGCGTGACATGTGCAGGGATGTGATTGTTCCGGTTTTTCCCAGAACTTTCTTTTGTCTTGTTGGTTTGTGACAAAGATTATTCCTGGAAAAACCGCCTGCATGCAGGGTTATAACAAGTATCCCTCTGCTCGAGTCCAAAGTCAAGTCAAGTCAATCTGCCCTCGAGTCCCAAGTCAAGTCAAGTCAAGTCAAGTCGAATCAAACTGCCTTCGAGTCCCAAGTCAAGTCAAGTCAAGTCAAATGGCCTCCGAGTCCCAAGTCAAGTCAAGCCAAGCATGTTGTCAGTTCAAGTCAAGTATAGTACTTGTTCAAGCAAATTTCAAAATGAGTCTAAACCTTGAATCTTGCATTCGTGTAGGGTATTTTTGTTGTTTTGTCCAACAATATGTTCCATGTTAAAAGAAAGTTTTAGTTCTGAAAAACAATTCGGTCCTCAAAATAACAATAAATGCATAAAAGTTCAATTTCACTTTTGGCAGACTCAAGTCAAAAAATGTACAAGTCCAAGTCAAGTCAAGTCAAGTCATCTAAAGTTCGAGTCTCAGGTCAAGTCAGGTCATTTGAGGTTCGAGTCTCAAGTCAAGTCAAGTCGACTCGAGTCCGAGTCATTACAACCCTGCCTGCATGTGACTCATCTCGCCAGAAGCGGTCACATTATGACTGCAAGAGGCGATTGAAACAAAATGCCGCAATATCCGTCCGCCCCCGGATATAAAACAACAAGGATTTCTTTTCTAATTCATGTACATGTAATTGCATTAACATTATTTTCTTCTGTTGCGGTAGATCCGTACGTGAAGGTATCCATGGTGTGTCAAGGCAAGCGGGTAAAGAAGAAGAAAACGGCCGTAAAAAAGAACACCCTGAATCCAGTGTACAATGAGGCTATGGTCTTTGACGTGGTGCCGGAGAATTTGGAGAGTATTCTGTTCGTAGTCGCCGTGGTGGATTACGACTGGTATGTTGGTTCCACTTATCTATAGGCTTGTGCGATTTCAACAGCTTTGGAATATCGCAATTGATTGCTTTACGGTGACGTCACGCCTTCCATCCACCATTTTGGTAGGCATTTTTCATGACCCACGTGGCTCGAGTAATAACCGGCAAACAGAGCAAGAAAGGCGAATTGGTTGCACTTACCTCCGTTGCTTAACCTTGCTTTATGTTGTTGCGCCATGGCTGTTGTATCGATAAAGATAAAAATGTCTTTCTTCAGGCTAAAAATCGCGATGAAGTATAAGCACTTTCGTGTTTACAAGCTGACTGCATGCTCAATATTTTGAACGTATCGCAACGCGCGTGTTTGGCATCTTCGAATGAAAATACGCTGGTGAGTATTTTTTACGCGTGTTCATGTGCGTCTATTGGCGCGCGCGTGTACGCGCGTGACTGTTGCCCACCACACATTCCCGGATGTTCTACGTCATCGAAAGCAATCAATAGACCGATCCAGTAAGCTCCGCCCATTTAGAAATTGCCTAGCAACATGCCACACATGTTAGGCACGTGTGCAGTAGAGTCGCGTGGCCGCGGCGTGCGTCCGCGCCCTGGTCAGCGCGTATTGAAACACGCACACGCACACAGAAACTGCACGCTCGGAAGCAAAATGTGCACTTAAGTATCCGGTCGTGTGCGTGCACGTACAACACGCCTGCATTACGCGTAACGCGCGCGATCGAACAAAAATCTCGACACACATCTAGAACGCAGTGAAACATAGCAAAACGACAAGCTAATTTTGGTGAGTTTTTTTCCGTTTACACAAAAACACATTTATGAAGGGATTAAAAGTAGGTTAGGATAGTCTTATACAATCCGTTTTAAACCGGCTAGGGTCCTCTGCGCTGATAAAAATGATGTTTATGGTGTTTTTGCGTCACTCGTGCTGCATTTCGCCGTAGCTCTGTGCACAAAATGTTGAGGACTCAGGTAACCAAAATGGAGATCCACTTTTTGTACTCCCCATAATTGCCAAAATGATTTAATCGATTCTTCAAAAAAAACCACTACCATCATCACCCAAAATGGTAAACAGGACTAGTACTACCATTGCAAGGTGTACAAGCTATGTTTTTAAGTACTGCATGCACGTCAGGAATTCCACAAAATCAAGACTTTACTAAAGACTGTTACAAAAATGGTGTAAGCACACTTATCTTAACACTTTGCATACAGTTGCATTTATACTTCTGACTTCAACTGTACAAATGCGGGGCGTGTGAATTTTTGGTCACACAAAGAACCACACGTCGATACGCTGTTTGCAAGCTATTGCACCATGCACAGGAAAATAAGCCGTATTTACTCTGTACAAATCTGGTGAAGTCAAACCAATTGCATGCAGTAGTTTCATGTATTTTGTTAGTGATTGAATTTTGGTTCAGAATGAGTTGCAGTCATTTCCCATTTTAGATTAAAACCTGAAATACGGCATTTGGCAAGGGTATTCTCCCCACGAGGGGAAACAAATTTCCCTGCAGTCGAAATAGCACGAATCTGATTGAAATTGAAATGGCAATTCTCATGGACAAGAAACGGAGGACATAAAGCTTTCTATAGTGAAGACACAAGTCCTCGTATTCTCGTATTACAAGGACGGCCTCGGAGGAAATAGAAAATTGAAAATGAAAATGACGAGCACCAAGTCTGATTAGGACCGAGACAATCTGGAGGAATTTATCCTTAATTTTTTATTTAGATTCTGAAACGGGGGTCTAAAAATTGGAATAGACTTTATACGCTTACGATGCTTCGTCATTGGCAACATTTTTGTTCTGCAAGGATATGGGTGCACATTTTCTAGAATTTTTGCTGAGAAATTTAAATGACAAAACCTTGTGTCGGGTCATTTTACAAAAACGAATCACCTATGTGGTTTAATGTCATATGTAGCCTATTGCGTGTAACCTTTGCACTGTGCATAGCGCCCCGACTTCTTGACATTCAAATAAAGAGACGTAGTTTAAAAAGTCACCACGCTGTTTTTGCTAAGAGTGAAAGTTCACTCCATTCGAGTGTACAAGTCATAACACGTTCACATTTAATTCGCCTTTAATGTATGAAATGTTTGCATCATTTGTTTAAGAAGGACGAAAATGTGAGCCATAAAATCAGCATTTTAATTTCAATCGATAATTTCTTCAAAATCTTTGCAATAAATCTTTGCGTTTTATCGTTTCTAGTGGTAACGTTTTTAAAATGCCGAGGAAATTTTGAAATCCTTTTGGATACTGTAACCTTTGTGGTCTTTTTTCAAAGTTTCCCAACTAAAGCTGTAACAGATGCTAGAAAACGCCAACAATGGCACAAGTCTATCCCCAGTTGTATACAAAATTATTGCTGGAGTCTTGGTCGGGATAAACAAGTCTATCCCCAGCTTTATACAAAGTGAGCTTGTGGTCAGGCTAAACAAATCTATCCCCAGCTGTATACAAAGTCATGGGGTCTTGGTCAGGCTAAACAAGTCTATCCCCTGTTGTGGGGGCGAACAAGTCTATCCCGGGCACCAGATAGGGATAGACGGAGATCACTCGCGTATGTAGTTAAATTTAACTGCAAGTGTTTGTTTGGCCTGTAAACATTTCTTGAGGAGCATGCGACTAATTTAGGTTTGTGTGCAAAGAGTGTAATAAATTACAAAACCAAGGGGTGAAATTTAAAATTGCTTTTTGTAATCGTTGCTATAATTGTTATGTTGTAGACAAATATTGTGGTGACCAACAGCAAAAGTAATTTCCAATTAACAAAAATCCAAGCAAAAACGCTGTCTTATACAAAATCTCGAAATGATTGAAGTTATACAATTTAAATTGTAAAAAATTGTAAAAATTTACTTTCGAGGTTTTTTAGAAGAACCAGTGGATTTGTGATTTTCGTGCTATTAATTTCACTTTTACGGCATTTGTTTTGCTAAATGTTCAAAAAGCCTAAATATTGCAATTAAATTTGAAGGCGTTTCATGTATACTATTCTCTCCTGGGTGAACACGGTATTCTTAGGTTTCACTTTCTTGACAACCGGTTGCTATCCGCCATTACTGTGTCGATACTATGGCACGGCAAGGCGAAAATAATTCAACACTGATAATTTAATGTTGACGCATATTTTTGCAAATGTTGCAAAAGTTGGCATGACTTTTAAATGTTGATAGACTGTTTCAAACTGGCATACCGTGCTTTTGATGGCAAGTTTTTAAAAATTTTGAGACTTGTTTTTCAGGGTTGATGGCAAAATTATCAGTGTTGAAATTTTTCCGCTGGACACAGTAGTGGCGGATATGATAGTTGTTGACGTCACGCGTATGGCACGCCAAAGCGGAAATAGTTCGACACTGATATTTTGCCATCAACCCTGGAAACAAATAACATTTTTAAAAACTTACCAACAAAAGCACAGTATGCAAGTTTTAAACAGTCTATCAACATTTAAAAGTCATGCCAACGTTTTGTTTTTGCGCAACATTTGCGAAAATATGCGTCAACATTAAATTATCAGTGTTGAATTATTTTCGCTTTGGCGTGCCATAGTATGGAAACAGTAATGGCAGAGAGCTACCGGTTGTCAAGAAAGTGAAACCCAAAAATTGATTTTGTACGTCACACCTGCCGCGTGCACCACATAGCAACAAAAATAGTCTGGTCAAGTGAACAGGGCCCAATTTCATAAAACATGTTAGCACCTGTTGCTGACTATTCGAGTCAGCAACAGGCAAGGGTCTTCTGTGGTAGTGATAATCATCCCAAAATGGAAACATAACCGATGATGGTATTTGAAAATGTTGACGTTTACTTATGAAAGCAGACGATGAACGCGTTCGAACAAAACAGACGACAGCGTTGCGCGCGCAGTCTCTTTGTGCGCTTAGAACAACAAGCTATATGAAATACGCCCTTGCTTGAGCGAATATTCCTGCTATGCTTAATCCAAATTTTTGATTAAGCATAACATGTTTTATGAAATTGGCCCCTGTCAGTGTGCATGGACGTCATGTGAAACGTGCAAAAGGCTAATTTTGATGGGCTCTTGTATTGGCTCTTGAGCTATGCGTTTTAGACCAGTCCTGGGGCCAATTTCATAAAGCTGTTTATAAAATGGGTTTTCAGTCAAAATCTTATACGATGTGCATTACAAATGACGGGTGTTCTGCTATTCTTGCTAAAAACACAAGTTGACATACAATTTTGACTAAACCCATTTTTATAAAGCAGACAAATTTTGGATTAAGCAAATTTTTCTGCTAAACAGCTTTATGAAATTGGCCCCTGTACTTTCTGCGTAAAGCTCTTTTGTCATTCCTATGGAAATACACTATTATACGCAAAACGTCATTCTTCGCCCAGTTTTCGGACAAAATGGCAGCGACCATACTACACGGTATCGCTGTAATTGCCATTCGTTGTGAAAATCGCATCAGTGGGTCATATTTCTTGTTATTTGCATAATAATAATGTACGAGTTGCACTTGTTTAGCACAATGTCTTCTGTTTTTTGGGTATACACTTCTCATTTAAATCACTCGTTGTTCCTAAATCCTCAGGGTCGGCCACAGCGAGCTTATAGGCGTGTGTGAGGTGGGCCCCAACTCGTTTGGCCAGGGTAAGGAGCACTGGGAGGAGATGCTAGCTTCACCCCGCAAACAGGTCGCCCATTGGTACCAGCTCCAAGAATCATCGCCTTCACTCAGCGCCGCAGCTTCCGTGACGTCATCCATGAAAAGCTGCATGACGCCACAGCAGTCTGTAGAATGAATATACCTTAAGATGTCGCTTTCCCGTTCCCCTATCCTTGTGGAGACATGGCTTTGTTCTCGTGCACAAACTCCGAACAATGGCTAGAATTTGGTTAAAAATTCCGTCATATCACTCCTATTTCAACCATCATTTTTTTCTGGAGCTGAAATTTAGACCGAATTCTCCTAATTTCATAATCTAGAGGATGCAGCGACCAGAATATTTGAAAAATCCCTAATTTTTGAGAACAATCCATGTTTATATTTAGTGCCATCCTTGTGGAGACCTTTATAATTGCCTTGTGGAGACCTTTACACTCTTTTGTTGCCTTTAGAACCCATGTCTCCACAAGGTACCAAATTTCAGTCGCTTAGGCTGGTTCCCGCTCCACATATTCCACGCACGGAAACGAATACGAGGACCACTGAACTGTATACACTAGATTCAGTATGCATGTACGACAATTAAAGCCACGCGCCGGCCATCTTAGTACATGTACTCCCTAGACAATGCTTTGCCTAGACTGCTCCCCGGTCCTAAAGCCGGCCGTACACCTTGCGTCCCGACTCCGTTGCGATTGCACAGACACGCCAAATTTCGAGCGTGCTCAAAATTCTGCGATTGCGTTGCGACGGACACGTACACAAAATCGTGACCACATCGCCATCGGAACGCATCGGAAAACCCGTGCACCTTGTGATGCGACTGCAGAACATGCGCTATCGTGGTCGGATCACGTACGAAACGCAAGGTGTACGACCGGCTCGCATTCCACACATAACCGTCATGTATATAGACCATTGATCTATACACCAATCCGAGAGCCGAGGATCTGTTCTCTGTATATAAGCGTGTTTCTATTGAAGATCCGGAATTTTACCGGTAAACACATTTACCGGTAAATAGCGGGTAACGAGGGACTAACGCGAAGTTTCTACTGAGCGGCTTTATCCGGTAAATAGCGGATAAGACCTGTTTCTACTGAGCACATTTACCGTCTTTTCTGGCATTATCCGGTAAATGGTTCTCAATAGAAACACGCATTATGTCCGCCAAAACTGGGGGCCATCCAGGGCCATGAACTGTACGTTACATTATGTTGTCAGTTCGAACAATTTGCGCATTCTTTGTTGAAGTCTGAACACACAAAGGGGGCGCGTTGTGCATTTTTCAATTTTAACAACAACACGGAACGCACACTTCATAGCACTGGACGGCCCCCATTTATGGCAGACGCGCAGGGAAAGAGTCCCTAGTTACCGGATTTGTGTATATACACCGGTTTCAATATGCAACAGTAGCTGACTATACGAGAATAGAAGCCACGCGCCGGCCATATTAGTACTCCCAAGACAATGCTTTGCTCCCCGGTCTTAAAGATCGCTTGCATTCCACTTAACACAATATGGAGATGGTTTAACCAATCTAGGCAAGGCGTTGTATTGGGAGTACTGAGATGGCGGACAATTGCTTCAAATATAGAAGGCGTTGCCGCATCCAGTGGTTGGATATCAACTACGATGACATAATGGCATCACGGTCTGTTTACATGCGCGCAAATTTAGGAGGGAGTCTCATATGCCTGTACACTTAGATATTGGTTAGCTTCCCAGCTATAGGCTAACCCCTCTGGGCTCCCGGTCTAAACACAGGGCCATAGGAAAGCACGTATATAAACAAACCGTGACGTCATTATATTTCAGGTCCATTGGGAGCCATTTTAGTCAGAAACCTGAAATTACGTTGTCGCATCGCGGGTTCATGGCGAGTGCCACACCAAGTATGCTGATGGTTCCCGCTCCCGGACCGGTGTCGAGGGTCGTGGATAAAGCGGAATACATTGCAAAGCACGTTTGTGGTTGCACACCAGTAAATAGGGCTCCCGTAGGAACCAATGCTAAATGCCAAATTTTCAAAAATCATTTAAAAATACTCACAACTCTTTTAGCGTCTGGAGACGATAACCAAAATACTCATTGAAATCTCATATTTTCAATTCTGTTCACTTTCACTCCCTAATTTCCACATGAAACAAAACTACCCCTGCAAGAGTGAAAATTGCCAAACAGACCAGCGCCATTTTGGAAAAAAAGTCACATTCGCTACTGGGGAAAATAGGGCAACTTACACGAGCTACATTTTCCAAAATATTTGTAGTTGGAAGAAAAAACTACCCCACATCACGATGGTGGCCAGTTTTCCCACAAGACCACACTTGTCACTATGAGCAAAAACATGTACATGTTCATTGTAACCCCATTGTTAGTAACAATGGTGTGTGCCCAATTTCCATTGTTAGATGTTCTCTAATATAGAAGAATTTGAGGGCATACAAAATATTCATGAGTTCTGCGCACGGATCTCTGCCTATTTACTTGGGTGCACCCTTTAATAACACGGGTTGCTGAAATTTGGCCCACAGGTACTCTTGTGTGATAGAATGAACATTACTGATCACATTTCTGCAAACAAATTTGAAAACAATTCTTGGAGGACAAATGCCAAGCTCACCAGGATAGGGCCCCGCCCATGATGTTTCATACACTGCTGAATCGAGAAAAAAAATGCCTCAGCTTTCCTTTTCCCTCACAAGTCCATCTTCAAATTCCACCTTAATTTTGTGTGTACCCAGAGTGTGTACCGACATGACCGACGAAAAAACACACAATCTTTCGCCTCACGCTGAATTATTATTCATGGTCGTATGTTGTTTGTGCAACGACGCTTTCCAATGATCCATTATCGGTTCGTATGTGGAATATGATGTTCGGGAACCAGTCTAAAGGTACCAAGTGACAAACGAATAACACGTTTCACCACGATGGCCAGACGAAAGAAAACCGAACGCTTATCTCGGAAGTCCGAACGTGTTTGCTTGGAAAGATTAATTCGTGATATCATGTCATTTTTTTAGTACAATAATAATTTTTGTACATCACACAATGCACATAGTCTTATCCAGTGATTTTGTATACAAGAAAGTGGCGAGTCCGTAATACCGTGGGGTCAGAGTGTCTCTAACATGCACAAAACTAGGGGAATGTTTTATGTACTTGTACTTTCTAAAAACTTCAACTAATGATTTCACCCTACAGGTACAGTAAACCATTTTTGTTTTTGCATTTAGAATTGTAATCACACGCAGGTCCGCACAATCTCCGGGTTTCCGAGGCTTGTATATGGGTCTTCCACAGTAATGGTACATCTCTGTGACATTCAAGATCTTGGGTCCCTGTTCACTTCAAATGTCTTAATTTTATCTTTAAATTATCCAGCTAAACTGAGGAAATAACTTTTGCACGAAGGAGTAAGAAAAATAGTCCTACAACATACATTTCTGAAAACCCCGTGCACAAATTGTCCTATTACGTATGTAACAAAGACAGAAAAAAATGTCACAAAATGGTCTGTCCGCGTTACATACGTAATAGAAAACTTTGTACACAAGCTTTTCAAAAATGCATGTTGTGGCAGCAATTTCTTACCTTTTTGGGCAAAAGTTATCTCCTGAGAACAGTACAAGGAAAGTTCTTTAATTTTGGGATGAACTAAAGACATCTGAAAGGAATTATTGACTTATTTTTCAAATGTACCTTATTACTGTGGAAAGACCTATTTATTCCCTTCAGTCACAGGAATTTGGACAGAAAAATAAGTCATATTTAATGAACCGGGGTGGATTGCACTATCTCAAAGTTAAAACACATCATTGGTAATCTCGAAAATCAGAAATGTTCACAGATTCACACCTAACTTACACAATATAAACATGATGACAGTAGGAAACTTCCCATGAAATGGTTTTGTCTAAAGTGCTATAGTTTTGAGAAATGAGTAAAACAAGTAATTTTCGTCTCGCGAGACGTAAATTAATTTCGCCCCAAAACCATTTCGCACTGGACCACTTTGCCCTGGACCACCTCGCCCTGGACCACTTCGCCAAAAGGCCATTTCGCGCCCTAGAACCACTTCGTCCAAACTCTACCTCGCCCAAATGCCACTTCTCCCCAAAACAACTTCATGTACAGGCCGTGGTTCCGGGCGAAGTGGTTCAGGGCGATGTTGTTTTGGGGCTGCAAACCATTTTTTGATTGTTTTCTCAAAAGTTAGACAAAGTACGAAGCTGATTATTGCTCGGGCTGGTTTTAATCATGCATACCTTCAATCACACAGGGGAATGAAACTATTTGTAACAGTTTACCAATCATGTATATTATCTTTAAGTCTCAAACACATCATTTGCCCTAAATGACTTTGAGTGTCGCAAGTTTTATTTGTCTTAAGATACAAATTCTGGAACATATTATTTTTTCAAGACAATAGTGTCTTACTTAAGAGGACTTAAGAGTCAGTAAGACATCTTAACTTTTCGTATTGCAATTTACCCCTAATACGCCGCTATTGAGAATGTATTATACCAATAAGTGCTGCTTGCCAAATAAAGTGCTGTATCATATACAGGATGTAAAATGTATGAACAATAATTACAAAACAGGGGACAATGTCAACGGAAACAATAAAAGATAGGGTTTACGAGCAGAAAACCAAGTTTGCATGAAGTATTAACGTGTTTTAAAATATTTTAATTTTTAAATTTAATTAATTTAATTTTTTAAAGAAATCTGGAGAGTTACGGTCTGGTCCATTTTAACGTTTTGAATTGAACTGCGTGCCTGATGATCGATTCTTAATCCAAACGACAATTAAATGGAAGCCGCAGATGTTTTAAAGTGCGACGGAATGATTGATCGCGGTCTGATGTTGCCTAAAAGCATGTGATATAATCTGTCCTCGATGTTATCTTTTCGGCATTTTTTATAGGCCGACTTTTGTATACGTAAATGTGTAAACAAAAATGCCACGGCAAACTTAAAAACGCATTTTGGGCGATACATTTCTGCATAAGTTCAATGTACATAAAATGCTAAATTATTGGTAATTTATTGAATAATATATGAAAAATATATACCCACCTTACTTAAGCATGAATGTTGAATTCCCCCAAAGACCAAGTTTAACTGTACATAATTATAAGAAAACACGTGAATATATCTGTAAATACCTAATGTTATTTATCAAAAAAGAACTGTACAGATAAGCGCTGCTGCGACAAAGCAGCCGAATTTTTAAATTAATATACAAAAAATATATATGTAATTTATATATTAACTGATTAATATTGAATTTATACCACGGTATTTGTAAATGTAACCAATATTACTTCACTGTATTATAATTATGCTATTAAAGAGTAGGAATGAATATGAAAGAGCACACACAGCACGACTCGAGAATTGTTACGCGTGATTGCAAATGGATTTAGTCAATGTGAAACTTTCAATGTTCAAAAAGCGAACACATTCTTCTCACCAAAAATAAAATGTTTTTTATGTGATGGACATCATTTGGACTATGATACAATACCTTTATAATCTAATAGACCAGTTGCGTGACAGATTTGCATAAATCCTAGACTCCTGCCTTCACGCTATGGTGCTCGCATGCGAGTGAGTCAAACACCAGACTACCTTGCAAATCGGGCCGTTACCAGGGGGTGCGAGCTGGTCCATGTAGTAACCGGTGCGAAAGTCTGCGCGGTACCTGGAATACCTTGCACATTACTCTATGCATTTTTAAACGGGACCATCCGAAATTACATGTTGAAATGAACATGTTGAAACATGTAGTCATCGTGAATTTTCGTCATAGAACGTGTTTTTGACTTGAAATCGATGTCAAGTTTAAAAGCTGAAACGTTTCCAAACTGCAATGATGCATTCAAGAAAGTAGAGAAACGATTTTGGGTTATGTGACTGGTTTGAAGTTGCTGATCAACATGTTCAATCAACATGGTCCAGCTAAGAAATACATATACATGCAGATACATGTAGTAATGTGCGAGGTATTCCAGGTACCGCACGGTTACCATGTGCCAGCGTGCACCCCTTGGAAACGGGACCGATTTGCCAGATATAGTATGGTGCTTGAGTCATTCGTACGCGAGCGCCATATAGCGCGAAGGCTGGACTCTATAGCATTTATATAAATGTAAGGCGTGACTCCGGGACTTATGCAAATCTATCACGCAACTGGTCTATTGCCCAAGTAATTATTTACTAGTTTTGTTTTGTTTTGTTGTTTTTAGGGGGAGTGGGGGGGAAATATATATATATATATATATGTCACATGTTTGAATTAGTTATTCTTTTGACTAGGCAAAAACCACTTCATGCAGTGAGTTTGTGAAGTGGCAATGATGGGTCAGCGGGCACCTTTCATGAAGAGTGGATTTTGGCAAAAAAATATAATTGGTCAAAATGTGACTTACGCAAATAGGTTATGAAAGTGACGGACGATATGGGGCTTGTGCACGAAAATTGTTTGTTACCTTGTTTACTACGAGTGGAATTTCATCAAAAACGAGGTACTAAAACGTTTACTGTAACTGCTCACGTATTTTTCCTCCAGTATATATGGTTAAGGACACATTTCTCCTTGCTGGTTTACCCACGGCTACGTGAATGTGTTTTGCCATTAACTTAGCCCGAATGCCCCTGGGCCCTGGCCGTCATGCATGACGGTCAATGCCCCTGGCCGTCATGCATGACGGCCAGAGCGGTAAACCGCCCCCAGCGGCCGTACTTTTTGGGACAATGCATTATTTACAACAAGCCCAGAAGGCCGCCGCCATGTTTTTTTTAACGGATTGGAGGAACGATATTTCTGGAACTTGCAGAAAGATTGTCGCCTCTTGGCCAGATGGATGAAGATTTCTGGATAAGGGAACGTGTTTTGGAAAAGGTACGAGTTACTCTATGTGTAGGTACCCTATAACTTTGGAAATCTCTGTCCTGGGTGAAAGGAAAATCTCGCTCAAAGCAAATTCGCTACAAAAAAAGTCCGGCCGCTGGGGGCGGTTTACTGCTCTGGCCGTCATGTGTGACGGCCAGAGGCATTTAGGCTACCGATAACTGTACCTTTAAAAAACACTTGTTGTACTGCATATTGCAAGAGTTATGAAATGTTTCAGTTTTTCATTAAAAAATATATATATATTACAGAAAGCAGAATCGAACTCTTGCTTGATACTTGTTATAGGCATACGGGAGAAGATGCCCTGGTATACATACCATACACCCTCGCCACTAATTCTTCATAATATGACATAACACCCCAGAAAGTGTAAATATGGTGAGGAAACATGAATTTAGCAGTAAGAAAATTTCAAGTTTTCCTTTGAAAACACTTTTCTTTTGGTCATGCTCCATAGACATAGTGCATAGAGTCTCAACTGGCGAGGGTGTATTTTTTTCGATGCCCTTCTGGACGTAATGGTTTTTACTGATTTATATTTATCTGTTAAAGAATCCCAAATCAGATCACCTATGTAATATTTTCTATCAAGCACTTGTTGTGTAATAACAAGGCTACAATAAATTGCTAAAATAATGTTATCATTTTTGTGGTTGAGTGGTTGCACGTTACCTATCGGCATTGGTGTGTTGTCTTGGTGTCGATTTGAAAGTCATGTACATAATTTTGTAGTTTTAAAGGCAGTATACATGATTGGTATCTCGAAAATCAGAAATGTTCACATATTTACGCCTAACTTACACAATATGAACATGATGACCGTAGAAAACTTCCCCTGAAATGGTTTTGTCTGAAGTGCTATAGTCTTTGAGAAATGAGTAAAACAATTAGTTTCGTCTCATGAGACGAGAATTCAATTCGCCCCAAAACCATTTCGCCCAAGTGCCATTTCGCCCCAAACCACTTCGCCCGAGTTTACCAATCATGTGTACTACTTTTAGAAGGCTAAAAGTGTTTATTTGACGTTTATATTGGGACGTTATCATTTTTTATATAACACTTTTAGCCCCTTAACAGTTTAACCCCATTCGCCGTGTGGAACATTCCTGCACGCCCTTAAAGGCACAGGCTCGTCAGCAATGCGCGCCCGCCAAATGTGTGCTACGCAATACGCAGCTCCATAGCAAAGGCATGGAGCTGCGTGTTTCGAGCACGAATTTGGCGGGCGCGCATTGCTGACGAGCCTGTGCCTTTAATGGTCCGAAAACCTGTGTCAGAAATATTACCGTACTAAAATGGATTTTACACTATGTTAAGCCTAGACTGGTCCCCTGTCTATGTGCGCTACGCTGCTCTCGCTCATATGCGACGCGTGGGGAAGTAAATATGTGGACACGGGGCCAGTCTAGGCTTAAGAGGTGTAAACAAAATCCATCCGCGTTGGTGGGACTACTTTCCTTTTGACGCGATTACTAGCGAAGTCAAGTCCCCAATCTGTTCGAGATTTGTCGATTTTACTCTAAATTTTGCTCCCTTTTATCCGTCCTTTTCTGATGTTTGAGTCATCATGGAAAAAGAACGACAAGGGTGCACATGTTTTCGGACCATGGGCGTGCAGGAATGTTCCACGGCGAATGGGGTTAAAATGTTAAGGGCTAAAAGTGTTATATAAAAAATGATAACGTCCCAATATTAACGTCAAATAAACACTTTTAGCCTTCTAAAAGTACATGACTATACTATCTTTAAAAATTTGTTTGGAAAAAGGCCGAAATGAATTAATAGTGAAAAAAGGAATATGACTGAAAGGAGATTCGAACCCGCAATCTCGCCAAGCTGTTGTTGTTGTTGTTGTATATTTTATGGCATATTCGGCAACTAAGGCCCTTTATGCCACCAACTATACGGTTTTAGCTTTAACTATACTATATTATCAACTTGAGATGACGAAGGAGTTGCAGTTTTAGAAGTGGGAGGAAAACCCCCAGAGAAATGCCCCAGGGGAAAACCCACGCGGTCAAGTAGGGACTGCAAACCCAATCCACATACACGCCCCGGATTCGAACCCGGGACGTCAGAAGTGAAAGGCGAGGAAAGAACCCGTACGCCCACCCGACCGCCCCCACTTGCCAAGCCCTTAATTTTCTTCCTTATATCCATTTTATTTAATAACTCTTGAGGGCGCTATATAGAAAATATAAATACTCATTTACAATGAACCAATCAGAAACCTCGATGAAACCCCATAGCGAAAATGTGGTACGGCAAAAATATAGACTAAGTACCTTTTATAAAACGATTAAATTTGATGTAAATTTTGAAAATTATCTTAACAACTCTTGTAGAACAGCATTAACACGCTTCCGTAGCGGAAATCACCGCCTACTTGTGACCGAATTTCGCTATTTACCGACTGATTCGCCTTTATGTCCTTTATGTAATAAGATGGATCTCTGTGATGAATTCCATTATTTACTTGTTTGTAGCTCACCAAGTGTTGACAGACATAGCTTGATTAAAAAAATTTACTGGCAGAGACCAAATGTGGATAAATTGGGATTGCATGCTGTAGACCATGGAGGAAGAAACACACATTTCTTCCTCCATGTATAGACTAATCCGACGAATTAAAACTGCGGTGTATCTCCAGGGTGTTACATGACGTCACAATAGAAATACACCACAGTAACAATGGAAGAACCACAAGAGGGCGGGCTCACTAAATGTTGCTCGGATTTATACACTGTTCAGTGTGTGCAGTTCTAGATTGGTTCCCGATCCCTATATATTGGTTCGCTTATTGCGAAAATATAGGGATCGGTAAAGGACTATGGCGTGTGGAACGTTGAAATATTCGATAATGCACAAATATATGTGCGATGTTAAATATATATGTGCGATGTTTTTTCATATGTATGCGATGTAATATATGTGCAATAATTTGACATATATATGCAATGTTTTTTCATATGTATGCGATGTTAAAAATATATGTGCAATAATTTGACATATATATGCAATGTTTAAAAATATATGTGGGATATTTCGACATATATGTGGGATATTTCAATGTGTGAAGTCGCGGTGTTCGTGATATGTGGGCGTGATCTTTCATAGATTGGTTCCCGATCCCTATAGATTGGTTCGCTTATTGCGAAAGTGTGGAATATGTGGACGGGAAGCGATATTTTTTTCCGTACATTGCTTCTGATTGGTTTAACCCCTATGCATATGTTGCATACTGATGTATTTTGTCGATAACTACCTCAACATAACCGGACCCCACACCATACCACACTCTTTCCTCAATTAATAGTAAAAAAAATTTAATACGACTCTGAGGAGATTCGATCCTGCCATCTCTCGATTGATAGCACTACGTCCTAACCACTAGACTACCAAACGACTCGACAAACTCCTGAATTTTCTTTCTTATATCCTTTTATTTAATAACTCTTGGAGGCGCTATATAGAAAATATGAATATTCATTTACAATGCACCAATCGATGAAGCCCCATAGCGAATATGTGGTACGGAAAAAAAATTCGCGGACGGGAACCAGTCTATTCTCCTGTGTGGAATATGTGGACGGGAACCAGTCTAGATCTTTCAATGTATGTACGTAGACTGGTTCCCGCTCCACATATTCCACATACAACGACTGAATATGAGGAGTGGATTTGCGTGCGTGATATTTGGCACAAATACAAAGAAAACCAGCCCCAATAGGCCTGTACCAAAAATAAATCAGCCTGGCAGATTAAATGACAGAAACTAAAGTGCAATTTCACGAAGCAGTCTATCAAGCTTGCAAACTTCGGTTACGGATTTGACCAAGTTGACGTAATTAGTCACAAAAATTAATTGCGAAGTTGTATCTAGTGCGCGAATTAAGCCGCCTTCTAGCTTAGAGAAATTATGAAATAAGAAGGGGATTTAAAATCGATTTATTCAGACAAGTGGGCACTTTTTGTGACGATTTTTCAGCTGTAATATAAGAAATATTCATGTAGAATCATCATCAATCAGCTTTATCGTCATGATAGCAATCGATTTAATTAGTCAAACAAATTAATTGCGAAGTTGTATCCAGTGCCGAGTTGGCCGCCTTAATCTTAGAGAAATTGGGAAATAAGAAGGGGTCTTAAAATGCGATTTATTCAGACAAGAAGGCACTTTTAATTTATATTTTTCAACTGAAGCATAAGAACAACTCATATAGAATCACAATCAACCAGCTTTATAGTCAAAGCCATCGATTTAATTAGTCAAACAAATTAATTGCGAAGTTGTATCCAGTGCGCGAAGCCGCCTTAGATATGTTTTGTGCACGCACATGCGTCGCTTGAGGGCGCTCTTTGCACCTCCTTCAAAATGGCCGCGAAAATGTCGAAATGGCCTTACGAGCAAAAACAATGAACAACAAAGACACGTTTTGTGTCAAATTTGGGGATTCCGTGGCCTGCTTTTTGGAACAAGAGATGTTCGCCTGCTCGTCTGTTCACGCCAAACTGAGGGGCGCCGAAGCCAGTTGGCACGATCGATTTTGCTTGCATTAATAAATTTCGTCATGAATCTTTGTGAACAACCGGCGCATGGTGGGTCGGCGCCTGTGGCTGTGCAGCTTCGCCGCCGAGTGGCTATACGCGTACGCCTATAGTTAGGTAATGTTTAGTCAGTCAGCTTTCCTTTCATCAGGTGGATTTTTGTCATTTTGCCTGGAAAATAGAATCACACCCAAATATTTTCTCCTAGTTGTGTCCTACAGTGGTTTTAGATGTCCATGATTGGAAAATGATTGGAAAGAAATACTTACAACACCGTTTTTGAAGCAAAAATTTTCTCCCAAATGCAAACTGACCGACAGATTTCCATGTTGACGTGTTAATAATTCTGGAGTTGAGAACCAGCCGGAACCTAGCACGAAACCCGGGCCGGAATTTCGGCTGGCCGGATTTTGTACATATTGTTATTTTTACGGCTTCCGGAAATGCTCGAAAGGTCGATGGAAAGTAAGGCACAATCCTACGCACAGATGCCGCGCTTTTTAGATGATTTTGTAAAATCGTAAAAAGGAAATATTCCACAATTTTTTTCTTCTAATCGGTAAAGAATATCCTCAAGTTTATTTTATAAGCGCCCCGAAAGATTTGGTCATGGAAAAACATCGAATTTTTCCTTTTTACGATTTCACAAAATCATTTGAAAAGCGCGGCATCTGGGTGTAGAATTGTGCCTAACTTTCCATCGACCTTTCGAGCATTTCCGGAAGCCGTAAAAATAACAATATGAACAAAATCCGGCCAGCCGAAATTCCGGCCCGGGTTTCGTGCTAGGTTCCGGCTGGTTCTCCACCCTAGAATTATTAACACGTCAACATGGAAATCTGTCGGTCAGTTTGCATTTGGGAGAAAATGTTTGCTTCAAAAACGGTGTTGTAAGTATTTTCTTTCAATCATTTTCCAATCATGGACATCTGAAACCACTGCAGGACACAACTAGGAGGACATTTTTGGGTGTGATTCTATTTTCCAGGCAAAATGACAAAAATCCACTGTATGAAAGAGGTACCTTCTGTCCCTACGGGAAATCTCGTAGGGACAGAATTATTCTGTCTACATGTAGGTAATGTTATGCACCTTGTACTGATACTGTATACCTATTATTAGGTCAGTCGGAATTTCCTCGTCCGTGTAACACCCAAAATACTTAACCAGAGCTACACAGTAAGAATCCTTATTGATTGGTAAAAACATATATCGATGTTAAAAAGAAAATCATAAAATGTAAGGGTCTTTTTTACGTTTTTTTCTGGTTTTGTATCTTTAAACTACTTTCTTCCTATCGGATTAGCAATGAGTGCTTCGCCGCGCGCCCAGTTAACGAGGCTCTCGAGTGTCATTGCGCGACGGATCGTACCATTATTTGTAGGGTATGCAGTTTATGAAAGTTCAAGTACGCCGCCAATAAATGCATACCCATTGAAACTGCATTTGAATGTTTTAAAACCGTGTTGGGAGAGGAATAAATTCTTCCTGTTTGAAAATATTAATATTTGTTGCGTTTGTTCGTAGTGTGTAATCCCTGCTAAAATTGGCCGCCCCGTCCATATATTACGTGATCCGTCCTTTCGAATACGGCGCTAGACTGGTTTCCGATCCACATCTAAAAATCGGAACGGACGTGCCACTGAATGGGAAAGCCATCTTCGTAGGAAGAAATGCGACTGCGTATTAAACGCTATCAAGTCTGCGCACGCACACGCTGTAACATGTTCCAAACACGCGAGCGTGTTGCTCGAAATTTGTTCGAAATACGGCGCAGCCGATGCGCGTCATAAAAAACTACGCTCAAAATTCTGATGCACGTGGCGATTTGTAGGAAGTGACGTCATTTGAACGTGATCAATTGATTTTCTTGCTTTATTTCCACAAACCGAAAATTAAGATCAGTAAATCGAAACATTCTGAACCTCAATTTACAAAACAATTTGGGACGTTTTGTGAAGTCAAAGTACCTGGATACAAGTCAATCGTAATACAAAAATCACACATAGATTTGGCTGGAAACAATTTTGAAAAGTAAATAAACTTTGTGTTGAGCACATTTCTGTACTGGACAGCTCCATAAACTTTGTACCTGGCGCTGTTTAGCACAGATTTTATCAATGAATTACTTTGTAAGATGAGGGACCAGCTAAATTTGTATTTTCAAATTGTGCTTAAAAACAGTATCAACATTTTAGTACACATGTAAATACATATCACAATATTTTGTCAGGCAATGATCAACTTTTGCAATATAAAGCAGATAAATTATGTGCTAAGTAATGTTTCGTGCCAATAGCGCCATGAAATTGGCCCCTGGAGTTCAGAAAGTTTTTCCCTTTTTTTTCAATACTTCATTGCACTATCACTGCTGTCCTCATCTTTTGCAATGTCAGTCGTCATCAAAGTCTTCATTATCTTTAAAGCCCCAAAATTTTACTTCACGAGCAGACAAGAAAAAGAAAACTAAAAGTGTTGAAAGCAAGGTAACAATCACATGATATGGTATCTTTGTGGAAGAAAACGGCTAACTGAAGGTGTTTTAAGTTTTAAATTTTTTTCTTTTTTTTTTACCTTTCATGCATTGGCTTAAATTTCTACAAGGCTCTTTATCAACATATTACTACGACTGTAATTGTGGGGAAATAAAACATGTTCCAAATTATTTAACACTTTATTAAACAGCTTCAACCCGCAAAGCATTATTATGACAATTCAGTGATTTCTTTAGAACGTATTGTACCTGTAGGTGATTGCACAACACTGAACACATACAATGGAGAAATGAACTGATTGCATAATACACACAATGAGGGAATGGAATGACAAGAATGCGAGTCAAGTAGTGTAGATAACAAGGAAATACAATTAATTACTTGTACTGTAACACTTATGTAATGCTGCTGTTCCTAATTTTAAAAGTTTTCCAGTCACGTAAATAATGTCTTGAAGTTGCTTCTGGTGGGTATCACCTTCATGCCATTTGGGAACGACTTTCACCTTCGCGGGTCCATCTCCTATTGGGAATGAGTGGACATGGGTTGGCTGCTCTCTTCCAAATGCCAAATACACCTCTTCAGGAGAATGATCTAGGGGAAAAAACAATTAACTAATTTTAAAAAAATTAATTAATATCCATATCTACATTCTTCAAAATCGATGCTTAGAATACAGACGTTAAAACAATTTTAGACGTTAAAACAATTTTAGACGTTAAAACAATTTTAGACGTTAAAACAAGTGTATTACAATTGTAGATCACTTGATGAATACCTGGTTGGCATTTGACGCTTGCTCATACGTTTGGGTTCACCGGCGATGTCATCTTGTTTATCCTCGAGCCTCAAATGTACATGTAGGTACAGGTGTGGACAATATATGTGCTGCATCTGAAGTCTTCGCTCCTTGACAGTTTTGATCCAATCACTGTTCAGGTAAGTGAAATCTTCACTTCCTGACCCCTAATGCACCTGGTGGTTGGTGCCTTGTCCCCATTACTGTTGAACTGAAAAATGAATAACAAGTTAACATTAATAATAAATGGCACTGAGGGTTGAGAAGTTGATCAGAATGTTTTTCTTTTTTTGAAATGACTCAAGCATCGGTAAGTGCAAATTTGATGGAGATACCCATATTTTTGAGTTCGAAAAAAAAAATTTGTGAGGAAACACTGATGAACGGTATAAATACCGTACACGTTCGCCACTAATTCTTCCTAATAAAAGTAACAATGTCATGATCATAAATGCCCCAGAAAGTGTAAAATTTGGTTTGGAAACACGATAACAAAATATCAAGTTTTTCTTTGAAAACACTTAGGATTTTTGTTGTCATGCTCCATAGACTTAGTGCATGGAGTTTCAACTCGCGAACGTGCATGATAGTTTTTCCATGATCAACCACCAAATTCTCTCCGAATTTTTCGACCGTGACCGGTCGAGATGTCTTAAAACGGGACGACTGTCGCTGTCACTTGTTCACTGTATACCGTGTACACTGCGCTGGTGCCTGGAGTGTGTTTTTCAGTTGTGAATTTATGCCACTTAAACCACGAATTAGCAAACACGGACCGCTAGCAACATAAAGCTTACTATACTATTGTTACCTTCATTACTTACTTTATTTTTACGAGTAATTTGTTGCTCATATACACAGCAATCTTTCGCGATCCATCGATGAAAATCATGATTGTTGCTGGCCGGCCGGCGCCGCGCCATACACGAAAAGGACATTTCAGTCTGGCTCTCTGACATGACGTTAAAATGCCGTATATTTAGATTTCACAGGCCTGGATCCCAGACTTAAGGCCAATCATCAGAGTGGTCGATTTTATAGCAGGAAATGCACAAGAAAAATAAACACATCAACGATTTAAATTTTGAAACTAGAAGAATTTATTCTACTACAGCATATTAACTACAACATTTTAAATGTTATGAGCTACAATTCTGATGGTTGCATAATGTATACATTGACAATGTGCTTCAATTTTCATAAACCACACACCCCACAAATAATGGTATGGTCTGTCGCGAAGTAACAATCGGTTTCCTGTTTAATGGCGACGCACTCGTTGTGAATCCGGGAAAAACAAAGTAGTTCCAGCGTCAAAAACCGACAAAAACGCGAAAAGGACCCTCAAAATTTCTTTTTAACATCGATTTCTACTTTCAACAATAAATAAGGACTCAACTTGTTTAGGTCTGGTTAAGTATTAAAGTCCTACACGGACGACGAAATTCCGACTGACCTATATCGGTAAGAGTTGAGAAGCTGACCCTGTTGACTTATTAAGCATCGTTAAAAGGGTTAACCTGTGCAGATTTGATGGGAAACACCAACATTTTGGGTGAGAATAGTTTAAGATTTTGTGAGGAAACACTTAGAAATTTTCCAGTCTGTTTGTACACGAGTTCTGAAGCCATAATAAACTTCTCAATTCTTTAAAGATGAGCAAAATGTATTTTTGTATTTGTGAATATATACTCTACAATTCTTTAAAGATGCTCGTCATACTATAGGGACTCACTGCTAACCCAATCTACCCCTAGAACTATGGGGGATAATGTATCCCCCATAGGTACCGGTAATGTTGTTTTTTTCCAATATGGCGGCGCCTGAACTTTAAGATCGGACAGAAACGTTTTCGGCTAGCGCAATAATCCGCTGCCCAATCGCCACCAAACTCCGTCTGATAGTTCTTGAGACACTCACCTTGCGTGTGTCTACGGAATTTCGGTACCATTTGTCCATTAAATTCTCCTAAAAAATGTTGGGAAATGAACGGGAACATGTGCGATGCATCCACATGCGTGATCCAGGCATTTGGTAAAAGCCGGAGTTGCCGGAACTCCCGGAGTTGCCGGAACAGCTGGGACCAATAAAAAATCCAAGCAGTTCCGGCAACTCTGGGAGTTTACCGAATGCCTGGATCACGTATGTGGACGCATCGCACATGTTCATTTCCCAACATTTTTTAGGAGAATTTAATGGACAAATGGTACCGAAATACCATAGACACACGCAAGGTGAGTGTCTCAAGAACTATCAGACGGAGTTTGGTGGCGATTGGGCAGTGGATTATTGCGCTAGCCGAAAACGTTTCTGTCTGATCTTAAAGTTCAGGCGCCGCCATATTGGAAAAAAACAACATTACCTATGGGGGTACTTTTAGAAGGCTAAAAGTGTTGTTTTGGACGTTTATATTGGGACGTTATCATTTTCTAAGAAACACTTTTAGCCCCTTAAAACATTCTAACCCCATTCGCTATCGTGAATTTTGATGCACGCCCTCAAGAGTCTAAATACCCGTCTGAAAATTCTTACCGTAAATTCCAAATCAGACATTTAAAAGCACACCATCGGGGTCCTTGTAATCTCAAGACTTCTGCACTCTGTCGTTCACTGTCCATGATGACTCAAACATTAAAAAAGGATAAACGGGAGCAAAATCTGGAGTAAAATTGAAAATTTTCAGCCAGTGCGGTACACAGACTTCATGGTAGGCCGGTCAAAAGGAAAGTAGTCCCACCAACGCGGATGGATTTTGTTTAGCCTAGACTGGACCCCTGTCTACATATTTACTTCCCCACGCGTTGTATATGAGCGAGAGCAGCGTAGCGCACATAGACAGGGGGCAGGTCTAGGCTAAACAAAATCCATCCGCGTTGGTGGGACTACTTTCCTTTTGACGCGATCATGATATAGTGGGTCAAGTCTCCCGTCTGTCCAGATTTGTCGATTTTACTCCAGATTTTGCTCCCTTTTATCCTTTTTTGATGTTTGAGTCATCATGGACAGTGAACGACAAGGGTGCAGAAGTCTTGAGATTACAAGGACCCCGATTGTGTGCTTTTAAATGTCTGATTTGGAATTTACGGTAAGAATTTTCAGACGGGTATTTAGACTCTTGAGGGCGTGCATCAAAATTCACGATAGCGAATGGGGTTAGAATGTTAAGGGGCTAAAAGTGTTTCTTAGAAAATGATAACGTCCCAATATAAACGTCCAAAACAACAATTTTAGCCTTCTAAAAGTACTATGCAGCGTTCGCCCTTAACTTTTTCCCCAACTGGCCACCAGGACCAGTTGGCTTAAGTTTTGACTGGCCCGTTGGCGTTTCAAGTGGCCCGGTTCAAATTTCAATTCTGGTTGTTCATTTTACACACAGTCGACCTTTAGTGTTTGCAATAAACACATTTGAGTGAATAAACTAGGAAAGTTTGATAGTCAAGGTTCTCCCCAGTACAAGTTTGAAAATGTGTGGTGAATTTTTGAGCTATTCTTGGGTCTTAAAAAAGGCTCCTTTGTTTAATACAAACTCACACGGATGCATGTTTTTGTGGACATTTAAATATTTTTACTAACAAAATTTTTAAAAATGGGCAGTAAAGCATTTATAAATTTAATGCAAACACTTTATGGAGGCCAACATAATTTTGTTTTTAAATATTTGTCAACATTTATCCACAGTTAGTACATTTTTGTATGATGACTTTT
Organism: Henricia sp. BOLD:AAB3569; assembly: GCA_037783545.1. NCBI lineage: Eukaryota > Metazoa > Echinodermata > Asteroidea > Spinulosida > Echinasteridae > Henricia > Henricia sp. BOLD:AAB3569. The sequence goes on along the minus strand of JBBELK010000099.1, from coordinate 493,604 downwards.
TCATTACATTTTCACCTTCTGGAAGTCAATAAGCTGCAATCTTACAACCCAAATCCACTGTGACAGTCTGGTCGTCTGGTAAAACTTTTTTTCATAGACCAGGCTGCTTCCCGGCCCGGGAACTGCACGATCTGCAGGATCGACATCGCTAACGGACACGGCCAGTATCCGTTCCACTTTAAAAAGTTATCACTGCACGGCCTTGCCTTGGATGGACGGGGCAAGGACTGCAGGCCAGGCGAGCCGTGACAGCAAACCTGCCAGCGAGAGCGGCCGGTCCACTCTAGGCACAGCGGGCGGCAAAAACACGCGTGCACACGACACACTACACGGACGTTTCATGGCGCCATCTTGGTAACTAGACTTGCACAAGTCTGAATCGCGACTCATTGCAGTCGCGGTCTGCACGCGCGCCCAGTTTACATACAATCACGCACGCACATAAGTGTCTTGGTGCGGACGGAAGTGTCATAGACTTGGACAAGTCTACATGTATTTACTGTCAGTGGAGAGCGCTGTTTTCTTGCTTGGTAAAAACAAGATGGACGACGACCATGCGTGCGTAGAAAAAAGTGGAAAATAAAATCTGCCATGCTCAACAAAAATGCGGAAACATGAAGGAAAAAAGCGCATTAAGGAAATTAACGCGGAAATTTCACATACATGGCATGGGTCTATTTGAATTCAACTGGACAACCGAACCATTCAGGGAGGCTTTCTAGCTGGCCCGAGACGATTTCAACTGTCATTTGGCCAACGGACCAGTGCTAATTCGAACGCTGCTATGGGGGATACATTATCCCCCATAGTTCTAGGGGTAAACCCAATCCACATACACGCCCAGGATTCGAAAAGGGTACGCCAGAGGAAAGGCGAGGAAAGAACCACTACGCCAACCGGACCGCCCTTAAGCAAATTAAATTAAAAATGATCAACGGGGGATTTACTGCAGGTTGTTTCTTTCTTATTTGTTTGTTTGAAAGAAGAAATACAAATAAAGCAAACTAACAAAACAGACAGTGAGAATTTTATCAATATAAATTTCTTTATATTATTTATAACAATTTAAAACAATGTAACGGTACAATCTGGACGATTCCAAGATTTTGGGTATCAGGCTATAAATAGTTTCATTATGTAATAATGTACGACTAACTAATTTTGACAAAATTAAAACCTCCCAGATATAGAAGTTTAAAAATCATACACCTCAGGCGACAGACAAAAAAAGGAACATAGTTAGTCGCACGAATGTGGTCACGTGACGTCTGACTGTCACGTTCCTACATAATCATGATAATGCCGTATTCCACTCATGCTCGCGGGATAACTAATATTATCTTCAAGCAAAATTGACGCACTAATAACACGCGCACTCTGCAAGTACTACATGTACTCCGCGCATATGCGTAGGGACACAGTTATCTTGGAATACCATGGTGCATTTACCGGTACGCAGAGTGCAATATGAGAATCGGAAGAGTATTATGAAACAACATCACACTGTTGGTTGCCATGGATCCACCAATCAAAACGACGGATTCAAGTTTGCTTGAAGATATATTAAGTTATCAACATTTGAAGTTATACAGGGTGTATCAGAAAAAGTAGACACTCATAAAATTGTAGATAAAATGAAAATTGTAGTGTTTTTAGAAAATTGGCTCACAAATATTGAAATATCGGTAGACATAGGTTTCGAGTTTTCATTAACGACGTCATCATGTTGGGAATTTCACACCTGGCTGAACAGGGGCTAGTTTTGTAAACAAAGCTAAAATTAACTTGCGCATAAAAATGGAAGATGCAAAACAGGATCAAGGAGCACGAGAGGTCAATTTGACATGTCCTTTTTTAGCTATCAGCTTATCAGAAAGTATAGCTTTACAGAAAGTGTGTACCTTGAAGGGGCATCGGGGCCAACTCAGCAGGGCATGAGGCCATTGGCCTTGGAGCCTTGGTTAATGTCAAGGCCTGGGATAGGGTATGCTGGCCAAGTTGGCATCAGAAGATGTATATCTTGAAGGGGCATCGAGGCCAACTCAGCAGGGCATGAGGCCAACTCAGCAGGGCATAAGGCCATTGGCTTTGGTAGCCTTGGTTAATGTCAAAGCCTGGGATTGAACCCTTTCGAACACGTGCGAATATGCCATTTTGGGCGTCAAATAATGCTGAGTCTTGTGGAAGCAATGTGCGTGCGCGTTGTGTGTGTCTCTTGTGGGCGTAACGTGGTTTAGTTCACCAATGGGAGCCTCATCATAGCGCGTTACGCGCACTATGGACACACACAACGCGCACGCACATTGCTTCCACATTGACGCAGCATTGTTTTACTCCCAAAATGACGTCATTGGCACGAGCTCAATAGGGCATGATGGCCAAGTTGGCTTCAGAAAGTGTATCTTGAAGGGGCATCGGGGCCAACTCAGCAGGGCATGAGGCCATTGACCTTGGTGACTTTGGTTAATGTCAAAGCCTGGATTGGTTGCATTTCTGTCACAGTTGCTAATTTTTGTTGATTATGTATTCACAGATTGGAGATGGAGCCCACAGACTGTGGAGCTTCATATTACACACTACAAAAATGGACGTGTTGCCATGGATACTGAAAACACAGGAGAGGTGAGTTTTTGGCCATCAATCCAATTTTATTACAGTGGAATTTCGCTATAATGAACACCAAAAAGAACATTCAGCTACAGTGAACATCGCTCATGGCTCCCAATCATTTGTTCGCGTCAAACGCCACCAAAACTTGTATGGTTCAGATACGATGCCCATTTATGGTGACTTTCCACTGTATTAAAACTTGTCTAGCTTCCGCATAGGCATGCATGGGTAGGGCTTCCTCAAAGATGATATAGCAGCAAAAGTGCAAGATAGCCCACCCATGCGAAATCAATTCAATAAAGTGAAGTATGTAAAGGCACCATTTTAGTAATAAGCAAACTAGACGCGCCTTGTGTCTGTTTGACATGCCTCTCGTAGTGTAATCTGTGTCGCGGCGAATAGTTACAGCGGCATCCACACTTGGGATGAGAGAAAAGTCGTAAGGGCTTTATCGGGATTCCAACCTGACACCTGTGACTCACTGGGCAGAAGCTCTACCATCTGAGCTATAAGGCACAGTGGTATACTCCCTCAGATTTTCCCCAAGACCTCTGCCACACCAGGCAGATGCTCTACCAGCTGAGCCATAAGGCACAGTGGTATACTCCCTCAGATTTTCCCCAAGACCTCTGACTCACCAGACAGACACTCCACCAGCTGCTGAGCTATAAGGCACAGTAGTATACTCCCTCAGGTTTCCCCCAAGACCTATGACACACCAGGCAGATGCTCTACCAGCTGAGCTATAAGGCACAGTGGTATACTCCGTCAGGTTTTCCCCAAGACCTCTGACACACCAGGCAGATGCTCTACCAGCTGAGCTATAAGGCAAAGTGGTATACTCCCTCAGATTTTCCCCAAGACCTCTAACTCACCAGACAGACGCTCTACCAGCTGAGCTATAAGGCACAGTGGTATACTCCCTCATATTTTCCTTAAGACCTTTTTCACACCAGGCAGATGCTCTACCAGCTGAGCTATAAGGCACAGTAGTACATGTATACACCCTCAGATTTTCCCCAAGACCTCTGACACACCGGGCAGACGTTCCACCAGCTGAGCTATAAGGCACAGTGGTATACTCCCTCAGGTTTTCCCCCTTGACCTCTGACACACCAGGCAGATGCTCCACCAGCTGAGCTATAAGGCACAGTGGTATACTCTGTCAGGTTTTCCCAAAGACCTCTGACACACCGGGCAGACGCTCCACCAGCTGAGCTATAAGGCACAGTAGTATACATGTACACCCTCAGATTTTTCCCAAGACCTATGACACACCAGACAGATGCTCTACCAGCTGAACTATAAGGCAAAGTGGTATTCTCCCTCAGGTTTTCCCCAAGACCTCTGACTCACCAGACAGATGAGCTACATGTACAGGGCAGACGGTCTACCATCTGAGCTATAAGGCACAGTGGTATACTCCCTCAGGTTTCCCCCCAAGACCTCTGACTCACCAGACAGATGAGCTACAGGGCAGACGCTCTACCATCTGAGCTATAAGGCACAGTGGTATACTCCCTCAGGTTTGCCTCAAGAACCCAATTGTTCTCTTATTGTTGCATGGGACCGCAACTAAGCAAAGTAACAAACACAATATTTGGTATGGTACCTAATCACCATTGAAATGAAACAACCAAACTATGGGATGAGAAAAAAATCAGCAACCGCGAGAGTCATGTCAAACGGACATAAGGCGCATCTACCGGTAGTTTGCTTACTAAAATGGCACTTTGAATTTCTACGGAGGTCAGCCCCTGGTAGAGTAGTCTATCTTGCAGCAGGCATTTAACTTTAATAGTTGTGTAGTATTCAATTGTTCGTATTTAAATTGATGCAAATAAATGCTTAATTTACATATTACTGCACCATTAATTAATACTGACATATTGATGTACTGTTCTTGCCTTAATCAAAATTATGCAAATCTGCTACTTATTTACATGTCACTGCAGCATGCTAAATTTACTATTTTGCCCTTGCTCATGTATGGTGTTCCCTGGAAGCGGAGTTCCAGTTTTGTTTTTTAGAAGTCACATCATGGCCATGGTTTCATCATGATGTTACCCAGAATGCCCCAATATTTTCTCATATTTATTCATGCACGGTGTCCCTCTGAAACTGAGTTCCAGTTTTGTTTTTTGGAAGTCACATCATGGCCACGGTTTTATCATGATGCTACCCAGAATGCCTCAATATTTTCTCATGTTTATTCATGCATGGTGTCCCTCTGAAACTGACTTCCAGTTTTGTTTTTTGGAAGTCACATCATGGCCATGGTTTTATCATGATGCTACCCAGAATGCCCCAATATTTTCTCATGTTTATTCATGCATGATGTATACCCCTGAAACTGAGTTCCAGTTTTATTTTTTAGAAGTCACATCATGGCCATGGTTTCATGATGCTACCCAGAATGCCCCAATGCATTGAATGAAATGAGTTAATACTGACATCAGGTGTACTATCCTTATCAAAATTTTAATTTTAAAAATTGCTCATTTACATAACATATTTCCCAAATATGTTTGTTTCTACTACGGCATTGTTACTCACAGTGGCTCAAGAGTCCAAAAACATTTTCTTCCAGCCAAAAAGCTACAAGAGTTGAATACAGCTTTCAAAGATTTTTGCAAACTTTGTTTTGTTGATCATCATGTCTCTGTTAGGGGCCGTCCATAAAGGAGGGGGGAGGGGGTTGTTGACATTGCGTACAGGGTGGCAGGGGGGAGGGTCCAAGCCAATGCGTATGTACGCAAACTGAAAATTTGCTTTTACTAAAACGAGAAAGGAATTGGACAAGTTGACAAACATATTAGACAGGCCACACATTTTTGTCACTCATCTCACATTTTTTTCACTCCTCAATTTAGGTTTTTCCCATTAAATCTGCAGTTTGTGTAAACTTTTGTAAGGCACATTTTTGTATTTTCTTTTTTAATTACTAAAACATCTTTGAGCAAATTCCGCTCAAACTCCATAACATTTTCGGGCCTGTTGTCTGTTTTGGCACCGTCATATTTAGTTAGATGATAGCATTTCTGCGGTTGTACCACTACCAGTGTGGATGAACTACATGTAGCTAAAATAAACCATCTTTTGTTTGGATCAATTCTGCTTTCATAAAATGCATTAAGTTCATTCATACCTCCACACATTTTCCACTTTAGTGTTAGATATTTGGTCTGAAGTCTTACATGTAGCTCTGATTTGTAAGTACCGTAACTTAGTTAACTTATATATTTTCTTTCCCTTTTAGTCTGTGGCTACTGTTCATATGCACCACCCATCATGTTGAGATTTGCTGGGAGAAGAAATCTGGCCAGTGTTACTGTTGACCTACAGTATCAGTAAGTCACAGTCCATTGTTCTGTTCATCTTTACTGCTAATTATTTTTTTAAATCACAAGGGGTTAGTCCAGCAGTTATTTGCACAAATCGGCATAAAAATATATGACTTTTTAAAAAATGTCTCAGAAATTATCAGGAAAACAATTTTTGCCCGTTTCCAACCTGTTTTGTTACGTTTCAAAGTTAAATTCTGAATCTTTTTTGTCTTTGCTGAAAATCCATACTGATGTACCCCGGTAGGGTCGTCTCTACCATCCCAATCAACTCTGATTGTGAATGTAGCCTGCAGTTTATACAGTGAACACTCATTGGGGAAGATTCCACTACACATTCAAATATTTGCGGAAATGCCTCTTATCTTGCATTTTAATTGCTCTACACTTCACGTTAATTTCTCCAAAGCAGTTTATTTGTAAACTCCACCATGCGTGAGGCAATCCATGATTTTAAACAAATCAGACGTGTCTTCATTTTTCCAGCCAAATTGAAAAATTCATCAACTTTTAATTTTCTCTAAACTTGCAGCATTTTATAACGTAGTCGTTATGTTTTCTTAATTTGTGACAGGTGACAAAGACGTGTGTGCCAAGCGATGTCGACCAGGAGCTGAATATTTTCAAGATCTGTTTTGGCAGACCTCACTGCATCGTCTTCAGAGTGGCCAAGATTGACCCACGGTGAGCCCCAATATACTGGCATTTTCCACGGTAAGGGGGGAATTTTGGCAACACATACCATATTTTCCAGAAAATACCTTTGTCTGGTCTCAAAATAAAAAGAAATAAGTTTCAGTTGTTCTGAAGAGATAACTTGGGCCCAAAAAGGGTTACAAATAGTGTGACAACATGCCTTTCTAAAAACCCTGTATACCAATTTCCAATATACACTCGTAACTGGGACGGCCTAACATGTAACACAAGTGTCCGTCCCGGTTACGAGCGTATATTGGAAATTTGATCACTGGGTTTTTAGAAAGGCATGTTGTCACACTATTTGTAACCCTTTTTGGGCGTAAGTTATCTCTTCAGAACAACTGAAACTTATTTCATTTATTTTGAGACCAGACAAAGGTATTTTCTCGAAAATATGGTCTGTATTGCCAAAATGCCCTCTTTACTGTATAAAGTATCTCCAGTTTTCGAAAAATGACCATTGGGCCTTCAGGAGTTGCAGTTCACAGGCATGCAACTTTTCCTCATCTGCACCATCGGAAATTAAAAAAACACTGTACAAAGTCGGAGATTTGTTTGCATTTCCCTTGTAACACAGTTGCATGCCTGAGTCTACAGCATAGAAAAACATTATCTGATTCAACAAATATGGAAATGTTGCATTTGTGCCATCTGTAGATTTACTATACTGTTTAAAAACCTTTTACTTTTCCCCCGCAGACACAAGTTGAAGAAATCAGGATGATTGAACCTTTTGCCACAGAGTTCCCAAAAAAAACCAAAGCAACTTTCCAACAAGAAGCTCTGCTGTCCAAGCCTCTCTCCAAAAACAGTTTGTAAACATTGTATCAACTCAACCTTCCATCTATCAGTCCCTAAGCACACAACTCTTCAATGTCTAACAGCTTGTAAACAAACAAGCTGTCCTAAATTTGTTCAAGCCCCTCTCCAAAAATTGATTAACAGTTTGTAAACATTGAATCTTCTATCCATCCCTAAGCACACAACTCTTCAGTGTCTCAAAAATCAGTTTGTAAACAAACCAAAACTTGCTCAAATTATTTTCTCAAAAAATGACTAACAGTTTGTAAACATTGACTTGTACTTAATATTCTTGTCTTCATTTAGCAACAACCAATTGTATTTATTTCTCTTGTAGCATTGTTAAATGTACTTTAACAAATATAGTAATGTTTGTAAACAATGTTATTTAAATAGTGTTATATAGTTAAAGTAACTTCCAAAGTCAAAATAAAAGTCACTGACAACAAAAGTTTCATTTGTAAACAAGTCTCATTTTATTCTGTACTCCAATAAGTAAACCAAGTAATATATTCAAGTAAAATGTTCATTAACTTAATTTATGCAAGGTCCTAATTGCTATTGTCTTTACAGATAGTCCAGGGCGCGGTGGACCAAAATTATAATTTGAAAATCGGACAGGGGTTGCCCCCTGTCCGATTTTCTAATGTATTGAAGTGGAGGTTTCCCTCCTCTACCTGTTAAAGAAAAAATTAATAAAAATGGTGTACAAAGAAATACAATCACTGTAAAACAAGAAAATATAATTACAAACGATAACTGCAATTTCAAGAAACAAATCAGTAAAACACAACATTTGTAACTTGGTAAATCACAATTAAAGGCAGTATACATCATTGGTAATTCGAAAATCAGAAATGTTCACAGATTTACGCCTAACTTACACAATATAAACATGATGACCGTAGAAAACTTCCCCTGAAATGATTTGGTCTGAAGTGTTATAGTCTTTGAGAAATGAGCAAAAGAAATAGTTTTTGTCTCATGAGACAAAAAGCCGTTTTTTTAAAACATTTCGTTGAATGCTGCCCTCACACGACCGATAATAGCGATAAGGTCAAGTCTGGTAACCAATGCGCATTGGTATTCCTTTGTACACAGACTAGGCAGATAGACTTCACAACATGACAACGGTTAGGCTGTGAGCATAGAGTGAGCATACCGGTTTGTTTTGCTAGAATTGTTGGCAAAATAATCATCGTGGCTGGTTATTTCCCTCAAGGACCTGCGTAGGGGTTATGCCTGACAAGGTTTGGGTGAGTTTTAGGGGGAATTAGTGTGTCACGGTGAGAAAATGACATGATTTGTTTTGTCCTGTTTTTGTGATGGCGTGCGCGTGTTCATGTTCTTAATGCTTCTCAGCTCGGGGGTCAGACAAGTCGACCGTTGAGACAACTCGACTCGAGACAAGTCGACCGTTGAGACAACTCGACCGTTGAGACAACTCGACCGTTGAGACAACTCGACCGTATGTGCGATAAATAGAAAGACAGGTCGACCGTTGAGACAAGTCGACCGTTGAGACAAGTCGACCGTTGAGACAAGTCAAAGGGGAGAGGTGATGGTGCTTACCCATTCAGTGACACGGCCGTTCTGGTCGACATGTTTTTATTGTTTGAAAATAAAATATGTTATTTTAATTTCAAAATTTAAGTGTGTCCGCTGAGTTGTCTCAGCGGTCGACTTGTCTCGAGTCGAGTTGTCTCAACGGTCGAGATGTCTCAACGGTCGAGTTGTCTCAACGGTCGAGTTGTCTCAACGGTCGACTTGTCTCAAGTCGAGTTGTCTCAACGGTCGACTTGTCTGACATCCCTCAGCTCTACTGGTGAAAAGACCACATCCCAATGAAAAATGATAAAGCAAGAGCTGAGATTATCTTAGCTAGTCTCCACTTATATTGAAAGGTTTACAGTGGACCGTTTGCCTGCCAACTCGACCGTCGTACCAACCCGACCGTCGTACCAACTCGACTTCACAGTCGAGTCGGTATTTTGTTAGTTTATGCCACAACTCGAATTTAAGGAAAATAACTATTGGAATCGATAGCTTTGACAATTTTAGAATAAGTTGCATTTCCGTCGCAAAAGCTTAGTTTTAGAGAAAAATCACGGAAAAAAAAATTGCATATGATTGCACGCAAAGCGGCCGGCCATAAACCAAACAGATCATCACGCGCACGCCCTATTTCTTTACACACTGCTCGGCCGGCAGCAGTTTCACACACTTTTGTATGGAGGCGGGCGTGACAAAAACACAGAATTTTCATGGAAACGCAACATTTGCGACGGAAATGCCAATGGAAAAGGTATTTTAAAATCGTCCAAGTTATCGATTCCAATAATTATTTTCCTTAAATTCGAGTTGTGGCATAAACTAAAAAAATACCGTTGAGTCATGAACTCGACCGTTTGCCAACTGGAGCGTTGATAAGAATTTAGTACCGGCAAAAGTGGCACTAAAACTCTTGCCAAAAGTCTGAATGTCCCGACAAAATGTCCCGGTAAATTCCTGACAAAGGTCGCTGCAAGTTGTCCCCGGTACGATTTGTCCTGTTTCCTGCGAATTCCACATTGGCAGGGGGCTTTCCAAGGCTGCGGAACTCTGTCTTCCGCATCATGGGTGAACATTTATATTTTCTACCGGAAATAGTAGCCTTGAATAGCCCTCATGCGCCAAAATATGAAGCACCCGAATCTTGAGTTTGCCTTGCGACATTGTATGCTTCTAATCTATCAGTTATATCGCCCTATATCATGATGCAGTGATTTAGTGTGTGTACAGGTACAAGGTACAGTGTTGGAGGTCTTGTTAAACAAATATGCATGTAGTATTACAAACCAGTACTTTTGTTTAATGTATTTTGTTGTCTTACCCAAGGCATAAAGTAATGAAATTAACGGCAAATAAAATACATTTTGATCTTGTTGCTGAACTTCCATATTTAGCCCTGGCAAGGAGGAAGTTAAGCCACACGTCTGAGGCATTTAAATTTGGCTGTTGAAAAATGGAACTGTCATATTGTAAAAATAACATTTAGGGTATTCTGACTGTAATAATATGTCAACTCATTCTGTTTTGGTGCAGAATGGTTTGTGACTGTGGCTCTAACCTCCAAATCGATGTCTTTCTGAAAAACATGGGACAAGGCAAAGTTGGAATCTTGCATGGTTTAACTTTTTGCTAACATGTTTTACTGTGCATTTAGGAGTTCTTCACCAAGCATTCCAGGACCAAGTTCATCTGCAGGACTAAAATTTGCCACATCCACCCCTGCACATCTATCCGGTGTAGCTCCCAGGTAAAACTATGAGTTGAAGAAAATCAGATAATGCCTTTTCTCAGTAAACACTTAAAGGCGGTATACATGATTGGTAAACCATTACAAATAGTTTTATCCCTCTGTGTCGTTATTAGATATTCATGATAAAAACCAACCTAAGCAAAAATAAGCTCTGTACTTCGTCTAACTTTTAAGAAAACTGTCAAATAAGGGTTAACCGTCCCCAAAACCACTTCGCCCTGAACTACATGTACTTTTTCGTAAACCACGGCCTGCACTCCTGATTGCCTGTGCACAAAGTTGTTTTGGGGCGGACATAAGGAAAACAGATTAAGAATCATTGGTTATTTTCTAACAAGTCTACATGTTCACATTGCACTATGCACCTTTTTGGTTGGTGTATGCATAATTTAAATTAATTGAGTGGGATTGTGCTGCAGTGATTGAAACACATAGCTGACAACAGTTCATTAAAAATTTATGGGTTTTTTCTTTGTAGTCCCATGATAGGTGTATCGCCTTTGAGAGCCAATGACATGGAGGAGAAATGGCCCACTCTACTGACAGGTATTGTCTTGTCTGTATTGTATCATGTTTATTCCAGTTTTGCTTATGGGGGCATGTACATGTAGTTTGTATGTGGGCATGTTCCATATTCGCTGAATTGGGCATGAGCACGTGCCAAGCTAAAAAGGGTTTAAAACTGTCCAGTCTTTGTCTAAAAAAAACTGTCTGATGTATATTTGTGTTTCGTAGGCTTTTATCGAGCACTTGGACCTCTAACTATATTTGAGAAAATTATATGAGGTATGCTTCAGCCAAGCTCTCTCGTTCTTTTACCATTTGCCAGAGCTGAGTATTTCCAAATATATTGTCCTCTTACAGCTCAGGGGTGTCTGGAGTGGAACCCTTCCGAGAAAAAAAGACATCTGCCAGGTATGTAACTCAAAAGGCAAACTGTATTTAGGGTTGTTATAAAGAGTAGAATGCATGTGCTATGCATTTCATTCCAAGTCAGTGAACACATTGCAAAATTTGTCAGAGACACATCAGTCATTAGTGAATGCCGCCAAAAAATACAGGAATGTATGAGTGAATTTACCCCACATCCACTTTGCACCATTGCTAATATGCCCATCACTTCTTCATCCCATCATCACTTTGCCACCCTGCCGAAACAAAATCTGCAATCGGGCCCTTACAAAGGCCAATTTAATCAGGATGTAAGGTACTTGCAATCCTTAACCCCGAGATGCCCGGGGGCCACTACTGTTTTTCCGCCCCGGGTTAAGACAAAATAAGACGGTTACGCCGGGGTTGGTTAACCCTGCCAGTGACCAGGATTAAGGAGGGCAATCTCGGGGTTAACGGCCAAAACCCCAGGGTTAGCATTGTAGAGGGAAACCAGGGGTAACATGTAAGGGTTCACAGGCAATCTCTGGGTTAGCGCGTGCTGCGCTGGCGTACATCATATAGTTACGCACGTGAATATTTTTGCTCTCCCAACAAAGGCATGGCTTCTAAAGCACCGCAAAGCTAAATTTATAACGAAAAACAAATTTTTTGAATGAAGAAGAAAAGCTCTTCATCCAGGCACGGTCGATAGACAAGTTCAGTTACAACTCGATGGGACTACTCGAAAATCCGAATTCAAGATGTATCATGCAGATTTTTGTTCCTCCAATTTGTATACAGATACGAAAATGGTTTTTGCACCCCTATGGGGTGTGTGCCCGCGCCTGCGCTAACCCACGGCAAGCTTATATGTGTATACCGTACACGTAATACAAACAGACTGTTCAAAACAGTCCCAAGGATCACCTGCTACGAGGGTTAATAAGTGAATTTTCCCGTACCTTTCAGGAGAAATGGAGGGGCCTACTCCACCATGTGTGTGGAAAACATGAATGGGCATTGGGTGGGTCTGTTGGGTTAGGTCAGTGTGAGCATGAGCCACTGGAAAAGCCCCGGGAAGACTACCTGACACCAGGAGAAGCTCCCCATTCAGCACTGATGTCTATCACCATGGACAAGCGGTTCTTGAACAACATGGAGTACTATGTCAATTTCCGGTATGATGCCTATTTTGTTTGCGCAACTTTTCTGAATCTTTCTTACAGCATAATATATAATTTTCATAATGCAACATAACTCTTCTAATGCAAACTGGCCACTAATTGATCACGTTCACAGATGCCATCTTCGTAGGAAAAATGCTACTGCGTATTAAACGCCATCAAGTACGCGCACGCACACCCTGAAAATTGTTCCAAACATGCGTGCGTGTTGCTCGAAATTTGTTCGAAACACGGCGCAACCGAAGCGCGTCACCAAAAATTACGCTGAAAATCCTGATGCCATGACATCTTGTAGGAAGTGATGTCATTTGAACGTGATCAATTGCAAACTTCATATCGATGGAACACTGATAATACGAGGTCCTTGGAAATAATCTTGTATTATAAGTCTTGAAAACAAAAGACTTTGGACTTAAACTTTTGCTTGTTATAGGCATTACTTTGTATTAACAGTGCTCTAATTATCAGTGTTTGACTGTATAATCTCTTTTCCTTTACACAATAACAGTACATGAACATATGCTTACAAAATCTTTGCTGTGCATCTTCGCCTCATGGAGCCAATGACACGCGCATGAAAGTCTTGTGGGATGTCATTCCACACCTGGACGAGATCTCTACCAAGCTGTTGCAGGTTTGTTGGCTGCTGAGGAAGATGACATAATCGGCGCTCCATCTCATCCCAAACATGCTCAATGGCCTGATGACCGTCAGCTAAGGACAGACGCGGCATGACGTTTTGAGTACTGGACACAATCTTGCAAAATGCTCTTCTGGCATTTGGGTAGTCCTTTTATACGGCTTGCTAACGAGACCTGAACTTTATGGAATTCTGTTACATAACAACCTGTAGGACCCCTATTGTAAAATCAACACCCAGGCATGCCTAAGTCCTGCACTATGCCATGAGCAGGTTTTGAGTGCATAACCTTTTTCTAACAATGTCAGAGAATATTGTCTGTGAATTTGGTGTTTATTTTCTACCTTCTTGAAAAAATACAGCAATTTTTACCATGCACAGTTTCTTTTGTTGGAGAGTATATATATGGTATATATATGTTATAACATGGGAAATTCTGGGTGTCCGTGCATGGTAATGAGCTCTGGGGTTACAGTAAACTCTCATTATAGCTTTCTTCAAGAGACCGGAATAATTTGAGCTTTATATCCAGAGAGTGCTATAACCAATGCATACACGATGCGGAGAATAATGGCAGGGCGCTTTATATCAAGAAGAGCTTTATATCAGGGGTGTTATGACAAGAGTTTACTGTGTTATTTCACCCAGTCTAAGTTTTGCATACTCTTAAGGGGCGTTCACACTATCGCGGAAAAATCACACTGTTCCATTGGTTTGTACACAAACTGGTTTGCCGCTTGTGCGCGGCCTATCGCGATGCGCAAAACGTTTTGAGCTGGGTCAAAGTTCAAATTTGTTGAACTTTGACCGCGGTGCGCTGACCTTTCCAACGCGCAGCCAGTGAGGTATCAGAGAAGCCCCAAGTTACCAGAGTGGAATTTTCTATTTTGGAATAATCGGCGATTAGGAACTCATGCAATGCGGTGAGCGCAGCGCGAAAGTGTGAATTTTTCGCGATAGTGTGAACGCCCCTTAAGTCTTTGCCGTCGCTGATCTGGTAAATCGATGACTGGTTGGCCTTGTCTAACAGGTTGGAGAGCAGCTCTTCTGCCTCTAGGCCTTCTCTGGCCCTCCCCTGGCTGCCTTTTTGACCCCTTCCTCTGGAAGGCCTACCTCTCCCCCTTCCCCCTTCCCCTTCCAGTGACGGATTTAGCACCTTCAGGCTGCCAAGATAGGTACAGATTTATACATAATTCAATACAATTTTCCAGATGCAATTGATATGTGCATAAATCTACTCAAGTGAAAGCGCCACCCTTTGTGTGTTACCAAATACAGTATAACACTGATAAATTACTTTGTTAAAAGAGTAATCAAGTATTATCAGTCTTAAAAACAAACGAAAACAAAGACTTGGGACCTAAATGTTTCCTTGTTAGAGGCATGACTACTTTGTATTTAACAGTGCTCTTATTATTAGTGTTTGACCATGTTGACTGTATAATACTAATTGGTGTTTCATATTTTCGGCTAATCAATATGGCAATTGACATACGTTCTTTTACTTGGGACTGAACACAACATACATGTGTGGTATGTTGCCCGATCACCATTGATATGAAATACTATATGGTAATACCCCCTCAGGATTAATATTAACTGTGCCTTATAGCTCGGCTAGTACAGCATCTGTCTAGCGAGTCAGAGGTATCAGGTTCAAATCCTGATTAGGCCCTCACGATTTTTCTCTCGTCTCAAGTTTGGTTGTTTCCTTGGGACCGATGATCTGGATTGCAATCAATAACCACTAATATTAAAAAATGTACAAGCACCTATCATGCCTATCTCAATAGACGGGTGTGACTAGGCCTATTTTCCGCAAAACAAACTAAATCGACATTTCCAGTGCACTAATCTACTGGGAGTGCACAAACTTTACACAGGAATGGGATTTTGTCACGAGCTTGAAGTTTAGTCCCATATGGAGCTTAGTAGACATTGTGAACCTTTTATCAAAAATATGAATGCAAGTCACTTTGTATGTAGGTTAGATAATGCATGGCAGATAGCTATACGCTCGTGGATTTTGAGCTTGCCGAAACTGTCTATTACCACCGAGTTTTTCCGAGCCGCATACGTTTCCCGTACGCGTGACATCATCGCAAGGGACCATGATACGCGTACGGGAAACGTATGCAGCTCGGAAAAATCGGGTGGTTGTATCAAAATGTTGCGTGTTTATTCAAGAAGTGAGCGAAAGTGTAGATGTACATAGGCCTATATTGATGTGAAATTCTCAGATTAATAACCACGCAATATTTTAGGACAATAACGGCCCGGTTTTTGACTTTTCTCAAAAGTTAGACGAAGTAAAGAGCTAATTTGTTTACTCGGGTTGTTTTTCAATCACACAGGGAGATTACACTATTTGACCAATCATGTATACTGCCTTTATTTGAAATAAACACAATTTAAGAAAAATAAAGAATGTCTTTGGTCTTTGTCTCCTTTTGTTAGCGGTGCAGAAGTACATGTGAGTGTTTTGTGAAATTAATTTACCACTTTTGTGAAAATGTCACAAAAATTGCCAATATTCTACAAAACCGGCCGAGAGTTTGAAATTCACAAAAACATGCGTTTTTCAACAAACTCGTCACCTTGTTTTCACAAAAGTTTTAAAAAATTCACAAAACTTTTCAGTTGATCAGCTGATTTCCTCTTGTTTCCTCATATCCCATTGAAAATTGACTTCATGCACTAAATCTATGGAACATATGGCATAAAAATTCAAAGAAAAACATTACATTTTCACCCCTAAATTCATGTTTCCTCGCCATATTTACACTTTCTCAGTGGGGTGTTATGTCATATTATGAAGGATTAGTGGCGCGGGTGTATGGTATTTATACGGAAAATAAAAAAAAAATCTGCATTTTCCTCTTTTTTTGTAATGACACACACACATTTACTAAAAAACACGTACCGTGTACAACGAATACGGTTTACTATACTGTGCATGTGCCATATACTAGTACACTGTATACATATATAATTGACCTCGGCTGCCAACCAGCCGGCGCGCGTACAGACGGTGTCGGATTACTTGATTTGCGCACATATCAAACGGCTGTTGTATTAGAAGAAACTACGTAAACATGAAACAGTGCCTGCTTATCCCTGCAGTAATGTATTTTATCGCAAGAGGGCGCTAGTACAAAAACTCGCCTCGACATTTTGTTTCACACAATTTCGGAAGAAAAACGACACGGTTTTTCACTGTTTTCTCAAAAGTTTGACGAGGTATGGAGCTAGATTTTACTGAGGTTGGTTTTAATAATGCATATCTTTATTCATACAGGAAGATGACACTATATGACACTGTTTGTAAGGGCTTACCAATGATGTATACTGCCTTTAAGTTACATATTGTTAGTAACAACATGACGAGAAAATTGACTTTCTCAAGTTTTCTGTCTACATACCCAATTGACTAAAAATATCATCGGCAATTTGTTCCAGATTACGACGTACCACGGCACAAAGACATCACTCGCGAAAAGATTTAAAAACTATTCCGTCTGGAACCGAGGTTGTAGTCAAACGTCCAGAAGCAAAGGATGAGCATGCACAAACGAATGCCTTTGTTGGAGTAGCCTGTGACTTGAATTAAGACCCAGGGACTTGTGGTGGACTTGACTACAACCCTGCTTGCAGCCTCATGAGCTCCCATTTCTGAAAAAGAAAATTACAAAAATTAATTTCAGATCAACACAATTTACAATGCATTTCATACCAAAACAAACTGATTTTTGAGTCAAATTTCTCATAACTTATTCCATTTGCCTAAAACAATTTACCAGTCGTACA
Organism: Henricia sp. BOLD:AAB3569; assembly: GCA_037783545.1. Taxonomy (NCBI): domain Eukaryota; kingdom Metazoa; phylum Echinodermata; class Asteroidea; order Spinulosida; family Echinasteridae; genus Henricia; species Henricia sp. BOLD:AAB3569. The sequence goes on along the minus strand of JBBELK010000099.1, from coordinate 476,345 downwards.
AAAAAGTACCTTTTAGCTGGAAATCATGTGTAGGTTTTTGAACTGTATTATGTTCAATAAATTTCCTGTTGGTGAATACTTTTGCATTAATATAGCATGGAAGTCATCTACAGGGGTCACCTTATATAATAATACAGCATTTGTCTCAAATTTACTTGAACATTTCTTTTTACAGGAAAACAAATTGTGACATTTCTGACGTCACACACGTAACATACATTTTTCCCCTGTAAAAAGGAACTTTCAGATAAATTTGAAACAAATGCTGTACTATTATAAGGTGCCCCCTGTAGATGACTACCATGCTAAACTCCTCAAAAAAAGTTCGGAAAGTCAAGTTTGACTGACGATTTTTCTCTTGTTACTAAATCATTTCCCTTGAAATTTGTATCATTGGAAAGCCCCGTTATTCCTCTTTGCAGTGATGTGTCATTTGTTATGATTAATCAATTGGGGGATGTGTAGTATAGCAGAATACAGGGGTGGGTGGAAAGTGAAATGTCACAAAATTCACTGCTATTATCGTGCATTCCCCTTTTGCTTTGAGGATGGGAATGTGCCAATGCACTTTTTGACAATAGCAATGCATTTTGTGACATTACACCCGCCCCGTATTCAGCTGTACTGCACATCCCCCAATTGCTTAATCATATCAAATGACACATCGTAAAGAGGAATAACAGGGCTTTCCAATGATATAAAATTCAAGGAAAATTATTTTGCAACGAGAGAAATCGACAGTCAAACTTGACTTTCCGGAAATGCTTCAAAATGTCACACACATAGGTTTATTTAAACATGTCCAGTTTACGTGATCACTAAATGGGTTGACAGGAAAATTTCCACATGTTTAGTTTTATTAGAATGTTACAGCAAAAATATTGCAGATTTGATCAGGAAAAACCCAAAATTTACCCAAAAAAATGTGACTTATTCTAAAATTAGTTGGATGTTGCACAGCCCGAGTCAAGTTTTTGCAAGTATAACTGGAAATCAGTGGCGGTTCTAGGCTTATGGACATTTCAAGCACTACCCAGATAGTGCCTGGATCCACTGCCAATTTCTAGTCATGATCACAAAAACCTGGCCCAGGCTCATTGACATTTCAAGCACTACCCAGATAGTGCCTGGATCCACTGCCAATTTCTAGTCATGATCACAAAAACTCAGCCCAAGCTGTCAGACACATTTTTCAAAAACAAAATTACATTTTTTGGCCAATCCTCCGGTTTTCTGATGATTGAGTACTGAATTATTTCCTCATAAAACCAGGTTAATTTAGTTCAACTTTGAAAATGCACACAAACTTGTTTATGGGTTTTCAATGATTATCAATTTATAGGTAAGAATTAAGGGTTACACATTTCATTTTCTACAAAAAAGAAAAGGTCAATTCATGTGGCGTGGATTGCATTTGAGACAATAGAGAGGTTTCGCAAGGTGACGAATACGGATAACGGTAACCGTTCACGTTGATGCGCTCACTGAACTGGGTTTCGCACTGTGTGACTACGTGCATACATTCATCTGCTAAATATGCTCTGCGCTTGGCTTTGTTTGCAGCAGATTTTCCTCACTTTCACGTGGGAATGATTCATTAAATTCGATCGGTATTCATGGAAGATACATCACAAAGAAACAAAATGCATAAAACTTATTAATCCATCACGGAAAAAGCGAAAAATATGCATAACCGGTATCTGTTTTTATGCTACGCGTATGGAGGTCGATAACCGTTGTTCACGCATATGAAAACATGTGTACTATATACGGTTACGCGTCACGGGACGCGCATAAAGTCATTACGTATCGGTATCCGTGACGGTGCGAAAACCTCCCTAATGATTAGTTCTAAACGTGGGTTCTCTCCACTCAGGAGTAAATGGGTACCTATAAGGACAGTGAATGTTGATATGTTTGCTGGAATACATGTATTATAATGGCAGACAGTTCATGTTGTAACATGCAGTTTGTACTCCAATTTTAAACCACTTCAGCAAGTAAATTCATTCCCTTCGCATATATGCAATAAGTAAAGTTTGTTTAATCTACATGCCAAACATATTTGATTTTGTGCTGTACATTTACCAGCATGTCTGAATGAAAATTGTGGCCATGCACAACATGGAACCTTCCGACTTTTGACACAGATATGTTTTGCCAAACATATTTAATCTACGTATGCCAAACATATTTGATTTTGTGCTGTACATTTACCAGCATGTCTGAATGAAAATTGTGGCCATGCACAACATGGAACCTTCCGACTTTTGACACAGATGAGTAGGTGAAGTCTGTACGATGTATGTAGCCTTTTCGCAAATTCAACTTGATGTGCACAGGTTTCAGGATGATATACGGATACAAATACATTGCTATATTTTCTTCTTTAATAGCATAGTGCAGGTAATTTGCAGAATGAGTTATAAGTATCGTGGCAGTTTGGGTCATTAACTTACAAACTTCAGGTGGAAACACCCGAAGGTTGTGGTTTTTGGACTACTTGAGGTACTTGTGCCCTTGAGCAAGGCGCTTTACCCCAATTGCTTCATCCTGTGGATGGGATGTAAAGCCCTAGGTCCAGTATTGTGTAATGCATCTTAAAGATCCTAGAACATTCTTTCGGAAGAGAAGGGGAATTTTCCCAAGGTCTCTGGTTAGCTGCCACTTGCAGATCTATGTATCAATATTGAGGTGGTTCGCATTGAGATGTCAAGAGACATGAAATGCGCTATTAAAGGACACCAGAAATTTATCAGTAAATTTATTTGTGTACACTGATTTTGCCACTGATTTCTCAAGCAATGAAATTGCGAAAAGGCCAATAATTTAGTTATTTTCCTAACTTAATTAGTTTTAAAATTTTTAAAAACTAATGGTTTCCGGAAAATGCAGGTATTGATTTTCATCATCTCTCAAGCCAAGTTTCTTTCATGTCACTGCAGGGCCACATATTCCAATTTTGTTTTAGTTTTACTTTTTGCCACAGGATTCAAATTTGGAGGTTAGTTCTTTCCTTCAAAATATACGTGGGGTTCATTACCAAACCATGCACGGACACCCAGGATTTGCCTTTTTATGATCAATAAACCAAGTAAAAACACAAAAAAATGTCTGGGCCAATTTTAATATGAAATTTAGATATCCAAACAGTCAAGTGTCATGTACTCAATACCTTGGTTAATTCAAAAGGTTGTAGATGTGCCTTTGGGCAAGACATTTTACCATAAATTGCCTCTCCACACAGAACAATATAGGTACCTACTTTGGTGGTGAATGTATAAAACTCCAGTACTATTTATATCATTAACATCAACCTAAGAATTGCATGCCCAGATATTCATGGTAAAATTGGCTCCAAGCTCAAACAATGCATCTTTAAAGTTACAATAGAGGCTATATGATACTTACATTTAAACTGGACCCTTGGCTGGTGATCAAAAACCTGAGGAGAGAAGACAAAGTATTGCTGTTAATAAAATAAATAAAAGGTTCCCAAAACCCTAACCATGATCATCCAAAATGGCCTCATTTTGTTGAATTATTGTTTTGTGGTAATTTTAATTGTTCCTATGTGGTTTAAATAAGAGAATTCTAGTTAAGAGTTGAGAAGTTAATCAGAATTGTTTTCCTTTAAAATAACATGTCGCGCTTACACAATGTATTTTCAATGTATAAGGGAAAAAATACCGGGAATTATTCCCAGTTGTCCGATGGGTTTAGTGCAGGAAAGCTTATGTGATGTCCGACTTGTAAATTCTTTCCAAAATTACACTATAAAATTCATGTTTCGGTAAAAGTTGAGAAGATGATCAGAATTCGTTTTGGTATGAATTCCGTTCACTGGTTGCCACTGAGACGCCGTGTGTTAAATCTATGGAACAAGGCAGTATTTTCAAGAAATTTTTTGAATGTTTGTTACTACACAATTCACTTCCCTTTCAAATATTTTGATGGTTATTAAGTCATAAGGAGAATAAGTGGCAGCCAGTAAACAAAATTCTTTCCTATTTTACTTAAATACCTGCATTATTTCATTCATACAGCTTATCTTCCGCTAAAAAAGGAATTTTGTTGTGAAAATATTATTTTAGCCTGAATAAAAAACAGTTATTTTTTTCGTTTAGGTTGAACAAAGATTTTAAGGAAATTACCTCTTGGAATCAACAAATAATCCAATTCTAAGATATACTTTCCAGTTTACACATGCAATTTTGTCGCAAATGTTGCTTTTCTAAAGAAAAATGACATTTTCTTCTTCAAAAATTGCATTTAGTTGGTGCACAAGATGAACCATGTACGCTTGCATGCAGCAGCCTCTATTGTCGCGCTTACTCGCTGTGATTTTGTCTTACTCTCTGCAGTACCGGTAGTTTTATTATTTATTTCGGTATTTTTTTCATATACATTGAACACGGATTTGGGTAAATTTATATATTGGAATCGATAGCTTATTTAATTCTAAGATATACTTCCCACTGACACTTCTGTCGCAAATGTTGCATTTCTGAGATAAATAAATGATAAAATTACTGCATAAAGTAATGCACAAAATGACGCGGCGAGCGGTCTGTGCGTAAGCGCGACAACAGAGGGCGCTGAGCGAGCGCGAGAATGGTTATCTTGTGTACTAACTGAGGGCAATTTTTGAAGAAGAAAACGTGATTTTTCTACAGAAAAGCAACATTTGCGACAAAAGTGCAAGTGGGAAGTATATCTTAAAATTACATTGTGTGTTGATTCCAGGAGGTAATTTCCTTAAAATCTTTGTTCAATGTATACGAAAAAAATACCTTTATTTATCTCAGAAATGCAACATTTCCGACAAAAGTGCAAGTGGGAAGTATATCTTAAAATTGGATTATCTATTGATTCCAGGAGGTAATTTCCTTAACATCTTAATTGTTCAACCTAAACGAACAAAAAACCTTAATTTTGTTAATGAAGTCCATAAGACTTGTACAAAGAGTTGAAAGTGCAGTTCTTAAAGTAAAATCTTTCAGGAATTTCTTCCAATTAAGAGTTTTAACAGATCCGCAATTTACCTTTTCCAAGAAGCCGCCGTCATACGGTAGTACACGACTCCATCCTGAAAGCGAAAACAACAATCAGATTAGAAGGATGGTTACTTGATTAAGCCCCATTATAAGCAAGGAATCATAACAAGTTCATTTCACTCAACCCTAGACAAGGTTATTATACCTCGGCTCGAAATTTTTCATGTGGTAATCTTTTAGACAAGGTTACCTCGGCTCGAAATTTTTCATGTGGTAGCCTATAAATCTTTTAGAGATTACCACATGAAAAAATTCGAGCCGAGGTAACCTAAGCTTGTCTAACCATAGAGCAAGGAACTGTTCCTTGCTGACTTATATGGTCTAACCATGGAGGAAGGAAGTCTTTCCTTCCTCCATGGTCTAACCATAGAGCAAGGAACAGATCTGTTCCTTGCTCTATGGTCTAACTCAACCCACGTATTTTAAATCCCGAACCCCACATAACTACTTTTCCCTTCTTCAAGCATGTCGAGTAGGTAAAACTAAAAGACCCAGAAAAACTTTAATCTTTACCATTCCCACATAGCATGAAAACATAGGAATAGGATAACCGTTACAATCGTAGTTTACGCGTACCTAAAAATCCCACTAGCGTAGATTGTCGAGGACGTCCCGTATCATCACCAGCATCTTGACCGGCCGTCGGCAGTTCGTCTGTTGCAAAATCTACCTGCTGCTTCCACGGTTCATTGCGTACGGAATGCGGTGCATGGTTAGGTTACGTTTAATACCGAAGAATGGAAACGCGGGCTTGGGCGACTCTGGACAGCATTTTTGGAATCGATTCCGATTCCAATCGATCGCAATTCTAGCTACCCGGAATCGATTCCATAAGTGGCACTGAGCGGTACTGAACGTTTATGATATGATATCAGAACCAAGCCGAGTACTCTTGCAAAACCCCATCTTCCTTTCGCAAGAGTCTTTGCTGCACACCGGAAACTCGGTAACTCGGTGTGCAGCGTGCAGCAAAGACCCTTGCGAAAGGAAGACGGCAAAACCCGTGTATTTTGGTTCCGGAATTTCTAAGAATCGGCATTCGGCAACCTATCACTGGGGATCGAATCTAGATAAAAGGAATCGATTCCTGAACATTTGGAATAGTGACTCAGATTCTTATAGTGGAATCGATTCTACTCGACTCCAGCGTGGAATCGATTCTACTCGACTCCAGCGTGGAATCGCCCAAGCAGACGCCCACATAGCATTTGAGAGTACACCTGTTCCTATCGTTATTTAAACATCTTAGGAATGTATATGCAGCACGATGTGGCAGAGGGTATGCCCCTCCACCCTACCATCGTTCCCCCATTGTGTCTCAAACATCCAAGGAATTCCTTTGTTTTTAGGGGAGTGTGTGTGTGTTAACAGAAGGGAAGGGAGTGTTAATATTATAAGGGGAACTCGGAGAGGGGTTTGGGGTGGGGGAAGGGGGTGGGGGAAGGGGTGGGGAAGGGGTGGGGGAAGGGGAAGGGGGTGGGGGAAGGGGGTGGGGGAAGGGGGAAGGGGTGGGGGAAGGGGGTGGGGGAAGGGGGTGGGGGAAGGGGGTGGGGGGAGGGGTTGGGGGAGGGGTTGGGGGAGGGGTGGGGGGAGGGGTGGGGGAAGGGGTGGGATCCGTTTGTCACATATCGTGCTGGATATAGTGTGGGGTTGATAGACTACCGAAGTGAATACGTCATCTTTTGTTAGTTGCCTAGGCAATGGCTCTACACTAAAAATCACTGAACCGTGTTCCTGTGCTTTTGAAATGGTAATTTTTCCAACGGTCACGGTGTTCGACCCCTAGCTCGGGATTAAGTGTTATGGCCCGGTCGCTTAATTTTTTTTACACCACTGCGAGGGGAGAACAATGGGGTTTGTACCTTTTTAGCGTCTTGAGAGGAGACTATATAATAGGTTAGGGTTCAGGGTTAGGGTTTAGGGTTGTTTATTTAGGCGTGACATAATTGAATAAACCATACCACACCATAGGCTACGCGCCGGATGAAGGTCACCCGCAAGGGTGACTCGCCGTTAAAGGAAAGTTTCCAGTAAAAAATAGGTTTTGTTTGTCTGTTTTAACTTAGCAATCATACAATACCTCCCAAAAATAATATCGACGGGGAATTTTTTTTAAGGCAATCCCCAGTTTGGATGTGGAAGCAAAAAAGTGAACTTGGTTTGGAACCAGAAAAATTATTGTGCAAAACATCGGTCGATCTATTTCCGGCGATATATCCTTAAAATACTGTATATACAGATATTTGAGAACGTGAAATTTCTTAAGTTATGGCACGAGAAAAATTTGACAGACAATAAAATATCAAAATCTCAATTTCCATGGGAAAAATGGGTCCCCCACCCCAATAGGGGTTGAAATGTTGATACCATATAATTTTTCATATTTTTCTCATGACCATTCTGAAATTTCGCGTTCTCAATCCGTATATATTGCCGGAAAAAGACCGATGTTTTGCACAATAATTTTTCTTTAGAAAAGTGCAGTAATTATAAAATTAACCTTTTTGCTTCCACATCCACAAAGGTCTGTGGCTACCATGAGCAATTTCATAAAGCTTCCACATCCCGAAACTGGGGATTGCATTGAATTTTTTTCCTCGTCGATATTATTTTTGGACACTATTTTCATTGCTAAGTTAACACAAACAAAACCCATTTTTCTCTTTACGTCTCTAAATAAACAAAGGAGAAACGGTTATCATCGCGCACGTGTTTCTCATCACGTGATACACATCACGTGATTAATAGCTGGGTGCTACCTAGTCTGGTACTCGGACCAAAAATGTTTTGACCAGACTGAATTATTCAGTCGTTGTATGTTGAATATGTGGACCGGGAACCAGTCCAGCATGTACATTGAAATATCTAGACTGGTTCCCGTCCACATATTCCACACAGGAGAATAGACTGGTTCCCGTCCACATATTCCACACTTTCGCAATAAGCGAACCAATCTATAGGGATCGGGAACCAATCTATGAAAGATCATACCCACATATCACGAACACCGCGACCCCACACATTGAAATATCCCACATATATTTTTAACATCGCATACATATGAAAAAACATTGCATATATATGTCAAATTATTGCACATATATTTTCAATATCGCATACATATGAAAAAAAACATCGCACATATATATTTAACATCGCACATATATATTTAACATCGCACATATATATCAAACATCGCACATATATTTGTGCATTATCGAATAGTGCAACGTTCCACACGCCTATGGCGTGTGATACGTTGCAATATTCGATAATGAACAAATATATGTGCGATGTTTGACATATATGTGCGATGTTTGACATATATGTGTGATGTTTGATATATATGTGCGATGTTTTTTCATGTATGCGATGTTGAAAATATATGTGCGATAATTTGACATATATATGCATTGTTTTTTCATATGTATGCGATGTTAAAAATATATGTGCAATAATTTGACATATATATATGCAATGTTTTTTCATATGTGTGCGATGTTAAAAATATATGTGCAATAATTTGACATATATATGCAATGTTAAAAATATATGTGCGATATTTCGACATATATGTGGGATATTTCAATGTGTGGGGTCGCGGTGTTCGTCATATGTGGGTATGATATTTCATAGATTGGTTCCCGATCCCTATAGATTGGTTCGCTTATTGCGAAAGTGTGGAATATGTGGACGGGAACCAGTCTATTCTCCTGTGTGGAATATGTGGACGGGAACCAGTTTAGATATTTCAATGTACATGCTAGACTGGTTCCCGGTCCACATATTCAACATACAACGACTGAATAATTCAGTCTAGTCAAAACATTTTTTTTTTTTTTGTATATTTTATGGCATCTTCGGCAACTAAGGCCCTTTATGCCATCAACTATACGGTTTTAGCTTTAACTATACTATATTATAAACTTGAGATGACGAAGAAGAAGTTGCAGTTTTAGAAGTGGGAGGAAAACCCCCAGAGAAATGCCCCAAGGGAAAACCCACGCGGTCAAGTAGAGACTGCAAACCCAATCCACATACACGCCCCGGATTCGAACCCGGGACCCCAGAGGTGAAAGGCGCGAGGAAAGAACCCGTACGCCAACCCGACCGCCCCCAAAACATTTTTGGTCCGAGTACCAGACTAGGTAGCACCCAGCTATTAATCACGTGATGTGTATCACGTGATGAGAAACACGTGCGCGATGATAACCGTTTCTCCTTTGTTTATTTCATCAGAGACGTAAAGAGAAAAATGGGTTTTGTTTGTGTATTTTAACTTAGCAATGAAAATAGCGTCCAAAAATAATATCGACCAGGAAAAAAATTCAATGCAATCCCCAGTTTGGATGTGGAAGCTTTATGAAATTGCTCATGGTAGCCACAGACCTTTGTGGACTCGGATGTGGAAGCAAAAAGGTTAATTACTGCACTTTTTTAAAGAACCAGATAAATTATTGTGCAAAACATCGGTCTTTTGAGAACGCAAAATTTCAGAATGGTCATGAGAAAAATATGAAAAATTATATGGTATCAACATTTCAACCCCTATTGGAAAAATGGTAGGGGGGTGGGGGGTGGTGGGGGGAGGTGGGGGGAGGTGCATCTGCTCAAAAATGTGATCTGGACACGCTCCTTTAAAGGAGCGCCAGATCACATTTTTGAGCCACCCATTTTTCCCATGGTAATTGAGATTTTGATATCTTATTGTCTGTCAAATTTTTCTCGTTACCATTAAGAAATTTCACGTTCTCAATATGTATATATTTTCAGGATATCGCCGGAAATAGACCGATGTTTTGCAAAATAATTTATCTAGCTGGTTCCATAGAACAGTGCAGTAATTCACCTTTTTGCTTCCACATCCAAACTGGGGATTGCATTAAAAAAAATTCCCCGTCGATATTATTTTTGGGAGGTATTGTACGTATGATTGCTAAGTTAAAACAGACAAACAAAACCCTTTTTAACTGAAAACGTCGGCGAGTCACCCTTGCGGGCCCCATAACCTAATTTATTTCTGACCTTCATCCGTCGCGTAGCCTATGGTACGTGGTATGGTTTATACAATTATGTCACGCCTAAATAAACAAAGGAGAAACGGCTTTCATCGCGCACGTGTTTCTCATCACGTTATACACATCACGTGATTAATAGCTGGGTGTACGCCATGGAGCTATATATAAGAACTAGAGTGCGCACTTATCACGTGACCCCGTGCCTGTGCGCGGTACCCGGGCGTGCCGCCCTGGGACCGCGTCCGCCATTTTGTTAGTGGTCAAAATAATTGATAAATACCCGGATGTATCCACTGCAGTCAACGGCGCGGCAGCTATAAATGGGTTTTTAAATGATTTATTCGCTGTTTAACGCCAGTCATGAGTGACCTTTTTCTACTGTACCTAGGAAGGTATAAACGTACACCTCTGCCACTAATTATGGCATAATAATGTTACAAAAAGTGCGAATTTTGTTAGAAACGTGATTTTAGAAATGAAAAAAATACAGTTTTTCTCTTGAAAATGCTAGGTTATGCTATGTACTTAATGCATGGTGAACGGTAGAACGGTAGTTCTTCCCTCAGGCAGTCGGTTTCACCGGGAAATCCTGCACCTTGCGGTCGCGCTGAACTAAATTATCCCAGAAATTTGAATTAAGTTCGACGTATGAAACAATTTGGAGCGACTTGGTTCGCCAGAAGTCGAAAGATCGACTGTTCCAGTCAGTCAGAACGACTGAACAGCGACTTGGTTTCAGACGTCGATCTTAAGTGTGCGCGCGGCTCGCATACGCCTGTATGAAACGGGTGTTACTTTCCCCCAAGTTAATGGCTGAGGTACTAGTATACCCGAATGCTCTACCTACACACGCAAAAAGCAGTGGGGGACGTAGCAGGAAAGAACTAGGAAGTTGATCGTGGCTTCAGACCTTGTGTGCAAAATAGATGAGGCATGCTGAAAAATAAAATCCGGTGTTTCCTCACAAAATCTTAAACTTTCCCACTCCAAATTTAGAGTTTTTCCATCAAATCTGCACATTCTAATGCTAGATAAGTCATTAAAAAAAATTCTGATCAACTCCCCAAATCTTGTACACTACCCGGGCGACGATTTTGAATGTTGTTTGGCCCATGGAGAAAGAAAAGTGTTTGGCCTAACTAAAGTTTCAATCTTTTAAAGTAAAATATAAAATATAAACAATGATCCGACAGTCAGGATGATTGTAGTTAGCAACCACATCTTTCTGCACCCCTATCGCTGAAAGCATTAATCTTAAAATAAAATTAAAGCTGAAAATACGCATGTCGTCAATACATTAGCACGTACTTTTTGCCCACTAACAAAATGGCGTCCACGCACCCTTGAGGGCACGGGGTCACGTGATAAGTGCTCACTCTAGTTCCTATATATAGCTCTGTGGTGTACGCACATATATTGAAAGATCATACCCACATGTCACGTCTCCTGTGTGGAATATGTGGACGGGAACCAGTCTAGAACACCGCCCACATGTTAAAGGCTAGACTGGTTCCCGTTCCCTACGAAGTATCCAGACGTAATATATTGGGACGGAAACCAGTCTAATTAAAGGCGACCCCAACTATGGCTGTACATATTGTTATTTTTACGGCTTCCGGAAATGCTCGAAAGCTAGATGGAAAGTTAGGCACAATTTTACACACATATGCCGCGCTTTTTCAATGATTTTGTACCATCGTTAAAGGGAAAAATTCCCCATTTTTTTTCCCTTTTAATCAGTGAGAACATCCTCAAGTTTATTTTATAAGCGCCCCGAAAGATTTGGTCAGGGGAAAACCTCAGCCCAATTACATTTTTTAAAGGGTAGATAAAAAAATAGGCACAAATTCTCCACGGTGTATGTTACACGATCGGAAACATTTTGTCTTTATTGGAAACCATGATATACCATTTTTGCACGGGTAATTGCGGGGTTGTCTTTTAACAGAATTTCTAGAACGCCAGATGAACGAACAAAAACGCAAAACGCAGAAATCACAACAACGAAGACAATTATCTCTATTTTTGATGGGTGATAATGTTTATTTATTTCCTTCTTGCTCTAAAACTCCCATGTTCTATTACAAAAAGTCAAATTCCCACGTTTTTCTTCTTAAGACGACAAATGTTCTTAGATTGTAAGGAGATTATCTTAATTATCAGAAAATCATACCAGAAACAATGCTTTTTACAATGTTTCTATGTTGTAATTTAGAAACTGGGATTTAAAAATTACCCCTCGCGAATTTACCCCTGGCACCCCTCGCAAATCATATCCAACTGTACAATGAATAGCGAACTTGGTTTATAAAAACTACAAGTGTGTGCATAGTAAGGGGCCCCGATTGGCACCCCTCGCGAATCATAGCCCACACTGTACAATGAATAGCGAAATGGGTTTATAAAAACTGTGTGCAAGGGGCGCCGATTGGCACCCCTCGCGAATCATAAATTTAATTGGGTTGAGGTTTATCCTAACCAAATCTTTCGGGGCGCTTATAAAATAAACTTGAGGATATTCTTTACAGATTAGAAGACAAAAATTGTGCAATTTTTCCTTTTTACGACGGTACAAAATCATTTGAAAAGCGCAGCATCTATGCCTAACGTTTCATCTAGCTTTCGATCATTTCCGGAAGCCGTGAAAATAGCAGCCCGAAATTCGTGCTAGGTTCCGGCTGGTGAAATATCGCACATATATTTTTAACATCGCATACATATGAAAAAACATTGCATATATATGTCAAATTATTGCACATATATTTTTAACATCGCATACATATGAAAAAACATTGCATATATATGTCAAATTATTGCACATATATTTTCAACATCGCATACATATGAAAAAACATCGCACATATATATCAAACATCGCACATATATGTTAAACATCGCACATATATGTCAAACATCGCACATATATTTGTGCATTATCGAATAGTGCAACGTTCCACACGCCATACACGCCATACTATCCCTTATCACCAGCATCCTGACCACCGGCCGTCGACAGTTCGTCTGTTGCAAAATCTGCCTGCTGCTTCCACGGCTCACTGCTTCGTCCGGAATGCGGTGGTTACGTGTAACCGAAGAATGGACAGACAGGCTTGGGCGACTCCAGCATTTTCGGAGTCGACTCCGATTCCAAAAAGGAGTCGCGATGTCACTCGGAATCGATTCCATTTTTCTTTCATGGGAAAGATACTTAAGTGTGTACCCAATAATGTAAACATTTTAGGAATCGGCAAGGTATAGTAGGAGACCAGCCTGTAGGTCCCGTGACCAAATTCTGGGAACAAAGGTTTGAAAGTGTTTTTGTGTTCCCTGATGAATACCGAACAATTTTGACTTGGGCTGCCCCCTTGAAAATGTCAGGCATTTCTGGGAGGGGTCAACAAAGGTCAAACAGGGGTCAAAATTCAAATATATTCCAATCGTGTCGATATGCATATTAAATTACTTGTCTAGTCATGAAGATTCCAAAAATGTATAGTTTGTTATACCTGCGACCTTAAATGAGGGCGCTGTGGTCAAAAACGTTGAAAGGTCAACGCACTTTTGACTGGTGGTCAAATTCACCAACACAGTTAACATTATCCGATTCTAATGATTTTAGTGTCTAATAATATGTTTTCTGACATGGCAAATTCAACTAAGCAACTTTTAAAAGTAAAAGTGGTTGCCATAACCTTGAAATTTCAAAATGGCTGCTAAAAGGTTAACATAAATTACCCAAAAACAACAATTTTTTTTCCCAAACCCATGGATAAGAGATTATTAAATGTTTGTCACCGAAACGTCACAAACAATTGAAACACTCCATTTTTAAAACAAATAATGATTTTTAATTATGTGTATCCTTTTTCTTTCGAGCACATGTTCGATATAATATTGTACAATATACCATATAAAGTGTGTAGGTAAATGATGAAGATGGGCTGTGAATATCTGCAACAATATAGCTTCAACAACATGTTCCCTCATTGGGTAAAAGTTTATGGATAAGTACCTCATTGAACAAACCCATGGATAAGAAATTATTTAATGTTTGTCACTAATTCAGTGAGACAACCCACTGGAAAATGATCAGTAATCGTGTTGACCTCTATTGACTTTGCAGATTTTGAGGTTTAACACCCGTTCTTTTAGTGAAAAAAGCCCCTTTTCCCCGTGCATCATATATTTAAAAAAAATAACCAAACTAAAGGTAATACTCTGTACTTTGAAATGCGTAGCGAGTTGGTGAGAAACATAGACGTACTTTTTATGTACTCAGAAAAGTTTGCAGTGCGGCGCTGTTTTCCGTGTCATTTTCCTGCGCTGAGCGTAGGGTCACGGAGCTCAGTGAGCAGATGCGCGCAAGTTGTTCATATGGGTCAGAGAAGATCAAGTAAATCGACCAATTTTCATCAAGCATGAAATAAGGTCGCAATGATTCAGAGTCATATATGTCCTGTATGTACTCAATTAATATTACTAGCTTGAGGAATGTAATAATATTGCCATATGGGCTCTGGCCCATTTAAACCTAGTTTAAGCCATCAATTGTTTTGTAAATATTAACTTTTTGTTGTGTCTTTGGTCCAATCACATATGAAAAAAAGGATGAAAGGTTCAATGAGGTACTTACCAAGCGTAAAATGTCAGTTTCATTGCATCCATAAACTTTTACCCAATAAGGGAACATGTTGTTGAAGCTATATTGTTGCAGATATTCACAGCCCATCATCATCATTTACCTATACACTTTATATGGTATACTGTACAATATTATATCGAACATGCATGTGCTCTAAAGAAAAAGGATACACATAATTAAAAATCATTATTTGTTTTTAAAATGGAGTGTTTCAATTGTTCGTGACGTTTCGGTGACAAACATTTAATAATTTCTTATCCATGGGTTTGGGAAAAACATTGTTGTTTTTGGGTAATTTATATGTTAACCTTTTAGCAGCCATTTTGAAATTTCAAGGTTATGACAACCACTTTTACTTTTAAAAGTTGCTTAGTTGAATTTGCCATGTCAGAAAACATATTATTAGACACTAAAATCATTAGAATCGGATAATGTTAACTGTGTTGGTGAATTTGACCACCAGTCAAAAGTGCGTTGACCTTTCAACGTTTTTGACCTCAGCGCCCTCATTTAAGGTCGGCGGTATAACAAACTATACATTTTTGGAATCTTCATGACTAGACGAGTAATTTGATATGCATATCGACACGATTGGAATATATTTGAATTTTGACCCCTGTTTGACCTTTGTTAACCCCTCCCGGAAATGCCTGACATTTTCAAGGGGGCAGCCCAAGTCAAAATTGTTCGGTATTCATCAGGGAACACAAAAACACTTTCAAACCTTTGTTCCCAGAATTTGGTCACGGGACCTACAGGCTGGTCTCCTACTAGTATCACTAGGAACCGAATCTAGATAAAGGGAACCGATTCCTTAAAAATTGGAATCGCGATTCCGATTCTGTGGAATCGATTTTATTCGACTCCGGCGTGGAATTATATTCAGACATCTTAGTAGGCCTTTTTTTTTTAAAAAGTATCGTACCCCGCATGTCGCAAATTAACGTGTGTGGTTAATTCATTACGCCGTTTGAATGCGCTACATATATATCATTACGTAATTATATAATAAGAATGGAATAACATGTAAAGTAGTAAACACAATGCGGCCTTTCCCGAATCCCAGATGGGACACGGGGATATCGCAAGTGAGGAGCCTGGTCCTTGGTTTTTTTTGGAATTGACCACTTTCGGACACTAAAAACGATGGTTTTTCGACTTTATCTACCTATTTTGTACAAATAGGGGTTAGTATGGAATTCCATATCGTGCTGGGTATATCGAGAGGAGTGCAAAATAGGTTCGGGTGGGCTTACTGACGATTCTAAAAAAATATGAATAAGATTTTCTTCAAAATGCAGGAAATGTTGTTAAGAGCCCATTATATGACATTCCTTGAATTTTACCTTCACTGCTCGCCCAGGAAAAGAAATATGAAATTTCGAAAATTATATATTTTTAGGAAAATGTAAATATTCGGCCAAAATTTCAATTTCTTTTAATATGTCGATTTTTGGCAAATTTTGATAAAAATCCCTGGACTATAGTTTTTAAATTGTTGGCCAAAAGATATTTCTTGAAAATGACCGTGACTATATACATTTATATATTTTCTCCTAAATTGCAGGAAATGTTACTTAGGACCATAGATATTCCGTGAATTTGACCTTGACTGCTCAACCTTCGCTCGTACCCAGCTAGCTTACCTTACAGGGCGTTGGGACGGGCTAATCCGTTTGATGCCCTCATTGGCCACAATTTTATACGACACGTGATCACGAGGTCACGTCTTGTTCTTGTAAAAACAGTAAAAACAGACAACGTGGGTCTAGCTCGCACACAGTACACTCATTTTATTCGTAAATTTGATTTTTGCACTGGATATATACATGTAAGCGTTAGCATACTATCTATTATTTAGTCGTCTTGCAGCAAGCAACCCGCATAGATTGGTTCCCGATCCCTATAGATTGGTTCGCTTATTGCGAAAATATAGGGATCGGTAAAGGGCAGCCATGACGGGCAGAATTCTGCCCGTCACGTGGTTATTATTATTATTTTTTTTTTAGTAAGTGCGCAGATTTTGCATTGACATTTGTAACTTGGCCGTGCGTGTCGAACATATCCAATTATGTAAATAAAGTACATTGCCTAAAGCAAAGGGCTTGGCCAATTTTTAAATATAAAAAACACAATGCGCACGCGCGAAGACGACCAATTACAGATCAAGATGAAGCGCCCTTTACCTGTCCTTATATTCTCCTGTGTGGAATATGTGGACGGGAACCAGTCTAGCAACCCGCAATGCTCCGCGGGCCTGTATATATATGACCTTTGCGTCACGTGTTTTCGTCATAGAAATATGTGCAGGCACATTAGCCCGTCCCAGGCGAGCTGGGAACGAGCGAATGCTCAACCAGGCAAAGAAATATGACAATTTTGAAATTTCAAATTTTAAAACTTTTAAGATTTCATTGCAGTAAATCACAGAAAGAGGGCGCGGTTCGGATCGCTTCAGGAAGACACAAGGGAAAAGTAAAGAAAAACATAAGACTTCAAGTTGGAGTTATGGCAAATTGCTGCAGTTTCCACCCCCAGTTTTGTCATTGCTTACAACAGGAAACATGTAAAACAAACTCAAACAGCCATGGATTACAAAAGTTTCAGCAAGTTTGAGGAAAAAAAAGTGGAATCTTTCGTGTACAGTTAAATGTGATTTTCCTGCGTTTGTCTCTTGTGACATCACAACCTTGGTCATGAATATATGCATATTCACATTATTATTCTTCGCGCGTCCTCGCCCATTCGAATAAAAGAATGTCAAATTTTCCGTCATTTCAAACCCGCGCCTACTGCAATGCCTCCGGAGATATTTGGGAGGTATTCTAAACTCCTCAAAAAAGGTTCGGAAAGTCAAGTTTGACTGACGATTTCTCTCTTGTTACTAAATAATTTTCCTTGAATTTTATATCTTTGGAAAGCCCTACATGTTATTCCTCTTTACAATGATGTGTCATTGATTAATCAATTGGGGGATGTGCAGTATAGCGGAATACAGGGGTGGGTGGAAAGTGAAATGTCACAAAATTCACTGCTATTGTCATGCAGTGCATTCCCCTTTTGCTTGTAGGATGGGAATGTGTCAATGCACTTTTTGACAATAGCAATGCATTTTGTGACATTTCACTTTACACCCGCCCCCGTATTCACCTGTGCTGCACATCCCCCAATTGCTTAATCATAACAAATGACACATCATCGTAAAGAGGAATAACAGGGCTTTCCAATGATATAAAATTCAAGGAAAATTATTTTGCAACAAGAGAGAAATCGTCAGTCAAACTTGACTTTCCGAACTTTTTTTGAGGAGTTTATATAAGGTTACAACACAATCTTGACAAGCTCCTTCAATGCATACATATAATGTACAAATTGTAAATTTGGCACAAAGTACTTTGGCTATTCACCACTTGCATGGTTCCGCCATATTGGCAAAACAGCGAGGCTTTCCTTGCATGATTCTCTTGCGTCATTTCCATGTGGGTTGCTGTGACGTCGACATCTGTCCATTGTAACATAACGTATGCCAGGAAAGCCTCGTTTTTAACGCGACCGTGCAAGTGGTACGTTAATAGCTTTTTAGTCAAATGCACAAGGGACTCGGGAAACTAAGCCCTGGCCTCTGAAATGTAAAAGCCCGAGTACACTAATTTAAAGGTATTACAAGCAAATATTAAGCAAATGTAAAAGCAATCAAAATATAAAAACAATCTAAATATAAATTGCTGCTTCAGCCCAACGTAATTCAAGTGAACCTGTTTTGGACATACATGTTCATACAAAAGAATTTTCCTTTCCTGATCCAAAATGATATTTTTATACACCAGTTGATGAAAGCAATTTAACACTGGTGATTATTACGTTAATTAATTATGTGTATATCGATACATTGTCAATTCTATCCTGAATATATATACCTTCAGTGAATTAAAAAGTTCAATCAGCTTTTAAAAAACAAGACGTTCAAATTCCAACTTCCAGTAGCTGTTATAATTAGAAAAACTTTTAGTTTTAACACCACTGATTACACCACTTTGAATGTTATGCCATTTATAGAAAACATATATCTCGTCAATAATTCATTTAGACATAAAGAAAAATCTGAAAAATGCATTATAAAATATGAGAATATAGAAATACGAAAATATAAAAATTACCATTTTTTTTTGCCAAAGAATTGCATCAACAGTATGCACAAATACTCAGTAAATTACAGGCGAAATTCTTCAGCCTTCAATTCACCCACAATTATCAGAGTTGGAAGCCCACAGGCCAGGCTTCGTGTCAACACCATTCTTTTTATTACATATTTCATTAGATTTGAGCTAGCCCCATAAATACTTTGTCCTTACAGATTATTTGATGGTGTACACAAATTGAATGGAATTAAGTAACGACAAAGACTTTTCGACTTGCAAATTCATTCTGGCAACACAGAACGGGCTTAAATCGCGTAATCTAACGGCGCATGCACTGTAGGGTGCTCCTTGCTGCTGACCACTTTATAGCGCTCAGCATTCTGAACAGGTCATTCCCACCTTTATCCTTACATGTATTGTCGATTAGCGCATAACGCCATTCTTGCGTTATTTGCTCTGATGAGTGCAAGTCGAAAAGTGCTTTAGCATGTCTATGTCGTTATTTAATTATATTTTCTGATTTTGCAGTACCAAACACTTAATTAATGAGTAGCACAAGGATCTGCCAGCTGTATTTAGTGTGGTACATACACCCTATAAGCTTTTTTTGGTTTATACTGTAAAGCGCCTAGAGGCCCTGGCATTTGGCGCTATATAAGATTGCTATTATTATTATTTAGTGAAATATACAAATCTGTGTACATCGATAATTCATTGATATTGCAAAGAAATTAATTAAAACTTCTGTTTAAATTGTTTTAAGCGCACAAACATGCGGTTTAGCATTAAAAACATTTAAACTCGATCCCTGGACTTTATCACTTTTTTTAAAGTGCAATTTTCGCATAATTTCAAAGCCTGCTCCAAGATGCACTTTTAAATTTGTACTCAATTCCATTGTTGTACATCATTTAAACGTTCTGTATAAACACTAGTAAAATATCCAAAATAAACCTCTGTGTATACATTTAAAGCTCAACCAGCTTAGAAATACGGTACAATTATAGAATGCAGGGCCCACTCACCGTATTTCACTCAGGTGCAAAACATGCACGTCTTGTATACAAATGCACAGACAATTTTATTTAAAAGGGTACAAATGCCCTGGGGCATGAAAAATTTCTACAGTTTTATCAAGATGGGCTTTTAATCAAGAGTTGAAATAACGTCCTTTGTAACAGTTTGCCAATCATTAAGCAAGGACTGGGGTTCAATGCACCAAACTACTCGGCCAAATCAGGGGTCAAAATTAACCTGAATTTCATGGATTAGAGAACTATATACTGGTCCTGCTGAAAATTTGGTGGTCCACAGGTGTTTTTCAAAATACTGAAACACTTTCTGCATGGTTTAAGGTCATTAAGTGCAAGATGGATGGGATTGCTTTTTGATACAACACTGGGGCATGTCTGGAGAGATCGGAGAAAACAAGGTCTAAAGCGATCAGGAATTGTTTGTGGTAACCAGGCATTCTTCGCATTGAGTAAGAAATACTTACTGTGGATAAGGCATCAGATTATTATTATTTTTTTTTATATTATTTCTTTCTGGTATTCATACCAAGGATTCCTCAATAGTGATCATTGCACTGTCACTCGTAAGCGTGAGGAAACCCATGAAGAATTATAATTATAAATGGCCAGAGACACCAGGGAATCCCCCTTACTCTTCACGAAAGAATGCTCTGGGGTCTTTAGAGTGCGTTACCAATACCTAACACACTGGACCAACGGCTTTACATCCCTTCTGAAGGATGGAGCAAGTGTGGTTGAGTGCCTTGCCCAAGGCCACAGGTACCGCAGCCAGATTCGAACCCGGATTCGAACCCGCAACCCCAAGTTTTCACCCATGATTGCGAGTCAATGGCCCTAACCACTCGGCCACGGTACCCCAGATAATGTTTCCATGAGTCAGTTAATGTTTTCACTGGTCCATCGGACCAGTATATTTGATAGTGTCCTGATTTTTTACTGGTCTCGGACCACAGGACCAGTGTTAATTTCGACCCCTGCAAATAGTGTTCAGTAATCAGTTTCTTACTCTGGCCACTTAACGGTAAACTCCAGTTCGCCAGTTACTTGAGATAGTTGGTCTGATTCAAAGGTTGCAACGAGAGTCTTCTTGCCTGCTTTGCGAGGCTTGAACTTCACTTCGTGGCTGAATGTGTGTCCTGCGGGTACATTCCTGCAATAAAAGGAGGGTTATATTCATTCTTTGCCACCTCAGTAAAACTTTTTTTGTGATACTAATTAACCCTCTTTGGCATTTGGTAGCGCCTAATTATCTGCAGGGTACCGAGTCGGGGAAAAAACGCTCTTGTTGTATTTGTAAATTAATATCTCCAAAACTTGCCTAGATATTATTTCTTTGACAATGCAGTCATGTTGATATTACTGAACATGTCTGGTGAATGAATCATTGATTTATGTAATGCATAACAAAAATAGACACTATTCTTCCCAGGTTCGGAAATAGCCATCAACACAATGTTGTCTTCCAGCTCAACATTCAACTGGGGCCAATTTCATAAAGCTGTTTAGCATAAATTTTTGCTAAATCAAAAATTTGTTTGCTTTATAAAAATGGGTCAATAGTCAAAAGTGCGTGTCAATTTGTGTTTTTCACAAGAATATTTGCTATTCTTGCTAAGAACACAAGTTGACATAACATTTTTGACTATTAACCCATTTTTATAAAGCAAACAAATTTTTGATTAAGCAAAATGTTTTGCTAAACAGCTTTATGAAATTGGCCCCTGGCCTCATCATCTAGTGCCTGGATTTCAGCAGTGATGTATTTTAAAAGGTATTCAGAAGAGTCTGGTAATGGTTCGAATCCATCACAAGCCTATCACAAGATATCCAAGGGTCGACACGTCGCAAGTACCATACCCATCGCAACTCACCGAACCCTTTGTAATTTTGGCAAGTTGCGATCATGGATTTGGTATTTGCGACACGTCGTAAATCTTTGTGAAATCGACCATTGAGTCGATAAAATCACAAATCCTTAACAAGTCCTGCACAAGTCCGTCACAAGAAGCAAAGGATGAATATTTTTGTTGGAGTTCATTTGAATAGCTTGTGACTAAATTTAGTACCCAGGGACTCGTGATGGACTCGACTACAACCCTGACTCACAAGTACCTTTATCCCCAAGTGGAAAGCAATGATCCATCGCACTACTTACCCGTGTTTGGAAACGATCGGTGACACCAAACCAGGACCCTCCACAGTCAGCTCACAATTTGTCAGTGTTTTCTTCAGCGGGTTTTTGAGTTGCAACTCCGCGATGACCTCGGACCCAATCTGAATGTTATCTTCCTCTGGCTTTACCAGTTTCACAGACAGGTCTGGGGTACGAAGGCGAACGTCCTCTTCAATGGCAAAGGCCTGCCCAGTCTCCTGCAGAATAATAAAAAAAAGTAATCATAAGTGAGTGGTGACTTGGGAATAATGTCCCAGGGACAGCCTGGGTGAATTAATTTGATTGAAATGTGGACAAATGTCCATGAGTTTGGGGAAATCTGGATGCAGTGAAAAACAACTAATTGACCCCACTGGGATTCGAACTGCGGTCTTTCTGCTTAACGTGCATATAAACACCCTACCACTTGAGCTATGAAGCCAACCGGTTGTCTTGAAACACGGTATTGCAGTAAGGCTTGTTAAGCTAATGTGATAGCCAATCCGGCCCAATAACTGCATCCAGATTTCCCAAACTCATGGACATTTGTATCTAATAAAAAAGTGCACAGATTTGTTCAGTCTACAAAAACTCGCCAACAGTAGGGCTTCCGCTTAAGCAAGGTCATTTTATAGCTTAACTTAAAATCATTCAGGAGCCAAGACATTTACTTACGTACTAATTGCCATCTCAATTGTTTTCAAAATATTAAACCCAACCACAACCCGTTTTTTTTTTAAACAAAAGAATAAACACATTCTAAAGATTCATTGTTTAATATGCCCCGGTCTCGCTGTCACAGATCTGCGACAGATCGCCACGGTTTAGCAATTTTGTTGTGATTTACAGCAATCCTTCAACTGTGGACAGACCCGTTACGAGTGTTCCTTGATGGCCTCTGATGGACCAATGGATCAGTCAATTTATTGTCTTATCATACCCGGTAGTTTCCAATATCCTATTACCTCAACATGACCAAGGAGAAACACTTTCAGTGCCGATTGCTCAACCAGTTTGTCTATGTATTGATCAGCATCAATGCGGACTGTCATTTCATTGTTTTCATTAGGCCCAAGCTGGAATGTCTCAGAAACCTTCTCCAACTTGTCAGCCAAAACACCTGAAAAGAAAACTTTCATTTTCAAATTTGTCTGCTTCCAATGTCAAGATATAACAATTGAAAGAGAGTTTAAGCAATAAGCACACGAGAACACAATTATGCTTATAATGAATAGGGTGACAAATCAAGAGTAACAGAAGCCCAGAGCTTGTGCTGAAATATTATACAAATGATGTAAGAACATACAAAACATAACAATTAAGAATCACAAAGTTTACATCTTTACAATTTGTCAGTGAGCAATGATAAAGGGTTTGTATGGCTCTACACGCATGTGGGTCTTTTCACAGTAAAGGGGGTATTTTGACAACACAGACCATATTTTCGAGGAAATACCTTTGTCTGGTCTCGAAATAAAATAAAAAAGTTTAAGTTGTTCTAAAGAGATAACTTAGGCCCAAAAAGGGTTACAAACATGCCTTTCTAAAAATGTCCAATATACACTCGTAACCGGCTCGTAATTGCTGGCCTTTGTTGGGGAAACCCAGCTAACTGCAATGGACTGGCATCCCATCCAGGGGAGTAGTAATGCTGGTCACCCCATACCATTGAAACCAGGTATGAGACCCGACCCTATGAGCCAGTAGACTCGTAAAATGACTTCACCTACCAGTATAGTAAACTGCTCGCACAATGACCGTGACCGAAACCTTTCTGTCCTCAGCACTCTTGTTGACCAGATCTACTGTGATGCCGATTTCGGCTCCCACGTACAAGTCTGGGGCATCGATGCTGATGTTGACATCCTCAGCACCTGGGATCTTGTCATAGAAGAAGGGTTTGCTCCCATGCTCCGAAGCGGACACTACGGCTGCTCGCTCGGCTGCAGAATCTAAAAATGAAGATCGAAATGGCATGCTTATATATTACCTGTACTTGTTTTCAATGCAAGTTTTCTCTCAAACATTAAAGTGCAAATTTTGCAGAAAAGTGAAAATGAAAAGCCCTACTTTTTAGGAATAATTTCGGTAGGATTGCAGAAACTCATAATTTTTACAGAAATTGTTTCCTATTTGTTCCAGAAGACAAGTAATAGTGACCTGCAACCTTTTAACGCCCTGTGAAAGCGCCCTTATATTATGGACACGAGAGAGAAAAAAAATTGTCTACCCCAAAAACCAGGAACTAGAGAAGGTGTGGCTTTCTTCAGAGCTGCGGATTTTGCAACAGATTCTTCGGAAAATGACTAATTTTGTGAGTCCTGCAGGGATAAAAACCCTCCCATTGTCAATTAACAACCTTGGGGATTTTTAGATGTGTTTGGAGTCATGGAATGAACCTGTCCTCCCCAGGGTTGGCAGCTCTGCTTCTTGTCTTAATGACTTCCGTGAAATTCTTAATTCCCTGGGGCCTCCTGACATATTACTTATGATTTGACAACTGGGACAAACTTTGCAGTGACCATTTGACAATTATTCTCACCTTCAGGGTGTTTGTACTCATGTGTTAGGTCAAGCCTTTCATTTGAGCCCACTGCCTTTGTGCTTATGTGCTTCCCAACAGATTTCTTTCTGATGTCTATCAGCTTCGTTTTCTCATCGTCCATCACCTAGAAAAGATCAGGGAAACAAAAGAGTACAATGTAGTTTTGGTTACACAGAATCTCCACATTTAAGAATTAAGGTTTTTCAAGCCTTGTTTGATGTTGCGCAGAATGAAATGCAAGACCAAAAAAACTAATGCTAGTATAGGCAGGGAAAATATACAGGTACATGTACTAACTCCCATTTTTTTCACACTGTGTGACAGGAATTACTCGCAGATATATCACATCTCAAATCAAAATATACTTCTTAATAATCAAAAGTCTAACTCGCAATTTGAGCTAATTTCGAGATTTTGCTTCAATAATAAAGGAATCATTTCTGCAAGTTCAAACTCTTAAAGCATAACAGCAAAAAATATTAAATTATGAAATCAGTATGAAATACCGCTTTTAGTTGTATGAAAATAATGGTCTAAAGCACAATGTGCAAATCATCTCAGGTTTTGCGCCATTTTGCGCCATTTTGTGCTCATACACTCACTCAAAAAACAAAGAAATAAACTGACCATCCAATTGATAATGTCTCCATTGACCTCTGCAAAGATGAATAGGGCATCGTGAGGATAGTAGACATGACCTTGCTTAATAGCACAAACAGGAGCTGGACCAGTGCAGTAAATACCTGCAAAACACACACAACCAATATTTGCCTTGGACTCAGGAGGTGGGACTCGCAATTTTGTTCGCCGACTTGACGAGTCACAATTTCTTATTGAGTTGACATGGACTTTAGTCACAATTTTTACTGACTTGACTTGGACTCAGCTCGTGATTTTTCTGACCAGGCTTAGACTTTTTTTCACCGACAACTTGACCCAAGTTGCTGAGAGCGACAGAAATGATTTGGACTCGAGTCACTGGCAGAAATGATTATTCGAGTCATTGTTACAAATGCTTCACTCGACTCGAACTTTAACAATTTTTGACTCAATTTGCCTAAACTAACATTTGTTTTGCAATGCAGTCTTCGTTTATGGTAAGTTTGAGGATAAAATCATATTTTAAGAAATACACACAAGAAGATTTGTTTTGTTAAGAATGAGAAAACTTATTAAAGCTTGGTTTAAAACAGCTGGCCTGCAAGACAAAAAAAACAGCCTTCAGAGAGCTGCAAGTTCCAAATGATTTTTTTTTTTAAATAGATCACTTTTGGTACAAGCATTTGGGCAATGGCCTGGATGTGGGCAGCTAGTCACCACAGCACCTTTTCAAGCAGGTGCAGAATACTTAACGAGGACCAAGCTTTTATTTATTCTCACCATCACTGGTTTCCTGTGGTGTACCATCCACGGCTTGCCAGCCCCCATAGCCTGCTGGCAGGTCAGGCCGGCTCATCCAAGCCTCATTCCATACATGAAAATTCCAGACGGAGTCACTTTCATATTCAGACAGGCGCTCGTAATTCTTGTCATAAAACCTCTCCTGAGGAAATAAGCAAAGTAAGGTTACTTGATGAATTAAGTGATGGGATGAGAGAAAAATCACATGGTTATCATTGGGATTCAAATCTGAGACTTCTTGGCCAAGGGGCACAGCCGGCCATTCACTTAACACAAAAACCGTGCTTGGATTTTAAAGCCGGGCTGAAAGCTTGAAGCTACTTGGCGAGGAAGAAAGTTATTTTATAAAACGGATGTTACTTGATAAAGTTGCGTTTTTCTTATCTTTATTGCTGACTTTATATTAGAGAGAAAAATGACAAATTATACCGTGTTCGTCAACCAGCAACAGGCCAAAATGAAAATTGGGGTGATGACGTCATAATTATATGCATTGACCCCACTACGTCATAGCGAGGAAACAGTCACTATTTTGCAAAGCAAGTTGCATGCTTTCCGCATAGCATAAACCACCAGTCGTTATTTTTCTGTAAAAGTTTTCAAATTTGTCGGTGTATTTTCTCAGTGGTTGTTATACACTAAATTTCTTTTCGATATCAATAAAATGCCAGCTTTGTGCCTTGTTGGTGGTAACACTTGCAACTCTGTGCGTTCATACAACGTGTACCCATTTGCTGCGAGGAGCTAGGTACCAGACCACAGTCAGTGAAGCAGCTCTGTGTGTCTTCTCACTATGACGTCACACACACAGCTCGAGTTGATTGACGGGACATTTCGTTTTCAGTTTCGCGTGAAAAGAGTCTTGGAAAAAGATCAAAGTTTTCTTACTTTTCCAGGATGAAATTGGGAATAAAGTGTTCTTAGTACATAAAGGAACATATAAAGAAAGGAATACTGTTGAAAACCATAAAAGTGAAGGGAGATTTCCACCCAGCTTTAAGGGTTTTCTGAAACATTGTTCCATCTATGTAGCCAAAATTTCTGCAGGCTAACTTACCAACATTCTTCTTCAGATAATTGCCCTTAATCCAGGAATCGGTTCCAAATGATAAATTGGGCCTTTAAAACATGGCAGCCACATTGTTGACTACATTGCACAACAGACGAGTACCGCATTTGATTCGATTATTATGATGGATAATTCTCGTTTCGCTGTGATGTAATTGTTTTAAATTGATTTAACACATTGTGCTTGTTTCTTTTTGTTTTGGACTGTCTCTATAAAAGCTGCCCTCAACAGGTCGACCTTGCGACGACACAGAACAGTTGGCGACTGGCTTTTTTGGACCAAGCTGCGGCTGAGCTATGCCCGTCAGTATCAATTTAATCGGTGCAATAAAAGGTTAAACTTACAATGGTAAGACTAGCATCTGTGTCGTGGGCAGAAGCATAGTTGGTGACACTACGTGACGGTATGCCGAGACATCTTAACACTGTGGTTAGGACACCGGAGAAAACCCAGCACTGGCCGTATCGTACTGGAGCTTCGGTTTTCACATGGTCCTGTGAAATTCAAGACATGACAGTCAAAAGCAACTTTCAACTTTTGGGGAATAAACCAGTTTGAGTTTTGCTTTATACGCATCATTTTGCACACACTTCGACTTGGGAACAACAGTGGCCAATTTCATAAAGCTGTTTGGCAAAAATATTTGCTTAATCCAAAATGTATTTGCTTTATAAAAATGGGCTAGCAGTCAAAATCTTATGTGATGTGTAATTTAATTTACTGGTGTACTGCTATTCTTAATAAAAACACAAGTTGACATACAATTTTGACTACTAACCCATTTTTATAAAGCAAACAAAACAAATTTTGATTAAGCAAATATTTTTGCTGAGAACAGCTTTATGAAATTGGCCCCAGGTCACTTATATGCTAAATGAATTGAGGGCACCAATCAAATTTTGCAAACACTTCGTTTTCATTATCATACTTTTGCCAACTGTGTCTGTGTATGAACAGCAACTCAGAAACTAAAACTAAACTCGACTTCTGCAGAGTAATCAGCCTCTGATAATTTTCACATTATCAGGAACGTGTGTGTGGCACAGGCTGGCATCACTTCATGGACGTTTAGTGCCGTTTTGGTGCTGTCGTACCATCATATATGTCGTACCATCATATATGTCGTACCATCAATGTACACGCACTTAAACATGCTCAGTCAATTTAATGTTTCCCGTGAAAAATTGAATTTTTTGGAATCCGAGTCAACTCCGAAAAAGCTGGAGTCGCCCAAGCCTATACTCACCTCCAGAATGCGCTGGCTACCAGTCCATTGTGTTGGTTTGGTATGGGGCTTATAATTGCCATCCCATCGTCCAGTCAAGACTCCGTTGTCATCTTGCGCGTTCACAGCAGCCGACATAACACGGGAAACAGCTATGGGATTTCCTCGGGCCAAACTGTAAACCTGGTCAAAATGAAAATGCAGTGAGATTTACCAACAAATTTCAATTCCAAAGGTGGTCAGCAAAGTCTAAAAAAATAAGACTGAAAAGACCGATTAACATTTCAACGAATGGGATTATTGCCCCAGTCCATACAATAGACCAAGATTGTACCAAAGGCAATAATTCCATTCATTTCATTTTGCATAAATTGCGACGTATGCCACTGAAGGCTTCCCATCGTTACACATCGGCTAGCTCGGTCGTGGACAAGACATCTGTTCTGGTATGCAGATGTTTGTAAGTTTGAGTCCCAGCACGGTGTGAGTTAATTTGTATGTCTCACAAAAAAACATGTAGTACACGGTTAACAAAAAACCACTCTGTCTGAAAGATTAAGGAGGCTGATGTAACATTTTATCAGTTAGTAACAGGTATGAACACTTCTTGTGGCAGCACTGACTGCACCATGCAGCCTCCATAAGATTCACCGAGGCTGGAGGGGCAAACCTGGCCGACGTGCCCTCCCGAAGCACCTGCACTTTTAGGGCCGTTTGCGAGTTGAATCAGTTTGAAAAACCAAATAAAATAAGAGCACTTAACTACAGGATTTTCCCATTTCATTGCTGTGGGAAGCACTCTGGAGGAAATCACTAAAGCAGCTAGAACAATCTTTAAAGCAATTCTAAAGTTTACTGTATTAAAAAACTCCTGTTTTGGTCAAGAACTGATATTTTAAGAAAACTGCATTTCTTGAGGCGACCTGTTGGTCGCGACCCCGTGCGTCGTGGTTGGCGCAGCTAGGGGATCACCTGGAGGGGTGGGGGATGGGTCCGGCACAGGCCCAATCGATCGCTATAAGGAGACTGGAGGGGCGGAGGAAGATGGTGAATGCGGTAAAGTGCCGCTGTGGCACATGCTCCCACACCCGACCTGCATTTCTTTTGGGAGAGTATACACACTAAACAACCTATATAAAGTGTGCTCCTTTATTCTTTCAGTTTTTAATGTTCTGATATTTTGTCACAAAAGAACAATTGTGTGTCCAAAATTAACGAGATATTACATCTTACGTGTTTCTCAAGAAGGTACATGACAGCCTCAAAGACCGTTTTTTCAAACTGGCTGAAATTCCACGGTCTCCGAGCCAGCTGTCTCCAGCTCCCATACCAGATGGAACCTTGTTCGTTCATTACGTACTCATCCAGTTCTTCGCTGCTTTCCAAGTAGACCTGGTCACTCTCGCACCAGGCATTAAACAGGATGAAGATTGGGCTCGGCTCATTGTAGATAAAGGGTTTTGGCTCAGTTGACGAGTCCTCTGTAATGTGCAATACAAAATGAATGCAAATATCAAAGGCCCATTACTGTATATTATTTGCAGATGAAACTTTGTTACGAATTCTAGGAACGAAAGCATTACCGGTACATGTTCATAACTAAAGAATAATGTTGATAAACTGCCTTTTGGAAATTTCAGCCACATTGATGCAGTGATACTTCAGAAAACCTGAAAAACCCATGCATGATTTTTGTGTTCAGTGAATAGTCAAAAGAAAATTGCAAATGATTTTTAAAAAAAACCTTCAGTTGCCAATTTCTCCCACAAAGGTATAATTTTACACGAGAAAAATCGTGTGTTGTTTGTTACAGTTTTTCTTGTCAACTCATGAAGTAAAATGTACTGCAAATTAATTGTAATGGGCTTTAAAAAAGTTATGGGAGAAAATCAAGCAACTGAGTTTTCAATTAGACCAAAATATAAACTACAAGATATACACTAACATCAAAATGTTGATGGTAGTGTATCTTGGACTAGCTAGGGCAACTAATTGAAAAATCTCAGATTTTTGCCAATGAATTCAATTTTTGGCAATAAGTTTTGAAAAGCTTAGTTTTTAATCAAGAAAAAAAAGCTTATTAGACAAATTGTGCATTAAATTTCAGCAGCACTGCAGCTGCGTAGTGGGCTCGTTCATTATCAACGTATAGGTACGGCACTTACATTTACTTCGAAAATACCCCATTGAGCTCCATGTAAATGCATTTAAATTTGACAAATTGTTTATTACATCCAAGTTGTATACGGAACGAATACAATTTACATTTGATTTGATTTATTTGCTGTTTAATTTAACCAGTGAATTAAAAAGCGTAAGCCTATCCTCCCTTGTTTGTAGAAGCTAGCTCGACGTAATTTGCATAGGGTGACCTGCACGTGACTGGCTCATTTTCGCTACCAACTTTGGTAGCGATTATAAAGAAAAACATAAGAATTGCCTCGCAGTTCGAAAACGTGAATGAGACACTCGGCGTGTGTAGACTCTACTCAAGTCACCAAATCACCCAAATTCACGAGGCCTTGTCAAAAGGCTAATGCGTACGCCAATGTTATGCATACAGGGTGGGGGGGGGGGTCTAAAAAGTTGGCATTTCGTGCATACATACACGCTTAAAAATATATTGTTAAATCAACAATTAAAACGTGCAGTGAGTGACTATACTCTTTCAAGTGTTGAAATGTAACAGTTATCGCATTAAATCCAATCAAATAAGTGTTGGATTTTAACACTAGTCATTCACCGCACGTTTCAATTATTTATTTAACAATAGATTTGTTAAACGTGTACTTTATGGACAGCTCGATCCTTATATGACTGAGGTTTGACTGTGCAGGTAATTCATTTAAATATCAAAAACCCTCAAGACAGTTTTTAATGTAACACTTGTGGCCCCGGATTTCAGAAATGAGCCATCTAGTCAAAGACTTAATAGATACCTTAACTCACCAGACTTCACCTTTGTGCGTACTGCGAGGGAATATTTGCCAACCAGGGCATGTGGAGATGCAGTCACTGAAATCTCCAACATGTTTTCTTTTTGTTCATCAACCTCGGCGGTCCATCCACCACCTAATTCCTGATGAGTTTCACCAAGGGACACCAGTAGGCGTGTTGGCTTGCGCAGGCTTTTATCTTTGCCTGGTGATCCCAGAAAAGAGGAAAATAAAGCATTAACATTTGTGAAAAAAAATATGTCGCGGATTTTGCAATGAATTTGTGTCTTTCTCAAGTCTGGAGCCCATTTTGGCAACTGAGATAACATTTTTCTACAAACTCTTATCTTCCTTAAATTAAAATAGAAGAAATAACACTTATTTGTTTTAAAAAGATAACTTACATACTTGTATAAGCCTCCGAATTCAAAGCTAACAGATAGTCTGACAACACGCCTTTCCCAAACCTCTCCATCTGTGAAAAATTCTCAACAGGACAGACAAAGACTTCCCCTCCCCCCAACCCTTCATCTTCTCCTCCCCCCAGACAGGTTATTAGGGCAGGGAGCGCGCTGTACAATGTGCATTACAGATCAAACATGCCAAACATGGGAAGTCAGACTTGGGCAAGTCTACACCTTGCCGTGAGTTGAATTATATTGGTGGACCGCCAATAATTTGAAAATGTTTGATAACTAAACGTTGGTCAATTTTGTTCATTTATGTCTCATTTAAAAGCGAATAACTTTTATGTTATAAATTTAAATATAAATTCAAAAACTTTATTTTTTAAGGTGACACGCCCAAACCGCACGGACAATACATCTTTTACAAACAAACAAAATCATGCATAATTTCTGCAAATACCTGTTTGAAAATCCAGACTGATACTGTCGTTGCTCTTGTTAAACAGACGGTCAAGTTCAACCGCAATGTTGAAAGCCTGCCCTCTGCGCACAATCAGCCCCTTAACCTCATCAATCTCAAACGTTTTATGCGGATGCTTATTGGTCGATGCCTTGAGGTCCACTTTTAAGACCTTTAGCTGCGGTTTGTTGGGTTCCGGAGGGGATGCAATGGAAGATCGTGGTTCGACAGTGCTCCGTGGGCCACGTCGGCCAGCGTCAAATGCATGTGACCTAGCAGTAATACTGCTAACCCACGTAGGATTTGGAGGACTTGTGGTGGCAGCGGAGTTGCCCGGTCTATTTGGTGGGCGACTGGCAGCATGAGTTCCCATTTCTGAACAAACAGGAAATAATTTTGATGTAATTTTAACAATTATATTTATCTCTTCTGTAAGAAAACAGATTACCAGTACAAAAAACATTTCCAGCAATAAAAAAAGGGAAAAATATTAGCCTTTTGCGTGTGACCTGTGGCATGCCACCCTATTAAATCTTCACTTTCAAGAGGAGGTGCAGTGCAGCCTATAGACAATTACTGCTGTTGCTACACGCCAATACCTAGCAACCAACAGTATAAGCGCTTTATGCCATTCTCTCCTACGTGAATATGGTATATATTGATTCAAAATAGACAAAATTGTATGTCGACTAATTATAGCAAGTGTACGTAGCAGCTAGAACAGTCAATTGTAATACAAATCGCAAAATATTTTGACTCCTAACCCATTTTTATAAGGCAAACAAATGTTGCATTATAAACAAAGTTTTGAAATTTATGAAAAAGTTTGCCCCAGATCAAATAATTTAGCAAAATAAACTCACCTCTGTTAAATCAAATGCAGATTTCACATAAAAAGGACTAGTTGAATCCAAGCTCACTTAATTATACACTGCTTAAACTTTGTCTCAGGTTTCCTCTCGAGATAAGGAAATTCCGGTCACAAACAAACCAGAAATGCTGAATTTCCTGCAAACTTGCACCATAAAGCAAGGTGACTATTAAAGTGTAATTGTTACTGTTAGCGACCATGAGTAACTAACAACACACCTGAGCAATGAAAGCTAGCAAGGCTTTTCATTGCACCATGGAAACCTTAACCCTGACCCTACAAAACTGGAAATTTCCCTGACAAAAGCAAAGGGCCATGGTTAGGCAGGTCCATGAAATAATACTAGGCCATGAATATAACCATGGAGATATCCATCAACTATGTTCAAGGTCATAGGTACATGTATGAGCATCTAACTCTGCAGGTGCAGTTGATTATAACACGTTCGCCTGCCCTGAACGTTTAAATTAGCTAGGTGAGGAAACACAATTTTAGCAGTGAGAATTTTTTTCTTTGAAACCATATCATTTATTATTTCACATTGATTATTTCACATTCTTTTTTTTCATGAACATCCAAGACAATGGATTCAGTGCTGGAGGAAGGAATAAACTTCCTTTTTTAGAAACTTTCCTGTCAGCAGTTACCTTTCCCTGGTCATAGTATGTGCAGTCATATATGGCCGGTACGGATTCGGAAGTTCATTATTTTTTATTATTTTGTCCTCAAATGACTTTTTAGCCATCAGCATGTGATGTTTTAATGTGGGAAAGCCAAATTTAGGAGGGACAAAATGTTTAAGGTACATAATAAACGAAGAGTTCTATCGCAAAATGCGGTAAACGCAATATCCAAAAAACAAAAACAAAAAGAGATATGTGTCGATCAGTACATTCTCGTTGGTCATCCTATACATGTCAAATAGATTACATGTATTGGCAAACTGTATTGTATCCCACAAAAAACTTATTTAAATTTGCTTATAGTTGTAATATAAAATGATGGAAGATTTGAAAAGAATGTCCAAAAGTAGTTTAGAATGTTTTGTACACTCAGTACTGGTAACCTTGGCATTATATTACAGTCAGTTTTTGTACGAGGTCTTGAGGGTGGACACTGTTGTAGACTTCATGTAGACTTCTTTGGTTTTTTTTTTATACAATGCAAAAACTGTTCACTTACCGTTGGCTGTATTAGTTGAATCCATCCCAGGTGTTGTATTTGCCCAACAGGTCCAATGTTTTATAGGGTGTAGCCTGGGAGTCCAAAACACTCGAAATCATGAGAAGAAATGACCTAGCTCACTTGACAGTACTGCATGCAACCATGATGCAACATACACTGACTAGGATATGCAGGCAATGTAGACTAGGTGCTATGCAAGGTATGCAGGCAATGTATGGACTAAGTGCTATGCAAGGTATGCAGGAAATGCATATGGGTCATTCTATGTTGTTGTTGTTGTTGTATATTTTATGGCATCTTCGGCAACTAAGGCCCTTTATGCCATCAACTATACGGATTTAGCTTTAACTATACTATATTATCAACTTGAGATGACGAAGAAGGAGTTGCAGTTTTAGAAGTGGGAGGAAAACCCCCAGAGAAATGCCCCAGGGGAAAACCCACGCGGTCAAGTAGGGACTGCAAACCCAATCCACATACACGCCCCGGATTCGAACCCGGGACCCCAGAGGTGAAAGGCGAGGAAAGAACCCGTACGCCAACCCGACCGCCGGGTCATTCTATAAATTTGGGGTCCAGTTTTCCTGTCCCCTGTTACGTCTGACATCTTGTAAAATGTTGTAGTTTGTAAATTCAGGACATATTCTTTAAATGCCTTCTATTTCAAAGAGTGATTACATAAAGTACAATGCATAAAAATGTGTTTTGAAGGCATTTTTAATAATACTTGTACGGAAAATGGCAGTATGTCAGGTGTAACAGGGACAGGAAAATGTCACACGTTGGACCCCAAATTTATAGAATGACCCATATAACACATGCTGGTAACTGCATGCACGTGTCATTACAAAAAAGGAGGAAAATGCAAAAAAAAATCCAACTTTGTAGAGTGTTTTTAACTTTGGAACAGATGAGGAAACAAAAAGGTGCCCCGGATTCGAACCTGGGACGCCAGAGGTGAAAGGTGAGGAAAGAACCACTATGCCATTGCAACCCGACCACCTCTTGTCATATGAGTAGTATTTTTGGGGGTATTTTATATTAAGTTAGATCTAAATCAATTTTCTTTTAATGCACACATCCCCCTAAAACGTGTCCTGTTTTCTGTATGCATCCTAGTCATTCTGCCTTTGAAAAAGACCCTGCTAGGGTCGAAACGTGAGGCCACAAATTTTACAGTCTGAAAGAAATTCCTTAAAAATTCCTTTGGTTTGAGACACAATGGGGAACAATGGAAGGGAGAGGTGTACACCCTCTGTTACAATATTCCCAACAGCCCTGCCAAACACCGTCTATGACAGGTAAAATGAGTGTCAACTTGTGAGGGAGTTTCTGCCCACCCAGTCTAGAGTCTATTAGAGCTTTTGCACCGTGGGCCATGACAGGGGGCAGGTTTTCATATTTAAAGGCACAGGCTCGTCAGCAATGCGCGCGCACCAAATTCGAATTTGACGCTCGCGCATTGTTGACGAGCCTGTGCCTTTAAATGATGTGACAATAGATCCACA
Organism: Henricia sp. BOLD:AAB3569; assembly: GCA_037783545.1. Taxonomy (NCBI): domain Eukaryota; kingdom Metazoa; phylum Echinodermata; class Asteroidea; order Spinulosida; family Echinasteridae; genus Henricia; species Henricia sp. BOLD:AAB3569. The sequence goes on along the minus strand of JBBELK010000099.1, from coordinate 440,696 downwards.
AAGTGCCTACCTCATGCATGACGTAATGTGACTGCCCCCTGTCATGGCCGCCGTACAAATTTAGGCTCTTTTGGCCTTGCAATAAACCTGTTGTGAATCAGGATGAATGTATCTTTAAGAATCCATGTTTCATTTGCACGGATTCCTGAAACAATGGCATTACATAACTGAAGAGCATTGGTATACTACATGTATTAGGAATTTCAGCAGAAATTTTAGCTACTTAAAGGGCCCCATAAATGGTTTTTTTATCAATAGTTGATAAAACCGAAATCAATCCTCATCATTTGGACACATTAACTTTTCGCCATCACTTCGCCCGAACTCTTGCTCTCAAGAACACACCCACCCATGTTTTCCCCCGCATCTGGAGCAGTCTTCCGTCACACATCAAGGACTCATTCTGGACTCTTTTCAATCTTTTAATAGAAGTTTGTCCTCTTACTTCCAAGAATTATAATTTTTCCCTGCATTGTCATTTTCATTTCTGCCCTCGTGTACATTTGTAAACCTATTTACTTGCGTAACCAATTTCTTGATCCCGAAGACCAACATCAGTTGAGTCAATTTTAATTTTTTTTTCACTATTTGTTTTCTTTGTGAGCTAATTTTTATTGATTTAGACTATGAAAGTTTGCAATTGTCCACTGGTTGCCTATACTTGCACATATACTTGATTGCCCCATTTGTTTATCATTGCCTAATCCCCCTCCCCCTCTTTTACCTTCCTTATCCCACTTTTTTATGTTAAATTTTCTATTTAACGTCCAGATTGTATGTATATATTTATTAATTTATTTATTTATATATATTTTGTTTGTTTTGTTGTTGTTTTTTTGTTTCTGTTTCTGTTTTGTTTGTTTTGTTTTTTGTTTTGTTTTTGTTTTTGTTTGTTGGGTTGTTGGGTGTGTTTGTTGAGGTGTTTTTTTTGTTGTTTTTTGTTTTGTTTTTGTTTTTGTTTTTGTTTATTTTTATTTTTAAAAATTACTAATTTGTTCTAGATGCAGACATGTGTGTATATATATATATTTTATATTTTTGTTTGTGTAGCATTTTGAGTTTGGATAGACAGGTCCTCAGACTACAGTGTTTCAGTATATTTTTGTTTATCCTGGCCAGCTTTTAATGCTTTGTTTGTTGTTGATCCCATCCACCAATCCCTCCCTTCCCTAATACCATCAGCCCTATCCCTGCCCTCCCTTTTACCGATTTTGTACTGATCCTTTTCAAATTGATAGTAATTGTTTCCCAATTTGTTACTGTATTTGTTGTTTGTTGATGGCCGAATAAATAATAATAATAATAATAATAATAAAATCTATGCTATGCAACTACTCCATTCATTTACAGTTTTAAAAAACCACCACTTCAAAGTTGTTTTGGGGTTAAAATCAAGGTTTTTTATTTTTATGCTAATGAATTTACATATTCATGAGCAAAGTGGTGATGTCACATTAGGCAAACACAGGAAAATCTTATTCAACTGTGCACAAAAGATTTCAGTATTTTCTCCAACTTGCTGAAACTTTTGTAACCCTTGTTTGAGTTTGTTTTACATGTTGCCTGTTGTAATCCATTAAAAAACTATAAGGCTGGAAACTACAGCAATTTTCCACAATTCCAGTTTGTAGTCTTATGTTTTTTCTTTGCTTTTCTGTTGTGTGTTCCTAAAGTGACATGCCCCAAACGGCCTCTTTCTGTGAGTTTGTGCAAATAACCTTTCAATGTTGAAAATGCCACATGGGGCATGAAGTAACATTTTGGAAAATTGCAAATGGGCCTTCAGTTTACATGCATTGTACATTTGGGAATGTTTCTCCTCCTGTAAAGCTTTATATTGTTAGAAAAAGTACACGCAGAATCATTGCAATCAAATACTTGCAAATTTTATAAAATATTTCACCAGTTTATTTATTTCAACATAAGTTATTTTTGTTACAAAGTACAATCAAGTATATGTAGGCTTGGGCGAATTCTCTCTGGCATTGACTTGAATCGATTTGAGGATGGGAATGGGAATTCCATCTTTGACAATTCCATCTTTTAGAGGATTCGATTCCCTATATCTTGGCAAGTCCAGTGATAGTGAATGTTAATGGCTGCAGAGAGTACACAATTCCAGGGGCCAATTTCATAGAGCTGCTTAAGCATGAAAAATTGCTTAAGCATGAAAAACTTGATAAAATGAGGTTACCACACCATATATTTAATGTGATTGTCATGGAAATGAACAATCCTCTAACACTGGTCATACACTGTTTCTATCACATGAGGATTTCACTGGTAACGTTTTCTACTAAGTGTTTTTTGTGCTTATAAACACCTATACGAAATTGGCCCCAGGAATTTGGCAGTGTTTTCTATCAGGTTGAAGAGATACATGTATTAGCATGTTTCTATTGAAGATCCGGGATTATACCGGTAAACCCATTTGCCGGTAAACGCTAAGTTTACCAGATAAGGCCTGTTTCTATTGAGCACATTTTCCGTATTTTCCGGCATTATCTGGTAATGGGTCTCAATAGAAACACGCCTTATTTTTCTGATTTTTAATGTCAACTTTTGTTTTGAATTTTTGAAAATGGAATTGAATCCGAAAGGAATCACAATTCCTAAGTGGAATCAGAATCAATTTCAGAAATGCTGGAATCGCCGTAAGCCTACAATTGAGCAGCAGTTAGCCAGTATAAGGTGTGTTCACACTGAATTTCCTTCGGTAACGATATTAGACAAATCCTGCTGAATTAATGAATTTATTATAACAATGGCAGTTTTCAGCCACTCTACATGTACGTGCATGTGGTACATTGTATTAAACATTTTGGTTCATCAACAATTGATCCATGTTCTATTCACATTGTTTGTTGTTCTGCAATTTACATGTAAGACCAGATTATGCACTACCAGTGATGCGATGTGAATCCAGAACGAAAGGAAGAAAATTATAAAGGTAGATTCACGCAGCCTTTTCGAGCGTAAATTTGAGAAAAAAGAGGATTTGGAGGGAATTTGGAGTGAAATGTGCCACTAAAAATCAAAGAATCAATTTTGGCGAAAATTTAAGTGTTTTTGTGATTGTGTGATTTTCACTGCGTCATTAATTTCACTCCAATCAAATTTACACGCGCAAAGGTTCAGTGTGAATCCACCCTTAACTCTTTCCCTAAAGGCTGCCAGCGGCTTGCCTTTACACATAAACAAACGGTGGCCTTCAAATAATTACGTCACAGACCTTGAAATATTTTCATAGCGAAAGAGTATAGGATTACCAGTGTTTAACATTTTGACTTGTTACTTGAGCATTTAATTACAGTATACATTAATCACACTTGGTTGGGAATATAAATTGCATGACTCAAGATTGCCATTTTAGTACAGTGAAACCTGCTCTTAAGGCCACCTTCATAAAGGGGCCACCTGTTTACAGTGGCCACTTTTTATGGTCGAGGGTGGCCACTATATATACAAGTTTCACTGTAACAGTGATGTCAGACCTGTCCATAGTGGCCACTGGATAAAGTGGCCACCTACATAAACTATAGCCACTTGTTTTTGGTACCGAAATGGCATCTACTAACACACAGTGGCTACCTGTTAATTGTGGCCAGTTTTATGTGGCTCCTTCAGTGGCCACTATAGAAAGGTTTGACTGTATACAAAATAATACAAAAAGTGTGTGAACTGTTATAATCACAATAAAACAATCATTCTAGCTGAATTTTATTCATAAAAGTACGTTTAAAAACATATTTATCCTATGAGAAGTTAAATTAAGTTACAAACGTGCTTGGCACTTCAGTATACCAAATATTATTAAATAGAAAAAGCAACAAACTGTATATAAAAATCAGTTTTCTGACTTGATGCTTACTTGATGCTTACATGTACCCTTCCCATGTCCCACCCTTAACTGTGATATATGCCGCTGCCTTTAATTGCCCTGTTTCTGGTTTGGTACCGTACTCACACACATAACCAATTTCACAGCACTTAACTTAAAACTACAAGGGCATACAAGGTAAATTACTGTAGCAGAAAGGTTTTCCTAACTTTACTATTTCATCCGTGACATGGCAGCAAATATAGTAGGATTCCATCAGCTGCAACTCACACTAAACTAATTCTCGAGGCCCGGGGCGACGTTGGGGTGAAAATAAGCCCTGATTCCCACTTAAAATTCTTACCCCACACAACCCCCAAGACTGCTCCTTCCCCGGGGTGAGTTCAACCCTGCTCAAAACTAGGGTTAAAAATTTGGGCGCCGGGGCAAGAAATTTTCCCTGGGGCGAGTTCTCACTTGTTGAAATAAGGGACGAGGTGCCGATCTCCAAGGTGAGTTTGAGAACAATTAGTGTGAATCGATGCGGGGTTGAACTCGGGGGTAGGGGTGGAGGGGGTGGAGGGGGTTGGGGAGTCAGCCTGGGGTGGCCCCGGGCCGAGTTAACCCCGAGGACTGTTTTTTGTGGGAAAGGCCTTAATACAGAGCTACCAAATTCTACAAATTTTTGAGAAGACATCTGGAAAGCAGGCTGATCTTCCAACTCAAGACACATCTAGAAGAGTTTTTATGTGTCAGGAATTGCAAAATCGGTAATTTTCCAGAAAATCTGTTGCAAAATCTGGGAGGGTTAGCAGCTCTACTAATAACGAATTATCAAAATATGAATATGCAAGAATAATGTTTTGCTCAGCTTTTTAAGATGAAGGTCGATGGGTTTTTAATGACAACATCTGTTCCTTTAAAGCGATGCCATTATATGCATAACTAGTCAAAATTATGGCACATGATGGAGGTCACTTAAAAATGGTTTCTCCCTGAATTGCAAACTTGGTCCTTGTTCAAATGCAGGCATGAATACATGTAGCATCACACATGCAGCCAACTTCAGGTTTGAACACTGTGTGCAACGGTCGATGAGGCAAAAAGACCATCTAACTGCAGTACATCTGTACTATTAAGTAGCCCCGTTTTGGTTTAACATGAAATGATGAATCTTGCATTTTTTGGTAAATCATTTGGCAGCAAAATGTGACCCCCTTTCAGGTACATGTATACCGAGTTAACCTAAAAAATGTATTATTCATTGTACTGGAAAAGGCACCACATAAGAAATACAATGTACATGTACATAGGGGCTTCTTCAAGTTGCATTGAAGGAAAGATTTACACAATAGATTTAGATGAAAACTTTCAGTTTTATCACCGTAGAAAGCAATGCTACAGCAACTACGATACAGCAATATAATAGTGCGAGAGATTCTCAGTTTAGCCCATTTCACACGAGTGCTGAAAACACACATCTGCGATGATTGGCGCCCGGTGTCTGATACCAAGGATGCTTGCGATTTGATCGCAGGCTTTTACCGGGTACAATGCAACACGGTCACGGTACGGCAGCCAACGTCCCTTGTTTTGCATGTTTTGCTGCATTTGCATAGAGGAGTTCAAAGGTTACATGTGTATTGGTGGTATATTCTTTACACGTGCGCAGAGAAAATTGGCAGAGAAAAAGAAAGCGGACATTTTAACATGATTTTGAGACATTTTTGGGTGTTTATCATTCATGAGACTATCATGACTAGCCACATAACATCCTGTTTTCGTGTGAACCGCCATTTTGCACTATGATTGCATGGCAACTGCAAAAGTGCGCATGCGTAACGGGACTACAATGCACAGTATCCTCGCGAAATTCTCACGATCAATCCCGGTGATCATTTTGGAGGTCCCGATCCGTGCGATGGTACACACGGGACCCGTGCGATTTGGCGACAGGGATGCACTTTCACACGACACTGTATACCTGCGTTTTTGACATTGATGCGATTTTGTCGCACAGGACCCTTGTTTGTAGCGCCCGTGTGAAATGGCCTTTTGTTTTCAAGATTTTTTTCTGATATGGCTGTTTCATCCAAAGAGCAAATTTCAGGGCAATGAATTGTTGACATAGAATTTAAAGACACTACGAATACACAGTCCACACTCATATAATTAGCAATCCAGTGATGGAGTCAAGTACAGTGTACACACTACATCCCAGGTGCATTCCGGATACAGAACAATTTTCTTGTTCAGAACTTTGACACAAGTTTAATTTAATACGTAAATTATCGAAAATCTATTTTTGATACAACAAAATATGATTTGCAAACAAAATTGCAAGGTTCTGATCAGAATTAGAACCGGATACCTCGAACACACTGGACAGATGCTCTACCAGCTGAGCTCTGAGGCACAGTGGTATAGTCCCTCAGGTTTTCTCCAAGACCTCTGACACTCCGGGCAGATGCTCTTAGCACTGCATGGATGTGCAATAATAAAGGAATTAAACTGTAAAAACTACTTGTACTCGACACTTAGTGAACATGTACTCTTAAAACTTTAGACCGGTTTTTATGCACATAATTCTTGCTTTTCTGTAGTCTGTTATAAAGGTAACTTATTCATTTTTTATGTTCATTATACTTGACTCCAACACTATTAATCTGCTACTGTACAAAACTAAATAAATTAAGAGAAAACCTAAATAATGAAAACAAGTGAAGACTTTCAATGCAAAATGTGGCTTGTGTTGCTATCAGAAACAATGCCCAAAATACAGTAATATTTTTGTTGGAAGCGTTATCAAGAAAACGCTCCATTTCTCTCTTAGGCATTTCTAACAGTTCAAAAACAAAGGTGCTCCAGCTCAAAGATTTAGTTTACCATTTGTTCTGTTTTACATGTACAATGCGAGTCATCAACCTTAATTTGCACAGAAAACGAATCTGTATCATGGGCATTTCCTTTAAAGAAAATAAACACAATTAAGTTTGGTAGTAGCATCACACAAATGCTAAAAAATATATACACAAAACATGGTAAACATTTTTCTTTAAAGGTAGTATACATCATTGGTAATCTCGAAAATCAGAAATGTTCACAGATTTACACAATATAAACATGATGACCGTAAAAAACTTCCCCTGAAATGGTTTTGTCTAAAGTGCTATAGTCTTTGAGAAATGAGTAAAACAATTAGTTTTCGTCTCATGAGACGAACATTCAATTCACCCCAAAACCATTTCGCCCAAGTGCCATTTCGCCCCAAACCACTTCGCCCGGGTGCCATTTTGCCCCAAATGCCACTTCGCCCTAAAACCACTTCGTGCACAGGCCGTGTTTCAGGGCGAAGTGGTTTTGGGGCAAAAAGACTGCAAACCCTTTTTTGACCGTTTTCTCAAAAGTTAGACTAAGTACGCGGAGCTGGTTTTTGCTCAGGTTGGTTTTAATCATGTATATCCTTAATCACACAGGGGGATAAAACTATTTGTAACAGTTTACCAATCATGTATACTATCTTTAAGTCAAGCTAAATTGAACACACAGCATCAGCAAAGAATCTAATCCTAAGCTGGGAGGAAACCCTGGTACATGTACTTTAATAAAATAAAAAAGTGCAAACACTGAATGAAACTTACATTCTTATCAAATCAAAATTTTATTGAAATTCAATCTGTTAAAATGAAGTACTGAAATTACCTCGAGTATCGCCTGATCAATCAATATAGTAAATCTGATAAGTACGTACAAACAAAAATATACAAAGTTTTTAATTGCAGCTGAAATGGTCTGTTAAAACAGACAAACGTATATTATAATACTTTGTATACCTACACTTTGGACAATTTTAGATTATTAAGTCATTCTTAAAACTTTGATATTTCTTACATAATATGTACAAGTTTTAAACAGTTATACAAACTTGAAATTTGTTCTTGAAAATCCAGGCAAAACTGAAAAAATGGAAGTTTGGGTAGATGGAAGGAATTTTCGAAAGACAAATTTTTTATGTATGTACATGTACATTATACATGTACTACGTGTCAAAAAAACATGTCCTGCTTTTTCCAACAGATTTAAACCAAAATGTCAGATCATATAAACGAGGCCCAACAAATTTTATTGAGTGAGTTTCATCAACTTTGTCTAAGAGGGTAAGATTTTATAAGCCATACGGGAAAAATAGTCAATTTTAGAATTTGCTACTTTCAATGTCAATACATCGCTGGAGACGGTGGTGGAATGTACTGGGTGCACGCTCCAACCGACCGAAAGCTTCTGAAAAAAAATGCAGAATCACCCCTAATGCTATTGCAAACAATCTAGATTGTTTCGCGCAACATCAAGAGGTACATGTACAAAGGAACCTCAGACAGACAATTTCCTTGACAATGGTAAAAGGTAAAAGTGGTAAATTCTGAAATTTAAGGGTTTTTTTCGTATGGATTTTAAATCTCACCCTTTTGGACAAAACTGATAAAACTCACTCAATAACATTTGGCAGGCCTCGTTCACATGATCTGAAATTTTGGTTTAAATCCGTTGGGAAAATAGTAGGACATTTTTGTTTTTACACGTAGTAGTTCAAGAAATTTGTGTAAAGTAGAGAACATTTTTGGTGCTTTGCCTGCATCTTGTAAGAACAAATCTCATTTTTACAAATATTAAAATCATTTCTGAATACTGCATAAAACATGTAAGAAATTAATGCATACAAATTAAGTGATTTGGATCAGTGTCGGAATTTTAAATTAAAAATTCAGTGTATTAAATAAAATTAAGTTCACACAACCACAAATATTCTTGTCTTGTTTCCTACCCTTTTTCAATGTATTTTCCCCCTTTTTACTATTTGGCAGGTGGATCACCAATGAAATATTTCTGATTGAATTCACATCAGAAACACAGGCAAACCAAATAATGCCATTTTTCACACTCTTCAAATGTGTACTCTTATAAAGTGCGCATTGTTTACATTTAGGTGGTTCCGACCAGTGCATCTGCTGTAGTACTATATGAATCCTAACCCCCCCCCCCCCCCCCCCCCCCCCCTCCCTCCCCCCCTCCCCCCCCCTCCCCCCCTCCCCCCCCTCCCCCCCTCCCTCCCCCCCTCCCCCCCCTCCCCCCCTCCCCCCCCCCCCTCCCCCCTCACACCCCAAGAAAAGTAGTCCTACTTATTTCAAATTTTGGTTGAGCTGGTTAACTAAAAATTACACACAAAGCATTGCAAAATTTTGCAGGTATATTACGTGCTTGGGTATGGTTTCCCTTTGGGAAAACTGTGAAGCAGTTTATGGGAATAAAAAAAAATATTAATAATGTGATTTTAAAACTTTGACGCCCTGCCATTAACAACACACACAAGGCAAGGATTTCACTTTGGTACTCTATTGTGTTTCAAGAAGCTATGCACATGTATCCTGCCCAAACAACACACAAAACACATGGATTTAATCACTTTGGAGTTTCAAAATGTAACTGTACCTGGTTACTTAAGAATGTGCGCAGAGGATTGCAGATATTATGGGTCCTGTTTTTGTAATAAAATAATAAAGCACCATACTGTTCGTTTAATCAATTTCAGACTCGGTGTGATGAGACTGGTCTCCTTCCTCTTCTGAATCACTTGAATCCATAATGGCGGCCTGCATGAGTTAATAGATAAAAAGGGAAGCAGACTTGGCTTAAAAATCATGAAATTAATGCATAGTTGTCTTTTAAATTTTAATCTTTAATACCAAGTTTAGTGTTGTCCACAATTTTTTTTGGGGGGGGGGGGGGGGGGGGGGGGGGGTGGGGAGCAGGGAGGCAAGGCTCACATATTGGGCTTGGGCGATTTCACGCCGGAGTTGAGTAGAATCGATTCCACTTTGGAAATTGAATCAAGATTTCCAGATTTGAGGAATCGATTTCAAGTAGGAATCAATTCCCTTTCATTTAGATTCGTTTTCCAGTGGTAGCTTGCCGATTCCAGAAATAACCTAGCCATTTGATTTCTGATAATTTCCACATATTAGGAACACACAAGCCGACATCATTTCATGGATGTTTGGTGCCATTCGGCGGTAATAATTTAGTCTTCGTCTGCACAATATGTATGCTGTCAATCTACGCTCACTTAAATTCGCTCAGTATTTTTTAATGTTTTCCCATGAAAAATGGAATCAATTCCGAATGGAATCGCTATTCTTTTTTGGAAACGGAGTCAACTCCAAAAATGCTGGAGTTGCCAAAGCCTAAATCACATCAGGAAGTCTGTTCATCGAATATGTGTCTGAATGAGATCATTGACACTTTTGTTCTGAGCTAAAACAATTGCTTACCCATCCGCCTTGACTGTCCAGCCACGCCGCGAATCTATCCCCAATGTAGCGTAGACTGTTCTGCTTTATGTCCACGGCTCTTGCGCCATAGTGCTGGGCAATCTTCATGGCCAGTTTGGTGAACTTGAAGACAAGCGCAAGCTGCTCGAAGCCAGTGTTCTGTCCGATCAGCGACTGCATGGTGTCGCGGAAGACGGCGTAGGTGTGGTCCCGGACCACCGATAAGATGGACTGCAGCGAAAAGGGGTGGAGTCGTTGGTTGTGAAGCTGTTTAACGGGAGCAAAGGTGAAGCAAAGAGGTGTGGGGTGGGAGGGGGTGTGCGGGGATTTGGCATGGGAAATGGGTAAAATTGATGGGAAATGGATATTCCAAATAAAACAGCAAAGTGCGGAGGATTTAAGCAGGGATATGATTATGACATGGGATGATGATGTCAAAGTGATGAAACCCATAAAATAACACAAATTGTTAGGGCATTGAAGGTTAGGGGATTGGCACAAAATTGGCAAAAAAATCATCATAAAATAAAGCAAAACATAATACCATGGGAAAGAAAGAAGAAAGAGAGAAAGAATGGAGAGCCTCGTTAGTATGGAGTGATATAACCAAGGATGAGAGAACAATTACATGGTTCTCATCTGGATTCGAGCCCGAGACATCCAACTCTCATGGCAGATGCTCTACCAGTGATACATGTACATGTATACTCCCTCAGGTTTTCCCTCTTGTTGTTGCATGGATGTGCAACTGAGCGAAGTACCCGGTACAGTAAATAATGCAATATTGCGTATGATGCCTTTTGACCATCCCGATGAGGACAATGATTTGTTTCTCTCATCCTATACCGGTAAGTATGGAGTGATGTCATTAATAACCAAGTCAGTGCAGACTGAGCCTACACCAAAAAGACAAAAGTGCGGCTTACATGTACATGTGATCGAGCTCTAAGTCGTACAGGTTGACATCGATTTCGTGTCAGAAAACATGTTCTATTTCTTTAATTTAACGAAAATTCACGATGAGTACATGTTTCAACATGTAATTTCGGATGGTCCAGCTTAAAAATGCATAGTGTAATGTGCGAGGTATTCCAGGTACCGCACATACTTTCGCGCCGGTTACTATGTACATGATGTACCAGCTTGCACCACCTGGAAATGGCCCGAATTGCCCGATAGTCTGGTGCTTGGCTCACTCGTACGCGAGCGCCATAGCACGAGGGCGGGACTCTAGGATTTATGCAAATCTATCACGCAACTGGTCTATTGTACATGTACATTTGCTATTGTGGTATGATTATGAAATGCTTCAGTGATTATGAGAGAAAGTTAAATAAAAGCTCAATGTTATGGAGTAGATGAGAGGCAATTTTTTGTCTTTCCGGTTCCATGTGTTTCAAAGATGCCAGTGAAACTTCAGTTTAGTAAAACTTTACTGCAATTTTGGTGCAATACAAAAATAATGGGGACGGGCCTCCCTGCAAATTCAACAACTGCACAGTAAACACTGCATGCACTGTATCAATCACGGACAGAAATCTGCATTCTTAGAAAAAAAGTTTAAACATGACTAAAACACCAATTAATGCCACTCCTGACCACGTGCAAGATGTCAGTGGACCTACATGTAACTAATTTCTGGATTACCGGTAACTAACTTTAGTCAACCCTTGAATTCCACAGCACTAGCAACATCTATGGAACGAGAGCATATTTCTACTGAGCAATTACCATTTGGGTCTTTCCACGGTAAAGGGGACATTTTGGCAACACAGACCATATTTTAAAGGAAATACCTTTGTCTGGTCTCAAAATAAAAGAATTAAGTTTCAGTTGTTCTGAAGAGATAACTCGGGCCCAAAAAGGGTTACAAATAGTGTGACAACATGCCTTTCTAAAAACCCTGTGTACAAATTTCCAATATACGCTCGTAACCGGGACGGACACTTGTGTTACATTTTAGGCCGTCCCGGTTCTGAGGGTATATTGGAAATTTGTATTTTTTGTAACCCTTTCTGGGCCTAAGTTATCTCTTCAGAACTGAAACTTATTTATTTTATTTTGAGACCACACAAAGGTATTTTCTGGAAAATATGGTTCGTGTTGCCAAAATGCCCCCTTTACTGTGAAATTTCTGAAATGTTTTGGTACTGTTATCCATCCGACAAAAACGGCTTTAAATGGTCATTTGCCGGAACGTACATGTGCACAATGGCAAATCACAACCTGCTCAGAGGTTGTTTTGCTGAATGTGCGCAGCATTATTTTGGCAGTACAAAACAGCCGGTAATGCTATTTTAATGGGGCGCATCATTTCAAGTGCTGCGTGTAATGCACCAACCACTGACATTTTGTCTTGATTAAAAACAGTCAAAATAACGGTAAAAGGCATTGCCTAACATATTGCTAAAAATCTGGTGCCTGTAGTACATGTAGCAACACACTCCAAAAGACAACACATACCGTACATCTCCCACAGCCACAACCCATACATGTACCAATATTAATACAAAGGAGTCAAACTAAGGACTACATGTTAAACTAAAAATAACAAATACACCTGTGAAGTGAGTGAAGATGTGCCTTCTATAAAATTTCTATGCATTCTACGCATATGATCCTGCATGCTTTGCACAAGTTATTATCTGATATTCCGAATGGGTGTATTGTACAAAACATGTAACACTGGGAGGCAGTGAAAGGGCAGATTAGTGACAACTACATGAACATGTAAACGAAGTGTGTAATGTAAGTGAGTCCATTCCACTATCTAACAAAATTGGCACTTATAGCCCGTAGTACGCCTTTGTGATTTCACAGTTAACCAGCTCACCAGATCTGATTGTGTTTTCAATTTCACCAGAGTCAATGGTACAGTATCACATGTGCAGGAAGCATTCCAATTTCAATGGATGAAATGCTTGCACGTACATGTATAGTATGACAGAGCATCATGTGATCGGCACGAGTTAAACTGGTTACCGCTCCACTAAAGATCAGTTTGGAATCTATTGGTCCGGGAACCAGACTAGGCACGAGTTGGCCATGTACCAAGCCGCTCACTCGGATTTACTGTGTTCACGCACATTGCTCTTCACAGGCTTTTTGTGTCGTTGCATAGAGAACGTAATTATTGGAACAACTTATACAAGGCTAGCAGCTAAAGTACCATCATGCATGCACGGTGCCGCGCTGTATAATGATAGCAAAGCGGCCGTGCCGAGGACCAACACCGGGGGACCGGGCCATCTGTTGACTGTATCGAGAGCTGTTTTTGGCCAGCCAAGTATTTTGTTCATAAATTCTCCACGTGGTTCTTTTTTTACGAAAGAACATTTACGTATGGTATTTTTATTGTATTCTTTAGCAGCACCATATTTTGTTGTGTGTATCGGGAGGTGATTTTTTTGATCGTCAATTTTTCGTGCGTGTCGAACAGGAATTTAAGCGTATCAGGCCTACATACATGTATATACGCACGATTGTACGTGGGAAGAACCCTGTGCGTCATGCATACATGTACATGTAAGTAGACACTTTGTGGATCTGTACTTTCACATTTAAATATGAAAACCTACCCCAAGTCAAAGAGTCTATATGGTGTATTCATTTTTTTTACTGATGGCATTGCTGTCAGAAGTGGTTAAAAAAAAATAATCCAATGCTCGGATGAGCCAGTGAAATCACAAAGACGTCCACCGAGCTTTATCGTTCCGGTCTGAAAATGAACGTACCATTGAGACATCTACATCGGGCGAAAGAGGTGATCTTGACAGCTCACCAATTATTACATTGAGAAGCACAAAATCAACCAGCTCGTTCTAAAACAGTTTCCAACAAAATGACGAGTCAACCCTAATACAGATCCACTACATGTAGATCATGTAGACAGAAATGTGGAAGATATCTGTAGAAAACTAAAAAGGTTTTGCCATGATGTAACTTTCTACCCAATATCCATGCCCACTGTAATTATACTTTCAATAGCACAAGCGCCATCAAAATAGGCATTACACATTTTGGTGTTGGAGAGCGAAGTGAATACGTCACCTTTTGTTAGTTGCCTACCGGTAGGTAATGGCTCCACACTGAAATCACTGAACAGTGTCCCTGTGCTTTTGCACTTGTTCAAAGTTTAGAGCCAATTACCATTGCAACCAATGTCACACTTTAGCTCCCCATGGGTAATTTATTAATTTATAACCTGGTAACTAGTCTCGTACCCCGACCTGCTGGGGATGCTCGCGCATCAGGTCCTGGGAATCATGATGAGAGCTTATCGCTGATTGGTTGAGGCAATTTCGGTGCGAGACCCCTGCGAAGCTTTTGACCCATTATCATAAGCATAAAGCTCAGAAGGCTGCACACAGATCTGTACCATAACACACACCAAATGGTCTAAAGAAACATGACACGTACCTTCTTTGCCCACATTACATTACCATTATACCTGCCAACATTGCCGAGTAAAAAAATAGTACTGTAGTGAAACTTGCAACGGTCGAGTTGGTACACGGTCAACCTGGTACTGCACTGTTTTCATGTACACAACACATGCGGCGCGCGCGGAGAGTCAGGTCAAGTCGACCGTTATGATTGTTACGATTTTCAACACTTTTAACATTTAAAAATCGTAACAAATACGATAAAATCGTACTAGTTGGCAGGTATGCATTACAGGTTCATATTTAGTAGCCGACATTTCTTTATGACGTTGTCCCAATTTCCTCCCAATCTTGGTCAAACTCAATCACAACAGTTACCGCATAGTATTTGAAATACTGAGGGAGTCTAGAAGCTGTATTGTATATATAGTGCCGTACCGCGTTATATCGCATGATCTTTTGGCACCCGACTACTACCAAGGCTCGTTCTGTTGCTATGGCAGCACGGTAATTTGATCGCATGAGCAATAGCAGTGCACGTATTACCAACGACGGTTCACGAATGGGTAATGACGTTCAACCTACGGTATCAGCAATGAGCTTTCACCGTGATTCCCTAGACATGAGGGGCGAGCAACCCCAGCAGGTCGGGGTACGAGACTACCTGGCAACAAACTAAACAGATTCACTGTCAAAACACCATTTTTCCATCATGCACATGTAAATGTAATGTGAATGTTGACACCTTCAAACAAGTTACATGCTAGAAAGGACTTTAGGATGGATTCACACTTCAGCTTTTTCACGCGTAAATGCAACGCGTGTCGCTTTGAGAATAAACCTTGTGGAGGGAATTTGGAGTGAAACGACTTTCTGCCAAAGTTGATCTTTTTACTCCAAATTCCCTCCACGCCGCTTTTTCTCTTAGCAACGTGCGTCTAATTTTTGCGCAAAAAAGCTCAGTGTGAATCCACCATTAGGCCTAATTTCACAAAACGTTTTACCATTGTAAGCGAAGTATCAAGCCAGGCATTGCATAAACATTTTCTTGAGCATGAACATTTTACAACACATGGTTATGCTTAGCACGGGATTAGAATACGTGCATTTTATTGTCTATTGCATTATTGCGCATTGATCATTTGCCTCAAACAAGTCGGGGATTTTTTTCAGAAATCAACGCCTTCCGCTGATTGGGTAATTTCTCAACCCTTAACGGATTCTTTCAGAAAATTTATCCAAAATTTCTTGAATGTCGCAACAAAATATGTCGTTAAGTTATGAGAAAACATGCCAGTTAGCAAACGATTTGTACCGGTAGTGCTTTTGTTTGATGAGATGCCTTTGTAGCACGCAGTCAAAGCAGAAAGTGTCTTGACAGGTTTTATGAAAATGGGCCAGAGATACTCTATTCTTCACAATGGACCACTCTCACAGACGGCCATCTTCGTAGGAAAAATACAGCTGCATATAGACAATGTGCCCTTTGTTTACATCTAAAGCCAAATCTTGCCTGCCGTTGTGCGCAAGCATGATGCTTTGCATATGTGACGATCGCGCATGTTATGTTCGAACACAAAACGCGCTACACGCGCACATGTTCCAAACCGACTCAAAGCGGTTTCCATATCATCGAAACAAACACAGTGAGTACCGCAAACTAGCAACGCAAACAGTAACACAGACAGTCGGCAAAGTTGAACCAAGTTTAACTTTGCAGACCGTTTCCGTCAGTGTTTGCATTTGCAGTTGTTTGTGTCTAGTCTGTGTGCGCGCGTTACGATTATATGGAAACTAGGCTTTACGGTGATGTGCCATTCAATAACAGATCAACATTTATGTAAAACATGATGCGTGTGCAAAACACCAGCAGCCGATTTCACGAAACTTACGCAGTTGCGTAAACCCACTTGCGCATTATTTTACTGCGTAAGTTGCACAACATTCTTCCGAAGATAATACGCAAGCTATGGGGCTTGCGCCATTTGTCAAAAGTTGCGCAAGCTGCGCAATGTTTCGTTAAATCGACTGCAGGCATGCTTTGTTTTGACGTCAGAGGGCACATCGTCTATTAAAATTTTCCAAACACGAGCGCGCGTTGCTCGATATTCGTTTTAAATTTACGCTTAAGATCCTGATGCACGTGCCAATCTGTAGGAAGTGACGTCATTTGAGAGAGGTCCATAGAAATTGTCGCGTGACCTCAACATGCAATTCTGAAACAAGCAAGCCACTGACTGTTTATACCGACACCCCAATACATCATGCATACATTTGTTACGTGTATGACACATATGGTTCACCCCAAAATGACTGGTCTACTTACCGCTCGGTATCCATCCACATGATCTAGTATCCTTCCGCCGATGGCTTCAAATAGTCTCTCATCGGACTCTGAAATTACACACAAACAGAAGAAAGTTTCCAAAAATGTTACAGCAGTAAAAACAATTTTTTTAAATGAGACTATAATCTTTAGTACCATGGAAATTGTATTAATTATGTAATGGTGGACACTTGTATAGCGCACATGTCCACCCTAGGGTACTCCTGGCGCTGTTGTCATTAACATCATCGCTGCCATCAGGAAATCACCAGAACCATTTCGCTTCAACTAGGTGGCTACCTGGCCAAGGCGCACAACCCTATCAGCAGTTAGATTGTGGCATTCCCCTAACAGCTCCCCAAATATCGCTTGGATTGACGAGGCAATTGAGATTAAGTGTCTTGCCCACAGACACAAACACATTGGCACAAGTGGGGCGCGAACCCCCAATCCTTCGATCACGAGCACGGCTGGATACCCACTAGACCACACGTGCTCCCAGGGAAAGGAAATACAAGGTTGCTTAATTCTACAGGTTATCACAAGCATACGAAAGTTTGTTATAAACATGGCACATGGAAGTTTATTTGTTAAACTGTATCCCTTAAGACAATTTCAAAAATCACTTTTAATTTGCGTCTAAACACGCGTTAAGTAAATTGCCATGTTTTCCAGTTTAGCTTGGGCATGAGTCAGGTCACAACAAATTTTTACATGTATACTTCACGCTGTGTTGGGTCTGGAAACAGGGGTTCAATCTTGACGTCACCAACGCAACTAGAGCATGGGTGACATCCCATTTTAAAAAGAGCTGTGAATGTTTAAAGGCAGTATACATGATTGGTATCTCGAAAATCAGAAATGTTCACAGATTTACGCCTAACTTACACAATATAAACATGATGACCGCAGAAAACTTCCCCTGAAATAGTTTTGTCTAAAGTGCTATAGTCTTTGAGAAATGAGTAAAACAATTAGTTTTTGTCTCATGAGACAAATTCAATTTGCCCCAAAACCATTTCGCCCAAGTGCCATGTCGCCCCAAATCACTTTGTCCAAACACTACATCGCCCAAATGCTACTTCGCCCCGTGGTTCAGGGCGAAATGGTTCAGGGCGAAGTGGTTTTGGGGCGAAATGACTGCAAACCCTTTTTTGACTGTTTTCTCAAAAGTTAGACAAAGTATGGAGCTGGTTTTTGCTCAGGTTGGTATTAATCATGCATATCATTAATCACACAGGGGGATAAAACTATTTGTAACAGTTTTAATACCAATCATGTATACTACATTGTATCTTTAAATATGGTACACCACATACATGTAGCTGCATTTGTTGCAAAATTTACCATCAAAATTATGTTGACTTGGCGAGATACTAAGTCGACTTGGCGAGATACATGTAATTTATGTTGCAAAGTCGGCTTTCTAGATTTGTTAAGTCAAATTGGCGAGGCAATTTTTGTTACCGAGTCGACTTCCCAAAGTCGTCTTGAAGAGATAATTTACATTGCCAAGTCGACCTCCTGAATTCAATAGGTCGACTTGGTGAGATAATTTGTTGCCCAGTCGACTTGACTTACATGATTATCTCGCCAAGTCGACTTAGTAGTGGTAGACTCAGCAACACAAATTAATTATCTCGCCAAGTCGACTTAATCCATATTATAAGTCAACTTAGTGAGATAAATCATCTCGGTATCTAAACAAGTGGGATGGCACTCACAGAGCGCTGTAGGCTCTCACAGAGCACCGAACATTTGGTCCGTTATAAGCTCCTGAAAAAAAAAAGAATT
The DNA here is from genome assembly GCA_037783545.1 of Henricia sp. BOLD:AAB3569. Lineage (NCBI taxonomy): Eukaryota > Metazoa > Echinodermata > Asteroidea > Spinulosida > Echinasteridae > Henricia > Henricia sp. BOLD:AAB3569. The sequence goes on along the minus strand of JBBELK010000099.1, from coordinate 422,045 downwards.
ACAGAGAGACGAAATTTCTCACCTGTACTCCCTGTAGCTCCAGCTCCTCTCATTTCTGCGACAGCCACAGTAGCACTAAGCTCTTTATTCTCCCGTGGAGGCGCATCGCCGGCGGCGGGTGCAGCAGGCTCAATCACGCCCTCTTGGTACTCGGTCACGAATCGGTCACCGATCTGAGCTAGCCGGTCTGCAATCTGTTTGTAGAATTCCTCACGCTCTTTTTTAGATGGTCTCTGTAGAGTTGCATCGCCATCTCCTTCCACTGTTATACAGAAAAACAAAATATTGTATTTAAACAAACTGGTGGCATAAAATGTGTACTGAATTACACAATGAGTTAGTTTGTAGATATTCCATAAAACCCATATTTGCCTACCTATTCCCACTGAAATCAGAAGATGTAATTGCGCCGATCCTCTGTAAAAATGCAAAAAATAATGCGCGTAAAAGCATCACATGGGCGCCGACATCTTGCATTGGCCTCTTTGCGATCAGCCAATCACATCGCGCGTTAGTATTCACTTCTTCAAACTAATGACCAACGAGCAAAATGCCAAAATGTGCGGCTTTCGCATGTGCAAATAATTATGGGAATGCTTAATTATGGGAGCGATATGTTAAGCAAATATATGCGCCAAATGTTATGAAACAACCAGCAAATCTAAAGTCAAACTACAGCTAAATTCCATGAAAATTTCTCATGGCCAAGTCGGCTACGCGAACTGTGATTCCATTCAAATGCACGCGATGCCACACCACATTGGTGCGATACCTTGAGTTCTCCATGCCACGTGATTCGCCTTTTTCAGGTAACCTTTTGGGTAAGGTTGAATCCCTCAATTGTCAAGGTCGCCTGTAGTGTAAATCCTACTGGAATACAGATTCGGCAATTTGACCGTTTTTGGAGCGGTGCTCGTCGCATGGTAGATTTAATTGACAAATCTGGCACCAGTTCTGCAGCACTTAAACAGCCCACGCATGCACTGCAATTAGCGGTGACTTTACCAGTTTGTAAATGCGGCAAATGTTCAGTTTTGAGGTCGCCATAAAAATGCTGGGTCAGTATCCACGTTTGTCATTTTGAGTGTAAACACAGCGTTTGACTCGACGAAGCAGTTTTTCAATGTGAACAGGCTCTTTTACACAATCAAATTCAAAACTATGGTGACATGTGAAGCTCAAGCAGGGGTCGAAATTAGTTGTGGTCCTGTGGTCCTAGACCAGTGGAAAATCAGTAAGAACACTAGATCTGTCAAAAACATTAGTCCGATGGGCCAGTGATAGCATTTCCCGACTGCTTGAAACATTTTCTCAATCACTGCAAATGTACATGTATCCAATCCATGGAAACCATTCTATACTCAATGCAAAGAACTTCTGATCCGATCGGCACAATAAATTCTAGATTGCTACAGATTTTAAGATCACTGCACTTCTTTTTCAGATCTTTTTAGACATGCCCCAGTCATATCGCACAATGAACCAAAGAAATTAAATAGCCCAATATGAGAGCAGAAAACTACCCTATCCATGTTGTACACATTGAACTTTAGGTGGGTTGGGGACGAGGAGCAGTGTTCTCCACTACCTGTTTTGTCAGGGCGTGCTGCCCGGACAAAATAAAGAAGGTACCATTAGCGACCGGACAAAGATTTGCCGCCTGGACAACAATAATCCATTTCCCCCTCTAAAACACAAGGCCGAGTCATTTAAAAATTAGGTGTAAAGTCACCAAACATGTTTCGCTGGCCGCTGGTTTCATTATCATTTACTAACCACGCATATCACATGGGCGACCCAATCCGTAATCAATAACGGCCATGACAGTTGCATGCATCTGTTTTGAACAGCACCCTTAGGCGGCGAACAGGGGGTTAATTAGTGTTCGCCACATGAGGGCGCTGCTCAGCGCGCCCAAACAAAATGTTTAGCAGCGGAGAACACTGGAGTAGTGTTGCAATTTCTCAGTGCCATTTTTTTAAAAACTCTTTTAACTTTCAGCATGACCAGAACAATTAACTGCTGGTCCTGTTGACCAGCATAAAATTCAGGTTAATTTCAACCCCTGTGAAGCCTTGACATACCGCTCATACTGTCCCCATCTCCAACTCCATCAGCTACAAGATCGTCACCATTGCCACCTTGAGTTGCAGTAGGCATGACGGGCTGTCTTGTGTCCGTGTCACGTCGCACATGACCAGGGGTAATACGGTCAAGTTTAAGCACATCTGCATGTAGATGTAGGACATTAAAAAATAAAATGCAACAACCAAAATTATAAATATACACTTTGCAAACATCCATGCTTGGCTAGTTACCCAAAACTTTTCGGTCCCTCTCAGGTCGAGAGGTCTTTTTGGCAATGAAGATGTTTGTCTACAAATGGTTTCATCTTCTGACACAGTACAATGTGTAAATAACTTTAAAGGCAGTACACATGATTGGTATCTCGAAGAATCAGAAATGTTCACAGATTTACACATAACTTACACGATATAAACATGACGACGGCAGAAAACTTCCACTGAAATGGTTTTGTCTGAAGTGCTACCGACTTTAAGAAATGAGCAAAACAATTATTGTTCGTCTCGCGAGACGTAAAATAAATTCGCCCCAAAACCATTTCGCCCTGCACCACTTCGTCCTGAACAACTTCGCCCAAGTGCCATTTCGCCTCCAAACCACTTCGTCCACTACTTCGTCCAAAAGCCACTTAACCCCAAAACAACTTCGTGCACAGGCCGTGGTTCAGGGCGAAGTGGTTTTGGGGCGAAATGACTGTACACTCTTTTTTTGGAAATTGATTTAGACTTGCGTCGGGGAAATTGAATATGCACCGAGTATACAGTGTTAATAACTACGTCGGGTAAGGGCAAAAAAACAACCTTACTTAACACCTTTTTTTTACTGTTAGACGACGTACAGAGCTGGTTTTTGCTCAGGTTGGTTTTAATCATGAACATCTTCAATCACACAGGGGGATAAAATTATTTGTAACAGTTTACCGGTACCAATCATGTATACTACCTTTAACTTGTTCTAAGAACCAAAGTGGGTACAAAATGGGCAACAGATGGTTTGAAATTAAACTTGCGCAAAAAGACAGAAAAAGATGTCCAACAAGTGCCTGTACTTGTGCTTGTACTTGTTATGTATACATACACATGTAAGTTACATGAGACATGCGGTGGTTTTAGAAAGGTACACTGTACATGTATGTTGTCAGACTATCTGTTGCCCTTTTTGGGGCCGATGTCCTAATAGAACAAGTTACAAGTAAAGCTACATGTATTTCTTCATTCTGAACTGTTTGTAGAAAAATATCTTGATGCCAAAAGGATTTAAGAAAGACCCATTTACAAATTTCTGTTTGTGGATTCAACCTACTCCCCACTTTTTCTTTGCTCTTTCTTCACCATGTACTGTACGTACATGTAGTTCTCTTGTGTAGTTCTCATCATGCCATGCCGCCTTCCAGACAAGCATGACAAGTGTTGCCAGCACCAAAGTGTCCAGCTCTGCAATTTTTATTTTGTGTGTGTGTCTATCCACATGCCATTTCAACTTGGCTTTGAAGTTTTTGACCGTCTTTATAAACAAAAAAAACACAAAAAAAAACAAACCTAAAACTACTCACCGTTGAATCCTTGCTTTGCTCTTTCCTGCCGTTTTGATCTTGTTAGAATAAGGCTCCTAGGCCTTTTCGTTTTTTGACCCGAGCCCCCTGATGACCAATCCGATGACATGCCAGACTCTTGAGAACTCGATAAAAGTGAGGAAGGTGTTTGAGTTCCAGTAGACCCGAGGGTGTTGGGGTCAGGCCCGGAAGGGCTTCTCCCAGCGGACGACCTTCTGGGTTTTCTTGGGTGTAGTTGAGAGTCGCTCCCAGCAGCTGGGGGAATTTGACGTAACTGTACACCATTGTGTATCTCACGAAGGAGTTTTCTACGTTCTAAATCGGTCAGGGACTGCGTGTGGTCATAGTCACTGATTGAATGCCAGTCGGCATTGGACGTGGTATCCGACGGCGTGGCCCCCGCCAGGCTATCATCGGTTGGTGTTGACACACTCTTGTTACGAGGTCTCCTCCTAAACTGGAAGCTGGGCCAGCGCCTAGTCTTGACCCCTTCCCTCGAGTCGGCAGTATGTGGTGGGGTGGGGGATCTCGTTTCCGTGTCGTTGGATTTTAGTGAGGTTTTGCGCCCGTCTCGTTTGAATGTTCTCCTCAACCTGTTTGCAAAGCCGCTTTGTTTCATTTCCTGATGGACCTTTGAGCGACTGGAGGAGGTTTCTTCCGCAGCAGCTGGAGTTTCCTTCTCCTCGGAATGATCATGTTTCCTCTGCATGCTTGGAGACCGAATGATCTGTTTTGCCTTGTCCAGGAGACTCTTTCGTCTTTTTGGTATGTCTCTTTTCTTTTGGTCTTTCTTCACTCCATCCTTTTCATGTTGTGCGATGCCATTTCCAGCCGCTTTAAGCTTTTCAAGGTCACTTTCCGTTACTGGTCCAATCTGCATGCGTAGAGTTGACGGAGCAGATCGTGGCTTCTCCTTCTCCATTTCATGATCAGATGATGACAGTTCATCATCTGCCGAGGACTGTTCCCGCTTTACATCGCCGGGTAGAACAGAATTCTCCAGGGCTCGACTGAAGCTGCCCTTGCTTCTTTGAAGCGTTGCCTCTTCATACTCCCCACTGTTGCGATAATCGCTAGAGTCCGTGCTCATGGTGGAACAAATTGACGTTGTGTTATTCCGCGGTGCTTTCCTCCGTCTTCTCTCCTGTGAGAAAAACTCCTTTTGGAGGATGGCATCGTTCATGCTCATGCTCCGCCGCTTCAGAAACATTTCCATGACCTTCTCAGCTTCCTTCTTAACGATGGGTATGCTGCTTTCTTTGTTGACCATCATGGGGGAGCATTTGGGGCTGCGACCCTTGGAGTTCTTGCGGGCTTTGAGGGTCCCCGTCCGGGAGGACGTAGGAGATGGTGACCTCTCTTCGTCCATGTAGGGTATTTCTTCTGACACGTCCATCTCTTGAGACAGAGCATCTATACGGATCTCTGCTGGTTGCTGTTTAGTGTCAGGTACTGTTTCCATGATGGAACTCAGTTCACTGGTTGAACCGTCTTACAATCTTATTCTGAGATGTTTTCTTTATCTGCGAAAAGAAAGTACGTAAGTTACTTGTTTCAGATGTCGAAATACACGAAAGTAACATAATGGGGCAAGAATGGTTCATGCCGGGATGGGAGAAATTGGTGACAGGCCTGAGTAAAACCTGTGGCCTACAGGCCTGTCCCATAGGTTTTGTACAAGGTTAAGTCCAGACGATAAATGGGGTAAAGCTAAAAGTCACTGCTCGTACAAATGTAATTACAATTGCCGGAGTGTTGGTCTTTCTTTCATTGCTGAGAGGGCAAGACTCCTCTGTCAACTTTGCTGCAGGGGGTTTGCCACTCCGGTGTTGGTACCCATTATTAAATACACCTACCGGTAGGTGGAAAGAGGCAAGTGGGACAAAGTGCCTTGCCCAGGGGCACAAGACTTTGGTCGCAATCAAACTTGTACACACTTTATTCAATTCCACCACATTTTATAAATTGGTGTGTGGCAGTAACCAGGAATTGTTTGAGCTCGACGTAAATGTATACATGTGAATCCCTTTAGGCTGTGCAAGGACAATCCGACCAATCACATCGCCTGCGGCATTGTGAACTCGTTCATTATCAATGTAGGTACGGCACTTTGAAAATACCTCATTGAGCTCCATGTAAATGCATTTAAATTTGACAAATTGTTTATTACATGTACATCCAAATTGTTTACGGAACGAATATAATTTCTATTTGATTTATTTGCTGTTTAATTTACCCAGTGAATTCAAAGCGTAAGCCTACATGTACATGTTGTACCTCCCTTGTTTGTACATGTAGGAGCTGACAACGTAATTTGCACAGGGTGACCTGGCTGATTTCGCTACCAACTTTGGTAGTGATTATAAAGAAAAACATAATTGCCTCGCAGTTAAAAAAAAGGCCAATTGAATAAGACACTCGGCGTGTGTAGACTCTACTCAAGTCACGAGGCCTTGTCAAAAGGCTATGTACACATGTACATCTATAAAGACAAATACTTTTTTATACATGTAATGTACCGGTACGGGCAAATGCAAATGCATGATACTCAATACTTGTACGTGTAGATTACTTGTATGGCACATTCACCTACATTTAATACACAGTACACACAATTAATGCACAGCTTCCTTACCAAAGTACATCACAAAACCTCCGCATAGCCAGTTCAAATACACAGAACAATCCACAATGCAGAATTGCAGAGATTGAAATGTCACCCGACAGTACTACAGCTTACAAGTCATCTAATGAGACTGCTGGCCAACTTCTACATTTATACATAAAATATGACGTCTCACGGATGTCGACATCCATCACAGCTGTACAAGTACGATATTACCTGCTTACTCTGAATACCGGTTCTTGATGGTCTAATATGGGGCATGCAGTACATGGCACAACTGTATGTAGTTCAACGTATGCAAAACATACCATAAGTGCATTCATACTTCAAGTCCAGTACCGCTTTATCAAGAAAAACCCCTCCCGGCCCACATCCTGCGTGCTTATACATCACACACACTCGGCCTGCATCCTTTAGGACGTTATAAAGCAACGCGCTAGAGACACGGTGATGATGATTATGATGAGTCATCTTGTTGATCAGCTGGGGCAATCTCCTCTAGCTCTGCCTCATGCAGTGTGTGTTTGCTGACGTTTGGATGGGGCCACTCCTCTTTGGGTCATGCAGTGCTTGACATTTACAGCCATACAGAGAATGTGTGTCGAATGTGCATTGCATGTGGCTTATTCAAATAATGTACGATCATACAGGTACACGTATGCATGTACATACAGGTACATGTATGCATGTACATACAGGTACATGTATGCATGTACAGACATGTACAGAAAAGAGGGGTTTCCTACGGTACCTGTAGTTTTATACATATATATCTTGCTAAACAAATAATCCCTCATGTACAGCAAAGATTAGGCATAAAGTTATTTAGCATGTTTTGGGCCCTATAGTACATACAGCCTTTTTTCACAGGGGACTTCAGATTTTAACTGAGCAGCATTTTTGCTAAGCAGTGCTATGAAAAACCTGGGCCAAGATTCGAGCACATGCATTAAGATGTCTTTAAATACCATTTATAAACACTATAAATGCACACATGTACATTGCTCACACAAAAATAAGATTCAAACAAAATGTTCTCAATTTTCAAATTATTTCGGGCCTTGGATTTTTAAAGTTTGTTTTCGACAGTAAACTGGTACCGTGTAAATGATAGGCATACATGTATCTGATGAAGTCACTCTTCATATTTACTGCAGAAAACACACAAACACAAATTCCAGTAGGCCTACTCATTTACTGTAATTTTTAATGCTCTCGTTCATTATGTAGATCGACAGAGAGAACTCTGTCCACATCAGTATACAATTTCTTGTGTTATGATATTTGTTGGTTGAAACACTACCTTTCAGATTTCATCAAATTTTCATAATTATAATGAGCATCACCTAGATTTCTGAGAAATGATGCAAATTTTCAGTCTCTGTGTGTGGTTAAACAGCCCATTAATCAGGCTGCCATTTGTGCTATTAGTAGGTGCTCATAAATATGCAGCACTTTGTGCATGCAGCTACAATGCATGCATGCATGCATGTATGAAACAAAACAGAGTAAAAAGGGGGTGGCGCACTGTAACATTTACAATGACCCAAATTGTTTTACTACATGTACATGAGTTGACACCACCAGATTTTTTCTCTAGTGGCACATGTTAAGTCAAATTATCAATTGGGGTAATAAAAATCAAATTTAGGGATGGGAATTTACAGTTAATTCAGAAACCGGTTTGCAATTCTTTCAAGTGTCGGTTAACCGGTTAACCGTTCGGCCGACACTAAAGATTGTTGCTGGTGTTTATGCATGTGCAATGTACATGTACATACAATACCCCTAGGGCCCCGAAATAATCATTGAACCTTTATCTGGTCAAAATGTTACTACAACCCTATATAAATTTATTTCAATTTAAATAAGTCATTACAAATAACCCTTGTAACTTCTTTAAAATTGGGTTTCACTTAAAAAATATTTTTTTGTTAAACGGTTAACCCATCCCTAGTCAAATTATCAATAAAAATTATCAATACAAATTATCAAAATCAAATTATCAATTGAAATTAGTTCAATTTTTTTTAAAAATGGAGGGAAAAGTATTTTTCTGGCTGTGGTCCAGTCAAAACATCTTTGGTCCAGTAAATTGTTAAAAAATATTAGCCCAGAGGTCTAGAAGGTTTCTACCCGAGATTGGAGTCCTGATAAACCGTTCAAACACAACAAAGCTAAAAATACGAGTTGAGGTAAAGCTCATCTGCTTCATACATGTACAATGGCAATAACACGTGATGTTCCTCTTTTTCATCTACCCTCGAAATACACGTGGCAAACAATAACAAACTCTGTACAAAGTCTATAGGTTACAGGACATGTCCATACATGTGCACAACCCTGGCCAGGTGATATGATTCACCAGGGAGGCATTTGTTGTGGTTAGGTTATACCTTCTCCTGCCTCATTTGCAAACAATACACCTTGTGGTTGGGGGCTATTTTATTCCATCACAACAGATGTCTGTGCCACAAGGCCCAATTAAGTGTTTAATGAAGGACACTGTTTAATTCAGAAAATAGGAAATGAGTTTTCCTGTTTACAGAGAATATTTCAAGTATAATGGTTGACTGGCCATTGTTACCGATGCTAGAAGTGCTGACTTATTTACATGTATTTCCAAATTGGCAATTTCAAGTGGGTGTAAATCTTGTTTCCTTTCTCCATTGTGTAATTAACAAAATTTCAAAACGATTGCACAATAGACCTTTTCAGGTTTTTTCTGCGCACAATGGAATTAGTACAGCTGACCTTTGATTGGTTCCCGATTTCATACTTTCGCTAGATGGTGTTTCCTATAGCGAAATTACATGTATAGAATCAGGAACCAATCTAAGGTCAGCTGTCCCAATTCCACTGTGCACGGAAAACCCAGAAAAGGTCTATTCTCTGGCAGACAATTCTCTATCAAGGAAAACAGCCTAACTCGCACCAAAACAAATAGTGGCACATACACAATGATACAGCTGAGCAGTGATAACACAAGGCCATTTCACACTCTCAGCCCACCCGGGGCGAGCCCCAAGTCCTCCCCGGGTTGAATCACGAATTTCACACTTGTTCCGATGAAACCATGTTTATCTCGCCCCAAGTTGGATGGGGAGGATTTACACTTGTGCAACATCAACCCTATCGGAATTTGTACCAGCGCCTGAAATTTGGCATGGCAGTACCGACAGAAAATAATACCAATGCAACTAAAACAACATGACTCCTCTTTGCGGTGATGGTGTACAAATTTCTTTTTTTCTGCTGCCTTATTTTCGAATTTTTGAAGACAGACGTCCAGACGATGCGATAAAAGACAACGACTATTGCCAGTTGCTACTCCAGTCACAAGGGCATATACGGATTCTCAAAGGTAGACAATGCCGAGAAATTTTTAGAAGCGGCAAGAATCTCAACCTGGAGCGAACTCAACCCTGCTCGATTCACACTACTGTTTTCAACGCGGCCAGGCGAGAGTTTTGACCCAGGGCGAAGTAACTCAACCCTGGTCCCGAGCAGGGTCGAGTTCAACCCGGGTTGAAACTAATCTTGCGGTTGGCGCAGGGTTAAAAATGAAGAGTTCATTTGCAAAAACAGAATATTTCACAAAATATTTCACGTACATGTACCTCAAGATTTTCTGTTATGCTTTTCAAAAAATACTCTTCAAAATGCAACAAGAGACTTGCTTTTACCCATTTTATACCTTTTATTTACATTTTGTTGGATTTTTTTTGAAAGGCCAACAAAAATAATATTGAGGTACATGGAATATCTTGAACGGCATTTATCTGTTTTGTGAAATGTCGCTTTTCAACCATGCATGTAAACCCCAAGATTTTTGCTAGCGTGAAAAGGCCTCAAGGCTTACCTGCGTAACAATAATGCAGCCCTTATGGACAAAACTGGAGCATGAAATGCATACGTACCTGTGCGCTTGTAATATTTGCTTCTAGTTCTGTAGACTGTACATAAACTTGTTGATTAAGTACACAAGTTATCCTCCTGCATTACGACAGTTCTGCAATTTGGTAACCACAAGGGCAGATCCAGAAATAGGCTACGTGTAATTCTGATGAAGCAGGACCCAGATTTGTGTCAATATTCAAAATACAATGTGTATTTACGTCACAATCAGTTGACAATTCACTAGGTTGAAGCATGGTTGAAGTACAGTAGGCTGCCAACTGGTAGGGGAGATCCCAGTTTGACTGAGCGCAACAGACCAAACAATGGGCTGTATGCCACAGCAGGTACAGGGCCAGGGGTGAGCATTTTTACCAAATGAGCCAAATCATATGATGATGTCATTGATGAATCATTACATGGTAGAGAGTTGAGGGACAGGGTCACAACACATACAATAGGGTGACAATAGGGACCCAGTGGTAAACAAGTTGCCAGTGTGGTACTACTGGTACATATTAAAACTGTAGGATATGCAAATTTGACTGGTTTAAATACGGTATATTGTTTTGTGCCTACTTCCTCCCCGATGTATGGCCTACATTGGCACCCATGTCATGGAAAATGTATTGCACTGTCATTTTTAAACCTACGTGTACATTATGACCACATGCTCACACTGTACATAGACACTACACTGCACACACATGCACATCGATTTTCATTGATTGAGTGGCTTTTTTCAGAAACTCGCTTTTCTTCTAGAGCTGAAATTTAATCACAGTACATGTGATCACAGTACGTATGATTGGATTACATACATACATACCGGTACATACATACATACATACGGTAGTACAACTGCAAAGCTTTAATCGGCCAAATAAATACCGGTAATCAAAGGTGAATGCATGTAACTCAATGGCATGGAAAACGAACGGAAGTGGACTATGTACATGTATGTATTTCTGCTCACATGTTAAAGAATAATTTGTAACATTTTCTTAATTCAAGAAAATGTGGTTGTTAACACGCTATTTAATCCCTCAAAATTGTAATACAGTAAACTCTCAATATAGCACTGCAGTGACTCTTCAAGGGACTGAAATAATTTTAACTTTATATCCACAGAGCGCTATAACCAGTGCATATCGGTACATGTAAACAAAAAGTAGTATTTTATCGAGAAGAACTTTATAACAGGGGGTGTTAGGCCGAGTAAACAAAAAAACATGTTTCTCGTCCGGGTTTTCAAAAAAAAGGAGGAAGCTGGGTTTTTTTTTATTGTTTTTTATTTTTCAAGATGGCCGCCATTAGAGATTTCCGGCAATCCCTGGTGTCGCAGCCATTATTTTAGAATCAATCTACTTACTTTACAACAACTTACGGACGCTTTCGCCGTGGTAGTTGGTAATGGCAAGATCGAAAAGCATTTAGTCTAGGCCACTGCAGTTAAATAGACTCGTGCGAAGACATATTTAGCGATGGTACAGTAGCTACACGATGTAGAAATTCACCGAGAGAGTCTATCTAGAAGACTTCGAACTCGCAAGTATTTATTTTCCGACGGATTTGTTGTAGTTTTTAATATTTTGTTGTCATTTGTTTGAAATAAAAAATAAAATAAAAATCAAGGCGGCCTCAAAAAAGGAAGCGGGCGGGGACGCGAAACATGTATTTTTGTTTATTTCGCCTTATAATGAGAGTTCACTGTAAAAAGATAAAAGTGGTCTCGCCATGTTCTGAGAATTGAGCCAATGACTTTATTTTATATTACGAGGCTTTTTCATACCTGTATGTCATTGTCAGGACTTTTTAGTGATGTAGAATTGACTTCAAATTGGCCTATTTTTTTCTTTTTCTTTTTTACACAGACCCAAAACCCACCAACTACGACAAAGATGACAAACGGCGCTGGTTGGTAATAAAAAATGTCATTCAACGAAAACGCTGTGTTGCCCTTAACAAGTTAAAACACAGATTTTCTATTTCCTCATGCAGGTGCCCTTTTAAAAATGAATTGAGGCCTGGACTAGTGCACAACAGCAGCAGCATAATAAAAGGAATTTAAAGAAAAAAGCCCAGAAGCTTGCTAGGGTTGATCTGAACTTATACATAAACAATTTTTTTTAGACCCAACTCGCTTTGCATTGTAAAACTTACAATCGTCAGTTGACACTTAATTTTGGGTGTTTAGTGTTTACCGGTCATCCATGTTGGACTCGCATTAATAACCATTTCCATAAGTTGTATCCAAAAAGTCCAATGCAGACACAACACCACCATGACCAGACAAAGGACTACACTGCAGTTCAGTATGACCATGGAGGAAGAAACACACTTGGCTGGGAAATGATACACATGGTGTACATGTAGGCAAGGTGTGATGTAATGAGGTGAATGACCAAGTGGGCAATCAATCAGCATGACCAGTCCCAATGGCTACAGTTTACAATACACAGGATAATGCAGAACCCAACTAGGTGTTAATAAGGTGATAGGCCTAATGATTAAATCCTGTGAGCACTCACTGAGATAACAATGTCCCCAATTACTGGTGATTGACAATAGTTTAACCACATGTAATGGGCATCATTAGGGTATTTACTGGGGGTAGGGGAGGGGAGGAGAGTGGAGGGAGGTGGGCCTACGGTAGGGGCAGGTTTACACATGTCTGCCAAAATCATGGAGGTAAGAGTACTAGGCCTACATGTAGGGCCAACACTTTTAAAAGCTCTGTACGTGTACAGTATTCATTGTCAGTAGTAGCCTTGTCCAAGTTTGTGAGCGTGAGCTTGTCTTACGATGGTGGCCGGCAAAGCGACCCCACGCGGCCAACTGTATTTCAAACGCAGATATAAAGAAACGTAACACGGCATGGACAAAAAGAACAAGGCTGTGAATGAGCCCCGCGCGTGGACCAAGATATTCTGGTATGTGTTTCTTCCTCCATGGTATAACCAGCCTATTCGCTGGCTACAGTTGGCCGCGTGGGGTCGCTTTGCCGGCCACCATCATAAGACAAGCTCACGCCACAGACTTGAACAAGGCTATGTCAGTAGTAAATTGTGAAAATACATGTGTACGACAGGTATAATTTTGTTCAAATGCTCCCAAGCTTTTTAACTGAGATTTTAATTTGATAACACTACATGTACATTGTTAGCCCTTGAAATAACCCACAGCACCATAGCAAATTGCCTTTGGTGCCCAATGCTTTTGCCGTGTTGACCTTAAAAAGTTCTGACACAAATTGTCCATTTCCTCATTCAGGTGCCCTTTACTGAGAAAATTGCTGTGCCCTTTTGAAAATGAATTTCGAGGCCTGTTGTATTTTGTTTTTTAATGATTTTTTAAAAAATTGCAATTCAGCTCCTGCAGTAGGCTGCAAGTTTCTTTGTTTTTTAATAAACCATATGTATCTAAACTCCTCAAAAAAAGTTCGGAAAGTCAAGTTTGACTGACGATTTCTCTCTTGTTACTAAATCATTTCCCTTGAATTTGGTATCATTAGAAAGCCCTGTTAGTGTTATTCCTCTAATGATCTGATGTGTCATTTGTTATGATTAATCAATTGGGGGATGTGCAGTATAGCGGAATACAGGGGTGGGTGGAAAGTGAAATGTCCGAAAATTCACTGCTATTGTCAAAAAGTGCATTGACACATTCCCATCCTTCAAGCAAAAGGGGAATGCACTGCATGACAATAGCAGTGAATTTTCGGACATTTCACTTTCCACCCACCCCTGTATTCCGCGACCGGTATATACTGCACATCCCCCAATTGATTAATCATAACAAATGACACATTACTGTAAAGAAGAATAACGGGGCTTTCCAATGATACCAAATTCAAGGGAATTCATTATTTAGTAACGAGAGAAATCGTCGGTCAAACTTGACTTTCCGAACTTATTTTGAGGAGTTTACATATGTACAGGTACCTAAATTTTTTTATATCCATTTACACCCTAAATTTAGCAAACCTTACAATCGTATTGACACAACTTCAAAGCTGTGCACTTCATCTACATGTACTGTATGCCAGCATAATAATTTACCGTAGTACAGTTTTTAAGACAATAAATCAATGTGGTCAAACTTACCTTTGCTGTCTGGCACAAATATGGATGAGATACTGTACAATGTACTTGGAGCAAATGGATTCAAGAGCACAGTATGCAAATAATGAAAACCAAACACAGGGGTGTATATGCACAGACTGTATAAAAATGTACAAACACAGTTTGTTTTCATAACCAATAAAGATGTCCTACCAGTATGCACTGTGCTCTAATAATAAGCTAAACTTTGCCCAACAAATGCTGCTCCTAAGCATGTGTAACAAACATACACCATACCTATGCACTGAGCTATACGTAGCTCCGCCCACACATGTATGAGTGTGCCTGTCACACTGTCTAGTCTATCAGTCTATGTAGTATGAGCATCCTCCATGCTATGAGTCAATGTATATGTAGATGCTGGGGTCAGTGACCTATTAAAGCTATATTTGGCATCAGATGGTGGTTTTTGCCCTTTAGATGAACTTCTCTCATTCCAAGAAAATGAGCAGGCACTCAATTTCCCTAAAATCAATTACTACCACAACAACTGACTGACAGGTTGAACAAACATCAATTATTGCTTTTTATAGTTTCTAAACATTTGTGTTGCTAAAACCTGCCGCACACGAGAGCTATGTGCTGAGCCACATGCGCGGTGTCCATAAATCGACCAATTGATCTTCCAAAGTCGCATCGTTCACCAACTCACTGTGCGCATCCATTTTGCAGTGTCATCAGGACACCGCGCATGCATTCTTTACCAACTACAAAAAGACTGGTTGGCACTCCGCACAATTATTCTGACGTGTGTTAGAGTGGTTTTACTAGTGGGTTAAACGTTGTGAACCGTGAATCCAGTCTATGAGTCGTAAGCACTTGCCTTTCGTTTCAGCGCACACGGTGAGACTTTTGGCACGCGAGGCCAAAATTATCAAACACGTTAGATATTTGCCTCAAGTGGCAGGAGTGACCAAATGCTCATGAAAGTTGCCCGCACACGAGAGCTATCTCCTTACGCCATCGGCCACGAATGAATTTTGGCTCAGCACATAGCTCTCGTGTGCGGCGGGCTTAAGATAGAACCATGGAGCTAATTTTGATAGAGCTCATAATAGAACTCAAGTCTTTCTGAACATCCAAGTAATTGAAATATACAGATAGCCTACCAGTACATTGTACTCTGTGTTTTGAAAACATGACACAGTTGATATTATATTGAAAACTATAAATATCTAAGATTGAGGCTTAGTAAATAAAAACAATTAGGGTCATTCCGTGTCAAAACAGCCAATATCCAGATATTTCGTATATATGACACCTCTCAGATTTCGCTGAAACTTTTCAAAAATACCTATAGGTTACCATACGAAGGAATCCCACGTTTTAGCTCAATATCTTTAATGGTTTTTGCAGGACAACCTTTTGAAATTTGGGTGTTGGGCCCTTTTGGACAAATGTGAATTGCTCAATGCAGTTCTTAGCATCTTTGAAGCCCCATAACTTCTTTTCTAATAGTGATAGGGAGCTAAAATTTTGTTTGCTTGTAGACTACTGCCCAGATTGCAAGATTCTGCAGTCTGAATCATCAAGTTGTATTATTTGAGGGAGAGGTGGACCCCCAAAAATCCTAATTTCTGTAGGGGCACTGACTAATTTTCAAATTTTTGAGGTCCCTAGGTCCGAGTTCATTTACTTTTTCTGGTTGGAATGTGGTTTTTCTTGGTATTTGGGAGCTTTTTCACCACCAAAATGGTTTTCAGGGCTATAGTGCCACTGCTGGGGAAATTGTGGGGGTCTGAAAACCACGTCAGATCAAAATTACCCTTTCCGACCCCTAAATTCAGACTCCCAGATGACCATGTGGGCACTTGATGACGATGATGAGACTTTCACCAGACAAACATACACATTCATTCATTCATAAAATGAAATAAAAAGTTTGATTATCAGCCTCCTTCATTATAAACATAATTTTTGAAAAAATGCATTCTCGGACCCTTCAACAGAAACCTCAAAGTAGAGAAACTAGGTCAAGTAGGATTAGGTGTCAATCGGCCTTTTGCGTGTTTCCCGTGAATAGCGTCTGTTGTATTTATGTATTTCCTTTCACATACAGACCTGACTAAATTTTTGTTGCTATATATGTGGTGCATGTGGCAGGTATGAAGTACATGAACTTTTATTACTTATGAATAAATGTTCAAATAGCTAAATGCATACAACTGCTCCCCCTCACCCCTTCCTCTTTCTTCCACCACCACCTCACCCTCTTCCCGGACTACTACCTAAGAGGTTGTATTGATACTTTTTATGGACAGATTACATGATTGGAAAACTTTTAAAAACTGGAACAACAGCATTACATAACTAAAGGATGCATACGTAGTATCCACTTGACGAGACTAATTTTGTGTTGCTATGTGGTGCACGCAACAGATGTAAAATACTGTGTTTACCGTAGGAGACAATAGAATAATAATCACATCAAAATCAGCGCACATGGGAGCAAAACGTACATGTTTTGCACCAATTTAGGATTTGTTCACCTAAATTTTGCCCAAGGGTTAGGCACTTGTTAAGTTTCTCACTAAAAGCCCCAATACATTATTTGCAGTTACCAAAAATGTTGCTTAACGAATTGACAATTTAATGGTACCTTCGTGGGAGAAATTGCCAAACGAAGGTTTTTTTTGTAAAAATCATCTGCTGATTTTTTTTACCATTCATTTAACACTAAAACCATGCATGGACTTTTAATGTTTTTTCTGAAATATTACTGCATCTATGTGGCTGAAATTTCTGGAAGGCAGTTTATCAACCTTATTTTTAAAATTATGTATGTCATGCTGTTTTCTGTTTCTAAGTTTTTTCCAATCATGTAATCAGTCTTTAAAAAGTATCAATCCCACCTCTTAAGTATGGTAGTCCGGGAAGGGAGGGGGGATGGGGGGGGGAGGGGGGATGGGGGGGGAGGGGGGATGGGGGGGAGGGGGGATGGGGGAGGGGGGATGGGGGGGGGGGGGGGGGGGGGTGGGGGGGGGAGTAAGGGTGAAGGGGGACAGTTGTATGCATTAAGCTACTGACTGGACATTTATTCAAAAGTAACAGAAGTACGTACATGTATGTACTTCATACCTGCCACGTGCACCACATAGCAACAAACATTTAGTCTGGTCTGTATTTTTAAGGAAATACATGTACATCAATACAACAGACGCTATTCACAGGAAACACGCAAAAGGCCGATTGTCACCTATTTTCTTTACTTTGAAATTTCTGTTGAATTACATGTATAAAAAGGGTCCGAGAATGCATTTTTTTCAAAAATTATGTTTATAATGAAGGAGGCAGATAATCAAACTTTTTATTTCATTTTATGAATGAATGAATGTGTATGTTTGTCTGGTGAAAGTCTCATCATCGTCATCAAGTGCCCACATGGTGAACTGGGAGTCTGAATTTGGTGGTCGGAAAGGGTAATTTTGATCTGACGTGGTTTTCAGACCCCCACAATTTCCCCAGCAGTGGCACTATAGCCCTGAAAACCATTTGTGGTGGTGGAAAAGCTCCCAAATACCAAGAAAAACCACATTCCAACCAGAAAAAGTAAATGAACTCAGACCTAGGGACCTCCAAAATTTGAAAATTAGTCAGCTCCCATACAGAAATTAGGATTTTTGGGGGTCCACCTCTCCCTCAAATAATACAACTTGATGATTCAGACTGCAGTATCTTGCAATCTGGGCAGTAGTCTACAAGCAAACCAAATTTTAGCTCCCTATCACTATTAGAAAAGAAGTTATGGGGCTTCAGAGATGCTACGAACTGCATTGAGCAATTCACATTTGTCAAAAAGGGCCCGACACTCTAATTTCAAAAGGTTGTACTGCAAAAACCGTTAAAGATATTAAGCTAAAACTTGGGATTCCTTCATTTGGTAACCTAAGGTATTTTTGAAAAAAGTTTCAGCAAAATCAGAGAGGTGTCATATACATGGGTGGCCGAGTTGACACGGAATTATTATTATTATTATTTATTCGGCCAACACAAGCAACAATACATGTACCAGAATATTCCTATAGACAAGAGAGCAAATAGATAGGGTAGATATAAAGGCAAAATAATCAAGCTTATTAAAATATAAGCACTCTGTTCTAAAATAACTTTCATGCAGGTCACATGATAAGTACCGGTACTCTGTAGATGATAGGCCTGTGCATTTTCAAATAATTTACTATTTAAAATATGTTTCATTTAGGATCAAATATTCGATATTCGATGGGTGAATTGTTTCCTAAGATTTCGACAAAACAATTTTCTGTAAAATTAAATGAATTTGGCACATCCGAAGTCACAGTTCACAGGAATACAAGCAGCCTTTTTATTGTCGAATTTGCCGTCTCAAAAAATAATCTGTGCTCAAACTATAGACTTCATGTTGTAACTTGCATGTAGCAGTCTCTCGCCCGAAGAGGTTTTTGCAGAAGTTATCGTCTGTCCTGTACACTGGACTTGTGGATGGATGCAAATATGACATCAAAGCAGCCGTTTCGGCAAAGGAAAAAGGTTTTTACTTTTTCCTAGCTGAAAGACATGTTTGGTTTAAAGTGGTAAAAGCACATACCGAATATTCGATTTAGTAAACTGCTACACGGTACATGTACCGTAATCGAATGACAACCGAATATTCAAATATTCGATTCGTTAGGCACAGCCTTAGTAGATGAACCCCATCTTTCCGCTTTGACCAAAAACGTCACTTGAAGTACATGTATGATTAAAGTGATCCGTTGCCATGTTTACGGGTTGCATGTAACCTAAATTACATGCACTTTGGAAGACCAAACCATTTAATTACATTTTACGCTCTATGGGATAGGGATGGAGACAGAGAGTCTGTGTTTTCACTCCTGGCATAATCTCACAAATTGCATGATGCTATGCTTGTTAGTGCACTTAAGTTATGAAGCCTTTGTGAGATGCACATTCAACATGGTTTAATATGACTCTCATGATTCGTGGATGCTACTGTATCAAAGAGCAGACCTTGACTTAATGAAAATATCAAAGAGCAGAAGCCAACTGGAGGGACACCGTGGCCAACTTGTTCCAAATGTGTAATTTCAGAGAATAGGGCTTGCTGGCCAAGTTTGTCCAAGAAAGCGTACATGTATGTTTATCTTGAAGGGGCATTGAGGTAAACTCAGCAGGGTACCGGTACATGTATGAGGCCAATAGCCTCATAAAGTTTTAGGTTTTCTTAGAAAAGATTTTCTTAGAAACATTTTTTTTTGTGCACAAGGTCTGAAGCCATGATCAACTTCTCAATTCTTTCCTAAGCGTGTTTCACAACACACTGGACCAATGGCTTTATATTCCTTCCAACGGATGGAACAATTGTGGTTAAAGGCCCTATAGATGATCTGTTTTTGAGCGATTCTAGGAACAAAACCATTATAAATCAAAGGAAGGACATCAAAAAATGCACTACGCTCCATCAAATGCACTACATGTACGTTTTCCAAAAACATGAAAAATCCATGCGCGTTTTGAATACCGTCAGTCAAGACATTAAACAAAGAAGGTGGAGATGGGTTGGTTATGTGCTTACACGTAGAAAGCAATATTATTAAATCTTTGCAACTTCCCTGACGTTCCAGCCGGCGGGAAAATGCAGGGCACAGGTACTGTACATGTAGAAGAGAATAGATTCCATGCATGTGCTGCACATAGTGCATGCATACTCGTTTACAACTTGAAGTTTGGACCCTACGTAAGTACTGTTCAAACATTACTCTGGTTTGTCTGAGCATCTTCCTCGAAATTAAACAGGTGGCATGACTGTTGGCACGTACATGTTTCTACATGTGGTCTACGGTACATACCGGTAATGCCCTTTTACCTCAGAAAAAAATTTACCTCATTAAAATACATCAATTTTTTTTTATGATTCTAAAATACTGATACATTGTACTGACATTTCCATCCCAAGTGTTTTTCAAGAAATATCATGAAAAGATTGCATATTCACAGAACCGTTTTTGAAGCCAAAATTTCCTCTTGCGTGGAATCCGGACGAGGATTTAAATTCTGGACGCTAGAGGGCGCTGTTACGAATTAGTGGCTTTGGCTATGGCTATGCTGTTACTAAGGACCTTTATTGTCTGCATGGTTGCCATCTTTTTCAATGTTTTTGACAGCCGAACTTCGAACATAGCGACTTGAAAATCCGTTACGTCATCAGCCGCGCAGTCGTGACACTACCGGTACATGTATTTGTCAAATCCATGGACTGCTGCGTGAAATTGCACTGTAAATCATGTCGCCTTTAGTTTCCGTCATTTAATCTGCCAGGCTGATTTCTTTTTGGTGCAGCTATATTGGGGCTGGTTTTCTTTATATTTGTGCCAAATATCACGCAAATCCACCCGTGCACTGGCATGACTAGTGAGATTTCCAAACATCAATATCACCGGGTGTGTGGCCGTCGTTCAAACAAGTTTTTTCATCCCATAAAAAAACTCAACAAAACATGACAGAATTAAACGACATCGAATGATATACATGTACCGGTACAATGTAAATGACATGGTTGGATACGGCAATGTGTTTAACCTTGATTTCCACCAAATTGGTATGCTTATTTGGTCCCGACAGCAATTTTACAGCATATCTTCTGTCGATGAAAGAGTAAAGACACCGTGGCCGCCCCCGCTGTACCGATTTTTTTCAGACATTAATTGCGTGCGCTCGATGCCAAATCAAACGAAGGCGCGCAACACGATGTACTATGTAGTTGCATTATAACTGTGTATTTTAAACACTCATGAATGAACACACACTGCCCATGCAGCACATGCTAAGTAGGCCTACACGATGTACATTTACGCACACGAACCAATGGCATTATGTAACAAAATTGCACTACATTCATCTGACAATGTCTGAGCATGCACGTATGTCAGAAATTGAAAGGATTTGGTGCATGCGCAAACCTAGCGCAAACCGTGACACAGCCCCTTTAATGTCAGTTAACATGGTTGAGGGTTGTCTTGGCCCAAGACTACTCTAGTCGATATTGGTTTGTGTACGCATTGGCCATGTTGGCCATTCCCAGTAGTGGGCCCTCTTGCAGCACTAACTGGCCAGCCCTTTGCTCACTAGAGTAGTCTTGGGAATTTCTCCCGGAAGTTCAGCATTGGGGGCGGTACCGTTTTATGTAAATAGCTGCAGAGGGTTTTATGATGGCACACAAGGGACATGGCATACCACAGATATCTTTGCAAATATTTGCAATGTCGCAATTATCTTCATAAACAAATGTATTTTGCGATGTCATACGCCTTTGCAAACATGTTTGTAAATATATTCGCAAACATTTGCCAAGAAACTTATGACACCGAAAATATTAGCAACGATAAAACAGTCATGTTCGATGATTCTTGTAAGCCGCCTTATATTTTTCAAACCATTCGAAGCGCGTGCACGCGGTGTATTTGGATCACGCTCTGCGGTCGACGCGCTGTATTTGGGTCGCTCGCTGCATTCCCACGCTCTGCTGTATTTGGGTCACTCGCTGATTGGTTCCCTAGGAAAGCCTAGGCAAAAACAAAGAAAAAGTTAAAACTTCCGGGAGAAATTCCCAAGACTACTCTAGTGAGCAAAGACTGGTCCGTTAGTGCTGCAAGAGGGCGCACTATATGGCCAACGCGTACACAAACCAATATCGACTAGAGTAGTCTTGGGCCAAGACTATAGGTTGAGGGTAGCCCTAAAATTAGGGCTGTAAATTGCTCGCTTTTCAAATCTGACTTATTACAGTCAGATTTGAAAAGCGAGCAATTTACAGCCCTAATTTTAGGGCTAGGTTGAGGGCACCCGGTTAATTAGTCTGCTCTTGAACTTGTTGAAGGACAAGATAAATATAACGCTTGAATTTAAGACTAACCAAGAAAAAATAACGCGTGCTTTGTAACAAAGAGGGCGCTTTGTATCACATCACAATTTTTGAAGTTGCCATCTAGGCCTATTCATTTTCATTGACGATTCCGCACGTAAATTTGACGCATTTTAACAAGCATAAAACAGCAACCGCTTGATGAATATTTGCAACAAAAGTATTTTTGAAATCAGTTGCAACTTGTCTGTTGTGTGAAAGTGGTTTTAACTCAAAATATACATTTTTTATTTTATTTCCAAGTCGCTATCGAACATCAATCAACATTACAACATTTCAATCTGATAAACAAATTTAGCTCACCTCAATACCTGTACACAAAATGCCTCGAAAACTCTATCAAAGCAAACAGGCGCTCTTTGCGTAATGCTACGCTTTCTGACAATGGATCAGATTCTGTCCTTTCTGCGATTAAGCACGCATTTTAAAATGTCAAATCTCCAAAAATCGTCCACCGTACGCCGCAGCCAGTCACCCCCTCAGCTCTCGCCTGCCGGTTTATGCCTGGCAAATGAAATATAGAGCGCGCTACCTCGACCGTAGTCTTTGTGAAAGACTGTCTTACGTTGCTTGGTTTGTGTTAGTCTTGGCCCAAGACTACTCTAGTCGATATTGGTTTGTGTACGCGTTGGCCATTCCCAGTAGTGCGCCTTCTTGCAGCACTAACTGGCCAGCCCTTTGCTCACTAGAGTATAGACTGGTTCCCGCTCCACATATTCCACATACAACGACTGAATATGAGGGCCGCCCGCTGCGATATTTTTTTCCGTACCACATATTCGCTGTGGGGCTTCATCGATTGGTGCATTGTAAATGAATATTCATATTTTCTATATAGCGTCTCCAAGAGTTATTAAATAAAAGGATATAAGAAAGAAAATTGAAGAGTTTGTCGAGTCGTTTGGTAGTCTAGTGGTTAAGACGTAGTGCTATCAATCGAGAGATGGCAGGATCGAATCTCTTCAGAGCACGGCGTAGACTTGAGGTCAAGTCTCTAGACAGTCGTATTTGGTCCGTCTGACGCCTATAATCCCCACACACAACAGTCGTTGTTATGAATAGTACCTGTCTAGAGGTCGATTAGACTTGGTTTCCAGTCCATTCGCGACTACGCTGCTGCCGTTTACGAAACAACCGGTCTAGTTACAGACTTGACATCAAGTCTATCTATAAGGCAGCCAAACTTCAAAAAGGCTTCACGTAATGATGGCGTGGTTATGCGCGTACGTCCTCCGTTTCTTATCTATCTTTTAAAGGATATCTGTGGTGTTCGAACATAACGCACGATGGGCGCGGATCACTTGACTAGCGCCCTCAAGCGTTCATCAGGAATATGGCCTATAAAAAGAGCACTTTTCACCAGTTCTGCAAATACGAGCATGAGCCGAAATTTGTTCAGACGAAATTAAAGTTATACGGTTATTAATTTAAATAAAAAAGTGTGCGAAAAATCACAATACACAAGTGCGTTTTCGGGTGTTTTCCGGTATTTAGTATGTTTTCCGGTATTTAGTATGTTTTCCGGTGTTTTCCGGTATTTAGTATGTTTTCCGGTATTTAGTATGTTTTCCGGTGTTTTTCCTGTGTTTTCCGGTATATAGTACTACCGGGGCCATATAGTTGTATAAGCCGTAAATATACATTGTACAACTCTATGGACCGCGCGCTTCAATGCCAACTTAGCCTTGTCCAAGGCCGTCTGCAGGTTTTTTTGCTGTACGAGGGAATATTTAGTCTAGCGCATGCAAACTGCACACGGCATCAAAACGAGCCACTTTCACGGACGTATATATAAATTTATAAATATATAAATATATTGAATTTATATATACGTCCGTGGCCACTTTGAGATAACGACTTCTGTAGTAAACCCGTACGGCAATACATACTGCGTACTAGCTGCGTACGGCCTGGTCTAGCTCGATAGGACTGTACCGATACATGTACGTGCATGTACGTACGTGTGCATAGTCTAGTCGTAGCGCGGCGCGTTGTGAGCCAATATACGTGCAACAGATTCCGTTTAGCTCGTAATAAGCGCTTTGTTCAGTTTTATCTTCAGCGGGCCGTCTAGAAGACAAGCCCAAAGCCTTGGTCAACGCTAATGCCAACTCGACTCGATCTATAATACTCGAACCAACTCGACCGTTTACCAACTCGACCATTGTACCAACTCGACCGTTCTGCGTTCAACTGAAGAAGCTAACTCGACCGTTCATATATGCGTTCAACTGGAACAGTCGACACGTGTCATTTTACATTAGTGGCACGGATAAATTATAGTTTACAAAATATCGGTGTTTTTTTACGATATCCTTGAAAATAATAGACCAGTATTCCATCCAGGGTTACCAGTTCATCTCATAGACGGAAATAAAAGGCCAGATTTATAATTTAATTTACTTTTTGTTAAATTAACTTTTCTTACAAGTAAAATGGGATTTTAAGAATTTTTAAAGTGGACCCCGAATCGTTTGGTGAAACTGCTTGATGACGTGGATCGAGCCAAAATGGTACCGAAAAAAAAACCTGGTCGCTGCACATACTTTAATATAATAGCTCGTATACGAAGTTCTCGAGGTCAACTTACCCAAAGGTACACACCGGCCTAGCCTCAGTGTTTACATGATTTAGTCATGTAGCAGCATTGACAATACCTTTTTGACGGTCGTTGTGAAAAAAGATCATCAAAATACCCCGTAATTTACTAAAGAAGTGCAAAATTAACAAAAACGGTCAAAAGACGGGTTATATACGCTTTACCAGCCGTTGCAACTACGCGCGAGCCTCACGACTTTGTCGCAACGATTCGCTCTTCTCCTGCTCAGGATATCTCAAAATTTATGCTCACGATTTCACTGGACAGCCCGGACGACCGAATAGGAGTTTACGTTTTCTTTTGAGGAGTTGGCATCATGTTTTTTTCTTTTTTCAACGACCAGAAGCTAAAAAAGAAAACAAAACCCTAATTAATATTCATTCACGCAAGCCAAATCGCTAATGATGTGTCTCGCTAAGTAATGGTATAGGCGTACTATTGTAGCGTTTTATGCCAAAGGACTGTGTGTGCCGCCCTCATGCGACATTTTCTTCCGATATTTCTTGATTTTTGCCGACCTAATACCCCAGTCACAATTAGCTTGCGATGGGTTTGCGAGTAGTTTGCGACGGTTTTCTAGGCATTTTCGACCGGGGCCCCACGGGACTTCTTGCGGCTGCCGGGTAATTTTTGGGCATCTGGCGGGCATCGAGTTACTTTTAACTCGGACTTAAAACCAGGTGCAGCGTTTCGCATCGCAAACTGATCGCCAATAAATCGGTCGATGTCTGGCCGATGTCCGGCAGGGCATCGCACGGGCTCCGGGACAAATTTTTGACAACCCAGACAATCCATATATCGGCCAGGCGCCGCCCAGGCGCCGCCCAAGCGCCGCCCAGACGCTGTTTAGACGCCGGCCGGGCCCCGCCTGGCGTCCGGCCGACTTGGCGGCGCCCGTCCGGAAATCGGCCAGACATCGGCCGGGGTATCGCAGTGACATAGGCAGGACATCGGCAGGACATCGGACGAGTGCCTGCCGGACACCGGCAGATAAACAAGCCAAGAAAATCAACCCCATTCCGTCATGGCAGCGTGCGCGGGGCACTTTTAATTGTGACTGTGACCGCCCAATCGCGCGATCTTTCGCCGACCTCTACACGCCGACCGATGCCTATAAATCGCACACGCCGCCCGGCCTCCGCTTTAATAGACCTGAAACGTAATGACATGTTTCGCGATGGTAATTATGAAAAACGCTCCTGATTTGGACACTGCCGTCTGCTCGCAAGTGGTCGTGATTATCTGTTTTATCATGCACCTACAATCGCGAAACATGTAGGTTGGAGTACGTTACCAGACTAGTTTCTGAGACGTCGTCGTCTGCTCGCAAGTGGTCGTATTACTACGCATCCACTATTACGAAACATACAGACTGAGGAACGTTACCAGACTAAATTTTAATTATTAATGTTTGTCTTCAAAAACTGCTTCAAAAACACCTTTCCACTTAAAAGAAACAATTAGATTTTTAATATGTTGTTTATTTGAATGCTGCGGCCTAGATTCATGTTAGAATGATTTCTATTGCAATTAGTTCTAGGTCAAATCGTAAATTGACTAGACTATAATACGCTAGGCGCTATGCATACAACACACGCAAACTAGAGATGCAGAGATTTCGTCCCACTTTTCACCCATAGTGCACCGCGGTAAACATTGCGTGACGTCATTATGTCATAGGTCTATGTGACTTAGGTATTACTGCAGCGTTTGAGATTGAACATCGACCGGGCAAACGCCGTACTCACCTCCATTAACGATTCATTCGACACTTGCCGTTAGCGCCTCGCGAAGTTCGTCGAAGCCATCACCAGGGGCGGATCCAGGAATTTTTTCAGGGGTGGTTTCGGCCCGTCAGATTTCGTTATATATATATATAAAGTATGCAATCTATCACTTGTACATTGCTGAGTGATGCACTTACCTTATGATGGGGAAGACTTGTATATCGTATATTTTTAAGAGCAGGGGGGGCGTTTTGACCCCCCCCCCCCCCCCCCCCCCCCCAACCCTGGATCCGCGCCCGATCACCTTGATGCACTATACGGCACGAATAAGCCAGTTGCGTGAAGATTTGCATAAATCCTATAGAGTCATGCCTCTGCGCTATGGCGCTCGCATAATAAGAGAGTCATGCACCAGACTACCAGGCCGTTGGCAACGGTTGCCAAGCCGTGGAAGGGGATGCACGCTGTACGGGCGCGAAAGTATGTACGGTACCTGGAATACCTCGCACATGACTCTATGCATTTTGAAGCTGGACCATCCGAAATTACATGTTGAAATGAGCATGTTGAAACATGTACTCGACATGAAATTTCGTCAAAATAACGAGTTAGAACGTCTTGTTTGACTCGAAATGGATGTTAACTTTGAAAGCTGGATCGTTCCCAAGCTGTGCATGATAAATTAAAGAAAAGAGTAACGATTTCGGGTTATGAGACTGGTTTAAAGTTGCCGATTGAACGTCGAACCCGAACGAAGGGAGACGTATACACTAAAATACAGCAAACTTGGCTTGAAATAGGGGAAATAAGATGACATGCAGCTGGTAAAACTTGCCACAATATGACAAAATTAATATCGCCGTTGATTGTTTATCCATTCGACGGAACATCGTCAGAAATTGGCAAGTTTTACTGTTCCAGAACGCGCGTTCAACATAACAGCGAGCGACTTTCGTTTTGCGTACATGACCGGCATATTTTAAATACATGCCTTCCGAAGTACTAGTGATGCCTGCATAATAAGCTCTAGATTGGTTCCCGATCCCTATAGATTGGTTCGCTTATTGCGAAAATATAGGGATCGGTAAAGGGCAGCCATGACGGGCAGAATTCTGCCCGTCACGTGGTTATTATTATTTTTATTTTGTTTAGTAAGTGCGCAGATTTTGCATTGACATTTGTAACTTGGCCGTGCGTGTCGAACAAAGGGCTTGGTCAATTTTTTAAATATAGAAAACACAATGCACACGCGCAAAGACGACCAATCACAGATCAAGTTGAAGCGCCCTTTACCTGTCCTTATATTCTCCTAGTGTGTGGGATATGTGGACGGGAACCAGTCTAAATAAGTTCATGTGGGATGGTAACTTGCCAATGTGTGTATGCCAAGATCGATTCGATCGAGAAAGTTAATCGGCTATTTGGGAACGTTGTCATGGGACCCAGATGACGCCTGCTAGGCTAGCCACACGGAGCGCTCAACGGTGCAGCGGTGTTACCGTGGATGCGCCCGGCCGGTGTCGTCGCGAGTCGACCGTGGTCTAGCTGATCTACTGCATGCAGCGGAGGTGGCACCTACCTCCCGCTAGCCTCCGATTATTGCCTCCGGCTCCGCTCGCAAATGGCCACAATTCTTCTCGGACTTCTGTACCATGGCGGCGGCCGCCGCTGCCTGATGATCGTAGCCCTAACAAAAACACTCAAAAACGGTGGTGTTTTATTTGCAACCGCGAATTAGTCACATGCAGACGGTACTTTTCGATCAGCACTAAGTTAAAAAGAAACCCACATTTTATAGCCTTAGTAAGTGAGGTTGTTGGTGACCAAATAACGCCGTCCTCATCAATATATATTTGCGAACGTTGTGACCAACGGCTGGAAAATGTACACAAAAACGAAGCCCTCAAAACCGACATCAAGAAACAGTTTGAAGAAACTAGATCCAAACGGACAAGACTTTCAGTTCCAGAAAATATTGCATTTTGTTCACCTCAGCGTCACTCGACAACCATCTCAACTTCAAGTCCAAAAACACCAATTCACAGAGTTGCGGCACAGGACGAGATATAAACACTGACCAACTCGACCGTCGTACCAACTCGACCGTCGTCCAACTCGACTTCACAGTTGAGTCATCTCGACCGTTTACCAACTCGACCATTTACCAACGGTTAACGTAACAAATATACCCCGGCATCTTCCTTTTACCTTCTGCAGCAGTTCTTTTCCCCTAAGGCATAAGGTGTCGCTTGAAAAACCAAACTTTTACCAAAACCAGTTGGTAAAGTGATGAATATGTCGTGACCCAGCAGAAAAATGTCGAAGTGCCAGTTTTTGGTGGGCTTTCAGTTTCTGCACTTGTAACTTTTTTGCAGCGAAGTCTATCGCTTCATCCACGCTGGCCGCCATTTTCACTCTACCATGGACTTTCACGCCTACCGCGCGCCGCTTTCGTTTTATATTTTTATTTATGAATTTATCTCTTTTTTAAATTGCGTATCGTCGAACACTGGCTTCGTACATCGTCCAGTGCACTCGAGACTTCTGGAAAATAGACCTACATCAAGCTGTAAAAAAAATATGTAAATTAGATGACGTCACGCATTCGACGCGTCACACAAAGGTATGCCAGGAATTCGCTCGGTATTTTGCGAGCGATTTATAAATACGGAATAGGAAATACGGTCTTTTCGACTGTATTTCAGGTGCGCCCTCTGGCGGCCAATGGTGAATAGTCTATGTACGTCGTGTATTGCGCGCAAAAAGGCAGTCTTGCCGAAAGATTACAACCTAGTACGCAACTTAATCAAGTGGAGATATAAATACCGTACACCATCGCCACTGATTATTTCTAATATGGCATGATAATGCCCCCAGAAAGTGTAAATTTGGTTAGGAAACATGATTTGGTTAGGAAACATGAATTTTGCGTGTGTGGACCGGGAATAATGGAAATGCGATGCATGCCTGCTATATACCAAAATAAAAGAAGTTCGATCGTGTCCCGGTTCGTGTTTGCCAGACAGATTTGTGAAACTGTGTACTGTTAGGGGGCCATACTTGTTCGTATTTGTTTTAAATAACACAGCAACCGCTTGGTCAAGTTTTTGCAGCCAAAGTATTTCTAAAATCTGGTGTAACTTGTATGTAGCTATAGAGAATCATTTTAATTCATAATTGAACTACTTTTGATTTTCCGCAAGTTGCTGCGAGACATCGATCATTTGCGGAAACAAATAGGCATGACCTTTTGTTTTCATAACAATTCGGAAAATTTTTGTATACACGTTTGCCACTAATTCTTCATGCCGAACGTTTAAATTTGGAAGAATTAATGGCGAGGGTGTACGGTATTTATATCTCCACTTGATTAAGTCGCGTACATTGATGCATTTCTCGCGATTTTATTGGGGCTTCGGAAGGTGTATTCAAAATATTCCCGTCAGCAGGGGTTGGCAAAACGAAAGTCGCTCGCTGTTATGTTGAACGCGCGTTCTGGAACAGTAAAACTCGTCAATTTCTGACGATGTTCCGTCGAATGGATAAACAATCAACGGCGATATTAATGTTATCATATTGTAGCAAGATTGACCAGCTGCATGTCATCTTATTTCCCCTATTTCAAGTCAAGTTTGCTGTATAGTGTATACGTCTCCCTTCGTTCGGGTTCGACGTCCGATCGGCAACTTTAAACCAGTCTCATAACCCGAAATCGTTACTCTTTTCTTACATTTATCATGCACAGATTGGGAATGATCAAGCTTTCAAAGTTAACGTCCATTTCGAGTCAAACAAGACATTCTAACTCGTTATTTTGACAAAATTTCATGGCGAGTACATGTTTCAACATGCTCATTTCAACATGTAATTTCGGATGGTCCAGCTTCAAAATGCATAGAGTAATGTGCGAGGTATTCCAGGTACCGTACAGACTTTCGCGCCGGCTAACATGTTCTAGCGTGGACCCCCTTGCCACCCGTTGCCAACGGCCTGGTAGTCTGGTGCATGACTCTCTTATTATGCGAGCGCCATAGCGCTGCAGAGGCAGGACTCTATAGGATTTGTGCAAATCTATCACGCAACTGGCTTATTGCATGCATAATACCCAAAGCCGCATGAAAATCCGCACGATTAACCGAAATTTGCCCGTACCGTAGGCCTAATCAAGACCGTGAAATAAAACGAAAGGGCATGAGACCGTGGTTTGGTGCACGGTAAAAGCGACCATCACCAACATTGTAAAAAACCGATATCGGCCCCGAAAATTCAATAAAACCTTACAATATTTGCAAAACATCTCACTGACATTATCCAATAATTTTAAAAACACCACCACCATTACTATACTAAAACTTATTAGGTTACGCCATTTGGTTATACCGAGCGGTTTGCTGTTCCAAATACCCGAAGACCTACGGAGAGACGTCCTCCGGGTGCACCCAAGTAAATAGGCAGAGATCTGTGCGCCGAGCTCATGAATGTTTTGTATGCCCTCAAATTCTTCTTTATTAGGGAGAGTTTCGAGCTGAACGAGTGTGGTCTTGTGTAGAATATGACTATCGTCGCTAATTCTTCCAACTATATACATTTTAAACACTGTAGCTCCTAAAAGTGGCCCTATTTTTCCCAGTAGCGTATGTGCCTTTGTTCTAAAATGGATGCAGGTCTGATTAGCAAGTTTCACTGTTGTTAGGGGTAGTTTCGTTTCAAGTGGAAATTAGGGAATAAAAGTGACGGATTACCCCCATAAAATTGAACATAATTAAAAAGATGAGAAATCAGTGAATATTCTGGTTGTTGTCCTGAGAAGCTGAGAGAGTTGTGAGTATTTTTAAATGATTTTTTAAAATTGGGCATTTAGCATTGGTTCCTATGGGAGCCCTATTTACTGGGGTGCAACCCTCCGCGTTGCAGTTGACTGATAGTAGACTGGTTCCCGCTCCACATATTCCACATACAACGACTGAATATAAGGACCGGCTACTGTGGTGTTTAAAATAGCACTGTGAGCATTACGTCATGCATTTATTTTTAGAAGTACATAACCGTTAATTTTCAAAGCGCGCTGCGCGCTATATGGCATGAGTGTACAATAATTTGAAAGGGGTTATTCCATATTTGATCGATACAAATTTAATATATTACATATTAAATATGCCCATTTTAATATACATGTAGGCTAGCATCAAAAAGAAAATTTAAACATTGTCTGCATCACCCAGTGAGCTCCATATTGTACATGTAGTTTTAATCTGCTGTTGCAATCCCGTAAGTACAAGTATAGCCATTCATATAGCCACTGCGTAGTTTTAAATCCGTGGCATCACCATAAATACACACACAGCGGCACGCGTACGTGCACGCGACGTCAATTCAAATTCTCGAAACAATGACGAATTGTACCCGACGATTAACGGTAACGTCCGGACGACCGGACGTGCATTCGGGTAACTTCGGGAACCTTCGGAAAAAGGAGGAATTCCTCCCGTTTCAAAATGGCGGAATTGGCGGCTGCCGGACCTTAAATTCAGTCTAGTCAAAGAATTTTTGGTCCGGGTACCAGACTAACTGATAGGTGCCGTCGCCCTCAACGTTCAGGAGCCAGGGGCGGATCCAGGGGGTGGGGGGGGGGGGGGGGGGGGGGGGGGGTGGGGGGGGCGTGGGGGGCGCACGCCCCCCCACCCCCCCTTTTTAAAAACAAAAACAAAAACCACTTTTTGTGCTTAAAGTGGTTTAATATTGCCCCAGATCGCACCACAGAGCATCTATAATCCATCTAGAAGCCGTTAGGGCTTCGTGCTATGCGCTCGCTATTTCATTGTCATCAGCATTTCATGCTTAAAACTTTCACGCCCCCCCCCCCCCCCCCCTTTTCAAAATCCTGGATCCGCCCCTGGGAGCGGTGCAAATAGTGCAATGTTTTTTATGTTCAAGAAATATATCTAGCGATTATATATCATAATTAAGTAAGGAATGCTTTTGTAAAAGGTTTCAAATTTATGTCGGTAATTATGTGGAGAATAAACTGTACAAATTTTGAGGAAAACATGTTCTCAGTCCATTTTGCCCATTAATTGGGGATTTAGCATTAAAACCAATTATGGGGTAGCCATCTAGGTAGCCATTATAAGCCTAACTTTTGGGTTGAATTGATTTAACAAATTTATTGGGAAAATGAACATACCCAACAGATGGGTAAAGCAAATTTAACCAACGAATAAGAATAAGTGATACTACTATAACTGTTGGTTAAAACAATTTACCCAATTTATTTATCAATCAAATTACCCAACCCCACGTGCGAAAATTTGCCCATACTGCAGGAAAGTGGGCAGTTAGTACCAACGTTGGGTAAAAAGTTGGGTACATTTTAACAAACTTTGTTTACAGTGTATTGTAACTGTTTTTAAAGGAACACGTTGCCTTCAGATTTCACGAAATCTCACGTTTGAGGGTGTTCCTTATACTTATTAAGAGTTGTTCTTGCAATAAAACACATTTAATGTGTTATAATTAGTGAATGGTAATTTAAAAAAAAAAACACTGACCTCTGACCCCCACTACATGTCCCGCGAAATGTATACGTATTTCAAGCCGTCAATACGATCGTCCGGGTAGTGGGCAAAATGCAGCGACGAACAGGAGTTAGGCTGGCGCCGTAGCCAGTGGTCAGGTAAACCTATCAGATGAACGCAAGGTACCATACCATTCTCCGCCTCCCGAGACATATGTGAAATGTAAACACATACACACACACACACACACACACCGACTGGCTGTCAAAAAATGGATCGTCAAGAGAACACAGCAGACGCGTCAAAAAAGAAAAAAACGAAAACCTCGCCAATCAGGGTAAGAATATTGTCATGGGACAAACCGATAGAAAGGACTTGGATGATTTTAATTTATACCCAATGGTTATTGTAGACACGAATTAAAAAAACTGATGATAATACGAAATTTTTTAATGAAATAATTGTTCAGAAGTATTTTAACAGCTGCGACTGGAAATAAGACTAATATAATTTCTCCGCCATTTATGGGAGTCAAGATTTTGACTCCCATAAATGGCGGAGCGTGCTGCTTCGAGAAATTACGCAAAATTGAAGGATTTCTAAGGCAAGTTTGTGTGGATCATTATATTCTACTTTTTAAACATCTTTCAGATCGTGCTCATTATACTTCAAACGCTTGTAATAGCCCAAAAGCGCCCAATAAAGCGCAACCCGAAGGCAACGTGTTCCTTTAAGGAAAGTCAAAAACATGTGGGCATGTGATGTTCGCCTTTGCCGCTGCTTTTTCTACGTTCTGCACTTTTTGTATGTCCAAGTTGTACAACCCTTTCTGGTAGGATTTCCTGACATTCTGGTAATGTTTCTCGATAATTGCTGCGCAATTGTTTCTGCCTGTTGGTCCTTTGCACCACGTATCCAAGTGGTGGTATCTTATATGCTCAAATTCAAACAGTTGGAAGTTAACGGTATCTTTAAATGTTTCACAGCCGATGGGCAGCTTGTCTACGACGCGCTTTGCTATGCAGTAACCCTGTTTCAGAGGAGTGTGCCGTCCTTTATACTCGTAAAATTTTTCGTGTCCGGTGACGTGAACCTCCGGCGTAAGGTCGGCCGCTGGAAGCCTCAAACTGTCCACTATGCGCTTGTTCACATCAAGGTGCCAGTCGTAGCGGTCGTGTTCAAAGTAGTAGGCATAGGCGAGAATTAGTGTTACCGGACTTGTGTTTAGCCTGGGTGGGTCGTGGAACATTCTGAAGGCATCTTCAAAACTTGATACCTGAAAATGAAAATAAAAGCATATTGAAGGCAAATTACATTTTTGGAAAACTGTTCAAATGGTGTTGAATGCTCAAAAACCAAGGTGAGCTCAGAAAACAAAGTAAAAACCGTTTGCAGTCTTGAGAAATTGTGTAAAACTGCCACAAGATAGATGTGTGGTGTTATGGCCGAGCGGTCTAGTGCGTCGAACTCAAGTTCCTGTGCTAGTACTAGAATGTGGGTTCGATTCCGGGCCGTGACAGGTTGTGGCACCTGTGCCCTTGAGCAAGGCACTCAACCACACTTGCTCCATCCTTCGGAAGGGATGTAAAGGTAACAGTGTTAGATAACAGTAACGTACTTTAAAGATCCCAGAGGCATTCTTTCGTGAAGAGCAAGGGGAGGGATTCCCCGGTGTCTCTGGCCGTTTCTAATTCAACTTAGAAGTTGATAGTTGATATTTGAATATTTAATTGATCCCATTCCTGTAATTGGCGGTCCTTCCGCTGTTAGATGTGGTAAACAAATTAAAAAAATAAATAAATATTGGCCTCGGTTAGAAAGAAATGACATGATTGGGAAACAGGAGCAACAGCATTACATAAACTAAAGAGTAATCTTATAATAAATTGAGTAAGCCATTTTCTGTTTGTTATTGATAAACTCCCAAGTGTCTGGATGGAACAAGATACTCCAGGCTGGTTTAAAACCTAAAGGGTCGCAATAGTGTAGTTTGATTTCCCCGTTTAAAAGATCGCAGAATAACTAAATTCTTTTAAAAATATGACCACGATGCACGTCGGCAGGCGGCATGGCATGGATCAATGGTCAGTTTGTTGACTTTGCCATGCGTTTGGCCCTGCATACCGATGGGTCAGGAAATAATACTATACAATAAAGGATTTCCCCTCCTGCAATATGCCACACCTTTCCCCACAAATACATATACAATTGTGAATAAAAAATTATAAATAAACTAATAAAATAATTGTACATAATGCATATCAATGTTCCCTCCCATCTCTCACTTTTCGCGTGACAGAATCTCCTACCCTACCCACGGGTGCAAAACATCTAAGCTTGCTAACAGAGGCGTAAAAAAACTTACGGGGTGGGGGAAGCGCGGGGGAGGGGAACAACTGATTGGTGCATAACATTCCTAGAAATCCATTTAGCGTACTTTAAAAGTACGTAAGCCTGGGGGTGCGCCATGTGAAGTGAAGTCCGTTTTTCGGAAATTGTTTATCTTTTGGGGGGGGGGGGGTTGGTGGTGGGGGGTAGGGGGTGTGTTTGTTTATGTTAGTTGTTAAAAAAATGTTTCACGACAGCCTTCGCAACTTGCAGTGCGGTCGACGTTTATTGATACTTATGATAATATTGTGATTGGACAATAGCTGTAATTTTATCATAATTAAGACCTAAATCAAGGTAAAAACGAAATATTTCTTGTGGCTCGGCGTACACACTGATCTTGGAAAAAACCAAATGCTTACCTCATGGCACTATATAGAGGCTTTCGTAAAAAAGAAAATGTACACACACAACACTAGTGCACCTATATCAATTGTTCCTCCGCACTGCATCGGCCCTTAGCTGGGGTTACGTTTTGGTCATGTTACTGGAGATTTCGAAACAAAGAAATCATATTGTCAGCGCAAGGGAAGTCGCGCAAGTTTTGCACCCCTGGGTTTCGATTTTGACACCTACATTTTGCCCGAGGTCTGGGGATTTTGTCACTAGAAGGTGTCAATTTCACAATAGTTAAAAAGGGTAGGAGGGGGAGATGAAACAATGGAGAGGTGTATAAGACCAAAGAGCTCTATGATAAGACATGTGACGTGCACCACACACGTTGGAAACCAAGTCGTTACCCGCTCATACAACGGCAGGCCTATTCGGTGATATCATAGAGTTGTACCATGGAGCTATAATGGTTGTACAGACCCTATTCATGCGTTGGAACGATTTAAAGATGTATTGCCCGTGCGTTTTGGGTGTGGCATCTCCACAAAAAATTAATTGATATTTTTCAAGAAACATAAGTTATTAGCTGTCAAATGAGACATCAACGGAACAAAATCGAGCAACGTTTAGTTATCGAACAATTACTGTCAATATTTCGAATTATTTGCGGTCCACCAATAATTCAACTCACGGCAAGGCGCAAAACGGCCGTATAACCGGCGCTTTAGTCAGGGAATGTTGCTGAAACCTGGGAACTAAATCCTTACCAAATAATGTCTTCACCAATGTGTTAGTGAAGGTAGGTGTCTACTAACACCTCTTAAAAAGTTGGATTTCAATGGGAGACTTTGGAAGAGCAATATCAACAGAGGGCGCCACACCTATAACGGTCCCAGCGCATTTCCCGCCAAGGCGACGCCCATCGAAATGCACGTATTTTCGTGCTGAAAATACGTTTGCAAATGTCGCTGTAAAAGCCTGCAAAAATAAATAATGCAAAGACCGAACAATAATTATGAAAAATCAATCATTGACGAACTAAATAGTGCACTATGCAAAGGAAACCCAAAACGTCGGGCCGGAAAAGTTGGTCAAAGAGAGGTTAGTAAACGCACGCATTTTTGGTCATTTGTTTTCGATCGTCACGATCGTACGTACACGTACGTACGTACGTACGTACGAATACATAATATATCTACATGGAGCAATCGGTTGATCGTACGCGATAATAAGAGCAGTGGCGCATGGCAGAGACCAATATAATTATATGTACACATGCCTATAAATTATATTTTACTTTAGCCTAGCTGTCGTCGTGTAAAGGCGCAGGCCTAGCCTAAATGAGGCATATAGCCTTGCTTTGGCTACTTAATACTACTTACTAGCCTACTGGAAATCCGAGTACAACTGTTTAATAAACAATGGAGTGAAAATATGGCATGAAGAAAACAGTCTGATCATCAGACTTGTGATGTTTACATCCCCATCTCCTTAGACTAGAGGAATGATGAGAAATGTTGCATATTTATTTGTTTTCTTCAAGTTCAACATAGGCCTACCTTTACATTTTCAAAGCCATGCCCTATCCTGCCCTGGAAGTCTATTCCATTCCCAATCTAGGCCTAGGCCTATAGGTAGCTAAGATAATCTTAGCTCTTTTTTTATCATTTTTCATTGGGATGTGGTCTTTTCACGTGTAGAGCTGAGAGAAGTTATCAACATGAACCCGCCATCGCAAAACAAATGTGTCATTTTCTCACTGTGTCACACATTATTTCCCCGTAAAACTCACCCAAACCTTGCCAGGCATAACCATACGCAGGTCCTTGAGGGAAATAACCAGCCACGATGATTATTTTGCCAACAATTCTAGCGAAACAAACCGGTATTCTCACAGCCAATGCTGTTGTCTTGTGTTTTAAATGATAATATGTCTTCTCGTCGCGTGACACATAGTCTGTGTACAAAGGAATTTTTATGCGCGTCGGTTACCAGTGCGGCCTACCAGTCAAACCTATTTCGTAATCACGTCCGCACAGCGAAATAGGTTTGACTGGTAGGCCGCATGTGCACTGGTAACCGACGCGCATAAAAATTCCTTTGTTCACAGACTATGTGTCACGCGACGAGAAGACATATTATCATTTAAAACACAAGACAACAGGACTGGCTGTGAGAATACCGGTTTGTTTCGCTAGAATTGTTGGCAAAATAATCATCGTGGCTGGTTATTTCCCTCAAGGACCTGCGTAAGGTTTGGGTGAGTTTTACGGGGAAATAATGTGTGACACAGTGAGAAAATGACACATTTGTTTTGCGATGGCGGGTTCATGTTGATAACTTCTCTCAGCTCTACTGCTAAAAGACCACATCCCAATGAAAAATGATAAAAAAAGAGCTGAGATTATCTTAGCTAGCCTATAGGCTACACTGGCACTTGCCCTAGTCATGGAATTTTGCTGCTCTTGACACATTTGGCCCGGGCCCTGAGCATGCCGAGTGTTGTGGCTTTTTTATATTTTTACATACATTTTTTAAAACAAATGAAGGTTGAAGTTGCAAAACCAATTTGTACATATTTTTCCCAGTGTATGCCTATGTTTAGAAATTAAATTATTTTTATTTTGCCAGAAAGTAGTTCTACAACAGTGCGAGGAGCAAACATGTCAACTCCACACACATCACTATGGGATTTGAAAACATCAACAGGGACAGCAAGCAGGTATAAAGTAAAATCCCACAAATTATCTTGCTTCAAATTTCACATCAACATGATTTTCGAATGTGAACTTGATGTCATAGCAACATTCACATTGTGAAATTTACATGTGTATGTGTATGATGTAAAATACCGAACCACATTTGCTTTTTTTTTGACGTGAAGTAAGTTTGACTTGGGTTTAAGACAGCAGGCAGATTGATTTTGTAAAAGCAGTCCTTAATGTTTCAGTTTAATAGGAGTGGAGTGAGCTCGTCTTATTTATGACCTGGGGCAAATTTCATAAAGCTGTTTAACAGAAAAGTTGCTTAATCCAAAATTTGTTTAAAAAATGGTTTTCAGTCGAAATACTATAAGTATTGGAATTGACTAGTGTTCTGCTATTCTTACTAAAAACACAAGTTGATGTACAATTTTAAATATTTTCATAAACAAATTTTGGATTTTAGCATTTTTTTTGGGTAAACAGCTTTATGAAAAATGGCTTCTGTTCCTCTGACAGATTCCCGACATGTGAAGTAAAGCATCCAAATGAAGCAGTCAAGGTCTTCCAGGAACTGAAATCTGAGTGATCCAGATCAGGCATTCTCCCATGGGCAGTCAGGATGATTACGTCTTCAAAGCAGCAGAATCGGATTTGTGAAATGCCTGATTTAATTTGCATTTTGTGTATGTGTATTGTAACATTGATTTATGCAGCTCATCCATGTGAGGGACAAAAACAACATTGATCATTCAATGTCACAGTTTTCGGGTATTTCAGTGGCAGATCCAGCCTCATTAAAATACATTCATACAATGGATTTCAGGGGGTTGAAACCCACTCAAATCCATTGTACTCCTGTATTTTAATGAGGCTGGACCTATCACTGTATTGTCAAAAATAAATTGAAATGTTGCCATTTAAGTTTTTTATTGGGTTAACAATACATGTGAAGACTGCTATAGTGAAGTGTTCTTTCGTTTCCTAAATAAGAACAATTTAAATGTTTACGGTATCTTTAAAACTTGCCGATAGTCTTAAGCGAACAATTTCCGTGTTTGTGTTGGCCCCAAATAAGAATTGAAAGGTCGGCCATTACTTGTATTCGTTAAAAATGAGTTATCAAGCGTAAAAAAGTGATAAATATTGGTGTTTTTTTTATGCAACTCTAATTTTTTTTCCAGCCAGTCTAATGTTGTATACATGGGTTTGATCAATAGACAATAGCCAACTGCTCAATTCTTCCCATACACAGCCTTTTAAGCTGTTCATAATTTGAAAACTAGGAAAATTTGAAGCAATTGCAGAATACCCTGCAACTCGGAAATGACTTTGGTAAGAGTTGGGAAGTTGATCATAAATTATTTTCTTGAAAATGACTCATCTAGCAATGGAATGTGCACATTTGATGAAAAAACCCTAAGTTTCGAGTGGGAAAAAAATAAGGTTTTTGACCAAAAAATTTCAACCTGTTTTGCACACAAGGTCAGAAGAAGCCATGATCAACTTTCCATGACCATATTACACTTGCTTTGTTGTCCATCGATTGGTTCTCGGTCCAAACTTTCCTTCGTAAAACAATCCTCTAAAGTTGCAGAGTATTGTGCTGAAAATTAACATTGTTTTGTGCGTTCTATGCACAATCATCATGTTTACTTGTATAACCATTGTCTAAACCATTAATAAAAACAGCAAGCTAGAATAAGTTGATTTTGTTTCTGTCCTTATGCACCTAACCACTCTACCCCTCCAGCACAAGCCCACCCCTAAGCGGCTTTCCCCGAGGTCCATTTTTCATCGGTCTCGTGAGTGCGTTGCGTTTGTGTCCGAATCGCTTTATAGACCGATACAGACGGACAATCCGAACCGCAGCACAAACGCAACACATGCAAAACGGATGAAAAGTGACCAAAGGAATGCCCCTTTAGGGTGCGGTGGGGACTTAGTAACATTGTTCATCCCCCTTAAAGGGCCTGAAATGGTGTTTAAATAAATCTATTCTATGGAACTGCCCAATTCATTTACATAAAAACCGTACTTGGAAGTTGTTTTAGGAGTTAAAATCAAAATTTACATATTCATGAGCAGGGTTGTGATGTCGCATTTTAGGCAAACAGGAAAATCTCATTCAACTGCGCACAAAATATTTCAGTATTTTGTCCAACTTGCTGGAACTTTTGTAACCCATCAAATTCTAAGATATACTTCCCACTTGCACTTCTGTCGGAAATGTTGCATTTCTGAGATACATAAATGATAAAATCCCGGCACGAGTGCTCTGTGTACTACGATAATAGAAGGCGCGCAACATTTGCGAAAAAAGTGCATGTGGAAAGTTTATCTTAGAATTTGATTTTCTGTTGATTCCAAGAGGTTATTTCATTAAAATCTTTGTTCAACCTAAACGAAAAAAATACCCTCGTTTGTAATCCAAGCGTTATCAAGAGGTGATGGGCACATCGTTAAAAACAGAAGATTTTCTGGAAATAATTTTGTTTACTGGTTGCCACTTATTCTCCTTATAACTTAATAAGCACTAAAATATGCTAATAATTTAAAACGGAAGTGATATTAGAAGTGAAAATCATTGACAGTTTTCCTTGAAATTTATTCTGCCCTCGTGCATGCCCTGGTAACAAACAACGCCTATATAATGAAATTCATACAGATATTCTTAGAAAACATTTATTTTAGCACGATCCCTATGTTTTGTACACAAGCCTTGACAAGGTCAACTAAATTAATTTTTTTTCTATTGAAGTATTTATTTAGCAAAAACAAAATAAACCCAAAAAACACAACAAAAATAAATCGGACTCTGAGCACAGACTTGCCAGAAATTTTGTTCTAAATTTAACCAAAAAAAGATGGGGGAATACCAACCCCCCGTCCGTCAGTTGACACTCAATCAATGCATAAAGGCCTATTCACACTGGAGAGCGGTAACGGGATTCCGCGCGGTAGAAAATATAGAATACGCGGTTTTCTATTAGACCATTCACATTGAGAGCGGGAACACCGCACGGTTAGGTTGGACGGTAAACCGCGGCGTTTAGAAACCAGAGCGATTTTTTCAACAATACCGCGCTGAGACTGTGCGTCGTGGCCAATCAGCGTTCGCGTTGAGTATGACGTCACGCACTGGCCGAGGCCAGCTGGGAAAAAATGGCGTCCTGTAGGACGCCATTTTTTTATACGCAAGCAACAGCACCGAGAGTTTGATCCTGGAAGTTCAGAAATATCCACAGACAGAGGGCGCTGTTTGAGTGCATCATATAAAAGGAAGACAGAAGGGAAAAGTTAAGAAAAAACAAGACTTCAAGTTGGACTTGTGGCAAATTGGTGCAGTTTCTACCCTTAGTTTTGTCATGGCTTACAGCAGGCAACATGTAAAACAAAATCAAACAGCCATGGATTACAAAAGTTTCAGGAAAATTGAGAAAAAAAGTGGAATCTTTTGTGCACAGTTGAATGGGATTTTCCTGTGTTTGCCTCTTGTGACATAGTGACCTTGGTCATGAATATGCATATTCTCATTAGCATAAAAACTTAAAACCTTTGTTTTAACCACCAAAGAAAGCTCCAAATAGGATTTTTATGACTTTAACTGAGTAGAGCGGTTTTAAAGCATAGATTTTATTGATACAAATCCTAAATAAGGGGCCCTTTAAAAATACACTACAGACAACAGCCGTTGACGTTGACAAAGCGCCCATTTGTTTTGAATGGTGTGCGCCTAAGCAGACGACTGTTTTGTGTTTCATCTGGCGCAAATGCGGTTAGCGCTGTGATTGGATTCGGAGCGCAATTTTCCGGTACTGGGATGGTTATAATAGTTTTATTGTTAGATCATTCGATTAAGAAAACCTTGTCCCTGACATCGCTGCTGGTTGAAAAGACCTAAACAAAACATAAATACGCCGAAATGGCAGTTTGACCATTTTTGTACGTATGTCCATTCTTTCTACCGAATCGAATTCTCAGGTTTTTAAAATGATAAGAGGTCAGGGTCACGTGATTAAGCCGAGGATCAGGGTCATTTCCTAGACTGGTTCCCTTGTCCACATATTTACTTTCCCTCCGTCGTATATGAGGACAGGTACACGCCGCCATGTTTGGCATAAATATCCAGGAATTCCTGGATGTTTATGCAAACTATAAGGACTGTGTCACGGTTTGCGCAAGCGCCAAGCAGGCGCCCAGAATACAGTGTGTTGCGCGCCTTCGTTCGATTTGGCATCGCGCGCGCTACGCAATCAATGTCTGGGAAAATAACAGCGGCGGCAGCAGCGGTATTTTTGCATCGACAGCAGAAGATATGCCTGTAAAATTGCTGT
The DNA here is from genome assembly GCA_037783545.1 of Henricia sp. BOLD:AAB3569. Taxonomy (NCBI): domain Eukaryota; kingdom Metazoa; phylum Echinodermata; class Asteroidea; order Spinulosida; family Echinasteridae; genus Henricia; species Henricia sp. BOLD:AAB3569. The sequence continues at coordinate 379,260 of JBBELK010000099.1, read as the reverse complement.
CAGAACCAAATATACATACTGGTTTCGGTGGGAATCAAGGTTGAACAAATAGCTCTATATCCAACCATGTCATTCATATCATTCGATGGGGTTTCTGTCATGTTTTGTCGATTTTTTGTATGCGATGAAAAACTTTTTTTGAACAACGGCCGCACTGTGATATTGATGTTTGGCGGCTTAAAAATACGGCAAACAGCGCCATTTCAAGTAAAAAGTAATGTATCAGTACAAACCTGTGCGTTGACGAGTACACCACTGCCAAAATTACTAAATAATTATAAGGGATGGCAAAGATTGAATAGGATATGCAAAACCCAGCGACAAAATTAACGATTGCGAAATTCACTCGTTGTTGAGCAAACTCTAAAAATAGATCATGCATATATTTAATACAACGACCAATCACGCGTGGTAATACAACGGCCAATCACCCGTGGTTATTGCTCGGCGTGTGCCTGTCCTTGTATAGCGAGAGCAGCGTAGTGCACATGGACAGGGGACCAGTCTAGGTCATTTCCAAGATGGCCGCCATTGAAATTAACAGGTGGATTCTACCCGATTCCGGCGTGGAGTCCCCCAAGCCCAGCATAGAGCCTTTCAACCGGCAGCCATGCATGCGAGGGACCGCAGCTGCGCGTTCCGCATCAGCGGCGTAGCTACGGATCCTGGGTGGGTGGGTGCGGGAGGGGGGAGGGGGGGAGGGGGGGGGAGGGGGGGGGGGGGGGGGGGAGGGGAGCACGTCCTCCCCCACAAATGTTTAGTGCCCCTCGGGTGCCCATCCCCCCACCCCCTCCCCCACGAAAAAATCCCGATGCATGTTTTTTTTCTATTGCCCTCAAAAAGGCAAGGAAAAGTGAAATAAAGGCTTTTACTTTGAAAACGATATACACACCTGTAACTGACTGGATGTCTGCTGATAGTGCTGTATGCCCTGATTATCAATGCACACACCACCACCCCCCCCCCCCCCCCGCCTCCCCTCACCCCTCACTAAAAAGCAAATCCCCTGTGCGCCCCCTCCCCCACCCAGTTAAACAAAACCTGGCTACGCTGCTGTACCACAGTACATACGCGAAAGTTTGCTAGTGCACAAAAGTACTGTAACCAGTAGTCTAGGCCCTAGACGTCGTTATTGTTTTTGTTTTGAACGTGCGTTCATCCCGAAAACCGATCGCCGCGACATAGTCAATAACAACGTCTGGGGAATTTAGTAGTAACAGCGCCGTGCGCGCGCACCTGTTTTGTATAATGTTATGCAGAGCGCACTGTCGCCTGCTTACTATGCATGTATGCGCGTTGTCTAGTCCCCTGTGTCCTCACATCTGCACGGGGAAGCCGCGGGCTGGGAAAATCGTAATGCCCTCGGCAAACCCAACGTTTTCGACACGGCAATTTAGATATTTTTTTGAAAATACAATTGTATAGGACATTGCACATTTTAAAAATCTATCAAATAGGTACTGTTCCACAGATAATGGAGGCCACATTTGAACATATATTTGCCAGTTTAAAACCCGCCGCGTCGGGTTTGGGTTAAAATCCGCCGCGTACGGCCGCTTGTTGGCCGTACGTTGATACACAATCTCAGCTACAAGCAGATATCGAGTTTTCAGTTAATTGGGTATACAATGATTTACTTCCATTCTTTGAAAAAATGCATTTTTTTCGTCCGATTTAAAGACTTTTTTCCACACGATGACTTGAGTGAAATGCTAGCCTTGTCCAAGGGCTATGAAATTGTGTGAATCCGTGAAGAATTTGCATCTATGCTATGCAGCGAAAGTGCGCCATCGCGCGGTGAATTGTAGCCAACTGCAAAATAGTCTGGTTACCGAAATATCTTTATCTGAATCCTGACTTCACGCGCGAGGCTGGATCATAGCCTTGTTCTTTCTGTACTCGATTTGTTATGTGTTTCTTTATAACTGCGTTGGAAATCCGACGCAATTACTTATGCGAAACCCGAGTGCTTATAAATATTCATATCTTACATAATATCCAATCAGAGCTCACTACTCGGGTTAAATGTGCGTGTGACCGGTTTGCAAGCATAAACGTTTGTACGTCGTGTAGTGTACAGTATACGCCTTTCTTAATATTTATTCATGACGGACCAAAGCGAGGCTACAGACCAGAGCTGTTGTGAATTATGGAAATTAGATGACGTCACGCATTTCAACGTGTCACACAAAGGTATGCCAGGAATTCGCTCGGTATTTTGCGAGCGATTTATACGGAATATGAAAGACTGTCTTTTCGACTGTATTTCAGGTGCGCCCTCTGGCGGCCAATGGTGAATAGTCTATGTACATCGTGTATTGCGCGCAAAAAGGCAGTCTTTCCGAAAGACTAGTACTGACCATGCTGACTAGATTTACTAACTGTCATGGCGTCTCCAACCATGGATGCACCGCGTTTTTCAGAGATGCAAACACGAAAGGAGAGGATAGTATACTATCTGAGCACTGGATCGTACTTGACAGGACTTTCTGAGGGTGAGAAGAGGTCGGTACATTCTCAGGCCGAGTGTCACACGCAAGGTTGCACGCATGCACACGAAAGTGAGAATTAATGTTCACACAGCCAAGGCTGCGGACATACGTGAACTGTTTTTGCACAGCCTATGCCGTTCGTGTTGAATATCCGGAAGTTTTTGCACGCACGGAATGAAATACATTCACCGCTACGTGCTGGAAATTCCTATTGCGTCACCACCCGGAAGAATTTACATGGCGGTAACATTTACACGCGACACCGGATTGTATGCGCGCGATAAGCATACGGACGTACCGATGTGCTCAAAGTTGACAGCGTAAAACGTTCGTCGTTTGGACCTTTTTCGGTTTGCTTTTGTAGATTTCTGAGTGATAATGACCGACAGAAGCAGGGGCACATCAAAATTAGGAGAGACGAAGGACAGATCTTCGAAGGACATTTTTAAAAAATTATTTTGAACCGTGTCCGGAAATTGGGCCATGCAGCGACGATGACTCTTTTTCCTCCCTCTGTCATGTCTGTTGATCATGTTGATTTATTACGGGTAAGAATTTACAAGTCGGACATCACGATAAGTTGGAAAATGACTGATAAACTAATGTTAGCCGTCAGTAAGTGCATATCTGATTGAAAAACACAAATTTGGCAGGAAGAAATTACGATTCATATTTGAACAAATCTTTGCCATTTTTTCAGCCGATTTCGTATTATTTACGGTATGAGGCAGTAGAAGAAGTCCGACTTGTAAATTCTCTCCTTTTTCATATAAAATGGTACCATTGGCAAGAGTTGAGAAGTTTATCAGAATTTATTTTCTTTAAAATGACCCATCGAGCATTGGAATGTGCAGATTTGATGGAATAAATTTCAAGTGGAAAACATTTCAGATTTTGTTCAGCCTGTGTCTCATATGTTTTGCACACAAGGTCTGAAGCCATGATCAACTTCTCAATTCTTTCGGGTACCTTCGTGCAAGAAATTGCCAACTACAGGTTTTTTTTACAATTTGCAAATGAATTATTTAGGCCTAGGCCTACCATTAAAAAAATCATGCATCAAAGCAGCATGTATTTTAAAGGTTTTTGAATAGACCTTATCGCAAATACCGCTTGGGTGAGTTTTCACAAAAGCAGGAATGTATTGTGGGAAGGTTTTCTGGGCAGACTTTGCCCCGTTTTCCTTCCCATAATACAGTTGTGCTTTTGTGCAAACTCGCCCAAGCGGTATTAGCGATAAGGTCTATTATTAATGAGTGAAATTTTAAAAGGCACCTTTAGTTCTGTAATGCTGTGCGTACCATTTTAAAAGTTTACCAATCAATCGTGTACTTAAACCTAATGAAGGAAAGCAATGATTGAAAGATAGGGCCTGAACATTTTCTTGTGATAAGCAGATTAATTAACGTCTTAGTTGCTAATGCAGGCACTTCAGTATTTCCACAAATATAATTTTTTAACAGAAAAAAAATTGTCACAAGCACTGATGAGTGACGACTAGAGTCTATACATGTAAATTGTAAAGAATAAACAAACTTGGAGGTCAGAGTTCAATTGTAATGTAGCATTTATTTTGTGTAGTCGGAGGCATGCATGCTTCCAAGTGGACTCAAACTGTCAAATTTTGTTCACATGTACGCTTGTCTATACAGGACCAGGGGTCGATATCACAAAGATTTGTGACGCGTCGCAGATATAGCCACATCCATCGCAACTCGCTGAACCTGTTGCGAGATGCAATGATTTTGGTATACCGGTACTTGCGACGCGTCGCAAGTCTTTGACCACATGGGTGCTGTTTAAGCTTAGAGGCACAGGCTCGTAAGCAATGCGCGCGCGCCAAATTCGTGCCACAAAATACGCAGCTCCATGCCTTTGCTATGGAGCTGCGTATTTCGTGGCACAAATTTGGCGCGTGTGCATTGCTGACGAGCCTGTGCCTTTAGGCATGTACCTTCATAGCTCAGAAAAATTAACTTTCAAAATCCACTAGCTAATCTCATGACATCAGTAAGCAGCACCGTGAAATTAGGCACAGTGGAGCTTTCATAAGAGCACACATAGTGCTACCCGGTACATGTATTCACTCCTTGGACAGTTTGCTAAAAATTTCAACAAAAAATGTTAAATACATGTACAGTGGAGGTTCATTCATGATTATCAAATAACTGTCATAGTTGCATGTACATCTGCCAAGTAGGCCTCCATGTTATGTGAATACACCATGGAGTGTACATGTACTTACATGTAGCTGATCACATGCTCAAAATAGAATGTGTCAAGCAAGGCTTCAACACAGTTTTGTGTGTGTTGTCCTTTGCAATTAATATAAGTCACAAAGTCCATACAGCTAGCTGCAGGGCATTTGGGAAAAAATCTTGTGTAGCTGTAATTTTATCATCATTTATTAAATATGGAAGCCCCAGACACGAAGTAGCAACAGGACATTTTACTTAAAGAAGACCAAAGCGTGGAGACAAAGGATTGCACACTTCTTTCAGGAGAAGCCGCGAGTAGTCGGAAAGTATACGGACTGATGAGAATCCCGTGTAGATGGAGGTCATCTTATTCCTCATTTTCTGAAAAAAAGCAAAGGAATCGCTTTTGTTAGGAATTTGCCTAAAAGGGCATTTAATTGTAATTACGAAATTAATTTTCCCCATGGTTCATCATATGGTCTCTATACACTGTATCAAGCAGGTACGAGTTGTACATGCACACAGCTGAACTCAACACTTGTGTATAGGCACTGCAAAAGTGCCCTGATTTAACAGGATTTTTGTAATATCAGCATGAAAAGCTTCTTATAAAGGTGGATCTATTCTTGTATTAATAATTTGTCACTGTTCCCCTAGTATAGAGACTGCAAAAGTAAATACATGTACTAGTAAATGCTCAACATGGGTTTGTGCCCGGGGTTTGTGTGTGCCAGCATGGGTGGATTGACTGCTACCTTAAATGTGACATTGGAATTTTTGGTTGAAAAAAAGACCGTAAATTACAACAAATTTTACCTCGCTGAAATACTTTGCCGACAGAGATTCTATCTTCCATGCCGTACTTTATTGCAACTCGGCTAGTTTGTGGGTCTGAGGAGTAGAAAAACGAAAGAGAAAGAAATTGTTAGAATGCAATGGAGCATGACATAGTTAAAGTGTTTTCATTGCTAAAATCAAGTTTCCTGACCGAATTTACCCTAGATATTTGTCCTCCAGATTGAAAGTGTGAATAATAGAGCCCATGTTTTTCTGCTGGCAGCTACGTGCGTTTCCCCACATGGCTATTCTCCCCCTTCCCCCCCAAAAAAAATTATGGAGGACAAACTTGTTTCATGTTTTGCACAGTATGCACCCAAGGTATGAATTAGCCATGATCAACTTCCCAATTCTTTCCGAAATTTGTTAACATTTCCATGCTAATATTACGATTTCTTAACAGAATTTCACGTTTTGGTGGTTGATTTTAATATGCCGTAATAAAGGAAACTGTAGTGCAGGCATTTCAGTACAATTTTACCACGAAGGCACAACACGAGCATGACGAGTGAATCTGCATGTACTGTGTACATGGTGTGCGCAAACATGCATTCGTTACGATATTTCATCAGGTTATGCGGATGTAAACACCATCATTTTACAGCATTCCTACCTTTCAAATCTTGCACCTACGCCGCTGAGAAGTACCTGCATTCTTTGCAAACTGTCCGTCTTTTGATATAATCCTGGAGTCCACCATAAATCGACGAAACTTGAAGGTCCCTTGCGTTGACATCGATAGCTGCCATGCATCGTGCGTGCGTTAAATGGTTTGTTTACTTTTCGGAGGAACTATAGCCTCGCTTTGGTCCGTTTATGAATAAATATTAAGAAAGGCGTATAATGTAGGCCTGTCTGATGCAATTATGACGACATCACACGTAGTGTTACAACTGGGTCTTTCTATAAATTAGGGGTCCAGTGTTGGTGTCCCCCGTTACATTTTACATCTTGTTTTTGTAAATTCAGGACACATTCTTTAAATACTTTCCATCTCAAAGTGTGAGTACATAAAGTACAATTCATACAAAATGGTTTAAAAGCCATTTTAATTATTTTTTTACGAAAAATAACACATTTCAGGTGTAATGGGGGACACCAAATGTCACACTTTTGGACCCCTAATTTATAGAAATACCCAACTGAGGAAATCAACGGTAGTTTGAATTATGCAGCCTACAAATTGCAAATTGATGACTTTCACGAAGACCAGAAGATATCCTTCACATATTTTCTGTAAAGGTATGACGTGTTTGTGAACTCACCAACTGGGTATAGGCTACGTACGGAAAATCTGCTATTTTTCAAACGGCACCGTATTGTTCTGTCAAAACAACCGTTAACCAATGAGCTTTTACGTCTCGGTGCTCTCTTTGAAAAATTAATATAAAGAGTCCCCGCCCATAAAACACATCGTGTACATAAAGAACAAGGGTGTGATTCAGCCGCGGGCGGGCGGTCGGGTCGGGTTGGGTTGGGTTGGGTTGGCGTAGTGGTTCTTTCCCCGCCTTTCACCTCTGGCGTCCCGGGTTCGAATCCGGGGCGTGTATGTGGATTGGGTTTGCAGTCCCTACTTGACCGCGTGGGTTTTCCCCTGGGGCATTTCTCTAGGGGTTTTCCTGCCACTTCTAAAACTGCAACTCCTTCTTCGTCATCTCAAGTTGATAATATAGTAGGCTATAATTAAAGCTAAAACTGTACAGCTGATGGCATAAAGGGCCTTAGTTGCCGAAGATGCCATAAAATAAACAACAACAACAACAACAACAACATTCAGCATCGCGCGTGAAGTCAGGATTCAGACCAAGATATTTTGGTAACCAGACTATTTTGCAGTTGGCTAAGTACTTTCGCTGCATAGCATACAGGCAAATTCTTCACGTATTCGCACAATTTCACAGCCCTTGGACAAGGCTAGTGAAATGCATGCTCACTGCAGTGCGTGTTTCCCGTATATCACGACGTGTAGTTGATCAAAAAATACACAAAGCATTGTCATCAACTACATGTTGCGATATTTTTCGGCAAGCACACGCAAGCCGAATAATGAAAAAACAATGGTCTCGAAACAGGCGGACAATTTCACATAGTATGCAAAGTATATTCGTCGTTATTCTGAAGGTGAAAATTGCTGTCATCGTCCGTCATGTCAATTTTTGCCATGCCTTGCAACGGTAAAAGATGGAAAGTTTGACCGAGTTCCGCGTTTTGGCCGCACGTGTTATTATTATTATTATTATTTCTTTCTGGTATTCATACCAAGGATTCCTCAATAGTGCTCATTGCACTGTCACTCGCAAGCGTGAGGAAACCCATGAAGAATTAGAATTAGAAATGGCCAGAGACACCGGGGATGATCCCCCTTGCTCTTCACGAAAGAATGCTCTGGGATCTTTAGAGTGCGTTTTTTCATTACCTAACACACTGGACCAACGGCTTTACATCCCTTCCGAAGGATGGAGCAAGTGTGGTTGAGTGCCTTGCCCAAGGGCACAGGTACCGTAGCCGTGGGGAGGTTCGAACCTGCAATCCCAAGTTTTCACCTATGATTGCGAGTCAATGACCTAAACCGCTCGGGGGATTCTATCCCAAATTACATCATAATACACCATAACTGGCCATACATTGTTCATGCCCTCAATTGGTAGATTTGTGATTAACTTGTGTTAGAACACAGCTAAGAATAATGGCATACTACGGTGGCTAGTTTGGCCTCCCCGAGGACGGTCGTTAGTTTTACCCCCATCTGACACAACGCTTCGTTGTTTTTACATTGGGGAAAAGGGTTAGACGTATCTCATGAAAGGGCTGCCGATAAACTGCCTTGTAGAAATTTTAGCCACATATAGATGCAGTAAAACCCTAAAAATCCATGCACGGTTTTGGTGTTGAATGAATATAAACACTTTTCAGTTGGCAGTTAATTCTCCCACCAAAAGTGTACCAATAAAGGTATAGAGTACATCAATTGCAGTGACCCATTTTTTTGTTCATGGTTCGACTAGAAAAACCTTTCCAAAAGAGTTAAATAACAATGGTACCAAACACCACATGAGTTTATTTCTGTCCAAAATGGTATTTTGTGTCAGAAATTAACTGAAGGTGGTTTTCGAAAAGTCGTTTGCAAAAGACTTTTTTTACCATTCAAGTCAACACAAATAATGAATGTTTTTTTTAAAAGTATTTATACTGCACCTATGTGGCTGAATTTTCGGTATTTTTAAGTTTATGTCACAACTGGAATTTAAGGAAAACAATTATTGGAATCGATAGCTTGGACGATTTTATAATAATTACATACATTTCTGTCGCAAATGCTTCGTTTTCGAGAAAAATTACGAAAAAGATTGCTTATTTTATAGCACATTTGTAGCGTTTTACTGCACCTATGTGCCTGAATTTTCTACCAAGCAGTTTTATCAACATGGGCTTAACCACGACTGAAACTAACGCCCTTTGTAACAGTTTACCAATCATTTACTCTACTTTTAATACCAAGGCCTGTTATTGGCCGTTGACTACAGTAGTCTGGTACTCACATTGAGATGTTTAATGATGTAGTTTCGGCAGTTGGTGAAAGTGTCTCTCCAGATGAACGTAGGGAAGTAAATCATAAAATGGGCCATCAGCTTCTTGCCAATACTGAGCAACTCTTGTTGACGTATCCCAGTAATAATGAGAGTTTTTCATCATGCTCTTTCCTTTAACTCGCAATTTGTTGCCTTTAAAGATGTTTTCTGGCGTAACTGGCGTGCTAAACGTTGCGTCCACGTCCATCCAAGCAATGATGTCGGCGTCGATGTATAGATCCATGAAGAAACTGCTCCACAACTGCCGATTGTAACCGATGCTAAATCCTTTGGTTTCAAGTATAGTGCGATCTTTGGGTAGAGGCTCGTACAAGATTCTAATATCAAATCCGAGGGAATGTTGCTGTTTCTGAAGTCGAGCCGCAAACTCATGATCCGCCTTTGATTCCTCATCAAGAATTAAAGTGACATTCCCAAGCTTCGGTGACCAGAACAGCGCAGCGGAACGAAGGACTTTACAGTACAGAAACTGCAACAGTCTCGGTATGGCAGCCATTCGGATAGTCATCTCCATACTGTAGCCTGCAGTTTCGTTTGTTGACGTTAGTTGCGCTATGTTTTTCTGATCATGGAGGATGGAAACGGCTTTTCCCATGGTGTGATTAGTAATGTACGAAATTGGCTGCCTTTCACTGGCTTTAAAGTGCATCATTGTTATCAGTAATACAGTCGTAACGGCGATGTAACTCATTATGAAGAAAGCTAAGGTTTTTACCTCCATAGTGCCAATTCTCGCTTGAATACAAAATGTGAACGTCTGTCAAGTGCCGTTTTATATGCCTTTCTTCTCGGTCGAGCATTCGAACCTCGCTCACAACATAGAGCAAGGTCATTGTTGCACACGCATACGCTTCACTTGCTGTGCCATACAGTGTCATTACTGTACACATTCATTGCTACCTAGTAGGAGACCAGCATGTAGGTCCCGTGACCAAATTATGGGAATAAAGGTTTGAAAGTGTTTTTGTGTTCCCTGATGAATACCGAACAATTTTGACTTCCTGTGTATTCAAGCACATACGATCGTAGCACATGGGCGATTTGACTGTCTGAGCCGGGCTTAGTTGCGTGACGTCACCATCATTGGAAGTTCTATTTTTAGCGTATGATTAGTGCGGAACGCTATTTAATATGGGGCGCCGTTCGTCAACTAATTATTTAGGCGAATTATAGCATGTTTTTTCCATGGTTTATCTTAATTCTGTGTAAATAATGCATTTGTGTCAAAGGCCGTTTATGGTTTACAAACAACTCGATTCTTTACAAAACAGGAAATATACTTGTAGCTGTGCAAATTCATTATTTACAAATAATGAAAATTACCTCGGCGTTCCATACTTTATTAATGAAACCGACCAGTGTACATTTCAATGGTTTACAAACAAGAGATTTGTATCGTTCATAGACAATTCCATGGTTTATAAATAATGAATACTGCACATTGCTGCACGTTTTTCTGGTTTACAAATAATACAAAACTATCCAGTGCGCAATTACATGGTTTATAAACCAAGAAACTTGCACCGGGGTCTGATTTTCTATGGTTTATAAATAATGAAAATTGGTTAGTGGACGTACAATTCTATGGTTTATAAACAATCTAAACTGCGCCGTTCTAATCAATTTTGTGGATTCTGTGGTTTGTAAACAATTACAAATAGTCAATAGGCGTGCATTTTGATGGTTTGTAAATAATTGAAAGTGATCGTTGGCTCACAATTTCATGGTTTATAAATAATGAAAATGAACTAGTTAGTGTGTCGCAAAATTTCATGGTTTACAAACAGAAAAAAATAAAGCTTTATACACTTGTCTGTCGTTTGTAAAGGTTGACTATCGATAAAATAAGAAGTATTATGCACTCGGTACATCTCAAAATACGATCATTGACGAAAAATTGAAGGGTTTGTAAATAATGAAAATGAACTAGTTAGTGTGTCGCAAAATTTCATGGTTTACAAACAGAGAAAATTAAAGCTTTATACACGTTTCTGTCGTTTGTAAAGGTTGACTATCGATAAAAAGAGAAGTATTATGCACTCGGTACATCTCAAAATACGATCATTGACGAAAAATTGAAGGGTTTGTAAACCATGAAAAACACGCTTCATAAACGTTTATTATAATCCAGTAACGTTGCGAGAGCAATGGGTGCGTTCAATTAGCTATCATCGAGTCATAGGGGTGCTCGTTCATAGTGTGAACAGTCCGGCAGACCATGGCAACAAAGGTATTTATGTGTACAGCTCATCGAACGCCACGGCACAGCCTTCAGCGCGCGCGCGGGAAATTCCAGGTTCATTACCCGACTAAACCTAGCCGCGTATTGGGCCCAAAATCCAGCCGCGGTCTTAAAATCTCAAACGGATGTAGTAAAAGGTGATAAAATCTAATTTTTTATTACACGAGTTCTGAGACTCTGGCAATGAAATTGTTAAAATTCTCATAGAAATGTATTTCTTTTCACGGTGTTACCTAACTCAGTCATCTACCGGGCTGATTAAATTTTAAATGGTAATTTTAATTAATTAATTTTAATTAATGAGGAGTCTCCATTTTCCACCCCAAAAGTGCCGAAAACTTAATACTGCCGACAAAATGGTCCCTTTAAAAGAAAATGTACACCACATAGTTTCAAAAATTAGCATTTTTATTACACAATCTGTTTGATCCGTCAATGGGGCACATCAAATTTTGGATGAAGCCAAATCGGTCCACAAATTAGTGCTTAATTAAATGGCTAATAAGGAGTCTGGTTTCCACTATAAAAGTGTCGAAAACTTAATACTGCTGACAAAATGTCCCTTTAAAGGTAAATGTACACCACGCCCAGTGCGCAAGCCGCGGTCGGGCCGTCAGCGGCCCGCTAGCGGCACCGCTAGCGGGCCGCTGGTGGCAGCCACCCGCGGACCGCGGACCGCTAGTGCTCCGTTGGCGATTGAGGAGCGGCAGTGGCACTGGTGGTTTGCCACTGGATACCGCTAGTGGTTCGCTAGTAGCTCGGGAGCTGTAAAACGCTGTTCCCGTGCCACTTGCAAGCCACCGGCGAACCGCCGGTGGTTTTTGGTCGGTGTGCCGATGCCGACCGGCCGCTTCCCAGCCGACGGCAGCCGACGGCGGTCAGTTTGAAAAATTTGCATTTTTATTACATATTCCGTTTGTTCCGTCCATGGGGCAGATCAAATTTTGGAGGAAGCCAAATCGGTCCACAAATTAGTGCTTAATTAAAGGGCTAATGAGAAGTCTCTATTTTCCACCCCAAAAGTGCCGAAAACTGAATACTGCTGACAAAATGTCCCTTTAAAAGAAAATGTACACTACATAGTTTCAAACGGATTATGTAATAAAAATGCAAATTTTTCAAACTATGTGGTGTACATTTTATTTTAAAGGGACCATTTTGTCAGCAGTATTAAGTTTTCGGCACTTTTTTAGTGGAAACCAGACTCCTTATTATCCCTTTAATTAAGCACTAATTAGTGTACCGATTTGGCTTCCTCCAAAATTTGATCTGCCCCATGAACGGATTAAATGGATTACTAGTATGTAATACAAATGCTAATTTTTAAAACTATGTGGTGTACGTTTTCTTTTAAGTTTTTGGCACTTTTGGGGTAAAAAATGGAGACTCCTCATTAATTAAAATTAATTAAAAATTAATTAATTAAAATTACCATTTAAAATTTAATCAGCCCGGTAGATGACTAAGTTAGGTAACACCGTGAAAAGAAATACATTTCTATGAGAATTTTAACAATTTCTTTGCCAGAGTCTCAGAACTCGTGTAATAAAAAATAAGAATATGTTTACATAGATGGCGCTTTACAAATGCATGTGTTATTATTATTATTATTTTATCACCTTTTACTACATTCGTTTGAGATTTTAAGACCGCGGCTGAAACCGCGGCTGAGACCGCGGCTGGATTTTGGGCCCAATACGCGGCTAGGTTTAGTTAGACTTGATTTCAAGTCTGTAACTATAGACCGGCTGGTTCGTAAACCGCAGCAGCGTAGTCGCGAATGGACTGGGAACAAGTCTAATCGACCTCTAGTTACAGACTTGAGAAACCTGTTTCCGTTTTGTACACGTTCTATGGAGTTTGCTACCAGAATTGGACGTAGAGAGCTGATTGGTCGAAACGCAGGACGACATTAATATCCATGTTACTCCTCCGACTTGTTCTATGGCAACTGCGTGATTATATATTACGCGCTATTAATGCATTAATATTGGCGCGAATACAGGTTTCTCAAGTCTCTAAACAGGTACTATTCATAACAACGACTGTTGCGTGTGGGGATTATAGGCGTCAGACGGACCAAATACGACTGTTAGAGACTTGACCTCAAGTCTAGGTTTAGTCAGCTAATGAACCTGGAATTTCCCGCGCGCGCGCTGAAGGCTGTGCCGTGGCGTTCGATGAGCTGTACACATAAATACCTTTGTTGCCATGGTCTGCCGGACTGTTCACACTATGAACGAGCACCCCTATGACTCGATGATAGCTAATTGAACGCACCCATTGCTCTCGCAACGTTACTGGATTATAATAAACGTTTATGAAGCGTGTTTTTCATGGTTTACAAACCCTTCAATTTTTCGTCAATGATCGTATTTTGAGATGTACCGAGTGCATAATACTTCTTATTTTATCGATAGTCAACCTTTACAAACGACAGACAAGTGTATAAAGCTTTATTTTTTTCTGTTTGTAAACCATGAAATTTTGCGACACACTAACTAGTTCATTTTCATTATTTATAAACCATGAAATTGTGAGCCAACGATCACTTTCAATTATTTACAAACCATCAAAATGCACGCCTATTGACTATTTGTAATTGTTTACAAACCACAGAATCCACAAAATTGATTAGAACGGCGCAGTTTAGATGGTTTATAAACCATGGAATTGTACGTCCACTAACCAATTTTCATTATTTATAAACCATAGAAAATCAGACCCCGGTGCAAGTTTCTTGGTTTATAAACCATGTAATTGCGCACTGGATAGTTTTGTATTATTTGTAAACCAGAAAAACGTGCAGCAATGTGCAGTATTCATTATTTATAAACCATGGAATTGTCTATGAACGATACAATTCTCTTGTTTGTAAACCATTGAAATGTACACTGGTCGGTTTCATTAATAAAGTATGGAACGCCGAGGTAATTTTCATTATTTGTAAATAATGAATTTGCACAGCTACAAGTATATTTCCTGTTTTGTAATGAATCGAGTTGTTTGTAAACCATAAACGGCCTTGGACACAAATGCATTATTTACACAGAATTAAGATAAACCATGGAAAAAACATGCTATAATTCGCCTAAATAATTAGTTGACGAACGGCGCCCCATAATTTAAAGCATTTTACAGGACGTTCTATTTATCAAAGCTAACGTTTTCAACACAATAATTAAAGATCTCAGTGCATTCTTTCGTGAAGAGCAAGGGGAGGGATTCCCCGGTGTCTCTGGCCGTTTCTAATTCAACTTAGAAGTTGATATTTGAGTATCTATGTTAATTGATCCCATTCCTGTAATTGGCGGTCCTTCCGCTGTTGGATGTGGTGAACAAATAAATAAATAAAATAAAATAAATTAAGTTAGAATGATGCCGTCAATTCAATGGAATGCGATCGAAAAACCGTCAAATAAAACGTTTCGAGGTATTTTGTGGATGCTATAATAGTAGGAGACCAGCCTGTAGGTCCCGTGACCAAATTCTGGGAACAAAGGTTTGAAAGTGTTTTTGTGTTCCCCGATGAATACCGAAAAATTTTGACTTGGGCTTCCCCCTTGAAAATGGCGGGCATTTCCGGTAGAGATCAACAAAGGTCAAACAGGGGTCAAAATTCAAATATATTCCAATCGTGTCGATATGCATATCAAATTACTCGTCTAGTCATGAGGATTCCAAAAATGAGGGCGCTGTGGTCAAAAACGTTGAAAGGTCAACGCACTTTTGACTGGTGGTCAAATTCACCAACACAGGCCAAGTTCGATGAAGCGACTATAGTTCACTATAGTCGACTAGAGTCCCTCGAACAACGGAAATGACTCGAACGAATCCGTCGTTCGAGGGACTCTAGTCGACTATAGTCGCTTCATCGAACTTGGCCACAGTTAACATTATCCGATTCTAATGATTTTAGTGTCTAATAATATGTTTTCTGCCATGGCAAGTTCAACTAAGCAACTTTTAAAAGTAAAAGTGGTTGCCATAACCTTGAAATTTCAAAATGGCTGCTAAAAGGTTAACATAAATTAGCCAAAAACAACAATTTTTTTCCCAAACCCATGGATAAGAAATTATTAAATGTTTGTCACCGAAACGTCACGAACAATTGAAACACTCCATTTTTAAAACAAATATGACTGTTAATTACGTGTATCCTTTATCTTTAGAGCACATGTTCTATATAATATTGTACAGTATACCATAAGTGTATAGGTAAATGATGATGATGGGCTGTGAATATCTGCAACAATATAGCTTCAACAACATGTTCCCTCATTGGGTAAAAGTTTATTGATGCAATGAAACAGTCGTTCTCTTTGTCCCACAGATTCAACTCGCACTTATGAATAAACTAGATGCGCGCAAGTTTTTCATATGGGTCAGAGAAGATCAAGTAAATCGACCAATTTTCATCAAGCATGAAATAAGGTCGCAATGATTCAGAGTATTATATGTCCTGTATATTCAATTAATATTACTAGCTTGAGGAATGTAATAATATTGCCATATGGGCTCTGGCCCATTTAAACCTAGTTTAAGCCATCAATTGTTTTGTAAATATTAACTTTTTGTTGTGTCTTTGGTCCAATCACATATGAAAAAAAGGATGAAAGGTTCAATTATGAGGTACTTACCAAACGTAAAATGTCAGTTTTATTGCATCCATAAACTTTTACCCAATGCTTGATGAAAATTTGTCGATTTACTTGATCTTCTCTGACCCATATGAAAAACTTGCGCGCATCTAGTTTATTCATAAGTGCGAGTTGAATCTGTGGGACAAAGAGAACGACTGTTTCATTGCATCAATAAACTTTTACCCAATGAGGGAACATGTTGTTGAAGCTATATTGTTGCAGATATTCACAGCCCATCATCATCATTTACCTATACACTTATGGTATACTGTACAATATTATATAGAACATGTGCTCTAAAGATAAAGGATACACGTAATTAACAGTCATATTTGTTTTAAAAATGGAGTGTTTCAATTGTTCGTGACGTTTCGGTGACAAACATTTAATAATTTCTTATCCATGGGTTTGGGAAAAAAATTGTTGTTTTTGGCTAATTTATGTTAACCTTTTAGCAGCCATTTTGAAATTTCAAGGTTATGGCAACCACTTTTACTTTTAAAAGTTGCTTAGTTGAACTTGCCATGGCAGAAAACATATTATTAGACACTAAAATCATTAGAATCGGATAATGTTAACTGTGGCCAAGTTCGATGAAGCGACTATAGTCGACTAGAGTCCCTCGAACGACGGATTCGTTCGAGTCATTTCCGTTGTTCGAGGGACTCTAGTCGACTATAGTGAACTATAGTCGCTTCATCGAACTTGGCCTGTGTTGGTGAATTTGACCACCAGTCAAAAGTGCGTTGACCTTTCAACGTTTTTGACCACAGCGCCCTCATTTTTGGAATCCTCATGACTAGACGAGTAAT
Source organism: Henricia sp. BOLD:AAB3569 (assembly GCA_037783545.1). Lineage (NCBI taxonomy): Eukaryota > Metazoa > Echinodermata > Asteroidea > Spinulosida > Echinasteridae > Henricia > Henricia sp. BOLD:AAB3569. The sequence continues at coordinate 362,446 of JBBELK010000099.1, read as the reverse complement.
TTGATATGCATATCGACACGATTGGAATATATTTGAATTTTGACCCCTGTTTGACCTTTGTTGACCTCTACCGGAAATGCCCGCCATTTTCAAGGGGGAAGCCCAAGTCAAAATTTTTCGGTATTCATCGGGGAACACAAAAACACTTTCAAACCTTTGTTCCCAGAATTTGGTCACGGGACCTACAGGCTGGTCTCCTACTATTATAGCATCCACAAAATACCTCGAAACGTTTTATTTGACGGTTTTTCGATCGCATTCCATTGAATTGACGGCATCATTCTAACTTAATTTATGTGCTCTAAATAAACAATCATAAATTTAAAATCATTATTTGTTTTAAAAATGGAGTGTTTCAATTGTTCGTGACGTTTCGGTGCATGACAAACATTTAATAATTTCTTATCCATGAGTTTGGGAAAACAATTGTTGTTTTTGGCCAATTTATGTTAACCTTTTAGCAGCCGTTTTGAAATTTCAAGGTTTTGGCAACCACTTTTACTTTTAAAAGTTGCTTAGTTGAATTTGCCATGTCAGAAAACATATTATTAGACACTAAAATCATAAGAATCGGATAATGTTAACTGTGTTGGGGAATTTGACCACCAGTCAAAAGTCGTTGACCTTTCAACATTTTTGACCACAGCGCCCTCATTTAAGGTCGGAGGTATAACAAACTTAGCCTGGTTCCCGCTCCACATATTACAACGATTGAATATGAGGACCGGCTACTGTCGTGTTTAAAATAGCACTTTAAGCATTACGTCATGCATTTATTTTTAGGAGCACATAGGCCTAACCGTTAATTTTCAAAGCGCGCGCACAGACGTGTGAATCGACCTCCAATCGCGGACGTCCTTTTGTTCCTCTTTTGTTTGGACATAGTCTATTTTTCCTTACTCTCGTTGGTTTTGTACAGGAGCGAATCGCGGACGTTCGCTTGCCAAGCGCGGACGATATTGTTCTCTTTGTTAGACCTCCCTAAAACGTCCACGATTGTTTGGGAGAACAAGCGCGCTGCTATGCGCGATATGGCATGAGTGTACAACAATTTGACAGGGGTTATTCTATATTTGACCAATACAAACTTAATATATTAACCTTAAAATATTAAATATGCCCATTTTAATCATGATGTAGGCTAGCATCAAAAAGAAAATTCTAGAAAATTCAAACCTTGTCTGCATCACCGAGTGAGCTCCATATTGTACATGAGTTTTAATCTGCTGTTGCAATCCCGTAACTATAGCCATTCAAACGGTTGTTTGTTTCTTCCTCCATGCCGTAACTATACCCATTGCGTAGTTTTAAATCCGTGGCTTCACCATAAATACACACGCAGCGGCACGCGTACGTACGTGCACGCGATGTCAATTCAAATTCTCGAAACAATGACGAATTGTTATTGTACCCGACGATTAACGGTAACGTCCGGACGAGCATTCGGGTAACTTCGGGAACCTTCGGAAAAAGGAGGAATTCCTCCTGTTTCAAAATGGCGAAATTGACGGCTGCCGGACCTTAAATTCAGTCTAGTCAAATAATTTTTGGTCCGGGTACCAGACTATAACAAACTATACATTTTTTGAATCCTCATGACTAGACGAGTAATTTGATATGCATATCGACACGATTGGAATATATTTGAATTTTGACCCCTGTTTGACCTTTGTTGACCCCTCCCGGAAATGCCCGACATTTTCAAGGGGGAAGCCCAGTACCATTTGTTTTTGTTTTTGTAGTTGTTTTTTTAAAGCAAATATAGCATGCATTCCACTAAACATTGTTGTTGTGGGACTAATAATGTTCTGACAAGCCTCATATGCAGGGATTTTTTGCTTTGTGTCGTTTTTTAGCCGAACAAGCTTGACAAAAAAAATGCGATCACCTCGTAACTTCTGGGTTTGACCGTACATCGCGTACCCAGCGGCGGCACCAGACCTGTTAATCTGGGGGCAAGAGGGGGAAAAACTTAAATCTATAATGTAATTTTGTAAAGTGTATTGGGCTTTTTTGATGGTGCCAGCTAATTATGACGGATGAAATTTAGTTTATTATTTACAGCGCAAACAACATTGTTTCCGCCATCGGGGACAAAACTGGGGGTGTGGGGGAAAACTGGGGGGGGGGGGGAAACCGGGGGCATTTCCCCCCCCCCCCCCCCCCCCCCCCTCCCACCCCCCCCCCCCCCCCCCCCCCCCACCCCCCCCCCCACCCCCCCCCCCCCCCCCCACCCACCCCCACCCCCCCCCCCCCCCACCCACCCCCCCCCCCCCCCCACCCCCACCCCCACCCCCCACCCCCACCCCACCCCCACCCCACCCCCACCCCACCCCCCCCCCCCCCCCACCCCCCACCCCCCCCCCAACTTTGTTTACAGTGTATTGTAACTGTTTTTAAGGAAAGTCAAAAACATGTGGGCATGTGATGTTCGCCTTTGCCGCTGCTTTTTCTACGTTCTGCACTTTTTGTATGTCCAAGTTGAACAACCCTTTCTGGTAGGATTTCCTGACATTCTGGTAATGTTTCTCGATAATTGCTGCGCAATTGTTTCTGCCTGTTGGTCCGTTGCACCACGTATCCAAGTGGTGGTATCTTATATGCTCAAATTCAAACAGTTGGAAGTTAACGGTGTCTTTAAATGTTTCACAGCCGATGGGCAGCTTGTCTACGACGCGCTTTGCTATGCAGTAACCCTGTTTCAGAGGAGTGTGCCGTCCTTTATACTCGTAAAATTTTTCGTGTCCGGCGACGTGAACCTCCGGCGTAAGGTCGGCCGCTGGAAGCCCGAAACTGTCCACTATGCGCTTGTTCACATCAAGGTGCCAGTCGTAGCGGTCGTGTTCAAAGTAGTAGGCATAGGCGAGAATGAGTGTTACCGGACTTGTGTTTAGCCTGGGTGGGTCGTGGAACATTCTGAAGGCATCTTCAAAACTTGATACCTGAAAATGAAAATAAAAGCATATTGAAGGCAAATTACATTTTTGGAAAACTGTTAAAATGGTGTTGAATGCTCAAAAACCAAGGTGAGCTCAGAAAACAAAGTAAAAACCGTTTGCAGTCTTGAGAAATTGTGTAAAACTGCCACATGATAGATGTGTGGTGTTATGGCCGAGCGGTCTAGTGCGTCGAACTCAAGTTCCTGTGCTAGTACTAGAATGTGGGTTCGATTCCGGGCCGTGACAGGTTGTGGCACCTGTGCCCTTGAGCAAGGCACTCAACCACACTTGTTCCATCCTTCGGAAGGGATGTAAAGATAACAGTGTTAGATAACAGTAACGTACTTTAAAGATCCCAGAGGCATTCTTTCGTGAAGAGCAAGGGGAGGGATTCCCCGGTGTCTCTGGCCGTTTCTAATTCAACTTAGAAGTTGATATTTGAATATTTAATTGATCCAATTGGCGGTCCTTCCGCTGTTAGATGTGGTAAACAAATTAAAAAAATAAATAAATATTGGCCTCGGTTAGAAAGAAATGACATGATTGGGAAACAGGAGCAACAGCATTACATAAACTAAAGAGTAATCTTATAATAAATTGAGTAAGCCATTTTCTGTTTGTTATTGATAAACTCCCAAGTGTCTGGATGGAACAAGATACTCCAGGCTGGTTTAGAACCTAAAGGGTCGCAATAGTGTAGTTTGATTTCCCCGTTTAAAAGATCGCAGAATAACTAAATTCTTTTAAAAATATGACCACGTTGTTTCAGTGAACGAAGATGCACGTCGGAAACCACGTGCGCAGGCGGCATGGCATGGATCAATGGTCAGTTTGTTGACTTTGCCATGCGTTTGGCCCTGCATACCGATGGGTCAGGAAATAATACTATACAATAAAGAATTTCCCCTCCTGCAATATGCCACACCTTTCCCCACAAATACATACAATTGTGAATAAAAAATTATAAATAAACTAATAAAGTAATTGTACATAATGCATATCAATGTTCCCTCCCATCTCTCACTTTTCGCGTGACAGAATCTCCTACCCTACCCACGGGTGCAAAACATCTAAGCTTGCTAACAGAGGCGTGAAAAACCTTACGGGACCCCACCTAGGGGGTGGAGGCAGCGCGGACAGGGGAACAACTGATTGGTGCATAACATTCATAGAAATCCATTTAGCGTACTTTAAAAGTACGTAAGCCTGGGGGTGCGCCATGTGAAGTGAAGTCCGTTTTTCGGAAATTGTTTATCTTTTTTGGGGGTGGGGGGTAGGGGTGTGTGTGTGTGTTTATGTTAGTTGTTAAAAAATGTTTCACGACAGCCTTCGCTGCGGTCGACGTTTATTGATACTTATGATAATATTGTGATTGGACAATAGCTGTAATTTTATCATAATTAAGACCTAAATCAAGGTAAAAACGAAATATTTCTTGTGGCTCGGGGTACACACTGGTCTTGGGGGGAAAAACCAAATGCTTACTTCATGGCACCATATATAGAGGCTTTCGTAAAAAAGAAAATGTACACACACAACACTAGTGCACCTATATCAATTGTTCCTCCGCACTGCATCGGCCCTTAGCTGGGGTTACGTTTTGGTCATGTTACTGGAGATTTCGAAACAAAGAAATCATATTGTCAGCGCAAGGGAAGTCGCGCAAGTTTTGCACCCCTGGGTTTCGATTTTGACACCTACATTTTGCCCGAGGTCTGGGGATTTTGTCACTAGAAGGTGTCAATTTCACAATAGTTAAAAAGGGTAGGAGGGGGAGATGAAACAATGGAGAGGTGTATAAGACCAAAGAGCTCTATGATAAGACATGTGACGTGCACCACACACGTTGGAAACCAAGTCGTTACCCGCTCATACAACGGCAGGCCTATTCGGTGATATCATAGAGTTGTACCATGGAGCTATAATGGTTGTACAGACCCTATTCATGCGTTGGAACGATTTAAAGATGTATTGCCCGTACGTTTTGGGTGTGGCATCTCCACAAAAAATTAATTGATATTTTTCAAGAAACATAAGTTATTAGCTGTCAAATGAGACATCAACGGAACAAAATCGAGCAACGTTTAGTTATCGAACAATTACTGTCAATATTTCGAATTATTTGCGGTCCACCAATAATTCAACTCACGGCAAGGCGCAAAACGGCCGTATAACCGGCGCTTTAGTCAGGGAATGTTGCTGAAACCTGGGAACTAAATCCTTACCAAATAATGTCTTCACCAATGTGTTAGTGAAGGTAGGTGTCTACTAACACCTCTTAAAAAGTTGGATTTCAATGGGAGACTTTGGAAGAGCAATATCAACAGAGGGCGCCACACCTATAACGGTCCCAGCGCATTTCCCGCCAAGGCGACGCCCATTGAAATGCACGTATTTTCGTGCTGAAAATACGTTTGCAAATGTCGCTGTAAAAGCCTGCAAAAATAAATAATGCAAAGACCGAACAATAATTATGAAAAATCAATCATTGACGAACTAAATAGTGCACTATGCAAAGGAAACCCAAAACGTCGGGCCGGAAAAGTTGGTCAAAGAGAGGTTAGTAAACGCACGCATTTTTGGTCATTTGTTTTCGATCGTCACGATCGTATACATAATATATCTACATGGAGCAATCGGTTGATCGGTTGATCGTACGCAATAATAACAGGAGCAGTGGCGCATGGCAGAGACCAATATAATTATATGTACACATGCCTATAAATTATATTTTACTTTAGCCTAGCTGTCGTCGTGTAAAGGCGCAGGCCTAGCCTAAATGAGGCATATAGCCTTGCTTTGGCTACTTAATACTACTTACTAGCCTACTGGAAATCCGAGTACAACTGTTTAATAAACAATGGAGTGAAAATATGGCATGAAGAAAACAGTCTGATCATCAGACTTGTGATGTTTACATCCCCATCTCCTTAGACTAGAGGAATGATGAGAAATGTTGCATATTTATTTGTTTTCTTCAAGTTCAACATAGGCCTACCTTTACATTTTCAAAGCCATGCCCTATCCTGCCCTGGAAGTCTATTCCATTCCCAATCTAGGCCTAGGCCTATAGGCTACACTGGCACTTGCCCTAGTCATGGAATTTTGCTGCTCTTGACACATTTGGCCCGGGCCCTGAGCATGCCGAGTGTTGTGGCTTTTTTATATTTTTGAGATGCGACTCATACATTTTTTTAAACAAATGAAGGTTGAAGTTGCAAAACCAATTTGTACATATTTTTCCCAGTGTATGCCTATGTTTAGAAATTAAATTATTTTTATTTTGCCAGAAAGTAGTTCTACAACAGTGCGAGGAGCAAACATGTCAACTCCACACACATCACTATGGGATTTGAAAACATCAACAGGGACAGCAAGCAGGTATAAAGTAAAATCCCACAAATTATCTTGCTTCAAATTTCACATCAACATGATTTTCGAATGTGAACTTGATGTCATAGCAACATTCACATTGTGAAATTTACATGTGTATGATGTAAAATACCGAACCACATTTGCTTTTTTTTTTACGTGAAGTAAGTTTGACTTGGGTTTAAGACAGCAGGCAGATTGATTTTGTAAAAGCAGTCCTTAATGTTTCAGTTTAATAGGAGTGGAGTGAGCTCGTCTTATTTATGACCTGGGGCAAATTTCATAAAGCTGTTTAACAGAAAAGTTGCTTAATCCAAAATTTGTTTAAAAAATGGTTTTCAGTCGAAATACTATAAGTATTGGAATTGACTAGTGTTCTGCTATTCTTACTAAAAACACAAGTTGATGTACAATTTTAAATATTTTCATAAACAAATTTTGGATTTTAGCATTTTTTTTGGGTAAACAGCTTTATGTAAAATGGCTTCTGTTCCTCTGACAGATTCCCGACATGTGAAGTAAAGCATCCAAATGAAGCAGTCAAGGTCTTCCAGGAACTGAAATCTGAGTGATCCAGATCAGGCATTCTCCCATGGGCAGTCAGGATGATTACGTCTTCAAAGCAGCAGAATCGGATTTGTGAAATGCCTGATTTAATTTGCATTTTGTGTATGTGTATTGTAACATTGATTTATGCAGCTCATCCATGTGAGGGACAAAAACAACATTGATCATTCAATGTCACAGTTTTCGGGTATTTCAGTGGCAGATCCAGCCTCATTAAAATACATTCATACAATGGATTTCAGGGGGTTGAAACCCACTCAAATCCATTGTACTCCTGTATTTTAATGAGGCTGGACCAATCACTGTATTGTCAAAAATTAAGTTTTTTATTGGGTTAACAATACATGTGAAGACTGCTATAGTGAAGTGTTCTTTCGTTTCCTAAATAAGAACAATTTAAATGTTTACGGTATCTTTAAAACTTGCCGATAGTCTTAAGCGAACATTTTCCGTGTTTGTGTTGGCCCCAAATAAGAATTGAAAGGTCGGCCATTACTTGTATTCGTTAAAAATGAGTTATCAAGCGTAAAAAAGTGATAAATATTGGTGTTTTTTTTATGCAACTCTAATTTGTTTTCCAGCCAGTCTCATGTTGTATACATGGGTTTGATCAATAGACAATAGCCAACTGCTCAATTCTTCCCATACACAGCCTTTTAAGCTGTTCATAATTTGAAAACTAGGAAAATTTGAAGCAATTGCAGAATACCCTGCAACTCGGAAATGACTTTGGTAAGAGTTGGGAAGTTGATCATAAATTATTTTCTTGAAAATGACTCATCTAGCAATGGAATGTGCACATTTGATGAAAAAACCCTAAGTTTCGAGTGGGAAAAAAATAAGGTTTTTGACCAAAAAATTTCAACCTGTTTTGCACACAAGGTCAGAAGAAGCCATGATCAACTTTCCATGACCATATTACACTTGCTTTGTTGTCCATCGATTGGTTCTCGGTCCAAACTTTCCTTCGTAAAACAATCCTCTAAAGTTGCAGAGTATTGTGCTGAAAATTAACATTGTTTTGTGCGTTCTATGCACAATCATCATGTTTACTTGTATAAGTTTTCTAAACCATTAATAAAAACAGCAAGCTAGAATAAGTTGATTTTGTTTCTGTCCTTATGCACCTAACCACTCTACCCCTCCAGCACAAGCCCACCCCTAAGCGGCTTTCCCCGAGGTCCATTTTTCATCGGTCTCGTGAGTGCGTTGCGTTTGTGTCCGAATCGCTTTATAGACCGATACAGACGGACAATCCGAACCGCAGCACAAACGCAACACATGCAAAACGGATGAAAAGTGACCAAAGGAATGCCCCTTTAGGGTGCGGTGGGGACTTAGTAACATTGTTCATCCCCCTTAAAGGGCCTGAAATGGTGTTTAAATAAATCTATTATATGGAACTGCCCAATTCATTTACATAAAAACCGTACTTGGAAGTTGTTTTAGGAGTTAAAATCAAAATTTACATATTCATGAGCAGGGTTGTGATGTCGCATTTTAGGCAAACAGGAAAATCTCATTCAACTGCGCACAAAATATTTCAGTATTTTGTCCAACTTGCTGGAACTTTTGTAACCCATCAAATTCTAAGATATACTTCCCACTTGCACTTCTGTCGGAAATGTTGCATTTCTGAGATACATAAATGATAAAATCCCGGCACGAGTGCTCTGTGTACTACGATAATAGAAGGCGCGCATGCATGATTCATCTTGTGCACTAGAAATGTTTGAGGAGAAAAATTTTTTCTTTAGAAAAGCAACATTTGCGAAAAAAGTGCATGTGGAAAGTTTATCTTAGAATTGGATTTTCTGTTGATTCCAAGAGGTTATTTCATTAAAATCTTTGTTCAACCTAAACGAAAAAAATACCCTCGTTTGTAATCCAAGCGTTATCAAGAGGTGATGGGCACATCGTTAAAAACAGAAGATTTTCTGGAAAGAATTTTGTTTACTGGTTGCCACTTATTCTCCTTATAACTTAATAAGCACTAAAATATGCTAATAATTTAAAACGGAAGTGATATTAGAAGTTTTCCTTGAAAATACTTTCTGCCCTCGAAATTTATTCTGCCCTCGTGCATGCCCTGTTCCATAGACTTACTGGTAACAAACAACGCCTATATAATGAAATTCATACAGATATTCTTAGAAAACATTTATTTTAGCACGGTCCCTATGTTTTGTACACAAGCCTTGACAAGGTCAACTAAATTAATTTTTTTTCTATTGAAGTATTTATTTAGCAAAAACAAAATAAACCCAAAAAACACAACAAAAATAAATCGGACTCTGAGCACAGACTTGCCAGAAATGTTGTTCTAAATTTAACCAAAAAAAGATGGGGGAATACCAACCCCCCGTCCGTCAGTTGACACTCAATCAATGCATAAAGGCCTATTCACACTGGAGAGCGGTAACGGGATTCCGCGCGGTAGAAAATATAGAATACGCGGTTTTCTATTGGACCATTCACATTGAGAGCGGGAACACCGCACGGTTAGGTTGGACGGTAAACCGCGGCGTTTAGAAACCAGAGCGATTTTTTCAACAATACCGCGCTGAGACTGTGCGTCGTGGCCAATCAGCGTTCGCGTTGAGTATGACGTCACGCACTGGCCGAGGCCAGCTGGGAAAAAATGGCGTCCTGTAGGACGCCATTTTTTTATACGCAAGCAACAGCACCGAGAGTTTGATCCTGGAAGTTCAGAAATATCCACAGACAGAGGGCGCTGTTTGAGTGCATCATATAAAAGGAAGACAGAAGGGAAAAGTTAAGAAAAAACAAGACTTCAAGTTGGACTTGTGGCAAATTGGTGCAGTTTCTACCCTTAGTTTTGTCATGGCTTACAGCAGGCAACATGTAAAACAAACTCAAACAGCCATGGATTACAAAAGTTTCAGGAAAATTGAGAAAAAAAGTGGAATCTTTTGTGCACAGTTGAATGGGATTTTCCTGTGTTTGCCTCTTGTGACATAGTGACCTTGGTCATGAATATGCATATTCGCATTAGCATAAAAACTTAAAACCTTTGTTTTAACCACCAAAGAAAGCTCCAAATAGGATTTTTATGACTTTAACTGAGTAGAGCGGTTTTAAAGCATAGATTTTATTGATACAAATCCTAAATAAGGGGCCCTTTAAAAATACACTACAGACAACAGCCGTTGACGTTGACAAAGCGCCCATTTGTTTTGAATGGTGTGCGCCTAAGCAGACGACTGTTTTGTGTTTCATCTGGCGCAAATGCGGTTAGCGCTGTGATTGGATTCGGAGCGCAATTCTCCGGTACTGGGATGGTTATAATAGTTTTATTGTTAGATCATTCGATTAAGAAAACCTCGTCCCTGACATCGCTGCTGGTTGAAAAGACCTAAACAAAACATAAATACGCCGAAATGGCAGTTTGACCATTTTTGTACGTATGTCCATTCTTTCTACCGAATCGAATTCTCAGGTTTTTAAAATGATAAGAGGTCAGGGTCACGTGATTAAGCCGAGGATCAGGGTCATTTCCTAGACTGGTTCCCTTGTCCACATATTTACTTCCCCTCCGTCGTATATGAGGACAGGTACACGCCGCCATGTTTGGCATAAATATCCAGGAATTCCTGGATGTTTATGCAAACTATAAGGACTGTGTCACGGTTTGCGCAAGCGCCAAGCAGGCGCCCAGAATACAGTGTGTTGCGCGCCTTCGTTCGATTTGGCATCGCGCGCGCTACGCAATCAATGTCTGGGAAAATAACAGCGGCGGCAGCAGCGGTATTTTTGCATCGACAGCAGAAGATATGCCTGTAAAATTGCTGTCAGAACCAAATATACATACTGGTTTCGGTGGGAATCAAGGTTGAACAAATAGCTCTATATCCAACCATGTCATTCATATCATTCGATGGGGTTTCTGTCATGTTTTGTCGATTTTTTGTATGCGATGAAAAACCTTTTTTGAACAACGGCCGCACTGTGATATTGATGTTTGGCGGCTTAAAAATACGGCAAACAGCGCCATTTCAAGTAAAAAGTAATGTATCAGTACAAACCTGTGCGTTGACGAGTACACCACTGCCAAAATTACTAAATAATTATAAGGGATGGCAAAGATTGAATAGGATATGCAAAACCCAGCGACAAAATTAACGATTGCGAAATTCACTCGTTGTTGAGCAAACTCTAAAAATAGATCATGCATATATTTAATACAACGACCAATCACGCGTGGTAATACAACGGCCAATCACCCGTGGTTATTGCTCGGCGTGTGCCTGTCCTTGTATAGCGAGAGCAGCGTAGTGCACATGGACAGGGGACCAGTCTAGGTCATTTCCAAGATGGCCGCCATTGAAATTAACAGGTGGATTCTACCCGATTCCGGCGTGGAGTCCCCCAAGCCCAGCATAGAGCCTTTCAACCGGCAGCCATGCATGCGAGGGACCGCAGCTGCGCGTTCCGCATCAGCGGCCTATAGCTACGGATCCTGGGTGGGTGGGTGCGGGAGGGGGGAGGGGGGGGGGGTGGGGGGGGGAGGGGAGCACGTCCTCCCCCACAAATGTTTAGTGCCCCTCGGGTGCCCATCCCCCCACCCCCTCCCCCACGAAAAAATCCCGATGCATGTTTTTTTCTATTGCCCTCAAAAAGGCAAGGAAAAGTGAAATAAAGGCTTTTACTTTGAAAACGATATACACACCTGTAACTGACTGGATGTCTGCTGATAGTGCTGTATGCCCTGATTATCAATGCACACACCACCACCCCCCCCCCCCCCCCCCCCCGCCTCCCCTCACCCCTCACTAAAAAGCAAATCCCCTGTGCGCCCCCTCCCCCACCCAGTTAAACAAAACCTGGCTACGCTGCTGTATACCACAGTACATACGCGAAAGTTTGCTAGTGCACAAAAGTACTGTAACCAGTAGTCTAGGCCCTAGACGTCGTTATTGTTTTTGTTTTGAACGTGCGTTCATCCCGAAAACCGATCGCCGCGACATAGTCAATAACAACGTCTGGGGAATTTAGTAGTAACAGCGCCGTGCGCGCGCACCTGTTTTGTATAATGTTATGCAGAGCGCACTGTCGCCTGCTTACTATGCATGTATGCGCGTTGTCTAGTCCCCTGTGTCCTCACATCTGCACGGGGAAGCCGCGGGCTGGGAAAATCGTAATGCCCTCGGCAAACCCAACGTTTTCGACACGGCAATTTAGATATTTTTTTGAAAATACAATTGTATAGGACATTGCACATTTTAAAAATCTATCAAATAGGTACTGTTCCACAGATAATGGAGGCCACATTTGAACATATATTTGCCAGTTTAAAACCCGCCGCGTCGGGTTTGGGTTAAAATCCGCCGCGTACGGCCGCTTGTTGGCCGTACGTTGATACACAATCTCAGCTACAAGCAGATATCGAGTTTTCAGTTAATTGGGTATACAATGATTTACTTCCATTCTTTGAAAAAGTGCATTTTTTTCGTCCGATTTAAAGACTTTTTTCCACACGATGACTTGAGTGAAATGCTAGCCTTGTCCAAGGGCTATGAAATTGTGTGAATCCGTGAAGAATTTGCATCTATGCTATGCAGCGAAAGTGCGCCATCGCGCGGTGAATTGTAGCCAACTGCAAAATAGTCTGGTTACCGAAATATCTTGGTCTGAATCCTGACTTCACGCGCGAGGCTGGATCATAGCCTTGTTCTTTCTGTACTCGATTTGTTATGTGTTTCTTTATAACTGCGTTGGAAATCCGACGCAATTACTTATGCGAAACCCGAGTGCTTATAAATATTCATATCTTACATAATATCCAATCAGAGCTCACTACTCGGGTTAAATGGTGCGTGTGACCGGTTTGCAAGCATAAACGTTTGTACGTCGTGTAGTGTACAGTATACGCCTTTCTTAATATTTATTCATGACGGACCAAAGCGAGGCTATAGTTCCACTCATTTCAGTGCCGGATTGTATGCGCGCGATAAGCATACGGACGTACCGATGTGCTCAAAGTTGACAGCGTAAAACGTTCGTCGTTTGGACCTTTTTCGGTTTGCTTTTGTAGATTTCTGAGTGATAATGACCGACAGAAGCAGGGGCACATCAAAATTAGGAGAGACGAAGGACAGATCTTCGAAGGACATTTTTAAAAAATTATTTTGAACCGTGTCCGGAAATTGGGCCATGCAGCGACGATGACTCTTTTTCCTCCCTCTGTCATGTCTGTTGATCATGTTGATTTATTACGGGTAAGAATTTACAAGTCGGACATCACGATAAGTTGGAAAATGACTGATAAACTAATGTTAGCCGTCAGTAAGTGCATATCTGATTGAAAAACACAAATTTGGCAGGAAGAAATTACGATTCATATTTGAACAAATCTTTGCCATTTTTTCAGCCGATTTCGTATTATTTACGGTATGAGGCAGTAGAAGAAGTCCGACTTGTAAATTCTCTCCTTTTTCATATAAAATGGTACCATTGGCAAGAGTTGAGAAGTTTATCAGAATTTATTTTCTTTAAAATGACCCATCGAGCATTGGAATGTGCAGATTTGATGGAATAAATTTCAAGTGGAAAACATTTCAGATTTTGTTCAGCCTGTGTCTCATATGTTTTGCACACAAGGTCTGAAGCCATGATCAACTTCTCAATTCTTTCGGGTACCTTCGTGCAAGAAATTGCCAACTACAGTTTTTTTTTACAATTTGCAAATGAATTATTTAGGCCTCGGCCTACCATTAAAAAAATCATGCATCAAAGCAGCATGTATTTTAAAGGTTTTTGAATAGACCTTATCGCAAATACCGCTTGGGTGAGTTTTCACAAAAGCAGCAATGTATTGTGGGAAGGTTTTCTGGGCAGACTTTGCCCCGTTTTCCTTCCCATAATACAGTTGTGCTTTTGTGCAAACTCGCCCAAGCGGTATTAGCGATAAGGTCTATTATTAATGAGTGAAATTTTAAAAGGCACCTTTAGTTCTGTAATGCTGTGCGTACCATTTTAAAAGTTTACCAATCAATCGTGTCTTTAAACCTAATGAAGGAAAGCAATGATTGAAAGATAGGGCCTGAACATTTTCTTGTGATAAGCAGATTAATTAACGTCTTAGTTGCTAATGCAGGCACTTCAGTATTTCCACAAATAAAAATTTTTAACAGAAAAAAAATTGTCACAAGCACTGATGAGTGACGACTAGAGTCTATACATGTAAATTGTAAAGAATAAACAAACTTGGAGGTCAGAGTTCAATTGTAATGTAGCATTTATTTTGTGTAGTCGGAGGCATGCATGCTTCCAAGTGGACTCAAACTGTCAAATTTTGTTCACATGTACGCTTGTCTATACAGGACCAGGGGTCGATATCACAAAGATTTGTGACGCGTCGCAGATATAGCCACATCCATCGCAACTCGCTGAACCTGTTGCGAGATGCAATGATTTTGGTATACCGGTACTTGCGACGCGTCGCAAGTCTTTGACCACATGGGTGCTGTTTAAGCTTAGAGGCACAGGCTCGTAAGCAATGCGCGCGCGCCAAATTCGTGCCACAAAATACGCAGCTCCATGCCTTTGCTATGGAGCTGCGTATTTCGTGGCACAAATTTGGCGCGTGTGCATTGCTGACGAGCCTGTGCCTTTAGGCATGTACCTTCATAGCTCAGAAAAATTAACTTTCAAAATCCACTAGCTAATCTCATGACATCAGTAAGCAGCACCGTGAAATTAGGCACAGTGGAGCTTTCATAAGAGCACACATAGTGCTACCCGGTACATGTATTCACTCCTTGGACAGTTTGCTAAAAATTTCAACAAAAAATGTTAAATACATGTACAGTGGAGGTTCATTCATGATTATCAAATAACTGTCATAGTTGCATGTACATCTGCCAAGTAGGCCTCCATGTTATGTGAATACACCATGGAGTGTACATGTACTTACATGTAGCTGATCACATGCTCAAAATAGAATGTGTCAAGCAAGGCTTCAACACAGTTTTGTGTGTGTTGTCCTTTGCAATTAATATAAGTCACAAAGTCCATACAGCTAGCTGCAGGGCATTTGGGAAAAAATCTTGTGTAGCTGTAATTTTATCATCATTTATTAAATATGGAAGCCCCAGACACGAAGTAGCAACAGGACATTTTACTTAAAGAAGACCAAAGCGTGGAGACAAAGGATTGCACACTTCTTTCGGGAGAAGCCGCGAGTAGTCAGAAAGTATACGGACTGATGAGAATCCCGTGTAGATGGAGGTCAATCTTATTCCTCATTTTCTGAAAAAAAGCAAAGGAATCGCTTTTGTTAGGAATTTGCCTAAAAGGGCATTTAATTGTAATTACGAAATTAATTTTCCCCATGGTTCATCATATGGTCTCTATACACTGTATCAAGCAGGTACGAGTTGTACATGCACACAGCTGAACTCAACACTTGTGTATAGGCACTGCAAAAGTGCCCTGATTTAACAGGATTTTTGTAATATCAGCATGAAAAGCTTCTTATAAAGGTGGATCTATTCTTGTATTAATAATTTGTCACTGTTCCCCTAGTATAGAGACTGCAAAAGTAAATACATGTACTAGTAAATGCTCAACATGGGTTTGTGCCCGGGGTTTGTGTGTGCCAGCATGGGTGGATTGACTGCTACCTTAAATGTGACATTGGAATTTTTGGTTGAAAAAAATACCGTAAATTACAACAAATTTTACCTCGCTGAAATACTTTGCCGACAGAGATTCTATCTTCCATGCCGTACTTTATTGCAACTCGGCTAGTTTGTGGGTCTGAGGAGTAGAAAAACGAAAGAGAAAGAAATTGTTAGAATGCAATGGAGCATGACATAGTTAAAGTGTTTTCATTGCTAAAATCAAGTTTCCTGACCGAATTTACCCTAGATATTTGTCCTCCAGATTGAAAGTGTGAATAATAGAGCCCATGTTTTTCTGCTGGCAGCTACGTGCGTTTCCCCACATGGCTATTCTCCCCCCTTCCCCCCCAAAAAAAATTATGGAGGACAAACTTGTTTCATGTTTTGCACAGTATGCACCCAAGGTATGAATTAGCCATGATCAACTTCCCAATTCTTTCCGAAATTTGTTAACATTTCCATGCTAATATTACGATTTCTTAACAGAATTTCACGTTTTGGTGGTTGATTTTAATATGCCGTAATAAAGGAAACTGTAGTGCAGGCATTTCAGTACAATTTTACCACGAAGGCACAACACGAGCATGACGAGTGAATCTGCATGTACTGTGTACATGGTGTGCGCAAACATGCATTCGTTACGATATTTCATCAGGTTATGCGGATGTAAACACCATCATTTTACAGCATTCCTACCTTTCAAATCTTGCACCTACGCCGCTGAGAAGTACCTGCATTCTTTGCAAACTGTCCGTCTTTTGATATAATCCTGGAGTCCACCATAAATCGACGAAACTTGAAGGTCCCTTGCGTTGACATCGATAGCTGCCATGCATCGTGCGTGCGTTGAATGGTTTGTTTACTTTTCGGAGGAACTATAGCCTCGCTTTGGTCCGTTTATGAATAAATATTAAGAAAGGCGTATAATGTAGGCCTGTCTGATGCAATTATGACGACATCACACGTAGTGTTACAACTGGGTCTTTCTATAAATTAGGGGTCCAGTGTTGGTGTCCCCCGTTACATTTTACATCTTGTTTTTGTAAATTCAGGACACATTCTTTAAATACTTTCCATCTCAAAGTGTGAGTACATAAAGTACAATTCATACAAAATGGTTTAAAAGCCATTTTAATTATTTTTTTACGAAAAATAACACATTTCAGGTGTAACGGGGGACACCAAATGTCACACTTTTGGACCCCTAATTTATAGAAATACCCAACTGAGGAAATCAACGGTAGTTTGAATTATGCAGCCTACAAATTGCAAATTGATGACTTTCACGAAGACCAGAAGATATCCTTCACATATTTTCTGTAAAGGTATGACGTGTTTGTGAACTCACCAACTGGGTATAGGCTACGTACGGAAAATCTGCTATTTTTCAAACGGCACCGTATTGTTCTGTCAAAACAACCGTTAACCAATGAGCTTTTAATATAAAGAGTCCCCGCCCATAAAACACATCGTGTACATAAAGAACAAGGGTGTGATTCAGCCGCGGGCGGGCGGTCGGGTCGGGTTGGGTTGGGTTGGGTTGGCGTAGTGGTTCTTTCCCCGCCTTTCACCTCTGGCGTCCCGGGTTCGAATCCGGGGCGTGTATGTGGATTGGGTTTGCAGTCCCTACTTGACCGCGTGGGTTTTCCCCTGGGGCATTTCTCTAGGGGTTTTCCTGCCACTTCTAAAACTGCAACTCCTTCTTCGTCATCTCAAGTTGATAATATAGTAGGCTATAATTAAAGCTAAAACTGTACAGCTGATGGCATAAAGGGCCTTAGTTGCCGAAGATGCCATAAAATAAACAACAACAACAACAACAACAACAACATTCAGCATCGCGCGTGAAGTCAGGATTCAGACCAAGATATTTTGGTAACCAGACTATTTTGCAGTTGGCTAAGTACTTTCGCTGCATAGCATACAGGTAAATTCTTCACGTATTCGCACAATTTCACAGCCCTTGGACAAGGCTAGTGAAATGCATGCTCACTGCAGTGCGTGTTTCCCGTATATCACGACGTGTAGTTGATCAAAAAATACACAAAGCATTGTCATCAACTACATGTTGCGATATTTTTCGGCAAGCACACGCAAGCCGAATAATGAAAAAACAATGGTCTCGAAACAGGCGGACAATTTCACATAGTATGCAAAGTATATTCGTCGTTATTCTGAAGGTGAAAATTGCTGTCATCGTCCGTCATGTCAATTTTTGCCATGCCTTGCAACGGTAAAAGATGGAAAGTTTGACCGAGTTCCGCGTTTTGGCCGCACGTGTGCGGCAGTCGTGACGTCATTAGTGCGCAACGCTATTGGGGGATTCTATCCCAAATTACATCATAATACACCATAACTGGCCATACATTGTTCATGCCCTCAATTGGTAGATTTGTGATTAACTTGTGTTAGAACACAGCTAAGAATAATGGCATACTACGGTGGCTAGTTTGGCCTCCCCGAGGACGGTCGTTAGTTTTACCCCCATCTGACACAACGCTTCGTTGTTTTTACATTGGGGAAAAGGGTTAGACGTATCTCATGAAAGGGCTGCCGATAAACTGCCTTGTAGAAATTTCAGCCACATATAGATGCAGTAAAACCCTAAAAATCCATGCACGGTTTTGGTGTTGAATGAATATAAACACTTTTCAGTTGGCAGTTAATTCTCCCACCAAAAGTGTACCAATAAAGGTATAGAGTACATCAATTGCAGTGACCCATTTTTTTGTTCATGGTTCGACTAGAAAAACCTTTCCAAAAGAGTTAAATAACAATGGTACCAAACACCACATGAGTTTATTTCTGTCCAAAATGGTATTTTGTGTCAGAAATTAACTGAAGGTGGTTTTCGAAAAGTCGTTTGCAAAAGACTTTTTTTACCATTCAAGTCAACACAAATAATGAATGTTTTTTTTTAAAGTATTACTGCACCTATGTGGCTGAATTTTCGGTATTTTTAAGTTTATGTCACAACTGGAATTTAAGGAAAATAATTATTGGAATCGATAGCTTGGACGATTTTAGAATAATTACATACATTTCTGTCGCAAATGCTTCGTTTTCGAGAAAAATTACGAAAAAGATTGCTTATTTTATAGCACATTTGTAGCGTTTTACTGCACCTATGTGCCTGAATTTTCTACCAAGCAGTTTTATCAACATGGGCTTAACCACGACTGAAACTAACGCCCTTTGTAACAGTTTACCAATCATTTACTCTACTTTTAATACCAAGGCCTGTTATTGGCCGTTGACTACAGTAGTCTGGTACTCACATTGAGATGTTTAATGATGTAGTTTCGGCAGTTGGTGAAAGTGTCTCTCCAGATGAACGTAGGGAAGTAAATCATAAAATGGGCCATCAGCTTCTTGCCAATAGCAACTCTTGTTGACGTATCCCAGTAATAATGAGAGTTTTTCATCATGCTCTTTCCTTTAACTCGCAATTTGTTGCCTTTAAAGATGTTTTCTGGCGTAACTGGCGTGCTAAACGTTGCGTCCACGTCCATCCAAGCAATGATGTCGGCGTCGATGTATAGATCCATGAAGAAACTGCTCCACAACTGCCGATTGTAACCGATGCTAAATCCTTTGGTTTCAAGTATAGTGCGATCTTTGGGTAGAGGCTCGTACAAGATTCTAATATCAAATCCGAGGGAATGTTGCTGTTTCTGAAGTCGAGCCGCAAACTCATGATCCGCCTTTGATTCCTCATCAAGAATTAAAGTGACATTCCCAAGCTTCGGTGACCAGAACAGCGCAGCGGAACGAAGGACTTTACAGTACAGAAACTGCAACAGTCTCGGTATGGCAGCCATTCGGATAGTCATCTCCATACTGTAGCCTGCAGTTTTGTTTGTTGACGTTAGTTGCGCTATGTTTTTCTGATCATGGAGGATGGAAACGGCTTTTCCCATGGTGTGATTAGTCATGTACGAAATTGGCTGCCTTTCACTGGCTTTAAAGTGCATCATTGTTATCAGTAATACAGTCGTAACGGCGATGTAACTCATTATGAAGAAAGCTAAGGTTTTTACCTCCATAGTGCCAATTCTCGCTTGAATACAAAATGTGAACGTCTGTCGAGTGCCGTTTTATATGCCTTTCTTCTCGGTCGAGCATTCGAACCTCGCTCACAACATAGAGCAAGGTCATTGTTGCACACGCATACGCTTCACTTGCTGTGCCATACAGTGTCATTACTGTACACATTCATTGCTACCTAGTAGGAGACCAGCATGTAGGTCCCGTGACCAAATTATGGGAATAAAGGTTTGAAAGTGTTTTTGTGTTCCCTGATGAATACCGAACAATTTTGACTTCCTGTGTATTCAAGCACATACGATCGTAGCACATGGGCGATTTGACTGTCTGAGCCGGGCTTAGTTGCGTGACGTCACCATCATTGGAAGTTCTATTTTTAGCGTATGATTAGTGCGGAACGCTATTTAAAGCATTTTACAGGACGTTCTATTTATCAAAGCTAACGTTTTCAACACAATAATTAAAGATCTCAGTGCATTCTTTCGTGAAGAGCAAGGGGAGGGATTCCTCGGTGTCTCTGGCCGTTTCTAATTCAACTTAGAAGTTGATATTTGAGTATCTATGTTAATTGATCCCATTCCTGTAATTGGCGGTCCTTCCGCTGTTGGATGTGGTGAACAAATAAATAAATAAAATAAAATAAATTAAGTTAGAATGATGCCGTCAATTCAATGGAATGCGATCGAAAAACCGTCAAATAAAACGTTTCGAGGTATTTTGTGGATGCTATAATAGTAGGAGACCAGCCTGTAGGTCCCGTGACCAAATTCTGGGAACAAAGGTTTGAAAGTGTTTTTGTGTTCCCCGATGAATACCGAAAAATTTTGACTTGGGCTTCCCCCTTGAAAATGGCGGGCATTTCCGGTAGAGGTCAACAAAGGTCAAACAGGGGTCAAAATTCAAATATATTCCAATCGTGTCGATATGCATATCAAATTACTCGTCTAGTCATGAGGATTCCAAAAATGAGGGCGCTGTGGTCAAAAACGTTGAAAGGTCAACGCACTTTTGACTGGTGGTCAAATTCACCAACACAGGCCAAGTTCGATGAAGCGACTATAGTTCACTATAGTCGACTAGAGTCCCTCGAACAACGGAAATGACTCGAACGAATCCGTCGTTCGAGGGACTCTAGTCGACTATAGTCGCTTCATCGAACTTGGCCACAGTTAACATTATCCGATTCTAATGATTTTAGTGTCTAATAATATGTTTTCTGCCATGGCAAGTTCAACTAAGCAACTTTTAAAAGTAAAAGTGGTTGCCATAACCTTGAAATTTCAAAATGGCTGCTAAAAGGTTAACATAAATTAGCCAAAAACAACAATTTTTTTCCCAAACCCATGGATAAGAAATTATTAAATGTTTGTCACCGAAACGTCACGAACAATTGAAACACTCCATTTTTAAAACAAATATGACTGTTAATTACGTGTATCCTTTATCTTTAGAGCACATGTTCTATATAATATTGTACAGTATACCATAAGTGTATAGGTAAATGATGATGATGGGCTGTGAATATCTGCAACAATATAGCTTCAACAACATGTTCCCTCATTGGGTAAAAGTTTATTGATGCAATGAAACAGTCGTTCTCTTTGTCCCACAGATTCAACTCGCACTTATGAATAAACTAGATGCGCGCAAGTTTTTCATATGGGTCAGAGAAGATCAAGTAAATCGACCAATTTTCATCAAGCATGAAATAAGGTCGCAATGATTCAGAGTATTATATGTCCTGTATATTCAATTAATATTACTAGCTTGAGGAATGTAATAATATTGCCATATGGGCTCTGGCCCATTTAAACCTAGTTTAAGCCATCAATTGTTTTGTAAATATTAACTTTTTGTTGTGTCTTTGGTCCAATCACATATGAAAAAAAGGATGAAAGGTTCAATTATGAGGTACTTACCAAACGTAAAATGTCAGTTTTATTGCATCCATAAACTTTTACCCAATGCTTGATGAAAATTTGTCGATTTACTTGATCTTCTCTGACCCATATGAAAAACTTGCGCGCATCTAGTTTATTCATAAGTGCGAGTTGAATCTGTGGGACAAAGAGAACGACTGTTTCATTGCATCAATAAACTTTTACCCAATGAGGGAACATGTTGTTGAAGCTATATTGTTGCAGATATTCACAGCCCATCATCATCATTTACCTATACACTTATGGTATACTGTACAATATTATATAGAACATGTGCTCTAAAGATAAAGGATACACGTAATTAACAGTCATATTTGTTTTAAAAATGGAGTGTTTCAATTGTTCGTGACGTTTCGGTGACAAACATTTAATAATTTCTTATCCATGGGTTTGGGAAAAAAATTGTTGTTTTTGGCTAATTTATGTTAACCTTTTAGCAGCCATTTTGAAATTTCAAGGTTATGGCAACCACTTTTACTTTTAAAAGTTGCTTAGTTGAACTTGCCATGGCAGAAAACATATTATTAGACACTAAAATCATTAGAATCGGATAATGTTAACTGTGGCCAAGTTCGATGAAGCGACTATAGTCGACTAGAGTCCCTCGAACGACGGATTCGTTCGAATCATTTCCGTTGTTCGAGGGACTCTAGTCGACTATAGTGAACTATAGTCGCTTCATCGAACTTGGCCTGTGTTGGTGAATTTGACCACCAGTCAAAAGTGCGTTGACCTTTCAACGTTTTTGACCACAGCGCCCTCATTTTTGGAATCCTCATGACTAGACGAGTAATTTGATATGCATATCGACACGATTGGAATATATTTGAATTTTGACCCCTGTTTGACCTTTGTTGACCTCTACCGGAAATGCCCGCCATTTTCAAGGGGGAAGCCCAAGTCAAAATTTTTCGGTATTCATCGGGGAACACAAAAACACTTTCAAACCTTTGTTCCCAGAATTTGGTCACGGGACCTACAGGCTGGTCTCCTACTATTATAGCATCCACAAAATACCTCGAAACGTTTTATTTGACGGTTTTTCGATCGCATTCCATTGAATTGACGGCATCATTCTAACTTAATTTATGTGCTCTAAATAAACAATCATAAATTTAAAATCATTATTTGTTTTAAAAATGGAGTGTTTCAATTGTTCGTGACGTTTCGGTGCATGACAAACATTTAATAATTTCTTATCCATGAGTTTGGGAAAACAATTGTTGTTTTTGGCCAATTTATGTTAACCTTTTAGCAGCCGTTTTGAAATTTCAAGGTTTTGGCAACCACTTTTACTTTTAAAAGTTGCTTAGTTGAATTTGCCATGTCAGAAAACATATTATTAGACACTAAAATCATAAGAATCGGATAATGTTAACTGTGTTGGGGAATTTGACCACCAGTCAAAAGTCGTTGACCTTTCAACATTTTTGACCACAGCGCCCTCATTTAAGGTCGGAGGTATAACAAACTTAGCCTGGTTCCCGCTCCACATATTACAACGATTGAATATGAGGACCGGCTACTGTCGTGTTTAAAATAGCACTTTAAGCATTACGTCATGCATTTATTTTTAGGAGCACATAGGCCTAACCGTTAATTTTCAAAGCGCGCGCACAGACGTGTGAATCGACCTCCAATCGCGGACGTCCTTTTGTTCCTCTTTTGTTTGGACATAGTCTATTTTTCCTTACTCTCGTTGGTTTTGTACAGGAGCGAATCGCGGACGTTCGCTTGCCAAGCGCGGACGATATTGTTCTCTTTGTTAGACCTCCCTAAAACGTCCACGATTGTTTGGGAGAACAAGCGCGCTGCTATGCGCGATATGGCATGAGTGTACAACAATTTGACAGGGGTTATTCTATATTTGACCAATACAAACTTAATATATTAACCTTAAAATATTAAATATGCCCATTTTAATCATGATGTAGGCTAGCATCAAAAAGAAAATTCTAGAAAATTCAAACCTTGTCTGCATCACCGAGTGAGCTCCATATTGTACATGAGTTTTAATCTGCTGTTGCAATCCCGTAACTATAGCCATTCAAACGGTTGTTTGTTTCTTCCTCCATGCCGTAACTATACCCATTGCGTAGTTTTAAATCCGTGGCTTCACCATAAATACACACGCAGCGGCACGCGTACGTACGTGCACGCGATGTCAATTCAAATTCTCGAAACAATGACGAATTGTACCCGACGATTAACGGTAACGTCCGGACGAGCATTCGGGTAACTTCGGGAACCTTCGGAAAAAGGAGGAATTCCTCCTGTTTCAAAATGGCGAAATTGACGGCTGCCGGACCTTAAATTCAGTCTAGTCAAATAATTTTTGGTCCGGGTACCAGACTATAACAAACTATACATTTTTTGAATCCTCATGACTAGACGAGTAATTTGATATGCATATCGACACGATTGGAATATATTTGAATTTTGACCCCTGTTTGACCTTTGTTGACCCCTCCCGGAAATGCCCGACATTTTCAAGGGGGAAGCCCAGTACCATTTGTTTTTGTTTTTGTAGTTGTTTTTTTAAAGCAAATATAGCATGCATTCCACTAAACATTGTTGTTGTGGGACTAATAATGTTCTGACAAGCCTCATATGCAGGGATTTTTTGCTTTGTGTCGTTTTTTAAGCCGAACAAGCTTGACAAAAAAAATGCGATCACCTCGTAACTTCTGGGTTTGACCGTACATCGCGTACCCAGCGGCGGCACCAGACCTGTTAATCTGGGGGAAAGAGGGGGAAAAACTTAAATTTAGGGGGCAAACAAAAATCTATAATGTAATTTTGTAAAGTGTATTGGGCTTTTTTGATGGTGCCAGCTAATTATGACGGATGAAATTTAGTTTATTATTTACAGCGCAAACAACATTGTTTCCGCCATCGGGGACAAAACTGGGGGTGTGGGGGAAAACTGGGGAAAAAAAAAAAAACCGGGGGCATTTCCCCCCCCCCCCACCCCCCACCCCCCACCCCCCACCCCCCACCCCCCACCCCCCACCCCCCCCCCCCCCCCAACTTTGTTTACAGTGTATTGTAACTGTTTTTAAGGAAAGTCAAAAACATGTGGGCATGTGATGTTCGCCTTTGCCGCTGCTTTTTCTACGTTCTGCACTTTTTGTATGTCCAAGTTGAACAACCCTTTCTGGTAGGATTTCCTGACATTCTGGTAATGTTTCTCGATAATTGCTGCGCAATTGTTTCTGCCTGTTGGTCCGTTGCACCACGTATCCAAGTGGTGGTATCTTATATGCTCAAATTCAAACAGTTGGAAGTTAACGGTGTCTTTAAATGTTTCACAGCCGATGGGCAGCTTGTCTACGACGCGCTTTGCTATGCAGTAACCCTGTTTCAGAGGAGTGTGCCGTCCTTTATACTCGTAAAATTTTTCGTGTCCGGCGACGTGAACCTCCGGCGTAAGGTCGGCCGCTGGAAGCCCGAAACTGTCCACTATGCGCTTGTTCACATCAAGGTGCCAGTCGTAGCGGTCGTGTTCAAAGTAGTAGGCATAGGCGAGAATGAGTGTTACCGGACTTGTGTTTAGCTTGGGTGGGTCGTAGAACATTCTGAAGGCATCTTCAAAACTTGATACCTGAAAATGAAAATGAAAGCATATTGGAGGCAAATTACATTTTTGGAAAACTGTTAAAATGGTGTTGAATGCTCAAAAACCAAGGTGAGCTCAGAAAACAAAGTAAAAACCGTTTGCAGTCTTGAGAAATTGTGTAAAAATGCCACATGGTAGATGTGTGGTGTTATAGCCGAGCGGTCTAGTGCGTCGAACTCAAGTTCCTGTGCTAGTACTAGAATGTGGGTTCGATTCCGGGCCGTGACAGGTTGTGGCACATGTGCCCTTGAGCAAGGCACTCGACCACACTTGCTCCATCCTTCGGAAGGGATGTAAAGATAACAGTGTTAGATAACAGTAACGCACTTTAAAGAGCCCAGAGCATTCTTTCGTAAAGAGCAAGGGGAGGGATTCCCCGGTGTCTCTGGCCGTTTCTAAATCAACTTAGAAGTTGATAGTTGATTTTGAATATCTATGTTAATTGATCGCATTCCTGTAATTGGCGGTCCTTCCGCTGTTAGATGTGGTAAATAAAAACATAAAAATAAAAAAATAAATAAATAAATATTGGCCTCGGTTAGAAAGAGATGACATGATTGGGAAACAGGAGCAACAGCATTACATAAACTAAAGAGTAATCTTATAATAAATTGAGTAAGCCATTTTCTGTTTGTTATTGATAAACTCCCAAGTGTCTGGATGGAACAGGATAACATTATTCCAACGTGGATATTCCAGGCTGGTTTAGAACCTAAAGGGTCGCAATAGTTTGATTTTCCCGTTTAAAAGATCGCAGAATAACTAAATTCTTTTAAAAATATGACCACGTTGTTTCAGTGAACGAAGATGCACGTCGGAAACCATGTGCGCAGGCGGCAGTGGATCAATGGTCAGTTTGTTGACTTTGCCATGCGTTTGGCCCTGCATACCGATGGTCACTCAGGAAATAATACTATACAATAAAGAATTTCCCCTCCTGCAATATGCCACACCTTTCCCCACAAATACAAATACAATTGTGAATAAAAAATTATAAATAAACTAATAAAGTAATTGTACATAATGCATGTCAATGTTCCCTCCCATCTCTCAGTTTTCGCGTGACAGAATCCCCTACCACGGGTGCAAAACATCCATATCTAAGCTTGCTAACAGAGGCGTGAAAAACCTTACGAGACCCCACCTAGGGGGTGTGGGCAGCGCGGGGGAGGGGAACAACTGATTGGTGCATAACATTCATAGAAATCCATTTAGCGTACTTAAAAAGTACGAAAGCCTGGGGGTGCGCCATGTGAAGTGAAGTCCTTTTTTCGGAAATTGTTTATCTTTTTTTTTTGGGGGGGGGGGCAGAGGGGAGGGGACGGGGGGGGGGGGGGGAGAGGGGGGGGGGGGGGGAGAGGGGGGTGGGGACGGGGGGTGGGGACTTGTCTAAGCCCCGAATCGAGGTCTTCTATGTGGAAATTTACCAACGTATCGAGGACGCCACGCGAATCGAGGACGTCCTCAGTTTGTGATTACTACAGAAATGGCAAGCATGTTTTCACTACACAGTGTTACATGTATGGGTGGGGGGCGGGCCTTTCATAGTTATCATAAATACCATCCTCGCTTCTTTGCCGAAAATTACTGAACTTAATGAGCCAATCTCGACCTCTCGACCCACCACCCCTCCTAGACCCCACCTTCCCGGTCGACCAAGACACTTTACCAGCCTCTGTCAAACAATTATGTCAGGTTCATCAAAATGACGCATTTTAAATAACCATCCTATGGACAATCACATTTGAAAAAAAACAGGGCAAAAAAGTGTTTTTTTCCCCAGTTTGTATTCAGGAGACGACTTTGGTATTCTTATTCATCTAAGTTTTGGCAATAAATCATTTTAAGCAGAGGCATTTAGGCCTTATTATGGTGTGGCAATTGTATTTGGGGCTATTACGCAATTCGTTTTACTGAGGCTGGCTATATAAGCACGCGGTCGCAAACTACGTCCTCGGTGTTGTACACGTAGTCCTCAGTGTACGTTGTTTACAAGTATAGATGGGTGTGTGTGTGTGTTTATGTTAGCTGTTTAAAAAAAAAGTTTCACGACAGCCTTCGCAACTTGCAGTGCGGTCGACGTTTACTGATACTTATGATAATAAATTATTGTGATTGGACAATAGCTGTAATTTTATCATAATTAAGACCTAAATCAAGGTAAAAACGAAATATTTCTTGTGGCTCGGCGTACACACTGATCTTGGGAAAAAAAAACCAAATGCTTACTTCATGGCACTATATAGAGGCTTTCGTAAAAAAGAAAATGTACACACACAACACTAGTGCACCTATATCAATTCCTCCGCACTGCATCGGCCCTTAGCTGGGGTTACGTTATGGTCATGTAACTGGAGATTTCGAAACAAAGAAATCATATTCTCAGCGCAAGGGAAGTCGCGCAAGTTTTGCACCCCTGGGTTTCGATTTTGACACCTACATTTTGCCCGAGGTCTGGGGATTTTGTCACTATAGAAGGTGTCAATTCCACAATAGTTAAAAAGGGTAGGAGGGGGGGAGATGAAACAATGGAGAGGTGTATAAGACCAAAGAGCTCTATGATAAGACACGTGACGTGCACCACACACGTTGGAAACCAAGTCGTTACCCGCTCATACAACGGCAGGCCTATTCGGTGATATCATAGAGTTGTACAGACCCTATTCATGCGTTGGAACGATTTAAAGATGTATTGCCCGTACGTTTTGGGTGTGGCATCTCCACAAAAAATTAATTGATATTTTTCAAGAAACATAAGTTATTAGCTGTCAAATGAGACATCAACAGAAAAAATCGAGCAACGTTTAGTTATCGAACAATTACTGTCAATATTTCGAATTATTTGCGGTCCGCCAATAGTTCAACTCACGGCAAGGCGCAAAACGGCCGTATAACCGGCGCTTTAGTCAGGGAATGTTGCTGAAACCTGGGAACTAAATCCTTACCAAATAATGTCTTCACCAATGTGTTAGTGAAGGTGTCTACTAACACATAGGAAACCACGTGACAGCTTCTAAAAGTTTTACCTTAAAAATACACTACAGACAACAGCCGTTGACAAAGCACCCATTTGTTGTGAATGGTGTGCGCCTAAGCAGACGACTGTTTTGTGTTTCATCTGGCGCAAATGCGGTTAGCGCTGTGATTGGATTCGGAGCGCAATTCTCCGGTACTGGGATGGTTAGAATAGTTTTATTCTCGTCCCTGACATCGCTGCTGGTTGAAAAGACCTAAACAAAACATAAATACGCCGAAATGGCAGTTTGACAATTTTTGTATGTCCATTCTTTTTACCGAATCGAATTCTCGGGTTTTTAAAATGATAAGAGGTCAGGGTCACGTGATTAAGCCGAGGATCAGGGTCCTCCCCCACAAATGTTTAGTGCCTCTCAGGTGCATGTTTTTTTCTATTGCCCTCAAAAAGGCAAGGAAAAGTGAAATAAAGGCTTTTACTTTGAAAACGATATACACACCTGTAACTGACTGGATGTCTGCTGGTAGTGCTGTATGCCCTGATTATCAAGCCCTTCATTTCTTGGAGGTTTAAAAAACAAAACGACCTCCTCGCGAAAGGGCCGCCGATAAACTGCCTTGTAGAAATTTCAGCCACATATAGATGCAGTAAAACCTTAAAAATCCATGCACGGTTTTTGTGTTGAATGAATATAAACACTTTTCAGTTGGCAGTTTCTCCCACAAAAAAATGTACCAATAAAGGTAGAGTACATCAATTGCAGTGACCCATTTGTTGTTCATGCTTTGACTAGAAAAACCTTTCCAAAAGAGTTAAATAACAATGGTACCAAACACCACATGAGTTTATTTCTGTCCAAAATGGTATTTTGTGTCAGAAATTAACTGAAGGTGGTTTTCGAAAAAACCATTCAAGTCAACACATATAATGAAGTATTATTGCACCTATGTGGCTGAATTTTCGGTATTTTTAAGTTTATGTCACAACTGGAAATTAAGGAAAATAATTATTCTGTCGCAAATGCTTCGTTTTCGAGAAAAAATGACGAAAAAGATTGCTTATTTTATAGCACATTTGTAGCGTTTTACTGCACCTATGTCACTGAATTTTCTACCAAGCAGTTTTATCAACATGGGCTTAACCACGACTGAAACTAACGCCATTTGTAACAGTTTACCAATCATTTACTCTACTTTTAATACCAAGGCCTGTTATTGGCCGTTGACTACAATAGTCTGGTACTCACATTGAGATGTTTAAGGATGTAGTTTCGGCAGTTGGTGAAAGTGTCTCTCCAGATGAACGTAGGGAAGTAAATCATAAAATGGGCCATCAGCTTCTTTCCAATAGCAACTCTTGTTGACGTATCCCAGTAATAATGAGAGTTTTTCATCATGCTCTTTCCTTTAACTCGCAATTTGTTGCCTTTAAAGATGTTTTCTGGCGTAACTGGCGTGCTAAACGTTGCGTCCACGTCCATCCAAGCAATGATGTCGGCGTCGATGTATAGATCCATGAAGAAACTGCTCCACAACTGCCGATTGTAACCGATGCTAAATCCTTTGGTTTCAAGTATAGTGCGATCTTTGGGTAGAGGCTCGTACAAGATTCTAATATCAAATCCGAGGGAATGTTGCTGTTTTTGAAGTCGAGCTGCAAACTCATGATCCGCCTTTGATTCCTCATCAAGAATTAAAGTGACATTCCCAAGCTTCGGTGACCAGAACAGCGCAGCGGAACGAAGGAATTTACAGTACAGAAACTGCAACAGTCTCGGTATGGCAGCCATTCGGATAGTCATCTCCATACTGTAGCCAGTTTTGTTTGTTGACGTTAGTTGCGCTATGTTTTTCTGATCATGGAGGAAGAAAACGGCTTTTCCCATGGTGTGATTAGTCATGTACGAAATTGACTGCCTTTCACTGGCTTTAAAGTGCATCATATTTATCAGTAATACAGTCATAACGGCGATGTAACTCATTATGACGAAAGCTAAGGTTTTTGCCTCCATAGTGCCAATTCTCGCTTGAATACAAAATGTGAACTTCTGTCGAGTGCCGTTTTATATTATGCCATGGAGGAAGATTATACAGTCACAGTCATAACAGCGATGTAACTCATTATGAAGAAAGCTACGGTTTTTACCTCACCTTTTGTTGGTTGCCTAGGAAATTGGCTAAATCACTAAACCGTGTCCCAGTGCTTTTCCAATGGTACTTTTCCCGACGGCCATGATAGTTTAGAGCCAATTGCCATGGAACGCACGTCACATACACTTCGGCTATCTATTCTCGCTCATGCTATTAAAGCGTCAACAATCAAGCAGCAACGCACAGGGGTCAACAAGCTATACATGTTGTGGTTAGGATTATGCCATTTCTTTTCGTTATCGAACGACAGGTGCGGCTCAATGGAGCCGTTGCGTAACAACTTTCGTTACGCTCCAAAGATTTTCCATATAAGAGCTATAGCATTGCACGAGCATGAATGCGTACAACCCTCCTACCCGCCTTCCAAATGGTTTTGCCCAACTTGTCGTGCTTATGGATTCGATCCTTTCTTCATTACTAGCTTTTATTTGCGCGCGCAGTACATGATACACCGTCCCGCGCATTTTTTTTTTACACCACTGTAGTGCACTACGAGGGGTAATTCTTCGTTACAGTGCACGTACAAAGACTTCGAAAAAGTCGCGCATGCGTAATAAGCTCCATAAGCCAATGATTGCAAACCGCGTGTCTGATAGCCTTTAGTCAAGGCTGCCTTGGCGAGTTATTCGCGCGCAGTCAGTTTTACCAACGCTTGAGGAAAGACTAGCACGCACGGACTGTCCGCCCAGACAGCCTTTACCATAGCGTTTTTTGGGGCTTATGTTTTTCTTTATTTCTGTCTACCGTTTTGGTAGAGGGGTTACGTGCATAATGCATGAGGTCAGGATTCCCCATTGACCAATGAGAAGGTGAACTGTTAAACTGCATGACGTCATACGCATAGAAAATTAGGCAGTTGTAGTTTGTATGAATCTTCGAAGAATAAAAAGCTAAATATTTCGGGAAACTTAATAAGTCGCAACATATCCAGGCCAAGAACATGCTTTCTGGAGATGATCGCGATTTAGGGGAATATTAAATTCACCAAGGCCTACTCGTACTCCCGAACCGGCTGGCCGCACAGTACACCGTGCCGCGCCGGTATATGCCGCCGGTCGTCTGCAACGGCTGCCCCGCTAGTGCATGGCAATGCCGCACGGTGCATTGTTGTTTTGCGTACAATGAATGTATGATGTACTTAGGCAATGAAGCATGGCATAAACATTTTTTTCAACAAAATCTTACTGCAAAAGAAAATTTTCTTACTGCTAAAATTGCTTCTTTGTCACCCAATTTAAACTCTTTGGAGCATTTATCATGTCATAAAAAGGATTTATTAGTGATATTTAAATTTATATATACCCTGAATAAACAATTCCTTACTATTTGTTACGATAAACAAGTTCAAATGTCTGTCAACCTGCGAAAAGCCACGACAATTACTTACAACAACTTAATACGACAACTCTTAAGTTACGATTACTTACGAAAAACACTGCCACTGTGTGACAATTGTACTATAGCTAGCTCTGGTGATCTTTATAAATCATAAATTTTGGGAATTTCAAAGCCAAATCGCACAGTGGGAGCTAAGCCGGTATTCCGCTGTGCAATATTTTCTTACGACTAGTCGCAATTATCTTAAGATATGATACAGGTACAATTTCGTAGTGTCTCGCAGGTTCTCACAGACTTTTGTACAGTTTTTGGTCACCCACTGCATGATTTGCCACAATTTGTTGCGACTGCGACACGTGCAAAAGTAGGAAGTATTGTACGTGTCGTAAGGATTCTCAGCCACTTTACGACATATCTTTTAATTTGCAAATTCTAACTCTTACGATATGGTTACAATGTGCAATTTATTCCGAAAACATACAAATTCTTCCCTTTATTTTTCTTAGTGATCTCCCAATTTAACAGTTCCTTAAGAGATGACACGGTACGATCAGGAAATTTGTTGATCCTGTTCAAATGTCCATGACAAGCCACAGCTTATGAAACTCTACGACAAGCTACAATTGCACTGTAACAAATCTTAGAAAATCGTAATGCTCAGCGCTTATATTGTATTGTTGTGATATGGATTTTTTTATAAATACATACGAATGTCTGCGATTCTTTACGATGACAGTACAAATCTACGACAGCATCTGCGACTTGTTCAGACACATACGAATGTCTGCGATCATGATCACACATTGTGCGATTCATTACGATTCCTTACTATTTGTTACGATTCCTTAATATTTGTTATGATTTCTTACGATGACGCAGTACAAATCTACTGTGACGACATCTGCGGGTTGTTCAGACAGTCATTTTGTTACAAATCTTAGAAAATGTTAACCCTTAGCGATTATCGTATTGTAAAGATAAATGCATTTTCAGTATACGAATGTCTGCGATACCTTACGATTCCTTACAATGACAGTACGAATCTACGACATCTGCGACTTGTTCAGATGCATATGAATGTCTGCGATCATGATCATATGATCACACATTGTGCGATTCATTACGATTCCTTACTATTTGTTACGATTCCTTAATATTTGTTATGATTTCTTACGATGACGCAGTACAAATCTACTGTGACGACATCTGCAGGTTGTTCAGACAGTTGATCATTTTGTTACAAATCTTAGAAAATTTTAACGCTTCGCGCTTATCGTATTGTAAAGATAAATGCATTTTCAGTATACGAATGTCTGCGATTCCTTACGATGACAGTACGAATCTACGACATCTGCGACTTGTTCAGATACATACGAATGTCTGCGATCATGATCACACATTGTGCGATTCGTTACGATTCCTTACTATTTGTTTTACGATTCCTTAATATTTGTTATGATTTCTTACGATGACGCAGTACAAATCTACTGTGACGACATCTGCGTGTTGTTCAGACAGTCGATCATTTTGTTACAAATCTTAGAAAATTGTAACGCTTAGCGCTTATCGTATTGTATTGATATATGCATTTTCAGTATACAAATGTCTGCGATTCATCACGATTCCTTACGATGACAGTGCGAATCTACGACATCTGCAACTTGTTCAGAAACATACAAATGTCTGCGATCATGATTACGCATTAATTGTGCGATTCATAAATACGATTCCTTAAGATTTAGTTACGATGACAGTACAAATCAACAACATGCCCAAACCGATTATCCTTGCAACTTGAGAAAAACCAAGGAGAAAAGTCAGATTTTGTTCAAATTAATTGTCATATGGGCTATAGGTTTTGTACACGGGGTGCAAGGACGACTTGACTCGGGGACGACTTGAGCCAGGGACGACTTGTCTCGGGGACGACTTGACCTGGGGATGACTTGTCCCGTTTCGCGTACTACATGTACTACTACTGGGCCTACGCGCGGTACGTGTTTTGTTTGCCACACGAAAAGCATTGTTAGCGAGTTTATAACTTTAAAAATGGTTAATAAATTTATGTGGAGTTACTCTATAGAACTTTGACTAATCCTGTTTCTTGTATTTTGTTTTCCTGGTACGAATAATAACTTTCGCTTTTTTCGTGAATGCTACCTATATTTATATGGATGATTCCAGAAGCTCCCCGCCGCTGGTTGGTTACAATTTATGAATAATTCACCACCTCCGTTGCTGTTGAATTATTCAGCACAAAGGTCACAAATACGCTTTGGTAAAGGCGTTCGTGGCGAACAGTCTGCAGTATGAATGTTAGTCTTTCCTCAAGCGCTAGCAAAAACGTGCACAAAACAAACCTCGCCACGGACGCCTTGACTAAAGGCTACGTGTCTGACGACGATGATATCGGTGACTTTTCACCACAGGGAAAAAAATTAGGGGTAGCCGATCTTGGCTTCGAGATCTTGTATGCAAAACATAGTTTAATGATACTACACGTAGGTAGCTGAAAGATATGTGTTCCCTGTGAAAGTCTTCTATATTTTCCCACCCTCAACGGGGTTTTTCCATATCAAATGCACCTACTGACATGACTTTAGGTAACAAAAAGTGCTTCAAGGGGCAAATTATAGTGTTTAAAAAAAACAATCAAAAAGTTGTTACAAAAGAATGATCGAAACGCGCGTTTCGAAAGAACGATCGAAACGCGCAAGAACGATCGAAACGCGCGTTTCGAAAGAACGATCGAAACGCGCGTTTCGAAAAAACGATCGAAACGCGCGTTTCGAAAGAACGATTGAAACGCGCGTTTCGAAAGAACGATTGAAACGCGCGTTTCGAAAGAACGATTGAAACGCGCGTTTCGAAAGAACGATCAAAACGCGCGTTTCGAAAGAACGATCGAAACGCGCGTTTCGAAAGAACGATCAAAACGCGCGTTTCGATGGAACGATCGAAACGCGCGTTTCGAAAGAACGATCGAAACGCGCGTTTCGAAAGAACGATCGAAACGCGCGTTTCGAAAGAACGATCGAAACGCGCGTTTCGAAAGAACGATCAAAACGTTTCACAAGAAAGATGGAACGATCGAAACGTGTTTCAAGGGAAAGAAGAAAACAAAGTTTTGGAAACAGCTAGAGTTTAACTACATGGAGGAAGGAAATGCCTTAGGCATATGGGCTGATACATACTTTTGGGGACTGTTGTCGATCGATGGTGTTTTTTTTTTACAAAAATATTTCACCATTCATTTAACATAAAAAAACATGCACTGATCATTTGGCTGATATTTTAATATGTATGCAGTTCTTCTTTTTTCCCTTTCTAATCAATCATGAAATTTATCTTATTATAATACATGTACACAATCTACATGCACATGTACAGCGCATTGTATAGCACATGTATACATACGGGGAACGTAGTCTCTTCACCAGCAGTGAAATGGTGCGTTTTCTGCCAAATTCCCCTCGCAGTGGTGTAAAAAAAAAAATGCGCATCCCGGTCAGCTCTACCGTACCTTATCACTGTACATTTCGCATGAATTGTTAATGGCACACAGGGCACTAAGTTTGCCGTACGTGCCAACCTACCCACTACAGCAACAACAACGAATGCCTTTCTTCTCGGTTGAGCATTCGAACCTCGCTTTCCCTCCCGCCCAAACTACCCTTTTAAAAATAAACAATTGAAACCTACAACCAACATTGCAGGGAGCAGGGAGTGCACCTCCGAGCGGTGTCCTATAGGATGCACCCACGTTTCCTCTTAACAAATAAGGGGTTTTTCGTGGCCTCCGAGCGCCAGTAAAAATGCCGGACTGACACCGTTCGCCCTGCTTTCGAAATTGACTTCTAATTCTAATTTTCAAATAATTATTCAATTAACTTGGGTTTAACATACAAAACAAAAGCAAACAAAAATTTATAGAGCAAATTTTGTGTCAGGCGGGAGTATTCGAAAAGCAGTGTTTCTGCTTTTTACGCAATTGAATGAATTGTTTGTATGACTCATTGGAAACTTTAGCTTTCCTACGCTTTTTGGCGTAAATTCGTACAGATTTTGGCTCGTTTTTTTCTTTTTTTTCTTGGCAGAATGTTGGAACACAGTCATACCATCACTTTACGCGACCTCGCTACTAACGTCCAGCTGACTTTGCTGCTGTCTGCCAAAGCCGATTCTACACAGCGACATGGAAGTGCTGGGAGCTTTTGGTGGACTTTAGCCAGCCTGAGGAATCACGGCTTTCCCGCGCATCCTTACATCTCTCCATCTACCTCGCCCGCCTAGCAACATCTCGGGGGCCAAGTCAGCAGCCAACGCACTGACAGCAGCTGTTGACAGATTCAAAATTGATCAACCTGGACAAGCTTCTCGCGTGAACTTAACAACCCATATCATACCGTTCTATACGTCATACACGGCAGATGGAGAACAGATAAATAAAGGGGTCGTGCTAATTAGCGTCAACAAGCGTCAACAAGCGTCAACAAAGCGTCAACAAATAATACAAGCACTTTCTTGCGTAAATAATGTATTGACAATACTCATTAGGTTCCTAAATATCATATCTACTGTATTACTTTAACTGCACATGTTTTTAAGTGTGAAATATTGAGCGACAAAGCACGAACTTATCGGTGCCGTTCATACAACTCCCCGGCCGCCATTTTAATTGTGCTGGACCGCTCCATTTTTCTATAGGGGAGTCAAAACCAAGTTTAGCCTTGTGTACTAGAAACTAGGTAGGCGGCCTGTACGTGAGTTGTTGAGGCGTGGAGAAAGGAACCTTCCCGGGGTTTGGTGGTTGGTTGAGGTGAGTCAAATGAGTTTTAGGTCATTACCATGCACGGACACCTAGGTTTTTTTTTTGTTATTACATGTGAAAATGTTAGGCCTACCAGTTTGATGACAAAAATGCAAAATTTTACTAAGGAATATATATGCCTACTACTAGTACTATACTATAGTACTAATGGAGGTAGGACCTCCATGCTACCATGGATGCTACATGTGCTATAGTACGCCCTAGTCAGTCAATAAAATAGGGAAAATAGCCTAGTAATAAAAAACGGTATTTTTTTCGTATACATTGAACAAAGATTTGAAGGAAATTACCTCCTGGAATCAACAGATAATATAATTTAAGGATATATCCTCACTTGTACTTTTGTCGCAAATGTTGCTTTTCTGTAGAAAAATCACATTTTCTCCTTTAAAAATTGCCTTCAGTTTAATAGTGCACAAGATTTGGTGAGCAATTGACATCTGACCAGTTGGCTTCTTTCGGGGATGTCACCCTAGACTATACATGCCGTGGATGTAGCAGATCTATGGACATTTTTGATGCAGTACTTTCCCTGGAACGACTGTCACAGCACTCATCCTCTTTCAAGAGTTTAGCACGTGCTGTAGAGCGTCAAGCCATACTCATGCGCGAAGTTCCTCACCTGTCTGGCATTCCTGCTCAAGGTGTGAGGATGACTGCAACGTTGATGTCTGACCGTCCCTCCATGCAGCTTCTCGCATCGAGTGGGGGGTGTGGTGGACGCATCCCAGTATTTACAAATGGCAATGGTAACTGCTTGTTTAATGCCCTCTCCATCGCTTTAAAGGGAGATGAGTCTCTGTCCACTGAGATTCGCTTTCGCACGTGCTTGGAGATGGTAACTCATGCTGAAAAGTACACTTCAATGCATGCAGATACAAGCATCGCATTGGTAAGCCCGGACTACAACGACGCGTGCAAGAGCTGTTCCAAAGATGGTGGCTATTCCTCCGCTTGGACCATGCAGGCTGCATCAACTGTTATTGGCACACCCATCATCAGTGTCTACCCTCCGATTAATGGGATGATGGACATGTGTGTACGCATTCTGAACACTACATTCAGTCCACTCACTACGCGCAGCACTGTTCCCATTTTTATTATGTGGACATCCATGTCCAGCAATACTCGAGGCACTTGGACCCCTAACCACTTTGTGCCACTTCTTCGAGATACTAGAGTGCCTGCATCTAAGACATACGCTGAATGTGTAAGATCACCACCAGTCGTAATCGACTCTTCACCAGAGCCAGTTTCCGCATCTCCGCCACCTCCCCCTCCACGAAAGACAGCCTCATTGTAAAACTTCAGTATCTTGACATGAAGCGTACTTTTAGTGGTCAAGGCTCATACCAACTTGCTCCATGGGTGGCCAAAAAATTTAGGTTTCACCCACAAAACTGGGCAGACAAAACACAAGAAGAAAAAGATGCCATTTTTCAGAATTTTCTGGCATGTAAACAGAAGAGAGAGTTGTTTGTGCACTCCACAGATAATCAACTCAAAATCCCCAAGAAGCCGGGAATAGCAAAAAAAACCAGGCCAAAAAAAAAGAGTGCGCAATTCAAAAACAGTAACATTTAATCTTGCATGAATTCTTCTGTGCCCTTGTACTGTTTGCATCCTCAAGTACTTTATCAAATTCAATACTGTAACCAGTAGATTCAATCCGACCATGTGTTTTATAACTTCTGTTTGCAAGATTAAGATTTGTACAACTTTCATATTGCTCTTCCTACAAGACGCTTTGAAATAATTATAATGGTAATTATATACTGTAATATTGGATGGCTTTGAGGGTGTATGAGAATATACCGCACGAGTCATGATAAAACTGAACGAGCCGAAGACGAGTTCGGTATTTTCATGACGAGTGCGATATATTCTCATATCACCCAAAACGAGGTCCAGTATTATTATTGTTATATAAAATGAAGTACAACGTACCGGTAGGCCTATTTGTTCAATGTAAAGGAAAAATTACCATGCACGGACCATACTTCACCCCATTGCCACCTTTGCCCCATTGTAAGCGCAACAACAGGGGGCGCAGAAAAAATCACAAAAAATATTGCATATGATTGCACGCAAAGCAGCCGGTCAGAAACTAAACGGATCATCACGCGCACGCCTACGCCCTCTCCGTTCGCACACTTCACAAACTGCCTCGGCTGGCAGCAGTTTCACACACTTTTGTATCGAGGCTGGCATGACAAAAACACAGTTTTAATGGAAATGCAACATTTGCGACGGAAATGTCAATTCTATCGAGCTATTAATTATCGATTCCATTAATTATTTTCCTTAAATTCGAGTTGTGGCATCAACTAAAAAAATACCAAATCTTGTGCACTATTAAACTGAAGGCAATTTTTAAAGGAGAAAATGTGATTTTTCTACAGAAAAGCAACATTTGCGACAAAAGTGCAAGTGAGGATATCCTTAAATTATATTATCTGTTGATTCCAGGAGGTAATTTCCTTCAAATCTTTGTTCAATGTATACGAAAAAAATACCGTTTTTTATTACTAGGCTATTTTCCCTATTTTATTGACTGACTAGGGCGTACTATAGCACATGTAGCATCCATGGTAGCATGGAGGTCCTACCTCCATTAGTACTATAGTATAGTAGGCATATATATTCCTTAGTAAAATTTTGCATTTTTGTCATCAAACTGGTAGGCCTAACATTTTCACATGTAATAACAAAAAAAAACCTAGGTGTCCGTGCATGGTAATGACCTAAAACTCATTTGACTCACCTCAACCATGTGTTTCTTCCTCCATGCCTCAACCAACCACCAAACCCCAGGAAGGTTCCTTTCTCCACGCTTCAACAACTCACGTACAGGCCGCCTACCTAGTTTCTAGTACACAAGGCTAAACTTGGTTTTGACTCCCCTATAGAAAAATGGAGCGGTCCAGCACAATTAAAATGGCGGCCGGGGAGTTGTATGAACGGCACCGATGAGTTCGTGCTTTGTCGCTCAATATTTCACACTTAAAAACATGTGCAGTTAAAGTAATACAGTAGATATGATATTTAGGAACCTAATGAGTATTGTCAATACATTATTTACGCAAGAAAGTGCTTGTATTATTTGTTGACGCTTTGTTGACGCTTGTTGACGCTTGTTGACGCTAATTAGCACGACCCTATAATAAAGCTCGAAATGCTTACATTAAGCTTGATCATGAGACGACCTTCATTCCTTGTCAATTACTTGTATTGTTCCTTTTTACTGGAACAAATGAACGAGTCAAAGATGTGTATATACATGTAACATTCCTTAACAAAAGATGGATCTAAGCAAATCAAGTGTATATATGTTCTATTTGTGTAGAATAAACTGAGCGAGTTCAGGACTGTGCTCCGCCCATCCAATTGTTCACCAAAAATTGTTTCTTGTCTCTTTTTCCTTTAATTGTGGTCTTGAATTCCTCCACATGGGGAAGATATAGAAAATAAATAAATTTTCTGACGTAGGAACGTAGGAAGAAAAAGGGTTAGGCTAACCATAGAGCAAGGAACAGAAGGAGTTACAGCTCAGCCCCTCCGCTAATAACATTTATTGAGAGCAAATATCACCTCTCTTGCCCTGTGCAAAGTGTACGGGTTTTCTCCGGACCATTATCGATCGCCCACTGCGCGCTCAAACATAGCTGACCGCAGCCTGGCTTTATGTATCCTACGTGTGTTACCGAGTTTCGCTGCGCGTCACTGGTATCCGTCGTTTTCCATTCATAACTGGAGAGAAGACGCCAGAACAAACAACGACAACGCATGTGCATTTACCCCCATACATGCATCGGAAGCGTACGGTCCTTGCGCCATCTTGTAGAAAAGAAGTTATGTTCCTTGCTCTATATGGGCTAACTTATAGGGTTAGGTACAACTTTCCCACTTTGGGCGGCTTAAAAATGCAATGAAACTAGGACGATCGACTACTGAAGGCGCCCGTTGTGACTCCCCTATAGAAAAATGGAGCGGTCCCGCACAATCAAGAACGTTGTGCCAATGCCACAGCCTAGGGTATAGTATACAAATATTGACTGCAATGGTCAGGGGCATGGTTAAGAATATAGGCCCGAGGTGATCTCGAAGCCATGACTATGTGCCCCAAGGGGGAAGCCGAGGGGGCATAGTCATGGCTTCGAGATCACCGAGGGCCTATAATCTTAACCATGACCTGAATAAACAGCAGTCAATATTTGTTCTATATACCGAATGTGTAGATTTTTGTCATCTGGTTGGTTAAAAGTAACGATACGCAGTCACATGTCATGACA
Source organism: Henricia sp. BOLD:AAB3569 (assembly GCA_037783545.1). Classification (NCBI taxonomy): domain Eukaryota; kingdom Metazoa; phylum Echinodermata; class Asteroidea; order Spinulosida; family Echinasteridae; genus Henricia; species Henricia sp. BOLD:AAB3569. The sequence continues at coordinate 321,732 of JBBELK010000099.1, read as the reverse complement.
GTGGTCCTTCGGAAAAGTTGTATATTTACAGCAAAAATGGTAGCATAATAATCACCTGGCACTTTAGTAGCACATTTCACCTGACACAGTTTTCACTGTAGGCCACTTCTTTTACTTTCTTAGGGACTTCATCATCTACGACAGACGACAAAACGACTTCGTCGAGATTCCGCCATTGCCGTCCTGCTGAATGTTTACGTGAAGCGCCCAGCTGCATAGTTGGTGCACAGCTATAGCTATGCTAACACATGTTATGCGCGCGTCCGGAACCCGCTAAATGTCTATGCCCGGGGCATGGCAAAGACTATGCCCGTTGGCATGGTCTAGCTGATTTAATGCCCCCACTTTTAACCAATCAGATGACAGGAATCTACGCGTATATGCCCACTGGTCAATAGTCTTTGCCATGCCCCGGGCGCACATTTTTTCTGTTTCCCTTTACGCGCATGCTCAGTTTTGCCACCATCAGTGCACCGTACCGGCCGTTAACGTTCATACGTGCAGTGTATATATATTTGCGTGTACCCCACTGCAGATAAGCAATTTATGCTCATGGCACACAGGGCACTCGGATTGCCATACGTGCCATTATACCAACAACAACAACAACAACAACAACGCACATTTTTTTTTTACACCACTGCGAGGGGTGATCATTCGTTACAGCGCACGTACAAAGACTACGAAAAAGTCGCGCATGCGTAATAAGCCAATGATTGCAAACCGCGTGTCTGTCGACCGACGATGATACCGGTGACTTTTCACCACAGAAAAAAATGAGGGGTAGCCGATCTTGGCTTCGAGATCTTGTATGCAAAACATGGTTTAATGATACTACACGTAGGGTGAAAAATATGTGTTCCCTGTGAAAGTCTTCTATATTTTCCCACCCTCAACGGGGTTTTTCCCATATCAAATATGCACCTTTTATACTGGGTAATTTTAAAGAATTTAGGAGTATTTAGGGAACGTTTGAGAAGTGACTTCGAAACGCGCTTTTCGAAAGAACGATCGAAACGTGGTTTCAAAAGAACGATCGAAACGTCGTTTCGAAAGAACGATCGAAACGTCGTTTCGAAAGAACGATCGAAACGTCGTTTCGAAAGAACGATCGAAACGTCGTTTCGAAAGAACGATCGAAACGTCGTTTCGAAAGAACGATCGAAACGTCGTTTCGAAAGAACGATCGAAACGTCGTTTCGAAAGAACGATCGAAACGTCGTTTCGAAAGAACGATCGAAACGTCGTTTCGAAAGAACGATCGAAACGTCGTTTCGAAAGAACGATCGAAACGTCGTTTCGAAAGAACGATTGAAACGTCGTTTCGAAAGAACGATCGAAACGTCGTTTCGAAAGAACGATCGAAACGTCGTTTCGAGGGAAAGAAGAAAAACAAGTTTTGGAAACAGAGTTAACTTAATATGGAGGAACGAAATGCCTTATTAGGCCTATGGGCTTATACATACTTTTGGGGACTGTTCCGTCGATCGATGGTGTTTTTTTTTTTACAAAAATATTTCACCATTCATTCAACATAAAAAAACATTGGCTGATATTTTAATATGTATGCAGTCCTTTTTTTCCCTTTCTAATCAATCATGAAATTTATCTTATTATAATCCATGTTATAATACATGTACAGTACGTACGTACACAATCTACATGCACATGTACAGCGCATTGTATAGCACATGTATACGTACGGGGAACTTTAGTCTCTTCACCAGCAGTGAAATGGTGCGTTTTCTGCCAAATTCCCCTCGCAGTGGTGTAAAAAAAAAATGCGCGCCCCGCGCATAGTCATTTAGCGGGTTCCGGACGCGCGCATTACATGTGTTAGCATAGCTATAGCTGTGCACCAACTATGCAGCTGTGCGCTTCACGTAAACATTCATCAGGACGGTAATGGCGGAATCTCGACGTAATTTTGTCGTCTGTCGTAGATGATGAAGTCCTTAAGAAAGTAAGAGAAGTGGCCTACAGTGAAAACAGTCTCAGGTGAAATGTGCTACTAAAGTGCCAGGTGATTATGCTACAATGTTTGCTGTAAATATACAACTTTTCCGCCGTAGACCAGCTTCCGAAATCGAAACGCGAAGGACCACTGTCATGACTGTATATGATGTCTCGTTACTTTTAACCAACCAGATGACAAAAATCTACACATTCGGTATATAAAACAAATATTGACTGCTGTTTATTCGGGTCATCAGGCGCGGATCCAGGAATTTTGTAGACGGGGGGCACAACAAAAAGGGACAAATGCGAGCGCGTAGCGAGATGCCCTCACGGCGTGGGGTCCGCTTAAGGGCCCCGGGAAATTTTGGATTCTAGATGCTCTGTGGTGCAATCTAAGGCGATTCCTGGCCACTTTTAACTGACTTTTTTAAGCAAAAGTTTTGAAGATTGTTGTGTGTTTTGGGAATTGTGTGTATGAAGAATTGTTTTCGCCATTATTTTTAGCCATTATTTTCGCCCGGTTAAGTTGACAAAAATCTATAAAGTTTCTCCCTCCCCAATTTGGCATTTAATATGCAGTTTTTACCCATCATCATTTCTTATTTTTCCGGAATTTTTCTTGGTTTTAATTCAGTCCAGTTGAAAAGTTCAAGAAAAGGACTTGATTTCAGACTGTTACTTGCCCTAATGCCCTGTGTTAAAACATCGGCAGATCGGCTGCAAGACATAATAGACCATTAGTAGGCAGGCCTATGTGTATTGGCGTCAAGTTGTCCTCGGCAAAAATTTCCACAAGGTATACCTTGAACCTTTTTCGGACGAAAGAGAACAATTTATATACTTTGAGGAATCAGGTCAGCAAACCAGACTTCACATACCGATAACAAACGAAAAATTGTCAAACTCAATTATAGGGTATAGTAGGCCTACCTAATGTATGTATTTGAAGACAAAAAAGTCACTTCAATCGTCATTGGAAAAATTTTACACGAAAAATTAACTTTTCTTAATAATGACAGTAAAGCAAATCGTATGCGCTGTGTACAAATATAAATTTCCCTCCCGACTAATTTTTTCTTCATGGTTCCGTGTGATCGATCATGGAGGAAATGTGATGAACACCTACATAAAATCATTTGTGAATGGCCATAAATCTTTGGAATATAAGTCTGAGTTAGCATCGGGTTATTCCAAATTTTGAATTCCAATGAACACGGAGCTGGAGTTTGACAATTTATTGATCAATAATTCAAATCATACAAATTATGGAGGAATAAAAATAAGGTGCACGTAATGATCTCACCTTTTTAAACGGCATCCGCATGGCTTCACTAAATGTTGGATCCGTCCGGGTATCACTTCAGGAGAGGCTGCAAGCACAGCGCTGGCTACCTACATGACTTAAGTTTTGGTCCCGGTTTGTTTCAATAATACTGACGGCCTCACACGTACATGTTCATAGTACGTGAAAAAATGTATCAAATATGAATCAAAAATTTTCAATTGCAAAGAAATGTTGGCAAGGAGCCATCAGATTAGCTGCTCAAACGAAGTCGACTTCTGCTGCCTTGCACGAGATATGTAGGCTTTGGTCAACCGCGTTTGTGGTTTTGGGATACAAATACAACTCTATCTTGATGAGGTGATTTTCCCTACACTATCAGAACGCTGGTTAAAATATCACTGGTTAAAAATAAGTTGGTTAAAAACCTCCCAATGTTGGTTAATTTCTATGAGTTGCGTAATTTTTTCTTTAACCAGGGGTTGGTTAAGAAATATTCTGCTTTCTGGTTGGGTAAACTGCGGGTTGTGTAAAATATAAGTTCAGAGGGCTGTATTTTAACCAACTATGGTTATAATGTCGACCCCCCGCAAAAGCGAAGTTGGTTAAAACAAATCGCCCAACCGTATGTCACGTGGTGTCCAGCGAAAGCTGCCATTGGTGAATGGCAGCATTCGCCAGTGCAGCATTTGTTTTCACGCGTCGCGTCGTTGTCGATGTGTGGATGTAAAAACGTTGTGTGTGCGTACACACAGACACCAGTCTACACACAAAATGGCGAAAGTTCACGATCAGATGAGCGGTGTTTCTGAGCCGAAATGACGGTTATTTTAAGGTAAGCCTGTCTCGTTTAATCGTCTGGTATTTCGTTAGACTGTGTGGATACATTAGTGGTTGCTAGCAGAAAGATTTGGCAGACCTTTTCGAAGGTTTAAGCCGATTTTTTAAAAACCATACACGCACGGCTATGCTTTGTACACGCGAGTATACATGTACTCGCTATACGAACGGTCTTCGTTTCTCCCACTCCTCCCTAGTCCCCCACCCGTACCCCCGGGCTGTCCCACCTAAGACTAAGAGGTGGGGGTTGTCACTAAGTTTCGTGTGATAAATTCCCCGCCCCTCCTGGGGAAAATTTGGATGAAAAAATCCTCGCCCATATGGGGACAAAACGTGCACGTTTTTTCTCTAGGTGCGCTGTAAATTTTATTTCTTATATGCGTACGTCGTGGACGAATCGCCACCTGAGAGGTGGGGCACCGCGGGGGGAGGATGGGGGGAAACAATTATTGATAGGTAGGTACATGATTTGGAAAGAATTCCGATTACCACTAGTCGGCACTGATTGTCCTTATAGTGATTTAATAACCACTAAAATGTGTTAAACGTTTAAATAAAAGTCTTTTTTTGTATTTTTTTAGTAAAAAAGGGTAAGAATTTAGTACTCGGACATCACTAATTTTGCCTAAATTTTTTTATTAAATAGCAATAAGTGCAAATATAATTTAAAAGGGAAAAATATAAAGAATTTACTCGAAAAAAATTTGAATTTTAGTTGTCCTATAGGCTTAGTGCATGAGGGCTTATGTGATGTCCGACTTGTAAATTCTTTCCGATAAATGTCATGCATACTAAATTAGTCTTTGTTTCATTTTTTTTATCCATACAGCAATTTAATAACAACACGGTAATGAGAAGCCAAGGCGACAACCACTTTACAGTTGATTTGACAACTGATACTCCCTGATGCTATTGTCTTCATGATTAAGCCGCGGTGAGGGCCGATCGAGGTGGATCATTCTGATGGAAACACTAACATTCAAGAAGACATAGTGTGCTGGACATAATAACTAAATCATATGATCTGCCGTTTGACATTTTGTTTGTGAGCTACAGCTGCCTTAGAGTAATCTGGTGTGAGAGGCCTGAATACGGGAAACTTTTTATTTAGTGGACAGTAATGATTGTATGCTAACTGCATTTTGGTCACTTTTTGATCCAGAACAAACATTCCATACTTTGCAAGCTAATCGCAACTAAATATAAATTGTGTTAGTGTTATTTCGCAACCCGAAGTTAACTTTTCTTTGTCTGTGTAAACCACAAAAGAAACAAAAAGCACTCAAGCATTATCAAACACAGTGTGATGTGTTTGAAAGAATCAAAATACTTTCATTCAGAAAATTTCAGGATATATTTGACCTACTGCTGCTGATTATGTACATCCAAATATGGTACATGATATATTTAAAATAATAAAATGTCAAATTATCAAGGTCATTGTGTAGTATTTGCCTTTATTTAGTGTCTTAAAGAACTGATAACATAATAAATTAACCAACTGTTGGTAAAATATTGCCCAATTTCTGTGAACAACATTTAAGTAAATTGCCCAACCATTCTGGTATAACCAACTGCATGGTTAAAATTTGCCCAACTCACCATTAACCAACAGGTTGGTTAAAATTTAATTAACCAATCATTGGTTAAAAATTTTAACCAACCACGTATTAAAATTTAACCAACCTGGGTTGGTTAAGGTTGGGATGTTCACCTGTTGGGATGTTCACCTGTTGGGATGTTCACCTGGTAATACATGGTTGGTTAAAATTGTAACCAAGTTGGTTAAATTTTTTAACCAACCACGTATTAAAATTTAACCAACCTGGGTTGGTTAAGGTTTTAACCAACTGTTGGGATGTTCACCTGGTAATACATGGTTGGTTAAAATTTTAACCAAGTTGGTTAAAACTTTTAACCAACGTTCTGAGAGTGTAGTTTTCCCTTAGTTTCATCATGGTTTCATAACCAATCTTGGACCAAGGCCTTTTTATTTTACAGGGCCCGCTTTAACTTCATCTGGTTAATATCAATGTGCCAAACAGCAGAAGGGCAATCAATCCTCTCTCTGGCCCACACGCATATAGGCCTACAAAGTGCATACACAATAGGAGCAAAATTCCTGATTTTCGTTGTTTGTGCAGCAATTTCAACGATCAAAAAAATAATACACGGTTTCATTTCTGAATATGAACAAATATGGCATTGGATATTATATTTATTGAAAAAAAATTGTGTGTTTAGGCAACTCACAAAGAATTTGGGCATAACAGTACTAGCATGTCATTCAACTTCAAGCAAGTCATCAATTGTTTTCTGTTGGTTGTGGCCATTTAACCAGTAATTATACTCCACCATGGGGATTAGATGTTGAGGGGGGAATTCAGTTCTATGGCATGATTGATTACCTTTTTTTTCTTATTGCATTTTTTCAGTATTTTTAAAGCCAAAAAGTATACGCAGATGTTAAATATCGGCATCGGTATTTTTTTTTAAAGAAGATTGCCCTCCGATTTCTCTTTTTTTTTTACGGCCTTTCCTTCCCCCCATTTTTTTTTTTGACTCAACTACTTGCCCTCCCCCCTTTTTCTTTTACCTCCTTTCCTTTCCTTTCCTTTTTTTTTTTTGGACTCAATTTGCCCGGGGGGCACGTGCCCCCACGCCCCCCCCCCCCCCCCCACCCCCCCCCCCCCCCCCCCCCCCCCCCCCCCCCCCCCCCCCACCCCCCTCCCCCTCCTCCTGGATCGGCTTCCGCCTCGGGGCATAGTCATGGCTTCGAGATCACCTTGGGCCTATAATCTTAACCATGCCCCTCATTGCAGTCAATATTTGTATAATATTAACGACCCGTCGGCTCGCACAGACATGTGCAAAATGAGCTCGCTAGCAGCTAATCACCTGAGAAGTGATTTACACCAAGGCCACAAAACCTGGACATTTTTTTTTATCTGGTGGTTTACCTAATAGACCATGTAGACCGGATTCGCGGTGCCACTACGGTTTTTGGTCAAAACCGCCATTAACGTAGTGACACCGCCAGTAGTTTTTCATAGTTTTTCCCTACCCGTCACACATGTGTTTTTCTTCGCGGTGCTACTCAGTGCGGAACCAGGGCGGAATCAGCACGGCGGAAAGGCACGGCGGTGTCACTGCGGACATGGCGATCCCATTGAGTTACCACTGCGGTTTGGTGGCGGTGCCACGGCGATCATTGGCGGCAGGACTGCGGTGTTGGCGGCAGCACTGTGGGGCCAGTGAGGTGCCACTGCGGGGCTGACGGCGATGGAGGTGCTATACTGTACGGTCCCACGGCGGTCATGGCGCGCGGTGCGGCGGCGATCCCACTGCGGATTTGCCCAACCCGCGGTGGCACTGCGGAAGTTTTGAACATGTTCAAAGTTTCCGCCGTGCCACCGCGAAGGTCCGCGGTTTTGACAGTTTTCCGCGGTGCTACGGCGATCAATGGCGGAACCACTGCGGAACCACGGCGGTGCCACTGCGGTTTATGCCGGACTCGACAAGCACTGCAGTGGCACCGCGCCTCCGGTGTGACAGGGGTATAAATACAGTGTGTTGGAAATTATTCGCAAACATTATTTTGGATTGTGCGCAGCGTGTCTTGCAAGTTTTAACCTCGAAACAAACACTGAAGTAGTTTTTTCTCTTACTATTGAATACTGGTCTACGAAATCATAGAAGTTGTCTATGAATTTGGAATTTAAGTTTGCATTTTACGTCTTTTTTATATTGTATAAATAGTACAGTTGCAATCATAAATTGTATTTGGGGTCTGTTTTGCCCTTTATGTTAATGTTCCACCAGTCCTGTTTATTTAACAGTTTAAATATCCTCAAAAATATTATATATTTATTTATTATTCCTAATTCAGGATCCACAGATACTGAAACGTGCATCGAATCGTCGCTCAATTTTGCACACGCTAAGTTCACGCATTTTTGGCGTTCTATTTTTTACTTTCCTTTTCGTTTATGTGCAATCAATTTAGTACTTTGCACATTCAAAATAATCACATGAGAATAATACCAAATTAGGTTGGGAGTTTGGTCACGTCTGTCGTGCCCCATGCAGGGTGGGGATTTTGTAACTGTATACAAAAATGCATGTTTTGCACTCGAGGGTGTGGACACTTAAATTTTGGTTTTGTCACTTAAATTTTCCCCAGGGCTGGGGATTTTGTCACGCTAAAAGTGGCAATCCTCACCTCTTAGGTGGGGTTGCTCGGGGGGGGGGTAGGATGGGGGAACAATAATTTGATAGGTGCATAATACTGTCCCCAAACTTTTAAACAAATCAATGTTGCGTTTCCATATAACACTAACACACGATGAGACGGCAGAAATTCATTAAAGGGCTCCTTATTTAGGATTTTTATCAATGAAATCTATGCTTTAAAACCACTCTACTCAGTTAAAGTCATAAAAATCATATTTGGAGCTTGCTTTGGGGGTTAAAACAAAGGTTTTTAGTTTTTATGCTAATGCGAATATGCATATTCATGACCAAGGTCACGATGTCACAAGAGGCAAACACAGGAAAATCACATTCAACTGTGCGCAAAAGATTCCACTTTTTTCTCAGATTTCCTGAAACTTTTGTAATCCATGGCTGTTTGAGTTTGTTTTACATGTTGCATACTCTGCTGTAAGCCATGACAAAACTGGGGGTAGAAACTGCAGCAATTTGCCACAGGTCCAACTTGAAGTCTTATGTTTTTTCTTAACTTTTCCCATCTGTCTTCCTACAAAAAAAAATATGCGACGGAAAAAAAAATGCGACGAACAAAATTAAATGCGACGAAAAAAAAAATGCGACGAGAAAAAAATTCGACGAAAACAAAAATGCCACCAAAAAAAAAAATTACGACGGGAACAAAAATGCGACGGGAAAAAAAGAAGACGCCGATTGATTGGCACATATGGAATTCCTCAATAAACACATCAGAAATCGAGTACATAAAGAACAAGGCTATGAAACAGCCTCGTCCTTGAAGTCAGGATTCAGACCAAGATATTACGGTAACCAGACTATTTGGCAGTTGGCTACAATTCACCGCGTGGTGGCGCACTTTCGCTGCAAAGCATACAGGCAAATTCTTCAATTTACACAATTTCATAGTCTTGGACAAGGCTATTCAACCATTTTTGTGCGTATGTGGAATATGTGGACAGAAAACCAGTCTATCGTCGTGTCCGTCCTCGGCCGACCCTCCCCGGTCAGCATGCAGAACACAACGTGCAGTTTTTGAATCAAAATTGTTCACTTAAAATACCCTTCAAATGTCACGGTACTTGAGGTAATGTAAGAACAAAAAGATTGTGACATATGTTTGCAGTTTGAATTGTGTGAAATTTGTACACGTTTCTGAAAATGTCATTAGTGGCTTTGAAATTGAAAATTAAAATAAAGGCTATGAAGTTTGCGTTAAATTTTCAAAACAGTCATGGGACGGGACGCTTTTACAGTCACTTCGCCCCATTTCCACTTCGCCCCATTTCCACTTCGCCCCATGTGAGTTCGCCCCATACCACTTATCCCCATCTATGCTATTTAGCCGGCAGTCAGTCGATAACATAGCAAGAAGAGTAATGGAGCTCCATGCTTTATCAATTTTTTAAAATGTATACGCTAATTCATTGTGAAAATTATTTTTATGTTTATTAATTTATCGTCAGACCTCCTAAATCCACGCGGTCCTATTTCTACGCACTCGCGTTAATGTTGCCGGCAATGCGCGCGCGTGCATAAGCGTTAGGTGCGCAGAATATGGAGGGTCGAGGATAACCTTGTCAAATTAAACTTTAAAAATTAACCCTTGGGGGCCTACTTAGACTTAGTTACTTTTTGATTTCTAAAAATCAAACTTTTCAGAAATTAAACTTTTGTGCAAGGGCTGCGCATGGGCTGTGCGTTTTGTGTTGCTATTAGAACAAAAAGCGCTTATCCATTTAGCCTACATGCACGAACGCGCCCCCTCCGCGTGCACGCGACGCGCCCGCCTAGCCTTCGCGTACAAACAACCCTACAAAGACGCGCAACTTGTTAGAAGTAAACAAATGCAGCTTTAGCAACAGCAAAAACACAGTTCATTCAGTGGAAGCCCCCCAGCTATGGCGGATGTACAGGGAAAGAGACCTTAGTTACCGGATTGGTGTACATAGCCTATAGGCCTAATAGGAATAGTATTACATTTTAATAGTTTAAAAACGAAACTTTGAGGTGGTTTACCGCATAAATTGAGCAAGCGGTGTACGCCGGCCAAAATGGGCACCTCCTTTGAAGAAAATGTGTCTGTTTTTTATTATTTTTTTTGCCACAATTTCCTTCTTTTTCTGGCGGGGCGGCCGAGAACAGCCTGTGACGGCCTGGACGGGACCGATAAATGCTGGGGACGGCCGTTGACGGTAATTAGTATGACCGCCCCTGGTCATTGGGCTCAGTAATATCATTCCTTAATTCTTCTCAGCTCCCTTGGGAGTTACATGTGTAGTACCTTGCCCAAGAGCACACGTACTATGGACCAGCCTGGATGAACAATGGCTGATGAATAGGGTGGCGACATCACGGACCTGGTGACTATGCTGACATAACGTTACATGTAATATTTCTGTGTGCTTTTATTGTTTAGATATCCACTTTATGTCCGTGGTGATCCCCAGCGACGAGTATTTTTCACAAACTTCTACATGAAGCTACTGGAGAATGACAAGAAAAGACCACCGAACGTTGTCACTTTTGAGTGCCCAGTGAAGTGAGTGCCGTCAACAATTAGACAGATTCCCATGTCCCGAGGTTGCCAACTGAATGAAGCACATCCGTGCCATGTGCGTCCCAAAAGAACAATAGATCGTATCGAATAGCCGCCATTTCGTGGGTCAGTTTCTTTGTTCCTTGGGGACATGCATGGTTGCACGTATTGTGCTTCCATTGTTGAACGGTTTAAGTAACAAAAGGTGCCCCATGAAATGGCGGCTATTTGATACGGTCTATAAGCATACCATCTGAATAGAGCACAAGTATCAGATTTTTGTCTGACAGACTATTGTTTGATGTTGTTTGATGATTTTGTTTACTTAAAGGTCACATGTTATCAGACTGTCCACTGATTGGCTGTTGTCTGTCCAGACTTTGTCTGCTACATGTTTAATCTTTTGGCAGACAAGTCTGATCATGTCTGATGGTGTTTGATGCGCAGTCCACACTGTCAGATTTTTGTCTAATAGACATTCCTGATATATGGGTCTTCCTATAAATTAGGGGTCCAATGTTGGTGTCCCCCGTTACATTTTACATCTTGTTTTTGTAAATTCAGGACACATTCTTTAAATACTTTCCATCTCAAAGAGTGAGTACATAAAGTACAATTCATACAAAATGGTTTAAAAGCCATTTTAATGATTTTTGTACGAAAAATAACACATATTAGGTGTAACGGGGGACACCAAATGTCACACTTTTGGACCCCTAATTTATAGAAAGACCCACTTGGTATTCACTACTGAACGAATCCGGAAACTACTATCTGATTTAAAACCACACAAGGCACCAGGCCCAGACGCAGTAGCAGCTCGAGTTTTGACAGCCTGTGCAAAAAACTTTTTAAAAAACTTTTTCATCAATCCATTTAGACAGGACATGTGCCTTCCGATTGGTTGACGGCAAATATCACTCCAATTTATAAAAAGAACGACCGATCTGACCCTGCGAATTATTGACCAGTTTCGTTAACATCAATTATTTGCAAGGTGCTTGAGCATAACATTTATAGACATATCATGGGTCACTTCGAGCAGTATGGGATCCTAGCTGACCATCAGCATGGATTTAGAAAGGACAGGTCCTGTGAAACACAGTTGTCGGCTGTAGTTAATGATCTACAATTAATATTAGATAATCGCAACCAAGCGGACCTCATTATCATGGATTTCAGTAAGGCTTTCGATACTGTCCCACATCACAGACTGTTAACTAAACTGAATCATCTAGGAATTCGGGACAACATTTATACGTGGATTGACTGCTTTCTCACTAAACGCCATCAGAAGGTGGTTGTTGTTGGAGAATCTTCACAGCTATCGCAGGTTGTATCAGGAGTCCCACAGGGAACAGTGTTGGGGCCTTTGTTATTCTTAGTCTACATCAACGACCTATCGAATGACTTATCATCATGTGTTAGACTTTTTGCTGATGATTGTGTTATGTACCGAGAAATTAAAACTCTTGATGATTCTACAATTTTGCAAAATGACATCAACCGGCTTTGTTCCTGGGAATCTACTTGGCAGATGGGTTTTAATCGGTCCAAATGTTTCTATATGCGAGTGACTCATAAGCACAAACCAATCCTAAGACAGTATACCATGGGCGATGACCTACTCAGTCAAGTCAACCACCACACATACTTGGGAGTTGAGCTTTCTTCTGACATGACTTGGAATAGGCACATAAACCAAATTCCTTTTAAGCAAACAGAACTCTTGGTCTGCTCAGAAGAACACTATCCAGTTGTGATAAACACACTAAGGAAATAGCATACAAAACGCTTGTCCGACCTATTACATTGGGATCCTCATCAATGTAATACCATTAGCGTGCTCGAAAAAGTCCAGAGAGGTTTGTTTTAAGGGATTACAGTCGTTCATCAAGTGTCACTGCAATGCTCAGTGAGTTAGGTTGGGACCCTTTGGAAGTTAGACGTACTAGAGCTCGTCTGTGTGTCATCTACAAAGAAATTCATGGTCTAATCCCAAGTAATATCTCCCAACTGCAAAATCATCTATCCAGTGAGCAACTAGCCACCAGACGAACTACAAGACAAGCTAACAGCACCTCCAACGTATCTGGGCAAACAAAAATAATTATCTCCACTCATTATATCCATGGACAGTCTCTGAATGGAATCTTCTTCCTGATTCTGTTAAAAAACAACCCACACTGAATGTCTTTAAAACCCAACTTGACAAGGTAAACATCAGCCACTACTTTCTACTCGGGCGCAACTGAAACTTTAATTACCAACCAGCACCATGGCAGCGTCACCTGCACGTGATAGCCCCACCATAGGCGATTGTGCAGTAGCCTACAGATACAGATTGTCTGTCAGACAAAAATCTGATAGTGTATACAGGCCATAAATTGGTGCTTTCTTGCCCCTGTTTTGTTCTCTAGTGCACTCACCCAAGCGTTTAAATATTACGAGGAGTAAGCATCGATCTGATGTCTAGTTTCGGAGAAATCCTAAGGCAAAATTTCAACCCTCCGTGAGCTAAAAACAAGCCGTTTGCTCCAAAATCAAATGCGTGATCAATACAAGGGCTTTGTTCGAGCGTGTACTCGATGTGTTTTGAGTATACTCCTGCACGCACGAACGACACTCGGGTCAGTGATAGAGAACTGTACACTCTAACGCACATTCGATATTTTGGAGTAAACTTCCTTATTTTTATCACACGGAGGGTCGAAATTTTGCCTTAAGATTCTACCGAAACTAGACATCAGATCGATGCGTACTCAAGCCTCGAAATTCATTTTATAAAGGGCACGACAATTTTCCCTTAGTCAAGGGCACCTGTATGAGGAAATGGACAATTTGTGTTAGAACTTTTTAAGGGCAACACGGCAAAAGCATAGGGCACCGATGGTAATTTGCCGTGGGTTATATCGGACCCAAGGGACAAATTTCACTTGCGTGAGTTTGCCACAGATTTTGGGTGGGAAACGGCAACAGGGCGGAGGTTCCGGAGTCCTGTTCACGGGTCTAGACTGTAGGAAATTGTTGAAATAATCTTCTTTTCTTTCTTCAGAATGACCAAGTTTGACATAAAAAGCTACTTGGAGAAGATTTACAACATTCCTGTGGCCCGAGTGAATAGTCAAATAGTGTATGTTGCATTTAAAAGGGACCATAAAAACAGACGATACAAACCAAAAGATGACTTCAAATTGGCTCATGTAACATTGGTAAGTTTGTACAGTGTACTAATGTAATCACCGCAAGGGTTTTTAACTGGAATCATTGCATTGGACAGTTGGAACCACTTCTATCTTCCATTTAAAGGCCTGTAGATGATCTGTTTTTCTGCGAATAAAACCAATATAAATCAAAAGAAAGACATCAACAAACTCATCCGAAGAAATTTCAGCTTTGTCAAATGTACCACGTTTAAAAAAAACATGAAAATCCATATGCATTTTCCTGGTCTTGGTGGGGTGTTTCAAATATTTATTCTCAGTTGATCGGGTACTATGTGGCTTGCGTCATGCACTCTGTGGCGCACATACTGCGTGTGCGCGCGATCCATAAAAATGCATCACGTTGGAACACGCACACGGAGTACACAGCGCCCATGCATTTTGGACCGCGTAGACGCGAACCAAAAATAAGTAAATCGTTTGCAAACGATCTAAATAATTTCATCTTTACGGATTATTTTCTGGTAAAATTATATCATTTTCAGCGAAAACCTTTTATTGGATAGTTGCTATTAATTCAATCTTTACTTTCAGAACTTTCCCCCTGTAAACTCGTCGATTACTTTTTGGGTCATTGCAAATGATCCACTGGGCCTTTAAAGGGCCTGTGACATCCTAAACAACTTTGTGGCTAAGCTTTGCTTCATAATGACGGATTACTTGTTCTGCAAGACATACTATTGTTCGTTTGGATGTAAAATCAATAAAAGGTGGCATTTTTCAACTTTGAAGATTTCATTGCAATAAATCACAGACAGAGGGCGCTGTTTTGAGTGCATCACATAAGGAAGACGGAAGGGAAAAGTTAAGAAAAAACATAAGACTTCAAGTTGGACTTGTGGCAAATTGCTGCAGTTTCTACCCCCAGTTTTGTCATGGCTTACAGCAGGCAACTTGTAAAACAAACTCAAACAGCCATGGATTACAAAAGTTTCAGGAAAATTGAGTAAAAAGTGGAATCTTTTGTGCACAGTTCAATGTGATTTTTCTGTGTTTGCCTCTTGTGACGTCGTGACCTTGGTCATGAATATGCGTATTTGCATTAGCATAAAAACTAAAAACCTTTGTTTTAACCCCCAAAGCAAGCTCCAAATAGGATTTTTATGACTTTAACTGAGTAAAGTGGTTTTAAAGCATAGATTTCATTGATAAAAATCCTAAATAAGGGGCCCTTTAAGTAAGGTTTACTGATCAAACGGACGTTGCAATTTCTGTACATGTAGCAGATTTGACTGTAGTAAACTTTCTGTCAAACTGAGCCTTGCATCCACTGTCTTTGTTTTCAGGGTGAGGGTCAAACGTTTCGGTTCCCTGAGAACCTCTTCACCAAAGGCGAAGAGGAAACAGCAGACGAGGACCTCATTGAGGAAGTCAAAGCCAAACAAAAGACCAGAGATGATCTGATGAGACTACGCGGTGGTGTATCAACATGGTTTGGTATATGAGTACGTTGGGACGTGTAGTGACAACTATGAAAAGAACTTGCCAAATGCTCTGTTATGGCAGATGAAGCTCCTTTTGCATGCGGTTAAGTCCGAGTTCAATGAAACGAAATAGGTTATTCATGGTGATAGTTGGAATAAGTAAATACTCATCTTTTGTACTGTCTGACGATGTGGTCAGCATGGAGACTGCGATGTTTCGACCGTGAAAGTGCAAGTCTTCATCAGGCGATGGTGCAGAGACCAGGGTCACGTGACATTGGATTGTAATCCATCCCATCGACCCTTGCGGTGGCTTTCCCCGTGTTGCATGCTTGCTGCCTCACTGCGCCATGCACAAGCATAAAGTATGGGCTTGTGGGATGGATTGTAATACGATTACAATCAAACGATGAGAATTCTCGTCATTGACCAATTATGATACAATTACAGGTCACACACAGAAAATCTTGCAATACTACAATCAATTGGGATGTCGTAATTCATGTGACCCGGCCTGATTACAAGTTTGTGAACATCCAAGTATCACCGAGGTTTTTAAATGCATGATTTGTCTGTTTTATTATGATATATCTTAAAGCTCATAACACAAGCATTGGTGGGCATGAGAAGATACAATATTTTAAATCAAACGTGACGAGGATACCGGTAATTCAATAAACTAGTGCTACATGAATCTTCTAAATGCATGTGTAGCATGATTTATTGGAATTTTGCTCAAATTACAGGGTTGGTGAAAGGCACAGGCTCGTCAGCAATGTGCACGCGCCACGAAATATGCAGCTCTATAAGCATGGAGCTGCGCATTGCTGATAAGCCTGTGCCTTTAAAAACAGCAGCTACATATACCTTTTCCCAGAAAAGAGCTGTTCAAAAAGTATACTCAACCAAAACAAATGCACATATTTGCAACCTCCACCAGTTGTCTAGATGCTTGTGACATTGTTGGGTCTGCCAGACATGTGTTACAAAGTTTGCAGAATTTGTGGTGTCTTCCCCCCCTATGTCATTATACAAATATCAAAACGATGGTACAAAATTGGGAAAACTTATTTTTTACAAATTTATGCAGCACAATGTCAGACAGACCCAAATCGCTGGTTGTTGCAGAGCTGCTTATTTTCCACCACCTAGCACAACCCTTCCTGACTGTCATTGAAAATTTGGAAGCTTCTTTGTTGTAACTCCAGCACCACTTGTGACCATTCAATTATGTTTACATTTGCTCTTTCTGATGTTTTGAAAGTTTTCTCAAAGCATCAGAAACACTACTTGTGGCCTGGGGCCAATTTCATAAAGCTGTTTAGCAAAAATATTTGCTTAATCCAAAATTTCTTTGCTTTATAAAAATGGGTTAGCAGTCAAAATCTTGTGTGATGTGATGTGTATTTCAATTTACTGCTATTCTTGCTAAAAACACAAGTTGACATATAATTTTGACTACTAACCCATTTTTATAAAGAGCGTGACCAGAGTTTCTGGAAAATAGTTTTCGATGTAACTTATCAAGTAACTCCCATACACACCTCCCATGTCCCAAAAACCCGAAAACATTCGCAATTTCCAGTAAAAAATTGAACAAAACTATCGAGTCGGCTTTCAGCGGATAAACGTTGATACTGGAAAATTAGTTTACAAATAATCGGTGGATTTTCGACGATATCCTCGGAAATATGCGGCCTAGAAGCGCGGGAGTTTCAGTTTCGTAATCAGAAAAATATAACGGATGTTATGATATAAAAATCTCATGACCCATAAGGTAAATCCCGGGGAGTTATGGGTAAAAAAAAGTGATCTGGTCACACTCCTTTAAGCAAATATTTTTGCTAAACAGCTTTATGAAATTGGCCCCAGATCAGAACCTATCAGTGGTGTATCTGGGTTTACTAGAATATATTCTCTTAAAATATTAATTCTTTATCAAAACAGAAGTTTGCTGAATACAGTGAACTTGTGGATAACAATGCACTGATCGACCAGTCACTTTGGAATTGCTTTTAAGAGCTCTCCGCAGTAATGAAATGTGACATTTTCTGGGAGAATTCTGCAGTTCTTAGGGTTCTCAGAAAATCAACTTTGTAGGGTTTCAACCCGATAAAACCTGCGTGGACTGAACTGACCTCGGGAGCCATGCATCTTGCAAGGAGTTAGGGAGCTCATCAGAAGGGCACTTCAGGCAGAGTGGCGCACCCTGCCCCAGTGGCTCCTATTGAGTCAAGTGCACTTAACAATAAAATGTTACATATCAGACTCCTCGATCTTTCCATGAGGGTAAAATTTGCCTTTCTCTTTCTGAATCGTATACAAACAACATCTGGTATGGTGCCTGATCACCATTGAAATGAAACAACCAAACTTGGGATGAGAGAAAAATCATGAGGGCCTTATCGGGATTTGAACCTGAGACCTCCGACTCACTAGGCAGATGCTCTACCAGCTCAATCGTATACACGAATATAAACATGGGGTCATGCTTCTGCAATCCACACATGGATTTTTCTATCACCTCCAACTGCACAAATTGGCAAGAGCGCATGCCATGTCAAGCCACCAAGTACAGGGACCTCGCTGCTCACAGGAACCTAGGTGATAAATGGGATTGAATAAACAAAAATTAAAAAGTTGTTAAGATTCTTAGTTGTGACCCTACTGAATTCCAGCATCTAATAAATGTGTTCATCTTTAAAGGAGCGTGTCCAGATCACATTTTTTAGCTGACCCATGGGATTTTAATACCATATCATTTGTCTTATTTTTCTAAAAACCATCTGAAATTTCAAGGATATCATGAAAAAACAACCAATGTTTTGTAAACTAATTTATCTAGTTCCATAAAGCAGTGCAGTGATTACACCCACCTTTTTACTACCACTTGAAATTGTTGTCATTTAAATGCTCTTTATTTATTAATTTTTTTAACATACCGAGGTAAACAACCAGAAAAGTACAGTAACTCCCGATTGAGTGGTTTTTGATAGAGGATGACTAACCCTCCCATATCCATTGAAATCGGTGCAAATTTCCTGTGTTCTTTCCATGGATAGTATTTTGGGCATGTATTTTATATGATAATTTAGGCTAAAACGAAATCTGTTTTCTGGAAAAATCTGAACATAATTGTCCACCCCATAGAAAAACAAATCACATACCTGATGATGCCCCATGTGAAAAACTTTGACCTGATTACCAGGGCGACCAGTGGTTGCAAAGAGATTCTCACTCACGTGCGACCAGCGGAACTGTCTGGCGCCCTCTGTGTGTGCCTGCTGACTGTCTTCGGGACGGCTGTCAGAGAAGTTTGTGTTAACAAAAAATGATTTTTGTCTCAATAAAAACAGTCCAAGATATTTTGTGAAAATTCGAGGAATGAATTTGTTTAACCTCGTCATAAAAATATCGAACTCGCCTTCGGCTCGTTCAGTATTTTCATGACTCGTGCGGTATATTCTCATATCACTCTCAAAGCCATCCAATATTAGATAATTCTCAGTATTTGTGCTAAGATGCTTAAAAACATAAAAGTAGCCTCGTGCAACAGCCATGAAAACTGACAATCGTGTGCAACATACTACGTGTCCAAAAAAACATGTCCTACTTTTGATTTTAAATAACTTTGTCATTTTCCAACGGATTTTAACCAAAATTTCACATCATGCAAACAAGGCTTGACAAATTTTATTTAGTGAGTTTCATCAGTTTTGACCAAGAGGATGAGATTTTATAGCCAATTTCAGAATTCGCCACTTTCGACTTGGTCTCCTCCAATGTCGATACAACCAGGGCTCGAAATACCCACTGGACCGGTGGACCGAGGCCAGTAATTTAAGCCTCGGTCTAGTGCTTTCTCTACCGTACTAGACCTGTGGTCCAGTGCATTTTTAAACTAACAAACAGTAAATCCACGTTCCTTGTAGCCTTGACCAAGGCTTTGGAATTGTCTTCTAGACGGCCCGCTGAAGTTTAACTGAACAAAGCGCTTACGAGCTATACGGAATCTGTTGCACGTATATTGGCTCACAACGCGCCGCGCTACGACTATGCACACATGCACGTACATGCATCGGTACGGTCCTAAACCCAATAGCCTTGATGGTTCTGCATTCAGCCAGCGAAACTCATTACAGTAATAGGGAAACCACCCCAGCGTGAGCTGAGATTTCATTGGTCGACGCACGCCAGGCTATGTTTGAAAAACGCTATGATCTGCGATCCCCAGTTCGTTCATCCATGGAGCTATCCGAGGCAGTATTAAGAGCTCCTACAAATCATTCAGAAAAGCTGTCATATTACAACCGTTGTCCCCCAGAAGTGTAATCAAATACGTAAACAGATAAGCACAAAAAATGCTACGAACCCGAGAATATTTGTTGTTTTCGTCCATCGATCATGCCACGGTTCTCGTAACATGAGGACGCCATGACATGCATAATGCACGCTTCGCGGCATTACGTGCTACCCATGAAGCTCTTGATTGGCTGAAGACAAATGTTAAATATTCATACCTTGCATACCCGCATATCCAAAGCCCGCCCATTTTCGGCCAAAACCGGCCGAAAATATAAAGAAACACATTAAACCCGGAAGTTACAGACGCCACAAGGCTGTCTATCGAGCTAGACCAGGCCGTACTCAGCTAGTACGCAGTATGTATTGCCGTACGGGTTTACTACAGAAGTCGTTATCTCAAAGTGGCTCGTTTTCATGCCGTGTGCAGTTTGCATGCGCTAGACTAAATATTCCCTCGTACAGCAACAAAACCTGCAGACGGCCTTGGACAAGGCTACGTTCCTTGTGGCTTTGGTCTTGTAAAAATAGCGTCGGTCCAGTAAATGATTTAAGCTACTAACCCTGTGGTCTAGCAGATTTTTTCATGAAATTCAAGCCCTGACAACGCTGGAGACATGTGCATGCTGGAGCTAAAAGCTTCTGAACAAGTGCAGGATCATCCCTAATGTTATTGCAAACCATCTTGATCGGTTCACGCAACTCAACACGAGGAGCAAAGGGACCTCAGACATAGACAATTGCCTTAAAGGCAGTATACATCATTGGTAATCTCGACAATCAGAAATGTTCACAGATTTACGCCTAACTTACACAATATAAACATGATGACCGTAGAAAACTTCCCCTGAAATGGTTTTGTCTGAAGTGCTATAGTCTTTGAGAAATGAGTAAAACAATTAGTTTTCGTTTCATGAGACGAGCCCCAAAACCATTTCGCCCCAAATTACTGTGTCCAAACACTACATCTCCCAAATGCCACTTCGCGGTTCGCCCCAAAACAACTTCGTGCACAGGCCGTGGTTCAGGGGCGAAATGACTGCAAACCCTTTTTTCTCGAAAGTTAGACGAAGTACGGAGCTGGTTTTGGCTCAGATTGGTTTTAATCATGCATATCTTCAATCACACAGGGCGATAAAACTATTTGTAACAGTTTACCAATCATGTATACTATCTTTAACAATGGAGGATGCAAAGTCGAAAGTGGAAATTCTGAAATTTAGAGATTTTTTCGTGTGGCTTTTAAATCTCACCCTTTTGTCCAAACCTGATGATACTCACTCAATAAAATTTGTCAGGTCTTGTTTACATGATGTGAACATTTTGTTTAAATCGTTAGAAAATGAAAAAGTTATTTAAGATCAAAAGTAGGACATATTTTTTTTTTTTACACATACTATATAGGCCACGCATCAGAAAGTATGAAAATATAAACAAAAAATGAAAATAAATCTTAAAAATCAGGATAATGCTTTTAAAACAGTGGACAATATTTTTCTTGTCTTGGCCTAACACCAACCTGGATCTTGTAATATCCCAAACAATCCACTCTCCTCCAACGGCAGCCCCGACCCTGGTCGGATCGCACGAACACCAATCAGCTGACCTCAATGTCACATGACCGGCATCCAGAGACATGATTGGCTGTTGGTTCAGAAGGTCGTAGAAACGGATCGTCCCGCTCTTTTCAGCTGCCATCAGCTGTATACAGGAAAATTAAACATTTTTGGCTTTGAATTCATTAAAAGTTTGACCTGTGCACTTCTAAAAACCCAATGTATCATTTGCAAGCTGAAACCTTTTCCGGATTCCTGGGATAAGAGCATAACATATCTAAAGAAGAATGTTGGTAAACTAGCTTGCAGGAATTTTAGCCCCATGGGTGCATTAATGCTTCAGAAAACATTTAAAATCAATGCTTGGTATTGTGTTAAAGATGGTATACATGTACATGACTAGTAAACTGTTAAAAATAGTTTTATCCCCCTGTGTGATTGAAGATATGCATGATTAAAACCAACCTGAGCAAAAACCAGCTCCGTACTTCGTCTAACTTTTAAGAAAACAGTAAAAAAAGGGTTTGCAGTCATTTCGCCCTAAAACCACTTTGCCCTGAACCATTTCGCACTGAACAGTCTGTGTACAAAGTGGTTTTGGCGCGAAGTGGCATTTGGGTGATGTAGTGTTTGGACGAAGCGGTTTGGGGCAAAATGGCACTGGGCGAAATGGTTTTGGGACGAATTGAATTTTCATCTCATGAGACGAAAAATAATTGTTTTACTCATTTCTCAAAGACTATAGCACTTCACACAAAACCATTTCAGGGGAAGTTTTCTACGGTCATCATGTTTATATTGTGTAAGTTGGGCGCAAATCTGTGAACATTTCTAATTTTTGAGATACCAATCATGTGAACTGCCTGCCAATTGTTTACAAAAAACGTGTGTGCAAACACATTTGGTTGTTTCATTCCAACCAAACCAGTTGCCTTCGTTACTTTGCCCAGTTGCACTACCATGCAATACCGAGAAAAAAATGGGTCCATAGGGAAAACCTGAGGGAGTATACCAACTGTGTCTTATAGCTCAGCTGGTAGAGCATCTGCCTGGTGAGTCAGAGGTCTCGGGTTCGAATCCCGATAAGGCCCTTACGATTTTTCTCTCATCCCAAGTTTGGTCGTTTCATTCCAATGGTGATCAGGCACCATACCAGATGTTGCGTGCCTGTGTGCAGTGAGTGGTGCACTTTTATTTGAAGCTTTGGCACCCATGTGCCGTGGGATAAGGTTTGCAAAATCAGGGGATCAAATGTTCAGGTTTTTAAAAATTTGAACATTTGGATTTTGAGAACTTTGTTTTGTTCTTGCAACATTAGTCGTTATCTAAACCTACCTGCTACCTCCAAATTTTTCATCAGAGCCAAATGTTCCCCTCATTTTTCTCACACTACGGTCCCAAGCTGAACCAATTAACGGGGAATTATACCCCAAAAACAAAATACCTTGTGCTCAACAAGTACAACTTGTAAAGTATTTAATTGCAAAGAACACAAATATTACCCACTGAAAAGTGAATACAAACTTCACAAAGAATGGCAATTGCAGCGATGCCTCGCAGTAGGGTCGCTGCCATATTGTCTAAATACTGAGCAAAGAATGACATTTTTGCGTACAACGTTTTCGTGTATTGCCCGAGGAATGCACGAAGGACTTGTACGCAAAGACGTCATTCTTTGCCCAGTATTTGGACAAAATAGTGGCGCCCTTACTGCGAGGCATCGCTGCAATTGCCATTCTTTGTGAACCTTGTGTCCGCTTTTCAGTGGGTATTATTTCTTGTTTTTTGCATTAAAATAATTTAGCACAAGAACTTTTGTTTCTCGGGTATAATAATTCCCCGGGTATAATTCCCCTTTAAAATCTCTCACCTTCATGGGGTCTTGTGCGTTCCAGCAAACTGACATTCCAGAACTTTTCAGGGCAAAACAGACCTTTTGTGTCCCGTCTAGTTCCCAGACCCGGCAGGTGTGATCGTCACTGACACTCGCAACCAGCTGGCCTTCGGTCGACTCAAAGGCGAGGGCATTGATGTAGTCCATGTGACCTTCTATTAGCTATCAAAAATAAACAAATGGGTTATCCACTGGGGCCCATCAGATATACATGTATGCCAAAAAGAGAAATCGCTTCATTCACAACAAAAACATTTTTTAACCAGATGATTCTTTCCACGGTAAAGGGGGCATTTTGGCAACACAGACCATATTTTCCAGAAAATACCTTTGTCTGGTCTCAAAATAAAAGAAATAAGTTTCAGCCTAAAATGTAACACAAGTGTCCGTCCCGGTTACGAGCGTATATTGGAAATTTGTACACGGGGTTTTTAGAAATGTTGTCACACTATTTGTAACCCTTTTTGGGCCAAAGTTATCTCTTCAGAACAACTGAAACTTATTTCTTTTATTTTGAGACCAGACAAATGTATTTCCTTGAAAATATGGTCTGTGTTGCCAAAATGCCCCCTTTACCGTGGAAAGACTCGGATCGAAGCCGGGATTATTTTTTGCAAAAAAAACCAATTTTTTTACCAAAGTAATGGCCAAAACTTAAGACCAGGGTCGTTTTTCATAAAAGTTAAAAACTTTCTTAAGTGGATTTAGGAACAATAAATATAATTTTTCCTATCTTTAAAAACATGAGTTAAGAATGTTTATTTAGGAATATTTTTAAGTGGGCTTTATGAAATAGGACCCAGGTCAAGCACCACAAATACTGACTTATGAGAGTCACTTCTACATATTAAGTTGTGTGAATCAAGGGGCAGTGCTGCATTTTACCCACATTTCTAACAACATGATGCAAATTTGTTTGCGGTAGCACCATGTGAATCTCTTTTGTATACCGGTATGTGTGGTTCTGAAAAGAACCGGTGATGAGTGCGACTCAACGTTTCGAACAGTGTGCTCTGTTCGTCTTCAGTTCGTCTTTATGATGCAAATTCCCTACTATGCCAACTTGCTAACCTCAACGATGTCTTGTTCTCTCAAGTCGGAGAAGTAGAGGCGAATCTTGTGGTCTGCTCCAGCTGTACAAAATCTGGGCATGTGGAATATTTTTAAAACAAAATTTGTAAATGGGTAATTCCATAAAAACAGGACACAGTGTCCCCCTTACGTCGTGACACTTCTGGAGTTGATTTTTTATAATTACCTGACTTTAGAGAACGATTACCCTCGGCATATAAAGAATATATGACCTCATGAATCGAACACATAACGAGAACAATTCAATAAACTAGTGCGATCTTCTAAATGCAAGTGTGACATTTTGAAACTTTTGCTCAAAATGTAACAAATTTCGCTCATAATGTAAATTGAATCGATAAAGTCCGGGTGAAATCAGCAACTACCTTTTCCAGAAAGAAACTTGTCAAAAAGACTTGAAATGTATTAAATTTCAAGAATTGAAAAATACCTTGGAGTCCTCCTTACGTCGTAAAACAATTTTCTTGAATATTTTTAAGACTATGACACCAAGACATGTCTAACCGTTTGTGAATTATTTTAAATATTCTACATAATTTAGAAATTGCACAGAAATTTCTTTAAACAATTTTGTTAACTTGGAAAGGCCATTTTTACAAATGCATCAAAATGTCACACTTTGGCTCCTGTTTTTTTGGAAAGTTTCAAGTGGTATCAACAATAATGGTTGTTCTTGAGGAGCATTGGAACAAACTCCAAAGAAAATTGGTGGCAACAAGTTTGCGCATGGTAAGTGTAACTTCAAAATGGCTTATCGGTGGTGTGGAGGCTCAATTTCGTAATAATAATAATACTCCATTCTTGTAGAGCGCACATGTCTACCCTGCAGAATGCTGCTTGCACTATTATCATTATTATTGCTGCCATCATGGAATCACCAGAACCATTTCACTTCAACTATCAGCACTTGGATTGTGGCATTCCCCTAAACAGCTCGGGTTGACGAGGCAAATGAGATTAAGTGTCTTGCCCACGGACACAAACACGTCGGCACTAGCAAGCCTCGAATCTACAACCTCTCAATCATGAGCATGGCAGTACCCACCAGACCTCTACAATGACCATTTATAAACACCTTAGACAGTTTACGCATCCCTATTGGCTGAGAGCACGTCACGTGGCCAGTCTTAAACGGACGATAAAGGCCCAACCAGTCTTAAACACTTCTAGTCCGGCCTGCGGCGCCCTGGTTTGTTTCAGCACGTATGGAACATGCACATACACATGCAAACGCACATGACTAAAAGCAAATTTGACACAGTGTAAGACAAAAATTTGTAAAGTTTACCTGGCCGTATGCATGCGCGTACAACACACGTACAAGCACTTACAATGTGCGTGCAACGTGCGTACAGTCAAACAAAAGACAACCCGACGTGCAGCAACGAACGTGACATGTGTATGATATGAAAGTAAGCAATATACAAATGGTTGAAAAAGCGAAGTTTACTGTCGAAGAATTTCAGGTTTACCAATTAAAGGTATTTATGAATGGGAATAAAGAGGGTTTGGCCGGTCTTAAACAGTACGTTCAAAACCGGTTGGGGACCTGGATGCTGATAATGGCCCTCACATTATAGCTCGGGCCATTATCAGCATCCAGGCCCCTAGCTGTTTTTAAATATACAGCTTAAAACCGTTCAAACCCACTTTTATTCCATAAATGTGCGAGTCCCACCTAACACATCTTGGGAGGGCTTCCAGGGTTGTTTCTGGGCTCCATGCGATGGCCACAACTCGGGTGTCATGGTGGAAATCCCTCAGATGCTGGAAGTCAAACCCTTCAACAGCCTTGTCCTCCTCCTGTATAGAAATTAAAGGTTTTTTTGTTTGTTTGGGAATCAATAAACCTTATCGACGTTCTCAAAGCATTATGGGATTGGATGACAAAATTGCCCGGCCAAATGTGTGTAAACCTATGGGGGCGGAGCCAACTCGGCAACCTTTTACTGATTTTCACGAAAACCAAAAAGAGTTCAAGAATCAACCTCCCACCACTTTACCTTTGATACATCAAACATACTGACAAACATGTCCCGAATAAGAAATGTTGCAAATGCAAGAAATCATTGGGGATTCCCTTCGTAGTGGGAGAGTCCGAGTACCGCGCTTGCAGCTCGGTATGCGCAATGCAACATGCGCCGTATCGGCACGGCGCTGGTTGGATTGAGTGTGCTGCACTGCGAGTCGGTGTTACACGGACTCTCCCGCCACGAAGCGAATCCCCAAACTTAACCCAGTCCAAACTTAACCCAGATGCGCTCAGACTGTGGTTTTTAACACGTGTTGAACTTCCCTACAGGGGTCGAGAGCTCTCAACCCACCTCCCGAGGTGGGTTAGTTTTAACACGGGTCGAGCGCTCTACACGGGTCAGTGACGTGTTGAAATGTTGTAGTGTGAACAGTGGGCACGTGTCGGACCCGTGTACAACCCGGAGATTTTTCATAGTGTGAAAAGGCCTATAAGTACCCATTTGTATGGTACCAAATTTATGGCAAAGTGCCTTGCCCATGTCGAACCCACAACCTTAAATAGAATTAAATAAATTTTGAGTTCGATATACACTGGACCCCAAGGCCAGGGCACGTAAACAGCACACCAAGCATCTGCTCAGCCGGTGCAAGTCAGAGGTCTCGGGTTCAAATCTCAATAAAAGAATGTTTAAAGGCAGTATACATCATTGGTAATCTAGAAAATCAGAAATGTTCACAGATTTACGCCTAACTTATTACACAATATAAACATGATGACCGTAGAAAACTTTCCCTCAAATGGTTTTGTCTTTGTCTATTTTGAGTCTCATGAGACGAAAATTCAATTCGCCCCAAAACCATTTCGCCCAAATGCCACTTCGCCCCAAAACCACTTCATGCACAGGCCGTGGTTCAGTGCGAAATGATTCAGGGCGAAGTGGTTTTTTGGCGAATTTACTGCAAACTCTTTTTTGACTGTTAGACGAAGTACGGAGCTGGTTTTTGCTCAGGTTGGTTTTAATCATGCATATCTTCAATCACACAGGGGGATAAAACTATTTGTAACAGTTTACCAATCATGTATACTATCTTTAAATTTTTCCAACGTACCTGAAATCGGCAGGCAGCAATGCTAACTCGCAACTGTCCACCAAAGGCAATTAGCTGTGATGCAGCATCAAATGGGCAGAATTCCACACATGTCACAACGTCTTTGCACGGGAAACTGAATGACGTTTCTTCAAATCATACAATTTTAGTACAATGGGTAACAGCGTAAAAGCCTGATGTGGCATTTTGCTATTCATGGAACCTTTCATGCATTTCTGAGTGTTTGTGAGTTTGATGTTTTTGATGCCGCTTTGCACTGAAAATTACATGCATGGATGTAAATTTTGCAAATAATTAGTCTTAAAACACATCCCACAAAATGCCATACATACGTATGCCACTTCATGTATTTTTTGGCATGAATTCGCCACTGAGACACGTGTGCAGTCTATGAAACATGGCAGAAAAAGTTTTTCAAGAAATATGCACAATATGTACAATGTTTGTCAGTCCTAAATTCACTACCCTTTAAAATATTAACACTTCTTGGTGTCGAGTCATATTAAGGAAAATTGGAGGCAACCAGTAAACAGAATTGTTTAAATTTGTTTTGTCCTTGAGCAAGGCATCTAACCACAATTGCTCCATCCTTCGGAAGGGATGTAAAGCTGTTGGTCCAGTGTGTTGAGTAATGCACTTAAAAGATCCCAGAGGCACTCTTTCGTAAAGAGTAAAAGGGGAATCCCCGGTGTTTCTGGCCAATGGCGCCACCCACCTATGTATCTCGATGTTTAGGTGGAAAATACTTGTAAGCTTCTGTAAACTCATAATATTGTACAGCGCATGTGAACATAGAAATGTAATAATCAAAATCATAAATCAAATGCATTTAAAACTTCCCTTTCCAAAAATGCACTCAATTTTAATTACCTCAATACAAACTGTTTACCTGCGTCATACCTTTAGTATTTTCGACCATGTCGATCTTCACTTCAATTTCCTCCTTGGCTTTATTCAGTACTAATATATCTTCTGGACACAGGCACTGCACAATGCACTGAAGCTAGATGAACAGCTAGTTGCCTAACAACAAAAAAGAGTTCTGTAGTTAATACATTTTTTTTTATAGTTTTGCCTATACTTGTACTGTGATGATGTGTAATATACTAATTTGATTAAAAGTAATATTTTACCCATTATGTAGTACGAAAACAGGATCATAAACATCTTGCATATCGAGCATTCAGAATTAAAACTTATCCCAAAATTAGTTGGTGATCCTGACCTTAGCAATATTAGACATGATGAAGGAGTCTGTAGCAAATTTTGACTAGAAAAAGGATGTTTCTGCCAGTATATAGTCCACTTTTCAACACGTTTTATGAACTTGGGGGAGTTGGGGGCGAGGGGGAATGAACCGATATTATACATAGTTATGGTGAAACATTGTTTTCGAAAAGTGGATTCCGCCGGCTTTGGATTTTGTTTTTACAATCTGGAAAGAATTTCTAGCCGGCCTAAAATCTTCAGATTTTTTCCCTCCAAATTTTTGTTTTTCGTTAGATTAATTTGCAATTATTGATGCTTAATAAGTTATTTTATGTAAAAAATAGTGACGTCCGAGTATGAAATTCTTTCCGTGAAAAAAATATTGAAGCCTTTAATTTTTAAGAAATAATTTTTAGGAAATTTTGTTTTCAGTACTTTGTGTTTCATGTGTTTGTCTAAAACAATAGTCAACTACCGACTACTCAATTCGTTCTACCACCAGTCTACAGGGTCATTTCAGCACCTTTACTCAAT
The DNA here is from genome assembly GCA_037783545.1 of Henricia sp. BOLD:AAB3569. Lineage (NCBI taxonomy): Eukaryota > Metazoa > Echinodermata > Asteroidea > Spinulosida > Echinasteridae > Henricia > Henricia sp. BOLD:AAB3569. Next base: position 292,566 of record JBBELK010000099.1, on the reverse strand, counting down.
GACTGTTTAAATAAAATAGTTTACGAATTAAATTTGAGTTGAGTTTAATAGTTGACTGCATGCACCACGTGCTGATTAACTAGTTATTTCGCGCCACATTTCCAGACAACGCCCTCAACGGCAGCTATATGGTCCATCCATTTCCCATCATGCTTTGCTCACATATTTTGTTTTTCCAAGATGGCAGCGAGCACGACCGATGCGGTTGTCACAGAAACGGATGCAAAGATCAGCGAAAACACAGTGAAAATTATATGTCTTGGCGACTCAGCGGTTGGAAAGTCAAAGTAAGTACTTTTTCTTGCATTTACCCTAAATGACATCAAGCACGGTTTACTAATCACTTGTTTAAATGGTACACGACGGCACTACCACAATACGCGGCAGTCCGCTGGCGAGTGGCGCGGCGCGGCGCCGGTAAAACTTATCACGAACGTTTCTTGACTTGAGCGCAGACTTTACATGATCGCGCAAACTTTAACCTTGCGCGCGCAGATTTAAAACGGGTATAAATACCGTACACCCTAACCACTAATTCTTAAAGGTGTTATGCCGTGGAGAGAGGAATTATAATTATTTTTGCATGTTTCTATTCTTTGATATATTAATTATCGATTTCGTATCTCGTTTTACATTTTATATTAATAAAAAAAGTGAAAATTTAGGCTTAATTCCACCCATGATTTTCCTCTTTTCTGGAAACTGTCGAAATCCCGCCGCTGCGGGCAGCAAACAGATTTGGCCAAATTCGTGATGTAATTTTACGGAGACGTTTTTAGCCAAGAAAGGCTCGCGCACGATATCACTCCGCGCCAATACAATAGTCTGGTGCCGCACACATTGTGTAAGCAGAAACCTGTGTTTGGTCTTGATCCCACCGCTATGGTCGGTATACTCGCCCGCGTGCGTGCGTGATCAAGTGCTTCGTGAAGTACACGCCGAACGAACGGCCCGCCAGCCGGTATGGTTTCACCGAGTGCGCGCTGAACATTATCGTAAACTTGTTACATTGCATTATTGACACAGTCACATCACAAGACGCCCCCAAAACACTGCTGGATAAATGTTCTAGTGTTGGGATTAAATTTAACATACACAAGTATCAAATGAAGAGGAAAGAACAGGTCTAAGTTTTTACATCAAACGGATATTTTAGGGTTTGATTTTCGTCTCAACAAAGTACGTTCATGGTAAGTTTTATGATAAATATAAATTCCACATTTACATGGTCTAAAAATTTAGGCAATCGGCTCAAACAAACATGGTACATTTACCATGAAAACTTCCAAGGACAAAAGAATTATTTACGAAAAAGGGTTGATAAAAAGTTGAGAAAGAAAGAGAAAGCCGAGGCAGTACCGTTCCAGTTTCCTGTTGTCGACTTCGGTCGTCGATTCGAACACCGGACTCGCGTTGTTCTCGGATTTATTCCTTGGTTAATAAACCTTATCGACGTTCGCAATGCATCATGGTATTGGATGACAAAATTGCCCGGCTAATTGTGCATAAACCTATGGGGCGGACGCGAACTCGGCAACGTTTTTGCTAATTTTCACGAAAACCAAAAAGAGTTCAAGAACCAACCTCCCACCACTTTATCTTCAATACATATCAAACATACTGACAAACATGTCCCGAAACAAAAATGTTTCAAATGCGAGAAATCATCGGGGATTCCCTCCGTGGCTGGCGAGTCCGTGTAACACGGACTCGCAGTGCAGATCACTCAATCCAACCACGCCGTGGCTATACGGCGCGTGTTGCATTGCGCATACCGAGCTGCGAGCGCGGTACACGGACTCCCCCACTACGGAGGGAATCCCCGATGATTTCTCGCATTTGCAACATTTCTGTTTCGGGACATGTTTGTCAGTATGTTTGATATGTATTGGAGATAAAGTGGTGGGAGGTTGGTTCTTGAACTCTTTTTGGTTTTCGTGAAAATGACCAAAAAGGTTGCCGAGTTCGCGTCTGCCCCATAGGTTTATGCACAATTAGCCGGGCAATTTTGTCATCCAATACCATGATGCATTGCGAACGTCGATAAGGTTTATTCTGGCTCAAACTGTAACGGTTCAACCGTAGGAAATTCACTGGATGATTCTTCGTCGCTGTCGTCATGAAATGAATGCGATGAGCAAGAAAAAACATCGCTATCTCCATCGGAAAAACGTCAACACTGGAGTCAATTGTCAACATGTTGTTCCAAAACGCCACGTTGTGGAATAACAAGAAACGGCCGTCGGCCGGACGCGTCCGTAAAATGACGTCACGATTCCGTTAATTTTCCAATGTCAAACTTTTAGGCCCGACGGCTGTTATTCAGATTTTGCTTCGAGTTTGGGCTAAAAAGTGGGCTATAAACTGCTATTGTAAAAAAACATTCGCACGGTCTAATTTTTTTCTGAACAGTTTTCCTGGCATAATTAGATGTATTTAATGGTTTAATGTGTAATTTTGGTAAATTCCTCTCTCCACGGCATAACATCTTTAATAATAGGCCTATATGACATGATAATGCCCCAGGCCTAGCTAAGATAATCTCAGCTCTTGCTTTATCATTTTTCATTGGGATGTGGTCTTTTCACCAGTAGAGCTGAGAAGCTTTAAGAACATGAACACGCTATCACAAAACAAAAGTGTCATTTTCTCACCGTGGCACACTAATTCCCCCTAAAACTCACCCAAACCTTGTCAGGCATAACCACTACGCAGGTCCTTGAGGGAAATAACCAGCCACGATGATTATTTTGCCAACAATTCCAGCGAAACAAACCGGTATGCTCACAGCCTAGCCGTTGTCTGGTTGTGTTCAAAAAGTCTATCGGTCTAGTCTGTGTACAAAGGAATTTGTTTACTTCGAACAAGTTGCGCGTCTTTGTCATTTGTAGGGTTGTGTGTACGCGAAGGCGGGCGCGTCGCGTGTACGCGAAGGAGGCGCGTTCGTGCATGTAATGGATGAGCGCTTTTCGTTCTAACAGCAACACAAAACGCACAGCCCATGCACTGGACGCCGCCCAGCTATGGCGGATATACAGGGAAGGAGACCTTAGTTACCGGATTGGTCTATACCTTTAATGTAATTTTAAATTTACATGCACGGTGGAAAAAGACACGCACAGAATTACCATCAGAATACAGTCAAACTGCAAGAATTGTTCTGTTACAATGTAGCCTTGATATATACTGTCCGTTGTGTTGCCTAGCAACCACTGGGGCATTAAGATGCTTGAGTACATTTGTTCATCCGCCGTAGTGCTTTACTTTGAATCATGTGTGGTTCATGGATTATTGACAGGACATAGTTTTTGAGTGACATCATAATTTGTGTCATGAAATTGCTGACATTTCGGTTGTTCTGTTTGAATTAATTGTACTGGTAATGTGGGTACCGTATGTACAGTACATGTACATTGTACAATGTACTTCATACAATGTAACATGTACGCGTGAAGAGAGGCGAACCCCCGGTATGTCTATCTGTTTTGTTTCTTTTTCTCGACTGGTACATTGTACACTCGGCAGAATGCACAAATGTGACAACCCAACACAAAAACAGTCCCATAGGTCAATTTTTGAAAAATGAGATCTTGGCTTTCCTGAAAGGGCTTTAAATAAACTTTACAAAATTTTGGTGATTAGTCAATATTTGGTTGAAGTAAATGGACAAAAGAAGTTTGTTTTGACAAATTTTGGGGTTTCCAAAATATTTTGTTGTGGGATCTGTCACAATCCCTAAAAGTATGTTTTGTGGCAGGATATTTTTAAGGACTGGACTGAGATGTGAAACTTGCTTTTAAATCTAAAATCTGAATCCCCATGCACATTTCAATTAGTGGCAATATCATACTGCCCTGCAACTTCTAATACAGGTATATTGTCATGAATGTGACGGAGGGTCCTAATGTGAAAGACTTGTGTATGTACATGCACAGTACATGTCTGTTTTCCAGATGGCAGACTTTAAATAATAGCAAAAAATAGCAGTTAGATTAAAAAAAAAAAAACATTAAAAAATGACCGTTATTATTTGTTTCACTTCTGTGGTGATTAGCTGCATTTATGGTATATCCGACAGCTGCTAACATTATTGATTTTTGCTTACTGAGTAATGAAACATTAAAATGGTTGCAAATTTGGCAACAAAACTGACTACTTACATTTGGGTCTGTCCACAGTAATGGGGTACATTTCTGTAACATTCAAGTTCTTAGGTCCGTGTTCACTTCAAATGTCTTAATTTTATCTTTAAATTATCAAGCTAAACTGAGGAAATAACTTGTTCACCAAGGAGTAAGAAAAATAGTCCTACAACATACATTTCTGAAAACCCCGTGCACAAATTTTCCTATTACGCGTGTAACAAAGACGGAAAAAAAAGTCACAAAATGGTCTGTCCACGTTACCTACGTAATAGGAAAATTTGTACACAAGCTTTTCAAAAATGTATGTTGTGGCAGAAATTTTTTTTTATCCTTGTTTTGAGAACAAAACAAGGATATTTCTTTAATTCTGAGATAAACTAAAGACATCTGAAAGGAATTATTGACTTACTTTTCAAATGTACCCCATTACTGTGGACAGACCCATTTGTAAAAAAAGAAAGAAATGACCCAGAAACTGCTCCTGATGAACACTGAAGACAAACCTTGTACAATGTAGGCTTGAGTGACTCCAGAATCGCGATTCCATATTTCACGAGAAACATTAAATATACTGAGCATGTTTTAGTAGTACTGTCATGCATGGTAACATTAATGGTACCATTAATGGTAACTACATATTGTGCAGACGACGACCTAATTATTGGCACCGAACAGCACGAAATGCATGAAATGATGCATGAAATGATGCCGGCCTGTGCCACACACATGTTCCTAATTTGTGGAAATTATCAGTTGCTGAATACTTTGCAGAAATTGAGTGTTTTGGCTTCTAAATTGCTACATTTTTTTGTAGGCAATTTCTGGAGTCGGTGAGCTACATGTACACATGTACCACTGGAAATCAAATCTAAACTGAAGGGAATCGATTCATACTGGGAATCGATTACTCAAAAATCTGGAATCGTGATTCATATTCCCAAAGACATTCCAGGCGGTATCTGGGCACCGCCAGGAATTTCCATTGTATTTTGGTATTTTATTGAGCGTGGATTTGCCGCGGATTTCTTTTTATGGTCGCAAAAAGAATACTAGCCAGCGCGACTTGTGACTCATTTTCCCAGAGCCCGTCACATACCGGGTACATGTATACGTAGACATACAGTACTGTGCAAGAATTTCTGTCGGTAAATGATATGTTTTCTTCTTTTTTCACAGATTGATGGAAAGGTTCCTCATGGATGGATAGTATCCTTAAAATTTTAACTTCATTGAGATAACCCTTTGGAGACATTAGTGAGGTTTCGGTCGCACAGGGCAAAACAACGTCTTCCAGCATATTTTGCATCGTACGATTATTTTGTGTAGATTTATAGCTTGTTTTATAGCAATACTGTAACGGGCCGAGCTTGCGTGAGCACGGGCGGACAAAAGCCGAATGGCTTAAGCCAGGCCCGTAAAAATAAGGACAGAGCAGAAAAAAGCTAACTTACGGTACATATATAAAGACAGTGCAGCAGGCTGGCTGGCAATCATCAGCTCCCGATAAAAAAGTAACAAACGTATAACTATAACTTCGAACGTATAACAAAAATTCCCACATATCATGTCCATTTTTTGTTAAATTTTGCAAATTGATTGTTGACTTTCGCATTACCACCTTTACAACAAATTTAGTATGGGTGCTTTTTTCATTATATTGATTTCATTAAAAAAAATAAAAAAAACCACTTTCTCTCAAGGCTACAGTATACGGTATATGCACTTTTCATGTGATTTTGGAAATATTTTCCTTAATTCCTCTTTTCTCAGCCAACCCCAGCAGCTATCCACATATGCACTGACTCTGTATAGATATAACACCAAGGTTGGTGGAAATGAAGTTGTAGTAGGTAGGTATTTTGTGTTATTTTAGGAAAATGATTTGTTTTCGTAAACAGATTTGTATTCGCAAATGTCATTTTTCAAATCAGCTTGTTTTTTTAGAGTTACATGTATCTGGGTCATTCTATAAATTTGGGGTCCACTTTTTCTGTCCCTGTTACATCTGACATCTTGTAAAATGTTGTATTTTGTAAATTCAGGACATATTCTTTAAATGCCTTCTATTTCAAAGAGTGATTACATAAAATACAATTCATAAAAATATGGTTTGAAGGCAATTTTAATGGTACTTGTATGGCAAATAGCAGTATGTCAGGTGTAACGGGGACATAAAAATGTCACACGTTGGACCCCATATTTATAGAATGACCCATCTGTATGCAAATTACAAACTTACAAAGGAACTCCCAAGGAAAACTAAATTTTAAATACATGTAGCTTATTGGCGTGTTCAGACGGATCACAACCCCTCAAGGGTTTTCTGAGTCTTGGAGTGTCGGCTATAAAAAAAAGTATAACCGCCTTCCCCCGAGTCGTGTCCACACGATCACAAACCTCCAAGTTTCCCTCGAGGGAAAAGCCTGGTACACAATATAATGTATTCCCTCGAGGAGGACACACGGCGCAAACCCCCAAGTTTTCTTAGAGGTTCGTCAGGGGATTCTCGAATGAGGTGGAAAATTGTCAGGGGAAACTTGAAGGTTCACTCGAGGGATAACCCCCCCCCCCCCCCCCCCCCCCCCCGAATGCGTCCACACGGTCTAATCTTCCAAGTTTTCCCTCGAGGGTTTGAAACCTCAAAAGAACCCTCGAAGGAACAGCCTCCGGCCTCCGTGTGGACATGCCTTAAATTTTTAAATATTGCTTGTTTAAAAAGTGGAGTTACGGTTCACTGCATGTGGTCGTGTTTTGACTTTAAAATCTGAGTTTAAAGTCAAACAGTGCTTCCACCGTAATTTTCACAAAACGAATTGATAAGTTTGCATTGAGCATGTTGATTTTGTGTCAAGAGAATTTCTATGACATTTTGTGAAAATTTCTGACTTGACTGTCTTGAGAAAATGTTGAAAAGAAGTACACGTACATGTAGTTTGGGAAAAGTAGAAACATATCAAATGTATGAATGAATATTATTCAGTTAATGAATAATTCATTTGTCCATTAGATTTCTGGGACACTGCAGGCCAAGAGCGGTTCAGCAGTATGCATCCTTCATATTACCACCAGGCTCATGCATGCATAATGGTAAGTGCTCATTTGAATATTCATTGGTTTAGTTAAATATTTTTTGCATTTTCCTCTCTTTCTGTAATGCCACAGTTGCATGTCTAAATTAACGTATGTGTGTTTTTAATCTGCAGACATCTTTTTGGTATTTACAGCATTGCTAGTGTACGTTAGTAAATGTAATATGTGCAACAAATTATGCATTGGAAAGTATTTTTTAAAAACAAAATTACGATTAATGCACTTTGTTTACTATTTTAAGGTGTTCGATGTCACAAGAAAAGTAACATACAAGAACTTGCCTCAGTGGTACGAAGAACTGCGGACTTACCGGCCGGAAATACCCTGCTTATTAGCTGCAAATAAGATTGATGGTAAGCATGAATCGCTTTCAGGTAGTTTACTTAGGGGAGAGGAAACACTAACAGGTTTCTGAATTCTCCAGAATATTGCCAGCTCAGCAAAGTTTGTTGTATGCAAAGTGTTGCATGGTTTACGTCCTCTTGCCTTTCAAATGACCCAGGAAAGTTCAAATATCGTGCAGCACATAGCCGGTTTTGTTGCAAAGTTTATCATCAAACAAGTGGGAAAGAGGTTAGACAGGATTTGTTGTTAAATTTGTCAATAATTTCCAATGAATGATTCCTCTCAACATTCATGAAAATTTGACCGAATTATGTAAAGCTTTCTTGAACTTTGACCCAACAAATAGTTGGAATAAATAATAGCCTTGTGAACAGCCTAATTTTATAATAAATTGTAAAGACTCTTTTTGTTTCTTTTCATTTCAGTCGACTACAATATAACGCAGAAAAACTTCAACTTTGTCAAAAAATACAAGTTGCCCTTTTACTTTGTCTCAGCAGCTGATGGAACAAACGTTGTCAAGGTGAGATTTGTTACCCTGGTTGCCGATGCTTTTCCAACAGTTGACTTGATGTCAAGTCGGAAACTGGACCGGTTGGTTCGTAAACCGCAGCAGCGTAGTCGCGAATGGACTGGGAACAAGTCTAGTCGACCTCCAGTTATCGACTTGAGGAACCTGTCTGTCACTTTGTACACGGGCTATAGATTTTGCTACTAGAATTTGACATAGAGATCTGATTGGTCGAGATCTGATTGAGGCTTTATTAATATTTATGCCACATTTTCAAAAAAATGTCTTTGTGAATTAGATTTCCTTAAGTAGTGGACCTATCAATATCCATTACTCCAGAATTTCAAATTAAAACATAATCATAGTAATAATTAAGGTCACTCATTTGTCAAATCGCTCCGTCGAATAAAGGGGACATTCGCATTAGAAATTTGCTTCGTCGAATGAAGCGATGTTTTCGTTGAAGGAATCGTCGAATGAAGAGATTATAATCATCATCGAATGAAGAGGCGTGCGTTCACATCAGAAAATCTCTTCGTCGAACGAAGCGATTTCTCTAGTTAGAACAGGGTCTTAGTTAGCCTTAATAAAGCCTTATTTTCCAGCCATGTCCATTCAAATGTTTGTCACACTTCCTCCAATTTGCTTTTGAGAATGTGCCTTTTTTTCCAAGTAAATTGTGTTCTTTTTTTATTTAAATCCTTAGCTGTTCCGTGAAGCAATCAAGTCAGCAGCAGCCTACAAGGCCAACCCAACAGATTTCACGGATGCAGTTATGCAGGAGTTAGAGGTAGGTTGCCCAGACCCAACAGTCTGTACTCCAGTGTTGTATTAAATTGGATCCTAGAATCGGGACTCAAGTCGATTTGAGTCCAGATTTTCACTGACTTGATCTTGAGTTACTGTTGCAAATGATTTGACACAAATGACTTGACTTGACTCGGACTTAAACATTTTATGACTCGAGTCTGCCAGAAATATAATTAAACTTTTATGCATTTTGTTTTTGTCTTTTTGATTTACTTTTTGAGAATCTAAGGCTAAAATTTGTTTAATCATGTAGCATGCATGGCCAGAACAAACAAATAGTTCCAGCATTTTATAAACTCATTTTGAGTTTAGCTTGAACAAATTTACTGTCATGACTACTTAACTTGACCCGACTTGACCAAAATGCCTGACCTGACTTGACTTTGGTGTCAAATGACTTGACTTCACTTGACACTCGAAGGCAGTTTGACTTGACTTGACTTGGGACTCGAAGGCAATTTGATTTGACTTGACTTGACTTGTGACTCGAAGGCAATTTGACTCTGGATTCGAACCCGACTAATGACACACGACTTCCAAAGCATTGACAATGCAAAATTCTTTTCATTAACAACCAACTTATCTCTTCAAAAACAGAATTTTGATGACTTGACGTTGTCATCGCACAGCGCCAAAGACACGGCCAACCACTCAGAAGACAAGGAAGAAGAAAAAGAAACTAGCCCGCCGTCAACACCAGAGGGCCCTTCAGGGTCGTCATGACAACAGCCAAACCTAGACAAAGGGTAATTATATGTACAGAATATTTCAAAGGGACCATGATGAGACGTAGTGCCATTTACCGCAAAAGGAAGTCTTTTCTAAACTTGGTCTGATATTGTGCCAATCAAGTGGTGATAGAGTACTAAAGTAAACAAATTATCACCCTTTGTGCGTTGCCAAGGTTACTGGGTCTACACAAAACACAGAGAAATGTTTTCCTGCACTTTAACAGTGGACGTTTCAAATTACCAGCAAATGTTTTGACCCAGTTACCTGGCAACTGACGTAACACTTTAGTAGTCTATTTCAACAGATTTTAAGCCTTCGAAGTGTCATATAATATAGATTTGAGACATCTTATACAGTGTATATTTTGGAAATTATTAGGGCAAAACTTATGGAGATTCGGGGCTGTGGTCAAGTCTATCGCAAATTCTCACAAGCCCACACAAGTCCAAGAGTCTTAACCCCTTGCTGGAAATTGGTCCAACACACGCTTTTCTATAGGCAAGTTCAAGTGCAAGGCTGCGGCTATAGCCGTCATCCTGTGGCAAGGGGTTAATTCAGGTCATAAGTTATTCAAATTAAGTGGAACAAAGGCATTCTTTTGTTTGTTGCTGGTAAATGGACATGTGAAGGACTTGAGGCAGAGTTGTGATTTTTATCGTCACTGGACATGTGATGGCCATATGATGGACATGTGATGGCCATATGATGGACATGTGATGGCCATATGATGGACATGTGATGGCCTTATGATGGACATGTGATGGCCTTATGATGGACATGTGATGGCCTTATGATGGACATGTGATGGATTTACGTTGGCTTTGTGAGAGACATGGGATGGACATGTGATGGACTCGACCACAGCCTTGTTAATTTATACTGGGTGAGTGACCAAAATAATGTGAATGGTTTAGCTGTATTGGTAAATGGCAGATGGTCTATTTCTTGATTGTAGTACACGTATGGTAGGGTTTTACAAGACCATTTTATGAGTATTGAATTTCCCAGAGCAATTTTGGCTTTAAAATATTCCCAGATCTCAACCCTGTTTTGGTAGGTTTAAAGCAAAGTACCAAGTACCAGTAAGTGCCATGTGTGTGTCCTTAATGAGGGATTTTTGAGGGGAGTGACGTTTCCCCATCTTGTGTTTGTACGATACCTGAAATGTTTTGTGATTACTGTACATAGAATGTGTCATTTTCTTTCAAAATGGAATATCATAAGGATGGGAAAGTTAATTTACTTAGCAGAGTCATCCATTCAATTCATTGCTACTCACACGTACCATAACATTTTGCAAAGTCAAAGTAATTCCCTACGCCTGAGAAAAGACTGGCATACCGGTAGTTTGATTGCAGTTTATTCTCTGCTTCAAATTTTGACAGCCACAAATTATCGTAAATACTGTGGAGTCTTAGCGTGTAGTAAGCCAGAAAATCTTCTTTTTTAAAAAATGTATACTAGTAATCGCATTTAATGTTGAGCAGTTGCACATAATTAAGAAAATATTTAGTAACTTTTTTGAATTTTTGCACAAGTGCAGTTATATCGATCCAATTTCTAAATGATTCAAAATTCATCTTTCTTGCACAGATTTTCTAAATTTCCGCTCATATTTTGATAAAGTAAATTACTTGTGTGATTTTGTCCAAAATTGGTGCCTGCAGGATTTTTTATCTGTAAATAAGAAATCATTAGGAAAGGAACCATTTACTTGATATTGTAAGTAGCCGAGTAAATAAATTATAATAGACTGTATATTGGGAAAGCTTTGCACATATTGTTAACTTTGAGTTACCTGTACATGTACAATATTTTGCAAAGGAGTGAAGCAGTTGTGTACAAAAATGAAAAAGTACTTGTGGGGTAATTTTAGTTCTTATTGGGTGATAAAGGCCCATTGTATCATTTGCAATGACCCAATTTTGTTTTTCATGAGTTGACAAGAAAAACATTACTCAAAGTGTTGATAGCAATGGTAACAAACACCACATGAATTTATTTCCGTCCAAAACGGTATTTCATGCTGGAAATTGACAACCGAAGGTGGTTTTCTAAAAAAAAGAAAGTCCTGTGCACGGGACTTTTTTACCATTCACTTGTACACAAAATTCATTCAAGGTTTTCTGAAACATTGATGCATCTAAGTAGCTCAAATTTCTTCAGGCTACTTTACCAACATTCTTCCTTAGATATGTTACACTCTTATTTCAGTCACGAATCTGTACAAAGTTTTATCTTGCAAATGATACATGTACATAGGGCCTTTAACCGGTTAATAGTTTTTGCCACCGAAACAATAAAAAAAACGGTTTTGCCGAACGTTTAACTGAAACACAATTTTAAAGAGTTTACAATAATTTTCGGAGGGTTAATTATTTGTAATAACTTCATGAAATTTAAATAAATTCACACTGTAAAAAAGTTGGGTAAAACAAAGTTGAGCAATACAACTTTTTCCAACAATTGGTCTTTAACTACAGACAGTCGGTAAATTTGTGGGAAAATTACCAATTTGTGTGAAATTACCTAATACCGTTGGCCCAACGGTGTAGGCAGTTGATACGAATTATCAACTTCTTTGGGTAAATATTTTTCACCTTTTACAGTGTATGGTACATGTATGTGGGGTCGTAGTAAAATTAAGATCGGATAAAGGTTCATCGATTATTTTGGAGGCCTAGGGGTATTGTGTACATTGCACATGCATCTATAAACACCAGCGACAATCTTTAGTGTCGGCCGAACGGTTAACCGGTTAACCTACATGTACACTTGAAAGAATTGCAAACCGGTTTCTGAATTAACCGTAAATTCCCATCCTTAGTAGGAATGAAAATGAGGAATAATTAATTTGGACCTAAAATTGTCCTTGTTATGAGCAGATTACAGAGCTCTTATTATAGACTATTAAAGTGAAAACATCACCCTTTGTGTGTTGCCATGATTATTGGGTCTAAACTAAAACCAGTGAACTGTTTCCCTGCGCTTTGGCAATAGACGTTTCAGATTACCAGCGAATGTTTAGACCCAATTACCATGGCAACTGACGACACACTTTAGTAGTCTATTGAGGTTCAACTGTATAATTGTACACACTTGGCAAGGAAAATTGGTATTTGACAGTGGGTAAATTATATGCAAATGATATGCAAAGTCGTAATTGCTGATGATTCTCTTATGTGTGATACATGTATTTTCTTGACGTTTACTAAAACTAATTGTTTTGTATTCATGTTTATTCAAATTCCCATCTTGGAATCGATTTTACGTACCGGTAATCGACTCCAGAGAAAATTCGCCCAGGCCTACTGTGCACTCCACTTTACTATAATTTACAGATTTTACTCGGAAGACTCCACAAATTCTTGTGGAATCCAGTTTTTAGTGCATTTGGAATTTCTTATTTTGCGTGTCTGTAGTTAACTCCGCTACGATTTCTACCGGTAGTACGTGTGCATTTGTGACTGATTGTTTGGATTCTGTGATATTGCAGTTTAGTTTTTTGCTTTTTCCTTTAACTTTTACTCTAATGAAACATGGGCAAATACTACTTTAGGTCTTGTCAGGTCACATGTTGTATTATTTTTGCAATTTGAAAACAGTTGTGTTGCCGTCCACGAGTTTAGTTTATGTACATGTACCTATTTAAAATTACCTTATTATAGTATGCCGTTTAAAAGTTGTATTTGGTGCACGATTATGTGACTGAGGGTACGTCCTTTTCATTGTGTCTCAAACATCCTTCAGGTTTTTGGGAGTGAGGCGGTCTGTTCACCAGCAAAAGGGTAGAGCATTTTTAAAGTACATGTATTTGAGCAGTAGGGGAGACCCCTTGTCACAAATCGTGCTTGGTGTACTAAACTTTTGTCATATTCAGCAGGATGTGTGACAGAGGTACCGCCTGCCCCTTTCATTGTTCCCCCATTGTGTCTCAAACGTCCAAGAAATTTTAATGGAATTCCTTTCAGGGGCCAATTTCATAGAGCTGCTTAAGCATGAAAAATTGCTTAAGCGTGAAAAACATTGCTTGATAAAATGAGGTTCCCACTAAAAATTTCATGCGATTGTCATGGAAATGAAACAGTCCTCTAACACTGGTAATACACTAATTTCTATCACATGAGGATTTCACTGGTAACGTTCTTTACTAAGCAAGTGTTTTTTGTGCTTAAGCAAATTGTTGTGCTTAAACACCTCTATGAAATTGGGCCCTGGTTTTAGGGGGTGTTGGTACATTAACAAAAGGGAAGAGTGTGTGTACATGTAGGTATAGGGGCGGTAGGGGAGTCCCTTTGTCACATATAATGCTGGGTATAACTTTTGTAGTCAGTTCATTGTTCAATTTGACATGTTTTGTGACCCTGCACTAGATTTTCGGTCTTTTGTGTTGAAATTGAGATATGTTTTAAAATAATATGCTGCCATTGTTTTACACTGTATAGAGAACCTGTCATGCACTTGCATACAAAAGCCATAGACGATGTGACAACACTTTCTGCAGTTTTGCAGACGCAACCTGTTTCGTTTTCTCAAACGTTAATAGTGATGTCAAAGGTCATGTATTTCGTTGATTTGACCTGCAACATCAATCCTGAACCAAATTTATGCAAAACCCGATGCGTGCGCATGACAGGCTTGTTTCGGTTTGATGTAGTGTGTGATGTGAAATGTTATGTTATAAAAACCTAAGACATGAAGTCAGTTTGTGTACATGCATACTTTTTTGTGGCCCTAAAAAGTGTCTTGTTCTCGTAGACTCCCATAAAACTGCGCACATGTAAACAAAGTGTGACGTCACCAAGTCTAAGTTCTATTTGCTGTAGGCCCGCAGGCTGGTGGAACGATCACTGCACTAAACCTATATATACACCAAATTGCCAAGCTAGGTCGGGTAAAAACTAGAGAGCATGACATAAAAATTCCAAGTATTTTCAAAGTGCAACACCGAGAGAAAAATTGGGTCCATAGGGAAAACCTGAGGGAGTATACTAACTGTTCCTAGTTATATATAGCTCAGCTGGTAGAGCATCTGCCCGGTGAGTCAAAGGTCTCGGGTTCGAATAAGGCCCTTACGATATTTCTCTCATCCCAAGTATTTTCAAGAAAAACTTGATATTTTCTCGTTGCTAAAATCATGCTTCCGGACTCAATTTGGCACTATCCTAGTATCAGGTCATACATGTATTAGGAATATTTAGTGGCGAATGTGCACGGTATTTATACCAAAAACGAGCCCCACAGCCCAGAATCACAAACGGTCGTTTCACAAGAAACTAGGCTAGTTAAAAAATTAATGTGAACAAATTTGTAAGTTTTTTAACTTACACATGTAGGTCACAACTGGAATTTAAAGGAGGTGATAAGATTTTTCCGGAAAATGGATTTTGTTACAACCCGACAATCGTATAAAATACTGTCCAAGGGGAGAAAACAGGAAATCTGCAACCCCCAACTTGGATGTGGAAGAAAATGTTTTGGTGTATTAAATCACTGCATTGCTTTATAATTATGTAACTGAATAAATTAGGACTCTCAGACATCGACAGTTTGGAAACCTATTCTATACATTTTAGGGCTTACCTTATTTTTGACATTCAGAAGACTCCAGCTCCGGGTCTTCTACTTCGACCGTAGGTCTTTTTCTCTTTCGGACTGGATAGAGCTTGCAAGCTTACCGCGTTATCTGACACATCGAAGCTACACCATGCACTTTCGTTTCTTTGCCTTTACTGACAGTGCCACAGGTTGTTCTTTTCTCGGACAGAGCAGGGATTATTGCACTTAACTCGACAAATACTGGGCAAATAACTCGACACTTCGCCGTAATTGTTATCGTGAAAACGTGCAATGACCGAGAAGTAGTCTCACGCCCTTCACACGAAGACGCCATTACGCACTATTACCAACAAATCCTACACGAAATGTGTGACATTACTAATGAAAAACTATCCACCAATCAAAAAGCACGAGAGATTTTTAGCTCGCTTAATATGCAAATATCTACCTCGGCCTCGCGCCAACCAATGAACGTCAAATGATACATCTCAGGTGTTTTTGGCGCGTGCCGGTCGCGCGACCAAGGTTGTCGTCTGCGTAGTGCCTTCAAAATATCCCCAAAATGCTACAATAATTATATGCAATATTTTTTCGTGATTTTTCTCGAAAACCCGACACTTGCGACGCAAACATTTGGCAAATGTCAGTAGGTAAGTGTATTCTTTAATAATTTGTTAGAGGACCTGCTTTTGGGCTTCGCTTATTACAAAGTAACATTATTATGCATGACCATTGACCAATCAAAATTAATGCAAGTTGAAGGCAACCTTGAGAAAGAACAACACCGCCCCTCTCCTCCCTCCGCCCTCTCTTTTCACCTATTTCAGATGAGGGCGCTGTTTACTATTTACACTCGAATCGTGAGTTTGCTGTTCAGTGCAGTGCTGGAGATTTCGGAATGGAGTTTTTAATCGGTATTCAGGGAAATGGGTTCGTTTTGGTTGCTTCAGATATGACGGCTGCACGCAGCGTTTTCTTGTTCAAGCATGGTAAGGGGAAATGTAAACTCTTTAGCTAACTGCACTTAAAAAGGACGAGAACATGTGGACCAATTTTACTTTAGTAACGTCACTGAGACTAACGAGAAGTCTGTCTATTTCCGACACACCGCGGCCGTCTCACTTTCACCTTTCTCAGTTAGTCACCGTCTGCAGCCGGGCAGGGCGACATACATGTACACACTACCATGACTACCACTGCGTCCCAAATAGTTGTGTATTTTCGAGATGGTAGGCTATTTTTTTTTTTTTGAGATTTTGTTTTGCAGTAAGAATTGACTATTGAGAAAGTTGACCATTAATTTTTTTTCGGTATTTTTTCCGTATACATTGAACAAAGATTTGAAGGAAATTACCTCCTGGAATCAACAGATAATATAATTTTAAGATATCCTACTTCCCACTTGCATTTTTATCGCAAATGTTGCTTTTCTGTCAAATTATATTTCTCCTTCAAAAATTGCCTTCAGTTACTGCACAAGATAATCATTCACGCACACGCGCAGCGCCCTCTGTTGTTGCGCTTAGGCAACATTTCCGAAAGAAGTGCAAGTGTGAAGTATATATCGTAGAATTATATGATCTGTTGATTCCATGAGGTAATTTCCTTCAAATCTTTGTTCAACGTATACAAAAAAATTCTGAAAAAGTATATGGGAGGATTGCAAAAGGGCGCCAAGAGCAGGGGCAACAGAGGCAATGGCCTCCGTTCATTTCAAGCCCTGATTTACTGGTCGCCACTGAGACGCTGTGTGTTAAGTCTATGGAACAGGGCAGAAACAAGTTTAAGTAGGCCTAGCTCGGCCTATTTTCAAGGAAATTGTTGAATGTTTTTCCCTCCTAAAATCACTTGGTGTTAGTACCGGTAGGCGAGAATCGGTTCCGCCTTTACTTGCCAAACTTCACTGGCTTCCCATCCGACACAGAATCCAATTTAAGATTGCCCTCTTTGTCTTCAAATGCCTTCACCAAATTGCTCCCTTCGCTGTATACAGCTCCGCGTACCAAGCCGTCCTGGGCTTCGGTCCTGTAGGGATAACATGCTACTATCTGAACCACGATCCAGAAACAACATCACTGATAAATCCTTCACCATCGTCGCACCCAAAATCTGGAACACTCTACCATTTGACATTATAGACATAGGTCACTGCCTCTTCGTTCAAGAAACATTTAAAATCTCAACTATTTCCCACTGCTTGAGTTTGTTGCCTGAGCACCATGATCTATACGGAATGGCGCTATATAAGAACCCGTTATTATTATTATTATTACCTTTAAAATATTTGACCAAAAATCTCAATATTGTATGTCGCAGATCAGGAAAAGATGTATAAAATGAGCGACAAACTGCTAATGCTGTGCGCAGGTGAGACGGGGGACACGGTGCAGTTTGCAGAGTACATCCAGAAGAATATCCAGCTCTATAAGATGAGAAATGGTAAGAAAATAAGGCGTGATTTAGGCAATATACTCATACAGCAACTTTAACAGGCAGACATTAAAACATGGCTAGCACAATAACCTGCTGCCCAATTCCCACCAAACTTCATGTGATAGTTCTTGAGAACCTTACCTTTCATGTGTCTATGGAATCTTGGCAGAATTTGTCCATATAATTCTCAAAAATTCATCTTAGAAGTCACCAACGGTTGCAACATGCATTTATTTTGCATGACATACCGTTGTCATTGACTTTTAAACTTTGGATTTTCTATGGACAAATTCTGCCAAAAATCCATAGACACATTCAAGGTAAGGTTCTCAAGAACTATCAGACGAAGTTTGGTGAGGATTGGGCTGCAGGTTATTGCGCTAGCCATGTTTTAATGTCCGTCTGTTGAAGTTGCTGCATGGCCATATTGCTAAATCATGCTTCTGGTAGTAAGAGAATGCAGCTGTTGCTTTTTTTCTATTTTGTATATTCTGGTCATGAATCTAAAAAAAAAAAACATTGGAATTTATCTATATGAATTAGCAGCTTCGATGATTCTGAGAAACTTTTTCCACATGATGTTCCACTCAAAATATTGTTTCCACAAAAAATCACATTTGTTTGTCAAGCGTCTTTGAATAACTGTATCTGAGTTGCAAACGCATATTGATATGATCATGCCTAATGATACTAATCACCATGGAAATGAAATAACCGAGCATGGGATGAGAGAAAAATCATACGGTCCTCATCTTGATTCAAACCCGACACCTGTGACACACAGGACAGATGTTCTACTAACTGAGTTATGAGGCACATTGGTATACAGGATTTCCCATAAGAACCCATAAGAACCCGAATTTTCCGGGAGTATGCCATTGTGCCTCATGCATTAGCTCAGCTGGCAGAGCATCTACCCGGTGTGTCAGAGGTCTCAGGTTTAAATCTCAGTTAGGACCCCATGTTTGGTAACTTAGTTGTCATTTTGATACTGATAGATTTCTTAATTCTTAATTCTTTTCAACAGGGTATGAACTCTCCCCACACGCAGCTGCAAACTTCACAAGAAAAAATCTGGCAGATTTTCTCCGTAGTAGAGTAAGCAAAAACATTTATCTAAATAAATTATCCTAATCCTCTGTCGTCATAGATGTCGTTTCTTGAGTGCATGGTGTACTTGCGACAGGTTTTGAATTTCATGGGAAAATTGACTAGACAACATTGCAGGGGCCAAATTTCATAAAGCTACATGTATTTTAATCTATAAAATTGGGTTAGCAGTCAAGATTTTATGTGATGTGTCTGGTGATCCGCTACTCTTGCTACAAACACGTTGACATAAAATTTTGACCCAATTTTAAAGAGCAAACAAATTTTTTATTAAACAGCTTTAATTGAATCATCCTCTTGCAACAGTGCCCCTTTAACGCACTCCCCAATTCCTGCGTACTGAGGCCCTGTTGAAACCGGCCCCATTTCGCTGGGGAACAAGCTACAGAAATCTTGTCACCTCTGCTGGACCAATTAGGACGCTTGGCAGTGCATTGCAGGCATTCAAATGTAACGCGCGCAGATTGTAAACACCGTGCATGCATGTGATACATGTACATGTACTCGGTAATGCTGGTCGGCGTCGGCGATTGGTTGGTATTTAAAGCATACTGGGGAATCTGTTCCATTACATTCGTCAGCATGCATCCCTGTTATTAATTTGAAAAACTGCGGAGTAAATTAAGATCGTTGTTTGAAATTTTGGTAGGAATGGGACAGTCATAAGGAACAGAACCCAATACAATTTCTGGAAAGTATAGAAATCGTTTCTTTTCGGCATAACATGACCGAATTGATTAAATTACATCAAAATGACTCGGGCGTGAGTTGGCTCAACACAACAGCCGGCTTACTCCACAGATTTGCGTGGATTTTCTCGGGGTATTGTAACGTCGTTTTGCAGAGTGGAAATTCCCTGTGATCTCAGGGTAACATGCAAAGTCCTTGGGATTTCTTATTAATGGCATTTTACTGTACATTAATTTACAGACACCATATGCAGTCAACATGTTACTAGCGGGCTATGATGATAACGATGGTCCGTCCCTGTACTACATGGATTACCTGGCATCGCTGAACAAGGTCCCATATGGTGCACATGGCTACGGAGCGATGTTTACACTCGGTATTATGGACAGAATGTACAGGAGAGGTAAGGTACCAAACAATGCTAACCCATTAACCCTCAAAGTGCCCCAAACCGCCCTGCCGCTTTCTCCTCAAAGTGCCCCAAACCGCCCTGCAGCTTTCTCCTTAAAGCGCCTCAAAGTGCCCCAAACCGCCCTGCAGCTTTTTCCCTAAACCGCTTTCTCCTCAAAGCGCCCCAAACCGCCTTGCAGCTTTCTCCTGATCCTCAAAGCGCCCCAAACTGCCCTGCAGCTACAGGAGAGGTGAGGTACCAAACAATGCTAACCCATTAACCCTCAAAGCGCCCCAAACCGCCCTGCAGCTTTCTCTTTAAAGAGCCCCAAACCGCCCTGCAGCTTTCTCCTCAAAGAGCCCCAAACCGCCCTGCAGCTTTCTCCCCAAAGTGCCACAAACCGCCAAAACTCGGTGAAATTCAAGTTTCTACAAACACACCCTCAATTAATAGGCATGTACTCATAGCTTCAGTAAAA
Organism: Henricia sp. BOLD:AAB3569; assembly: GCA_037783545.1. Lineage (NCBI taxonomy): Eukaryota > Metazoa > Echinodermata > Asteroidea > Spinulosida > Echinasteridae > Henricia > Henricia sp. BOLD:AAB3569. The sequence goes on along the minus strand of JBBELK010000099.1, from coordinate 272,272 downwards.
TCCGTTTCTGTCCAGTTGCCAAATATTATTCACCTAACACTAGCCTTTGACACAAAATAAGCTTTAGTAGACTCTTTTTTTTTATATCTTGAACAATCGTCTACATTTCCATCGACAGATATTTCACAAGAAGAGGCGCTAGACATCCTCAAGAAATGCTTAGCAGAGGTAAGCCTTGTCAAACATAAATCAGGAATCATTTTTAAAAATCTTATTTTGTTGTAAAATCTCAACCACATTCAAGCCCAATACATCATTTGTAATTACCCAAAATTTAACTTCACGAGTTGACATAAAAAACAGACTAAAATTTTAAAGTGTTGATACATGTGAATTGATTTTTTCCCGTGTAAAATGGTACCTTTGTGGGAGAAATTACCAACTGAAGGTGCTTTTAAAAATAGTCTGGAGATTTCTTTTTTACCATTTATTCAACACAAAAACCATGCATGGATTTTCCAGGTTTTCTTAAGTATTACTGCATCTATGTGGCTGAAATGTCTACGAGGCAGTTTTGTAACATTATTTTTTAGTTATGTACATGTAATGCTGTTGTTTCTGTATTTAAAAGTTTTCCAATCATGTAATCTGACTTTAACGTGCAATCCATTACTTGTTGTACAAAAAATATGACCCGCTGAAAAACTTATCACAAACTTCCCAAAGAATAGCACCTGCATCAATGCATTGTAGTAATAATGGGCATTGCCATTTTGTTTGAAAACTGGGGAAAATATTACATTTTCTTCACAAAAGTTTCTTTTTTTCAGGTATTGCCAAGGAGGTGCACGGAAGTTTTATTTGAATGTTTTTTGGTTTTTTTTTAAATATTTTGTTGTGTATTTTCAGTTCCGTAATGCATATTGTTTTCTTTATTCATTAGGTTCAGAAAAGGTTCTTAATAAATCTGCCTGCGTTCCAAGTGAAAGTTGTGGACAAAGATGGAATTCACGATCTACCAGTCATCATTGCAAAGTCACTTTAAGCTGTGGTCTTAGAGGAAATAGTTGAATTGTGGTCATTTTGAGGACAGTTTTTTGTATTTGGGTTGTTCCACAGTAAAGTGGTACATTTGATGACAAAGAATTTTCAAAAATGTGCTGAAACCTGCAGTTTTTCCAAGCATTTCTGCACATTTGTGTGTTCATAAAATAACAAAATTAAGGGGCCGTCCAAAGTTGTCAACATTTTCAAGGGTCTACAGAACATAGGAAAGGGAAGGGGAGTCCAGGGCCGCGTACAACTTCATGTATGCACTGTAAAATGTTGACATTTCATGGTAGTGAGTAGTGACAAAAAATGTTGATAAGTAGTATTTCGGGGGAGGGAGGGGGTCTTGAAAAATACTTCGCTCTGTAGAACTGTGAAAATGTTGACAACTTGGACGGCCCCTACATTCTAGAACAATTATTGTCCCAGAAAATATGTTGACCGTTATTTAAGGGTCCCTGTAGCAGGGACCTTTTTACCTTGTAATAATGTGACCGAAGTAGATGTGTATTAATTCTGCCATTTTTCAGGGGGATGGTAAGAAAAAGTCCACATTTTTAATGGTTAGAGAACCTCCCTATCAAAAATCCTGCATATGAGCCTGCCTAAACGGAGTTGCAATGTGACATGATCACTTGCCAGCATGGTGACATCCTCTTGCAACAGTGCCCCTTTAACGCACTCCCTCTTTAACGCACTCCCTAACTCCTGCGTACAGTGGCCCTGTTGAAAAAGGCCCCATTTCGCGGTGGGACTAGCGACAGAAATCTTGTCGCCTCTGCTGGACCAATCAGGACGCTCTGGCAGTGCATTGCAGCATGATTGCAGGCATTCAAATGTAACGCGCGCAGATTGTAAACACCGTGCATGCATGTGATACAGTACTCAGTAATGCTGGCTGTTGTCCGCGTCGGCGATTTACTGCTATTTAAAGCATACTGGGGAATCCGTTCCATTACATTCGTCAGCATGCATCCCTGTTATTAATTTGAAAAACTGCGGAGTAAATTAAGATCGTCGTTTGAAAGTTTGGTAGGAATTGGACAGTCATAAGAAACGGAACCCAATACAATTTCTGGAAAGTATATAAATCGTTTCTTTTCGGCATAACATGACCGAATTGATTAAATTACATCAAAATGACTCGGGCGTGAGTTGGCTCAAGAGAACAGCCGGCTCACTCCACAGATTTGCGTGTGTTTCCTCAGGGTATTGTTACGTCGCTTTGCAGAGTGGAAATTCCCTGATATCTCAGGATGGCATGGTGATGGTTCAAAGCATTGTGCAGTAAATTTAAGGGAGATCGTTTGGGGTTTCATGCTCGACGTAAAACATTAGGGGCAATTTTGTGTTGCAAAAAGTGAACATAATTATAATAAGAGAGGTTTCGAAATTGTTGGAACCAATCAAGTAAAATATACATGGGAAAGAATTGAGTAGTTTATCATGGCTTCAAACCTTGTGTACAAAACACAAGACAGGATGAAAAATCTGTCTTAAATTTTTCCCACTCCTATTTTTTTTTTTCATGAAATCTACACTTACCGATGCTTGATGAGTCATTTTGAAGAAAACAATTCCTGATCAACTTCTCAACTCTTACCAATACATGCTTTTGTTTTTTTGTAAGAGTAATTTGTATTTATTTTAAAATAAATACGGATTTCATACGTCAATGGTCACTTGAGTGAAAATTTAAATGCAGAATAAATGTCTTGAGAGAGTTTAGAATATATTCTGAGCAACAAAAGAATTGCACAAAGTTTCTTCACTTTTTGATTTAAAAAAAAGTCTCGGTGTATTTTTATGAACTGATCCATTTTATTCAGGATGTCTGTGGTTGTTCATTGGATAGACTGGTTCCCGCCCCACATATTTCACATACAACGACTGAATATGAGGACCGGCTACTATCGTGTTTAAAATAGCACTTTAAGCATTACGTCATGCATTTATTTTTAGGAGCACATAACCGTTAATTTTCAAAGCGCGCTGCGCGCTATATGGCATGAATGTACAACAATTTGAAAGGGGTTATTCCATATTTGACCAATACAAATTTAATATATTAACCTTAAAATATTAAATATGCCCATTTTAATATACATGTAGGCTAGCATCAAAAAGAAAATTCAAACCTTGTCTGCATCACCATGATCACCCAGCGCCCAGTGAGCTCCATTTTTGGCTGTTCCGATACGGTCGGAACAGCCTTTGTTTTCGTTAAGATTTTTTTGGCTGTTCCAACACGGTTGGGAACAGCCTTTGTTTTCGTTAAGATTTTTTTTTTTTTTTTTTTGGCTGTTCCAACACGGTTGGGAACAGCCTTTGTTTTCGTTAAGATTTTTTGGCTGTTCCAACACGGTTGGGAACAGCCTTTGTTTTCGTTAAGATTTTTTTTTTTTTTATTGGCTGTTCCGATTCGGGTCGGAACAGCCTTTGTTTTCGTTCCGATTTTTTTTTTTTTTTTTCTTTTTTTGGCTGTTCCAACACGGTTGGGAACAGCCTTTGTTTTCGTTAAGATTTTTTTTTTTTTTATTTTTTATTTTTTTCTTTTCCTTCTTCCATTTTTTTCAGACGCTATTTCGGGCACTTGCACATTGATGATTGACTTCAAACTTCACATGGACATTGGTCACTATGTGAAGTAGTGCATAGTACTAATGACGTAATCATGACATCATCACGTGTCAGATTAAAGGGGTATGAAGTTTAATAAATTAAATATTCAAAAATCAATAAAAAATCAACCGTTTGATCTACGATCTTGATTCCTTCGCCATATACGATGACTAACAAGGGTCTTTGAGATGCGCACACGCCTTGACCTTTGACCTCGTTTCCTATTGGTCAAACAGATTTTGCCTTGCAATTTGAAAGTGATGTAAGATATTTGGACAAAGTCACTTGTGTTACACTTCGACTAGGGTGGGGTATCTAAAAAATATTTTTGTGACCTTTGACCTTGCTCACTTCCGGTCGAAACCGGAAGTGGCCCTTAGTTTGAAAGTGAAAGGAGGTATTGAGATGGGGTCAATGGTGTTATTACCAGAGGCCCTTAAGCTTTCCAAAAATATAAGTGATGACGTCATCGTACGAAATAGCGCCCTCTACCGACAAGATGATTACGTAATTAAATATTCAAAAATCAATAAAAAATCAACTGTTTGACCTACGATCTTGATTCCTGTGGCATATACGATCACTAACAAATGTCTTTAAGATGCGCACAGGGCTTGACCTTTGACCTCGTTTCCTATTGGTCTAACAGATTTTGCCTTGCCATTTGAAAGTGGTACAAGATATCTGGATGTGGTCAACTGTATTACACTTGGACCTAGGGTGGTGTATCCAAAAAATATGGCCGTGACCTTTGACCTTGCTCACTTCCGGTCGAAACCGGAAGTGGCCCTTAGTTTGAAAGTGAAAGGAGGTATTGAGATAGGGTCAATGGTGTTATTACCAGAGGCCCTTAAGCTTTCCAAAAATATAAGTGATGACGTCATCGTAGGAAATAGCGCCCTCTAGCGACAAGATGATTACGTAATTAAATATTCAAAAATCAATAAAAAATCTACCGTTTGACCTACAAATTTGATTCCTTCTGCATATACGATCACTAACAAATGTCTTTAAGATGCGCACATGGCTTGACCTTTGACCTCGTTTCCTATTGGTCAAACAGATTTTGCCTTGCCATTTGAAAGGGGTACAATATATCACGATGGGGTCAACTGTGTTACACTTCGACTAGGGTGGGGTATCCAAACATATAGCAACACCTTTGACCTTCCCCACATGTCAGATTAAAGTGGCATGTAATAATATTCAATATTTAAAAATCGATAAAAACTCAACCGTTTGACATACGATCGTGATTTATTCATATACAATCACTAACAAAGGTCATCCCGAACACCACATATGTTTATAAAAAGGAGGGGAACAGCCATGTGTTCGTTTTCAACGAACACATTTCTAGTTTATTGGCTGTTCCGATTCGGGTCGGAACAGCCTTTGTTTTCGTTACGATTTTTATTCCTTTTTTTTTTTTTTTTTTTTTTTTTTTTTTTTTTTTTTTTATTCTTTTACTTCTTCCACTTTTTTCAGACGCTATTTCGGACACTTGCACATTGATGATTGACTTCAAACTTCACATGGACATTGGTCACTATGTGAATTAGTGCACACTACTAATGACGTCATGATGACGTCATCACGTGTCAGATTAAAGGGGCATGAAGTTTAATAAATTAAATATTCAAAAATCAATATAAAATCAACCGTTTGACATACGAACTTGATTCCTTCGCCATATATGATGACTAACCAATGTCTTTAAGATGCGCACACGCCTTGACCTTTGACCTTGTTTCCTATTGGTCAAACAGATTTTGCCTTGTCATTTGAAAGTGGTACAAGATATTTGGACGGGGTCAATTGTGTTACACTTCGACTAGGGTGGGGTATCCAAAAAATATGGTGGCGACCTTTGACCTTGCTCAATGTGTTAGATTAAAGGGATATTTGATAAAATTAAATGTTCAAAAATCAATAACAAATCAACCGTTTGAGCTATGATCTTCATTCCTGCGCCATATACGATCACTAATAAATGTCTTTAAATGATGACGTCAGGACGACGTCATCACATGTCAGATTAAAGGGGCATGGAAACAGATAAATGAAATATAAAAAATCAACCGTTTGAGCTACGATCTTGATTCCTGCGCCAAATATGATCACTAACAAAGGTCTTTCACTAATGACGTCATAATGACGTCATCACGTGTCAGATTAAAGGGGCATCAAATAAAATAAATGGGATATAAAAATTCCGTAAGAAATCAACCATTTTAGCTACTATCTTGATTCCTGCGCCATATACAATAACTAACAAAGGTCTTTAACTGATTAAGTTATGATGACGTCATCACGTGTCAGATTAAAGGGGCATGATGTTTAATAAATTAAATATCAAAAATCAATACAAAATCAACCGTTTGACCTACGATCTTGATTCCTTCGCCATATACGATGACTAACAAGGGTCTTTGAGATGCGCACACCCCTTGACCTTGGACCTCGTTTCCTATTGGTCAAACAGATTTTGCCTTGCCGTTTGAAAGTGGTACAAGATATCTGCATGTGGTCAACTGTATTACACTTGGACCTAGGGTGGTGTATCCAAAAATATGGTCGTGACCTTTGACCTCGTTTCCTATTGGTCTAACGGATTTTGCCTTTCCATTTGAAAGTGGTACAAGATATCTGCATGTGGTCAACTGTATTACACTTGGACCTTGGGTGGTGTATCTAAAAAATATGGTCGTGACCTTTGACCTCGTTTCCTATTGGTCTAACGGATTTTGCCTTGCCATTTGAAAGTGGTACAAGATATCTGCATGTGGTCAACTGTATTACACTTGGACCTAGGGTGGTGTATCCAAAAAATATGGTCGTGACCTTTGACCTCGTTTCCTATTGGTCTAACAGATTTTGCCTTTCCATTTGAAAGTGGTACAAGATATCTGCATGTGGTCAACTGTATTACACTTAGACCTAGGGTGGTGTATCCAAAACAAATGGCCGTGACCTTTGACCTTCCCTACATGTCAGATTAAAGGGGCATGTAATAATATTCAATATTTAACAATCGATAAAAACTCAACCGTTTGACCTACGATCGTGATTTCTTCATATACGATCACTAACAAAGGTCATCCCGAACACCATATATGTTTATAAAAAGGAGGGGAACAGCCATGTGTTCGTTGTCAAGAACGAACACAGGTCTAGTTGGCTGTTCCGATTCGGGTCGGAACAGCCTTTGTTTTCGTTACGATTTTTTTTTTTTTTTTTTTTTTTTTTTTTATTCTTTTACTTCTTCCACTTTTTTCAGACGCTATTTCGGACACTTGCACATTGATGATTGACTTCAAACTTCACATGGACATTGGTCACTATGTGAAGTTGTGCACAGTACTAATGACGTCATGATGACGTCATCACGTGTCAGATTAAAGGGGTATGAAGTTTAATAAATTAAATATTCAAAAATCAATAAAAATTCAACCGTTTGACCTACGATCTTGATTCCTTCGCCATATACGATGACTAACAAAAGTCTTTAAGATGCGCACACGCCTTGACCTTTGACCTCGTTTCCTATTGGTCAAACAGATTTAGCCTTGCCATTTGAAAGTGGTGCAAGATATTTGGACAAAGTCACTTGTGTTACACTTCGACTAGGGTGGGGTATCTAAAAAATATTTTTGTGACCTTTGACCTTGCTCACTTCCGGTCGAAACCAGAAGTGGCCCTTATTTTGAAAGTGAAAGGAGGTATTGAGATGGGGTCAATGGTGTTATTACCAGAGGCCCTTAAGCTTTCCAAAAATATAAGTGATGACGTCATCGTACGAAATAGCGCCCTCTACCGACAAGATGATTACGTAATTAAATATTCAAAAATCAATAAAAAATCAACTGTTTGACCTACGATCTTGATTCCTGTGGCATATACGATCACTAACAAATGTCTTTAAGATGCGCACAGGGCTTGACCTTTGACCTCGTTTCCTATTGGTCAAACAGATTTTGCCTTGCCATTTGAAAGTGGTGCAAGATATTTGGACAAAGTCACTTGTGTTACACTTCGACTAGGGTGGGGTATCTAAAAAATATGTTGGTGACCTTTGACCTTGCTCACTTCCGGTCGAAACCGGAAGTGGCCCTTAGTTTGAAAGTGAAAGGAGGTATTGAGATGGGGTCAATGGTGTTATTACCAGAGGCCCTTAAGCTTTCCAAAAATATAAGTAATGACGTCATCGTACGAAATAGCGCCCTCTAGCGACAAGATGATTACGTAATTAAATATTCAAAAATCAATATAAAATCTACCGTTTGACCTACGAATTTGATTCCTTCTGCATATACGATCATTAACGAATGTCTTTAAGATGCGCACATGGCTTGACCTTTGACCTCGTTTCCTATTGGTCAAACAGATTTTGCCTTGCCATTTGAAAGGGGTACAATATACAACGATGGGGTCAACTGTGTTACACTTCGACTAGGGTGGGGTATCCAAACATATAGCAACACCTTTGACTTTCCCTACATGTCAGATTAAAGGGGCATGTAATAATATTCAATATTTAAAAATAGATAAAAACTCGACCGTTTGACCTACGATCGTGATTTCTTCATAAACGATCACTAACAAAGGTCATCCCGAACACCACATATGTTTATAAAAAGGAGGGGAACAGCCATGTGTTCGTTTTCAACGAACACATTTCTAGTTGGCTGTTCCAACACGGTTGGGAACAGCCTTTGTTTTCGTTAAGATTTTTTTTTTTTTTTTTATTCTTTTCCTTCTTCCACTTTTTTCAGACGCTATTTCGGACACTTGCACATTGATGATTGACTTCAAACTGCACATGGACATTGGTCACTATGTGAAGTTGTGCACAGTACTAATGACGTCATGATGACGTCATCACGTGTCAGATTAAAGGGGTATGAAGTTTAATAAATTAAATATTGGAAAATCAATAAAAAATCAACCGTTTGACCTACGATCTTGATTCCTTCGGCATATACGATGACTAACAAAGGTCTTTGAGATGCGCACACCCCTTGACCTTTGACCTCGTTTCCTATTGGTCAAACAGATTTTGCCTTGCCATTTGAAAGTGGTGCAAGATATTTGGACAAAGTCACTTGTGTTACACTTCGACTAGGGTGGGGTATCTAAAAAATATTTTTGTGACCTTTGACCTTGCTCACTTCCGGTCGAAACCGGAAGTGGCCCTTAGTTTGAAAGTGAAAGGAGGTATTGAGATGGGGTCAATGGTGTTATTACCAGAGGCCCTTAAGCTTTCCAAAAATATAAGTGATGACGTCATCGTACGAAATAGCGCCCTCTAGCGACAAGATGATTACGTAATTAAATATTCAAAAATCAATAAAAAATCAACTGTTTGACCTACGATCTTGATTCCTGTGGCATATACGATCACTAACAAATGTCTTTAAGATGCGCACAGGGCTTGACCTTTGACCTCGTTTCCTATTGGTCTAACAGATTTTGCCTTTCCATTTGAAAGTGGTACAAGATATCTGCATGTGGTCAACTGTATTACACTTCGACTTGGGTGGGGTATCCAAAAAATATGGCCGTGACCTTTGACCTTGCTCACTTCCGGTTCAAACCGGAATGGGCTATATAGACTGTGCACTACTAATAGGGAAACGCGAAATTGAGTATTTCACTTGTACACAAGCAATGGCCTATTGACTGTGCACTTCGAGGAAACATGAAAATACGTATTTTGGTTGTACACAGGCAATGGCCTATTGACTGTGTACTGCGAGGAAACGGGAAACTAAGTATTTTGCTTGTACACAGGCAATGGCCTATTGACTGTGCACATCGAGGAAACATGAAAATACGTATTTTGCTTGTACACAGGCAATGCCCATTGACTGTGTACTTCGAGGAAACGGGAAAATACGTAATTTGTTTGTACACAGGCAATGGCCTATTGACTGTGCACTGCGAGGAAACGGGAAACTAAGTATTTTGCTTGTACACAGGCAATGGCATATTGACTGTGCACTTCGAGGAAACATGCAAATACGTATTTTGCTTGTACACGGGCAATGCCCATTGACTGTGTACTTCGAGGAAACGGGAAAATACGTATTTTGTTTGTACACAGGCAAAATGCCTATTGACTGTGCACTGCGAGGAAACGGGAAAATACGTATTTTGCTTGTTGGCTGTGCATCTCTTTTTCTTCTTCCACTTTTTTCAGACGCTATTTCGGGCACTTGCACTTTCATGATTGACTTCAAACTTCACATGGACATTGGTCACTATGTGAAGTTGTGCACAGTACTAATGACGTCATGATGACATCATCACGTGTCAGATTAAAGAGGCATGAAGTTTAATAAATTAAATATTCAAAAATCATTAAAAAATCAACCGGTTGACCTACGATCTTGATTCCTTCGCCATATACGATGACTAACAAGGGTCTTTGAGATGCGCACACCCCTTGACCTTGGACCTCGTTTCCTATTGGTCAAACAGATTTTGCCTTTCCATTTGAAAGTGGTACAAGATATCTGGATGTGGTCAACTGTATTACACTTTGACCTAGGGTGGTGTATCCGAAAAAATATGGTCGTGACCTTTGACCTCGTTTCCTATTGGTCTAACAGATTTTGCCTTGCCATTTGAAAGTGGTACAAGATATCTATATGTGGTCAACTGTATTACACTTCGACCTAGGGTAAGGTATCCAAACATATAGCAACACCTTTAACCTTCCCTACATGTCAGATTAAAGGGGCATGTAATAATATTCAATATTTAAAAATCAATAAAAACTCAACCGTTTGACCTACGATCGTGATTTATTCATATACGATCACTAACAAAGGTCATCCCGAACACCATATATGTTTATAAAAAGGAGGGGAACAGCCATGTGTTCGTTTTCAACGAACACATTTCTAGTTTTTGTTCTTTTCCTTCTTCCACTTTTTTCAGACGCTATTTCGGGCACTTGCACATTCATGATTGACTTCAAACTTCACATGGACATTGGTCACTATGTGAAGTTGTGCACAGTACTAATTACGTCATGATGACGTCATCACGTGTCAGATTAAAGGGGCATGAAGTTTAATAAATTAAATATTCAAAAATCATTAAAAAATCAACCGTTTGACCTACGATCTTGATTCCTTCGCCATATATGATGACTAACAAATGTCTTTAAGATGCGCACACGCCTTGACCTTTGACCTTGTTTCCTATTGGTCAAACAGATTTTGCCTTGTCATTTGAAAGTGGTACAAGATATTTGGACGGGGTCAATTGTGTTACACTTCGACTAGGGTGGGGTATCCAAAAAATATGGTGGCGACCTTTGACCTTGCTCAATGTGTTAGATTAAAGGGGTATTTGATAAAATTAAATGTTCAAAAATCAATAACAAATCAACCGTTTGAGCTATGATCTTCATTCCTGCGCCATATACGACCACTAATAAATGTCTTTAAATGATGACGTCAGGACGACGTCATCACATGTCAGATTAAAGGGGCATGAAAACAGATAAATGAAATATAAAAAATCAATAAAAAATCAACCGTTTGAGCTACGATCTTGATTCCTGCGCCAAATATGATCACTAACAAAGGTCTTTCACTAATGACGTCATAATGACGTCATCACGTGTCAGATTAAAGGGGCATCAAATAAAATAAATGGGATATAAAAAATCCGTAAGAAATCAACCATTTTAGCTACTATCTTGATTCCTGCGCCATATACAATAACTAACAAAGGTCTTTAACTGATTACGTTATGATGACGTCATCACGTGTCAGATTAAAGGGGCATGATGTTTAATAACTTAGACATTAAAAAATCAATACAAAATCAACTGTTTGACCTACGATCTTGATTCCTTCGCCATATACGATGACTAACAAAGGTCTTTAAAATGTGCACACGCCTTGACCCTTGACCTCGTTTCCTATTGGTCAAACAGATCTTGCCTTGCCATTTGAAAGTGGTGCAAGATATTTTGACAAAGTCACTTGTGTTACACTTCGACTAGGGTGGGGTATCTAAAAAAATATGTTGGTGACCTTTGACCTTGCCCACTTCCGGTCGAAACCGGAAGTGGCCCTTAGTTTGAAAGTGGTAAGAGGTATTGAGATGGGGTCAATGGTGTTATTATCAGAGGCCCTTAAGCTTTCCAAAAATATAAGTGATGACGTCATCGTACGAAATAGCGCCCTCTAGCGACAAGATGATTACGTAATTAAATATTCAAAAATCAATAAAAAAATCTACCGTTTGACCTACGAATTTGATTCCTTCTGCATATACGATCACTAACAAATGTCTTTAAGATGCGCACATGGCTTGACCTTTGACCTTGTTTCCTATTGGTCAAACAAATTTTTCCTTGCCATTCGAAAGGGGTACAATATATCACGATGGGGTCAACTGTGTTACACTTCGATTAGGGTGGGGTATCGAAACATATAGCAACACTTTGACCTTCCCTACATGTCAGATTAAAGGGGCATGTAATAATATTCAATATTTAAAAATCGATAAAAACTCAACCGTTTGACCTACGATCGTGATTTTGTTCATATACGATCACTAACAAAGGTCATCCCGAACACCATATATGTTTATAAAAAGGAGGGGAACAGCCATGTGTTCGTTGTCAAGAACGAACACAGGTCTAGTTTTTTTTCTTTTCCTTCTTCCATTTTTTTCAGACGCTATTTCGGGCACTTGCACATTGATGATTGACTTCAAACTTCACATGGACATTGGTCACTATGTGAAGTAGTGCATAGTACTAATGACGTAATCATGACATCATCACGTGTCAGATTAAAGGGGTATGAAGTTTAATAAATTAAATATTCAAAAATCAATAAAAAATCAACCGTTTGATCTACGATCTTGATTCCTTCGCCATATACGATGACTAACAAGGGTCTTTGAGATGCGCACACCCCTTGACCTTTGACCTCGTTTCCTATTGGTCTAACAGATTTTGCCTTGCCATTTGAAAGTGGTGCAAGATATTTGGACAAAGTCACTTGTGTTACACTTCGACTAGGGTGGGGTATCTAAAAAATATTTTTGTGACCTTTGACCTTGCTCACTTCCGGTCGAAACCGGAAGTGGCCCTTAGTTTGAAAGTGAAAGGAGGTATTGAGATGGGGTCAATGGTGTTATTACCAGAGGCCCTTAAGCTTTCCAAAAATATAAGTGATGACGTCATCGTACGAATTAGCGCCCTCTACCGACAAGATGATTACGTAATTAAATATTCAAAAATCAATAAAAAATCAACTGTTTGACCTACGATCTTGATTCCTGTGGCATATACGATCACTAACAAATGTCTTTAAGATGCGCACAGGGCTTGACCTTTGACCTCGTTTCCTATTGGTCTAACAGATTTTGCCTTGCCATTTGAAAGTGGTACAAGATATCTGGATGTGGTCAACTGTATTACACTTGGACCTAGGGTGGTGTATCCAAAAAATATGGCCGTGACCTTTGACCTTGCTCACTTCCGGTCGAAACCGGAAGTGGCCCTTAGTTTGAAAGTGAAAGGAGGTATTGAGATAGGGTCAATGGTGTTATTACCAGAGGCCCTTAAGCTTTCCAAAAATATAAGTGATGACGTCATCGTAGGAAATAGCGCCCTCTAGCGACAAGATGATTACGTAATTAAATATTCAAAAATCAATAAAAAATCTACCGTTTGACCTACAAATTTGATTCCTTCTGCATATACGATCACTAACAAATGTCTTTAAGATGCGCACATGGCTTGACCTTTGACCTCGTTTCCTATTGGTCAAACAGATTTTGCCTTGCCATTTGAAAGGGGTACAATATATCACGATGGGGTCAACTGTGTTACACTTCGACTAGGGTGGGGTATCAAAACATATAGCAACACCTTTGACCTTCCCTACATGTCAGATTAAAGTGGCATGTAATAATATTCAATATTTAAAAATCGATAAAAACTCAACCGTTTGACATACGATCGTGATTTCTTCATATACAATCACTAACAAAGGTCATCCCGAACACCACATATGTTTATAAAAAGGAGGGGAACAGCCATGTGTTCGTTTTCAACGAACACATTTCTAGTTATTTTTTTATTTTTTGGCTGTTCCGATACGGTCGGAACAGCCTTTGTTTTCGTTAAGATTTTTTTTTTTTTTCTTTTTCTTCTTCCACTTTTTTCAGACGCTATTTCGGGCACTTGCCCATTCATGATTGACTTCAAACTTTACATGGACATTGGTCACTATGTGAATTAGTGCACAGTACTAATGACGTCATGATGACGTCATCACGTGTCAGATTAAAGGGGCATGAAGTTTAATAAATTAAATATTCAAAAATCAATAAAAAATCAACCGTTTGACCTACGATCTTGATTCCTTCGCCATATACGATGACTAGCAAGGGTCTTTGAAATGCGCACACCCCTTGACCTTGGACCTCGTTTCCTATTGGTCTAACAGATTTTGCCTTGCCATTTGAAAGTGGTGCAAGATATTTGGACAAAGTCACTTGTGTTACACTTCGACTAGGGTGGGGTATCTAAAAAATATTTTTGTGACCTTTGACCTTGCTCACTTCCGGTCGAAACCGGAAGTGGCCCTTAGTTTGAAAGTGAAAGGAGGTATTGAGATGGGGTCAATGGTGTTATTACCAGAGGCCCTTAAGCTTTCCAAAAATATAAGTGATGACGTCATCGTACGAAATAGCGCCCTCTACCGACAAGATGATTACGTAATTAAATATTCAAAAATCAATAAAAAATCAACTGTTTGACCTACGATCTTGATTCCTGTGGCATATACGATCACTAACAAATGTCTTTAAGATGCGCACAGGGCTTGACCTTTGACCTCGTTTCCTATTGGTCTAACAGATTTTGCCTTGCCATTTGAAAGTGGTACAAGATATCTGGATGTGGTCAACTGTATTACACTTGGACCTAGGGTGGTGTATCCAAAAAATATGGCCGTGACCTTTGACCTTGCTCACTTCCGGTCGAAACCGGAAGTGGCCCTTAGTTTGAAAGTGAAAGGAGGTATTGAGATAGGGTCAATGGTGTTATTACCAGAGGCCCTTATGCTTTCCAAAAATATAAGTGATGACGTCATCGTAGGAAATAGCGCCCTCTAGCGACAAGATGATTACGTAATTAAATATTCAAAAATCAATAAAAAATCTACCGTTTGACCTACAAATTTGATTCCTTCTGCATATACGATCACTAACAAATGTCTTTAAGATGCGCACATGGCTTGACCTTTGACCTCGTTTCCTATTGGTCAAACAGATTTTGCCTTGCCATTTGAAAGGGGTACAATATATCACGATGGGGTCAACTGTGTTACACTTCGACTAGGGTGGGGTATCCAAACATATAGCAACACCTTTGACCTTCCCTACATGTCAGATTAAAGTGGCATGTAATAATATTCAATATTTAAAAATCGATAAAAACTCAACCGTTTGACATACCATCGTGATTTCTTCATATACAATCACTAACAAAGGTCATCCCGAACACCACATATGTTTATAAAAAGGAGGGGAACAGCCATGTGTTCGTTTTCAACGAACACATTTCTAGTTTTATTTTTTTTTTTATTCTTTTCCTTCTTCCACTTTTTTCAGACGCTTTTTCGGGCACTTGCACATTCATGATTGACTTCAAACTTCACATGGACATTGGTCACTATGTGAATTAGTGCACAGTACTAATGACGTCATGATGACGTCATCACGTGTCAGATTAAAGGGGCATGAAGTTTAAAAAAATAAATATTCAAAAATCAATAAAAAATCAACCGTTTGACCTACGATCTTGATTCCTTCGGCATATACGATGACTAACAAAGGTCTTTGAGATGCGCACACCCCTTGACCTTTGACCTCGTTTCCTATTGGTCTAACAGATTTTGCCTTGCCATTTGAAAGTGGTGCAAGATATTTGGACAAAGTCACTTGTGTTACACTTCGACTAGGGTGGGGTATCTAAAAAATATTTTTGTGACCTTTGACCTTGCTCACTTCCGGTCGAAACCGGAAGTGGCCCTTAGTTTGAAAGTGAAAGGAGGTATTGAGATGGGGTCAATGGTGTTATTACCAGAGGCCCTTAAGCTTTCCAAAAATATAAGTGATGACGTCATCGTACGAAATAGCGCCCTCTACCGACAAGATGATTACGTAATTAAATATTCAAAAATCAATAAAAAATCAACTGTTTGACCTACGATCTTGATTCCTGTGGCATATACGATCACTAACAAATGTCTTTAAGATGCGCACAGGGCTTGACCTTTGACCTCGTTTCCTATTGGTCTAACAGATTTTGCCTTGCCATTTGAAAGTGGTACAAGATATCTGGATGTGGTCAACTGTATTACACTTGGACCTAGGGTGGTGTATCCAAAAAATATGGCCGTGACCTTTGACCTTGCTCACTTCCGGTCGAAACCGGAAGTGGCCCTTAGTTTGAAAGTGAAAGGAGGTATTGAGATAGGGTCAATGGTGTTATTACCAGAGGCCCTTAAGCTTTCCAAAAATATAAGTGATGACGTCATCGTAGGAAATAGCGCCCTCTAGCGACAAGATGATTACGTAATTAAATATTCAAAAATCAATAAAAAATCTACCGTTTGACCTACAAATTTGATTCCTTCTGCATATACGATCACTAACAAATGTCTTTAAGATGCGCACATGGCTTGACCTTTGACCTCGTTTCCTATTGGTCAAACAGATTTTGCCTTGCCATTTGAAAGGGGTACAATATATCACGATGGGGTCAACTGTGTTACACTTCGACTAGGGTGGGGTATCCAAACATATAGCAACACCTTTGACCTTCCCTACATGTCAGATTAAAGTGGCATGTAATAATATTCAATATTTAAAAATCGATAAAAACTCAACCGTTTGACATACGATCGTGATTTCTTCATATACAATCACTAACAAAGGTCATCCCGAACACCACATATGTTTATAAAAAGGAGGGGAACAGCCATGTGTTCGTTTTCAACGAACACATTTCTAGTTTTTAATTCTTTTACTTCTTCCACTTTTTTCAGACGCTATTTCGGACACTTGCACATTGATGATTGACTTCAAACTTCACATGGACATTGGTCACTATGTGAAGTTGTGCACAGTACTAATGACGTCATGATGACGTCATCACGTGTCAGATTAAAGGGGTATGAAGTTTAATAAATTAAATATTCAAAAATCAATAAAAATTCAACCGTTTGACCTACGATCTTGATTCCTTCGCCATATACGATGACTAACAAAAGTCTTTAAGATGCGCACACGCCTTGACCTTTGACCTCGTTTCCTATTGGTCAAACAGATTTTGCCTTGCCATTTGAAAGTGGTGCAAGATATTTTGACAAAGTCACTTGTGTTACACTTCGACTAGGGTGGGGTATCTAAAAAATATTTTTGTGACCTTTGACCTTGCTCACTTCCGGTCGAAACCGGAAGTGGCCCTTAGTTTGAAAGTGGTAGGAGGTATTGAGATGGGGTCAATAGTGTTATTATCAGAGGCCCTCAAGCTTTCCAAAAATATAAGTGATGACGTCATCGTACGAAATAGCGCCCTCTAGCGACAAGATGATTACGTAATTAAATATTCAAAAATCAATAAAAAATCAACTGTTTGACCTACGATCTTGATTCCTGTGGCATATACGATCACTAACAAATGTCTTTAAGATGCGCACAGGGCTTGACCTTTGACCTCGTTTCCTATTGGTCTAACAGATTTTGCCTTGCCATTTGAAAGTGGTACAAGATATCTGGATGTGGTCAACTGTATTACACTTGGACCTAGGGTGGTGTATCCAAAAAATATGGCCGTGACCTTTGACCTTGCTCACTTCCGGTCGAAACAGGAAGTGGCCCTTAGTTTGAAAGTGAAAGGAGGTATTGAGATAGGGTCAATGGTGTTATTACCAGAGGCCCTTAAGCTTTCCAAAAATATAAGTGATGACGTCATTGTACGAAATAGCGCCCTCTAGCGACAAGATGATTACGTAATTAAATATTCAAAAATCAATAAAAAATCTACCGTTTGACCTACAAAATTCATTCCTTCTGCATATACGATCACTAACAAATGTCTTTAAGATGCGCACATGGCTTTACCTTTGACCTCGTTTCCTATTGGTCAAACAGATTTTGCCTTTCCATTTGAAAGGGGTACAATATATCACGATGGGGTCAACTGTGTTACACTTCGACTAGGGTGGGGTATCCAAACATATAGCAACACCTTTGACCTTCCCTACATGTCAGATTAAAGGGGCATGTAATAATATTCAATATTTAAAAATCGATAAAAACTCAACCGTTTGACATACGATCGTGATTTCTTCATATACAATCACTAACAAAGGTCATCCCGAACACCACATATGTTTATAAAAAGGAGGGGAACAGCCATGTGTTCGTTGTCAAGAACGAACACAGGTCTAGTTGGCTGTTCCAACACGGTTGGGAACAGCCTTTGTTTTCGTTAAGATTTTTTTTTTTTTTTATTTTTTTTTTTATTCTTTTCCTTCTTCCACTTTTTTCAGACGCTTTTTCGGGCACTTGCACATTCATGATTGACTTCAAACTTCACATGGACATTGGTCACTATGTGAATTAGTGCACAGTACTAATGACGTCATGATGACGTCATCACGTGTCAGATTAAAGGGGCATGAAGTTTAATAAATTAAATATTCAAAAATCAATAAAAAATCAACCGTTTGACCTACGATCTTGATTCCTTCGGCATATACGATGACTAACAAAGGTCTTTGAGATGCGCACACCCCTTGACCTTTGACCTCGTTTCCTATTGGTCTAACAGATTTTGCCTTGCCATTTGAAAGTGGTGCAAGATATTTGGACAAAGTCACTTGTGTTACACTTCGACTAGGGTGGGGTATCTAAAAAATATTTGTGTGACCTTTGACCTTGCTCACTCCCGGTCGAAACCGGAAGTGGCCCTTAGTTTGAAAGTGAAAGGAGGTATTGAGATGGGGTCAATGGTGTTATTACCAGAGGCCCTTAAGCTTTCCAAAAATATAAGTGATGACGTCATCGTACGAAATAGCGCCCTCTACCGACAAGATGATTACGTAATTAAATATTCAAAAATCAATAAAAAATCAACTGTTTGACCTACGATCTTGATTCCTGTGGCATATACGATCACTAACAAATGTCTTTAAGATGCGCACAGGGCTTGACCTTTGACCTCGTTTCCTATTGGTCTAACAGATTTTGCCTTGCCATTTGAAAGTGGTACAAGATATCTGGATGTGGTCAACTGTATTACACTTGGACCTAGGGTGGTGTATCCAAAAAATATGGCCGTGACCTTTGACCTTGCTCACTTCCGGTCGAAACCGGAAGTGGCCCTTAGTTTGAAAGTGAAAGGAGGTATTGAGATAGGGTCAATGGTGTTATTACCAGAGGCCCTTAAGCTTTCCAAAAATATAAGTGATGACGTCATCGTAGGAAATAGCGCCCTCTAGCGACAAGATGATTACGTAATTAAATATTCAAAAATCAATAAAAAATCTACCGTTTGACCTACAAATTTGATTCCTTCTGCATATACGATCACTAACAAATGTCTTTAAGATGCGCACATGGCTTGACCTTTGACCTCGTTTCCTATTGGTCAAACAGATTTTGCCTTGCCATTTGAAAGGGGTACAATATATCACGATGGGGTCAACTGTGTTACACTTCGACTAGGGTGGGGTATCCAAACATATAGCAACACCTTTGACCTTCCCCACATGTCAGATTAAAGTGGCATGTAATAATATTCAATATTTAAAAATCGATAAAAACTCAACCGTTTGACATACGATCGTGATTTATTCATATACAATCACTAACAAAGGTCATCCCGAACACCACATATGTTTATAAAAAGGAGGGGAACAGCCATGTGTTCGTTTTCAACGAACACATTTCTAGTTTTTTTTATTTTCCTTCTTCCACTTTTTTCAGATGCTATTTCGGGCACTTGCACATTCATGATTGACTTCAAACTTCACATGGACATTGGTCACTATGTGAAGTTGTGCACAGTACTAAAGACGTCATGATGACGTCATCACGTGTCAGATTAAAGGGGCATGAAGTTTAATAAATTAAATATTCAAAAATCAATAACAAATCAACCGTTTGACCTACGATCTTGATTCCTTCGGCATATACGATGACTAACAAAGGTCTTTGAGATGCGCACACCCCTTGACCTTTGACCTCGTTTCCTATTGGTCAAACAGATTTTGCCTTGCCATTTGAAAGTGGTGCAAGATATTTGGACAAAGTCACTTGTGTTACACTTCGACTAGGGTGGGGTATCTAAAAAAATATGTTGGTGACCTTTGACCTTGCTCACTTCCGGTCGAAACCGGAAGTGGCCCTTAGTTTGAAAGTGAAAGGAGGTATTGAGATAGGGTCAATGGTGTTATTACCAGAGGCCCTTAAGCTTTCCAAAAATATAAGTGATGACGTCATCGTACGAAATAGCGCCCTCTACCGACAAGATGATTACGTAATTAAATATTCAAAAATCAATAAAAAATCAACTGTTTGACCTACGATATTGATTCCTGTGGCATATACGATCACTAACAAATGTCTTTAAGATGCGCACAGGGCTTGACCTTTGACCTCGTTTCCTATTGGTCTAACAGATTTTGCCTTGCCATTTGAAAGTGGTACAAGATATCTCCATGTGGTCAACTGTATTACACTTGGACCTAGGGTGGTGTATCCAAAAAATATGGCCGTGACCTTTGACCTTGCTCACTTCCGGTCGAAACCGGAAGTGGCCCTTAGTTTGAAAGTGAAAGGAGGTATTGAGATAGGGTCAATGGTGTTATTACCAGAGGCCCTTAAGCTTTCCAAAAATATAAGTGATGACGTCATCGTAGGAAATAGCGCCCTCTAGCGACAAGATGATTACGTAATTAAATATTCAAAAATCAATAAAAAATCTACCGTTTGACCTACAAATTTGATTCCTTCTGCATATACGATCACTAACAAATGTCTTTAAGATGCGCACATGGCTTGACCTTTGACCTCGTTTCCTATTGGTCAAACAGATTTTGCCTTGCCATTTGAAAGGGGTACAATATATCACGATGGGGTCAACTGTATTACACTTGGACCTAGGGTGGTGTATCCAAAAAATATGGCCGTGACCTTTGACCTTGCTCACTTCCGGTCGAAACCGGAAGTGGCCCTTAGTTTGAAAGTGAAAGGAGGTATTGAGATAGGGTCAATGGTGTTATTACCAGAGGCCCTTAAGCTTTCCAAAAATATAAGTGATGACGTCATCGTAGGAAATAGCGCCCTCTAGCGACAAGATGATTACGTAATTAAATATTCAAAAATCAATAAAAAATCTACCGTTTGACCTACAAATTTGATTCCTTCTGCATATACGATCACTAACAAATGTCTTTAAGATGCGCACATGGCTTGACCTTTGACCTCGTTTCCTATTGGTCAAACAGATTTTGCCTTGCCATTTGAAAGGGGTACAATATATCACGATGGGGTCAACTGTGTTACACTTCGACTAGGGTGGGGTATCCAAACATATAGCAACACCTTTGACCTTCCCCACATGTCAGATTAAAGTGGCATGTAATAATATTCAATATTTAAAAATCGATAAAAACTCAACCGTTTGACATACGATCGTGATTTATTCATATACAATCACTAACAAAGGTCATCCCGAACACCACATATGTTTATAAAAAGGAGGGGAACAGCCATGTGTTCGTTTTCAACGAACACATTTCTAGTTTTTTTTATTTTCCTTCTTCCACTTTTTTCAGATGCTATTTCGGGCACTTGCACATTCATGATTGACTTCAAACTTCACATGGACATTGGTCACTATGTGAAGTTGTGCACAGTACTAAAGACGTCATGATGACGTCATCACGTGTCAGATTAAAGGGGCATGAAGTTTAATAAATTAAATATTCAAAAATCAATAACAAATCAACCGTTTGACCTACGATCTTGATTCCTTCGGCATATACGATGACTAACAAAGGTCTTTGAGATGCGCACACCCCTTGACCTTTGACCTCGTTTCCTATTGGTCAAACAGATTTTGCCTTGCCATTTGAAAGTGGTGCAAGATATTTGGACAAAGTCACTTGTGTTACACTTCGACTAGGGTGGGGTATCTAAAAAAATATGTTGGTGACCTTTGACCTTGCTCACTTCCGGTCGAAACCGGAAGTGGCCCTTAGTTTGAAAGTGAAAGGAGGTATTGAGATAGGGTCAATGGTGTTATTACCAGAGGCCCTTAAGCTTTCCAAAAATATAAGTGATGACGTCATCGTACGAAATAGCGCCCTCTACCGACAAGATGATTACGTAATTAAATATTCAAAAATCAATAAAAAATCAACTGTTTGACCTACGATATTGATTCCTGTGGCATATACGATCACTAACAAATGTCTTTAAGATGCGCACAGGGCTTGACCTTTGACCTCGTTTCCTATTGGTCTAACAGATTTTGCCTTGCCATTTGAAAGTGGTACAAGATATCTCCATGTGGTCAACTGTATTACACTTCGACTAGGGTGGGGTATCCAAAAAATATGGCGGTGACCTTTGACCTTGCTCACGTCCGGTTGAAACCGGAATGGGCTATATAGACTGTGCACTACTAATAGGGAAACGCGAAATTGAGTATTTCACTTGTACACAAGCAATGGCCTATTGACTGTGCACTTCGAGGAAACATGAAAATACGTATTTTGGTTGTACACAGGCAATGGCCTATTGACTGTGTACTGCGAGGAAACGGGAAACTAAGTATTTTGCTTGTACACAGGCAATGGCCTATGTGCACTGCGAGGAAACGGGAAACTAAGTATTTTGCTTGTACACAGGCAATGGCATATTGACTGTGCACTTCGAGGAAACATGCAAATACGTATTTTGCTTGTACACGGGCAATGCCCATTGACTGTGTACTTCGAGGAAACGGGAAAATACGTATTTTGTTTGTACACAGGCAAAATGCCTATTGACTGTGCACTGCGAGGAAACGGGAAAATACGTATTTTGCTTGTTGGCTGTGCATCTCTTTTTCTTCTTCCACTTTTTTCAGACGCTATTTCGGGCACTTGCACTTTCATGATTGACTTCAAACTTCACATGGACATTGGTCACTATGTGGAGTTGTGCACAGTACTAATGACGTCATGATGACATCATCACGTGTCAGATTAAAGAGGCATGAAGTTTAATAAATTAAATATTCAAAAATCATTAAAAAATCAACCGGTTGACCTACGATCTTGATTCCTTCGCCATATACGATGACTAACAAGGGTCTTTGAGATGCGCACACCCCTTGACCTTGGACCTCGTTTCCTATTGATCAAACAGATTTTGCCTTGCCATTTGAAAGTGGTACAAGATATCTGGATGTGGTCAACTGTATTACACTTTGACCTAGGGTGGTGTATCCAAAAAATATGGTCGTGACCTTTGACCTCGTTTCCTATTGGTCTAACAGATTTTGCCTTGCCATTTGAAAGTGGTACAAGATATCTGGATGTGGTCAACTGTATTACACTTCGACCTAGGGTAAGGTATCCAAACATATAGCAACACCTTTAACCTTCCCTACATGTCAGATTAAAGGGGCATGTAATAATATTAAATATTTAAAAATCGATAAAAACTCAACCGTTTGACCTACGATCGTGATTTCTTCATATACGATCACTAACAAAGGTCATCCCGAACACCATATATGTTTATAAAAAGGAGGGGAACAGCCATGTGTTCGTTGTCAAGAACGAACACAGGTCTAGTTTTTTTTTCTTTTTCTTCTTCCACTTTTTTCAGACGCTATTTCGGGCACTTGCACATTCATGATTGACTTCAAACTTCACATGGACATTGGTCACTATGTGAAGTTGTGCACAGTACTAATGACGTCATGATGACGTCATCACGTGTCAGATTAAAGGGGCATGAAGTTTAATAAATTAAATATTCAAAAATCAATAACAAATCAACCGTTTGACCTACGATCTTGATTCCTTCGGCATATACGATGACTAACAAAGGTCTTTGAGATGCGCACACCCCTTGACCTTTGACCTCGTTTCCTATTGGTCAAACAGATTTTGCCTTGCCATTTGAAAGTGGTGCAAGATATTTGGACAAAGTCACTTGTGTTACACTTCGACTAGGGTGGGGTATCTAAAAAAATATGTTGGTGACCTTTGACCTTGCTCACTTCCGGTCGAAACCGGAAGTGGCCCTTAGTTTGAAAGTGGTAGGAGGTATTGAGATGGGGTCAATGGTGTTATTACCAGAGGCCCTTAAGCTTTCCAAAAATATAAGTGATGACGTCATCGTACGAAATAGCGCCCTCTAGCGACAAGATGATTACGTAATTAAATATTGGAAAATCAATAAAAAATCAACCGTTTGACCTACGATCTTGATTCCTTCGGCATATACGATGACTAACAAAGGTCTTTGAGATGCGCACACCCCTTGACCTTGGACCTCGTTTCCTATTGGTCAAACAGATTTTGCCTTGCCATTTGAAAGTGGTACAAGATATCTGGATGTGGTCAACTGTATTACACTTAGACCTAGGGTGGTGTATCCAAAAAATATGGTCGTGACCTTTGACCTTGCTCATTTCCGGTCGAAACCGGAAGTGGCCCTTAGTTTGAAAGTGGTAGGAGGTATTGAGATAGGGTCAATGGTGTTATTATCAGAGGCCTATAAGCTTTCCAAAAATATAAGTGATGACGTCATCGTACGAAATAGCGCCCTCTAGCGACAAGATGATTACGTAATTAAATATTCAAAAATCAATAAAAAAATCTACCGTTTGACCTACGAATTTGATTCCTTCTGCATATACGATCACTAACAAATGTCTTTAAGATGCCCACATGGCTTGACCTTTGACCTCGTTTCCTATTGGTCAAACAGATTTTGCCTTGCCAATTGAAAGGGGTGCAATATATCACGATGGGGTTAACTGTGTTACACTTCGACTAGGGTGGGGTATCCAAACATATAGCAACACCTTTGACCTTCCCTACATGTCAGATTAAAGGGGCATGTAATAATATTCAATATTTAAAAATCGATAAAAACTCAACCGTTTGACGTACGGTCGTGATTTCTTCATATACGATCACTAACAAAGGTCATCCCGAACACCATATATGTTTATAAAAAGGAGGGGAACAGCCATGTGTTCGTTTTCAACGAACACATTTCTAGTTGGCTGTTCCGATTCGGGTCGGAACAGCCTTTGTTTTCGTTACGATTTTTATTCCTTTTTTTTTTTTTTTTTTTTTTTTTTTTTTTTTTTTTTTGCTAATTCTTTTACTTCTTCCACTTTTTTCAGACGCTATTTCGGACACTTGCACATTGATGATTGACTTCAAACTTCACATGGACATTGGTCACTATGTGAAGTTGTGCACAGTACTAATGACGTAATGATGACGTCATCACGTGTCAGATTAAAGGCGCATGAAGTTTAATAAATTAAATATTCAAAAATCAATAACAAATCAACCGTTTGACCTACGATCTTGATTCCTTCGCCATATACGATGACTAACAAAAGTCTTTAAGATGCGCACACGCCTTGACCTTTGACCTCGTTTCCTATTGGTCAAACAGATTTTGCCTTGCCATTTGAAAGTGGTGCAAGATATTTGGACAAAGTCACTTGTGTTACACTTCGACGAGGGTGGGGTATCTAAAAAATATGTTGGTGACCTTTGACCTTGCTCACTTCCGGTCGAAACCGGAAGTGGCCCTTAGTTTGAAAGTGAAAGGAGGTATTGAGATGGGGTCAATGGTGTTATTACCAGAGGCCCTTAAGCTTTCCAAAAATATAAGTGATGACGTCATCGTACGAAATAGCGCCCTCTACCGACAAGATGATTACGTAATTAAATATTCAAAAATCAATAAAAAATCAACTGTTTGACCTACGATATTGATTCCTGTGGCATATACGATCACTAACAAATGTCTTTAAGATGCGCACAGGGCTTGACCTTTGACCTCGTTTCCTATTGGTCTAACAGATTTTGCCTTGCCATTTGAAAGTGGTACAAGATATCTCCATGTGGTCAACTGTATTACACTTCGACTAGGGTGGGGTATCCAAAAAATATGGCGGTGACCTTTGACCTTGCTCACGTCCGGTTGAAACCGGAATGGGCTATATAGACTGTGCACTACTAATAGGGAAACGCGAAATTGAGTATTTCACTTGTACACAAGCAATGGCCTATTGACTGTGCACTTCGAGGAAACATGAAAATACGTATTTTGGTTGTACACAGGCAATGGCCTATTGACTGTGTACTGCGAGGAAACGGGAAACTAAGTATTTTGCTTGTACACAGGCAATGGCCTATGTGCACTGCGAGGAAACGGGAAACTAAGTATTTTGCTTGTACACAGGCAATGGCATATTGACTGTGCACTTCGAGGAAACATGCAAATACGTATTTTGCTTGTACACGGGCAATGCCCATTGACTGTGTACTTCGAGGAAACGGGAAAATACGTATTTTGTTTGTACACAGGCAAAATGCCTATTGACTGTGCACTGCGAGGAAACGGGAAAATACGTATTTTGCTTGTTGGCTGTGCATCTCTTTTTCTTCTTCCACTTTTTTCAGACGCTATTTCGGGCACTTGCACTTTCATGATTGACTTCAAACTTCACATGGACATTGGTCACTATGTGGAGTTGTGCACAGTACTAATGACGTCATGATGACATCATCACGTGTCAGATTAAAGAGGCATGAAGTTTAATAAATTAAATATTCAAAAATCATTAAAAAATCAACCGGTTGACCTACGATCTTGATTCCTTCGCCATATACGATGACTAACAAGGGTCTTTGAGATGCGCACACCCCTTGACCTTGGACCTCGTTTCCTATTGATCAAACAGATTTTGCCTTGCCATTTGAAAGTGGTACAAGATATCTGGATGTGGTCAACTGTATTACACTTTGACCTAGGGTGGTGTATCCAAAAAATATGGTCGTGACCTTTGACCTCGTTTCCTATTGGTCTAACAGATTTTGCCTTGCCATTTGAAAGTGGTACAAGATATCTGGATGTGGTCAACTGTATTACACTTCGACCTAGGGTAAGGTATCCAAACATATAGCAACACCTTTAACCTTCCCTACATGTCAGATTAAAGGGGCATGTAATAATATTAAATATTTAAAAATCGATAAAAACTCAACCGTTTGACCTACGATCGTGATTTCTTCATATACGATCACTAACAAAGGTCATCCCGAACACCATATATGTTTATAAAAAGGAGGGGAACAGCCATGTGTTCGTTGTCAAGAACGAACACAGGTCTAGTTTTTTTTTCTTTTTCTTCTTCCACTTTTTTCAGACGCTATTTCGGGCACTTGCACATTCATGATTGACTTCAAACTTCACATGGACATTGGTCACTATGTGAAGTTGTGCACAGTACTAATGACGTCATGATGACGTCATCACGTGTCAGATTAAAGGGGCATGAAGTTTAATAAATTAAAGATTCAAAAATCATTAAAAAATCAACCGTTTGACCTACGATCTTGATTCCTTCGGCATATACGATGACTAACAAGGGTCTTTGAGATGCGCACACCCCTTGACCTTTGACCTCGTTTCCTATTGGTCTAACAGATTTTGCCTTGCCATTTGAAAGTGGTGCAAGATATTTGGACAAAGTCACTTGTGTTACACTTCGACTAGGGTGGGGTATCTAAAAAATATGTTGGTGACCTTTGACCTTGCTCACTTCCGGTCGAAACCGGAAGTGGCCCTTAGTTTGAAAGTGAAAGGAGGTATTGAGATGGGGTCAATGGTGTTATTACCAGAGGCCCTTAAGCTTTCCAAAAATATAAGTGATGACGTCATCGTACGAAATAGCGCCCTCTACCGACAAGATGATTACGTAATTAAATATTCAAAAATCAATAAAAAATCAACTGTTTGACCTACGATCTTGATTCCTGTGGCATATACGATCACTAACAAATGTCTTTAAGATGCGCACAGGGCTTGACCTTTGACCTCGTTTCCTATTGGTCTAACAGATTTTGCCTTGCCATTTGAAAGTGGTACAAGATATCTGGATGTGGTCAACTGTATTACACTTGGACCTAGGGTGGTGTATCCAAAAAATATGGCCGTGACCTTTGACCTTGCTCACTTCCGGTCGAAACAGGAAGTGGCCCTTAGTTTGAAAGTGAAAGGAGGGTATTGAGATAGGGTCAATGGTGTTATTACCAGAGGCCCTTAAGCTTTCCAAAAATATAAGTGATGACGTCATCGTAGGAAATAGCGCCCTCTAGCGACAAGATGATTACGTAATGAAATATTGGAAAATCAATACAAAATCAACCGTTTGACCTACGATCTTGATTCCTGCGCCATATACGATGATTAACAAGGGTCTTTGAGATGCGCACACCCCTTGACCTTGGACCTCGTTTCCTATTGGTCAAACAGATTTTGCCTTGCCATTTGAAAGTGGTACAAGATATCTGGATGTGGTCAACTGTATTACACTTAGACCTAGGGTGGTGTATCCAAAAAATATGGCCGTGACCTTTGACCTTGCTCATTTCCGGTCGAAACCGGAAGTGGCCCTTAGTTTGAAAGTGTAGGAGGTATTGAGATAGGGTCAATGGTGTTATTATCAGAGGCCCTTAAGCTTTCCAAAAATATAAGAGATGACGTCATCGTACGAAATAGCGCCCTCTAGCGACAAGATGATTACGTAATTAAATATTTAAAAATCAATAAAAAATCTACCGTTTGACCTACAAATTTGATTCCTTCTGCATATACGATCACTAACAAATGTCTTTAAGATGCGCACATGGCTTGACCTTTGACCTCGTTTCCTATTGGTCAAACAGATTTTGCCTTGCCATTTGAAAGGGGTACAATATATCACGATGGGGTCAACTGTGTTACACTTCGACTAGGGTGGGGTATCCAAACATATAGCAACACCTTTGACCTTCCCTACATGTCAGATTAAAGTGGCATGTAATAATATTCAATATTTAAAAATCAATAAAAACTACTTTGACCTACGATCACTAACAAAGGTCATCCCGAACACCATATATGTTTATAAAAAGGAGGGGAACAGCCATGTGTTCGTTGTCAAGAACGAACACAGGTCTAGTTTTTTTTTCTTTTTCTTCTTCCACTTTTTTCAGACGCTATTTCGGGCACTTGCACATTCATGATTGACTTCAAACTTCACATGGACATTGGTCACTATGTGAAGTTGTGCACAGTACTAATGACGTCATGATGACGTCATCACGTGTCAGATTAAAGGGGCATGAAGTTTAATAAATTAAATATTCAAAAATCAATAACAAATCAACCGTTTGACCTACGATCTTGATTCCTTCGGCATATACGATGACTAACAAAGGTCTTTGAGATGCGCACACCCCTTGACCTTTGACCTCGTTTCCTATTGGTCAAACAGATTTTGCCTTGCCATTTGAAAGTGGTGCAAGATATTTGGACAAAGTCACTTGTGTTACACTTCGACTAGGGTGGGGTATCTAAAAAAATATGTTGGTGACCTTTGACCTTGCTCACTTCCGGTCGAAACCGGAAGTGGCCCTTAGTTTGAAAGTGGTAGGAGGTATTGAGATGGGGTCAATGGTGTTATTACCAGAGGCCCTTAAGCTTTCCAAAAATATAAGTGATGACGTCATCGTACGAAATAGCGCCCTCTAGCGACAAGATGATTACGTAATTAAATATTGGAAAATCAATAAAAAATCAACCGTTTGACCTACGATCTTGATTCCTTCGGCATATACGATGACTAACAAAGGTCTTTGAGATGCGCACACCCCTTGACCTTGGACCTCGTTTCCTATTGGTCAAACAGATTTTGCCTTGCCATTTGAAAGTGGTACAAGATATCTGGATGTGGTCAACTGTATTACACTTAGACCTAGGGTGGTGTATCCAAAAAATATGGTCGTGACCTTTGACCTTGCTCATTTCCGGTCGAAACCGGAAGTGGCCCTTAGTTTGAAAGTGGTAGGAGGTATTGAGATAGGGTCAATGGTGTTATTATCAGAGGCCTATAAGCTTTCCAAAAATATAAGTGATGACGTCATCGTACGAAATAGCGCCCTCTAGCGACAAGATGATTACGTAATTAAATATTCAAAAATCAATAAAAAAATCTACCGTTTGACCTACGAATTTGATTCCTTCTGCATATACGATCACTAACAAATGTCTTTAAGATGCCCACATGGCTTGACCTTTGACCTCGTTTCCTATTGGTCAAACAGATTTTGCCTTGCCAATTGAAAGGGGTGCAATATATCACGATGGGGTTAACTGTGTTACACTTCGACTAGGGTGGGGTATCCAAACATATAGCAACACCTTTGACCTTCCCTACATGTCAGATTAAAGGGGCATGTAATAATATTCAATATTTAAAAATCGATAAAAACTCAACCGTTTGACGTACGGTCGTGATTTCTTCATATACGATCACTAACAAAGGTCATCCCGAACACCATATATGTTTATAAAAAGGAGGGGAACAGCCATGTGTTCGTTTTCAACGAACACATTTCTAGTTGGCTGTTCCGATTCGGGTCGGAACAGCCTTTGTTTTCGTTACGATTTTTATTCCTTTTTTGGCTGTTCCGATTCGGGTCGGAACAGCCTTTGTTTTCGTTACGATTTTTATTCCTTTTTTTTTTTTTTTTTTTTTTTTTTTTTTTTTTTATTCTTTTACTTCTTCCACTTTTTTCAGACGCTATTTCGGACACTTGCACATTGATGATTGACTTCAAACTTCACATGGACATTGGTCACTATGTGAAGTAGTGCACACTACTAATGACGTCATGATGACGTCATCACGTGTCAGATTAAAGGGGCATGAAGTTTAATAAATTAAATATTCAAAAATCAATATAAAATCAACCGTTTGACATACGAACTTGATTCCTTCGCCATATATGATGACTAACCAATGTCTTTAAGATGCGCACACGCCTTGACCTTTGACCTTGTTTCCTATTGGTCAAACAGATTTTGCCTTGTCATTTGAAAGTGGTACAAGATATTTGGACGGGGTCAATTGTGTTACACTTCGACTAGGGTGGGGTATCCAAAAAATATGGTGGCGACCTTTGACCTTGCTCAATGTGTTAGATTAAAGGGATATTTGATAAAATTAAATGTTCAAAAATCAATAACAAATCAACCGTTTGAGCTATGATCTTCATTCCTGCGCCATATACGATCACTAATAAATGTCTTTAAATGATGACGTCAGGACGACGTCATCACATGTCAGATTAAAGGGGCATGGAAACAGATAAATGAAATATAAAAAATCAACCGTTTGAGCTACGATCTTGATTCCTGCGCCAAATATGATCACTAACAAAGGTCTTTCACTAATGACGTCATAATGACGTCATCACGTGTCAGATTAAAGGGGCATCAAATAAAATAAATGGGATATAAAAATTCCGTAAGAAATCAACCATTTTAGCTACTATCTTGATTCCTGCGCCATATACAATAACTAACAAAGGTCTTTAACTGATTACGTTATGATGACGTCATCACGTGTCAGATTAAAGGGGCATGATGTTTAATAAATTAAATATCAAAAATCAATACAAAATCAACCGTTTGACCTACGATCTTGATTCCTTCGCCATATACTTGACTAACAAGGGTCTTTGAGATGCGCACACCCCTTGACCTTGGACCTCGTTTCCTATTGGTCAAACAGATTTTGCCTTGCCGTTTGAAAGTGGTACAAGATATCTGCATGTGGTCAACTGTATTACACTTGGACCTAGGGTGGTGT
This sequence comes from Henricia sp. BOLD:AAB3569, assembly GCA_037783545.1. NCBI lineage: Eukaryota > Metazoa > Echinodermata > Asteroidea > Spinulosida > Echinasteridae > Henricia > Henricia sp. BOLD:AAB3569. The sequence goes on along the minus strand of JBBELK010000099.1, from coordinate 240,654 downwards.
ATCCAAAAATATGGTCGTGACCTTTGACCTCGTTTCCTATTGGTCTAACGGATTTTGCCTTTCCATTTGAAAGTGGTACAAGATATCTGCATGTGGTCAACTGTATTACACTTGGACCTTGGGTGGTGTATCTAAAAAATATGGTCGTGACCTTTGACCTCGTTTCCTATTGGTCTAACGGATTTTGCCTTGCCATTTGAAAGTGGTACAAGATATCTGCATGTGGTCAACTGTATTACACTTGGACCTAGGGTGGTGTATCCAAAAAATATGGTCGTGACCTTTGACCTCGTTTCCTATTGGTCTAACAGATTTTGCCTTTCCATTTGAAAGTGGTACAAGATATCTGCATGTGGTCAACTGTATTACACTTAGACCTAGGGTGGTGTATCCAAAACAAATGGCCGTGACCTTTGACCTTCCCTACATGTCAGATTAAAGGGGCATGTAATAATATTCAATATTTAACAATCGATAAAAACTCAACCGTTTGACCTACGATCTTGATTTCTTCATATACGATCACTAACAAAGGTCATCCCGAACACCATATATGTTTATAAAAAGGAGGGGAACAGCCATGTGTTCGTTGTCAAGAACGAACACAGGTCTAGTTTTTTTTTTTTTTCTTTTTTTGCTAATTCTTTTACTTCTTCCACTTTTTTCAGACGCTATTTCGGACACTTGCACATTGATGATTGACTTCAAACTTCACATGGACATTGGTCACTATGTGAAGTTGTGCACAGTACTAATGACGTAATGATGACGTCATCACGTGTCAGATTAAAGGCGCATGAAGTTTAATAAATTAAATATTCAAAAATCAATAACAAATCAACCGTTTGACCTACGATCTTGATTCCTTCGCCATATACGATGACTAACAAAAGTCTTTAAGATGCGCACACGCCTTGACCTTTGACCTCGTTTCCTATTGGTCAAACAGATTTTGCCTTGCCATTTGAAAGTGGTGCAAGATATTTGGACAAAGTCACTTGTGTTACACTTCGACGAGGGTGGGGTATCTAAAAAATATGTTGGTGACCTTTGACCTTGCTCACTTCCGGTCGAAACCGGAAGTGGCCCTTAGTTTGAAAGTGAAAGGAGGTATTGAGATGGGGTCAATGGTGTTATTACCAGAGGCCCTTAAGCTTTCCAAAAATATAAGTGATGACGTCATCGTACGAAATAGCGCCCTCTACCGACAAGATGATTACGTAATTAAATATTCAAAAATCAATAAAAAATCAACTGTTTGACCTACGATATTGATTCCTGTGGCATATACGATCACTAACAAATGTCTTTAAGATGCGCACAGGGCTTGACCTTTGACCTCGTTTCCTATTGGTCTAACAGATTTTGCCTTGCCATTTGAAAGTGGTACAAGATATCTCCATGTGGTCAACTGTATTACACTTCGACTAGGGTGGGGTATCCAAAAAATATGGCGGTGACCTTTGACCTTGCTCACGTCCGGTTGAAACCGGAATGGGCTATATAGACTGTGCACTACTAATAGGGAAACGCGAAATTGAGTATTTCACTTGTACACAAGCAATGGCCTATTGACTGTGCACTTCGAGGAAACATGAAAATACGTATTTTGGTTGTACACAGGCAATGGCCTATTGACTGTGTACTGCGAGGAAACGGGAAACTAAGTATTTTGCTTGTACACAGGCAATGGCCTATGTGCACTGCGAGGAAACGGGAAACTAAGTATTTTGCTTGTACACAGGCAATGGCATATTGACTGTGCACTTCGAGGAAACATGCAAATACGTATTTTGCTTGTACACGGGCAATGCCCATTGACTGTGTACTTCGAGGAAACGGGAAAATACGTATTTTGTTTGTACACAGGCAAAATGCCTATTGACTGTGCACTGCGAGGAAACGGGAAAATACGTATTTTGCTTGTAGGCTGTGCATCTCTTTTTCTTCTTCCACTTTTTTCAGACGCTATTTCGGGCACTTGCACTTTCATGATTGACTTCAAACTTCACATGGACATTGGTCACTATGTGGAGTTGTGCACAGTACTAATGACGTCATGATGACATCATCACGTGTCAGATTAAAGAGGCATGAAGTTTAATAAATTAAATATTCAAAAATCATTAAAAAATCAACCGGTTGACCTACGATCTTGATTCCTTCGCCATATACGATGACTAACAAGGGTCTTTGAGATGCGCACACCCCTTGACCTTGGACCTCGTTTCCTATTGATCAAACAGATTTTGCCTTGCCATTTGAAAGTGGTACAAGATATCTGGATGTGGTCAACTGTATTACACTTTGACCTAGGGTGGTGTATCCAAAAAATATGGTCGTGACCTTTGACCTCGTTTCCTATTGGTCTAACAGATTTTGCCTTGCCATTTGAAAGTGGTACAAGATATCTGGATGTGGTCAACTGTATTACACTTCGACCTAGGGTAAGGTATCCAAACATATAGCAACACCTTTAACCTTCCCTACATGTCAGATTAAAGGGGCATGTAATAATATTAAATATTTAAAAATCGATAAAAACTCAACCGTTTGACCTACGATCGTGATTTCTTCATATACGATCACTAACAAAGGTCATCCCGAACACCATATATGTTTATAAAAAGGAGGGGAACAGCCATGTGTTCGTTGTCAAGAACGAACACAGGTCTAGTTTTTTTTTCTTTTTCTTCTTCCACTTTTTTCAGACGCTATTTCGGGCACTTGCACATTCATGATTGACTTCAAACTTCACATGGACATTGGTCACTATGTGAAGTTGTGCACAGTACTAATGACGTCATGATGACGTCATCACGTGTCAGATTAAAGGGGCATGAAGTTTAATAAATTAAATATTCAAAAATCAATAACAAATCAACCGTTTGACCTACGATCTTGATTCCTTCGGCATATACGATGACTAACAAAGGTCTTTGAGATGCGCACACCCCTTGACCTTTGACCTCGTTTCCTATTGGTCAAACAGATTTTGCCTTGCCATTTGAAAGTGGTGCAAGATATTTGGACAAAGTCACTTGTGTTACACTTCGACTAGGGTGGGGTATCTAAAAAAATATGTTGGTGACCTTTGACCTTGCTCACTTCCGGTCGAAACCGGAAGTGGCCCTTAGTTTGAAAGTGGTAGGAGGTATTGAGATGGGGTCAATGGTGTTATTACCAGAGGCCCTTAAGCTTTCCAAAAATATAAGTGATGACGTCATCGTACGAAATAGCGCCCTCTAGCGACAAGATGATTACGTAATTAAATATTGGAAAATCAATAAAAAATCAACCGTTTGACCTACGATCTTGATTCCTTCGGCATATACGATGACTAACAAAGGTCTTTGAGATGCGCACACCCCTTGACCTTGGACCTCGTTTCCTATTGGTCAAACAGATTTTGCCTTGCCATTTGAAAGTGGTACAAGATATCTGGATGTGGTCAACTGTATTACACTTAGACCTAGGGTGGTGTATCCAAAAAATATGGTCGTGACCTTTGACCTTGCTCATTTCCGGTCGAAACCGGAAGTGGCCCTTAGTTTGAAAGTGGTAGGAGGTATTGAGATAGGGTCAATGGTGTTATTATCAGAGGCCTATAAGCTTTCCAAAAATATAAGTGATGACGTCATCGTACGAAATAGCGCCCTCTAGCGACAAGATGATTACGTAATTAAATATTCAAAAATCAATAAAAAAATCTACCGTTTGACCTACGAATTTGATTCCTTCTGCATATACGATCACTAACAAATGTCTTTAAGATGCCCACATGGCTTGACCTTTGACCTCGTTTCCTATTGGTCAAACAGATTTTGCCTTGCCAATTGAAAGGGGTGCAATATATCACGATGGGGTTAACTGTGTTACACTTCGACTAGGGTGGGGTATCCAAACATATAGCAACACCTTTGACCTTCCCTACATGTCAGATTAAAGGGGCATGTAATAATATTCAATATTTAAAAATCGATAAAAACTCAACCGTTTGACGTACGGTCGTGATTTCTTCATATACGATCACTAACAAAGGTCATCCCGAACACCATATATGTTTATAAAAAGGAGGGGAACAGCCATGTGTTCGTTTTCAACGAACACATTTCTAGTTGGCTGTTCCGATTCGGGTCGGAACAGCCTTTGTTTTCGTTACGATTTTTATTCCTTTTTTTTATTTTTTTTTTTTTTTTTTTTTTTTTTTTTTGCTAATTCTTTTACTTCTTCCACTTTTTTCAGACGCTATTTCGGACACTTGCACATTGATGATTGACTTCAAACTTCACATGGACATTGGTCACTATGTGAAGTTGTGCACAGTACTAATGACGTAATGATGACGTCATCACGTGTCAGATTAAAGGCGCATGAAGTTTAATAAATTAAATATTCAAAAATCAATAACAAATCAACCGTTTGACCTACGATCTTGATTCCTTCGCCATATACGATGACTAACAAAAGTCTTTAAGATGCGCACACGCCTTGACCTTTGACCTCGTTTCCTATTGGTCAAACAGATTTTGCCTTGCCATTTGAAAGTGGTGCAAGATATTTGGACAAAGTCACTTGTGTTACACTTCGACGAGGGTGGGGTATCTAAAAAATATGTTGGTGACCTTTGACCTTGCTCACTTCCGGTCGAAACCGGAAGTGGCCCTTAGTTTGAAAGTGAAAGGAGGTATTGAGATGGGGTCAATGGTGTTATTACCAGAGGCCCTTAAGCTTTCCAAAAATATAAGTGATGACGTCATCGTACGAAATAGCGCCCTCTACCGACAAGATGATTACGTAATTAAATATTCAAAAATCAATAAAAAATCAACTGTTTGACCTACGATATTGATTCCTGTGGCATATACGATCACTAACAAATGTCTTTAAGATGCGCACAGGGCTTGACCTTTGACCTCGTTTCCTATTGGTCTAACAGATTTTGCCTTGCCATTTGAAAGTGGTACAAGATATCTCCATGTGGTCAACTGTATTACACTTCGACTAGGGTGGGGTATCCAAAAAATATGGCGGTGACCTTTGACCTTGCTCACGTCCGGTTGAAACCGGAATGGGCTATATAGACTGTGCACTACTAATAGGGAAACGCGAAATTGAGTATTTCACTTGTACACAAGCAATGGCCTATTGACTGTGCACTTCGAGGAAACATGAAAATACGTATTTTGGTTGTACACAGGCAATGGCCTATTGACTGTGTACTGCGAGGAAACGGGAAACTAAGTATTTTGCTTGTACACAGGCAATGGCCTATGTGCACTGCGAGGAAACGGGAAACTAAGTATTTTGCTTGTACACAGGCAATGGCATATTGACTGTGCACTTCGAGGAAACATGCAAATACGTATTTTGCTTGTACACGGGCAATGCCCATTGACTGTGTACTTCGAGGAAACGGGAAAATACGTATTTTGTTTGTACACAGGCAAAATGCCTATTGACTGTGCACTGCGAGGAAACGGGAAAATACGTATTTTGCTTGTTGGCTGTGCATCTCTTTTTCTTCTTCCACTTTTTTCAGACGCTATTTCGGGCACTTGCACTTTCATGATTGACTTCAAACTTCACATGGACATTGGTCACTATGTGGAGTTGTGCACAGTACTAATGACGTCATGATGACATCATCACGTGTCAGATTAAAGAGGCATGAAGTTTAATAAATTAAATATTCAAAAATCATTAAAAAATCAACCGGTTGACCTACGATCTTGATTCCTTCGCCATATACGATGACTAACAAGGGTCTTTGAGATGCGCACACCCCTTGACCTTGGACCTCGTTTCCTATTGATCAAACAGATTTTGCCTTGCCATTTGAAAGTGGTACAAGATATCTGGATGTGGTCAACTGTATTACACTTTGACCTAGGGTGGTGTATCCAAAAAATATGGTCGTGACCTTTGACCTCGTTTCCTATTGGTCTAACAGATTTTGCCTTGCCATTTGAAAGTGGTACAAGATATCTGGATGTGGTCAACTGTATTACACTTCGACCTAGGGTAAGGTATCCAAACATATAGCAACACCTTTAACCTTCCCTACATGTCAGATTAAAGGGGCATGTAATAATATTAAATATTTAAAAATCGATAAAAACTCAACCGTTTGACCTACGATCGTGATTTCTTCATATACGATCACTAACAAAGGTCATCCCGAACACCATATATGTTTATAAAAAGGAGGGGAACAGCCATGTGTTCGTTGTCAAGAACGAACACAGGTCTAGTTTTTTTTTCTTTTTCTTCTTCCACTTTTTTCAGACGCTATTTCGGGCACTTGCACATTCATGATTGACTTCAAACTTCACATGGACATTGGTCACTATGTGAAGTTGTGCACAGTACTAATGACGTCATGATGACGTCATCACGTGTCAGATTAAAGGGGTATGAAGTTTAATAAATTAAATATTCAAAAATCAATAAAAAATCAACCGTTTGACCTACGATCTTGATTCCTTCGGCATATACGATGACTAACAAAGGTCTTTGAGATGCGCACACCCCTTGACCTTTGACCTCGTTTCCTATTGGTCAAACAGATTTTGCCTTTCCATTTGAAAGTGGTGCAAGATATTTGGACAAAGTCACTTGTGTTACACTTCGACTAGGGTGGGGTATCTAAAAAATATTTTTGTGACCTTTGACCTTGCTCACTTCCGGTCGAAACCGGAAGTGGCCCTTAGTTTGAAAGTGAAAGGAGGTATTGAGATGGGGTCAATGGTGTTATTACCAGAGGCCCTTAAGCTTTCCAAAAATATAAGTGATGACGTCATCGTACGAAATAGCGCCCTCTAGCGACAAGATGATTACGTAATGAAATATTGGAAAATCAATAAAAAATCAACCGTTTGACCTACGATCTTGATTCCTTCGGCATATACGATGACTAACAAAGGTCTTTGAGATGCGCACACCCCTTGACCTTTGACCTCGTTTCCTATTGGTCTAACAGATTTTGCCTTGCCATTTGAAAGTGGTACAAGATATCTGGATGTGGTCAACTGTATTACACTTGGACCTAGGGTGGTGTATCCAAAAAATATGGCCGTGACCTTTGACCTTGCTCACTTCCGGTCGAAACCGGAAGTGGCCCTTAGTTTGAAAGTGAAAGGAGGTATTGAGATAGGGTCAATGGTGTTATTACCAGAGGCCCTTAAGCTTTCCAAAAATATAAGTGATGACGTCATCGTAGGAAATAGCGCCCTCTAGCGACAAGATGATTACGTAATTAAATATTCAAAAATCAATAAAAAATCTACCGTTTGACCTACAAATTTGATTCCTTCTGCATATACGATCACTAACAAATGTCTTTAAGATGCGCACATGGCTTGACCTTTGACCTCGTTTCCTATTGGTCAAACAGATTTTGCCTTGCCATTTGAAAGGGGTACAATATATCACGATGGGGTCAACTGTGTTACACTTCGACTAGGGTGGGGTATCCAAACATATAGCAACACCTTTGACCTTCCCTACATGTCAGATTAAAGTGGCATGTAATAATATTCAATATTTAAAAATCGATAAAAACTCAACCGTTTGACATACGATCGTGATTTCTTCATATACAATCACTAACAAAGGTCATCCCGAACACCACATATGTTTATAAAAAGGAGGGGAACAGCCATGTGTTCGTTTTCAACGAACACATTTCTAGTTTTAATTCTTTTTCTTCTTCCACTTTTTTCAGACGCTTTTTCGGGCACTTGCACATTCATGATTGACTTCAAACTTCACATGGACATTGGTCACTATGTGAATTAGTGCACAGTACTAATGACGTCATGATGACGTCATCACGTGTCAGATTAAAGGGGCATGAAGTTTAATAAATTAAATATTCAAAAATCAATAAAAAATCAACCGTTTGACCTACGATCTTGATTCCTTCGGCATATACGATGACTAACAAAGGTCTTTGAGATGCGCACACCCCTTGACCTTTGACCTCGTTTCCTATTGGTCTAACAGATTTTGCCTTGCCATTTGAAAGTGGTGCAAGATATTTGGACAAAGTCACTTGTGTTACACTTCGACTAGGGTGGGGTATCTAAAAAAAAATTTGTGACCTTTGACCTTGCTCACTTCCGGTCGAAACCGGAAGTGGCCCTTAGTTTGAAAGTGAAAGGAGGTATTGAGATGGGGTCAATGGTGTTATTACCAGAGGCCCTTAAGCTTTCCAAAAATATAAGTGATGACGTCATCGTACGAAATAGCGCCCTCTACCGACAAGATGATTACGTAATTAAATATTCAAAAATCAATAAAAAATCAACTGTTTGACCTACGATCTTGATTCCTGTGGCATATACGATCACTAACAAATGTCTTTAAGATGCGCACAGGGCTTGACCTTTGACCTCGTTTCCTATTGGTCTAACAGATTTTGCCTTGCCATTTGAAAGTGGTACAAGATATCTGGATGTGGTCAACTGTATTACACTTGGACCTAGGGTGGTGTATCCAAAAAATATGGCCGTGACCTTTGACCTTGCTCACTTCCGGTCGAAACAGGAAGTGGCCCTTAATTTGAAAGTGAAAGGAGGTATTGAGATAGGGTCAATGGTGTTATTACCAGAGGCCCTTAAGCTTTCCAAAAATATAAGTGATGACGTCATCGTAGGAAATAGCGCCCTCTAGCGACAAGATGATTACGTAATTAAATATTCAAAAATCAATAAAAAATCTACCGTTTGACCTACAAATTTGATTCCTTCTGCATATACGATCACTAACAAATGTCTTTAAGATGCGCACATGGCTTGACCTTTGACCTCGTTTCCTATTGGTCAAACAGATTTTGCCTTGCCATTTGAAAGGGGTACAATATATCACGATGGGGTCAACTGTGTTACACTTCGACTAGGGTGGGGTATCCAAACATATAGCAACACCTTTGACCTTCCCTACATGTCAGATTAAAGTGGCATGTAATAATATTCAATATTTAAAAATCGATAAAAACTCAACCGTTTGACATACGATCGTGATTTCTTCATATACAATCACTAACAAAGGTCATCCCGAACACCACATATGTTTATAAAAAGGAGGGGAACAGCCATGTGTTCGTTTTCAACGAACACATTTCTAGTTTTTGGCTGTTCCGATTCGGGTCGGAACAGCCTTTGTTTTCGTTACGATTTTTATTCCTTTTTTTTTTTTTTTTTTTTTTTTTTTTTTTTTTGGCTGTTCCGATTCGGGTCGGAACAGCCTTTGTTTTCGTTACGATTTTTTTTTTTTTTATTGGCTGTTCCGATACGGTCGGAACAGCCTTTGTTTTCGTTAAGATTTTTGTTTTTTTTCTTTTTCTTCTTCCACTTTTTTCAGACGCTTTTTGGGGCACTTGCACATTCATGATTGACTTCAAACTTCACATGGACATTGGTCACTATGTAAAGTTGTGCACAGTACTAATGACGTCATGATGACGTCATCACGTGTCAGATTAAAGGGGCATAAAGTTTAATAAATTAAATATTCAAAAATCATTAAAAAATCAACCGTTTGACCTACGATCTTGATTCCTTCGCCATATACGATGATTAACAAGGGTCTTTGAGATGCGCACACCCATTGACCTTTGACCTCGTTTCCTATTGGTCAAACAGATTTTGCCTTGCCATTTGAAAGTGGTATAAGATATTTGCATGTGGTAAACTGTATTACACTTCGACCTAGGGTGGTGTATCCAAAAAATTTGGTCGTGACCTTTGACCTTGCTCACTTCCGGTCGAAACCGGAAGTGGCCCTTAGTTTAAAAGTGGTAGGAGGTATTGAGATGGGGTCAATGGTGTTATTATCAGAGGCCCTTAAGCTTTCCAAAAATATAAGTGATGACGTCATCGTACGAAATAGCGCCCTCTAGCGACAAGATGATTACGTAATGAAATATTGGAGAATCAATAAAAAATCAACCGTTTGACCTACGATCTTGATTCCTTCGCCATATACGATGATTAACAAGGGTCTTTGAGATGCGCACACCCCTTGACCTTTGACCTCGTTTCCTATTGGTCAAACAGATTTTGCCTTTCCATTTGAAAGGGGTACAATATATCACGATGGGGTCAACTGTGATACACTTCGACTAGGGTGGGGTATCCAAACATATAGCAACACCTTTGACCTTCCCTACATATCAGATTAAAGGGGCATGTAATAATATTCAATATTTAAAAATCGATAAAAACTCAACCGTTTGACCTACGATCGTGATTTCTTCATATACGATCACTAACAAAGGTCATCCCGAACACCATATATGTTTATAAAAAGGAGGGGAACAGCCATGTGTTCGTTGTCAAGAACGAACACAGGTCTAGTTTTTTTTATTTTTGTTCTTTTCCTTCTTCCACTTTTTTCAGACGCTATTTCGGGCACTTGCACATTCATGATTGACTTCAAACTTCACATGGACATTAGTCACTATGTGAAGTTGTGCACACTACTAATGACGTCATGATGACGTCATCACGTGTCAGATTAAAGGGGCATGAAGTTTAATAAATTAAATATTCAAAAATCAATATAAAATCAACCGTTTGACATACGAACTTGATTCCTTCGCCATATATGATGACTAACAAATGTCTTTAAGATGCGCACACGCCTTGACCTTTGACCTTGTTTCCTATTGGTCAAACAGATTTTGCCTTGTCATTTGAAAGTGGTACAAGATATTTGGACGGGGTCAATTGTGTTACACTTCGACTAGGGTGGGGTATCCAAAAAATATGGTGGCGACCTTTGACCTTGCTCAATGTGTTAGATTAAAGGGGTATTTGATAAAATTAAATGTTCAAAAATCAATAACAAATCAACCGTTTGAGCTATGATCTTCATTCCTGCGCCATATACGACCACTAATAAATGTCTTTAAATGATGACGTCGGGACGACGTCATCACATGTCAGATTAAAGGGGCATGAAAACAGATAAATGAAATATAAAAAATCAATAAAAAAATCAACCGTTTGAGCTACGATCTTGATTCCTACGCCAAATATAATCACTAACAAAGGTCTTTCACTAATGACGTCATAATGACGTCATCACGTGTCAGATTAAAGGGGCATCAAATAAAATAAATGGGATATACAAAATCCGTAAAAAATCAACCATTTTAGCTACTATCTTGATTCCTGCGCCATATACAATAACTAACAAAGGTCTTTAACTGATTACGTTATGATGACGTCATCACGTGTCAGATTAAAGGGGCATGATGTTTAATAACTTAGACATTAAAAAATCAATACAAAATCAACCGTTTGACCTACGATCTTGATTCCTTCGCCATATACGATGACTAACAAAGGTCTTTAAAATGTGCACACGCCTTGACCCTTGACCTCGTTTCCTATTGGTCAAACAGATCTTGCCTTTCCATTTGAAAGTGGTGCAAGATATTTGGACGAGGTCAGTTGTGTTACACTTCAACTAGGGTGGGGTATCTAAAAAATAGGTTGGTGACCTTTGACCTTGCTCACTTCCGGTCGAAACGGGAAGTGGCCTTTAGTGTGAAAATGGTAGAGGGTATAAATACGGGGTCAAGGGTGTTAATGTCAAAGGGCCTCAAGCTTTCCAAAATGTGAGTGATGACGTCATCGTATAAAATAGCGCTCTCTTGGGACAAGATGATTAAATAGTTAAATATAACAACATAGGTGACAATAAGTCGTCTCGAACACCACACATGTTCATAAAAAGGAAGGGAACAGCCATGTGTTCGTTGTCAAGAACGAACACAGGTCTAGTTTTATATTCTTTTACTTCTTCCACTTTTTTCAGACGCTATTTCGGACACTTGCACATTGATGATTGACTTCAAACTTCACATGGACATTGGTCACTATGTGAAGTTGTGCACAGTACTAATGACGTCATGATGACGTCATCACGTGTCAGATTAAAGGGGCATGAAGTTTAATAAATTAAATATTCAAAAATCAATATAAAATCAACCGTTTGACATACGAACTTGATTCCTTCGCCATATATGATGACTAACCAATGTCTTTAAGATGCGCACACGCCTTGACCTTTGACCTTGTTTCCTATTGGTCAAACAGATTTTGCCTTGTCATTTGAAAGTGGTACAAGATATTTGGACGGGGTCAATTGTGTTACACTTCGACTAGGGTGGGGTATCCAAAAAATATGGTGGCGACCTTTGACCTTGCTCAATGTGTTAGATTAAAGGGATATTTGATAAAATTAAATGTTCAAAAATCAATAACAAATCAACCGTTTGAGCTATGATCTTCATTCCTGCGCCATATACGATCACTAATAAATGTCTTTAAATGATGACGTCAGGACGACGTCATCACATGTCAGATTAAAGGGGCATGGAAACAGATAAATGAAATATAAAAAATCAACCGTTTGAGCTACGATCTTGATTCCTGCGCCAAATATGATCACTAACAAAGGTCTTTCACTAATGACGTCATAATGACGTCATCACGTGTCAGATTAAAGGGGCATCAAATAAAATAAATGGGATATAAAAATTCCGTAAGAAATCAACCATTTTAGCTACTATCTTGATTCCTGCGCCATATACAATAACTAACAAAGGTCTTTAACTGATTACGTTATGATGACGTCATCACGTGTCAGATTAAAGGGGCATGATGTTTAATAAATTAAATATCAAAAATCAATACAAAATCAACCGTTTGACCTACGATCTTGATTCCTTCGCCATATACGATGACTAACAAGGGTCTTTGAGATGCGCACACCCCTTGACCTTGGACCTCGTTTCCTATTGGTCAAACAGATTTTGCCTTGCCGTTTGAAAGTGGTACAAGATATCTGCATGTGGTCAACTGTATTACACTTGGACCTAGGGTGGTGTATCCAAAAATATGGTCGTGACCTTTGACCTCGTTTCCTATTGGTCTAACGGATTTTGCCTTTCCATTTGAAAGTGGTACAAGATATCTGCATGTGGTCAACTGTATTACACTTGGACCTTGGGTGGTGTATCTAAAAAATATGGTCGTGACCTTTGACCTCGTTTCCTATTGGTCTAACGGATTTTGCCTTGCCATTTGAAAGTGGTACAAGATATCTGCATGTGGTCAACTGTATTACACTTGGACCTAGGGTGGTGTATCCAAAAAATATGGTCGTGACCTTTGACCTCGTTTCCTATTGGTCTAACAGATTTTGCCTTTCCATTTGAAAGTGGTACAAGATATCTGCATGTGGTCAACTGTATTACACTTAGACCTAGGGTGGTGTATCCAAAACAAATGGCCGTGACCTTTGACCTTCCCTACATGTCAGATTAAAGGGGCATGTAATAATATTCAATATTTAACAATCGATAAAAACTCAACCGTTTGACCTACGATCGTGATTTCTTCATATACGATCACTAACAAAGGTCATCCCGAACACCATATATGTTTATAAAAAGAAGGGAACAGCCATGTGTTCGTTGTCAAGAACGAACACAGGTCTAGTTTTATTCTTTTTCTTCTTCCACTTTTTTCAGACGCTTTTTCGGGCACTTGCACATTCATGATTGACTTCAAACTTCACATGGACATTGGTCACTATGTGAATTAGTGCACAGTACTAATGACGTCATGATGACGTCATCACGTGTCAGATTAAAGGGGCATGAAGTTTAATAAATTAAATATTCAAAAATCAATAAAAAATCAACCGTTTGACCTACGATCTTGATTCCTTCGGCATATACGATGACTAACAAAGGTCTTTGAGATGCGCACACCCCTTGACCTTTGACCTCGTTTCCTATTGGTCTAACAGATTTTGCCTTGCCATTTGAAAGTGGTGCAAGATATTTGGACAAAGTCACTTGTGTTACACTTCAACTAGGGTGGGGTATCTAAAAAAAAATTTGTGACCTTTGACCTTGCTCACTTCCGGTCGAAACCGGAAGTGGCCCTTAGTTTGAAAGTGAAAGGAGGTATTGAGATGGGGTCAATGGTGTTATTACCAGAGGCCCTTAAGCTTTCCAAAAATATAAGTGATGACGTCATCGTACGAAATAGCGCCCTCTACCGACAAGATGATTACGTAATTAAATATTCAAAAATCAATAAAAAATCAACTGTTTGACCTACGATCTTGATTCCTGTGGCATATACGATCACTAACAAATGTCTTTAAGATGCGCACAGGGCTTGACCTTTGACCTCGTTTCCTATTGGTCTAACAGATTTTGCCTTGCCATTTGAAAGTGGTACAAGATATCTGGATGTGGTCAACTGTATTACACTTGGACCTAGGGTGGTGTATCCAAAAAATATGGCCGTGACCTTTGACCTTGCTCACTTCCGGTCGAAACAGGAAGTGGCCCTTAATTTGAAAGTGAAAGGAGGTATTGAGATAGGGTCAATGGTGTTATTACCAGAGGCCCTTAAGCTTTCCAAAAATATAAGTGATGACGTCATCGTAGGAAATAGCGCCCTCTAGCGACAAGATGATTACGTAATTAAATATTCAAAAATCAATAAAAAATCTACCGTTTGACCTACAAATTTGATTCCTTCTGCATATACGATCACTAACAAATGTCTTTAAGATGCGCACATGGCTTGACCTTTGACCTCGTTTCCTATTGGTCAAACAGATTTTGCCTTGCCATTTGAAAGGGGTACAATATATCACGATGGGGTCAACTGTGTTACACTTCGACTAGGGTGGGGTATCCAAACATATAGCAACACCTTTGACCTTCCCTACATGTCAGATTAAAGTGGCATGTAATAATATTCAATATTTAAAAATCGATAAAAACTCAACCGTTTGACATACGATCGTGATTTCTTCATATACAATCACTAACAAAGGTCATCCCGAACACGACATATGTTTATAAAAAGGAGGGGAACAGCCATGTGTTCGTTTTCAACGAACACATTTCTAGTTTTTTCTTTTTCTTCTTCCACTTTTTTCAGACGCTATTTCGGGCACTTGCACATTCATGATTGACTTCAAACTTCACATGGACATTGGTCACTATGTGAAGTTGTGCACAGTACTAATGACGTCATGATGACGTCATCACGTGTCAGATTAAAGGGGCATGAAGTTTAATAAATTAAAGATTCAAAAATCATTAAAAAATCAACCGTTTGACCTACGATCTTGATTCCTTCGGCATATACGATGACTAACAAGGGTCTTTGAGATGCGCACACCCCTTGACCTTTGACCTCGTTTCCTATTGGTCTAACAGATTTTGCCTTGCCATTTGAAAGTGGTGCAAGATATTTGGACAAAGTCACTTGTGTTACACTTCGACTAGGGTGGGGTATCTAAAAAATATGTTGGTGACCTTTGACCTTGCTCACTTCCGGTCGAAACCGGAAGTGGCCCTTAGTTTGAAAGTGAAAGGAGGTATTGAGATGGGGTCAATGGTGTTATTACCAGAGGCCCTTAAGCTTTCCAAAAATATAAGTGATGACGTCATCGTACGAAATAGCGCCCTCTACCGACAAGATGATTACGTAATTAAATATTCAAAAATCAATAAAAAATCAACTGTTTGACCTACGATCTTGATTCCTGTGGCATATACGATCACTAACAAATGTCTTTAAGATGCGCACAGGGCTTGACCTTTGACCTCGTTTCCTATTGGTCTAACAGATTTTGCCTTGCCATTTGAAAGTGGTACAAGATATCTGGATGTGGTCAACTGTATTACACTTGGACCTAGGGTGGTGTATCCAAAAAATATGGCCGTGACCTTTGACCTTGCTCACTTCCGGTCGAAACAGGAAGTGGCCCTTAGTTTGAAAGTGAAAGGAGGGTATTGAGATAGGGTCAATGGTGTTATTACCAGAGGCCCTTAAGCTTTCCAAAAATATAAGTGATGACGTCATCGTAGGAAATAGCGCCCTCTAGCGACAAGATGATTACGTAATGAAATATTGGAAAATCAATACAAAATCAACCGTTTGACCTACGATCTTGATTCCTGCGCCATATACGATGATTAACAAGGGTCTTTGAGATGCGCACACCCCTTGACCTTGGACCTCGTTTCCTATTGGTCAAACAGATTTTGCCTTGCCATTTGAAAGTGGTACAAGATATCTGGATGTGGTCAACTGTATTACACTTAGACCTAGGGTGGTGTATCCAAAAAATATGGCCGTGACCTTTGACCTTGCTCATTTCCGGTCGAAACCGGAAGTGGCCCTTAGTTTGAAAGTGTAGGAGGTATTGAGATAGGGTCAATGGTGTTATTATCAGAGGCCCTTAAGCTTTCCAAAAATATAAGAGATGACGTCATCGTACGAAATAGCGCCCTCTAGCGACAAGATGATTACGTAATTAAATATTTAAAAATCAATAAAAAATCTACCGTTTGACCTACAAATTTGATTCCTTCTGCATATACGATCACTAACAAATGTCTTTAAGATGCGCACATGGCTTGACCTTTGACCTCGTTTCCTATTGGTCAAACAGATTTTGCCTTGCCATTTGAAAGGGGTACAATATATCACGATGGGGTCAACTGTGTTACACTTCGACTAGGGTGGGGTATCCAAACATATAGCAACACCTTTGACCTTCCCTACATGTCAGATTAAAGTGGCATGTAATAATATTCAATATTTAAAAATCAATAAAAACTACTTTGACCTACGATCACTAACAAAGGTCATCCCGAACACCATATATGTTTATAAAAAGGAGGGGAACAGCCATGTGTTCGTTGTCAAGAACGAACACAGGTCTAGTTTCAATCTGCTGTTGCAATCCCGTAACTATAGCCACTGACAGCCACTGGGTATATAGTTTTAAATCCGTGGCATCACCATAAATACACACGCAGCAGCACGCGTACGTACGTACGTGCACGCGACGTCAATTCAAATTCTCGAAACAATGACGAAGTTTACCCGACGATTAACAGTAACGTCCGGACGACCGGACGTGCATTCGGGTAACTCCGGGAACCTTCGGAAAAAGGAGGAATTCCTCCTGTTTCAAAATGGCGAAATTGGCGGCTGCCGGACCTTAAATTCCAACGGGGTCCGCCAGCCTACCTCTCTAGCCAGGCCCCGCCTCACCAACCAGGACCTCCACGCTCAGGTCCCAGCGAACACGTGTGGCGCTGTGCATGGTTACTATACTGCAGCTGCATTCTATGTACAGCGTTGTACGACTTGTATACGTCAGCAGATACATGTACACTGTACATATGTAGAAGCAGTGTAGTTTTGTGACACAAGTCAAGATATTTCTTGTGTCTGTGTATGTGTATATGGGCGGACTGTTGGCATATTTTATGATGCAGCCAAGCACTATTATAGTGTTCGTTTTTCTCAAAAGATTTCTTGCGATTGGTATTAATTCCGTTTACTGGTCGCTAATGTGACGCCGGCCGTATATGGAACATGGCAGAAAGGAAATTGTTGTAGTAACAAGTAAATTGTTGAATGTTTTTCACTCCTAAATTCACTTGCCTCTAAAATATTAACACGTTGCATGCTTTGTGGTGGATAAGGAAAATGGCGACCAGTAAACGGAATTCTTTCCCTGCGATTGATCGGCATCACGGCGGAACATACATTTTCGCGATCAACGCATGCGGTCAATGCAATTGCAAGAATTTGCTCCATTATAGTCTGAAAGGGATTCACGATTCCTCCATCTTTTTTATACCAACACGATTTACTATAACCTCGCAAAATTTGATGTAAATTTAGTTAGTTGACCATTGTTTAGATCCTAATATTTCATTATTAAAAATGACATATTGTGCAGTAAACTTGTGCAGATTCAACATTTTCTCAGAGCATCAGGGGCCCCAGCTTGGAGGTGTGCCTATATATAGCTAGCTCGAATCTCAGAGCATCAGAGGTCCCGGTGTGGAGATAGCTCGATCCTCAGAGCTTCAAGGGCCTAAGCGTGGACGTAGCACGATCCTCAGAGCATGAGGGGCCCCAGCGTTGAGGTAGCTCGATATCCAAAGAACATCAGGGACCCCAGCGTGGAGGTAGCTTGATCCTCGGAGCATCCGAGAGGTCCCAGTGTGGAGGTAGCTCGATCCTCGGAGCATCCGAGAGGTCCCAGTGTGGAGGTAGCTCGATCCTCAGAGCCTCAGTGGCCCCAGCGTGGAGGTAGCTCGATCTAGATGTATCAGGGGCCCCAGCGTGGAGGTAGCTCGATCCTCGAAGCATCCGAGAGGTCCCAATGTGGAGGTAGCTCGATCCTCAGAGCTTCAGGGGTCCCAGCGTGGAGGTAGCTCGATCTAGATGTATCAGGGGCCCAAGCGTGGAGGTAGCTCGATCCTCGGAGCATCCGAGAGGTCCCAATGTAGAGGTAGCTCGATCCTCAGAGCTTCAGGGGTCCCAGCGTGGAGGTAGCTCGATCTAGATGTATCAGGGGCCCAAGCGTGGAGGTAGCTCGATCCTCGGAGCATCCAATAACTTTATTTTAAATCACTTCTATCCGCCTTTTAACTCTCTAATTAATTAGTACGTGGATAAAGCGGAAACCAAAGTTAATTGTTCACTTGGATAAAGGAATTAGAAATGTCAAATTTTTTTTTAAACGCAAAATTGTTGAGTGTTTGGATAAGTGCAGGAAGTGGCGATATCCGACATCAACTTGAACGTCGGGTGCTAAACATCCTCTGGTGGATGTATTGTGGATTTTCGAATGTCCGACTGAATCGGCGGCTAAATTCGCAGAGTGCATAATGCAATGCACGCACGGTGCACTGCACTAGTGTCGCGCTAGCCGCGCTGTGCTGTCGGGGCCTGAACGTGGAGGTCCTGGTTGGTGAGGCGGGGCCCAGCCAGAGCAAGAGAGGTAGGCTGGCGGACCCCGATCTTAAATTCAGTCTAGTCAAATAATTTTTGGTCCGGGTACCAGACTAGTTCATTGGAAAGCGCGTTAGATTAGCTTTCTTGAGTCGATCCTCGAGATCTGGGTAGTGCTATAGACTAATTCCCGTCCACCTATTCCATTTGGGAGAATATAGGGACAGGTATAAATGGCGCTTCATCTTGATCTTACATTGGTCGTCTTTGAGCGTGCGCATTGTGTGCTTTATATCTAACACTTTGCGAAGCCCTTTGCTTTAGGCAATTCACATTTAGATATGTTCGACACGCACGGCCGGGTTACAGATGTCAATGCAGAATAACGCACTTACTAAAAAAAATAATAATAATAACCACGTGACCGGGCAGAATTCTGCCCGTCGTGGCTGCGCATTACCGATCCCTATATTTTCGCAATAAGTGATAGGATCGGGAACCAATCTAGTAGTGCTACATGCGACGGGGAGAAAATCGTGTTAGCTCGTGATCGTGGGAGCTAAACGAGCGCACCTCTTGCTGGCTTAGCGCCCTCAAGAGTGCATGAACAAACATACCGGCAAAGGAACGTGCGCTTTGCAAGTTTTGTGGTTTTGGGAAACTAAACGAAAATGAAGGACGTTTCGGGATTTTTGAGCGAACAACAGCAACAGAGCAGCCTAGAAACTGCAGCAGAATGGGCGGAAATGGAAGAATTTTACAACAAGAAGTAAGTATATAGCGCTTCATTTAATTTTCCTTACCTTTTTTGTTTCTCCATCAAGTTCCGTGAGTCAGCATTGATCATCTGGCCCAGTTTCCGGACGCTTATCCTAATGCACAAAAGTCTGTGGGGATTAATTACCATGCATGGACACCCAGGATTTTTCTTGTTATGACATAGGGGGACGCAACTTTACCGGAATTTCTGGTTCTGTGACCTCGGCTCGAGCGTGGTGAAAGTTTGACCGAAAATCTAAAGAAAGATTACGTTAGATGGGTTTTTTACTGGTTTTTTAAAAACTGTTTTGTACTGTTTTTTGTTTTACTGTTGAAGAGTCAGTGGGAAAAACCGATCATTCATGTCATTGCACATAATTCTTGAGAGTCGAACAACCTCTATGCATGGAGGAAGAAACAAACTTGCTCTATGGTAGGGTAAGGGGGATATTCGACCGGATAAGGTTCATTTTAGTATAAAAGTTGCATCCGAGTTGGAGCCAGGCACAACTTTTCAACAATCACAATGGCTTGATGCAGGACCGATGGTAGACATAATGATTCTGTCCCTACGGGATTTCCCGTAGGGACAGAAGGAACCCCTTTCATAAAGTGGATTGTTGTCATTTTGCCTCGAAATTAGAATCACACCCAAAAATTTTCTCCTACCGGTAGTTGTGTCCTGCAGTGGTTTGAGATGTCCATGATTGGAAAATGATTGGAAAGAAATACTTTCAACACCGTTTTTGTAGCCAAAATGTTGTCCAACGTACAAATTTACCGACTGCTTCTGTCGTTGCCGTGTTAATAAGTCTGGACGTGAGATCTCGAGAGAGAGGGCGCTTTCCTACGTGAAAATAAATTACAGTTGGGCCTGCCCATGCCCAATTGCAGACAGACTGTATCAAGCCTTATCGTTAATCGGGCACAAATACATTTACACGTACACAGTCCTTTCCGTGCCGCTAGCGCTTTACACACTAAGGAAATGACTTGGCTGCTCTTTCCGACGGCTGTTTCATTACTTAACACTTAATGACAACCATGTCCACCCCCACCCCTCGCACACCTTTTCGTGCGCGTGCGACAGCCTTCAACATTGTTTGTTGACAATAAAAAATTCCCATAAAAAAATTGATAGAATTATTTCAGGAACCACGATACATAATGTATATGAGCATATCATGATTTTTATGATTTTATGATTTGAGCTCGGCGTATAAGCCGCCCGGTTTGTTAGCCGCAGAGACCGTTTTTTTTGGCAAAATCGGCTTATATTCCGAAAATTACGGTACCCAAACTGGACAAAATCAAAATGGTGCTCTTACCCTTTTTCCTTTCTTATACAGACTGTGGCACCAGCTGACATTAAAACTACTCACGTTCATCAAAAATCCCATCTTTGCTGATGGCGATGGTCTGTTACAGGTAGGGGCCTACCTAAAAAGTTTTACCAGCTCTTCCGTTAATTTTGTAGTGTGAAACCGATTTTCCGGGTTAGTTTCTACTCGGGTATGGACTGCTACCCGGGTAATTAATTACCCGGGTAAGTCAAGAGTAGTGTGAAACCTATATTGAGTTGAGCTTGTTTGGTGGACATTGTTTACATTTGGAGTGTGGATTGATTGCATCCTCCAATAGACCATTTGCACCGGCGGCCATGACAGGGGGCAGGTTTTCATTTTTAAATGAGACTCATGATGCCTACTCATGCAAGATGCACAATGGCAATGTGAGTGCCTCCTGTCATGGCTGCCTTTGCAAAAGGCCATAGTGTTTTAGATGTTGGCTAATTTGGCTTACCGGTATATGTACATGTACATGTACATGTACATAAAATCTCCCTCCAAAATGCACTCCATTTTGGTGAGTTGTGTGCGCTTGTTTCTAATTCTTGTTTTTTTCCCCATTACAAAAAAAACAAAACCGGATTGGAATAATTTTGTATTTCCTCTTAATGCTTCCAGCTATACGAGAATTTCTTGAGTGATTTCGAGCATCGCATCAACCCACTCTCCCTGACGGAGATGGCAGTCATCATTGTTAAACAGATTAAAGGTACGTGAACCATTTTTAATCTTAATGGGTTTAATAAACTTCAATTCGCAGCCCGTAGGCTGAGTTGCATGAAGCTTACAAGTGTGTCCCACGTAAACACCGAGATTCATGATTGCCTTGCTCAAGGGCACAGGTACCACGGCCGGGTATCGAACCCGCAACACCAAGTTTTAACCCCTGTTGCGAATCAACGGCCATGGTACCCCACCATACATGTATGTACATTGTACTACGGATGCTAAAAAAGCAAACTTTTGCAACTGAATAAATTGATTTAATTCATTGATTTTTACATTTCTTCGCAGACTACAACGACGCATTGAAGTTTTTGGACAAAATTAAAGAAAAAGTGAAAAGCAATGAGGAATCGGTCCTTTTGTGTTTGACCTGCTCGGCCATGATGAAACTAGGGGCCAACGACCTTGAAGGGACAAAGGTCAGTCAAATTACAACAGTACAAATGACACAAATAACTTGACTTGACTCGGACTTGAACATCTTTTACTAAAGTCTGCCAAAAATTAAATTAAACTTGTATGCAATTTTCTTTTGGGTCATTTCGAGGACCAAATTTTTTTTCAACACTATACATGTAAAAACCTAGACTTAGCTTTGTTTAAACATGGAGCATTCTTGGCCAGAACAACAAAAGGACCTCACACGAATGCAAGTTTCAGCGCTTAGACTTATTTTGAAAGTAGCTTGAACAAATTTACTGTCATGACTATATATGGCTTGAACTGACTTGACTTGACCAACACGCCCGACTTGACTTGACTTGGGACTTGAAGGCAATTTGACTTGACTTGGGACTCGAGCATCCCTGTTTAATTATTAGTGAAAAATTGATAAGATAAATCTCAATGCATGGGCTCAAACTTACCGGTAGTCAAGAGTGGAAATACATGTACCATGTACATGTACCATAAGTGGTCTTAAACCTCCTTGTTTAATTAATTGATGAGCTAAAGGAAAGTCACAAAAATTTCATCACACCCAACAATATGATTAAAAAAGAAAAGCAAATTACATGTACATACTTTTACCGAAAAATCAAGGAGGCTGAGACATGTAACATTTTTGTCAGTCAGTAATGTGTGTGAGCACCACTTGTGGCAAAGTCGACTGCACCAACCTCCTTAAGAGCTACCGAGGCAGGGCACGCCACTCTGCATGAAGTCAGGGATGCCAGTCTTCCGGCTATTTTCTTATTTTGGAAAAAGAAATCCTGCAAAGCCTTTTTTTCCCAGGCCGGAAAAATAAACGGCCGGAAATATTATTTTCAAGTCCAAAAAAACGTGGAAAATTGTCTCACTTACTGATAAACGATGTCCGGATTTGCCCTATGTTTTCCAGCTCTTCTGAAACCTTCCACTCTTCCGTTAATTTTGTAGTGTGAAACCGATTCTCCGGGTTAGTTTCTACCCGGGTATGGACTGCTACCCGGGTAAAATGGGTTTTCTTGGAGCCCTAGGCTACAGGATTCTCCCACTTTGTTCAAACAGGTCTTCTTGGACCTAGGGCAAATCACTGAAGCGAAGCAGTCATGCAAAAGGATTCCAAAGTGATTGGTTGATCAGTGCGTTGTTATCCACAAACTTCTGTTCTGATCAAAAATTGACATTTTGATAAAATTACATTTCCTTATTTCAGTAGTACACTGTATATGTAGCTCAGAGTAGGCTTGGGCAACTCCAGCATTTTCGGAGTTGACTCCGATTCCAAAAAAGAATGTCAATTCTATTCGGAATCAATCCCATTTTTATTAGAAAACATAAAATATACTGAGCATGTTAAGTGCATGTACATTGACAAGACTACATATTGTGCAGACGACGACCCAATTATTGCCACCGAGCGGCACTAAACATCCATGAAATGATGTCGGTCTGTGCCGCAGAGGCTGAATATTCTTGTAGAAACTTGTATTTTGGCTTCAGAATTGCGAGGTAATTTCTGGAATCGGCAAGAAGCTATCACTTGGAATTGAATCTACATGAAAGGGAATCGATTCCTACTGGAAATCGTTTCCTAAAAATCTGGAATCTTGACTCCGATTCCGAAAGTGGAATAAATTCTACTCGACTCTGGCGTGGAATCGCCCAAGCCTAGCTCAGAGCATGGTTCTTTTCCAAATTCAATCACAGACTGGTTCTCTTACTAGGCACTGGTAGAAGAAGCACAGAAGAGGCTGGACAACCAGGATGGAATCACAACAGTCCACGGTCGATTCTACAACCTATCCAGTAATTACTACAAGCTCACGGGGGACTATGCCAAGTACTATCGGGATGCACTACGGTTTCTAGGAGTCACAAAGCTTAAAGACATTAGTGGTACGTTTGTCAAAAAAAAAATTTCCTAGTTGTGTTACCATTGTTTGTGGATCATACTTTAAAGGGCTCCTGAAGTGCTCAATAACTTTATGCACAGTTTTTGCTGCATATGAAGGATTACTTGTGTAGAAAGACAATACTACTGTTCATTTTGATGCCCCATGAATAAAAAGTGGCATTTTTCAATTTCTTCACATAAACTCACAAAAAGAGGGCACTGTTTGGGGCATGTCACTTTAGGAACACACAGCAGAAAAGCAAAGAAAAAACATAAGACTTCAAACTGGAATTGTGGAAAAATGCTGCAGTTTCCAGCCTTAGTTTTTTCATGGTTTGCAACAAGCAACATGTAAAATAAACCTAAACCGTCATGGGTTACAAAAGTTTCAGCAAGTTGGAGATAATTGTGTAAACTTTTGTGCACAGTTGAATGAAATTTTCCTGTGTTTTCCTAAAGTGACACCCCCACTTTGCTCATGCATATGTAAATTTTCATTAGCATAAAAACCAGAAACCTTGATTTTAACCCCCCAAACAACTTCCAAGTAGGGTTTTTATGATTGTAAATTAATGGACTAGTTCCATAGCACAGATTTCACTGATAAAAACACCATTTCAGGGGCCCTTTAACCTTTGCTTCTTTCTACATTTAATTTGTTATGAAAATGAGGCAGACTACTCGGACCTTGATTTTGTCCAAATTCAAAGTGCACTGAGGCCAACTGGAGGGACACCATGGGCAACATTGTTCTAAATGTGTATTGGTTATTGGTGTACAAGCCTCATGAAATTTAAGAGGATACAAGGGGCATGCTGGCCAAGTTGGCCTCAGAAAGTGTATATCTTGAAGGGGCATCAAGGCCAAAGCCATTGGCTTTGGTGGCCTGGATTAATGTCAAGGCCTGATTCTGTCTGAATGATCTTGAAAGATTTTTAGCACAGTTCTGTATGTGTTATTTAGCATATGGGATGAGGAATGTTCTGTGGTGTTCAATGATGTCATTTTTGTATACTTACATGTAAGACCAGTCTTGTCCAGTTTTGGAGGGACTTAAGGCGGATACACACTATCGCGGAAAAATCACACTTTCGCGCTGCGCTCACCGCATTGCATGAGCTCCCAATCGCCGATTATTCCACAATAGAAAATTCCACTCTGGTAACTTGGGGCTTCTCTGATACCTCATTGGCTGCGCGTTGGAAAGGTCAGCGCACCGCGGTCAAAGTTCAACAAATTTGAACTTTGACCCAGCTCAAAACGTTTTGCGCGTCGCGATAGGCCGTGCACAAGCGGAAAACCAGTTTGTGTACAAACCAATGGAACAGTGTGATTTTTCCGCGATAGTGTGAACTCCCCTTTAGGGTGCATATGGAAAGTCATGACTAGTTATGACCGATTCACAACTGGTGGTCATGACCGAGTCAACTTGCAGTCACACATACAGCAACTATTCACTCTATATTCACAGCGAGACGCACATTTTGAGTGACTCGTCGACTTATAAAATTGGCTTTAGTCAAGACTTGGTCATGATGAAAGGCTCATCTGTAAACACGGCCTTAAACTTGGAACATGACTCAACTGATGAAGATTCGAACTTGAATTCAAACATGACATTCTGGACTTGGCTTGTAGTCTGAGAAAGCCCATCCCCAAAGTGTTAAAACCCACTATACTTGATTTGCAGATAACGAGAAAAAAGATCGAGCATTTAACTTATCATTAGCTGCTCTCCTTGGGGAAGGAATCTATAACTTTGGAGAATTGGTGAGTAAGGATAAGTCATTTTAGAAGTCTTAACCCGAGATCATGCACTTTTGTAACTCAAGAATACTGTACATCAACATTAAAAGACGGTGTGTTTGTACTGAGCCAGTTTACCATTTCCAAAAACGATTTGGTACCGACATCCTTTTAGTAGAAACGGCCTTAATTTTTGTTTTCTGGTGTGCACCACGGCAAAATCAAACCTGGTTGGAGAAGGAGTCTGCCAGTGCACGCAATAATATTTTGGCA
This sequence comes from Henricia sp. BOLD:AAB3569, assembly GCA_037783545.1. NCBI lineage: Eukaryota > Metazoa > Echinodermata > Asteroidea > Spinulosida > Echinasteridae > Henricia > Henricia sp. BOLD:AAB3569. The sequence goes on along the minus strand of JBBELK010000099.1, from coordinate 214,672 downwards.
TCAGAAACAGCCGATAGTGCTTTTTAATGGAGCGCATCATTCCAATTGCCACCCGTGCGTGCCAAATAACCGGCATATTATTTTCAGTAAAAAAAGCCAGGATAACTTTGCCCTACGCATAGGCAAACACTGTTTAATGCCAATGCTTGCAGTAGTAACACACTCTTGTTGGGGAGAGGATCTTCACTTGCTAAAATTCTTTACATAGTAAAGCCCGCCGCACACCTTTGAGATTTACCGGATCATCGGATAATCGGACCACTTACCGGAAAGGTGTGCGCTGAAACAATTCGGGCCGGTCTGACCATACACCATAGACCGGAGCAAATCAAACTTGTTTGATTTTTCCGGATCCGATGGTCCGGTGTCCGATGGGCCGGGAAATCGCAAAGGTGTGAGGTGGGCTTTAGTTGCACAAACGACAGTAATTGCTTGTCATTTTAGTAGTGCTGCTTTGAAGACTAAAAACAATTTCTAAAACAATTGGAATTTTACACAATTTCTAAAACAAAATATACATGGAAATCAGCATGTACATGTACGCATTAAAGGCACAGGCTCGTCAGCAATGCGCGCCCGCCAAATTCGTGCTCGAAACACGCAGCTCCATGCCTTTGCTATGGAGCTGCGTATTGCGTGGCACACATTTGGCGGGCGCGCATTGCCGACGAGCCTGTGCCTTTAACTTGAGCGTGGGTTAGGATAGCCATACGTTTATGGAAAGTTCTGTGGCCACCTTTGTTTAAAGCGTTGGATAAAAACCCTGCATTTTCCATTCACTTTTAAAAATGGATTACGTCATTGGAAAACGTATTTTAAAAAACGGGAACAACAGCATTACGTAACTAATGTAAAAATGTCAGCAGTAATAGATGCAGTAATACCTCAGAAAACCTGAAAAATCCCTGCATGGTTTTTGTCTTAAATATATGGTAAAACATTTACTGCAGGCATTTTTTAAAAAGCACCTTCAGTTGGCAATTTCTCACAGAAAGGTACCATTTTACACAGGGAAAATCTTGTGACGTTTGTTGCTATTGCTATCAATACTTTTAGTCGGATTTCTCTTGTCAACTTTTGAAGTATATTTTTGGGTAACTGCAAATGGGGTCTTTCCACAGTAAAGGGGGCATTTTGGCAACACGGACCATATGTGACGGGCTCTACGAAAATGAGTCACAATTCGCGCTGGCTAGTATTCTTTTTGCGACCATAAAAAGAAATCTGTGGCATTTCTACGCTCATTAAAATACCTAAACACAAAAGAAATTCCAGGCGTAACACAGACATTCCAGGGGGAACACAGACATTCCAGGCGGTATCTGGGCACCGCCAGGAATTTCCATTGTGTTTTGGTATTTTATTGAGCGTGGATTTGCCGCGGATTTCTTTTTATGGTCGCAAAAAGAATACTAGCCAGCGCGATTTGTGACTCATTTTCGTAGAGCCCGTCACATATTTTCGAGGAAATACCTTTGTCTGGTCTCAAAATAAAAGAAATAAGTTTCAGTTGTTCTGAAGAGATAACTTGGGCCCAAAAAGGTTACAAATAGTGTGACAACATGCCTTTCTAAAAACCCTGTGTAAAAATTTCTAATATACGCTCGTAACCGGGACTGACACTTGTGTTACATTTTAGGCCGTTCTGTGTTGCTAAAATGCCCCCTTTACCGTGGAAAGACTCAATGATGTATTGGGGCTTTAATGAAAATGTATTTTCAAGCATTTCATGAACTCTCTGCAGCTAGCACACCCTATCTTGGAATCCCTGACATCGTCTGATAAGAAATGGCTGGTCGATCTGCTGTATTCATTCAACAGTGGCAATCTCGACCAGTTTGAGTCCACCTCGCCCGTCTGGAAACAACAGGTAGCCAGAATTTATCTTGTTGAGAATTTTATAAATAGCAAATCCGATTGTTATGATTTTCTTGGTGTCTTAATGTTAAAGATCAATGAGTCCAGATTACATTTTTGAGTCCCCAAATTTTTCCCATGTGCGTTGTGATTTTTATACTACATGTATATCATTTGTCACATTTTTCTCATTACCATTCTGAAATTTCCCGCTCTCAATTCGTATAAAGTCAAAGATATCATCGAAAATCCACCTATGTTTTGTAAACTAATTTATACGGTTCCATATAAAAACAGTGCATTAATTACACCAACCTTTTTGCTTCCACATCCAAATTGGAGGTTGCAAATTTCAAATGAATAGTATTTTGGGGAGTTATTTTATATGATTGTGAGGTTAGAACGAAATCCATTTTCTGAGAGAAATCTCCTTTAACAGATATCATATTTTAGCATTTAGTGAATAGAGGCTGAATGGATCTTTTATTTACAGCATGTTGGTGGAATGAAGGATGATTTTAGTTTGTGTGCGTGAAGGTATTTTTGAAAATTGAGGAATAATGCATTTTGGGAGGCTAGATTTTGAGGACACTGTTTGTGGTTGCACTGTGCGTTGTAACTCTTGTGAGAAGATGTGTGGTTGTGAAAAATGTAAATAGAATTTTATTTGTAGACAGTCTGGGTTTGCCAGACTTTGAAGCTTCCACTGGGTTTTAAAGGTGCACTCGTCCTTTTTTTTTGCGCTGTTGGAGAGAGGAACTTATGGAGTTTGCATTTTGTTTTTGACCGAAGAGCAGGGACAACAATTAGGGTTAATATATATTTTTTTTTTCTTTCTTCATACAGCCAGATTTGGCAGTCAGCGAGTTGCCACTGAGACAGAAGATCTCCCTGTTGTGCCTGATGGAGATGACCTTTAAGAGACCTGCAGATAATCGGAGCATCTCATTTGAGGAGATTGCTCGCGAAGCCAAACTTCCACTGAATGAGGTAGCAAAGCCCATACTGGCCATTTTAAGTTTGCACTGTAAAATTGGAGATACTTAAAATTAAAAAACAAAATCGGTGTTGAAGTTAAAAATCTGTTACTCACGATCTGACAATGACATTCATTAATATGTGTATTCATTCTTTGATATTTTTGGCTACATGTAGCTAGCAACAAATAACATTACAGTGTAAGTTACCGATCGATTTGTGCTATTTATTGGTCCTGGCCTATGATGCCCTACCTGCTACTTCATATGAATAAAATTGTGTAAAAGACATAATCCATTGGACATACATGTATTTTAAAACCACATTCATAAAAAAAAACTTAGACAGTTTACGCATCCTATTGGCCGAGAGCACGTCATATGGCCGGTCTTAAAGGCCTGTTTGCAACGACCTAATTTTGTTTTTCATGAGTTGACAAGAAAAACCTTACTCAAAGTGTTGATAGCAATGGTAACAAACACCACATGAATTTATTTCCGTCCAAAATGGTATTTCATGCTGGAAATTGACAACCGAAGGTCGTTTTGTAAAAAAGTCCCTGCACAGGACTTTTTTACCATTCATTTGTACACGAAATCCATACATACATGTAGATTTTCAAGGTTTTCTGAAGCATTGATGCATCTAAGTAGCTAAAATTCCTTCAGGCTAGTTTACCAACATTCTTCCTTAGATATGTTACACTCTTATTCCACATTCTGCAAAAAATGATACATAGGGCCTTTAACACATTACATCTCAGTGGTGACCAGTGAATGGAATTCAGTCTACTGTTGATGTAATTTGTTTCATCCTTTGATATTTTGCATTGTTTTGATCATCAGGTGGAAATACTGGTAATGAAGGCACTGTCATTAGGCTTGGTAAAAGGATCCATTGATCAAGTTGAGGAGAAGGTGCATATGACATGGGTACAACCAAGAGTGCTCGACCTCCTACAGGTACAATGTAGTTGCAAGGGTGGATAGCTTGGGCAAAACTTCTAGGGGTGTGTACGAAAGAGTGAATGTCTTAGGTCGGGGTAACACGTTCGTAATTACTTGATTGTGATATGATTATGAAACGATTGTTATATTTCCGAAGACGACCAGGGTCACACGACATACTTATTGTAATCAGATTGCAATCGTATTGCGATAATACACATGCACACACAAGTCGATTATGAGGTTGTAATCAACTTATGGTCTGGACAAAAATACACGTCGAGCGTTTTACGCTCTGAATGCTCCGTGTGGGTTGAGAGGCGCGTCAAAAACAACGCTTGCCACACATCATTCCAGCAGCCGATTTCACAAAACATTGCGCAACTTGCGCCATAACTTTATGGCGCAGTTGCGCAATAAACCCAAGATCAATTTCACGAAACTCTCCTTAGCTTCGCAACGTTCATTTATTTTACTTTAGCACGAGGATAATTTCAGTTTTATCAACGACTATTTGATGTTTGTGCTTGATAAAATAGTCTTACATAAAACATACGTCGTCGTTTTTCACAAATTTTGCACTGTCATCATGGCCATGATGGGTCGCTCATCATGCGTCGCGTCGCATATTTCACTGATGATAAAAGGCCATTTTCTACTAACGGAAGACCGGGGTTTAGTTTGTTGCGGTAAATAAGCACGTGTAGCTAGCTGCATTATCGCAATTTTTCACTGTCATACGACACATTTTTCCAACTTACGCCACCAAGTGGCTTTTAGGCGAAGTAGTGTTTGAACAAAGTGGTTTTGGGGAGAATTGAATTTACGTCTCGCAAGACGAAAAATAATTGTTTTGCTCATTTCTCAAAGACTATAGCACTTCAGACAAAACCATTTCAGGGGAAGTTTTCTGCCGTCATCATGATGTTTATTTCGTGTGAATCTGTGAACATTTCTGATTCTTCGAGATACCAATCATGTATACTACCTTTAAGGATTATTAGCTAAATGTACAGTATTACTTTTTGTATATCAACAGATATCCACAATGCAAGACAAGCTTCAACACTGGTGTAAGGACGTCAAGAATATGCAGATTCTACTGGAGGATAAGGCACATGATATCATCGATCGGATGTAGACAGACATCTGTGTTAATGTAGTTTGGTATCGTCAAAATCTTGACATTCCAGTTGCGTCAAAAGCTTCAGTCCAATGTTAACATAATCTGAGGCTTGTTTTCGAGGTACATACCAGAAACATGTTTCTGGTGGGATTGCCAAAACGGGCCCCCGTGTGTAGGCTGTGTTCCCGCTATAGTCCTTGCCACAAATTATTTTACACAAAAATAGAACTGTATTGTGGGAAAGTCAAGGGGGCATTTTTTCTCCTTCCCATGATGCTTGTCTTGGTGCAAAGTCATAAGTATTAAAGGGGTTTTGCAAGTGCATGGTTAATGTGACAGATACGTTACAGGTTTCTGCGGTCTTGTGACATACGCGACTCGCTATCGTGAAATGACAGATTTCTGTCCTCATTTTTCGTTGCGTTTAAAGGTTGAAAAGAGTATGAATGTCCATAAACTTTTTTGTGAATTGAAAGTAAAATTAGGGGCCGTCCATTAAGTATGTACGCGCACCGAAAATATCCTTTGAGTAAATCGGGAAAGGATGGACCATGGCTTCAGACCTTTTTACAAAACATATTAGACAATCCACACATTTTTCTTACTCCTCAATTTAGGTTTTTCCATTAAATTTGCAGTTACTGATGCTTGATGTGTCATTTTACGTATTAAAAAAAATGCAACACTATCCATACATTTTGTCCTTTATTTCAGACTTGAGGCGACATGCGAATCGTACTACATGTAGTACTGAACCATTTACCAATGCTTAGGTACGGTATATGGAATGTGTATGCGTACAGGGGGGGTCTAAAAAGTCGGCAGTTCATGCGTACGTACTTTATGGACGGCCTCTTGGTAGTTTTCCTGCTAACATGCTGTAGTTATAGATTCATGAAACCACAGAAATGCCACTAGCAGTTATATGTGCGTACATCCGTCGGCTTGCGAAACCTCTTTAATATATGTGATAAGGCTGCTGATTAGATTGAAAGCCTTATAAACTGTGCTGGAACCAATGCAAACATTTTGTGACAAAAAGTGGAGATTGGTCTACTAATCTTAATGGCATGGCTGTACAGGGTTTGAAATAAGTGCTTCAAATATGCTGAGAATGTTGGCGATACAGACATACTGCATGTGTGCAAATCATTGGTAAAACGTGCATACATGGCATATCCAGACATCGTTGATCAGTATTAAAGTGAGAAAATGTTTTTTTGGACTTGAAAATATATTCTCCTTATATTTCCGGCCGTTTACTTTTCAAGACGTAGAACATCCAGGAATGTTTGGTGGTCAACGGTCATGCGAGTGCCAACAGACGCACATGCGTAAAAAATACTTGCCAGCGAATTTTCCAATCGAAGATACTGCACGCGCGATATGTTCAAATTATTTAGCATGTAATTATTCCGCTTGTAAAAACAAAAGTGCTTCTACTTGATCACGATTTTTAGCCTGAAGAAATACATTTTTATCTTTGTCGATGCAACCAATGCGCTGCTCTTTTTGCCAGTTATCACTCGGGCCATGAAAAATGACAACTAAAATGGTGGATGGAAGGCGTGACGTCACCGGAAAGCAAATGGATGAATCTTATGTAAAAATGATGCAATGGATAGTCCCCCAACCAGTGTTAATCTTTTGTTTAGTATTACAAATTTAGGTGATCCAATAAATAATAAAAAAACTTGACATCTCACACTTGGCCTGTACAGGCATGCAACTTTTCAGCCGATTTCCTTATCTGTCCCATTGAGAAAAAAGACCACTGTACAAAGCTGGAGATTGTGTTGCATGTCTGTATTAGCGATCTTGGGATCATGTTCTAGAGGACCAGTATCTCCCACCTTATATTTGGTTCTTTCAGTGATCATATTATTACATGATGTATCCCAAATTTGGGGTAAAGGTACCACTCGGAGTGACTAATTCCCTTATAAATTTTCAAGATATAAAAAATATAAAATTTATGAGAAAATGTGATAACCCTTCTGAAACGGTAGCTAAAGGTGTTTTTTTCAACATTGTTGGTCGACCCTTACTTTGACGACAACGGCTAGTTACCAAAAAACACTGCGACAGATTCTATTTATGTACACGGGAAACGGTCGTAATGCTGGACGATCGATACCTGTTTGGAACAAGTTTCTAAAGGCAGGCCGAACGAGTGTGATCCAGTGTAAAAATTGCCTATGTGGGGTGTGTTTTTTTTTTCTTAAAGGATTTTGCACAGTAGCCTCGATCGTCCAGCATTACGACTATTTCCCGTGTACCTAGCATCAAAATGCATTGAATCTGTCAGTGTTTTTTATATATACGTCAGGAAAAGCTACCGTTTGAGAGGGGTTATAACATTTTCTCAGGAATTACATATTTGTTATATCTTGAAAATTCATACGGGAATTGGTACCTTTTCCGCCTATGGACTAAACTACTGAGTGACTGCATGAAAGCTAATTTGACCAAAGGCGTATACTCTATTACCATACCTCATACATATTCATAAAGGAGAGTCGTGTTCTCACTGGTCCACCGTTATTTTTGCTGTTTATCCGCGCGCATGCCAAAGAGCAAGCGTAGTAAACTACTCACGGCTGCCAGGGAAATAGTACACTGCGCACGTGCTTTACGATGCATTCTTTCTCGGCAGCCCAGGAATAGTACACTACAAATGCGCTTTACGAAACAACCGGGTATAACGCTCAGTACGCACGGGTACAACACGTGTGCCAAACACGAGCTGAATGGAAAGATGGCTACACAAGCAAAATTTTTCTCACTGTTTTCCTGCGGTCAGTGATTCCAAACTGGGGAAGAATATGTGTGAGGTATGGTAAAAAAAATATCACATGGTTCATTTCGGGTGGATAGTTGATATTAGCTCCCCTCGGCCTCGGGATCTAGCGTGTCACCTTTCAATACCTCAGGGAGCTAATATCGACTATCCACCCTCAAACCATGTGATATTTGTATACAAATTTTTTGTTTTTAATTTGAGATCTTCCTGAGGTAAGACTCAAGCCTCCTCACTTGCAGCCTAATATCCCTCTTCCTCCCAATCAACTGATTCAGTTCAGTCGTTTTGACTGATCCACCAATACTCAATGCTGTCACACCAAGCACCACCAGGGCCACAATCACAACCAGGGCCCCACAACGAGCACAGAAACTGGTCCACATATGGAATAGACCACTCAGCCAGAGGGATGTCAGCAGTAGAAAGATGAGGAGGGATTTCACGATGTAGGAGATGCGTTGCCGTTTGGTTTCTTGGATGGAGGTCTGGATGTATGGAAGCATGTCCAGTAAGACGGCAAGACGATCCTCGGAGTTTGTCAAATTCAGCTGGCCATTGTCTGTGAAAGGAGTATAGAGACAAAAATGACCAAGGGTTTCTGTGATTAATATTAGTTATCTCACGAGCGCAAGTGGAATACAGCATTATGTAGTGCGTCTGCGTCCCATATCCCACGAGGCCGGAGTGCGACGCACTACATTATGCAGTATTTACACTCCACAAGTGCGAGTGGGATAACGAATTTATCTTCAAACAAACTTGATGCACTAATAACACTCTGCGCGAGATTAAAGTACCACTCCGCACATATGCGTAGGGACGCAGTTATATTGGAATACCATGGGGCATTACACAGAGTGCAATATGAGAATCGGAAGAGTATTATGAAACCTTATCACACTGTTGGTTGCCATGAATCCACCAATCAAAACCACGGATTCAACTTTGCTTGAAGATAAAACAAAATATTCATAACCTTTTTATTGTAAGCTGCCGTTGTTAAGCTTCTCCAACATTTTGATTTACTAGCACAGCGCCCTCTGTTGTTAGAGGGACATTCATTGAACATAATTTTGCAAGTACAAGAAAAAGAATAACGGAATGTAATTTTCTGAGAGGCTCCCAGTGAAACCAAGAGGGTTGGTTTTCCATGACTTTTTCAGGCCTGGAAAGTAATTATTTTGAAATTTTCATGGTTCTAAATCACAGTGGAAACCCTGTCAAACAGGGTGGTGTTTTCAGTAGAATGCTTGAAAGTTTTTATAAAAAACATTTTGGTCTACGGCGATCTGAAAACTAACTGTAAATTGCAGGAGTGAGATTTTCCAGATTTCCGGATTTTTACCAATTTGTAGCGGACTTTTATTTTGTTGTTGTGTGCTCCGCGGCCACGGTACATATTGTATTTTCTATTTTTTAAAATTTGTTTACCCTTTTGGCAAGCCATACTTTTTAAAAGAGCGCCCTCAATTGATTCAGTAATTTTGAAAAAGAAAACTTGTGCGAGTCTAGTTGTCACGGAAGTGCCATGACATACAGCGCTTTACCATGTATGTACTGTGCCGCTCGAGTAGCGAAGCGGACGTGTACAAGTCTAATCCATAAGCAAGCGCCATCTTTGCCTGCATCGCAACGGTAGAGCATGTGTGATGCGTGCATGCTATTGCTGTGCGGTATACGGTAAGTACAGTGAGCGCAGCTGGCGCGATGCGGCAAGCAGCCAACGAGCCGATTTTACCCTCCGCTTTACCGTCTTCAAAGGTAGATGTTGCCTGGTTTCTTTTTAATATTATCCACATTTGTAGGCCTATAAACAAGGTAAATATTTCAAACAAAACTGGTTCTTGTGATGCATGATTAAAATTTTGCATTATGCACGATGTCGATGGTACGGTGGTGTTTAAAACGATCCTCCGAAAAGTTGAAGTTTGCGTGGTCTCTACGTCAAGCCACGCCCCTTCCGGAATTTTTTGTTTTCCTCCAATCTCACCCCTGAATTTAGAATTTAATCAAGGTTTGTTATTTTGTCCAACAACTTGGAGTAAATGTTATACATTGACTGATATGCAAGCTTTGCTGTCGCAAGTGGCGAAATTTAAAGGAAGGGACAACACTCGTTTAAAGATATCGGCGAATTTAATCAAAAATATTACCGATTAATATTGCCCGGTGCATAAACCTTCATGAGAATCAGAGAATCTTGTTTTCAACGTTGGCAATCCAATTAATTTTGATGATAATCTCTGCAACTAAGTGCTGCGCAATATTTGAAATTTTGAAAGGGATGACGACGTCAACCATGCAATGATTGCATGGATGACGTCGAGATTGATGCCTTGTTTCCCGACTCCCATACGGCGTGAAGTATGTAAAAAATATGTTGTGTCCTGACTCACGCCATCTCAAGTCTGAGCGCCGAACTGCAAAAGATGGCAACTTACATGAAGCGTACAAAGTTAGACAACCCTTTGCAAGTGTTGTCCCTTTTCCAACAGAAGGGGCAAAATCAACATACCACTTTTTCTTTCAAGCTGAAAGACTGCTTCAACTCCAGTGTGGTCAGAATAGCTGATCTTGGTTCCCGGGATCTCTTTGAATGTCAGTTTGCATCCTTGGCACGTCACGTGACAGCCTGGGTTGGTGCCATACAGGATGTAATCAATCCTCTTGCCTGCATCCTCCGTATTGGTCTTTACGTCGGTGTAGCAGTTATCTGGGGTATCGACGGTACAACATGGCTCATCCTTGGATAAATATTGGATACAATAATATGCACAGCAAGTAACTATTAAAGCCCCAATACATAGTTGACAAAAAAATAACCTACTAGAAGTGTCGATAGCAATGGTACGGTAACAAACGCCACATGATTTTTTTCCCGCGTAAAATGGTACCTTGGCTTTGTGGGAGAAATTCCCAACTGAAGGCGTTTTTTTTAATTCATTTATTTACAAAACCATGCATGGATTTCTCAGGTTTTCTAAATTATTACTGCATCTATGTGGCTGAAATGTCTACAGGGTAGTTTATCAACATTATTCTTTAGTTGTGTAAAACTGCTGTTCCTGTTTTTAAACGTTTTCTGCTCATGTAATCTGTCGTTAAGCTTGGAAAACTCTAGCATTTTCATACATGTAGTTGACTTCGATTCCAAAAAACTATCGTGATTCCATTTGGAATCAATTAATTTTTTTGCGGGAAAACATTAAATATACTGAGCGTGTCTCAATACGTATAACAATAACAATACTACATATTGTGATGACGACCCAATTATTGGCACCAAGCGGCACTTAACGTTCATGAAATAATGCCGGCATGAAACTGCCATGGCAGTTATCGACCACAGATTGGTTTTCCGATGCGATATATGTGTGGTAACTGAACGATGACGACACCAGTGGCTAGCGAATTATGTTTGGTGACTTTACTCCTAATTTCGGAATGACTGCTTGGGATTTTTTTCGAAGCGTTTTAGAGGGGAAAATTGATTATTTTGTCCGGACGGCGCACCCGTGCAAAAACAGTAGTGGAGAACACTGATCCTCTGCCATAGGGTGGTTAAGAAAATATAAATTGTCTGGAACAGTAAAGATTCAATGCATTAAAGGCCCAGTGGATCATTTGCAATGACCCCAATAGTAATCGACGAGTTTACAGGGGAACAGTTCTGAAAGTAAAGAATGAATTAATAGCAAATATCCAATAAAAGGTTTTCGTTCAAAATGATATAATTTTACCAGAAAATAATCCGTAAAGATGAAATTATTTAGATCGTTTGCAAACGATTTACTTATTTTTGGTTCGCATCTACGCGGTCCAAAATGCATGGGCGCTGTGTACTCCGTGTGCGTGTTCCAACGTGATGCATTTTTATGGATCGCACGCACACGCAGTATGTGCGCCACAGAGTGCATGACGCATAGTACCTGATCAACTGAAAACGAATATTTGAAACACCCCGCCAAGACCAGGAAAATGCATATGGATTTTCATGGTTTTTTTAAACGTGGTACATTTGACAAAGCTGTTATTTTTTAGGATGAGTTTGTTGATGTCTTTCTTCTGAGTTATAATGGTTTTATTTGCAGAATCGCTCAAAAACAGATCATCAACAGGGCCTTTAACAGAAGCCAAGAACCACATGTACAGTACCTTGCACAGATTTGGACGTTCAAGCCAAGCGTCTCTGAGATCAGCATTGATTTTTGCGACTTTCAACCCCAGAGTGTTATCTTCGGTGTTGAAATCGCCAGTCAGCAAGTTAACATCACTGTTGGTCCCAGTGAATCGGACAAACTCGCTTAATTCATAGCACTGCACCAGACGGTCTGTGAAGTGCTCGTCTGCAGAAAGGATGTTGGGTGGTGCGTAGGAAGCCGTATTCTGCATTTTGAAGGACAGGAAAAAGCCGACAGTTTTTGTGCTGTATTGCAATGACTTGGACTCGATTTTCACTGACTTGACTTGACTCAGACTTTAACATTTTTTATTTTACTCAAGTATGCTAAAAATGAAAGCGACCCTTTATGCAATTTTCTTTTGTCATTTTAATGAGCGAATTGTATTTCAGCACTACAGAAACCTAAGACCAAGCTTTGTTTAAAGGCAGTATACATGATTGATATCTCAAAAAAATCAGAAATGTTGACAGATTTACGCCTTACTTACACAATATAAACACGATGACCGTAGAAAACTTCCCCTGAAATGGTTTTGTCTGAAGTGCTATAGTCTTTGAGAAATGAATAAAACAATTATTTTTCGTCACATGAGACAAATTCAATTCGCCCCAAAACCATTTCGCCCGAGTGCCATTTCGCCCCAAATCACTTCGTCCAAACACTACATTGCCCAAAAGCCACTTCGCCCCAAAACCATTTTGTGCACAGGCCATGGTTCAGGGCAAAGTGGTTTTGGGGCGAAATGACTGCAAACCCTTTTTTTACTGTTTTCTCAAAAGTTAGACGAAGTACGGAGCTGGATTTTGCTCAGGTTAGTTTTAATCATGCATATCTTCAATCACACAGGGGGATAAAACTAGTTGTAACAGTTTGCCAATCATGTATACTATCTTTAAACATGGAGCATTCTTGACCAGAACAACAAAAGTACCCTACACAGATGCAAGTTTCAGTTTTTAGACTTTTTGAAATTAGTCTGAACAAATTTACTGTCGTGACACCCATGCTTGAGATATTTTGGTAGAGGTCCTGACATACGACAAAATCTTCCGCTAGCGGAAGATTTCTCAAGGTACCCTTGAGAACGATCGTGTGAAATGAAATGTACAACGTCCCTTGCGACAGCTAACGCAATGCGCATGCGTGGGGACCTCAACGCACGACCTTTGTGATAGTGCCCCCTAGCCCTAGTGTCTGACAGATCCGGCCGTGCCGATGATCGAAACTCCGATCTCCCGCGCGCAAATTGTATTCAGCTAGCAATGGCCAACTCCAACATGATTTTACTACTATTTTGGCTCCACTCAACACCGCCGATCACAACTGCGAAACCAACAGAGGAGAAGGTTTGCAACACGGGAAAGACATATGCGTTATTCGAAGGAGAGCACATGCGACCTCAAAGAGCCGCTGGTACTATAGCAACATTTACGCGCCTACTCTATTGGTCTGCCGGTGGCCAGCGAAAAAAGCATACTCGTCTCAAGGAACGCTAGTGAAACGTTTTGCTGTGCCATGTGAACGTTGCAAAATAGCCCAACCGCGTAATTGTAAAGTAAACAATCCCCGCTCGTAAATTCTGTCTCAAGCCTTGCGAGTTTTTTTGATGTCGTGTAAAAAGTGCTTTAATTGTGACTTGAAGGCGACTTGACTTGAGACTCCAGCAGAGAAAAAACTTGTTACAACCTTGTTTTTGTGATTTAGACAATGCATGTGTTTGAGCCAAAAAAATTAATGTAACAAATTGAAATACGGTTATACCCACTCAATGCATAGTTCCGACGTGTCAATCAAGCCGAACCCGCCGACCAATCACAACAGAGCTAGCAGACGGCGCCCACATAGGTCAAAGTAATGCAATAATTACACAATCACGCGATTTTCTGCCCATACAGTTTGTATGTTGTATGCGCCAGTGACCGGGTGAATTTTGGTTTCAATGTCGGGCGATTCGCTGTTCAAAGGTAGGAAAGCACATTTTTATGAATATATGTCATCCCTGCATTACTAGCCCTTCGCTCAGTGTGTGCTACGGTAACTGTCGACCCTAAAACATAAATACCTTTGAATTTTCTCCAATGAATCTGTGCTTTCCATGCCGAGTCCCGTTGCTTTTTACGTTGTGTCGCCATTTTTTTGCGATGGCTTGTGAGCACATAGCAACAGTATCTAAGTGGTGGGGTTAACTGGGCAATCTCGGAACTATGCATTGATGCAAAATAGTGCCCAAATGTTTCCCAACAATGCAGCCTACAAACTTACATGGGTTGTGTATACGTTTATAGTAAGATCTTCCGCTTCAATCACACACAACCCGACCCCTTTGCCTCCAAACCAGTCTCCCTCTAGGATGCGGTGTGCGTAGCTATTCAGAGAGTAACGGTGGAACAGAGTGTCCACTATCGGCCATTTGGAGAAGATGCACATACCACTTCCTATGACACCACTGCAATGAAGGATGACAATTTGGGGATATTTTTCAAGTGTAGAGTGTGAACAGAAATATTGTCAAAAAAGGTCCCGACACTCATATTTCAAGAGGGCAGCCTGCAAAAACCGTTACAGATATTGACCTAAACCTTGGAAGTTTCAGCAAAATCTAAAAGGGTGTACAATATATCTCAATATTGGCTGTTTAGGCACCTAATGCCCCAGCAGCAAAATAACGTTTCTTTTCAGTGTTAAGATGGATTACAAAAAAACAATGCAAATCATACTCTGATCGAAAGATCAAGAAAGTTGAGAGATCTAACATTTTTTTTCGGGCAGTAACGTGTATGACCACACATCCCTACGTTCCATACTAACTGTGGACATTCCTCATGTAGTTAAGAAAACCGTTCCACTTTTTTCAAAATGAAAACAATTGTTTTCACCAAAATCAGAACAGTACTCTTCTAAATTGTTACTTAAACCCTAACCCTCAACTTAACCATTCTTCCCCCTACCCTAACTCTAATTTTCAAGCTTGGACAACCTGACTGTGGACGTGTGCTGTGGACGTATCCGTTTCTCCTGTGTGGACATCTTTTGTTCGCCACTCCACATAAGGTATGTAATGTACATGTACGTACACCTCTTGTGGCAACATTAACTGCACTAGCCTCTGTAAGAGCCACATGAGGCAGGGTGCCTGAAGTGCCTCCCTAAGCTTCTGCACTTCTAGGGCTGTATGGGTGATGCTAGCCCAAATGCCTCTGGCCGTAAACCACTCCCAGCGGCCGGACTTTTTGTAGCGAATTTGCTACATACTTTGAGCGAGATTTTCCTCTCACCCAGGACAGAAATTTTCCAAAGTTAGGATACCTACACATAGAGGAACTCATACCTTTTCCAAAACACGTTCCCTTATCCAGAAATCTTCATCCATCTGGCCAATAGGCGACAATCATTCTGCAAGTTCCAGAAATATTGTTCTTCCATTGACGTTTCAACATGGCAGCGGCCTGGCCTATGTGCGTGTTGTAATGCAATGGACGCGTAGCGCGCTCCCCATGTAACGCGCCCAAGAAGTCCGGCCGCTGGGGGCTGTTGCATTCGGGCTAGGGGGACGCAGGCTCGATCAGGTTGAAAACCCAACAAAAATTATTGAACTTTGGACTTTGATTTGTGAACATTACCTGTGGAAGTAGTGATGATACGGAAGTACACTCTTCACTTTATTACATATTTCTTTGTAATCCTTCTCCATCCATATCTGTTAAAAATTGACATCAATTAATGTCAAAAACTTAAAATCAAATTCCAAAAGTGAGCTACCTCTGTATAAGAGTATGAATGTTGTCAACTCACCTCCTGCAACGTAGCAATGTCATAGCGTCCTTTAGCTAGCTCATCACCCACTTTTCCAATACGTTGCTCACGATGTTTGCTGATGTATAACAGTCCCCTGCCATGGTCAAAAAATGTATTAATGTGCATCATCAAGCATTTGATGGGAAAAAAAACAATTTGGTATTTTTTCTGTATACATTGAACAAAGATTTGAATGAAATTACCTCCTGGAATCGACAGATAATTCATTTCTAAGATATACTTCCCACTTGCACTTCTGTCGGAAATGTTGCATTTCTGAGATAAATAAATTATAAAATTACTGCAGAGAGTAATGTACAAAATTACGGCGCGAGTGCTTCATACATAAGCGCGACAATAGAGGGCGCTGTGTGCAGCATAATCTGTTATCTTGTGCACTAACTGAATGCAATTTTTTAAGAAGAAAAAAGTGTATGTGGGAAGTGTATCCTAGAATTAGATTAGGCCTATCTGTTGATTCTAGGAGGTATTAATTTCCTTCAAATCTTTGTTCAATGTATCGTCAGAACCCCTAAATCCACGCGGTCCTATTTCTACGCACTCACCTTAATGTTTGCCGGCCAATGCGCGTGCGTGCATAAGCGTTAGGTGCGCAGATTATGGAGGATCGAGGATATACGGATAAAATATCTTAATTTTAGTAAATTGGTTAGGCCAAATAAAATAAATGGTGTGTTTACGGTAACCTGACCTACATGTACCTGGAATTTTTCGGCCAAATTGCCGACCTCAAACTTTTGATTGCCAATTTTCAAGTTGATAATTTTAAATGAGTACTATTTGCAATAATTTCCAACAAACATAACATTTTCTACACTTGTACATGAACATGGTTAAGGGTGTTAATAGCGAGTTTCAAAACATTGCAAAACAACATGCAAATGCATGAACAGAAATGTAAAAAGAGATGAAGGGAAGTAAATACAAGGACAGCGAACCAGTCTAGATTGTGTTGACCTCTCCGCTCTCGCGCATGGTGAAAAACGGTATTTCATCGCACCACTTTCCCTACGATTTCACCGAAACTAGACATCGGATCGATGCGTACTCTTCGGAATATTTGCAAACTGGGGTGAGTGCACCTATTGAGCAAATATCAGAGCCATGGGACAAATTTCATTTGCGTGAGTTTGCCACAGATTTGGAGTACATTAGACGACAGGGCCGAGGGTTTTCCCGAAGCATTGCTCGCGGGGCTATCTATTATTTTAGCCCTACATAAGTACATGCAGACATGAAATAACCACATGATATTAAAAATTAGGGCTAAGGTAACATTAGCTACAAATAATGACGGAATTCCAAAGAGGTGGGGGAGTTAGCGTACCGGTAATTGGTAATACTAAAAGTAAAGTGGGGCCAATGTTCTTACCAACAATTTAACGTAACAATACGAAGTTCTTTGCCCATTTTGATGGATACAGTTTCCAAAAGCGAAGATCGAACAACCTGAATCATGTAAAATATCACAGTCAACATTGGAAGGGCGCCCCCAAACTACAACTGTAGAACAACCTCTTTCCGAAGGTTCCCGAAGTTACCCGAATGCACGTCCGGTCGTCCGGACGTTACCGTTGGCCGTAAGCCCGCCGCACACCTACCTTTGCGATTTACCGGCACATACATCGGATCCGAAAAAAATCAAACAAGTTTGATTTGCTCCGGTCTATAGCGTACATAACATTCGGACCGGAGCCGATCAAGGAGCCAGAACTTAATTGAATGTTGAAACAAACAAAACAAATGTTTTTATCAAAACTATAGGCCTAAAAGTTATGTATAATACACATTACAAAAGTATTTCTTTTTTGAAAAAAGTCAATTTACAGCCTAGTGTCGAAATAAAAACAATTGACACCAGCATATCGACTAGACCAAGACATTGTACAGGTTTTTAATTGCCAAACTTAATTTTAAAAAAATACCAACTCAGCACTGTCTACTTTAATAGTGTACAGTTTTATGGAACCTGAATTTGGAGTAATAAATAAATATAAGTATTAAATATAATACAGCAATTTGTGGTTGTTTACAGTCTGTGGATCCCAAAGCATCAATAACTATTTACAAGATGGTTGTTTTGACACTTTTTTCCAAATTGCAAACCCTATATTATTTTATTCCTTGTCAAGTATTGGGGGAAAGTATAGGCCTAGGACAAGTAAAGTGGACAGACAACTCAGAAGAATTATAAGTTTTTCCTAGTAAAACTTCATATTTTTCCTCGCCAGATTTTGTTTTTTTCACTTTTTGACATTGATTTAGAAGTCATTTTTGAGAAAAAATAGTGACGTACGAGTTACGGAATTCTTTACGATATTTCCCTTATATTTCTCATTTGAGAAAAAAAGTTTGCAGTTCTCAAGTTTCACAACTCCTGCATGATGCCGCCGGCGTTGGACAACAATTTGCCTCTCACTGCTGCTCTCTACCTGAAATATGGAAAAATTGAACACTGGCATCACTCTAGTACTTGTATTTCATGCCTTTTTTTCCGAAAGAAAATACAGAATAGGGACAAAAAACGAACTTTGTGTTGCCGCGCGTGCGAATCCCATAGGTTTTACGGTACACATCCGGGACCTTCGTCTAGTGTTTTCCCCCATGGCCACCACGTGAGGACCACGTGATCGCGAACATTTTACAATAGGGGCGTTCGAGATGCTTACCTGGTGTAACACGGGGTTTACACCAGGGGAAGCCCCCAGAAGATGCAAAACGAACGACACAGGGTCTCACTTTGAATTCTGGGAACACGTGGTCAAAGGTTGTACGGATAGAGCTTTATAAACGCCGTTATCATTTGACCCAGGATGAAAAATGAAGCCGGCGCCACGCACAAATAGTTGCCCTAAAGTACCCAAATAAACTTCGTCAATGCCCACAGACATCTACTGATTCAGCAAAATGTATTTACAGCCCTATTCCCTCCTATTTTGTGTCATAAATAAGTGTTTTTCTTCGTACTCACGTCGCGATTCCAAACTGTCAGCTATCGCGGTTACTAGGTGACGTCATTACACCTTGCTTTACACCACAGACCCGCCCGCGAGCTCGGGTAGTGGTGGCTGCCACCGGGGCAGACTCGTGTAGCACGTGATGGCTAAAAGAACGCTCCGGTGTAAGTTGGTGTTACCCGGTGTGAGCATCTCGAACGCCCCTATTATGGCGGTATCCGAGTCCGTGAAACGGCTTGTGGATGGACGAATTACTTGCATCTAGAATTGGCATTCCCAATCAGATTTCCCCTAATACAAAAGCCGTAATGACTGATCTACTATACTGGCAACAATCTAAAAGTTGGAAAGGAGGGTTTTTCGACCACATACGTCGCACGATCGCGGCGACGGAGGTCCCCAGGTCGCGGCGAGGGAGCTAATGAACCATGGAGGAAACTTCCTCCATGATCAAACACTCTTAAAAAGACGTGGTTAAGAGGTAACCACGATTGTTTCCGACCACGTCGTAGTCGTCAACAATGCACCGACCCCAACGATGTCAAATTTAAGCCTTAAAGGGCCCCTTATTTAGGATTTTTATCAACGAAATATATGCTTTAAAACCACTTTACTCAGTTAAAGTCATAAAAATCATATTTGGAGCTTGCTTTGTGGGTTAAAACAAAGGTTTTTAGTTTTTATGCTAATTAAAATATGCATATTCATGACCAAGGTCACGATGTCACAAGAGGCAAACACAGGGAAATCACAGTCAACTGTGCACAAAAGATTCCACTTTTTTCTCAATTTTCCTGAAACCTTTGTAATCCATGACTGTTTAAGTTTGTTTGACATGTTGCCTGCTGTAAGCCATGACAAAACTGGGGGTAGAAACTGCAGCAATTTGCCACAAGTCCAACTTGAAGTCTTATGTTTTTTCTTAACTTTTCCCGTCTGTCTTCCTTATGTGATGCACTCAAAACAGCGCCCTCTATCTGTGATTTATTGCAATGAAATATTCAAAGTTGAAAAAGGCCACATTTTATTGATTTTACATCCAAACGAACAATAGTAGTTCTTGCTGAACAAGTAATCCGTCATCATGAAGCAAAGCTTAGGCACAAAGTTGTTTAACATGTCACATGCCTTTAAATATACACCTCAATAATGTGGTTAAATTTCAATCACGTTTTTACGCGGTTTAATTACAAAAATTACGTGTGCTTTTACCTTGGTACTTTTTTCAACTAGGCCTATGTACCATGATGTTTAGAGCCAATTAGCCAATATATTGCAACAAGGTCACACTTCGGCGGCTGTATACATGTTCCAAAGTCAAAGGATCAACCGCTGACCCGAACACGACGTGCGACACATACAAACCATGACACTGCACCAACTTGACAAAAATAACGTAGGCCTACAGCTTGCGCACAGTCTGTTTAATACGGAGGTACTAGGTACATGTATGGTTGAAGCACGGCAGTATTATATAGGTTAACTGTTAAAATCAGGCCGGAGTTCACATCAAGCCAATTCTTTCTGGCGGTCTAGGAACTAGATTATTGGCGCTGGCTACTTCCTGAAGGAAATTGCAACTGACCGGCCTACATACGTGAGGTGAACAAAATAATAGCTTGCATCATGGTCAAAAGGTACGTGTTTTATTTAGCTCCTAGACACCAATCCGAGCTGCAAAGTCACTGGTCCGTGTACGTGTACGTCTGCTGTAGCCATGAACTATGTGTTGTGTTGATTATTATTAGTTATCCCACGAGCGCGAGTGGAATACCGCATCGCATAGTGCGTTTGCGTCCCATATCCCACGAGGCCGAAGGCTAATTGGCTCTAAACATCATATGGTACATAGTTGAAAAAAGTACCACTGTAAAACACTATGAGCAAAAACATGTACATGTTCATTGTGACCCCATTGTTAGTAACAATGGTGTGTGCCCAATTTCCATTGTTAGATGTTCATAGTGAAAGCACACGTAATTTGTGTAATTAAACCGCGTAAAAACGTGATTGAAATTTAACCACATTATTGAGGTGTATATTTAAGGCTTAAATTTGACATCGTTAGGGTCGGTGCATTGTTGACGACTACGACGTGGTCGGAAACAATCGTGGTTACCTTTTCCCCAATATTTTGGGGCTTTCATCGATGGATTGACACGTTACGAGAAAGCTGCTACAAAATTTATAAAATTACGCCTTTTTATTTGTGGGGTACCGTGGCCGAGCGGTTTAGGTCATTGACTCGCAATCATAGGTGAAAACTTGGGGTTGCAGTTTCGAACCTCCCCACGGCTACGGTACCTGTGCCCTTGGGCAAGGCACTCAACCACACTTGCTCCATCCTTCGGAAGGGATGTAAAGCCGTTGGTCCAGACAGTGTGTTAGGTATTTAATGGAAACGCACTCTAAAGATCCCAGAGCATTCTTCGTGAAGAGCAAGGGGGATCATCCCCGGTGTCTCTGGCCATTTCTAATTCTAATTCTTCATGGGTTTCCTCACGCTTTCGAGTGACAGTGCAATGAGCACTATTGAGGAATCCTTGGTATGAATACCAGAAAGAAATAATAATAATAATAAATAATAACTTCCTGAGCTACGGATTCAGTGATATTTGGTCTTACTACTTATACTTCTCAACCAAAGGTAACTTTTGTGCCTACTCATATTCGACATGCCACCTAAAAAGGACAAAAAGCACGCTGTTTCTACTGACACGAATGATGCGTCTGAACAAGTGAGCGATGGTTGCACAGTGACGTCTAATTCCAACAGTAGCGTGCTACTAGTGCTTCGTTAGGAAATACAGGATGTGAACAATGGAATTCAAGAGAAATTGGACTTAGTTATCAAGAACCAGCAGTCTCTCCTGACGAGAATCACCAAAATTGAAGGGGGGTATAATGATTAAGAGAAGTCTGTCACCTAGCTTCACCATAAATCAGACGATAGAGGAGATCCAGGCTGGGAACAATTAAGTCACTCTCTTCGAAACTTGCCAACCTGACTACAAAGTTTAAATTTGCCAGTCGGAAAATTACACAATTGGAGGAGTCCACATTACACCTGGAACGATATTCAAGGAGCTATAATCTTCGATTTGGCGGCATTCCTGAACTCGGTGATGAGTCTCCTTCATATCCGTACGAAAAAATAAAAGAAATTCTTAAGGAAAAATGCAATCTCGAACCTAAAATTGAAAACGCACATAGATCTGACCGGATGCCGAAGATACCTTCTGACAAACCCAGGCACATTTTGACTAAATTGAGTGCCGCAAACTACCAACGCAAACAGTAACGCAGACAGTCGGCAAAGTTGAACCAAGTTTAACTTTGCCGACTGTTTCCGTCAGTGTTTGCGTTGCAGTTGTTTGCGTCTAGACTTCGTGCGCGCGTTACGATTAGGCCAATGAAATTAGATGACTAGTTTCTCGTCAGCGCCCGCATGTGATATTGACGCCCGCACACCAAAAAATTTCATTATTCCCAAAATTTCATTATTTTGCAAAAAAATGGGCGAAATCCGACACAAACTACTCCCAAGCGAAGTTTCTGTTTCGGTTGCGCAGTCAGTGTTGTGCAGCTAGCTTCGTAAAATGTATCACAAAATGCAGTATACCAACCGTACAGCATATCAGCGCTACCCCAGCACCCAGTATGGGCGGTGGGTACCAGCGAAAACCGTTCGTTGCAGGTCGAGTTCGGGCGGTCTGTTCTCAACAGTGTGATCCTGTTCCTAGTGCAGTGTTTTCGGGTCGCGTTCGCGCCATGCGTGCCAAAAACAGACCGCCCGAATTCGACATACGATAATTTGTGACCTCGTTTCCAGATCGCGTTATATGCACGGCCTTTGTACACGGAACTCGGGTGATACTATATACCGGAAAACACCGGAAAATACCGGAAAACACCGGAAAACTCACCGGAAAACATACTAAATACCGGAAAACACTAAATACCGGAAAACACCGAAAAACACCGGAAAACATACTAAATACCGGAAAACACACTAAATACCGGAAAACACCGGAAAACACACTAAATACCGGAAAACACCGGAAAACACACTAAATACCGGAAAACACACTAAATACCGGAAAACACCCGAAAGCACTTATAACACCACCCCCACTACCTGCAGAAAACACCATAAAATACTGTTTTCCGGTGTTTTCCGGTATTTAGTATGTTTTCCGGTATTTAGTATGTTTTCCGGTGTTTTCTGGTGTTTTCCGGTGTTTTCCGGTAAATAGTACTACCGGTGGTGACGAGGTTGGTAGATCGATTGTTTTCTGGCGCGCATTCACATGCAGATTTGTGTGTCTTTTGCAGTTTTGTGTGGATTTGTCCCGCTATGAATATGTTTTCCATGGCGGTTTATCATGAAGACAGCTGTCTGGTTAAATGGAAGATTGTGGACATCGGGGATGTGAGCGATTCATATTCTTTTATTCAACTTTTCGACGAACTGATGAAGGCCGGTTTGTTGATGGCATAGACGAAGCAACGGAGTGGTTTCGCAATCGGAACTGTGCATTGGTACGTACAGGAACAGGGACAGCAGCATCCACGGATTTTGGAACACGTGCATCTAGAGAAGGTTTTTGTTGGTAGGAACTGTACCGATCTTATGGAATGCAGCTCTTTGGGCCGGCCATGGGGGCCGTAAAGGCCTGCCAAATTAAATGTATTGCTCTTACAAAACTCCTTTGACATTTTCCATGATTTTTGCCATCTCAATTCTTCCTTCAAACACAAGCTACAGGTATAACTCCATGGAACTGATACCGGCACTAACTTTCTGGGCGACTTTTAGAGCCTAAATCGGTTTCAAAATAGCAGTGAGTGTATGTATAACGGGTTGCATTTTTCATTGATAAGAAATAATGAATAATGAAAAAAAAACCTCATCAAAATTTGAAAAGTGGTTGACGAGAAACTAGTAATCTAATTTCATTGGCCTTATATGGAAACTGAGCCGTGTCCCTGTGCTTTTGCTTTCGACGGCCATGATGTTTAGAGCCAATTACCACGGCAACACGTCACACTCCGGCTGTCTATAACTAACCCGACGCTGTATTACCAGCCAGCATGACACATCTTCAAAACAAATCACTTTCGTGTAGAAAGTGTTTAGCTGATGTTGGCGGTGTCGTTTCAGGCATCACGAAGACTCGGTGTACAGAGAGGGCGGTTTTGGCTGGGTGGTCACCGCTGCGGCGTTCGGAATGGAGTTTATCATATACGGGAATATCAAGGCACTTGGCGTCTTGGTCCACGCCATAACTTGGGAGTTTGACACTTCTCTCTGGTTGACGGGATGGGTTGTGTCAATGTCACTTGCTGTACAATATTTATTCGGTAGGTGCTTGTTGTCCATGTTATAATCGATTGTGTACTGTATTCGACAAT
Source organism: Henricia sp. BOLD:AAB3569 (assembly GCA_037783545.1). Lineage (NCBI taxonomy): Eukaryota > Metazoa > Echinodermata > Asteroidea > Spinulosida > Echinasteridae > Henricia > Henricia sp. BOLD:AAB3569. The sequence continues at coordinate 190,589 of JBBELK010000099.1, read as the reverse complement.
TACATGTGATTGCATTTTGGTATCGATATTTTATTTTAACCCAAACCCTTATGAAGTTTATTAAAAATTATCGACATTTCTTATTTTTAACAGCTCCATTGGTTATTCCCGCGATCAGTAAATTCGGTCATCGCCCTGTCATGTTATTGGCTGGTGCCATGGCAACCGCGGGATATCTCCTTGCAGCGCAGGTTGCGAGCAATTTCATTGGATGGAGCATATTCATCGTAGGTTTTGCAGGTAAACATGCATGCGATTGTCACCAATCGTAAAAGGCATTTTTTGAGGTTTCCAATGTTTGGCTCTTTCAAGCAGTACAGTTTGATTTCGTTAATGACGTTTAAACCATGGCATATCTTATTGGACGATCAAGTATCAATTGACAAAGCCCAATACGCCTATGAAGGTCTGAAGATCACAAGAAATGTGATTTCATCTCATATTTCTGTAAGGGTACCACAGGACAATTTTGTTGAACATGGTTTGGGGCTAGTCGTAAAGCATTTTGTCTGTGGCTGATGTGCTGCTACAGGGCCTGCTGAATTGCATCAACCAGTTCCCCTTCGCCCGAACCTTCGACTCAACGGAAAATCATTGCATTCTCAATGTGGTCTGTTTAGATTTCCCTCGTCAACAATTTTCAGCATGTTAATTTCTGAGTCTTGCCAATGGATATTTGACCGTTCAAACAGGCTATGACATGGTTTAGGCCACTGGGGCCAATTTCTTCAAGCGTGACCATAGGAAAGTATCAAAGGTATCATTGGAAACCACATATCTTCTGCTTTAAGATGGTATACCCTGCTTTTTACTGGCAAACTTATAGTCTGGTCAAAACAACTTTTCTAAGTTGGATTACCTGTTTTAAAACACCCTGTTATGGGCCTACATTGTAAATTAAACGATAATTAATATTTGTTTCTTTCTCAGGTGTTGGCTCCACATTTTTTGTTTTTCCATTCATTGCTCTACTGGCGACATACTTCAAAAGATACTTCCCTTCCGTTCTACTTGTTTCCAGTTTGGGGATGTCGGTTGGAACCTTAATTTACGGTCCTTTGACGCAGCTTTTACTCGATACTTACGGCTGGAGAGGAGCCTCGATGATACTCGGTGCTTTGACGTTTCACCTGGTTGTTGTGGCAGCCGTTGCTAAGCCAGAACACGAACATGTTCAAAATCCTGACTATGAAAACGTGTCACAAAATCCTGAAAATGCTGGTGATGTCTCCAACAAAAACGACACTAGTTTCTGGGACAGATTTAATGTGGGAGTTATGAAAAATGTGCATTTTGTTCTGATCACGCTAGCGGCAAGTGTCGTCGGGTTTTGTTTTGTGGGGTGGGCCGTGTACGTCGTGCCGCATGGCATCTCTCAGGGTTTGACTCCACTTCAGTCGTCTTTCCTGCCGACTGCCTTTGGTCTTGGTAACATTGTGGGCAAGGTAATCAGCGCAGTTGTTCTGCAGAAAGAGCTCCTTGGTTCTCGATGGGTGATGCTCATTGGGGCTTTGCTGGCAAGCTGCTTCTTCTTCATTGACCCGTTTATGGACTCTTTCCATGGTCTTCTACTGGTTTCGGTGTTCATTGGTATGGGCAATGCCGTGTGTACTGCTGCCAAAGCCATCCTATTTCGAAGAATCACTTCGGACGATAAATTACTCAGTATGTATTCTTGGTGTTCTCTCTTCCAAGGACTTGGCAACATTCTTGCTGGTTTTGCTTCAGGTAAATTCAACATGATCTTGTGCCAATTAGTGCACGCTTTAAACGATTTTTTGAAAGTTATTACAGTACTCACAGATGGCGGTATTTTTGCTTGGTAGCTCTGGCCGTTGTCCAATGCATAGTTCCGACCTGTCAATAAACCGAACCCGCCGACCAATCACAACAGGGCTAGCAGACAGCGCCCACATAGGTCAAAGTGCATTGCCTCACAAACCAACATAACGCGATTTTCTGCCCATGCGTTGTATGTGGTGTTCGGGTTTAATTTTTGGTTTCAAGGCCGGGCAATTCGATGTTCAAAGGTAAGTGTGTGCTACGCGGTAACTGTCGACCCTGAAAATGAATACCTTTGAGTTTTCTCTAATGAATGTGCTTTCCGTTGAAAGTTGGTTTGTGCAGTGTGTGTGTGTGTGTGGACATTTTGACGATAGCGTGTGAGGCATAGCAACAATATCCAAGGGAGCGGGGTTAATTGTGCAATCTCGGAACTATGCATATCACAGCCGCAGTGTGACGTGTACCATGGTAATTGGCTCTAAACATCATGGCCGTCGGAAAAAGCACCATTGCAAAAGCACAGAGACGCGGTTCAGTGATTTTTAGTTTAAAGCCAATTGCCTATAGGCAACTAACAAAAGATGACGTATTAACTTCGGCAGTTTATAGCAGTCACGAGCTAGTTTATCTCCCATCGGTGTATGCCATCAAGTCATGCGGTGGTTACAGGCCACATATACCCCCACCCCCTCCCCCGCCCCCGTTTTGTTCCCCAGATTGGAGAAAGAGAACAATATAAATCCACGTGCACTTGGTTTCTCCACGTGGCTGTAATTATTCTCTCCCTCTTTCTGTAGGACAAATACGGAAGAGTTTGGTGACCTGTGACAATTGAAAGAGAAACCACTCCATATGATAAAAACCAACCCGTGTATTAATAGGCTACCGACGTTCCGAGAAAACGATAAAAAACTGTCCATGCTTTCGAGAAACTGCGCGAAGCCACTGTTTTATTTAGGTTGTTTCCCTGGGTATATACATTTGAAAATGTTATCACAAACGAAAGCACTGAGACCCTCGTTTTCGATGACAATTTGAAATTCCTCAAGAGTTTATGTGGCATCCGCGATGCGATGGCGTAAAAAACACTTCCAATGTCGGTCCTCATAAAGTCGTCATCGTGTCGGTGTGTGGAATATGTGGACGGGAAACCAGTCTAAGCGCAACCTCGCTCAGGAATATTTAAACTATGACGCATTTTATTATATTTTAGTAACTGATAAACGACACAAAATGCGTGCTAATTAAGTTTTATGCAATTTTCGTTTATAGCACAACCTATATTGCGTGTATAAAATGTATGTGTATGAATAAATTAGTGGTTATTTTAGAAAGTTATTAACGAAATACCTTCAGGGCATGGGCGCTTAATGTCAATTCTCGCTCGAATGGGGTGGGAATTTTGAACGAAAAACGCCGATTTCTCGCAAAAGCCTGATAGTTTGGTTGTGGCCTCTGTTGAAATGTTATATTTATGGTAAGTTCTATTAAACCATGGTGATTTGGCATCCCCCCGGAGAGGTATTGCCGTGACGGGGTAAAACAGCGGACTATTAGAAAAGTAATCAGGAAATGAAAATATTAATTCGTGGAAGAAATTTCGTTACATAGATATGTTTGTAGGGGCATCACGCTTCGGTTCACACCATGCATTTTTGTATCTTTTCACGCATGACTGAGCGGAGGCTTCTTTTGTCATGATCATAAAATTTGAATTTCGCGAAAAATATTCTGGTAAAAAATTGGATTGAAAGCATCATATCGGATTGGCAAGTTCTTTCATGCATGATAAATGATTCATTTTAACCCTTGATCCTCAACATGCTGTCCATTTCTGTCCAAGCAGATCTGCGCTCTTCTTCTCATGTCAAGGACAGCCCGTCTTACTGTGCCTCTTTCCCGTCGCAGAACGTTCACCTCAGCCCTGATACGCCTCTCGAGGTCGTCCAAATCTCGTGGTGGGGTTATGTACACTTTGGACTTCAGGTGGCCCCCCAAGAAAAAAATAAATGGCGTCAAGTCAGGCGATCTTGGGGCCACTCAACTAGTCGGTTCAATGCGATAACGCGATTGCCAAAGAGTTCTGTCAGATGATCTGTAAAGCCCCCGTCACACTTATTCGGAATTAGCAGGAACCAGCCGGAATGAAAAATTTTCAGAAATTCGTGCCACGTTCGGGCCGGAATTTCAAACTGACCAACATTCTTACAGCTTTGTAAGAATGCCGTTCGAATACTTATAATGCGCTTCGAACCGTGCTTAGAATGTAACACGAATGTCCCGAGTGTACCAAGAATGCCACCGGAAGGTCCCCGATACCATAAAACGCTGCCGAATCTAGCATTTTCATCAGTCTCGTCAGCCCAGACCATGTTGCTTTGCGGTAGCTAGCCGCGTTTTTATGCGATTCGGTGGTGTTCTGAATTACGTCCGGACTCATTCAAGGGCCAATCGGGACGTTCCGACTGCATTCGAGATGTATTCGAGCGGCAATAGAAATATTCAGAAGGCATTCGAAGTGCATTCCAGCTGAACTATTTTAGTATCGAAATAGATTCCGGCAGCAATCGAGATACACTCGAGGTGCATTCCGGCTCATTCGAGGCACATTCGGGACATTCTGGCAAGATTGCCATGGCTTGCCATTTGGATTTTTCCCTCGAACGCGATCAGAATGTTTCGAATTCTGTTGGAATGCCGTAAGAATTGTTAGAATGCAGTCAAAATGCAGTTAGAATACACTTCGAATGCCGTTCGATATTTCTCCTCTTCGAATGCACCTCGAATGTTTTGAGCATGAGCAAAACATTCGGGCCGGCCACAAGAATGGGCCCAAATGTTTGGAATGCACTCGGAATGCAGTCAGAATTTTTAGAATGTACTTCGAATATCCCGGAATATACGAAGAATTTTCATTCCGACGGCATTCCGGCTCATTACGCCTCTAGTGTGACTGGGGTATTACCGTTCGTCTTCTGTGCAGAGGAGCGCCATCGTGTGCCCACCAGCAGTGCTGAAACCGGCCATTCCTTTGGCGACGATATCGTCGCCAAAGGAATGGCCGGTTTTAGCACTGCTGATGGGCACACGATGGCGCTCCTCCGCACAGAAGACGAACGGTTACAAATCGTCTGACCGACATTGAACCGACAAGTTGAGTGGCCCCCAAGATCGCCTGACTTGACGCCATTGGATTTGTTTTATTGGGGGTACACCTGAAGTCCAAAGTGTACATAACCCCACCACGAGATTTGGACGCCCTCGAGAGGCGCATCAGGGCTGAGGCGAACGTTCTGCGACGGCAAAGAGGCACGGTAAGACGGGCAGTCCTTGACATGAGAAAAAGAGCGCAGATCTGCTTGGACAGAAATGGACAGCATGTTGAGGATTAAGGGTTAAAATGAATCATTTATCATGCATGAAAGAACTTGCCAATCCGATATGATGCTTTCAATCCAATTTTTTACAAGTCAGAATATTTTTCGCGAAATTCAAATTTGATGATCATGACAAAAGAAGCCTCTGCTCAGTCATGCGTGAAAAGATACAAAAATGCATGGTGTGAACCAAAACGTGATGCCCCTACAAACATATCTATGTAACGAAATTTCTTCCACGAATTAATATTTTCATTTTCTGATTACTTTTCTAAGTGTTTACTTTTTTTGAAACACCCTGTAGGCCTATATGAAAAACTTCACAGCGTACTTGGCCGGGTGGACTCGAACCCATGACCTCCTGCAAACAAGGCAGACGTCTTTATAACCAATCGACCACCGAGCTAGCCGGTGTTGAATGCATGTATGAGATTCTGGCCTACAATAATGGTCCTGGAGCATTATTCTTTGTTATTACAGACCATATGAGAACGTCTTGACAAGAGACTAGGGTAGGGGTAAAGGGTTAGGTTTAGGGTCAGGGTTGAATTCATTAAAAAGTGATGAGCTTGCAGCGAGTTCGTTTGGTGTATAGTGGGTAGAGTGATCGACTTCTGTTACTAATGTCCCTGGTTCGATTCCCATTTGTGACATATTTTGTGCAATACTCGTTACTTTGTTTTAAAAGATAAAGTATAGTTAGAAGCTTGAAAGAGCCAGAAAAAAATGGTAGTCGCTGTTCTGAGTGTTAAATGTGTTAAAAGAAAAATTAGAAAATTGGACCAGTATTGTAGTCCAGAACCGCACGCGTGTTGAATGGCCGGTTCGAATAATTAGCAACAGGTATCGCAATTAATAAGAAAATGATTTAATTTGTGTTGGGGATACTGAATGTTTATTGGGGTTTGTTTTGCCCTTTCTCGACGTAATTATCAACACTGTAAAAAAATACTCAGTGCTTTCCCAAGCTTAAGACATATGACAAACTTCATATCTTTGGCGGAATCAATGCATTGGACAACCGGACCACTTCTATCTTCCATTTCAATACGGTTTTCCTGGTAAAATGATTGATTGCAATTTGGGTACGTGGGTAATTCCCAAAGGGGTCCAACATTTTTAGTGTCGCAGTTCGTACGACCCTCTCTGCTTCACAAATCACCACTCATGATCACAAATTATCAGTAATAGACTGTGGCCTGTGATTATATAGGGGGCAGCATCATTTTCTTGAATATTTTGTTCTCTGATTCCTGAAAAATATTCAAAACAAAAGACCATAAAGGCTTATAATTTGTTCCATGGTATTGAATAGGAGTTTGGTGTCCCGGGTTACCTACGCCAATGAAAATTGGCTGTAGAATGAGTTTGCATTAACCATGGTGCCATATCTAAATTTGAGTGGCATTTGTTGAAATAAAAATAATTATTTTTTACTGGGAAACCACTTTCAATCACTAAAAACACTTGAAATCTTAAAAAGCATGTCACACTTTTGGACCCCTAATTTTGGGAATTACCCACATTGCAAAACCTGTTTACAGGCTTTAATTAAATTCTTCTTCCATTTTGTAATACCCCAGGTTGGTTCTTTGAAGTGACGGGAAGTTTCGTCACAACTTTCATCATGTTTGGAGCCGTGCAGTTCATTGCGGTCATCAGTCTACTCGCCGACATTGCTGTGGTGTCATACAAAAGCAGGAATGAATAGCCCAATTTAAATTTGTGTATCATAAAATGGTAATAAAATTATGTACACGATTGAGGCCTATCATTTGCAATGACCCATTTTTGTTTTTCATGAGTTGACAAGAAAAACCTTACTCAAAGTGTTGATAGCAATGGTAACAAACACGTGGTGTTTGTTACGTCACTCTTCCGGGTGACGAGGGGTAACACTGAAGGCCATCCAAACGCCAACGCAGACTGTCCCCCTAATAATCCCTCTCCCATGTGCAATATCAATAAATTAAGAGATCGCTTTTACAATTATATATGAACATTACAATTTTTAATGTATTTAAGGATCTGTTCACAATATTGTTTGTGCCCAAGCAAAATTTGGAGTGTCATTTGTGCATTTGACGATCCATGTCTTTTAGAGGGACTGTCGTTGCATGTAGAATTTCTTACATTTGGCCAGGAAATGATCAACATATTCTATGGTGTTACAAGTTTCACACTTTCCATTTGGGTGTTTACCGATGTAATAGAGGAAATTGTTCAGACCTTTGCAGACACGCAAGCGTAGTCTGTGCATAATTACTTCTTGGGGCGCTTTCGTCCCCAGTTAACAAAAGAAAAGGAAGGAACAAGTTGTAGTGTTTTTCTTGGTCAAGTTTAGGGATGGTTTTACTCCAATTCTCAATAAGTTGTTTTTTAAACAGATGTTTTATTTATTTCACCATCAGAGAAAGGAATATGGTGGTCAATATTAAGTTTGTCTGTCCCTAGTTTAGCGATATTGTCGACCCTTTCATTTCCAGGAATTCCAGAGTGACTGGGGACCCATTCAAAGAAAACGGTGTTCCTTTGGTGCTGAATATTAATGAGGGTATGTCGAATATCGCAAACCACTTTATTAGTGGGGAAAGGTTTAGAAATTTTCTGAATCGCACTGAGGCAGTCACTAAAAATACACGAATAAAGAGGTTTCGATGATTCGATCCATTCAACAGCCATAAGAATAGCAAACAATTCAGCCGTAAAAATGGATATACCATGCATCATTAGGTCTAATGTTTCTGCTATACTTAAATTCTGGAATGTGAATACCACAGCCAACAGTGTTAAGGGTGGGATTTCATGTAAGTGATCCATCTGTGTAGATGTGAAGTCAAATTTGTTCAAGTGCCATGGTATTTATTATTTCAGTGCTGATGTTTCCTTTGTCAGTGGGGTCGTTTAGGGACGCAACACAAGAGAGAATTTTTGTAGATATGAAAGGATCATAATAATGCAAGTAGGGTAAGGGGTTATTTAGGGGGAAGGTTGGCAATGAGATTGGGGAGGATCTATAGCTTCGAATGGGGTTTTATGGCTATATAGTTTGGGCCCATTTCTCAGCAAAGTAATGTTTTTGCCAGTTATATTGATCTAGGTTAGAGTTGGGGTGATTTTGATGGGATTTGAGTTTGGAGCTGTACATATTGACGAGAAATTGGCGACGTAATTCAAGAGGAGGGTCGCCACATTCAACACGGAGTTTAAGGAGTGGTACACCTTGGATAGCTCCAGTACAAATCTTGAGGGCTTGGTATTGGATGCTATCAAGTTTTTGTTTCGTGGTATTAGATGCAGAGTAAAAAGCTTCCATCCATATTTGATAACTGGTCTGATGATGGCTGTGTAAATTTGAAACAAGGTCTTGCAATCAGCCCCCAAGACGTACCACTGATACATCGAAGGAGGTTAAGTTTACGCTTACACTTTGTAACAATATTGTCAATGTGTTGTTTCCACGTGAGCTTGCCGTCAAAGATCACTCCCAGGAATTTTGTAGATTGGAGAACCTGGACTGGGTTATTTTGGAGAAGAGAAATGTTGGTCTGCTTTTTGTTTGAAAAAAGCACAGCGATGGTTTTGGGTGTGGATAACTTGAAGCCCCATTTTTCACACCAGGAGCTGACATCGTTTAGACTTTGTTGAATTTCCTTTCTATGAATGGGATATTTCTGTTACTTTTCCAGATTGCAATATCATCGGCATAGTAGTAGGGGGCTGATTACGCTAACTTGGGGAACACCGTTTTCTGGAATTATTTCTTTAGATAATTAATTATTTATTCTTACTTGAATTTTCCGGTCATTCAGGAAATCATGAACCCAACGAGTCATTCGGCTTATATGCCCATAGCTTGAAGTTTTATAACGCTTTCTCAATGTCAAGAAAGATGGCTAAAGTACTTTCTTTATTGGCAAGAGCCTTAATAATTGATGACTCAAGATTGATAATATATGATCTTTTGTGCTTCTTCCTTCTCTGAAGCCGCTTTGGTATTGAGTGAGGAGGTTGTTTGTTTCCAAGTACCATGTGAGACGAGAATTAACAATCCGTTCCATAAGCTTGAATATAGTAGACGTCAGGGCTATAGGCCGATATGACAAGGTGCTAGCAGGATCCTTCCCCTGTTTAAGGATGGGAACAAGTATGGCCTCTTTCCATTGTTTTGGACATTGAGATGTGTTCCAGGTCATATTGAAAATGATAAGTAGGAATTCACTAATTTTGATTGGCAGATGTTTAAATGACAGTATTGCTTATCCCATCCTTGCCCGGGGAAGTACATTTAGCACAGTCAGTGGCATGATTCAATTCCTGGATAGTGAAGGGGTCGTTTATGACACTGTTGTTGTCTTAATAATAAGCTCATTTTCGGCTTTTGTTTTAATATATTTAAACACACTCTCATAACTGTGCTACTGACTTTAGCGAAGCTGTCAACAAGCGCTTCTGTTTTATCTTGGTCACTAATAGCATATACGCCATTGTGTTTAATAACTGGGATGCTGTTTATGTTATTAGAATGCCCAATACGTTTAATTTTATTCCATATTATTTTAGTATTAGTTTTAAGGTTTAAATTATTACAGAATTGTTCCCAGTCCAGTCTTTTAGCATTTTAAATTATTCTTTTAGCAATGGCAGATGCTCTTTTGTATGCCACCAGATCAGAAAGATGGCAAGTTTTCCTTAGTTTTTCAGGGCATTTCGTTTGTTTTTAATTGCCTGTTCACATTTCTCATCCCACCAGGATGTTGGGTTCTTGCCATGGTTGGGGTTAGTTTTAGGGATGGCGCAGGACATGGCTGAGTCAAGTTGCTGAATAAATTGATTATATGTTTTTTCGACATCTTCTAATTCATTTGGTTCAGTGATATATTTATTACAGGCATCTTAAAACTTGGTCCAGTCGGCCTTTTTGAGGGACCATTTAGGGGTGTGTTTAACAACATTTCTAAAATATAGGGTGATTGATTCCAATGACTATATAGGACAATGGTCACTCCCTCATGTGTCGTAAGAACTTTCCAGTTACATTTTGCTGCATGCTAGAAGAAGTCATAGTAAGGTCTATACAGGACAGAGAGCTATTTGAGGTATTTACCCGTGTACCTTCCCTAGAGTTTATACAGACCATATAATTTTGGGTAATTACGTTTTTAGATGATCTGTCCATTGTGCATGGTCAAGCTTAGAACTGCCCCAATGTTGGTTATGACTATTGAAGTCTCCGCAGATAATAAATGGATTATCAATTTTTCAAACATTTTATTGAAAGAGATAAACTCTAGGGAGGTACACGGATTATATACGTTAATTAGATTGATTCTGTTTTTATTTGCATCATAAAGTTCTCCTATTTGATATTCAATAGGCGAACTATGTCCCGATATGTATTTAAAAGCAGTACGTAATCATGTTTTACAATGAATGCACATCCACCACCTTTTTCCTTATTAGAGGTATTATCTCTCTCTTAGATCTTGTCTATAAATATCATATCCAGGTAACTTGTATGTTTTGTCATTTTTTAGCCAAGTTTCCTGAATACAAATAATATCAGGTTGATCGGGAGTCCATGAATTAATAGCTTCTTTAAATTATCTGTTATGAGCTACGAGGGATTGTGCATTCCATTGTAATAATATTAGAGCTACCATAGCCAGAACAATCATTGCAATTTACTTGATTTGCCTTTGGATGATTGGTTAGCATTTTGGCTGGGATTGATTAATGAGGAGGAGGATTTTGTTTGGGATGATTTTTGGCCAGGTGATTCATTTCGCTTAGTGTTCACAGGGGACTTCGACGTCGTTCTTCGTTTGCTTTGTTTCTGTTTGGACTTTGGAGCCTCTTCGGAGTGGGTGATATGTTCCACGAGCGTCTTTACAGCAGCAATTTGATCTTCTTTATTCTTGTTGGTGTCCCAGATCTGCATTGCCCCGGTCAAAAGCTCGATAATGTATTGTCCGCTGCAGAGGCAGTAATGCGTGGGGACTTCTGTCTGTGTGGAGGTAGCCTTGTCCAAGTGCTATGATATTGTCCGAATCCGTTAAGAATTTGCATGTATGCTATGCAGCGAAAGTGCGCCATCGCGCGGTGAATTGTAGCCAACTGCAAAATAGTCTGTTTACCGAAATATCTTGGTCTGGATCCTGACTTCTTGGGCGAGGCTGTATCATAGCCTTGTTCTTTCTGTATTCGATTTCTGATGTGTTTCTTTATAACTGCGTTGAAAATCCGACGCAATTACTTATGCGAAACCGGAGTGCTTATAAATATTCATATCTTACATAACATCCAATCAGAGCTCACTACTCGGCTCGAATGGTGCGTGCATAAACGTTTGTACGTCGTATGTATGTACATGTGTAGTGTACAGTATGTAGGCCTGTCTGTTCAACCCGAAATTTCGAAAAATCCCAAACATGACTGAGATTAGAACCAGGGACCTTGTGATTACAAGTCGAGCTCTCTTCTAACCAGACCACCAAGCTGGTTGCAAACCGACCGCTAAAAAGGTACAAAACACCTCATTTTTCCCTCGCAGTGGTGTAAAAAAAAATTTACGCGGGCGGGCTATACGCGCTACGGCGCTACTCAAACTACATGTACGCTGATAGACTTGGCCCAAGACTAGTCGATATTGGTTTGTGTCACGCACAGACATAAAGAACCTATAGACGAGCAAGAGGGGGCGCGCGACTGTAATTTAAATGGAACCCAAAAACCATGGGCAAATTTCGCGAGAGGGCGTGCTCGCCCATTCATTTACACGTAAACCTACAAATGTACGCTTTGACACTGTACTCTCATGACAAGATTCTACTGTTCTATCGGATCTTGAAGAAATAAAAGCCTCAAACAGGGATAGGCTAGTTTGATATAGTATCGTAACTACTGTTACTAGAATTATCGAGTTGTGGTTGATATCAGAAACAAGTAATTTGTCGAAATTTACGAGCCGAAGCATGGCAGAAACCGAGAACATCACAGACGCAGCTGGGCTAGGCCTGCCCGCGCCGTAACATGTCATTGCAAATAAATGCTTGTTCGGTTGTCGGGTGCGTAGGCTAGGCCTACTCTTTGTCTAGCCTTGACTTGTGCCATGCTTTGGCCAACCCTGGCCCTGATGACCACCGGATATGATCATGCTGTCCCAATCAACATCGAGAAAGGTCAGTATACTATTGTTTTTTTTTTAAATTAGGACTAGGTTCGAACTTCAAACAACCCAACTTCAAGCAGAATAATTTTGAGAAAACCATTTTCCCCCTCATTTCAGTCACACCAAAAACTTTTTTTCTCTCTAGAAGTGACTGAACAAGTACCAATATGTGCAGATTTAATGGAGCAAAAATATAAGTGAAAACAAAACTGAAGGTTTTTAAGGGAAAAAACTTTACTAGGGGCCTAGGCCTACATGTATTTTCAAAGAAATTGTAGGCGTAGTTTGGCCTATTTCAACTATTTTTCAAACAAAATGGTGGCACTCATAAAGCAATTGACATTTTGTGAATTTCGTATTTGCTTTCAGTGAGTCATGTACATGTACTTTGTATTTAAGACAATGCACTTGTCTGCACTCGTGTATCCCAATGTACTTTGTTTCTTGGGGAAACTTTACCCCATATTAAAGTAACGCTGGGTTACTCAAGCTTTAATAAATGATGTACATGTACATATGTATGTGATCCAATGCAGAGAACATGACTTCCTTGTATTGCATCTAGTCTGAAGACTCTTTTCCTTTCTTTTGTTTTTGGACAGAAATCAAAGTGATGTAGAAATGCCTTGAACCTGCAGTGTTATTCATCACGTGACTTCAGGGGCAACAGCCTGCCAAAGTAAGACAGGTATTGCCATGGTAATCGACTGTAAACATCATGGCTGTGCCTGTTGGAAAAAGTACCATTGCAAGAGCACAGGGAAACGGTTCAGTGATTTTTTAGTGTAGAGCCATTTTCTTTGTTAAAGCCAAGGCCTGCAAACTTTTCTCTGCAACTACTGAAGTCAGACCTGGGTCGGGTCACGATAAAACCTTTTATTTCATCAGTAACTGTCTATTTCATCAGTAGAGCTATGTCTAAAAGCCAAAGGCAGCCAAAGGCTAGATTAGACAGTTGTCTTGTTTTCCCCATGATTTTAGCTGTCACCATTAATATGGGTAATGTGTACTGGTAATAGTTTTGGCAATGAAGACTTCCTAAATAACATGTTTGGCATTGAGTCATTTGGTAACTAAAGAATGAATTTTTATAAATTTCACTTTACACCTTTACACCATTAAAAAAAGGGACAACAACTTGTTTGAAGTTATCGACGAATTTAATCAAAAATGTTTGTGAGATATTGCCCGGTGCATAAACCTTAATGAGAAACATAAAATCTTGTTTTCAACATCGGCAACACAATTAATTTTGATGATAAACTCTGTAACTAGTGCAACTATGTGCTGCGCCATATTTGAAATTTTGAAAGGGATGATGATGATGTCAACCATACAATGATTGCATGGATGACGTCAAGATTGATGCCTTGTTTCCCGACTTCCATATGCTGTGAAGTATGTAAAATTATGTTGTATCCTGACCCACGCCCTCTCAAGTCCGAGCACGGAACTGCAAAAGATGGCGACTTACATGAAGCGTACAGAGTTGACCCTTCCTTTAAATCAGAAAGTAGTCTTGTCCCAAGACCGAATTTTGGTTCGCCCCGCCTACGCGCTGTACCCACTACCGATAGAGGGCGCCATTCATACTTCGACCTGGGTACAGCGCGTAGGCGGGGCGTGGGGGAACCAAAGTTCAGTCTTGGGACAAGACTAGTCAGAAAGCAGTGCTGAATAGACTACTAAAGTGTGACGTCAGTTGCCATGGTAATTATGTCTAAACATTCGCTGGTAATTTGAAACGTCCATTGGTATAGCGCAGGGAAACAGTTCACTGGTTTTAGTGTAGACCCAAAAACCATGGCAACACACAAAGGGTGACGTATTCACTCTATTGATTTGACTATTGGACAGCAATAAACATTTTGTTGCATCTTTTATATTTGCATGTAGGCCTACATGCATACATGTGATTGCACAACTATGTATTTTATAAAAAATTACATGTTGTAAATTTAATAAATGCAAAATTTGTCAGTTATTTGTTACATGTAATTGCATCGTAGGAGTTTGTAAGCAAGTTCTCCAAAATGATACCGATAGTCAATGAAAATGCATTCACCATTAAGATTTGAAATTTGTTAATAATAGATCTTGTAAACAAAAAATAAAAAACACAAAGTCATTGAAGCGTAATATTCACTGATCTGAGTACTCGCACTATTGTGTGTAGACTAACTGAATAAAGCTGAATGCATTACACATTGCCGAGGCATATTTAAAAAATAAGGGTGATGCGTTTTCATTGACTGTCTGTGTAATTTAATTTTACAAGTAAAAATGGAAAAGAGTTACAATTAACATTAAATGAACAGGCAACATAATTTGTTGTACTTTGTGCTTTTGTGTAAGATTATCCTATGAAAATATTGAAGTTCTTTTTGAAAATTATACATTTGAGGCTTTCTCAACTTTGCGAGAGAATGCAATTTGGCTTGCGTCAGGAAGAATGAATATAAATTAGCGTTTGTTTTTCCCTACTTGACGTGACTCCCGATGTGACTTTACTAGCACTTTATACTCGTTTCCCCCCGAGACCGAGACAAACGTCATAGCATATTCAGTTGGGACATGAACCCACGACCTCCTGCATACCACCGAGCTGGTTGGTGTTGAGTACATGTAGCTGGTTCGAATCATACAGCAGCGAGTACCGCAACTGATGAAAGTGATTTGGCTTGCATCATTTAGAGGTTTTGTTTTTTCAGGTACAGTACTTACATGTATTAAACTAAACAACTGTACAAGAATGAAAAAGCATTTTCATTTTCTGTCATTCAATTTAGTGCTTAAAGATGGACTGTCCATGTTTAGGCCGATTTGGGGTGTAAACAAATATTTAAAAGTTTAATTGTTATTTTTCTAGAATAGAAAAAGTTATCAGCTTTCATTTGGCACCAAGAACGTAAAAGGATTAATGCCAGTCGATGAAAAAAAACAAATAACAAAAGGAAGGCCCTGCTTTTTCATCGAAGGTTTTAAGACATTTTGTAAATTTTTCGGTATTTTTTCCGTATACATTGAACAAATATTTGAATGAAATTACTTCCTGGAATCAACAGATCATCTAATTTTAAGATATTTTTCCCACCTGCACTTTTGTCAGAAATGTTGCATTTCTAAGATAAAATTACTGCATAAAATAAATGCACAAAATTACAGCGCGAGCGGTCCGTGCTTAAGCGCGGCAACAGAGGGCGCTGCGTGAACGGTTTTCTTATAATCTTGCGCACTAACTGAATGCAATTTTTGAAGGAGAAAGCAACATTTGCGACAAAAGTGCCAGTGGGAAGTATATCTTAAAATTCAATTATCTGTTGATTCCAGGAGGTAATTTCCTTCAAATCTTTGTTCAATGTATGCGGAAAAAATACATATTTTTCGTTACAGAAACATGTAGCTTTCTAAATTCGTTCGCTTGTGTAAATTAATTTTTAATCCCTTCACCCAAACATGGACAGTAAAAGCTTGCGGCCATTCCAACATTTTTGGAATTTGGACTATGACTCTATTTTCAAAACAAAAGTCGGCTCTAAAATTAAAAGATTCTTGCAAATTTGACACAAAGTTTGTAACTTCTGCGTCCATCAACATTAAAAATTGTTGAGTACTCCCTCGAAACGCCAAAATAACGAAATTAATTCATAAAAAAAAAAGGAATTATGATTCAGATTCTCAAATTGGAATCGAAACGGCTTCTAATCGACTCTAGAGAGGATTCACCCCCAGAAGGATTACCATGCAAGGACACCGGGTTCATTACCATGCACGGACACCCAGGGATTGCCTTTTTATAATGGAAACAGGACAACTCGAACCCGGGACAACTCGAACCCAAAAAAAAGAAACCCTGGTCAACTCGTACCCAGGACAACTCGTACCCTTTCTATCATATACGTGCGCGCCACTTTATGAAACCGTTTCACTAACTTTTTTTTTGTAGAGACTTCTGTTCCGGCACTTTTTCCCCTACTTGGAAGACACTTTTACCGTGAAGTTTGCAGGACCTTTATCGGGAATTTGCCGGGACATTTGCCAAGACTTTCGGACTTTTGGCGCGAGTTTTGGTGTCATCAAATTTTGTCGGCAATAGTTTTACAAACATTTCACCCGATTTCAGCCGCAATTTTTGCCACAACATTTCCTGGCACTTTTGCCGCAATGTTTGCTGGAACTTTTGGGAACGTTTTGCAGGACATATAAAAAGTTACCAAAATGATAACAAAAAAAAGGGTACGAGTTGACTCGGGTACGAGTTGTCCCGGGTACAAGTTGTCCCGGGTACGAGTTGTCCCGGGTACGAGTTTTCTCGGGTACGAGTTTTCTCGGGTACGAGTTGTCCCGGGTTCGAGTTGTCCCGGGTACGAGTTGTCCCGGATACGAGTTGTCCCGGGTACGAGTTGTCCCGGGTACGAGTTGTCTAGTATTCTTTATAATCTATTTAAAAAAATTGTAAAAAAATGTTAGTTTGATGATAAAAACACAAAATTAAGAGGAAAAAATGTCATGATTTTACTAAGGAAAATCTTATAATTTTTCAGAGTTGTCTCATAGGTTTAGTCCGATCCGTGCACGGTAATCTTTCAGCTGGAGTGACAAATTATTTCCCCGGCACGGTTGCCGGTTGCATAGCGATGTCGGTCACTTCGCCCAAAAGCCACTTCGCCCTGAACCACTTCGCCCTGAACCACTTCGCCCAAAAGCCACTTCGCCCAAAAGCCACTTCGCCCAAACGCAACTTCGCCCAAAAACCACCTCGCCCAAAAACCATTTCGTGCGAAAGACCCAACGAATTAGTCAAGTTTCCTACTGTTTTTGCCCGCTGATTGAGTTCATGATCGTGACACTTTTCGGGTTCACAAATGACAAGGTAAAAACAAACATTGGTATTTGCTTATCGGTCGCGGCACCGCTATTTCAGCGCGTGTCTACGAGGAATATTGGCCGTCCACGCACTGCGTTGGCCCCACGATTGTAGCGCGCAAGCACGGTGGCGCTGGGGTAGCCCCGCGAGCAGTGCTTCGGTTTTCAAAACCTTAGCCCTGTCTTCTGCTATACACCAAATCTGTGGCAAACTCACGCAAATGAAATTTGGCCCACGGCTCTGATATTTGCTCAATAGGTGCACTCACCCCAGTTTATCAATATTCCGAAGAGTACGCATCGATCCGATGTCTAGTTTCGGTGAAATCGTGGGGACAGTTTGAGACATTACTTACAATGAAATTCACACTCTTTGACCAAAAATCAAATATGCGCATGCGCGAGGGCGGAGAGGTCAACATAATAGCGCCATCTCGCGACGGCGTCGTCACGTACCAGCTGCACAACGGCTGTTTCATGAGAGAGCACATCGACTCTATCGCGCGGTGTACGTTCTATAGATCTACACGTACAGCGCGCGCTGCACGCGATGCCATGCCGCCAAGCCAGACGTTTGATCATTTTCAGGTAGATATCGAAGTTGTTCGACATCATATTGCAAAGATAACTTTGATTTGCGACGTCTCTTGTACGCCACCATAGAGTTGATGTGCTCTCTCATGAAACAGCCGCTGTGCAGCTGGTACGTGACGACGCCGTCGCGAGATGGCGCTATTATGTTGACCTCTCCGCCCTCGCGCATGCGCATATTTGATTTTTGGTCAAAGAGTGTGAATTTCATTGTAAGTATTGTCTCAAACTGTCCCCACGATTTCACCGAAACTAGACATCGGATCGATGCGTACTCTTCGGAATATTGATAAACTGGGGTGAGTGCACCTATTGAGCAAATATCAGAGCCGTGGGCCAAATTTCATTTGCGTGAGTTTGCCACAGATTTGGTGTATAGCAGAAGACAGGGCTAAGGTTTTGAAAACCGAAGCACTGCTCGCGGGGCTAGCGCTGGGGTAGTGGCGCGGTATGCAGTTTCATTTTTTTCCAGGAAAATTGATAATACTACCATGGAGGAAGGAAACTAGCCAAGACATGCAGTATAGGAATTGTCTCTTCGTTTTTACTAGGTTTTTGGGCGAAGTGGCTTTTGGGCGAAGTGGCTTTTGGGCGAAGTGGTTTAGGGCGAAGTGGTTCTGGGCGAAGTGGTTTTTGGGCGAAGTGACTGTAAAGCTAGAATAGCCACATTAATCCTGCACGCGCACAAATCAAGTTTACGCGGCCACGGCCGGCTATTCATCACGCACGGAAACGATGAAAAATCGGAGTCCATACAAACTTACAAAACAATTCCGAAAAAAATAAACATCTACGTAACTGTCAAAAACTGTGTACTAAATGGCCCAAATTGTATTTTGGCCTGAACATTGCGTATTCTTCTGAAATCGGTGTTTTCCTGGAAAGTCCCGACGTTTTTCCATACGGTCGTGCACATTTCAAAATCACTTCCGCCCATGGTTTAGAGTTGAGTCTGGCGCCGTCTCACTTACGGTACCCTGCCGATCTTTTCTACATGCCTTGCGCGTCTATAGGTTCTTTATGTCTGTGGTGTCACGGCTCTGGTTTGTGTACGCGTAGTGCGCCCCCTTGCAGCACTAACAGACCAGCAGCCGATTTCACGAAACTTTACGCAATTGCGCAAGTCCACTTACGCCATTACTTGCGCAATAACTGCAGGGGCCAATTTCATAAAGCATGTTAGCAGAAAAATTTGCTTAATCAAAGATTTGTGTGCTTTATAAAAAGTACAAAATTGAAGTACAAAATTGTACTTCAACTTGTGTTTTTAGCAAGAATAGCAGATATTCTTGTGAAAAACACAAGTTGACATGCAATTTCGATTATTGACCCATTTTTATAAAGCAAACAAATTTTTGATTAAGCAAAAATTTCTGCTAACATGCTTTATGAAATTGGCCCCTGCCCTTTGCGCGACTAGAATAGTCTTGGGAAACTCTCCCGAAAGTTCAGCATTAGGGGGCGGTACCGTTTTATGTAAATAGCTGCACAGGGTTTTATGATGGCACACAAGGGATATGGCATACCACAGATATCTTTGCAAATATTTGCAATGTCGCAATTATCTTCATAAACAAATGTATTTTGCGATGTCATAGGCCTACGCCTTTGCAAACATGTTTGTAAATATATTCGCAAACATTTGCCAGGAACATTATGCCACCGAAAATATTAGCAACGATAAAACGGTCATGTTCGATGTTTCTTGTAAGCCGCCTTATATATATTTCAAACCATTTGAAGCGCGTGCTTACGCGGTGTATTTGGGTCACTCGCTGCATCCGACGCGCTGTATTTGGGTCGCGCGCTGCATTCCGACGCGCTGCTGTATTTGGGTCACTCGCTGATTGGTTCCCTGGTAAAGCCTAGGCAAAAACAAAGAAAAAGTTAAACCTTCCGGGAGAGTTTCCCAAGACTATTCTGGTCGCGCAAAGGGCTGGTCTGTTAGTGCTGCAAGAGGGCGCACTACTGGGAATGGCCAACGCGTACACAAACCAATATCGACTAGAATAGTCTTGGGCCAAGACTAGTACGCTGACTGTGCTGTACGCGTATATCAGGCATGCAACTGGGTCATTACAGAAAAAGATGAAAATGCAAAATTTTCCAACTTTGTAGGCCAACATTTTTTTTGTTTTTGTTTAATGGTACAGATGAAAAAACAAGAAGAGGAAATCAGATGGAACGTTGCAAGGCTGGTATATAACAATAATTTCAGGGGCGGATCCAGGAATTTTTCCAGGGGGGGGTGGGGGGGGGGGGGGTTCGGCCCGTCAGATTTTTTTATATATATATATATATACATATATATAAAGTATGCAATCTATCACTTGTACATTGCTGAGTGATGCACTTACCTTTTCTTGCGTAAAAATGGACGTATAATATTAACAATAACATACTTTGACAAGATTTTCATTTTTTTTGGGGTGTGGGGGGGTGGGGGGGGGGGGGGGGTGGGTTTTGACCCCCGCACCCCCCGCACCCCCACCCCCCCCCCCCCCCCCCCCCCCCCCCCCCACCCCCCCCCCCCACCCCCCCCCCCCCCACCCCCCCCCCCCCCCCCCCCCCCCCCACCCCCCCCCCCGGATCAGCGCCTAAACATCCGCCCGATTGACATTTCCAAGCCACGTCGTTTCGCCTAGTCTAGGCCCTAGAAGTTGTTATTGTTTTTGTTTTGAACGTGCGTTCGTCCTGAAAACCGATCGCCGCGACACAGTCAATAACAACGTCTAGGGAATTTAGTAGTAACAGCGCCGTGCGCCCGCACCTGTTTTGTATAATGTTATGCAGAGCGCCTGTCGCCTGCTTACTATGCATGCATGCACGATGTCTAGTCCCCTGTGTCCTCACATCGTGGCATGACTGCGCGGGGAGCGATATTTTCCGTACCACATATTCGCTTTGGGGCTTCATCGAGGCGTTTGATTGGTGCATTGTAAATGAATATTCATATTTTCTATATAGCGCCTTTGTCGAGTCGTTTGGTAGTCTAGTGGTTAAGACGTAGTACTATCAATCGAGAGATTGCAGGTTCGAATCTCCTTTGAGTCGTATTAATTTTTTTCACTATTAATTGAGGAAAGAGTGTGGTATGGTGTGGGGTTATGTTGAGGTAGTTAATCGACAAAACACATCAGCAAACCTTACGATTTCGACACGGCGATCTAGAGATTTTGTTGAAAATACAATTGTATAGGACATTGCAAGTATTACAAATTTATCAAATAGGTACTGTTCCACAGATAATCGACTGAGGCCACAGTAGTCTTGATGCAAGACCGAATTTACTGTTAGAGTTCGCGATCCCCACATTGTTCATTTTAGCCGCCAGAGGGCGTACCTACACTTACAACGTGAACTCGAAAACTCGGTCTTGATTACTCCGTAAGAAAAAACCTTTATGGAAGCACATGAATATTTAAACAGCAAGGTCAAAAATTATGGGCGCCTGCGTAGAAGAGAAAGCGATGCCTCCATAAATAGGTCATGTGGGATGGTAACTTGCCGTGTACATTTGTACGTGTGCAGTGATTCACCGTGCCGCGCGAAAATGATATCGGGCCGTTTTCGTGCAGTGACCGTGGTGCATGGCCTGCCGAGAAGCGGCATTTCTCGGTACGAGTGCGCGCCCAGCCCAGCCCGGTGACTTCCTGTCCCCGGCCGGGGGTGCCTGTCCGTGTAATTTAAGACCCAATGCCATGGCCAAAACATTGAACAATGTTGGACAACAGTGGGAAAAAATCTAAAAATCATGAAAATTTCTCTCTTAGTTTTTACACCATGGTTTTTACAACCAAACTAACATTTTACATGGTTTTATAACAATGGAAATCCAGGCTGCATATGGGGGCCTAAAATCAGACATGTCATAATTTTATTTCTCATTTTTATCATCAAACTTGTTCTAACATGCATTGTTTATTTTTCATTTAATACAAAATAAAGAAGTTTATAGTGGTCGGATATGGCATTCAACCTAAAAATTCAAATTATTTCTGCACTTGAAGTGAAATATTGAACTAATGAATCAGACAATGTTGACGAACATTTCTTTGGACAATGTTGGACAGAAGTGGGAAAAATTTAAAAATCATGAAAATGTCTCTATTATTTTTCACACCATGGTTTTTACAACCAAACTAACATTTTACATGGTTTTATAGCAATGGAAATCCAGGCTGGGGGCCCAAAATCAGACATAACAGAATTGTATTTCTCATTTTTATCATCAAACTTGTTCTAACATGCATTGTTTATTTTTTATTTAATACAAAATAAAGACGTTTATAGTGGTCGGGTATGGAATTCAACCTACAAATTCAAATTATTTCTGCACTTGAAGTCAAATATTGAACTAATGAATCAGACAATGTTGACGAACATTTCTTTGGACAATGTTGGACAGAAGTGGGAAAAATTTAAAAATCATGAAAATTTCTGTATTATTTTTCACACCATGGTTTTTACAACCAAACTAACATTTTACGTGGTTTTATAACAATGGAAATTCAGGCTGGGGCCTAAAATTAGACATGTCAAAATTTTATTTCTCATTTTTATCATTAAACTTGTTCTAACATGCATTGTTTATTTTTCATTTAATATAAAATAAAGACGTTTATAGTGGTCGGATATGGAATTTAACCTAAAAATTCAAATTATTTCTGCACTTGAAGTGAAATATTGAAAAATAATGAATCAGACAATGTTGACGAACATTTCCTTGGACAATGTTGGACAGCAGTGGGAAAAAATTTAAAAATCATGAAAATTTCTCTCTTTTAGTTTTTACACCATGGTTTTTACAACTAAACTAAAATTTTACATGGTTTTTAACAATGGAAATCCAGGCTGGGGGCCTAAAATCAGACATGTCAAAATTGTATTTCTCATTTTTATCATCAAACTTGTTCTAACATGCATTGTTTATTTTTCATTTACAGAATAAAGACGTTTATAGTGGTCGGATATGGAATTCAACCTAAAAATTCAAATTATTTCTGCACTTGAAGTCAAATATTGAACTAATGAATCAGACAATGTTGACGAACATTTCCATTTTTTGTTTAGTTAACCAAACTGTGCAAATTTCCTTCAAGGGCTTCTGTCCTATCTACAAAGTAGTTTGCTGTTCCCTGGAATTCGTAAAAACAGCTTCATATCCACAACATTAATGGGCCTTCTCAAAGCATTCTCCTCAAAGCACTGAAAAGGGTGAAATTTTAAACATTTAGTAAACTAATAAACATTAAATTTAAATTTGTTCCATTAAACGTTATTCCAGTATATTTTCGGAGGCTTATGCAAGCAAGTTGCTCTAATTAATTTTCTGCAATTCTGCTTGCTGTAAAAACAAAAACATGCACGAAGAATCAGAAAAAAATATTGTTTTAAATAGGCCGTAAAAGGTCGATCCTTGGGTCACAACAATTTGCCTTATTTTTTGTTGGCCTAAATGAAAATCAAATGGGTCATATTTGACTTTAGAAAATGTACAATTACTTTTGTAAAACGGTTAACCATGTGGCTTTGAGAGACTCCTTTCAACATTAAACTTACAAAAATTTAATAAGGGCATTTTGAAATTTTTAAAAATCTGCCCAACAATTTATAATACTTCAAACATTGTGTACAAAGCATGTGATAGTGAGTGAAATTAGTAGTTTTTAAGAAAGTGGGTGGTTCTTCACTCAGATTAATTCACTCCTAAATTTCGGTTTTTTTCTATCATATCTAAACTAACTGATGCTTGCAAGTCATTTTAGGGAAAAATAGTAGTGGATAACTTCTCTGAAATCGTTTAGCACTTTTTTTTTTACCGAAGCCAATAATATGAAAATCATGCCATAGTATACACTCTCAGAACGCTGGTTAAAATATCACTGGTTAAAAATAAGTTGGTTAAAAACCTCCCAATGTTGGTTAAATTCTGTGAGTTGGGTAAATTTTTCTTTAACCAGGGGTTGGTTAAGAAATATTCTGCTTTCTGGTTGGGTAAACTGCGGGTTGTGTAAAATATAGGATCAGAGGGCTGGATTTTAACCAACTATGGTTATAATGTCGACCCCCCGCAAAAGCGAAGTTGGTTAAAACAAATCGCCCAACCATGTCACGTGGTGTCCAGCGAAAGCTGCCATTGGTGAATGGCAGCATTCGCCAGTGCAGCATTTTTTTCACGCGTCGCGTCGTTGTCGATGTGTGGATGTAAAAACGTTGTGAGTGCGTACAGGCAGTGCACAGTAAAACACACACAAAATGGCGAAAGTTCACGGTCAGATTAGCGGTGTTTCTGAGCCGAAATGACGGTTATTTGAAGGTAAGCCTGTCTCGTTTAATCGTCTGGTATTTCGGTAGACTGTGTGGATACATTAGTGGTTGCTAGCAGAAAGATTTGGCAGACCTTTTCGAAGGTTTAAGCCGACATGAACGTGCTATTTTTTTAAAACCATACACGCACGGCTACTCGGCTATGCTATACACGCATGGTACACGTAGGCCGTGTGTATGCTAGTGATAGTGGAGTATTGTGATCGCTATACGAACGGTCTTCGTTTCTCCCACTCATCCCTAGTCCCCCACCCGTACCCCCGGGCTGTCCCACCTAAGACTAAGAGGTGGGGGTTGTCACTAAGTTTCGTGTAATAAATTCCCCGCCCCTGGGGAAAATTTTGATGACAAAATCCTCGCCCATATGGGGACAAAACGTGCACGTTTTTTTTCTCTAGGTGCGCTGTAAATGTTTTTCTATATGCGTACGTCGTGGACGAATCGCCACCTGAGAGGTGGAGCACCGCGGGGGAGGATGGGGGGAAACAAATTATTGATAGGTACATTATTTGGAAAGAATTCCGATTACCACTAGTCGGCACTGATTGTCCTTATAGTGATTTAATAACCACTAAAATGTGTTAAACGTTTAAAGAAAAGTCTTTTTGGTATTTGTTTAGTAAAAAAGGGTAAGAATTTAGTACTCGGACATCACTAATTTTGCCTTAAAATTATTTATTAAATAGCAATAAGTGCAAATATAATGAGAAAACCAAAATTTGGAGGGGGAAAATATGAAGAATTTACTCGAATTTTTTTTAGAATTTTAGTTGTCCCATAGGCTTAGTGCATGAGGGCTTATGTGATGTCCGACTTGTAAATTCTTTCCGATAGATGTCATGCATACTAAATTAGTCTTTGTTTCATTTTGTTTATCTATACAGCAATTTAATAACAACACGGTAATGAGAAGCCAAGGCGACAACCACTCATCACAGTTGTTTAGACAACTGCTACTCCCTGATGCTATTGTCTTCATGATAAAGCCGCGGTGAGGGCCGATCGAGGTGGATCATTCTGATGGAAACACTAACATTCAAGAAGACATAGTGTGCTGGACATAATAACTAAATCATTTGATCTGCCGTTTGACATTTTGTTTGTGAGCTACAGCTGCCTTATAGTAATCTGGTGTGAGAGGCCTGAATACGGGAAACTTTTTATTTAGTGCCACAGTAATGATTGTATGCTAACTGCATTTTGGTCACTTTTTGATCCAGAACAAACATTCCATACTTTGCAAGCTAATCGCAACTAAATATAAATTGTGTTAGTGTTATTTCGCAACCCGAAGTTAACTTTTCTTTGTCTGTGTCAACCACAAAAGAAACAAAAAGCACTCAAGCATTATCAAACTCAATGTTAACACAGTGTGATGTGTTTGAAAGAATCCAAATACTTTCATTCAGAAAATTTCAGGATATATTTGACCTACTGCTGCTGATTATGTACATCAAAATACGGTACATGATATATTCAAAATAATAAAATGTCAAATTATCAAGGTCATTGTGTAGTATTTGCCTTTATTTAGTGTTTTAAAGAACTGATAACATAATAAATTAACCAACTGTTGGTAAAATATTGCCCAATTTCTGTGAACAGCATTTAAGTAAATTGCCCAACCATTGTGGTATAACCAACTGCATGGTTAAAATTTGCCCAACTCACCATTAACCAACAGGTTGGTTAAAATTTAATTAACCAGTCATTGGTTAAAAATGTTAACCAACCACGTATTAAAATTTAACCAACCTGGGTTGGTTAAGGTTTTAACCAACTGTTGGGATGTTCACCTGGTAATACATGGTTGGTTAAAATTTTAACCAAGTTGGTTAAAATTTTTAACCAACGTTCTGAGAGTGTAGAGGAGAAGAAAACAATCCCAGTCGTTTTCTTCCTCCATGCGTAAGCGATGAAAAAAAATCGTGACCAAGCAGAAATAACCTAAGAAAATCTCTAAATGCCAGTCTTTGATAGCCTTTGAACTTTTCGATTCCCAACTTGGAACGAAATGCTTCGTCTTCACTGGCCGCCCAATCATCACACCGGACCGTAGACCCGTTCACGGGTCTAACCCGACCGTACGAGCAACGCAGGCCAGCAAGCGGCAAGGCCCGGACGCGACGGTACGGTACAGGCGAGCCACTGAGTGCAATGCGCAAGATAGCTTTGTCCGTGGACAACGTGTTTGCCTCATATCATGTTTGCCTGCTGACTGCTGATCGATCGATCGATCAGCGACTGGAAAAGCAGCGACATTTGTATGCACTGTCCTGTCCAGTGTGTACTCTGGGTACCAGACAGACCAGAGCTGTTGTGAATTATGGAAATTAGATGACGTCACGCATTTCAACGTGTCACACAAAGGAGTGACTTTTTCACTCTTTTGCATTTAGAGAGTAACAAAATCGCTCCATGCTCACACAAAATCTGGAAGAAAGGAACTCGCAAAAAGCAAATACTGCACACCGGGCGACTCGTGCGTGCACAAAAACATAGAGAAACATTTTTTAATTCGTGACATAAATTCCCCTTCCCTCCCAGTGGGTTTTCAAAATGTCAACTTAAAACTAGCAATAGCACAGCAGAAAATAAATCCTTAGGCCTATATATACGCGTACTCTAGCAGACCCGGCGTAAAAGGGGCTGCATGGCTATTTTTACGGAACTCATTGCCATACACGTTCGCGCGCCACTATGGTTCTAGTACAAGATAAATTTAAATTTGGTGAGGAAACTGAATAAACTGAATTTAAATTTGGTGAGGGCACTGAATAAACTGAAGTCTTTGTTCGAAAACACTTCAGATATTTACTGCCCCAGGACATTGACTGAGTGTATACGGAGTCTCAACTGCCAATTTGGTATTTTTTCTGTTGGGCTCTCACTGTGTATCTGGTCGGTATATAGAATTCCACACACGTTTTTCTCTTATGGCCAGAAATCCCTCAAAGGTTTACTCCAAATATGACGAGGAAACGACAAATCAGATGTTGGTAAAATGCGGAACGGTACATGTAGAACTGAACGGTGGAATAGAACGGAACGGTGGAATGATCATAAATTTAACTGAACGGTGAAAAAGTGGAACGGTGGAACAGAACGGAACTGAACAGTAAAACAGAATGGTGGAAGCAGTGGAATGGAACTTTTCGTTTCACCGTTCCGCCATTCCATTCCGGTGGAACGGGTTCCATTCGACTGTTCAATCATTCCACCCCCCCCCCCCCCCGTTCCGGTTTCATTCCACTGTCCCGTTCAGTTCCACCTTTCTCCATAACACCCCTCCGTTCCACCATATTCCGTTCCATCAATCCGTTCCGGTCCACTGTTCCGCATTTTGCCAACATCAAGAAAATCCAACACTTTTTTTTTTAATCCTTTTTTTTTCTGGTCAGGCTTTATACTCTATGCAAAATTTAAAACTTGTGCAGTCTAGATGGATTTTTTTCCCCAAGTATTTTTTCCCGGGGTATTTTTCAGACCGACCGAAGCCTAACCCCGCCAACGTCGGCCATGTTCTGTCACTTTTAATTCTCCACCCGTCCGTTGCAAAGAGTCTGCGCCTACCCTTGCAACCGCGCGAGCCGCCCGGCTAAATCAACAACGCGTACCGGTCAAATCAACCACGGGGCCTACAAAACAACATGCAAGAAACTTTCAAATCAACATCGATATAAGCGCCGAACGTACGGTGCATGTACCAGGCTATTTGCTCATAAGTGCGCATGCGTTAAGAAAAATCTACCCGTATCTGCATACAAAACTAACGCATGCGCACAAATTTCCCCCTTTTTCGGGGGGAAAATTTACGGATTTTCCTAGATGGGCATTTTGACAAAACGATATGGTGATAGGACTAGGAACGAGTCTATCGCATGATTACGCCCTCTCGCGGCAGTCGGGTATCTAACAAATAATGACCGTCTAGGGCCTAGACTACGTTTTGATGAGTCTGATTATAGAACTGAAATAGAACAATTTGTTCGATGGTGCGATGACAATTTTCTTGTGCTCAACGTATCCAAAACAAAAGAACTTATTTTTGACTTTCGTAAAAAACGACACAATGCTAGACATGTAGTATAAGAACTGAATGTGTTGAAAATGTCACTGAGTACAAGTATCTTGGGACAGTCATCGATAGCAGGTTAAATTGGAACAAAAATACTCAGAGAATTTGTGCCAAGGCAAACCAGAGGTTATATTTTCTCAGGAAGTTAAGCTCTTTTAATGTCCGTGATTCAATTTTGCATTTATTTTACCAGAGTGTTGTTCAGTCAATCATTTCTTTTAGTTGCATTGTATGGTACATTAACCAACTGTAAAAAACCGGAAGAAAATTGAACGGATCACTAAAATTGCAAAGAAAATAATTGGTTGGGAAGTAAAACAGATGAACGAAATGATGGAAACAAACTATCTTACAAAACTGCAGATTATAACCCAAGACCCAACTCATCCTCTCCATTCATCTTTACACGTCCTCCGATCAGGAAGATTTCGTGCACTCCCCACTCACACAAACCGGTTTACCCAGTGCCAATCACTTGTACAATTTGAATTTTATCAGATAAATACTGTTTGAAACTTTTCAAAATCAGATCAAAACTTTTTAAATAACGTAGTACAAGCGGATATGAGTTGCTGCTTATAAGGGTACGCTTTTTTGTATACATTCTGACTTTTTTGTTTTTATGGATGTTTTAAATTTAATATAAACTTTTACGTGTCTAAATTATGTAGGTTTTATATTGTTTCTGTGTGCACATTGGGAAGATGAATTTCACTTTTAAAGTTTTTTAATTGTGATGAGATAAAATATTGAATTGAATTGAATTGAATTGAATGTAACTTTTTCGGGCCAGAGATCCCGAAATAGGACATATGATGGTCCCGATCAGCGCGATTGGTAGATTTGACAAGGTACAATAATTCAGCATTTTCAACTTTATTTTTGACGAAATTCTCTATAAAAACGCCCTAGGGTTGCACACAGAGCGGAACACGTGCAAACGTTTTTTTGCAAACCAGCATAGTTCCAGTTTGACCTTTTGACCACATGTCAATGCGCCCTATAGAGCGTATGCAATAAGCTCGTTAATGTATGCACCGATGACGTCATCCTTGGATACGCCGCACCTCCACAAGGCACCTCCATGCTGTAGGACAAGCCAACGCATACAAAGTGTGCTGACTGGTACCCGTGTTGACTGTACATGTACATTTACATGTGGTTTGTACATAAAGCTTACCGCGGCCGCGTACCCTGTAATAACATAGTTCTTCCAAAATGGCGACATCGCAATTGCAGCTTTCCAAGTACTACAATCAGCTTGAATGTTCCGAATTCAGAGAACGGTACCTCAAGAAAATTCAAGACATAGGTGGCCTTGATCCATATACTATCAAGAAGTCGGAATGGTCAAGCGAAATGGAGAAATTTCCGGAGATTTCTTGGGCAGATGTCGTAATGTATTTGGTGTTCGGAGTGAACGAGTTCACGATATGCAAAGAACCGGTCGCACTAATCACCGTCAGGAACCGTCAGGGACCGTCAGGAACCGTCAGGAGCCGTCAGGGACCGTCAGGGACCGTCAGGAGCCGTCAGGAGCCGTCAGGAACCGTCAGGAGCCGTCAGGAACCGTCAGGATAACCGTGAAGGTTGTCAAAACTACAGAAAAGAAACTACAGAAAAAAAACGAATGTCAGATTTGTTTCTGGGGCTGTGAATGAGCGTCAGAAACATTCAGACTATGTCGGTACATTTAAAACCAGCCTGAACATTCATTTATTTATCCATTCTGAATATGATTCACAACAACCAGTTTATTCAAGAAATAGTACAAACTAAAGGTCAACCTCCTTCTGTTATATTGTATAACGAGGACCAGCTAAGGGATATTGTTAATATTACAAATAATGTCTCATCTGACAGCATAATTGGCATAGATAGAACGTTCAACCTCGGACCATGTTATGTTACATCCTTAGTTTATCAACAGAAAAAACTTTTGCGAAAAACAACGGGTGTATCACCAATTATGCTTGGGCCAATTTACTTACACTGGGATGGAAGTTATTACACCTACTTTAAGTTTTTATCACACCTTGCGGGAAAATTAGACATGAAAGTAAAAGAAACTCATTTAGGGACAAGTAACTTGATTATTGGAAGTGATGAGGAGAAAGCACTTATGAAAGCCATCAAGAAGTGCTTTCCAGACACAACACTGCTACTGTGCTCCAGACACATTGAAGAAAATGTAAAAAGGTATTTGCAAAAAAAGGTTGTATGTGATACTGTAACGAAATTCTTTTTATTATTATTTAACTATGGCATTTCTGCCCAAAGTATGGCTATTGGGTTCTTTTTGTTATGCTAACAATGGATGGCCATCCAGACAATTGGGGCAGTTTTGGAATTCCATGCTTCATGCCTTGTGGGTTCTTTTGTTGAGCATGAAGCATTGGAATTCCAAGCTGTACAGTTTTCTTAGAAACCTATTTCTTTTGAGTTTATTCATGCACGGTAGTGGTTGGCAATATAAGGGGGCATTTGAGAGCTGCTTAGACACTTGTGTGCTGGGTGCAGGGCCGGCTGAGAGGATCAGTCATTTTCCTTCAGTAGCCATTTTTGCTTTTTATTGTGTTGTCCCCTGTGAGACTACTTCTTCGACTGGTACAAGAACAAGTACAATGTAAGTCCTTAATAATTTTGTCTGTGTATGCCGCCTCGCTTATTTTGCCAGCCATGTCCTGTTTTATTTGCTTAATTATAGTGCAAACATGTACAATTTAATAGCGGCTTCTATTTTTTTAAATAAAGATATTCGAAAGTGGAATGGTTGTCCAAGCCCGACTGATTTGCTTTGAGAGTTAAATTGATAAACTTGTGTATTTTTTACGGCCTCGTTACATTTTGGTGGCAGCGGTGGGATTTGTCGGGTTATGGAGAACTATTTCACCAGAGAAAAAGTTCTAAAAACCATACATGAATTGGAAGAGAAATTATTAATTCAGGATATGGCAGACATCGAACAGGCATCAAGGCGAGGGTTCACCGAGCCTGCAGGTGCTTATGATTTTGTACCCAGCCACAGGTCCCCTGCAGGTGCGGTGGGCCATGGGCCTACACAAGCAGGGACAAAAAGAAAAACTAAGTCTCACAGGGGTACATCAAGTTTAGGTGTTTCCACTCCTAATTTATTACCTGATACCGAATTCATTTATCCTGGAGATTTGAGTAATGTAACACCTTCACCTTCATGTGTTGCTCGGGCGTTTGATAAACCTGTGGTACAACCTGATAAATATGATGGTAACATGCCATTAAATGATTGGCTGAGTAATTTTGACTTATGTTGTCAAATTAATGGATGGAATTCGAAAAAGAAAACAAAATTTCTAGCAGTACAACTTAGAGGACCTGCATTACAGGTTTATACAGATTTGCCTGTGCAACACCAGAATGATTTTGAGAAGATGCGTTAAGAGAAAGGTTTGCCCCTAAAGGTCAGGAGGAGCTTCACCGTGCTCAATTGAAAGCTAGGGTACGTCGAAAAGGTGAATCATTGCCAGAACTAGCCAGTGACCTTCGTAGGATATTTGCTAAAGCTTATCCCGAGGTTACTTCCGAGTTAAGGGAAGAGTTGGCGAGGGACCAGTTTGTGGAGGCACTTGATTCACCCGAGATTCGTATACAAGTCAGACGAGCAAAACCAAAATTGTTGGGTGAAACTCTTTCCCTGGCCTTGGAGGAGGAAGCGTATCTGAAACTAGAGTATAATAAGTTAGGATTACATAAACAAAGTGTGGCTAGTATGTGTAGTGCAAACCCTAAATCTGCAATTGAACAAAAGATAAATCAGCTAGAACAGTCATTGTCTAGATAACACTGAGATTCTGCAGGATCAAGATGGCATCTTGGAGGCAGCGCAAGCTGAAGGTTCAAGTGGACCTGATGACCAAGAGCTATCTGTAGAAGTCGACGAGGAGGACGACACCCCCAGAGAAGCAGTTTCTGTGGCTGGTGGTGAGACCCCCTCGGCAGATGATCAAGTTTCAGACTTCGACTCAAGGGATGATGTACAGGAGGCTAGTCTTGGCGATTTGATGACGTTAGCTGGAGAGACTGGGGCATTTCAAGCTCAACCGTCGCCATTGTTACCAAGGCAACGCCAAAGACGACAACCTACCTGGATGCTTGCTGGTCAATATGTAGTTTAATTAGTTATTTTTAGGTAAGATACAGGTATGCAACTTTTAAGCTAAAGTAAGCTGATTGTTTTTTTCTTTTCTTTACCACAACTGAAAATGATATAATTCAGTGGGTTTTTATGGGGGAGTAAAGGAATTGTCAATGCAGGAGATATTCATGAATTTGAGTCAAATGTACATAATTTTAGTCTTAAATATAGAAATGACTTACCCACCTTTGTAGATTATTTTGAACGTAGACTTGCCCCTTTATTACAGGAGTTTGTTGTCGTCCCGCGGCTCCAAAACCAATCCATACCCTTAAACTGGAAAAATAATTGTTGCGAAGCTATGAATCATGTAATGAAGTTAACTGCTAACTGGAAACCAGCTAAACTGCCGGATTTAATTATAAATTTGAACGACATTGTGAAACTTCAATACTTAGATATGAAGCGATCATTGTATGATCAGGGTAACTTTCAACTTGCTCCGTGTGCTAGACGATTTAGGGTCCATCCCCAGGTTTGGTCAAGCAAAACTGTGGATAAAAGGAATGAGTACTTCCAAAAATTTCTCACATGGACACAAAAGAAGGACAATTGCACTTTTGTATTATCTTCTGATGGCAACTTAGCAATACCAAAAACACCCTTAACAGCCAAAAAGCCGGGCCAACGGAAACGGGTACGGAATGCCAAAACATCCACAATTCGTCCGAACGATCGTTGATGTTCCAAAAAAAAAAAAATAATTAGTCAATGTGCAGTTGTCACTGAAACATCGTGGAGCAAGGTGTGAGTTACCCTGGTCATCGTTGTTAAAAACAGTTCTGAAGCACCTTTCATATGGCTTTGGCTAGTAAAAGAAGTTTACTACAGACCGTAGTGCTTATGCAAATGTTCAAGCAAATGTTTATGCAGCTCTTTTGAAATTGGTTCCTGTAATTTGTATTATTGTAAAATTGTAATTATATGATCGTAATATCGTCATATCCGAGTGTTGCAAAAGAAAATTGCGAAGTTGGTCATTACTCTTTTTTTTATCTCATAACGAATTCAAGTGGAGATATATTACAAAAACCAACATTTATGGTACCCGGACCAAATATGTCACGACATATGTACTTGATGAAACTTGATTTGAAATTATTATTCTGTAAAGATACCACAAAATCAATCCAATAATTCAATATTTATATTGTTGAATAAAAAAAAAAGAATAAAATAATGTCAAAACGTTACCTCCATTGTCTGCTTTTGTTAATGACCTCCAATTGAAATGAAAAAGAATCAGCCAGTTTCATCTGTTCATCTCAACTGTGGCTCAATGTACACTGCAAAAAAAAAGGTTCATACAGGCACTTCGCCCTAGCCTATGCACAAACCCTCTTGCTTGCTCATAATTATCGCAGGCATGTCGAACAACTTACACAATAAAACATTGCAAAAGTGGACTTACCTAGTGCATAAGGTTTTGTAAAATTCACCTTTTGGTTGGTTAAGCTGTAATGGGGAAAATATTGCGGTGTCACGGTGAGAAAATGACATTTGTTTTGTGATAGCGTGTTCATGTTGTCTATCCTCATTAGCCCTACTATAGTACTAACATTAACAACCAATTTTGAGGAAGATATATTCGCTCAAACATCGGCATTATCCTGCCGACTACGACAGTGTAACTTCCAAATTTACAAGTTACCAATTTCCAGGATTCATATCTTCGATAGTTCGAGCGATTAATAACAAACTAACACACAATCAACTAAGTTATTAACATGTAATTCGGCACTGATCAGAATCACCGTCACACTCATTGGAAGCCATCTTAAATCATATCCATGCAGCATTTGTCATGCAGCGCTCCAGCCATGATTAATAACGTACAGTTGGGGACAATAGACAAACCCGGACCCGTTTACAAGCCCACAAAACCCGAATATGAAATTGTTCTTGACGGTTCCTGACAGGTTCCTGACGGTTCCTGACAGGTTCCTGACGGTTCCTGACAGGTTCCTGACGGTCCCTGACAGGTTCCTGACGGTCCCTGACAGGTTCCTGACGGTTCCTGACGGTCCCTGACGGTCCCTGACGGTTCCTGACGGTCCCTGACGGTTCCTGACGGTGATTAGTGCGACCCGCAAAGAACAGTTCAAAGCTTTCAAAGGTTTGGAAGCGTACAATCAGTTTGTCTCCGGTTGGGTGCGAGATCTTGTTCTGAAAGAGTTTCTTGATAAGTCGCTTTGTCTCTTGAGCTGCCGGGTAAGTGTTTATTGTAGTTCTTTTGTATAAAATAGGTCAAGAAATAAAAGATTTGACTGATTTCACCATGGGTAACAGTTGGGAAGTTGATAATATTTTTGTTTTAAATGACTCATCTAGCATTGGAATGTGCAGATTTTATGAAAGAAAAGGAAACAAAAAAAGTTGATTGTGGTAAAACGTTTAGGGTTTTGTGAGAAACATGTCAATTTTTCAGCCCGTCGACATATGTTTTGTCCCCAAGCCTAGGTAGGAAGACAAGATGAACTACCCAATAAACCCTTTCATGGTTATCGACGCTAAAGAACACTATAGTTGCTATGCTTGCGTGTTCGGTGTTGAGGTCACTTGTATTTATTAAGATCCGCACACGCACACAGCAAGGTGTGAACAAGATGGCGTCGATAATCGTGAAGGGTTTTTTCTCCCAAGTGTGAAATTATTTAATAAAATATTACCTGTCTTTTATTTCACAGGTCATGCATTCACAACGACTGAGTGACAAGCCTTTACAACCATGGATAATTGCTGAGCAGGGAGGTACCATAAGGTCAGCACACTGTGACTGCATGGCAGGTCTCGGTGAAACCTGCACACATGTCGCTTCTCTCCTTTTTGCTGTGGAATATTATGTCCGGCAGCGTGAGAAACAAACTGTGACCCAAGCCAAAGCCTACTGGTTAGTACCTTCAGTGAAAAAGGTATCCTACGCTCAGGCTGCTGACATCGATTTCACCTCGGCTAAAATGAAAAAAAGGCGAACAGACGCTCGCATATCAACAGCCCCAGATCCAACTCAACCCAAACGAAATCTTCAGAAAGCCATTCCACCTCCTCCATCAGCCACGGAGTCTCAAGACTTCTACGAGCGCCTTCATGGATGTGGCTTTAAACCAGCCATCCTTGCTCTTGTGGAGCCATATGCAGAGGACTACGTTCCAAAGGTGGCCGCAAAAAAATATCCAGAACCACTCTGTAATCTGGCAAACGGTGATTTGTATGGCAAACCCTACAAGGATGTTCTTGCATATTGTCAGGAGGTACAGATAAACATCACGGAAGAACAGTCCGCCGAGGTCGAGGCCGACACACGCGAACAAGCTAAAACAAAGCTTTGGTTTAAACAGCGAGCAGGGCGAATTACGGCATCAAAGATGAAAAGTGTTTGCCATACAGACCCCCGTTCACCGTCACAGTCACTAATTCGATCCATATGCTACCCAGACTTATACAGGTTTTCGTCTGCTGCAACAACTTGGGGTTGTAGTCACGAAAAAGAGGCTCTAGAGGCATATGAACAACACATGGCAGCCACAGGTGATCATACCTTCATTCATGTCAGGGATGCTGGATTAGTGATTGATTCTGAGCATCCCTACATCGGTGCTTCTCCGGATGGTTTTGTGCAATGTTCGTGCTGTGGTGCTGGGTGCATTGAAATAAAATGTCCTTTCTGCGCCAAAGACCGTACCTTGGATGAAGTGACGGCTGAAAACAAGAATTTCTGCTTGACCCAAGATGCTGATGGAATGCTGAAACTAAAACGTGACCATAGCTACTACTACCAAATCCAGACACAAATTCATGTGACCAAGTCCGACTATTGTGACTTTGTATTGTGGACACCAGACAAGGTCCATTATGAGCGCATAACACCAGACACCGATTTCTGGTCTAGAGTAATGATCATGGCATCACAGTTTTTCAAGATGTGTTTATTGCCTGAGCTCGTGGCTAGATACTACACTGGCGTGCAAAGCCATCCCGCACAACCTCCAGCTGAAGGCAGCCAAGAAACTACAGTATGCTATTGCAATGCCCAGAAAGAGGACGGAATGAAGGCTTGTGACAATGACTCTTGTCTCTACAAACTCTTTCATCTGAGATGTCTGGGCTATACAAATCTGGTTCTCACTGACTATAATATGAAGCGAAAGAAGTGGTTGTGCCCAGACTGCTCACGTACAATTTGTAAAAAAACTAAGGACAGTTACTAGTGACAGTTAGTGGTTTAACCGAGTAAATGTAATTCATTTAAATGTTTAAAGTCAATTACCATGGCAATGAATGTCACAATTCAACTGTCTGTCTCTTTAAACTTTTTTTTTTAATGTCAGCATGGCAGACTCCATGAAGTTCTGCGACTTTGTTTTTCCATTTGGTTTCTAAATGTGCACCCAGATTGTAAAATCAAAACTAAAATTCAGAATGAAGTTCAAACACTATTTCAAGGAAACTGGTTAAATTTTTTAGCTTAATCATACATTGCACGTCAATAGTGCATCTATGTTGACGCTAAACTGTCACTATGCCCCATACCACTTCGCCCCAGTGACTGACATCGCTTTTTTTTTTCATTATGAAAATACAGTTGAAAGGATTACTATTTTGAAATTTTACTCCTACAGTTGTACATGTAAAAATGCTGTTTACGTATTTCCAGTGGGGTCTTCCAAAATCCTGAATTTTAGTAAGCTACCGTTATAATTTATCTTGTTCCATAGAGCAGTGTGCAGTGATTACCGGTACACCACCATTCTTGCTTCTACCGGTACGTCCAAATTGGGGATATTTTTATACAATTGTTAGGTTGGTAACAAATCGGGGTACACTCCTTTAAAACTTGAAAATGAAATATGTACACATACCTTTGTAGCAAAAATAAGTGTTAATACAGAGTAACACTTATAACAAGGAAATGTTTAGGTCCTACATGTAAGTCTTTGTGGAAAGAATTGGGAAGTTGATCATGGGTTCAGACCTTGTGTGCAAAACATGCGTTTCCTCACAAAATGTTGCTTTTACATCAAATCTGCACATTCCATTGCCAGATACTATGTAAGTCGTTGTAAAGAAAACAATTTCTGATCAACTTTCCAACTTCATTTTCAAGACTGATAATACAAGATTACTGTTATACATGTAGCAGGGTAATTTACAAAGTCCTGAGGACCATGTACATGTATTATCAGGGTTTGACTGTATTTTCCTTGATTTACTGAAAGTCTACAACAGAGGGGTTCATGTTATTTAAAGCACAGCAAAGTTGAGCAATCTTGTCCATAACAGTTAAACCAGATGAGTCCCTGTCTAATATTAAATCAATCGGTATGGGCCCACACAATATATTAAATTTGTCTTGTACAGCCAATTACCCGTTCCACATGAATTCGCACGTTAGCTATCTTCCTCGTCAAGGCAACATCTGCAGGAGTTAACTGTTTTTTTCCTCTTGTAAAACTAGGGATATGGACCTGTGCACCCTGCATTGCAACCATTTCAGAAATGGTAAAGCCACGATCGGCCAAAACTACATCGCCCGGGTCAAGTTTGTTAAGAAATCCACTTTCTTCTGTGATTACTTTATCGGGAGTTCTTCCTCCCCACGCTTTTGACAAGAATGATGTAGTGCCTTGTGGTGTGATTCCTATAAGGTATTTAATGGTGTTATGGTGTTTATAGTTACTCCAGGTTTGGGCCCTGGCTAGTAAATTAGAGGGCCTGTCAATAAAAATCTCGAAACAGTCAATTATTACAGCAACCTTTTGTCCAAACTCTTTCCTAAACTGCATCGGCATTGTCTTTCGCAAAGTCTCCCTCTCTGGCCAAAATATTAGGTGACGCAAACGTGCATGCATAATGTTCAAAGTCGATCGAAAAACGCGTGAAATGGTTGACTGGCTGACACCAAATCTATATCCAAGATCCTGCTCTGACAAGTTAAGCCTAAGTCTCATCAAAACAACCATCATTTGCTGAAATTTTGTCAGCAATGATCTGTGTGTACAAGTGATGTATGGTGCAACAAGATCAAATATGGCTGACAAAACCAAGAAGTTATGCATGCCTGTGTAGTACTTTACGCGTTCATCGTCACTCTCTAGATTCGATCGATCAGTTTCATGTTTGTGAGAAACTTCATCTCTCAGTCTGTACAGTTCTTCGTTCATACGGATCGCATCATCTGTAGATTTGTCTAGGAAGTCGCCCGTTAGTTCAGTTTCCGTTTCCATGCTGCACGATCGAGTTTGATCAGTTTGTGTTTCTGCATGGCTGGAAGATTCGCTCGTTTGCACTTGTTTATGGCATACTGTGTCGGAGCATTCAGGATAGGCCGCAACAATTCTGGGCGCAGCAAGCGAGTCTGCCATTTCCACCAAAGCCTCGGCGACAGCCACTTCTTTCTCCTGAACTACGACTGCTTGTCTTTCCAACTCGGCTGTAGCATGTTGTTTGAGTCTTTTGTCTTTTGCACGTTGGTTCCGTGCTTCAGACGATGGCGTCATCGGCTTCAACTTGTTGTGCCCCATGTGAAGAGTAGGGATCCAGTCTATGTTGTCTTTGTCGTACAGGTCTGCCTTTTCACCTTTAAAAGAGGCGAATTAAAAAATAAAATGAAATAAATTCTGTATCTTACCACTACAGCTAGGTGTGGGTAATTTACGGAACTGCGGAACCATGCAGAACTACTAAGAATAACCTAAAACAAAAAGGTCCCGATGCCTCTTCCGGGCCTCATAAAAATGTGTGCGAAGTGCACATTGGCAGGGGGCATCCCGAGTGAAAAGTTATATTTTCCACCCTGAAGAAAGAGTTCCGCAAGCAACACAAATATTGAGTTTGCCTTGCGATAATTGTGTGCTTCATTTTGACAATTAAGGTATTTTGTTGGTAACAATCTTTTTCAAATTGTCAAATTATGTGCTTTTAAGGAAAAGAATTCGAAACAATGATACTCACTTTGCTTTGAGTTTGTATATAAGCTAGAAAATACTTTTAGATTGTCGTGGATTGTTCAACATTCTTAAAAAATGACCATATCTGAAGAAGAAAAAACCATAACTTACCACTTACGAAGTGTCTGGAACAAATTCTCTCCCAATCCTTGAAGTCAATTTTATCTGCGCGACTGATGGCACTCAACCAGCATCGTTTTCTCTGATCGGAAAGCTCCCTTGTTTGCTCCCCTTGACCGGTGATTAACTTCGGCAATCTAAAGAATTTCACGTCTTTATCTCTATTTGAACGTTTTGAACACCCTACTACGGCACAAAAATTAACCATTTTAGCGATATTTCAAAGAAATGCACCACATTTGAATGAGTGAATCGAACGATTTGTCAGATCGAAAGTAACGGAGAGCGAATGAAAAATATTACGCGTACGTGTGCCCGACTTCGGTAAGCCCAACTGTGACCTGTAGTATGCATGACACTAGTTGGCACTGTTCCGACTTTCCACAATTGGGACGTTGCACATGGCTAGGTTCATTAAGGCTCCATAGTTCGTGAGCCTCCAGGTTGTCCTACAAGATGGCGCTGGCCACT
This sequence comes from Henricia sp. BOLD:AAB3569, assembly GCA_037783545.1. Classification (NCBI taxonomy): domain Eukaryota; kingdom Metazoa; phylum Echinodermata; class Asteroidea; order Spinulosida; family Echinasteridae; genus Henricia; species Henricia sp. BOLD:AAB3569. The sequence goes on along the minus strand of JBBELK010000099.1, from coordinate 150,679 downwards.
CGGAGTGTAAACAATGCGGTTTTGCTAACGGCCTTGACCCGCAGGTGACGTCTTATTGCATGCACACTATACAAAAAAAGAATTGTTCCAAAATCAAAGGATTGACCACTGACCCCAACTCGACACATCAGTGCACCCACAGACTATATGACACTGCACAGACTATATGACTTGACCAACTTGACCAACAAAAATTTGCAGCTTGCGCACAGTCTGGTGTTAGTTAGTACATATCATCCCTCCATGACTGAAGTATGGTTGGTTGAAGCCCGGTTGAAGCATGGCAATAATGGGTTTACTGTTAAAATCAGGATTTCACATCAAGCCAATTCTTTCTGTCGGTCATTGTGTCTGGGAAAGATAATAGACAATTAGTGCTGGCGCTACTTCCTGAAGGATATTGCAACTGACCGGCCTACATACGTGAATTGAAGTGAACAAACCGCTTGGATCATGGCTAAAAGGTACGTGTTTTATTTAGCTCCTACTACGGAGTGGCCACCCTTGGGACCGTAAAAAACTGGCCGCTATAAAGAGGTGGCCTCTTTATAGAGGTTTTTTGAGCACTATTTACTATACACATGGCATTTGGGACCAAAGGCGGGTGGCCACTATATGCAGGTGGCCTGTTTATCAAGGTGGCCTTAATAGCAGGTTTCACTGTATACTAACTTGGTTCCCTCGCAGCGTTAAAGAGCTAGAATCCCCCTTGACGAAAAATCCACCAGTGCACCTTTTTCAAAAGTCCACATATCCCTCCAGCCGACTTATATATACCGCCGTTTTAATTATTAAAGGGCCTGTTACATGCTAAACAACTTTGTGCCTAAGATTTGCTTCATAATGACGGATTACTTGTTCAGCAAGACATACTATTGTTCGTTTGTATGTAAAATCAATAAAAGGTGGCCTTTTTCAACTTTGAAGATTTCATTGCAATAAATCACAGACAGAGGGCGCTGTTTTGAGTGCATCACATAAGGAAGACAGAAGGGAAAAGTTAAGAAAAAACATAAGACTTCAAGTTGGACTTGTGGCAAATTGCTGCAGTTTCTACCCCCAGTTTTGTCATGGCTTACAGCAGGCAACATGTAAAACAAACTCAAACAGCCATGGATTACAAAAGTTTCAGAAAAATTGAGAAAAAAGTGGAATCTTTTGTGCACAGTTAAATGTGATTTTACTCTGTCTGCCTCTTGTGACATCGTGACCTTGGTCATGAATATGCATATTTGCATTAGCATAAAAACTAAAAACCTTTGTTTTAACCCCCAAAGCAAGCTCCAAATAGGATTTTTATGACTTTAACTGAGTAGAGTGGTTTTAAAGCATAGATTTCATTGAAAAAAATCCTAAATAAGGGGCCCTTTAAGTGGATAAATCGCAAGCAAAAGTGCGGTTTTCGAAAATGAAATTTTCGCAATTTTTGAAACGCTCATTAGGTATTAATGATATGCGCATGACCCCGTGACGCAATCCTGAGAAACACAGTCGGCAGTTTCATACGTTTACACGCAAACAACTCCGATAACCGTCTCTGTTCAATTATGTTTTTTGAAGAATTTTTCTCGTGCAAAAAGCCAGAGATGTGCCCAGTGGTTGTGTGGTTGTATGCTTTACCAGACACCATGACAAAAAAAGAGCAGAAAGATTTTCTTTTTTTATTACCAAGAAAGAGAAAAATTAGTAGCTCGTTCTTACTTGTACGGCCGATGTACATACATGTACTGTGTCGTGCCAATTTCAAACACGTGGGAACTACGGCCCGCAGGGACCGTTCCCACTGCTAGCTGTACACAGACCGCTGTGAATGCCGTTTGTTCGTTCCGCGACAAAACCACCGGTCGCAATGCACCAGTATTTACTTCAAAAGAGCTTTATTGTGAGCCACAATTTCACCGTTTTTTTCACAAAAAAGGTAATAGTAGATTATTGTCATATTACATCAAGTGTTTTTCACGTTTGTATTTTGAACTAGAGCTTGGCGTTTGTTTTTTAACAAACGCTAGGTGATCGGGTGACATAAACATTGAAATGATGATGACGACACAGTTTTAAGATTGTTTGAAAACTTGAGTTGTTTGATGTTGAAAAGGTATTGGAATTCTCAAGACATGACTCTGACTATTCATCCAATATCTATTACAGTTCTCAATATTTTGTCATTTGAGATCATATTACGTGTGCACGTGATGACGTCATCAGTGGTATATATGTAGTCATAAAGTCCACATGTGAGGGAACATTTTGTTCCGTAGAACTATGGTCAAATTCCCTACCACTTTGGCTCTATTTGCATTCAAAATGCTAAAACATTTGTACATTTTCGAACCTCTTCCGGTTTGGACCGGAGGTTTGGGTCACACAGGGGTCATGTCATTGTATAATTTGTTCAGTTCATTGAGACCTATCATGCTGTGAAAGAATTGTTCAAGTATCTCTTACGATTCTTGAGATATAAATTTTTGAAATAATAATGTTTTAATTTTTGTAATTTGACACCTGTGACGACATCATGACGTCACAATGTTGTGCACAAATTGTTCAAGAATTTGATAAACATCAAGTTCTTAAATGTGACGAAGGAATCATGCAAATATCTGCTGTAGTTCTCAAGATACAGCATTTTAAAACAATTCAGCTCCAAATTTGCGTATTTTGACATCACATTACGTAACCACCGTCCATGTGATGACGTCACCAATGGTATAGTCAAAAGGTCCACATGTGTGGAAACATTTCATTCCGTAGAAATATGGTCAAATTCACCAACACTTCGAATCTATTTGCATTCAAAATGGTAAAAAAATGCACATTTTCGAACAACTTCCGGTTTGGACCGGAAGTAGGCGTCACACAGGGGTCATGACATCGTATGATTTGTTCAGTTTATTTAGACTTATCATGTTGTGAAAGAATTGTTCAAGTATCTATTACGGTTCTTGAGATATGAATTTTGGAAATAATAAAACTTTGAATTTTTGTATTTTGACACCTGATGACGTCATGATTACGTCACACTTGATGCCATCATGATACTATACATGCTGGTGAAAGTCTGCCATAAGGTTTATGTCTGTATCTAATTTAATAAAGATCCAGCTTGGTTTAATGAGCATTGTTGCTCGGTAAGTATAAAATCTGAGATTTCCGATTTCGTTGAACGTTGACCTCCAATTGACCCCAGAAGGAAGGGTCAGATGAAAATGCCCACACGAAGAAATTTGTAGCCCACGATCTGATCCATAAGCCTGCTAAATACCAAGATCTTGGGTCACGTGGTTTTAGAGACGGAAGCATTTTAAAATATGTATATTTTGGTTTTTTGGGGGGTGTAATTTGATACTTGATGACGTCACGATGACGTCACGCTTGATGCCATCATAATATAATACATGCTGGTAAAAGTCTGCCACAGGACCTATGCCTGTACTTAGTTTATTAAAGATTCAGCTTGGTTTGATGGACATTGCTCCTCAAAAAGTGCAAAAATTATGATTCTCGCTTTTGTTGAACTTTGACCTCAAATTGACCCCAGAAGGAAGGGTCAGATGACAATGCCCACACGAACAAAATTGTAGGCCACGATCTGATCTATAAGCAAGTTGTGATGGTGTTGTAGACACATACACCTCCATGATAAACAGGAAAACTTTAAAAATGTAGACGGGGGATACTAGCTGTTTAAGTTTTCGAGGTCAACTTACACGGTACGGTCTACCGTCGGTCAATATTGAACGCATACATTTTTATGTAATTTGCCCATAGTACCCGACGCGGTATGCACTATTTTCGACCGGCAGCCCAGTATTTTCATATGCAGCACGATATGCGGCAGAGGGTGGGGAATTTCCCCCTTAAAATCACTAAAAACCTATTTCTGCTGTTATGCAAGCACAGACTTACATCACATGTATGTATTTTGGTTCTAAGTGTCACTCCATAATGGTTTTAGTACCTGGCAAATGGTCTGGGGATAAAATATTGGTATTTGAGGTCTTTCTTACCACCCCCCCCACCCCCCCCCCCCCTGAAACCGTATAGTTGATGGCATAAAGGGCCTTAGTTGCCGAAGATGCAAAAAAATATACAACAACAACAACAACAACAACAACAACAATATTCTCTTTCATGCGCGTGTCATTGGCTCCATGAGGCGAAGATGCACAGCAGTGATTAATGCACAAGGGGGACACACTCGATACTGACTTTGTGACTTCAATATTGGCAAGTCAGTTTTCAGCAACCTCTGAGAACACGAAGAACACATTTTGTACATTTCAAGTTCGGTTAACCATTTGAAAGATTTCATGGACTTTCATTAACAGTTTATTCCAGCGAGTTATCTGCCATGGCTGAAAAAATACAGCAATTTTTGTCATGCACAGTTTCTTTTGTTGGAGAGTATATATAATACTCATAGTATTTTGTTGGTGGCCATAAACCCAAAACACTATTTTATTCTGTGTAGGATTAAAATGGAGTGATCTTTACATGTGCAATATTGGTATTTGTCTAGCAGTCACTTGTAATCTAACACAAAATAGCAAGACTTTCTGGTCAATATGTTGTTCTCACTTTAATAATATAGTGCTTCGTTCGTTCGTAGGGTTGACGCTACTTCGGCGCTTAGCAGCCAGGTGCGTATGTTGCCTTTAGCAACGCGTTTAGTTTGCACTTATCGAAAAGTGCTCGTCGGAGCTGGATCGGGTCGAGACCTAAGTCTCCTGCTAGTCTTTTCCACTGGTATACTATGCCTTTGTGTGCAGTGGGTGTGAATAGCCATTGTTTGAGTTCGGAGGATTTGGGCATCCTTGAGATGTGGCCGAGGTATTTGAGATGTTGGGTTTGACAGAAAGTGGATGCTGTGGAGGTCTTGCATATCCGCAGGATGTCGGCATTTGAATATCGGTAGGCGTACTGGCGAGACGGGTCAGCATCCGGGGGTTCGGCTCTAACCCCTCTTCGCTGGAAGCCACCTCTAATCATCTGCCTGCACATCCGCGCCCACACCGAGTCGATTTTGCTACGCTCGGCGGCTCTCAATCGCTCGGTTTGCACTGCATACGTCAATCTTGACTGTATGAGTGACTCTGCCATCCTCACTCGTACCCTGAGCTGTATCTCTTTATCTGTTAGGACACCCTTGCACTCATTCCACTTTCCATAGGCCGCACCAATCTGGTGCTGGAGGTATTTGAGGTCTTTCGGGTTGTCGGTGAGCACATGACCCAGGTATCGGAACTGGCGCACGTTGTCAAGGTCAGCGCCGTTCACGTTGATCAGTGTTGTCGCTTGTTTGACATCCAGCGGTGTGTTCCACGTCATCGTGACCGTTTTTGACTCGGCCACTCCAAGTCCAAAGTTTCCAAAGTTCTCGACGATGATTTTCATCATCCCTTCCAACTCCACCTTGGACCTCGCCACCACCAGAATGTCAACAGCGTACATGATCAACTTCGATACCGCCGTGCCGCGTGATGGGAAATCAGCGCGTTGTGCACGGTTGGTACATTCGTTGTTGACCGCATAATTGTGTTTTATGCCGGCATTGGGGTATCGCTGCTCAATGTCACGGAGCGCGCAGCGGATTACTGTATCTAGCCAGTAGTTAAACAGCATGCAGCTCTCCGCCGCCCCGTGCCGTAAGCCAACTTCGATCGGTACCGGGTCCTTGTGCCCGACCAACTCGGCTGTAGTGGTATTGTATAGTTGTTCAAATATATCGACGAACTTGCCACCCGAATCGCCCAGTCGCCTCCGGAGTACTTAACAGAGTGTTGCCCTGTCCACCCAGTCGTATGCAGCTTTGAGGTCCACGAAGCACCCCCAGACGTCATCGGCGGTTTTCGTCGAGATTTGACGAGCGAAAAAAACGCCATCCGTCGTTGACTTGTTGCTTCGGAACCCGTATTGACTTGGGAGTATCGCCTGTTCATAGTGCGGTGTCAGCCGGGCTAACATGACCATCACCAAGACCTTGTTGACCGTGCTATTGATCATTAGGCCTCGGTGGTTATTAGCATCAGTCATGGAGCCCTTGTTCTTAAACAGCGGCTTCAATCGCGACTTAGTCCAGGCATTTGGACAGTCCCCGTTCACCCACACCCGTCGGATTAGAGCGTGCACGTACTCTGCCAGCCGTGAAGTGTCCACGTACTTGAGGTGTTCTCCTGCTATACCATCAACCCTCAAGCACCCCCCATTCTTCAGCTTCTGCAGAGCCTTGCTCGTCTCCTCCAGGGTGGGCTCACTATCGTCAATCGCCACATCGACCTCGGGCAGGGCCTTCTGGTACTCGGGCTCGTCGAGTGCGCTCGCCGGCGGCCGGGGGCGCGCCTTGAAGTGCTCGCTGAAATGTTGGTGCAGCGACTCGACTGGGCAGTCGGTAGTGCATAGGAGGCGCTCCTCGCGGGCTAATCGGTATTCCTCCTCAACCTGGCGCATTTCAGCAGCCCGGTTGATCTTCTCGGCTCGCAGGCGATGAAACTCGGACTTGAGTTTTAACCTTCACTTTTTCACCTGCTTGCCTAACCTTTTACGCCCGCGAGCACCCCTGGTCTCACCTAGCTTCTCCACCATGCCCCTGTACTCATCCGTCACCCAGTCACTCTCCTCCACCAGCTGTTTCGGTAGCGCCGACTCGCTCGCTGTTGTTATTGCTGTGCGTAGCCGGCACTCCAACGCCTCGGCATCGAGCTCGTCGTCCGAAGAGTCCAAGCTCGGAAGGTGTTGCTCTATTGCCTCGGCGTACAGCTGGCGGACGATCGGATCATCGCGAAGGGATTTGATTACTGTGCGTGGCTTCTGCTTGTCCGCCATGGAGCATCGAAGCTTATTAAACCAACTGGCTTTCGACGCATCGGCCTGCATGTTGGTAGGCGCATAGACCGACCAAGCAGCTAGTTTGACTCCGCGATATTTTATTCGGGCAAAGAGTATTCGGCCCGGCTCAATAATCTCGTAGTCAACTAGACTCGCTTCTGGAGAAAGCAATATCCCGACTCCAGCCGCCTTCTTCCTGGCTAAGCCTGAAAATACAAACCTCCAGCCCTCCAAGAGCGACCCTATCGGCCACTCCTCAATGACTCCCGCCCCCGCCATCCGCACCTCCGAGAAGAAGCATAATGACTGGGACAGTTGTCTCACACTCACCGCACATTGAACCAGCTTGCTCGCACATGATGCCGTCGTTACGTTGATGTTGCCGACCAAAAGCTGGTGAACGTTGCGCATCATCTTGGAACCGCTTAGAGTCTTACGACTGGGAGTTCTGGCAGTGGTTTCGCAGTGCTGTGTAGTGTGGGCTCCGACGGTCTTTTACCGTCATGAAACAAGAGTACAAAATTACAAAAAAGACATAGTAAGAATCAGACAAAGGACAGAAGGACAAATGTTACAAAAAGACAAACGCAAAGAACGTTTTCACAAATGGACGTCCATACACACGCCAAGGACGTTTTCACAAAAGGACGTCAGCCCACACGCAAAGAACGTTTTCACAAAAGGACGTCCACACACACGCAAAGGACGTTTTCACAAAAGGACACTGAAATGTTGATAACTTAAATAATATTGAACGCTGGGGGCGCTTCTTCAGATGTCCGCTGCCTAAGTACGCCTGCGCGATCACTCGACATAATCATTTGGGTCACTGCAAATGATGTACTGGGGTTGAAATAGTAACCTATTTGCACAACCGCCTTTGTTTCCGTCCGACTCTGGTATCTATAGGGTTTAGATATGGGTTAGATGGATTGAGCATAGAAACCGAAGCCAGAGGAAAGCTCAGAAATGAGGAAGGCGGTCGGGTGGGCGGGAAAAAAAAGGTATATATATATAATAATACTCACCAGAAGCTGGCCGCCGAGGCCAAACTATTATCTTACCACCGTTGAGACATACAACCGTACCGTCCTCTGCCGACTCGTTCCTTCTCGTCCAAATACTCCCCACCTGCCACATTGGTATACTCGAGACTGCGTAGATTCCTACGCTGCCCTCAACGTCGACGAATGTGCCAATAGTAACCTATTTGCACAACCGCCTTTGTTTCCGTCCGACTCCGGTATCTATAGTAAACTATTTGCATCACGGCATTCATCTCGGGCTCCGGCTTCTACAATGTCTTAGGTATGGGTATGAATGATTCGAACGTAAAAGCCTGAGCCAAACCTATCTGAACTTTGTTTTGGGGGTGGGTGGGCGGGGAAAAACAAACTACCTTCTCCCCTTTCATACTTACATACTGTGTCCCGCCTATGCCGGCTCCACTCACCTCATCCTCAGCTCCGTCAGAATCGCGACTGATGTATCATCAGTCGCCCTCAACGACCACCGTGATGCAAATAGTAAACTATTTGCATCACGGCATTCATCTCGGGCTCCGGCTTCTACAATGTCTTAGGTATGGGTATGAATGATTCTTCACTCCAAACCCGAGAGTCTCCCTGCCTCCCTCAAAATATATACTAAAACACCCCATCTCTCATCCCATTTCTAATTAATTTCAAGAGACAGAAAACAAGCATGCCCGCAGTTTCTCTTTTTGTTTTCTTGTTTATTTTCTTCTCCCTTTGGTTAGTATCAATAATTTTTTTTTTTTTTTTTTTTTTTTTTTTTTTGGCGTGTTTTCTATACGTGCATTTGTATGCCTTTCCGATAACCCCCAAATATCATTATGAGATAAATCTAGAATCCCTAGAACCTGTGCTGCTGAAATAATTTTTATATGTTCAGTAATCCATTATTTTTTATTTTGTTGTTGTTGTTGTTGTTGTTGTTGTCTTGTTTTACTTTCCCGCCTTCGTAGCTACCACGTCAAAAGAAATGGATCCCTTTACTTGTGTTGTCCTGTCATAGTTATCGTCTCCTGTGCTGTAAAGCACGATGTCAGCTGTACTAGAAAGCAGCTTTCGTCCCTAAATTAGAATTTAACGTCTGGTAAACCCTCCCAACGAGCTCAGCGGCCGACGGCCGATCTTCCCTGTCCGCATGGACTGCGTCCTTCAGCATCTGCACGGTGGTGTGCTGCCTAGTAACCCTCTCAACTTGCGTGTAGTGCTTAAATGTGCGGTGTGTCGCCCATCTACAGTGATCCATGACCTGTTGTTCCGTTGCGCCTAAAAGCCTCAATGTGGTTGCCACTCCCGCTCTACCTCCATGTGCTCGGAGAGCGAGGTCACTTTCGTCAGAGGAGTTGGAAAAATACCGCTTCAGCCGGTTGGTAGGGTTATTTCCTATGAACGGCTTGTTTGCCAAACCTCTGCGGTCAGTCGTGCACGGTCGAAAAAGGTAGCCATCCAATAAGTTGAGACCGTGTTCCCTCGACAAAGCCACCATTCGATCTACTGCTCCTGCTGGATCCATCTCCTCCTGCTCTAATTTGGGAATTATTATCAAAGAGGAATCGGCCTCTCTGATCGTCTTGCCAACAGTATGGTTGAACACAAGGTCCCTGCTATCGATTCTTGTCACCTCACACGTCTTTGTTCGACCCAAATCTGCTGCACGATCTCCAGCCCACCATAGGCAGAGGAAGAACGCGAGGTCTCTATACAGGATGTAATGCTTGACAAAGGTTTCTGCCGCAATCTCAGGTAACACCGCAATGCGGGACCTTATCTCCCTAACCAACCATCTGATCTTGTTAGAGAAAATCGGAACAGCTTGCTTCGGGGTAACATGCGCCTCGGCTTGTTCAAGCTGCATTGCTTTGATGTACGCCTTTACTTGTTCAGATCTACACGGGTTTCCCTTGCCAGATTCCAATTCCCAAGGTTGTATTCTCCCTACCGAGTTAAACTTTGCCCGGAGCTGACCAACGTAAGAGTCGACCGTTCCTGCTGCAAGGTGTTGCGGACAACAGCATTCCTGGACCCCGTGCTTTCCCAGAAAAGGGCATCCCAGTACGTGGACCTGAGTTCGACCCTTCGAGTCCCTGTCGACAAGAAACTTGACAATATCCTCCGGGATCGCCTCCTCGAAATTATGACCATAAGTGTGGTAACCCGACTGGTGGTTCTCCTTTAAGAACTGATCTAGGGCGTTTACCAAGCTGCTCTTCTGCCTGTTGTATGGACGGTTATTCAACCTGCTATGCAACTCCTCTAACCTCGCTTTAAAAGTTGTGAGCTGTGAAGAAGAAATGTTCAGAAACATAATTTTACTAGCCGCTTAACACATTCACAATCTAGAGCTGTACAACCAAACCGTCACGCTCGCCGCACATTCTTCTCAAAAGTATTTGAAGTCGCCGGTGGAGCTTCAAACTGCCCCAAACGGTCAAATGGACTTGGTCCTTGAGATCTTCTTGGAAGATGTAATCATTTGAGAGGAACTGCCAGCCAGACTTGTCACATAACGTCTTCAACGCCGGGTTGACCGACCCGACACTCTGGTTGACTTCCGCATTTCGAGTCTGGCAGATCGAGGACAGCAGAAAGAGGGTCTCCGGAAACTGCGCCCGTAACTGTTTCGACGCCGCCTCGAAAACCCTAAGCAGCTCTTTTACCGCTGTCGGCCGATTTTTACTTCTGCTGAAGTCGTTTATGCCCCCATGCAGCACTGCAACTTGCGGCTTCTGGGCCCGGCACAAGGACGCTAGAACACGGCATAGGGCTTCCATCTTTGTCCCACCATACACCTTCACACTGGCCGCGAGAGGCAATGGCCACCCAAAGTTGACTATGTCCCTGAACATAGAGTCCGAGACCAGTAGAACCAACTTTCGATCAGAATCAACGGGTGCTCTTGGGATACCCTCTGCCGAAGGAAAATAACACTTGAATGCCCAAAGCTCAAAGGGCAAGCCAACCTCATTTTTCCGATATCCCTGCCGTGATGGCACGTCAAGAACCCCCAGTTGACCCGCCTCCGTCAACCTTAATGAACGACGTATGAATGGGCGCATGTATGGCCACCAAGGCCTGGGATGAGAATGCTTTGGTACGATCATCGTGACGACAACATTTCCCCATTCCCTGAAAAGCCTTATAAGAGACGGGATGAGCACAAAAGGCGGAAATACATATAACTCTCCACGGCTTGGGCAGGGTTGGGCGAATATATTCACTCCTGCGGTTCCTGGTACTGGATCTCTAGAAAAAAACCTGAGTGGCCTTCCATCTATCCCTCTCTGTACGTTCGATGGCAATGCCATGAGATCCCATGCGAAGCCCTCTCTTCCACCGAACTTCGCCTGAAGAGGGCTCCACAGGGAAGTTGGGAGCCTTGAATCCCCTCTAGACAAAACCCTCGATGGAGCGTCGGCACGATTTTCGGCTGACGGTACCCACTGCAAACGGAGATCAAAATTTGCTTCCAACGTTAAGGCAAAAATCAACTTCAAGACTGAAGCTAAGGGAGCCGACCTCGCCCTTAGGCCCGACCAAGCAGCGTACAGACCTTGCGAATCAACCTGAACATCTACTCTCTTATCCCAGAGCCAGCCTACCACAGATAAAAGAACAAAGTATAGTGCCAGCGCCTCTTTGTAGCAAATATCCGTGACTCTCATTATCTCCGAGGGCCAGTAATCTCCGAAGGGTATCTCTCTGTTTTCGAGAAAGAAAACACCTCCCCATCTGTAATTGGAGGCATCCGAGCTGAGACGCAGTCGTAAATGTCGTTCCTGTCTCCACGGGATTGGCTGCGAAATAGAATCGATAAAACGCCAAAACCGCACCTCTTCTCGCACCTGCGGGGTTAAAGGGGACGGTTTTTGATCATCCAGCTGTGACATAGAAGTACAACATTCCCTTACGAAGAGACGGGCAGCCGGAAACACCAACACAAACTCTGGCACTTCCCCACAAACCGCTGCATCGTCTTCAGCAGTGTCTTATCTGCGGACAAGATTCCTTCCCTCACTTCCGCAAAAGTTTGTTTTTTGCGTTCTGGTATCCAGAATGATAGCGACTCTGAACAAATTCCCAAGCCCAAATGAACCATTGATGTGACTGGCTGTAGCGTGCTCTTTTTGAGATTGACGAAATATCCCAAACTTGATTGCATGAAGCATACTGCATACAAAGCTCGTGACGCTCTGAGGTAAGCCTCCTGATCCTTCCCCAAACTATGTAGCATCTGCAAATTAAGAAATTGACAAGGATACCCTTATATTACCTAACCAACAGATTTAACTCTTGCTCGCTTCTCCCACAAACCGATCATCTATCCAAACTTCGGTGTGAACTCCCCTGTTTTTCAACCAAGTCGACAAACAAAAGCCAATAGTGGAATAAATATAGGCGCTGTTCTTAAAACCAAAGGGGAGGGTAGTGTCTACAAAGTAAAACCCTGCCCATTCAAAACCACAGAATGTCTTGGACCTTTCCGTCAGAAGGATCTGTTTATAACCCTGAGCATCGTCTGTTCCTGAAAAGTAACTGCCTTTGTTGACGCACTTGGCGATCTCTCCTAAAGGAACCAATTTAAATGGCGTATCTTTGCACCAAAGGTTCGCGCATTTCATAGAGAGTACTAGCCTAGGCTTGCTTGGCTCCACTGACAATGCGTTCACACATCGCGGAGGAGGCACCTCCTGTACCTTTCCAAGTAACTCAACCGAACCCTCTATCAGTCGCTTGGTGATTGTTTCATTAATGAAAGGAATGAACTGCTTGCAAATTGGGGCATTCGGAAAATACATGGGAGGGGGTACTTCTGAATCGAAATCTCTGCCGTGGTACTTGCCCTTATAAGACTGGAAGAAGGTAAACATATCTACCCCATGGTGCAACCAGCCCGCCGCTTGATTACCAATGATAGGACACTCTGTCAACACCTCGTCCCAAACCTCTAAACGGTTGTGTAAACCCCCTGCCACGAATGATTCTGGATCTCGAAATCGAAGTGCCCTGAAATCCGGCGACCTTAACCCCGCCAAGACATCTGCCGGCGTGGGGGCAGACCCATCTGGCGCCTCTGCCGGATTACCCGCAATATCTACCCATGAGTAGACCCCCCGACGCCGCCGCGACGTCTGAGCTGTAACAGGATCGAAATCCTGCAAAGATGAAAATTTCCATGCGTGTGTCCCAAGAATCTTGAGATATTTCTCGTAAGCCTGCAACAGATGCAGAGTGAAAGGAAAATGAAAGCTAATTGCAATAAACACACCTCTTAAAACTAAAAGACACATTTACACATTACTACAGCCAAATTTATTTATTCCCAATTTAATTTCAACTATATTTCAAACTGATTTGGTGAGACCAATTATTATTATTTTTTGTTTTTTTTTGTTGTTTTTTTTTAAACATGGTTATCTCTCTCATGACTACATGTATATCTCCGTCTTCCACTACTTGTAAGTGACCTACACCTTTAAATAATTTCCTTGCAATCTCGCGCAAAATGCCCTCTCTTTTGGCACCTGTAACAAACATCCCTCAGCCTTACTGCCGCTGGCGCGCGCCTGAAGCCAGGGGTCGAAAGGAAAGGTTGGGGACCCGACCTAAAACGCAAACCGCCCCCCCGACCGAAGGGACGACTACGACCTTCAACTGGAGGACCAGATAGACCCAGATGCTTCCGAGCGAACCGGAGCCGCTTATCCGAGTCCTCCCCGGTGATGGACTTGTATATGTACATCGCGACCCCTTCCGTCTTCTTTTCGACATGCTTGTTGCATTCCGACAACAAGTTAGCATACAGTTGCTGTTCCTTGAGATCTTCGACCGATAAGGGATTGAACTGGTCAACGTACTTCCGTAGCAAGGACATCACATATGCCACATTCTTGTCGTAGCCCGTCTCCAAACAGGCCTGCAGCAGCTCCATTCGCAAGGGCTTATGTACCTCTAAAGCCGTTTGTGCCTGTGCATGTATTGAAACAACATTGTCATCTTAATGGGCTAGAATTGAAAAACCCCTTCTTTATCCAACTGCTATGCACTCCAACTGTGCTTGTGGATTCAATCTTTATTATTGATCAATTTGTTCTTTCCTTTTTCTTTGTCCTTTTAAGGTCCCTATTTATGACCAAATCGACATTCCAGTGTATTGACCTTTCCACCATGGTGGAGCATGAAATTTCCCATCATCCGAAATATGACTGGTACATCCTTTTCCAGGAAACTACTGTCCTGATTTTGGGCTTATCCCCGATCAGCATGAAATGTACCCTATGGAGATCTCCTCCCCGCCATGTTCCTTCTCGAGGCCTTTCCTCTAAATGGTCAATGCACGCCATTGTGCTCCAAATCTTATAGCTTGAACGGGTTTGCATTGGATTTGATAGTAGAGGTAATTTGAACCCGACTGTACGCGATTAAATTTAACAATTTATACCTCCTAATTACGTTAATCATATAGCAAGACCACCCTCACCGGGCCCTTCCCGTTCAGGCAATTCCACCATGTGCCTGCCATGCCCTCCACGTTAATTGGGGCTCATTACTATGACCCGCCAAGAATACCCTCCAGGCTTCTCAAAGTGCTCAGATCGCCTATTCGTGTACATGGTCGGCAGTGTCCTTTATTTCCCGCCAGGGCTTCTCCCTCATTTCATTTCATGTTATCATGCGGCTCCCTGGAATAACTTAAATCTCGAGAAAATATCCCCTTGTCTGAAACGCCTTGTCTTAATGAAATTTGAGCCCTATCATCCTAAGCCGCTTGAATTAAGAGTACTTTATCTCGATGAGGATGTCTCCATTCAATCAATCTTATCTTCGCCTTCTGTTCCTATCACGGCCTGCTCTAGCTTTCTGCCGGAACCTGAATCGGGCTTTTCCCTTATTTAAGATCCATCGCTTATCATGGTACTTGGCTGTACTTTTACCACTTCATCTTCAAATTCTCTTAAAACAATTCAATGTTATCGTTAACCATTGCAATAGGTGAACGTTTCCTCCACCCAGTCCGAATTTCTCTCCAATTTTCTGCGTCTGATTACTACAGGGCTTGCTCCCCTTGCGTTGGGGTTATCCTCAGTAACCCCGAACCACTATCTGGATATTTATAACCCGGCATTTGCAAATTTACTACCCGATATGATTTATTCGGAATGATTTGATATGTGGCAAGAGAAATGATCTTATAATATTTAAATTTCTCCATTTCCCTTGAGCTGTGAATTTTTAATTTTCGTGGAAACTTCATTAACTTTAACTTTCCAGCTGAAAACCTTAACCATGAAGGTTAAATTATATCCCTAAGACTGACTCTTGCATTCCAAGGCCATGTACAAGGGCTCCCACAAGCTAACACTACGAGCAAAAACATGTACATGTTCATTGTAACCCCATTGTTAGTAACAATGGTGTGTGCCCAATTTCCATTGTTAGATGTTCATAGTGTAAGTCCATTTGCTAATAATCATGCCACAATAGATACCACATAATTATCCTCTGCAGCTTACCGGTGGCTCATTAACTACAATATACACGTCCATGCCCATAATTTCTACGGCCGACTCTCGTTGGTACAAACTCTGTTAATACAAAATCCGGTTATAACGACCTGGTCCCAACTGTGCATTTTATATGCACAATGAATTGGACTGGTGGTCCTCTTAATCCAAAATTCTGATATAACAAACAAATTGGCTTGGTCCGAACGAGTTTGTTACAACGAGACTCGACTGAATATAAAATCCGTGTAATAACTAAAACCACTGTGAAGAAACTCCTGAACCAGGCCACACATCAATAACCCCTTACGCATTTATAACGGCAACATCATTCTGATGTAAACTATCTCTGCGTGCCCTTCTTGGTTCGCCTGTCACTACGTGCAGTGCGAACTACGACCTGAGTAACTTGACCGCCATTTTCATATTATAGAAAATAAATAATTATAAATAACCTTTGGCATACTTAAAGTATCTCTATGTACCTTCGATGAAGCCGAAGCCTGTGCCGTAGCCCTTGGTACCTCTCCGCTGGGCCCGGCGCCTTCATCCTTTCCGCTAGCCGCTGTGGCCACTATCTTGGCCTCCTGTTCGGTTTCCACTTCTAGGCGGCGCTTCTTCTTGGGCACCGACTCATCCAGTGGCCCAACGTCTATGCGCTGAAGCACCTTTTCCAGGCGACATCTCTGCGCCCCATTCGGAGCAAGGGCCAAAACATGTCTCTTCCAGTCCTCACTTAAATCTTTGAGGCCTGCTGCATCATCCCATCCATCCTCGACGAGGTTCTGGAAGCACTTGTCTGAAATGGCAAACGCGGTACACAGCCCCTTCAAGCCCGCGTCGACGGCTTCGCCCAACTCGCCATAAGCTCCGGCGTTTTCCTGCAAATTAACATGTGTTCATAACCATTTGTCAATAAGGTAAATGCGCTCAATTTTAATATGAATAGCAACAACTCATTTAAAGTACATGTAATTTCTCTTCCACTTGAGGGGGATAAACATGAAATGAAATATTCTGGAAACCGTCTCTGCGCCTAAAAACTCGACACTTTATTCTGAATAGTTAGAAAATTGCCAAGGAGGGGTAATAAGTGCTAACAAAGCTTTCCCGCTACCTTTATAGAACATCTAAATGCGTCTGTAGGCACTACCTTGTAAGCCCCAAACACCCTACTGATCTATGCCTCCGTATACTATACGCCTTTCTATCTTATTAGAAATAAAGCCGTATATTGGTTCCAAATATATTATTTTCTCCCCCTTTGCAAAACGCCAATTCAAAATAACTAACCTCAATGACTCCAAAACTTTCCTCCATGTTGCTGTTGGACGACATGTCGTTACACTCCCAACGTGCCTATACCGGACAACGTGTAGCTCGCTACCACGCCCGTTGAGAGCATTACTCGAAAGCGCCGGACCGTAACCTAATTCCCGGAACATACAAAGAGCCTGGTGGTTTCAACGAAATCGGTATTACGCGCTCGATTGCTTCACCCTACCGTACCTATTGAAAAACCCAAACAAATGAAACCATTGTCATTTGTTCATGGCGCTTTGTTAATCTAAACACGGCCAGCAAAATGAGTGGGCCCCCCCGAGCAAAATTCGCCGCAAACGAAACGAGTGCCCTTAAATGATCCGTACGGAACATGTAGCAAAATATTAAGCGATTCATCAAACCCTATGATCAAACTGAACCCTAACAAATTTACTCGTAACCCGCAATGACTGAATCCAGGAAGAAAAGGGTGGGGTGGTTGGTAGCTACAAAACGGACCATTTCTGCTTGCCGTCGAACTATCACAGCCAAATACCTGTAATTCGATAGTCTTTGAGGACCAACTTTAAAATTCTCATTTTACCTGATTCCACCTGAGATATCCTTATACACGGTATACCCCGATATATCAAACCTGCATCCCACCATGGATGCTTCTTTAAAGGCCCGGTATTGCCGATGAACTCGGTGGGTAATTCGCTGTTTATGATCGAGCAAAAGGCACCCGGCCGCGGTGCCGTCAGAATCGCGACTGATGTATCATCAGTCGCCCTCAACGACCACCGTGATGCAAATAGGGTTTAGATATGGGTTAGATGGATTTCGCCAAAACCTGCCCCCTTAGGCCGCCGAGAACCCCAAACCTGCCCAAATACACCCCAATCCTTACCCAAACCTCAAACGAAAGCGGGAGACTGTATCAGATAGAAAGGAAAGAAAAAACTGGACTAGCTGTCTTGCTGCCTTTCTTTCATTCTATTTTCTTCTCTGTTCTTTTCTCAAGCTGTCGCTGCCTATAAAATTGATTTAAAAACAAAATGGGTAGTTTTGTTAGTAGGTGATGGCATTTATAGACATCAGCTGCATGTAGATGGCGAGAAAGCCACGCGGGCCCCGAGGCCCGAGTTCAGACGCCTATAGAATTGTCCGACGATAGCTGCCATTGGACTTTGTTCAGCTGTGGAGACGGCGTCGCGTAATACCTGGACCGTGCTCTGACGTCTCATAACTCTCTCAACCTGGGTATAGTGCTTGTACGTCTTCCGCGACGCCCATTGGCAGTGGTCCATCACCTGCTCCTCCGATGCATCCAGGAGCCGCAGTGTGGTTGCTACCCAGGCACGGCTGCTGTGCGCTCTCAAAAGCTGGTTTTCAGGATTGTCTGTTGCGGCAAAATACATCTTCAGCCGTGAATCCGGTCCGTTAACAGGCGAAGGGTTTGTTTACGAGGACTTTGCGATTGGCCGCCAAGGGGCGAAAGATCAACCAGACTTTGAACTGCGCCGACTGGATCCATCTTTCCTTGGTCCTGTAACTTTGGAATCATTATCAATGATGAGTCACCCTCACTTACTGTCTTGCCAATAGTGTGGCTGAATAAAAAATCGCCTCCTTCGATCCTTGTTATTTTTCAGGTTATGATTCTTCCTAGGTCACCAGCTCTGTCCCCGGCCCACCATAGGCAGAGGAAAAGGGCCAAGTCTCAAACCCCAGAGCTCAAACCCCAGCCCTTGAAAAATTCGGGACATATCCCGTAGGAGACGGGTATTCTAAAAACCCCTGCTTGACCTGCCTCTGACAGGCGAAAGGAAGAACTTGAGTGGAGACCCGGCCGTTCCTGCGCGCCGGGACATTTGACGAAAGTGCCATCAAATCAAAGGTAAAACCTGTGGGACTACCAGATGGGACCTAGGTCAACTTGAGCGAAAAACTTGCCTCCAAGGAGAGAGCAAAACAAAAAAATGAAACTTCAACATTTTGAAAGCGGTTTAGACCTGGCTTGGAGGCCAGTCCAAGCATCCACCACATTTCTGTTATCTCCAACCACATCCACCCTCAAATTCCATAGCGAATCAAAGACTGAGAGCCACACAAAATATAGGTCAAGGGCCTCCTTGCGACATATACCCGTGTGTGCCAAAATGTCTGCAGACCAGTAATCTCAGAAACTTACACTACCGTCTGGTAATACTAGGGTACCGCCCTATTTATAGCCAGATGCGTCTGCCGACGGTGCGATGCGATAGCAAGGTGGCGGCCTTGTCTCCAAGGGATCAGCTGCGAGAAGCTATCGACAAACCTCCAAAATAGAATCTCCTCCCGCACTTGTGGTGACAGAGGCGTAGGCAAGAGATCATCAAGTGTAGATATGAAGGAGGAGCATTCCCTAAGAAACAAGGATGCAGCCGGAAACACCAGATCAAAACTTTGGTCTTTGCCCACCAAACGTTGCATCTGCTTTTAGAGCATTTTATCCTCCCGCAAAATTGTCTCTCGTACCTCAGCGAATGATACCTTTTTATGCTCGGGAATCGAAAATGATAGGGTTTGGAGCAGATGCCGAACCCGAGATGCACCATGCTGTTCGATGGCTGCCGATGACTTTTCTTTAAGTTGCTGAACTTTGCCGAGCTTTAACTGTATGTAGCATACGACGTAAACGGCCCTTAGAGCTCTGATGTAGAAACCGTCCCCATGCATGTCCTGTTCACACCGCAATAAAACAAACACGACTGAAGTGTTTTAAACCTTCGTATACTTTGCCCCTCCATCGCTGGGATGGCACTCACCAATGAAACGGTCGTCTATCCAGATTTCTGTATGTATACCTTTGTTCTTAAGCCATGCAGGAAGACAAAAGCCAATGGATGAGTAAACTTATGCACTGTTTTTTAAAACCAAAGGGAAGAGTGGTGTCAGTGAAGTAAAACCCCGCCCACTCGAAGCCGGAAAAGGTTCTGGACTCCTTGGTCAAGAAGATTTGCTTGTATCCCTGGCTGTTGTCGGTACGTGAGAAAAAATCGCCTTTGGTTATGGGTCTGACAACATTGCCTAAAGGTACCACACTGAAGGGTGTGTCCTTGCGCCAAAGATTATGTCCCTTCATTGACAGAAGCAGACGCGGCTTCTTTGGTTCAACTGTCTAGGCATTCACACATTTCGGCGGCTGTACTTCCTTGACCCTACCCAAAACCTCTATAGAGCCCTCTATCCACCGCTTGGTGATTGTGTCTATGATAAAGGCGACATAATCTTGACAAATGTGCGCATTTAAAAATACCTTTCGGCGGGCAATTATAAACAGCAATTCCTGCCATTGTATCGGCCATTAAACGACTGGAAAAAAAATCATACAGACTAACTCTATGATGAAGCCAACCATGAACTTCGTCCCTATTGGGTGACTCTGCTAAGATATCGCCCCGAAGCACCAGGATCATTGCTTAATGTGCCGGCTACAAAATAATTGGATCTCTGAATCCGAGCGCCTGTAAATCTGCCTGTAGTCTACCAGAGAGAACTTCAGGCGGGGTGGGTTTAAAAGGGACGGGCAAGCCACTTGGTTTGCCATTGAAAACTACCCACTGGGAGGTGCCTCGTTTCCGCTTCGCTGCGTGCGTAGCGATGGGATCAAAAGATTGATCAAAATCTCTCTCACACAGATGACTCTCCAGCATTTTCAAATACCACTGGTGCTCAAATGTTTTTCCTTTACATCTTCGTCAAACAGGCTCGAACTCGTCCACGTATTCTCTAAACACAGACATCACGTAGACAACATTGCGATCATAGCTCGTCTCCATGCACGCTTGAGCAGCTACAGGCGTCTTGGCTTGTGGACATCCAGAGCCGACTTGGGCTGCATGTATGGAACAATCCATCACATAATTCGTTGACGTGCTAACGGGGTCCGCCGTTCGACCTTTCATAAACGCACAAACCACGGCACGTTTTGTTTTGTTTTGTTTTTTTAATAATAATTTTGAAGCAAAACTTTGCGAACGGGGTACTTGAACTTTGGGATTCACAAAATGGCACAAGGAGGTGCCCCTGGACCACGTTAACATAAGCGTGCCAGCGAAGGCCCATTAACATGGCATACAGAGGCCCGCCCTCTGCCAGGTACAGAGTACATATATGCGAAATAGAAGTACACTGTACCCCAAACATGGCATTCAGAGGCCCGTCCTCTTCCAAGTACAGAGTATGCGAAATAGAAGTACATTGTACCACAAACATGGCATTCAGAGGCCCGTCCTCTGCCAAGTACAGAGCGCATATGTGAAATAAAAGTACATTGTACCACAAACAGGGCATTCAGAGGCCTGTCATCTGCCAAGTACAGAGTACATATATGCGAAATAGAAGTACATTTGTACCATAAACATGGCATCCAAGTACATTTGTACCATAAACATGGCATTCAGCGGCCCGTCCTCTGCCTAGCACAGAGTACATATCTGCGAAAAAGAAGTACATTGTACCATAAACACGGCACACAGAGGCCCGTCCTCTGTCCAGTACAGAGTATGCGAAATAGAAGTACATTGCACCATAAACGTAGCATTCAGAGGCCCGTCCTCTGCCAAGTACATTTGTACCATAAACATGGCATTCAGAGGCCCGTCCTCTGCCTAGCACATAGTACATATATGCACCATAAAAAAGGGGCTTTTTTCACTCAAAGAACGGGTGTTAAACCTCAAAATCGGCAAAGTCAATGGAGGTCAACACGATTACTGATCATTTTCCAGTGGGTTGTCTCACTGAATTGAACGGCACATTCGTTCTCTTTGTCCCACGGATTCAACTCGCACTTATGAATAAACTACATAAAATTTCCGTCCCACTCATATAAGAATCATTTTGATTGGACAAGGGGGAAAAGGGGCTTTTTTGCTTCCAATCATAGAATGTCTCTCATCTAAGACCATGACCCGATTATAATATGCAACGTGTTTCTATAGTCTGGCTTCACATATCCTCTTATAATCACGCGTATATTGGTAGGATGAACGGGGAACTAGATCAGGCCACGTATTCGTCTCGCCGAAACAGAAGCACGTTGGAAAGCTGTTCGCTTTGTCCTCTTGATTGTTCGTTTTTCACCGATTCATCGCCTCAAAACTACATTTTTTTTAGTAAATGAATATGTCTTCATACCATACGTTTTCTGTTATTTTCGTAACATTCTCTGGATATCGGTAAAACGAGGCTTATTTGCCGTCAATGCTAGTCAGACCAAATCATTAATCCTTGGAGGGGTGTAATATACATATTACGTGAATAATTGGGTTTGCTTATCAAACCTTGTATTCATACCATTGTTAATGTGATAAAGAAAACATCAGTACTTCATTTAGCTGAACAGTTTTTAAACTCCAAAATCTTGTATTGTTTACTACTGCATAATGTCTACACTAGCCATAATCTCTTCCTCCCCTCCATTGTGTGAAATGGTCCAGTCCATTTGACCTGTTTCACAAAGAATGTGTGTGCTGTGTACACAAGGTCAGAGGCCACGCTGCACGCGCTACACACACGTACAGGGTCCGTTGTTTGTTGCACAAAATCAGGGCAAAGTTGTACATATATGATAGCATTTAGAGGCCCGTCCTCAGCCAAGTACATTTGTACCATAAACATAGCATTCAGAGGCCCGTCCTCTGCCAATTAGTACAGAGCACATGTATGCGAAATATAAGTACATTTGTACCATGAACATGGCCTTCAGAGGCCCGTCCTCTGCCTAGCACAGAGTACATATCTGCGAAAAAGAAGTACATTGTACCATAAACATGGCATACAGAGGCCCGTCCTCTGCCTAGCACAGAGTACATATATACGAAATAGAAGTACATTGCACCATAAACATGGCACCGTAGTACCGAGTACATACGGTGTATATGCAAAATAGAGTTACATTGTACATTGTACAATAAACCTGGTATTCAGAGGCGGCCCGTCCTCTGCCTAGCACAGAGTACATACGGTGTATACGCAAAATATGGTTACATTGCACATGTACCCTAAGGCTGGCATGCAGAGGCACGCCTTCAGCCTGGTACAGAGTACACATGCAAATCAAGGGTACATTCATACAGAGGCCCGCCCTCTGTGTATCGCACCTGCAATATAAATGCTCATTAAGCTTGGCATCCAGAGGCCCGTCCTCTGTCTAGCACACACGCCATTTATGGGTATATTACACTTGACATACAGGGACCCGTCCTGTGTCTAGTACCTGTATCTATACTCATAGAAAACATGGGCACATTAAAATTTGGCATTCATAAAATTGATTTTTATTGAAATTTTGAATTCAGAGACCCGTCCTCTGCCTATGTACACGCCCTTATGTACCCATACCAAATGAGAGCGCATATTAACTTCCCTTTCGTAGGCCCGTCCTCTCTATAACAGACATGCAAATATGGATACGCTAATTCAGAGGCCGGCATATCTCAACTTGGCATTTAGAGGCCCTCCTCTGCCTAGTACACATGCAAGCTATGAGCATATTAAACTTGGCATTGGGAGGCCCGCCCTCTATCTAGTATAGAGAGTACGTGGGTAATATTTACTCGGTCCGTCCTCTGTCTAGTACCGAGTACATGTGGAATATGTATTACCACTTAGTATTCAGAGGCCCGACCTCTGGCAAGTACACATGTAAACTATGGGTACTTTAAACTTGCCCTTTGGAGGCCCGTCCTCGGCTTATACAGATTCTGACTAGGGTTATGACGAAACTTTAAGTATTGTCAAGCCAAACCCCCAGTGCACCTATACTTGCTGCCTAATGGCGACACATATCTATCATTCAGTCTAATGGGCGTGCTCACGAACAACAGCATAGCATTCAGAGGCCCATCCTCTGCCTCCTCGAAGGAACTGAAAATTAAGACATGGGCTATTTCACAATAAGTGTACACTTTCAGTCTCACTGGCAAATCGGGGTAAAATTTCAAACTTGTCCAACTCACAAAAACTCTGTTGATCTAAAAACTTCAGGATGTATACTAATAATTCCTAAAATATTAGAGCATGGCATTATGATTAACGTGTTTATTTTTTCCACTGAAATAATGATTTGTAATTGGTCGTCTGGAGAGGACATTTTGTTAAACACAGAATATCACAATATAATGGCCAGACTAAATGTTGAAATGGTAATGCCATGCAATGTCCCGTTAGAAGGAATGGTACTGTTAATTTTACAAACATAAAATAAAATATTTCAATCATGGTTGACATGTTATATTACAATTAACTGCTGTCCTGGAGAGGACAAATGTTTAACGGATTTTCCATAACCCTGAATATGATCTTGATAAAATTTACTCAAATCTCTCCCACGATCAAATTGTCATATTTACTTCATCAAATGTGTCATGTTATGTCACAAACATCTTTGTGAGTACATATCTCCAAACTATTCCATTGTGTGTAATACCTTGTCCTGGAGAGGACATTGCCATATTTTATTTAACGGGAAATTCACTTTATTTTGAAAGGTTCATAAAATTAACATTTTGTTGACCAAATTACACCAACCCAAGTTTGACAATATTGTTGAACACTATATATCCATGATCGATCACCAAATTTACCACAATAATGCATCATCAACAAATGATTCTACTTAAACTAATGTCAAACTTGAAATGAGACTCCAAAATGGTGTTAAAAGTGCATGTAAATAGAGAAATTCAAAACGAATAACTCGTAGAATTATGTAAAAATAGTTCTGTAGCTTGTCCTTCATATTACCCGTCATATAAAATCACTCATAACATGTATTTGCACTGATAAAGTTATCCAGGATGGGTTATACTGTAATTTACTCAAATGACCACCTATTGTGAAATAGCCCATATGTACTCAGGGACCAGTCCTGGTCCTTAGAAACACGATCTAGGCCTTGATACTCGGAAGCCCAACCCGTACTTCGTAAATTGCCTAACAAAAGATGCGCTGAAACTGCGCATTTGGGGGCCCGTCCTCCACTTCATAAATTTAGTAAGCAATAGTCCATTCACTTGCCACTTAGGGCCTGTTCCATTACCTATGAGGGCGCTAACACAGGTACCTTGGAACAAAGGCCAGAACCAGATTTCCCAAATGCTAGGCTGACTCCTTTTTTATTGCTATATTGCGCTCGTTATACATGCTCGAGCAATAACAAAACAAGAATTGTGAGGGCACTTTCCGAACTACGGATCTTGAAAGAGGCCCGCCCTCTATCATCTAACGAACCTGCCAAACTGGTATTTTAATTCCCATGATTCAAGGGCGTGCCCCGTTTATAAACATGCTAGAATTGTACACTGAGCCTTGTTTACCCGTTGGAGCATTCGCTCCAGATTTCGGCGTTGTCCTCCAATGGACGCCAAGGCGAACAAATTCTCCCTCCAGCGGTCTTCCAGACCTTGCAATTGGTCGATGTTTTCCCAACCATCCTTGGCGAGCTCCTTAAAGCACTTAGATGAAATCTTTAAAGTGCCGCACAGGCCTATAATTAGGCGCTTGCTGAGTTGTCTATGGCCTGGTAGGCATCCGCTTTTTCCTATTATCGAAAACATTTTCAGCTGCCCATGCCTTCTCCGACCCACGCTGTACCTTGGCCGCCTGGCTCCATGAAAAGGCGGAGAAAAGCACTGTTTCAGAGACGCGTCTGTCAAACTGTCATTAGCCTTTGTTTTTTTTTTTTTTTTTAAATTGTTATGATGCGTACTTGTGCATGGTGGGCTTAGTAGCCCAAACTTAATTAAAGAGTCGTATGCATTTGTATACGTACAAAATATTTGGCTGTATACCTTGTATACCTGTCGAATGGCTGGGCCCCCGTCGCCACACGGGTGATACCTACACAATACGAGCCTGAGGCTACTAGGCCTAATTCGCCATATTTATGGGCCTGACAGATGTTTTACCGAAACTGAATAAAATCTTATGACATATAAAGCATTCAAGCATTACGTACCTCAACTAAGGCGTAAATCATGTCCATCTTCAGCACATTCAGCAAACGAGTACATGTAGTTGGAAACTTGTCCGGTACATAAAACACGACGAGGCAGCCTAACCCGCACACAGCATTGGCACTATTCCCATGTCAGGGAATGGCAATATGGTTTTAACGTTGTGACGATATTCTTTGATTTTTCACCACATCGTACTGCGTTTGTAGGCGCCCAAAAGCCAATAAATGGGAGAAGGAGCCTAAAATCTATTGATTTAATAAATAAAATGAAGAAAATGTTGTCCGAGCTTGTCACAAACAAATAAAAATGTTCGACTTGTTGTTTCCGGTTTGAAAGTTCATTCGCGAAGTACGGCCCTAGGGCTTGGTGCATCTGAGAAGCATTAACGACGCTAAACAAATACCTCGTTTTAACGACAACTTGGACGTTCGCTACTGTTGAGAGTAGGTCAAACCAACACCAAAAACCCAAACAAATAAAGTACATATCGTCAGGACGGATATCGCAAAGACCGTCTGAAGCCGAATCGAGAACTTTTAAAAACGGTAATACGTCGGAAACAAAAACAAATTCACGCCTACCCAGTTGCAGACTACCAGCGACGCGGTGTATTTTCTGTACGTGTAGGGTTATCAGTTTATGCCGGAGACGGAAATATTTAAAATTGTATAAACCTTTTGCTCAATCAACGTTTCGCACAGGTAAAAAAAAAGAGATTTTAAGGATTTTTATAGTGGACCCCGAATCGGTAGGTGAAACTACTAATTTGGACGTAGTGTCAGAGAACAACGAGTGTTTGAAGTTTTGAGTGGTCACTTTTGCCTTTTTCAAAAGGAACGGGGAAGTGAATATGCTTACAAAAAATATATTCAATATTTTCAATACATGTATTGAATATGTTCAATCGGCAACTTGTTTTATCGTGGATTAGCATCCACTTTAATGTTATTTGATCAATATGCCGTTGGCCTATATGAAACATTGCGGACCTGAATTCCTTTAAGACATTTATTTTTTTTAAACCTTTTTGTCTAGAATACTTGAGCCTTGGGTCATTTTTCTGTTCTAAATGTTGTTTTTATGCCAAATTTAACCTGTATGGCAGCAAAGCCAAATTTCGTAACGATCGACTTATCGGTTTATTTTGAGCTACGATGTTTATCGCATGGCCGCATTCCCTTTAAAATTGGCTCAAACGATAACCCATGTATGCCCGGCGTATCTTTCAATTTATATAAGTACTTGTGACATGTGGACTTTAAAGGCACAGGCTCGTCAGAAATGCGCGCGCGCCAAATTCGTGCCACGAAATACACAGTTCCATACCAAAGGCGTGTTTCGTGGCACGAATTTGGCGCGCGCGCATTGCTGACGAGCCTGTGCCTTTAAACAGCTAGAATCCCCCTGTCCACATTTTTAAAGTTTTTCTGTTTATCATGAAGGTGTATGAGTATACAACACCATCACAACTTGTTTTTCACAAAAAATCGACAGGCTTTTGCTTAAAACGTAAAGCAGTTCCGACCCTCTTCACCCGAAATTCTGAAACGCTCGAGGTCACTTGGCTTGTTTATCAACAGGGTTTTGACGTCATCCTGAGAAACATACAAAACGGCCTGTGCAATATTGAATGGAAAATACACGAAGTGAATGTTTATCATGCCTGTTTTGTCCTTGTAATTCAAAATACAAATGTGAAAAACACTTGTAATATGACAACACTCTACTATTACCTGTTTTGTGAAAAAACGGTGAAATTGTGGCTCGCAATGAAGCTCTTTTGAGGTAAATACCACTGGTGCCATTGCGACGGGTGGTTTTTGTCACGGAACGAACAGCATAGGACGGTTCACTGCGGGGGAAGTTCCCACGTGTTTGAACATCGCCCGGTACAAGTTAGAATGAGCGACTCATTTTTCTCTCTCTTGGTAATAGAAAAGAAAATCTTTCTGCTCTTTTTTTCCATAGTGTCTGCATGGTAAAATATACAACTACGCAGCTACAAACCAGTGCGCGCGAACCTGATTGGCACGTATTGTTAGCTATTCAACGCAACACGCACACTGTGTCATACGATCATTATCTTTTTGTTACCTGAGAGGTAGCAAAATTCCGGGACGGCAAAGGCCGAGCAGCTGGCGCTGCTCGTCCTGTCCTCGTCGCATGGTGGCGCTCTCGTTCTGGCACGCGACACCACCAGCTGCGAGGCCTTGAACAAAGGCTAAGCCCAGCCCGACCTAGGCCCCACAGCCCTAGCCCGGCCCGGCCTAGCCCAGTCCAGTCCGAAGCCAGCAAGCCCAGCCCCAGCCTAACCCCAGCCCCAGCCTAACCCCAGCCCCAGCATAACCCCATCCCCAGCCTAACCCACCTCAGCCTAACCCAGCCCCAGCTCAGCCCAGACCACCCAACCCATCCCAGACCAGCCCGGCCCAGTCCAGTCCAGTCCAGTCCGAAGCAAGCTAGCCCAGCCCAGCCCAATCCCAGACCCAGCCTAATCCCAGACCCAGCCTAACCCCGGCCATCCTCTTGCAACAGTGCCCCTTTAACGCACTCCCTAACTCCTGCGTACAGTGGCCCTGTTGAAAAAGGCCCCGTTTGGCGGTGGGACTAGCGACAGAAATCTTGTCGCCTCTGCTGGACCAATCAGGACGCTTGCAGTGCATTGTAGCACGATTGCAGGCATTCAAATGTAACGTGCGCAGATTGTAAACACCGTGCATGCATGTGATACATGTACTCGGTAATGCTGGCCGTTGTCCGCGTCGCCGATTGGCTGCTATTTAAAGCATACTGGGGAACCCGTTCCATTACATTCGTCAGCATGCATCCCTGTTATTAATGTGAACAACTGCGGAGTAAATAAGGTTCGTCGTTTGAAAGTTTGGTAGGAATGGGACAGTCATAAGAAACGGAACCCAATACAATTTCTGGAAAGTATAGAAATTGTTTCTTTTCGGCATAACATGACCGAATTGATTAAATTACATCAAAATGACTCGGGCGTGAGTTGGCTCAAGACAACAACAGCCGGCTCGCTCCACAGATTTGCGTGTATTTCCTCAGGGTATTGTCACGTCGCTTCGCATAGTGGAAATTCCCTGAGATCTCAGGATGAACCCCGGCCGTAAACACACAGGCGCGGATCCCAGAGCTAGCTAGGGGACTGTATATATGTTTTGGTCCTACGGGGGCGCGGGTTGTGCACAAGTCTATGGAGAATTTCCAGAGTTTGGTCCTTGTGGGGGTTGGTCCTTCGGGGGTTCGGGTCCTTGGGGGGTTCTCGACAGTCCTTGTTTTCGCATTAAAAACACTAATTTATTTAAGGAAAATTCAAGATTTTCTGTTAATAAATCGAAATTGGGGGTCTCTAGTAACCGCCAAACGTGAGGGTTTAAACAAAATAGGTAAATAAAGTCGAAAAACCATCGTTTTTAGTGTCAAAAAGTCGTCAATTCCAAACCCCCCCCCCACGGACCAGTTTTTTTTCCGGGAGGGAGGTGGGTGGGGGGGGGGGGGGGAGTTGGGGGTAAAAATCCCTCCCTGTATGTAAACATTTTACAGCATTCCTACCTTTCAAATCGTCATGCACGTTCACCGCTGAAAAGTACCTGCATCCTGTTTTGATATAATCCGTTGCGTTGACAGCCATCGTGCAGTCCATGCGGTACGGCATGCGTGCTGTGTTATGTTTACGTTTCGGAGGAACTATAGCCTCGGTTTGGTAAAACGAGGCTAGACTTTTATAAAAGGCGTATTATATTACCAGCCAGCATGACACATCTCAAAAACTGATCGATTTCGTATAGAAAGTTTTGAGCTGATTTTCGTGTCGTTTCAGGCATCACGAAGACCCGGTGTACAGAGAGGGTGGTTTCGGATGGGTGGTCTCCGCCGCGGCGTTCGGAATGGAGTTTATCCTATTCGGGAATATCAAGGCACTCGGCGTCTTGATCAAGGCCGTATCTTGGGAGTTCGACACTTCCCTCTGGTTGACAGGATGGGTTGTGTCTATGTCACTTGCTGTGCAGTATTTACTCGGTAGGTGCTTGTTATTATACAAATAACACATGGTTTGAGGGTGGATAGTCGATATTACCATACCTCATACATATTCATAAAGGAGAGTTGCGTTCTCACTGGTCCATTCCCTGTCAAGTGCCAGTAGTTATTTTTGCTGTTTATCCACGCGCATGCTGAAGCGCAAGCGTAGTAAACTACCCGTGGTTTGCAAAGCATTCTCTCTTGGCAGCGCGGGAATGAAATTTTCCTGCGTTTTCCTAAAGTGACATCACCACTTTGCTCATGCATATGTAAATTTTCATTAGCATAAAAATAAAAAACCTGGACTTTAACATCCCAAACAACTTTCAAGTAGGGTTTGTATGATTGTAAATTAATGGACTAGTTCCATAGCACATATTTTATTGATAAAAACACCATTTCAGGGGCCCTTTAAGACCTGCCAAACCCACTTTTAATCCCATTCATAAATACTTTTTGTGTGTAAATCGATAAAACTCACAAAAAATAGCTCGTCGTTTTGCATTCCCTTGCCTACACCGTGTTCGATCGTATGAACTGCTAGCTGTGCGTGAGTTGTTTTTGTTCGATCGCGCGCGTTACGCGTAATGCAAGCGTGTTACACGCGCACGCATCCGACCGGGTACTTGTCACAGTGCACAATTCGCTTTCGGGATCGGGAGCGTGTAGTCTCTGTGTGCGTGTTTCATACGCGCCGACGTTACGTGCTCTTAGCCAATAGAGATGCGTAAACTGTCGAAGGTATTAGACAGTTTCGGCATCTCAGTTTAATGGTACGTGTTCGCAGACGTATCCGTGTGACATAACACTAATTTGGTGTAAACAAGTCGAGATTAATTTTATACGTACCGCTCCCGTGTCAAACGGCTCCCATACGTTGTCCTACGTGTGGCTGATCCGCATCACGTACGAGGAGACCGCATAAAGTGACGACGTCAAAGCTGAAAATGGTACGGATACGTATACGCGCGTGGATTTTGAGCTTGCCGAAACTGTCTATTTATGAATTATCGTTTTCCTGCGGTCGATTTCAAACTGGGGAAGAAGTATGAGGTATGGTATGAGGTATGGTAAAAAAAAGATCACATGGTTCATTTCGGGTGGCTAGTCTTTTATTAGTTCCCCTCGGTATTGGAAGTTGACACGCTAGTTCCCTCGGCCTTCTGCCTCGGGATCTAGCATGTCAACTTCCAATACCTCGGGAGCTAATATACAAATACATGGGAGATAGTATACAAAATGTTGACTGCAATGAGCTGAGGACATGGTTAAGATTATAGGCCCAAGGTGATCTCGAAGCCATGACTATGGCCCGAGGCGGAAGCCGAGGGGCATAGTCATGACTTCGGGATCCCCGAGGGCCTATAATCTTAACCATGACCCGAATAAACAGCAGTCAATATTTGTTTTTTATATACCTCATGCGTATATTCCTGTCATCTGATTGGTTAAAAGTGGGGGCATTGAATCGGCTAGACCCGGCACGTATATGCCAACCGGGCAATAGTCTTTGCCATGCCCCGGGCGCGCATTTTTTTTTTACACCACTGCGAGGGGTAATCCTTCGTTACAGTGCACGTACAAAGACTACGAAAAAGTCGCGCATGCGTAATAAGCCCCATAAGCCAATGATTGCAAACCGCGTGTCTGACGACGATGATATCGGTGACTTTTCACCACAGGGAAAAAAATTAGGGGTAGCCGATCTTGGCTTCGAGATCTCGTATGCAAAACATGATAGTTTAATGATACTACACGTAGGCTGAAAGATGTGTTCCCTGTGAAAGTCTTCTATATTTTCCCACCCTCAACGGGGTTTTTCCATATCAAATATGCACCTATACTGACATGACTTTAGGCATTCCTTGCTCTATGCTTTAGGTAACAAAAAGTGCTTCAAGGGGCAAATTATAGTGTTTAAAAAAAACAATCAAAAAGTTGTTACAAAAGAACGATCGAAAGAACGACCGAAACGTCATTCTGAAAGATTAACGTCGTTTCAAAAGAACGACCGAAACGTCGTTTCAAAAGATTGATCGAAACGTTGTTCCGAAAGAACGATCGAAACGTTTTGAAAGAACGACCGAAACGTCGTTTCGAAAGAACGACCGAAACGTCGTTTCGAAAGAACGACCGAAACGTCGTTTCGAAAGAACGATCGAAACGTCGTTTCAAAAGAACATCGAAACGTCGTTTCAAAGGAACGATCGAAACGAACGATCGAAACGTGTTTTAAGGGAAAGAAGGAAAAAAAAGAAACGGCTATCTAGAGTTACCTACATCATGGAGGAAGGGAAGGAAATGTCTTAGGCCTATGGGCTTATACATACTTTTGGGGACAGTTGTCGATCGATGGTGTTTTTTGTTTACAAAAATATTTCACAATTCATTTAACATAAAAAACATGCACTGATCCTCTGGCTGATATTTTAATATGTATGCAGTTCTTCTTTTTTTTCCTATCTAATCAATCATGAAATTTATCTTATTATAATACATGTACAGTACGTACGTACGCACATAATCTACATGCACATGTACAGCGCATTGTATAGCACATGTATACATACGGGGAACGTTAGTCTCTTCACCAGCAGTGAAATGGTGCGTTTTCTGCCAAATTCCCCTCGCAGTGGTGTAAAAAAAAAATGCGCCGGACATAGTCATTTAGCGGGTTCCGGACGCGCGCATTACATGTGTTAATAGCATAGCTAGCTGTGCACCAACTATGCAGCTGGGCACTTCACGTAAACATTCATCAAGACGGTAATGGCAGAATCTCGACGTCATTTTGTCGTCTGTCGTAGATGATGAAATCCTTAAGAAAGTAAGAGAGGTGGCCTACATAATGCAGTGAAAACTGTGTCAGGTGAAATGTGCTACTAAAGTGCCAGGTGATTATGCTACAAATGTTTGCTGTAAATATACAACTTTTCCGCCGTAGACCAGCTTCCGAAATCGAAACTCGAAGGACCACTGTCATGACTGTATGATGTATCGTTACTTTTAACCAACCAGATGACAAAAATCTACACATTCGGTATATAAAACAAATATTGACTCCTGTTTATTCGGGTCATGGTTAAGATTATAGGCCCTCGGTGATCTCGAAGCCATGACTATGCCCCTCGGCTTCCGCCTCGGGGCATATAGTCATGGCTTCGAGATCACCTTGGGCCTATAATCTTAACCATGCCCCTCATTGCAGTCAATATTTGTATAATATACCGAATGTGTAGATTTTTGTCATCTGGTTGGTTAAACGTAACGATACATCATACAGTCATGACAGTGGTCCTTCGAGTTTCGATTTCGGAAAATGGTGTACGGCGGAAAAGTTGTATATTTACAGCAAAAATTGTAGCATAATCACCTGGCACTTTAGTAGCACATTCACCTGACACAGTTTTCACTGTAGGCCACTTCTCTTATTTTCCATCATCTACGACAGACGACAAAACGACTTCGTCGAGATTCCGCCATTACTAATACTATCCTGCTGAATGTTTACGTGAAGCGCGCAGCTGCATAGTTGGTGCACAGCTATATGCTATACATGTTATGGGCGCGTCCGGAACCCGCTAAATGACTATGCCCACGGGCGTAGTAAAGGCTATGCCCGTGGGCATAGTCAGAATTCTACACGCGCCGGGTCTAGCTGATTTAATGCCCCCACTTTTAACCAACCAGATGACAGAATTCTACGCATGGGGTATATAATATCGACTATCCACCCTGAAACCATGCGATATTTGTATACTCCCCGAGGTATTGGAAGTTGACACGCCCCAGAATCGAACCAGGGACGCCAGTGGTGAAAGGCGGGGGGAAAGCACTGTACGCCAGCCCAACCCGACCGCCAGAGACCTTTGTTTGATAGTTTTTACGTTTTACAATGCAGGCCTACCGCCAGATTATACCAAGCAAGGTGCTGTGCATATTATGACTGCAAGTTCGATGCACCAGCATGCGCTCGGGAAACGTCCACTGTGAAAACTAGCAAGTTTGGTAAACGACGACAGTCAAATCCTTGTATAGTTTTTTAAACAATTATCGACATTTCGTATTTTCTAACAGCTCCATTGGTTCTTCCGGCGATCAGTAAATTCGGTCATCGCCCCGTAATGTTATTGGCTGGTGTAATGGCAACCGCGGGATATCTTCTCGCAGCGCAGGCTGCGAGCAATTTCATTGGATGGAGCATATTCATCGTAGGTTTTACAGGTAAACATGCATGCGGGCATTATTGGAGCTAGGTTTCCAATAGACCAGTTGCGTGATAGATTTGCATAAATACTATACTCCCGCCTTCACGCTATGGCGCTCGCATGCGAGCGAGTCAAGCACCAGACTACATGGCAAATCGGTCCGTTTCCAGGGGGTGCAATCTGGTCCATATGTATCCGGCGCGAAAGTCTGTTCGGTACCTGGAATACCTCGCACATTACTCTATGCATTTGTAACCACGGTTACCATGTGCCAGTGTGCACCCCATGGAAACGGTATACCCAGCACGATATGGGGCCTGTAAGGACTCCCCCCCCCCCCCCCCCCCCTCACGCTCCTATGACTTAACACACTCTTCCCTTTTGTTAACGCACCAACACAACCGCCTAAAAAACTGAAAGGATTCCTTGGATGTTAGAAACACAATGGGGGAACAATGGTAGGGGTGGGGTGGGGCATGAGCTTCCTCCATGGGTGGGGGTACCCTCGGCCCCATATCGTGCTGCATATGTGAAACGGGGCCGATTTGCCAAATATAGTATGATTCTCGAGTCACTCGTACGCGAGCGCCATAGCTAAAGTGTATGATACAAATCATCAGACTGTATACGTACTGCTTAAAAGAGCCAAACACTGGTATGGAAACCTCAATAGACCATGCAGGTACGTGTAGATTTGCATAAGTCTCGGAGGCGTATTTTTTTTTAAACCACTGCGAGGGGATAGCGAGTTTTTTTTTTTACCTTGTTAGCGTCTTGAGAGGAGACTATATAATAGGTTAGTGTTTAGGGCTAGGGTTGGTTATTTTTAAGGAATTTAGAGTTTTGAATGCGGTGGGTTTGCAACCAGCTTCGTGGTCTGGTTAGAAAAAGGTTCGACTTGTAATCATAAGGTCCCTGTTCGAATCTCAGAGTTGTTAATGGATTTTTCGAATTTTCTCGGTTTCTTCTTTTTCTCTAATTCAGAGTAAGGGTTCCGACTATTTCCAAGATTGTCACTTAAGAAGTATCAGTCACTGGAAACTTATTAGATTCTATTCGGGTTGAAAAGTTGGGGTGTACCCCACGCTGTGGTGTAAAAAAAATCACGCGTCCCGGAGCCCTTTTGTTTCCTACACCGCGCGCAGCGAGGGGTACACCCCAATTTTTCGAAAAATCCCAAACAACTCTGAGATTCGAACCAGGGACCTTGTGATTACAAGTCGAACCCTCATCTAACCAGACCACGAAGCTGGGGAGACGCGTTCGCGTGAAGCAACTATAGCAGTGGTGTTCGCGTTCACGCGAACAATGTGCACTTTGGCTTGGCTCTCTGAAAACTGAATTTT
Source organism: Henricia sp. BOLD:AAB3569 (assembly GCA_037783545.1). NCBI lineage: Eukaryota > Metazoa > Echinodermata > Asteroidea > Spinulosida > Echinasteridae > Henricia > Henricia sp. BOLD:AAB3569. The sequence goes on along the minus strand of JBBELK010000099.1, from coordinate 115,455 downwards.
GTCCTGAAAATACCAATCATTTGACACCAAAAAAATTAATGTATGAGGTATATAAAACAAATATTGACTGCTTTTATTCGGGTGATGGTGCAAACTACCGCCCCTCGGTGATCTTGAAACGGCAGTCCTGCTATTTTCCCTCGGCCTGCGGCCTCGGGAAAATAGCAGGACTGCCGTTTCAAGATCACCTCGGGACGATAGTTTGCACCATCACCCTCATGAGCAGTCGATATTTGTATACTATATGATGCTACCCTGCTTTTTACTGGCAAACTGAAACGAAATTAATATTTGTTTTCATCCTCAGGTGTTGGCTCCTCATTTTTCGTTTATCCAGTCATTGCTCTACTGGCGACATACTTCAAAAGATACTTCCCTTTCGTCCTAGTTTTTTCCGATTTGGGGATGTCGGTTGGAACCTTAATTTACGGTCCACTGACGCAGCTTTTAATCGATACTTACGGCTGGAGAGGAGCCTTGATGATACTCGGTGCATTGATGTTTCACCTGGTTGCAGTGGCAGCTGTTGCTAAGCCAGGACACGAACATGTTCAAAATACTGACTATGAAAGCGTCTCACAAGATGCTGAAGATGCTGCTGATGTCTCCAGAAAAGACGACACTAGTTTCTGGGAGAGATTTAATGTGGGAGTTATGAAAGATGTCCATTTTGTTCTGATCACGCTGGCGGGAAGTGTCGTTGGGTTTTGTTTTGTGGGTTGGGCCGTGTACGTCGTGCCGCATGGCATCTCTCAGGGTTTGACTCCACTCCAGTCGTCTTTCCTGCCGACTGCCTTTGGTCTTGGTAACATCGCGGGCAAGGTAATCAGCGCAGTTGTTCTGCAGAAAGAGCTCATTGGCTCTCGATGGGTGATGCTCATTGGGGCTTTGCTGGCAAGCTGCTTCTTCTTCATTGACCCGTTTATGGACTCTTTCCTTGGTCTTCTACTTGTTTTGGTGGGCATTGGTATGGGCAATGCCGTGTGTAATACTGCCAAAAACATCCTATTTCGAAGCATTACTTCGGACGATAAATTACTCAGTATGTTAGCTTGGAGTTCTCTCTTCCATGGACTTAGCAACATTCTTGCTGGTTTTGCTTCAGGTAAAAATTCAACATGATCTTGTGCCATTCAGTGCAATTCAGTGCATGCTTTAAACGATATTTTGAGAGTTATTACAGTACTCGCAAATAGTGGTATTTGTGCTTGGTAGCTCTTGAGTTGTCCAATATACAGCCGCAGTGTGACGTGGTACCATGGTAATTGGCTCTAAACAACATGCATGGCCGTCAGTGATTTTTAGTTTAGAGCCAATTGCCTAGGCAACTAACAAAATATGACGTATTCACTTCGGCAGTCTATTGCAAAAGCATATGGGGGAGACGGTTCGGTGATTTGTAGTGTATAGCCATTGCCTATATAGGCAGCTAACAAAAGATGACGTAATCACTTCGGCAGTTTTTTATTTTTTTATTTATATACCACATCCAACAGCGGAGGGACCGCCAATTACAGGAATAGGAGCAAGTGTGGTTGAGTGCCTTGCTCAAGGGCACAGGTGCCACAACCCGTCACGGCCAGGAATCGGACCTACATTCTAGTACTAGCACAGGAATTTAAGTTCGACGCACTAGACCGCTCGGCCATAACACCCCACAAGTTTATAGCAGTCACGGGCTAGTTTATCTCCCAGGCGGTGTATGCCACCAAGTCATGCGATAGTTACAGGCCACCCCCTCCCCCTCCCCTTTTTTGTTCCCCAGGTTGGAGGGAGAGAACAATATAAATCCACGTGCACTGGGTTTCTCCACGTGGCTGCAATTGTTCTCTCCCTTTTTCTGTAGGACAAATACGGAATAGTTTGGTGACCTGTGACAATTGAAAGAGAAACCACTCCATATGATAAAAACCAACCCGTACCTACGTTCCGAGAAAACAATGAAAAACTGTCCATGCTTTCAAGAAACTGCGTTAAGCCACTGTTCTATTTAGGCTGGTTCCCTGGGTATACTGCTCGGAAAACGAGCCACAATCAACAATATATAATCACCGGATGCAGCAACTATGTCTAAAATGGCTTGCCTAGACTGGTCATACTGTCTTCACTAGTCTACATGTGTTAAGTGGAATGCAAGTGATCGCATGGACCGGGGAGCAGTCTAGACAATACATTGTTTGGGGAGTGCAGTGGCGGCCGGCGCATAGCTTCAATTCTCGTATAGCCAACTGCTATTGAATACTTCATCCATGAGCAGTGATTACATATCGATGGCCATAATACCACGACAGGGGGCCAGTTTTGTTCACCCGAGGGCACCCTTGTAATTAAAACATCCATTTTATTCCTTTCCAATTCTCGTTTTCTTATAAACAATAATATGTTGTGACGCTCCGACAGGACGCCCAGATAGCTCAGTTGGTAGAGCCATGTATGCCAATGATCTGGGTTCGAATCCCAGTCGGGCCTTGTTTCTAAAATCTTCTCTAATGATATCTTCGTTAAGGATTTCTTTTGCCCTTTCCCGAAGCATTATTAACACTGTATAGGCTAGATTTGTTCCCGATCCCTATAGATTGGTTCGCTTACTGCGAAAATATAGGGATCGGTAAAGGGCAGCCATGACGGGCAGAATTCTGCCCATCACGTGGTTATTATTATTTTTATTTGTTTAGTAAGTGCGCAGATTTTGCAGTGACATTTGTAACTTGGCCGTGCGTGTCGAACATATCCAATTATGTAAATAAAGTACATTGCCTAAAGCAAAGGGCTTGGCCAATTTTTAAATATAAAAAACACAATGCGCACGCGCAAAGACGACCAATTACAGATCAAGATGAAGCGCCCTTTACCTGTCCTTATATTCTCCTGTGTGAAATATGTGGACGGGAACCAGTCTATGTATAGGCCTACTCGGTGCTTTCCCAAGACCCTATATGAAAAACTTCATTGCGTACTCGGGTGGGACTCGAACCCACGACCTCCCGCAAACAAGGCAGACGTCTTTATGGCTCGGTCACACATACGCGACGCACGGCCCGCATTAAACATTAATTAAACAATGGAAAATAAGATAAGTGCGTCGTTGTGCGCCCAACTTTTGTCAGGATTTGGGAGAAGCTAGCGAGCTGACAACGAATGCACAGCGTGTTGCTAGCGCATAGCGCGCTGCGCGTATACAGGGCGCATACAGAGCGCATACAGAGGGTATACAGAGCGCACATGTTAAACAATCCAACGAATGCACAGCGTGTGCTCCGCGTGTGTCTGGCGTTGGTCCAGCGCGCTCTGCGCGTGTCTGGCGTCCTTCTGGCGTGTACATTCATGCGTCGAGCTCCGCGCAAATCCCGACGCACACAGCGAATGACAACGAATGCATAGCGTTGGTCCAGCGCGCTCGACGAACGAGTTAAGCTAGGTTCATATACTTCTCCGCCGAACTCACTCGCCGCACACTCGCCGAGTGTAGTCGCCGCAGAGTTTTCACGCGATCATACAAATCTGCTTTGCGCATAGTAGTCGCCGAGGTATAAACAGGCTCTGCGGCGCACTTTGTATGCGCGTTTTAATTCAGAGCGCGCGCATAGAAACGGGTGGAAACGACCCGTCCGCTCAGATGCGGACTGACCGCGCACTGTTGAACTTGTTTGACCCCACTCGCCGCAACTGCGGCGGAAACAATTTCACGCGATCATACAAATCCGCTTTGCGCATAGTAGTCGCCGAGGTATAAACAGGCTCTGCGGCGCACTTTGTATGCGCGTTTTAATTCAGAGCGCGCGCATAGAAACGGGTGGAAACGACCCGTCCGCTCAGATGCGGACTGACCGCGCACTGTTGAACTTGTTTGACCCCACTCGCCGCAACTGCGGCGGAAACAATTTCCGTTCCGCATGTAGGTCGCCGAGCGAGTATGAATTGGCCTTAACGAATGCTGACGCACACCTAGCGAACTACAACGCACTGGCCAAAATTGCAAATTTTTCAGTGCGCGGGCCGTGCGTCGTGTATGTGTGACTGGCGCATAACCAATCGACCACCGAGCTAGCCGGTGTTGACTGGCCGGTTCGAATCATTAGCAGGGATCGCAATTAATCAGAAAATTTGTGTTGGGAAGACTGAATGTTAATTAGGGTTTGTTTTGCCCTTTCCCGACGTAATTATTAACACTGTAAAAAATACTCAGTGCCTTCCCAAGACATATTGAAAAAACTTCATAGCGTACTCGGGTGGGACTCGAACCCACGACCATATCTTTGGCGGAATCATTGCATTGGACAGCCGGACCACTTCTATCTTCCATTTCAATACGGTTTTCCTGGTAAAATGATTGATTGCAATTTGGGTACATCGCAAAACTTTAATGAAATTCTTCTTCCATTTTGTCATACCCCAGGTTGGTTCTTTGAAGTGACGGGAAGGTTCGTCACAACTTTCATCATGTTTGGAGCCGTGCAGTTCATTGCGGTCATCAGTCTACTCGCCGACATTGCTGTGGTGTCATACAAAAGCAGGAATGAATAGCCGAAGGGAATCGGTCCCTAATTGTGTATGGAGTTGAATATACGAGAAGCAGCGGTGATATCCAAAATGCCCCAAACATAGAGAAAGAACACGAACAGAAGAAAAACGTCTTGGCAGTTTAAATTTTTGTATCATAAAATGGTTATAAAATTATGTACCGATGTAGGCCTATCATTTGCAATGACTCATTTTTGTTTTTCATGAGTTGACAATAAAAACCTTACTCAAAGCGTTGATAGCAATGGTAACATTACCACATTAATTTATTTCCGTCCAAAATGGTATTTTATGTTGGAAATTGACAACCGATGGTGGTTTTCTAAACAAGTCCCGTGTACAGGACTTTTTTTACCATTCATTTGTACACAAAATCCATATATAGATTGTCAAGGTTTTCTGTAGCCTTTAGTCAATGCTGCCGTGGCGAGTTATATATTCGCGCGCAGTCAGTTTTACCAACGCTTGAGGAAAGACTAGCACGCACAGACCGTCCGCCCCGACGCCCCGAGTATGAATGTTAGTCTTTCCTCAAGCGCTAGCAAAACCGTGCACAAAACAAACCTCGCCACGGACGCCTTGCCTAAAGGCTATTGGACAGGGGACCAGTCTATTAAGCATATATATGTTGTTGTTGTTGTTGTGGGTTTTTTTGGCACTTTCGGCAAACTCAGTGCCCTTTGTGCCATCAAACGTTGGTGAAATCACCAAAAAATATAAGCCTTTTGGTCTATTTTCGCGTTACCGTTGAGGATACGAACGTGCCTTTGATACAGTTCGCTTCTTGCGCATATACTCTTAAAGATTAGTCCGATTGTTAAATGGATTCCCCAACAGGAACAGAGGTATACACCATGTCTCGCGTAATTCGAGCAGCTGCTCCTGCATGAAGGCGATTTAAATGTGATACATTTTATGGTTTTAAATTACTGTTTATTATAAAGTTAAGAATTTCTTTAAAATTATCTTTATTACCAAGTAGATTTTTGACAGTCATGTGTTTGTCATTATATTGTAATGATTTTTGTAGACTGAGTCTATTAGAAGTATATTTTGCACAAGTTGTTAGAATATGTTTTACATTGTCCTGTTGTTTACATATATCACATAATCCATTGGGATGTTGGCCTATTTTGTACTTAAAATTATTGAGGGATTGATATGTGTCTAATCTAAGTCGATGAATTATTATTTCTTGCCATCGTGGAATATTCCATGTATTCATATGTAGAGATACTACTGGTTGGAGTGTTTTTAGTAGTTGTTGTTGTATATTTTTATGGCATCTTCGGCAACTGAGGCCCTTTATGCCATCAACTATACGGTTTTAGCTTTAACTATACTATATTATCAACTTGAGATGACGAAGAAGGAGTTGCAGTTTTAGAAGTGGGAGGAAAACCCCCAGAGAAATGCCCCAGGGGAAAACCCACGCGGTCAAGTAGGGACTGCAAACCCAATCCACATACACGCCCCGGATTCGAACCCGGGACCCCAGAGGTGAAAGGCGAGGAAAGTGTTTTTAGTATTGAGTTTATTAAGCATATATACCCGACCACCCGGATTTTTATAGGTTCCAATTGGCCGTCGCTACGGAAACCGCGCTGTATGTAAATCCAACTGGTGAATGCATGAATATAATGTAGCTGACGTGCGGATTCCCAAGTCCGAGATTGTGAACCGAAATAGACTAATTCCCAATTAGCCTTAACAATTATATAATATTGGATGGCTTTGAGGGTGATATGAGAATATAGCGCACGAGTGTTCGAATCTGGGGCGTGTATGTGGATTGGGTTTGCAGTCCCTACTTGACCGCGTGGGTTTTCCCCTGGGACATTTCTCTGGGGGGTTTTCCTCCCACTTCTAAAACTGCAACTCCTTTTTCGTCATTTCAAGGTGATAGTATAGTATAGTTAAAGCTAAAACCGTATAGTTGATGGCATAAAGGGCCTTAGTTGCCGAAGATGCCATAAAATATACAACAACAACCGCACGAGTCATGAAAATACCGAACGAGCCGAAGGCGAGTTCGGTATTTTCATGACGAGTGCGGTATATTCTCATATCACCCGAAAAGACATCCAATATTATTGTTGTTATATGAAATGAAGCTTCTATCTTCTTTGTTTATTTTGTAAGAGTTTCCGCAAGATTTTTGTCTGTTTTGTGTTGAAAACTTCAGTTCTTTTCACGGTTTACAAATGCATGCGCTTTTGTTACGGTTGTACAGTATACAAATATTGACTGCTCATGAGGGTGATGGTGCAAACTATCGTCCCGAGGTGATCTTGAAACGGCAGTCCTGCTATTTTCCCGAGGCCGCAGGCCGAGAGAAAATAGCAGGACTGCCGTTTCAAGATCACCGAGGGGCGGTAGTTTGCATCATCACCCGAATAAAAGCAGTAAATATTTGTTTTATATACCTCATACATTGATATTTTTTTTGTGTCAATTGATTGGTATTTTCAGGACAAAATTCAGTTTTCAGAGAGCCAAGCCAAAGTGCACATTATCCGCGTGAACGCGAACACGCAAGCGCACCACTGCGGCCTCGGGAAAATAGCAGGACTGCCGTTTTAATATCACCTCGGGACGATAGTTTGCACCATCACCCTCATGAGCAGTCAATATTTGTATAATAAAAAATGAAGCTTTTTCGGACACCGTGCGTTTCTGTTACTGTGCAGCACAGAGCCCAGATTCGATGTGCGTGCACGTTGGGCGCACCACGAACACACGCGTACGCGCGCGTCATGGATCGAGGGAATGGATTGCGTGCGCGTGCAACGCGCGTCAGAGTACAGTAACAAAAAATACTGTACAACAGTAACAAAAGCGCATGCATTTGTAAACTGACGTTTTCAACACCAAACAGACACAAATCTCGCGGAAATCTTTCAAAAAAACACTTCATTTTATATAACAAAGGTCATGAAAATACCAATACCAATGAAACTGCAGTATTCCAAGACGGGGTATAACAATATAAATTGTTACTGTACTCTGGCGCGCGTTGCACACGCACGCAATCCATTCCCTCGATCCATGATGCGCGCATACGCGTGTGTTCGTGGTGCGCGCATACGCGTGTGTTCGTGGTGCGCCAGCGTGCACGCACATCGAATCTGGGCACTGTGCCGCACAGTAACAGAAACGCACAGTGTCCGCAAAAGCTTCATTTTATATAATAATCAACGATCTTGCTGGGGTCCTCAATGATAAAGGTCAAGTCGACGTTGTTATAATGGACTTTAGCAAGGCGTCTGATACCGTTCCACATGAAAGACTACTTGCTAAACTAAATCATGCAGGGATCCACGGTTCACTGCACACTTGGTTTAGGAATTTCCTCACTCAAAGATCCCAACAAGTCATCCTCGATGAAGAAGCTTCATCTTCCATGCATGCAGACGCGTTACATCAGGTGTTCCACAAGGCACAGTGCTAGTGTTGGGACCGCTACTATTCCTCCTGTACCTTAATGATATTTCGGCCGAATTAACATCAGAGGTCCGTCTCTTGGCAGATGACTGTATCATGTATAGGCAAATAAAGAACAGTCAAGACAGTCGGGATCTCCAGAAGGACATTGATCGTCTCTGCGCCTGGGAACAACGCTGGCAGATGAAATTCAATAAAGCAAAGTGTTATGCCATAAAACGAAACCAATTGAATCATGTTATCGGATGGGAGACTCAATTTTGGAAACGGTTTCAAGCCACACCTATACTTGGGGGGTAGAAATAACCAATAAATTAAGTTGGGTTAAGTTGGGTTAATCCATAAAGTCACATCGAGAGCAAACCAAATCCTCGGACTGCTTCGCAGGAACCTGTATAGTTGCACCTCGGACGTCAAAGCTGTGGCATATAAAACCTTAGTCAGACCACGACTTGAATATTGCGCTTCAGTATGGGATCCCCACCAAAAGGAATACATATCTCAACTCGAGATGGTTCAGCGACGTTCTGCAAGATTTGTTATGAACAACAAGAAGAAAAAGGCTAGCGTCACAGAAATGCTCTCGCACCTTGGGTGGGAGCCTTTGGAACACAGAAGAGCGGCCCAACGATTATCACTTGTCTACAAATCTGTCAATAAGTTAGTTGCCATGTGTTCTTCCTCCATGCTCTTACCGAACCGAGTCTTCCAGAGAAGGGGTCTCTACGAGAAAACATGCTTCAACTTCATTAAATAAATTACTAGTCGCTGAAGACTGTTTTAAATATTCCGTGTTCCCAAGAACATTTGCCGAATGGAATTGCTTGCCGCTGGATGTGAGAAATGCACCCACTCTAGTAACCTTTAAAACCAGACTACAGACTAGCGCTGGGAGTTACCGTTTATTTTTCTAAACGTTTAAACGTCAATTTAACGTTCGTTTAAACGTTTAAACGAATAGTAAACATAACAAAAAGTAAAACTTATTACCGCGCTCGCAATAAAAAGTTCTTTGACCTGGTATCATGTGCGTTCGCGCGGCACCACTGACACGTACTTCATTGAATTGGAGCATACATGATGCAGGCCACGAAAGTTCAGCTATTTAGTAAACAGTGTTTACCGCCTTGCTTTGAATTCAACAAGATTAAACCGTAAACCAGTAAAATCGCTTCCGCCGGCGAACGCAACTGTACATCTTCGGCTTGAAACCACAAACTTTACCGACGTACCGTTAGGCTCATCACAGCGGTATGCTGCCTGATTCTTACGAACAAAATTGCCGCTTTAGAAATTTCATTTTTCTAAACGGATAGTTAAATTTCGGTCGTTTAAACGTTTAAACGTTTAAACGTCGCAGCTCTACTACAGACTACAAACTTAGGGAAACTCATCAAAAAAGCTCATTTTAAAAATTAAACATGCTGCTCAGTCGCCTGCGCCTGCATGTTACATCCCATTGTGTGGAGATTATGCAGTAGCTCACCAGAACCAGAACCCTACATTTCACAAATCACAAGAGGGCGCTACGAAAAACAAACAACGATCTCGGACTTGGAACCAAGTCTAAACTCGATGCAGCAACTCGATGTGCAGCAAAGACCCTTGCGAAAGGAAGATGCTTTCATGCAGCTGGACACAAAACTAACTCGCAAGACCCTGCATGTGATTTTTCAGGACCAGACAAATCACGTGACCTCTGTTGTTTGAAAATTGCTCAAAAACGGCAAAATTCCGTGTTTTCTTTTCAGGATATGTTCAGTTTATTTCGGAAGGGAATTCATAATCTTGTATGGGTCCATTTCGAGCCCAAAATATCCCAACTAGCCGGTCTGTACCTTTAAAATTACACAAGTTACTGTGGACAATGACCAATTTGTCTACCTGCGTCTTACATCCATTGACTCGTGTGTAATGAGCCATGACATGCTAAACAACTTTATGCCTAGTATTTGCTGCATTATGATGGATTACTATAATTGTTCGTTTTGATGTAAAATCAATAAAAGGTACCTTTTTCAACTTTGAAGATTTTATTGCAGTAAATCACAGAAAGAGGACGCTGTTTGGGGTACATCACTTCAGGAAATAAAACCATAAGACTTCAAGTTAATTTTTTGTGGCAGTTTTGTCATGACTCAATAGGAAACATGTAAAACAAACTCAAACAGCCATGGATTACAAAGGTTTCAGCAAGTTTGAGAATAAAGTGGAATCTTGTGTGCCGCTTGAATGTGATTTCCTGCGTTTGCTTCTTGTGACATCACAACCTTGCTCATGAATATGCATATGCATTAGCATGCATAAAAGCTTTTAAAAAACAACTTTGTTTTAACCCCCAAACAAGCTCCAAATAGGATTTGTATGACTGTATCTGAGTAGAGTAGTTTTATAGCATACATTTAATTGATCAAAAATCCCTAATCATGCCCTTTAAATTACACACGACCTTCTACCCAGCGTCTATCTGCTATGTAGTCTAGTAACAATAACGGCTTGAGCACAGTCTATAACCAATTTATTTTGTCACACGTGTTGCTGTGGGATTCTCCCATTCGTGAATGGGTAAAATTTAATGTCGATCGAATGTTCTCTATTTTTTGTAACAGAAAAGAGGAACTTCGAGATTTATATTGATCTGCCATTTAAATTATAAAAAAATAGGTTTTCTGTTTTAGAGTATGATGAAAGCAATCAAAAAACCTCATGTGACACTTTGGTTTTAGTACGAATTGTTATAAATTACTTGAACCCCTAAAATATCTATGAACGAGTCTCTTGGATATGAGATTTGTGTACTAGTACGTGCACCTGCCATTTCTGGACAGAGAGTATATAATTTTGCCACGCCAGTGCTTTCAAAAAAATGCCCTAAAATCTCTTAGATTATTTAGTTTATTTTCATTGTGGTCAAATTTCGATAGAGTAGTATATGTGGCAATGGATGTGCCATTAACTTGGTCCAAAACATTGGAGTATTGGTGTCAGACATGACGGAGTTTCCAACTCTGTGCGTGCTGCACTACGATCACCCGGATGACACCGGCAATCAGCGAATTCGAACCGCCACCACCGGTCTTCGCCTGCAGGAGGGACCCCGGCGGCCGAGGTCTCCCCCGCATTCCCGGAGGGGGGAGGAATTTGGATCTCCGATCGGTCGTGGAGGGCTACAACTTCTGGCTAAGGGCGTTTATGCGGGTGGCGATGGTGAGGTGAAAATTCCAGTGAGTATAATATTAATAAGTAAGTTTTATAATAAATTTACATAGGCCAAGGCTAGATCTCGACCTTACTTCTTTTCCTACCTCCATGCTTCCAGATACTGTATATGTTTGGTTTTTACTGAAATTATATGATTAAAACCCTATACTTTCAGGATACCTTTTGCTTCCGGTATTTTTTTCGTATACATTGAACAAAGATTTTAAGGAAATTACCTCCTGGAATCAACACATAATCATAATGTATTAAATTTTAAGATATACTTCCCACTAGCCCTACAAATAGGGCTGTAAATACCTCGCTTTTCAAATCTGACTTATTACAGTCGCAAATCACAGCCCTACTACGAGGGCGTACGTTGATGCTAAGTTTTTAACTGCTGAAATCCGAGAAAGTTCCACTACAAATATCGTCCGAAGCACATCAGACCAGAGCACTTTCACATACACCATTGCAATCCTGAGAGTCTAGTGTTTCATAAAATAACGGTAACGCTTACGGAATCGTCAATTTGGCCATCTACGATGTCTGGAAACATTGGACAAAATTCGGACAACGTTCTGAGCTGCATGCCCTGGGCGAAGCCATTTTAGCTGATATTCTGGACGATGGTGGCGCTTCTCGGTCAAGGAGACCGGCTGTGCAATATGCATAATTCATATTGACGTCGCGTGTGTTTATCCCAGCTGGTAAGTACGTCACTCGCACAGTTCGATAACTGCACTGCGCGCGTGACGTATTGCCAGCTGGGATAAACACACGCGACGTCAATATGAATTATGCATATTGCACAGTTAGCCGGGCTCCTAGTCAGTGAGCTTTCCTTGCATAAGGTGGATTGTTGCCTCGAAATTAGAATCACACCCAAAAATTTCCTCCTAGTTGTGTCCTGCAGTGGTTTGAGATGTCCATGATTGGAAAATGATTGGAAAGAAATACTTACAACACCGTTTTTGAAGCCAAAATGTTGTCTAACGTACAAATTGAACGGCTGGTTCTGTCGTTGCCGTGTTAATAAGTCTCGACGTGAAATCTCGCGAGAAGGCGCTTTCCTACGTGAAAATAAATGACAGTTGGGCCTGCCCAATATCAAGCCTTATCGTTAATCGGGCACAAATACATTTAGTGCTGTACGCACTGAGGAAATGACTTGGCTGCTCTCTCCGACGGCTGTTTCATTACTTAACACTTAGGCTGCGTTCGGGCGTGTACTCGTGTTAACACGAGTTATACTCCTGCGCGCATAAATGGCAAGAATAACGACACTCGGGTCAGTGAGAGTATGCTCTCACTACTGTCAAGTGTCATGTGATTTGTACGAAGATGGTGGAATATGGGTGGGATATTTGGTGAATTTGCTAAACGTGTCAACTCAATAACTGAAACAATAACTCACTAAGGTTTGTTTTAGACGGCATCAAAGGTTCTCACGACTTACGGCCTGTATTTCCTCAGTTTCTAGCGGCACGGAAAGGACAATATTTGTAGTGGAATTTTCTCGGATTTCAGCAGTTAAAAACTTAGCATCTACGTACGCCCTCGTAGTAGGGCTGTGATTTGCGACTGTAATTTGCGACTGTAATAAGTCAGATTTGAAAAGCGAGCTATTCACAGCCCTATTTGTAGGGCTAACTTCCCACTTGCACTTTTGTCGCAAATGTTGCTTTTTTGTAGAAAAATCACGTTTTCTTCTTCAAAAATTGCCTTCAGTTAGTGCACAAGATAACCATTCACGCGCGCGCGCAGTGCCCTCTGTTGTCGCGCTTACGCACAGACCGCTTGCTGCGTCATTTTGTGCATTACTTTATGCAGTAACTTTATCATTTATTTATCTCAAAAATGCTATATTTGCGATGGAAGTGTCAGTTTGAAGTATATCTTGGAATTGAATAAGCTATCGATTCCAATATATAAATTTACCCAAATCCGTGTTCAATGTATATGAAAAAATACCTCTTTTCCTATCAAAAACGTGGCTCCAAACGGAATCTTCAGCCAAGTCTTTTTACATGAAATTGCAATTTTTGGGCGTATTACTCTCAAAACTGGCGTACACACCTTCGTTTTTCTCAAATTGAAAAACAAATGTTGGCTTGTGATCGTGTAGACGGGCCTTTAGCCTTCTAAAAGTAGGGGGAGGGGTGGGGGAAACAATTGATAGACCTGTGTACAACCACTACGCTGGCCCGTGAGGGAATTAACATTTTAACAATTCCACGATGAAGATTCAGCCTACAATTGCAGTAAAAAAAAAGGAGGTCTGCAGTCTATTTCACGAAACTTACGCAGTTGCGTAAGCCCACTTGCACAACATTTTATTGCGTAAGTTGCACAACATTCTTCCGAAGATAACACGCAATCTATGGATATTGCGTCATTTGTCAAAAGTTGTGCAAGCTGCGCAATGTTTCGTGAAATCGACTGCTGGAATGACAGCCGAAGTACTTTTGTACATGTAGCTAGTCTTGCTGGTTCTGTATACGAAGGAATGGGTCGATTACCAATACCAGTGTACAGACTGGTGCGCACACTTGGTCTGCACATGGAGCTATAATGTCTGCACCATGTACGTACATATGTGTCTGTTGTCATCTTGACAGAAAATCTTACTGCTCAGCGATTTCATTCAACTTCAAGGGAGCTAGGCCACTGGTAATTTAATGATGCTTCACTAAAAAGTGTATACATTGGCAAGTGTAACATAAGACAAGTAATTCACTGTGCATCATTGTGATTAACATGGGATAAACTAAACATCCTTGGAAGAAACACTATTTTTGTGAAGGACAGTGTAAACTTGGTACTGAAAATCTATCTACATGTAGGCAAGGTTGTTTGTGGATTTACTGTTCAAACAAGGTTGTTTTTCAAGTCAAGGAATGCAGGAAATGTCACTCACTGTTCAGGCAGGTGATTTTTTTGTAAGAATTTAGATGTTGATAATAATTAAATTATCTTTTAAATAACTTATCAAGCATCAGTAAGTGCAGATTTGATAGAAAAACCCAGATGATTGGTATCTCGAAAATCAGAAATGTTCACGGATTTACGCCTAACGTACACAATATGGTTTTGTCTGAAGGGATATGCAGGTTTCACATAGTACACTACTCTTGAATTACCCAGGTAAATAATTACCGGGGTAGTTGTCCGTACCCGGGTAGAAATTAACCCGGAGAATCAGTTTCACACTACAAAACTAACCCCGCAATTCAACCCGGGTAGAAGAAAACCTTGAGCTTTCAGACTATAAAGGTAACCCGGAGAATCGTCTAAAGGCTGCCGTTAACCCAGAGATTGGTGGATTAACCCACCTCGCGAGCAGGGTTAGAAATTACCTGGGTTAAGTGGGATTTTAAGCCAGTTAACCCGGAGAAATGCTAACCCCGAGAAGTGTTGTCTGAACGCTCCGAATTACCTGGGTAATCTCGGGATTAAATTTTTCGTTAACCCCGAGATAACCCGGGTAACAGCATAGTCTGAAACCCCTAATAGTCTTTAATAAATAAGTAAAACAATTTTTCGTCTCATGAGACGAAAATTCAATTGGCCTCAAAACCATTTCGCCAAAGTGCCATTTTGCCCACAAACCACTTCGCCCGAGTGCCATTTCGCCCCAAATCACTTCGTCCAAACACTACATGTACATCGTGCATTTGCATTACACTTCGCCCCAAAACCACTTTGTGCACAGGCCGTGTTTCAGGGCGAAATGGTTCAGGGCGAAATGACTGCAAACCCTCTTTTGGCCGACCACGTGGGTTCTGCCCCTGCACTTCCATGGCCATGATCTTTGGCCAGTCACCTTCACCCATTCGCAGAACTTGGCCATACCATCGGAGTCGATTCCGACGTACAGCATATCCTCAAGGCAACAGATACCTACATGTACGGTAGTCTGCTTCTCAACTGCTCAGTTGACACTATTGGAGAGTATTTTAGAACAGATCCACACCGTGTTTACACTGGTCCCGAGCTCGGAGTCAAGATTGGTCCTGAGTGCCGCGATGATCCTGAGTGCCGCGTTTATTCTGTAGTTGATCTCGAGCGCGGTGCGAGAAGTTGCAGTCACAGGTCTTGCTCTGTCTGTGCATGTACTGATCAATGTGTGCATGGGTTGTGCATGTACAGTGTACATGTACAAGGCCACTTGAATTTTGCGGGCTTTTCCCCCAATACGGCTGTGGAGCGTATGTGGCAGGTTGCAGAAAAGATTAATTGCTTATCTAACCGCAAACTGATTCCGAGCTCGGGATCGAACCCTCCGCCAACGCGAGACCAAAATCTTGGGGTCTGATCCGGGGCCAATTTTGTCCCGAGAGCGTTTACACTCAGTTTGTGATCCGAGGCTTTGTCGAACACCGAGCTCAGGATCAAGTGTAAACAGGGTGTAACACTTCATACACAGGAGTTAAAGGTACACACCGGCCTACTGTTTACATGATTTAGTGATATAGCAGCATTGACAATACTTTTTTGATGGCCGTTGTGAAAAAAAATCATCCAAATATCCCTGCAAAATTAACAAAAACGGTCAAAAGACGGGTTATACGTTTTACCAGCCGTTGCAACTACGCGCGAGCCTCACGACTTTGTCACAAACGATTCGCTCTTCTCCTGCTCAGGATATCTCCAATTTTCTGCTCACAATTTCACTAGACAGCCCGGACGACCGAATAGGAATTTTATTTTGAGGAGTTGGCATCATGTTTTTTTTTTCACGAACGTACACCGAAGCAACACGCCCGTGTGTGTGTGCACTCAGGCTATTTGCCACTCGCTCCCGTTCTCCAGACTCTCGAAACAAACAATTATGTTCGAATTTTCATACTTATGTTTAACTTTGTTTCATACCTGTATAAATAGTCTCTCTTTTGTCAATTACTTATAAATATTGGAGGGAAATCAGAGTTTAATTTGGTGCAGTTCTGCAGTAACAAACTTTTATACGGCTGGAAATACAACTAACTCACAAGACCACGTGACTTTTCGGAACCAGAATTTGGTTACGAAAAGTCACGTGACCTTGAATTTTTCAAAAGTGCTCAAAAACAGCTAAAACCCATTGGAAAAATAGGGAGTCAAAAATGTGATCAGGTCACGTGCCTTTAATATAGCGTTTTATTCGTTCGTTTTGTTTTTGCACAGTATCGTTACAGCTCGTCCAAAAGTTCCTGTTCCCACACCTTGAATGACGACTGTCTTCTCCAACGGAACGGTGCCTACAGTTCATTGACCACACCAGAACTGCATGTCTATGACCACACCCACGACCACACCCGTCAACATCATCACCATCGTAGTTTGTCGGAACCACCCCCTCACGCAACAAAGCGTGCCCATACAGCACCCGCGTCGGCGTTGTCATTGCCAGTCTTACGGCAGGGGGGAGCTGGTGAAACCAGTCTAACAGTGAATGCGGAGTTACTGCAAGATCCCAGGTGGAATGAATACTTGAGTGCCTGGGTTTCTGGGAATAAGGTGAGGGAGAACCAAATGAGTAAATTTCTGTCACTTTAAAACTTCATATCTTGTACAGTCTTGGGGAGCACGTGTGGTCTGGTGGAGATGAAGCGGAATTCCCAATCGGAGGTTGTGGGTTCAAGCCCCACTTCGACCAACGTGTCTGTGTCCCTGGGCATGGTACTTAATCACAGTTGCCTCGTCAACCCAAGTGATATTTGGGGAGCTGTTAGGGAGAATGCCACAATCTAAGTGCTGATAGGGTTGAGTGTCTGGCCAGCAGCCACCTACATGTAGTTGAAGTGAAATGATTCTGGTGGTTTCTTAATGGCAGCGGTAATAATGGCAACAGCGGTAATAATGGCAACAGCCAGGAGCACCCCGCAGGGTACTTCCAAATACTGAAAGGCACCCAGGCCTGTTTTTTGCTGATACATGCTATGCTGCTTCTGCTTGGCCTGGGTGACTTTCAAGATCAGCACTTTTTTTCCCCCCATCAAAATCGTTGCTAAAAATGGAATCTTTAGTCAAGTCATTTTACAGGAAATTGCAAATTTTGGTAAAATCAAAATCTCTACACGTTCTACATACCTCCCTGGCCGTTATAGTCTCAAGACTGACGTACACACTCGTTTTTATCAATTTCACCATCAAATTAGAGGATTTACGTCAAATTACCACTAAACAGCTTTTTGTCAAAGCGACCCGCGTTGCAACTTTACGAGTGAAAAGTTATTTGACGTAAATCCTCCATTTACTGACCGCACAGTGGCACGCTTAAACAAATCCCCCCTCGTCCAAAAATGGTACGTGCTGAATCTGGTCTGGTGCTTGACACTGTTATACGCGAGCGCCATAGCGCAGGCAGGATTTCAGGTTTCAGCCACCGAAAGTGGAAATGTCGAGAAGTAAAACGTGCATGAAACGTGCATTAGTAGAAGTTCTACTTATGAATGTAAATTTGATGGTGAAATTGATAAAAACGAAGGTGTGTACGTCAGTCTTGAGACTATAACGGCCAGGGAGGTATGTAGAACGTGTAGAGATTTTGATTTTACCAAAAATTGCAATTTCCTGTAAAATGACTTGCCTAAAGATTCCATTTTGAGCAACGATTTTGATGGGGAAAAAAAAGTGCTGATCTTGAAAGTCACCCAGACCAAGCAGAAGCAGCATAGCATGTATCAGCAAAAAACAGGCCTGGGTGCCTTTCAGTATTTGAAAGTACCTGCAGGGTGGACATGTGCATTATATAAGAATCCATTATTATTATTATTAGTCTTGAATAGGCTTGGGTGATTCCATGCCTGAGTCGAGTAGAATCGCTCCCACTTTGTGATTCGGAATCACGATTCCAGATTTTTGAGGAATCGATTCCCTTTCGTTCAGATTTGATCTCCAGTGGTAGCTTGCCTGAGAAAAGTCCGTATGTTAAGCTCGGCAAATATTGTTATAGTAACTGTAAAGTTTCACGAGTTTCAAGACGATGGTAAAATGGTAAAACCTCCTAAAAAAGCCCAATGCGGCACACTTTCGTGGCTTAAATTTCTACGAGGCAGTTCATCAACACTACTCCTTATTTATGTAATGCCATTGTTCCAGTCATGTAATCTATCTTTAACCAAAGTGCATGTAACCCTGCAGCCTGTGTACCTCTGAGATTTACAGCAGGGTACATGTACATGCTTCAAGTTGCAAAGACCATTCACTTGTATGAAAAGTTAAAAACTAGATCATTGTGTTCCTGAATATGCTACTTACTTAGGCTGATGAAACTCGGCCAATTGGCCAGTACTATGGACCCAACCAGTAGACCTGACATTCCGTGAATAGACCAATATATCTTGATAACATCACGCAAGTAAACACAATCGAGTACAAAGATTGCGCGCCAGTGAAGAGCAATTTTACAGTATTGCACATTATACTGATTATTTAAGCACTTTATCTCTCAAGCCCATATTGTGTGCAGGCAGTACCGGTAGCGTGCCTGTACGGTTCCCGTGTTTTTTTGCACTTTATTACGCTCGGTTCTTGAGGTTGGGAAAATTGTATCAAGTGCCCTTGCATGCAGCCAGTGCCACTTGAAATTGTTGTCATTTAAATGCTCTTTATTTATTAATTTTGAACAATTTTTAACATACCGAGGTAAACAACCAGAAAAGTACAAGGAACTCCTGATTGAGTGGTTTTTAATAGAGGATGACGAACCCTCCCATATCCATTGAAATCCACATCCATTGAAATCCATATCCATTGTACATGTACATACGATGTTAATATGATCACCCAAAAGGTCAAATGCTGCTTATTTTGACACCTGTTATGGGCAAATATTTTGTTAAAGTTTTGTACCTCAAATTGCAATTAATTTCCCAACGTTCTTATCCACACATTTTTCTCTCACAGGGGTCGAAATTAACCTCATAGTCCGCTGTTTTACCCCCGTCATGGCAATACCGGGTACCTCTCCGGGGGGGATGCCAAATCACCATGGTTATTTAGAACTTACCATAAATATAACATTTCAACAGAGGCCACAACCAAACTACATGTATCAGGCTCCTGCGAGAAATCTAGCGAGAATTGACATTAAGCGCGCATGCCCAGAAGGTATTTCGTTAATAACTTTCTAAAATAACAACTAATTTATTCATACACATACATTGTATACACGCAATATAAGTTGTGCTAGAAACGAAAATTGTATAAAACTTAATTAGCACGCATTTTGTGTTGTTACAGTTACTAAAATAGAATAAAACGCGTCATAGTTTAAATATTCCTGAGCGAGGTTTCGCTTAGACTGGTTTCCCGTCCACATATTCCACACACCAACATGATTATGACTTTATGAGGACCGACATTGAAAGTGTTTTTTACGCCATCGCATCGCGGATGCCACATAAACTCTTGAGGAATTTCAAATTGTCATCGAAAATGAGGGTCTCGGTGCTTTCCGGTTTGTGATAAAATTTTCAAATGAAAAGACGCACGACGTATTAATGGTTCAGCATCTGAAACGAGGCTGCCAGTGTTAATTAGAAAGTTCTAATGATTCCCGCGAAATACATTGCAATGCACGGTAGTAGAGAAATCTACTGGTCCTGCTGAAAATTTGGTGGTCCACTGGTGCTTTTTAAAATGTCACCGAGATACTGCAACACTTTCTGGTTTAAGGTCATTGAGTGCAAGATGGATGGGATTGCTTTTTGACCCAACATGTACACTGGGGCATGTCTGGAGAGATCGGAGAAAGAAATGTAGTTATCTGAAAATGTGTAATGCGATCAGGAATTGTTTGCGGTAACCAGGAATTATTTGTATTGAGTGCGAAATGTTTACTGTGATTTAGACATCAGAAAATGTTTCAATGAGTCAGTAAATGTGTTTACCATGTTTACTGGTCCATTGGACCAGCATCTTTGACAGATCTAGTGGTCCTTCTTATTTTTTACTGACCACAGAACCAGTGTTAATATCGACCCCTGCTCTCATTTTGTGACTTGACAACAATTCTCTGCCCAAGAAAAAATCTTGCAGCTCGGCCCATTATCAGTGTCCAGCTCCCTTGCCAGTCTTAATTGCACAAAGGCAAAATATATCTTTTGCAAGATAACGTTTTTTTATGGATAATTCCTAAAATAAGAGCATAACATATCTAAAGAAGAATGTTGGTAAACTAGTTTGCAGAATTTTTGTTTATAGATGTAGATGCATCAATGCTTCAGAAAACCTAAATAATTCATGCATGGTGTTTGTGTTAAGTTAACGGTAAAAAAAATGTGTGCACACATTTAAAAAATTAACGACCACAGTCAGTTAATTTTTTTACAAAAAGTACCATCTTCTTAAGTAAAATTTTGGGTCATTGCAAAAATTTGTTGTGGGTCTTTAAAGATTTACAGTCTGTGCATTTTGGGCGTGGCACAATTGATAATTTTCTAGAAACAAAAGTTATTCGCTTTCAAATGAGACATCAACGAACAAAATCGACCAACGTTTAGTTATCCAACAATTACTGTCAATATTTCGAATTATTGGCGGTACGCCAACAATTCAAGGCATAGACCTGCCCAAGTCTGACCTCCCATGCTCGGTCTGCAATGCGCAGCGCACAGTGCGCCCTCCGAACCATTGGCCTGTCCAATCTGTTTTCTTCCGTTTCCTCTGTCTCGGAAAGTCTTCCGAGACAGAAGAAAAGAGATTTGACAGGCCACCAGTCTGGAGGGTGCGCTGCACGCACTGCACCACATACCAACCACGGTTAGTCAGACCTGGGCAAGTTTAGGCAGGGCGCAAAAATGGCCGTATAAAAACGGCATTTTTCACAGGGTTGCCAAGTATAATGTTTTGTCGTTAAAATAAAGTAAATGCTTTAAAAATTCGTTCAGAGCAAAAAAAATCAAATTTGCTGAGAACCATGGACTGTACATTTATAATAGCAGGTTTTTATATAGCGCCATTCCATATAGGTCATGGCGCTGGTGCCATTATTACCGCTGCCGTCAGGAAATCACCAGAATCATTTCACTTCAACTAGACCGGCAGCCTGGCCAAGGCGCACAACTCTATCAGCAGTTAGATTGTGGCATTCCCCATAACCAAAACAGCTCCCCAGATGTCGCTTGGGTTGACGAGGCACAGACACAGACACAGACACGTTGGCACAAGTGGGGCTCGAATCCATAACCCTCCGATTACGAGCACGGCTGTGTACATGTATATCTTTAAGACTGAACAACCATACTTTTTATTCCCTAATTTGGGTCACCTTCTTATTGTATTTACAGATGAGTTCGCATGCCTTTGTAAATTTCGTTGGAGCAATGTCCATAAAGGATAGAGGAAGATACCATTACACAGTAAGTACCAAATTGTAGGACCAGTGAGTTCCTATATCGGAAAACAAAGAATCCACCATGTCCACTTCAAAAATTATATTTTGAATATTATTTTTAAAAATTATTACGCGTGAAAATGCTCACTGTGAATTCACCCTTGCAAATTTGCTGCATCAAATTAAGTGATGTGTTCACTAAAAAAATATATATTTTGCTTCATTGAACAAATCTGTTAGCTAGACCGTGTAAGTTGACCTCGAGAACGTGCAGGACTCCACGAGACTCGTCGACTTCCGGAGACCTCGTAGAGGAGCTTAAGCACGTGCAACGTTTATTCCACATCAAAATTAGCAGTTTCATCACCGATTCGGGGTCCACTGTAAAAATTCTTAAAATCCCATTTATTACTTGAGCAAAAAATTCATAAATTTTTTTTTTTGTCTCTGAGATAAACTGGTAACCCTGGACATAATATAAAAACCACACAGTGCATCACTGATAGTCCGCAAGTGGCACAAATATTTTTGTTCGGACAACAA
Organism: Henricia sp. BOLD:AAB3569; assembly: GCA_037783545.1. NCBI lineage: Eukaryota > Metazoa > Echinodermata > Asteroidea > Spinulosida > Echinasteridae > Henricia > Henricia sp. BOLD:AAB3569. The sequence continues at coordinate 93,422 of JBBELK010000099.1, read as the reverse complement.
AAGTTCGGACAACATTTTCTCCATTTTATTTATTGAATCGATAGATTATAACGTGCCTTTTCCATTTAATGGTGTTTGGGCACTTACAAACACGGTACGGTAAAGTGATAATTTAAAGAATATCGTCGCAACGTTAAAACTCCATTGCTATTCCCTGACTGGTCTCCGGAAGTGACTTACACGGTCTGTATTTGTCAACTAAAAAAGCTGTGCACACATTCACATTTGGAAATCTCTTCATCAAATCTGTCGAATGGATTGATTTCTCTGAACAGGGCCCTAGAAAAGTTTTAAACCTTTTTAATTCTGAAACTTTATGAACAGAGCATGCCATTAGGCCATACATTGATTAGACTCGAGTGCTATTGCTTCATACACAGAAGTCTGACAAAACAATTATTTTGTTCCGTTTTTTATTACAGCCAAAATTTGAAGAGTTGCCAGCCCTTCCGTGCCTTCGATTCTTTGAGCACATGTCTCGTGTACAGGCTCCGAAAATGGCGTGGAAAGAGAAGAAGAAGAAGAACTTGAAAAAGCCAGAATTCTGGACGTGGAAAGGACGGACGCCACTCAAATTTCCAAAACCAAAGCCAATCAGAAAAAGAGGTAAGCAGAACAGGGCTCAAATTCTAGTCTGAACGCGTCTTTTACACTGGGGCTAGTTTAATAGCACTGCTTAAAAGTTTAGTGAAATGAACATTATCAGTCAGTTGGTTTTATACACAAATCAAAAGATCAAACTGATGTAAACTCAAATTTGTTATTACTTCAGAAAAAACTTTTCTCTATTTAAACACTTCTTGACAGTCGAGGGCGCTGTTTATCACTGGTCATGGAGGGAACCCAGTTGAAAAACAAAGAAAGAACATTACATTTCAAACTGGAACAGTAGCCAACTGATCCATTTTTGACTCCAACAAACTTGTTGGGATTGTTGCAAATGACATACTAAACAAACTCAGTGAATTGTTACAGTTCATGATACCAAGAAGCCACCTAAAATGACACCAACTTTTGTACACAAGTCAATGGAGATTTCCTCTGTTGTCCTGAGATGACATCACCGCTTTGCTCATGAATATGGAAATTTCATTAGCATAAAAATAGGAAACTTGCAATTCTCTGAAATTGATTGAAATGTGTAAAAAACATCCTCTACTATTATTTTATGTATTTAAAAATCCTATTTCATACGTCCTTTGAAGGTAGAGTACATGTACATGTACGTCATTTGCAGCTAGTGACCCCAATTTTTTTTTCATGAGTTTACAAGAAAAACCTTTAAAAAGTGTTAATTATTAACAATGGTACCAAATACCACATGATTTAATTTCAGTCCCAAATTACATTTTGTCTGAGAAATTAACAACTGAACGTGGTTTTCTAAAAAAGACTTTATTTGTATTTTTAAAAGTTTTTAGAAGTATTACTGCACCTATGTGGCTGAAATTTCTACAGGGCAGTTTTATCAACATGGGCTTCTAATCACGAGTGGAAATAACACCCCTTTTAACAGTTTACCGATCATGTGTTCTACCTTTAAAGGCACAGGCTCGTCAGCAATGCGCGCTATGGAGCTGCGTATATCGTAGCACGAATTTGGCGCGCGTGCATTGCTGACTAGCCTGTGCCTTTAATGGCCCAATGTATTTGGGTCTGTCCACAGTAATGGGGTACATTTGAAAAATAAGTCAATAATTCCTTTCAGATGTCTTTAGTTTATCTCAGAATTAAAGAAATGTCCTTGTTTTGTTCTCAGGAGATAACTTTTGCCCAAAAAGGTAAAAAATTTCTGCCACAACATACATTTTTGAAAAGCTTGTGTACAAATTTTCCTATTACAAAGGTAACGTGGACAGACCATTTTGTGACATTTTTTTCCGTCTTTGTTACACGCGTAATAGGAAAATTTGTGCACGGGGTTTTCAGAAATGTATGTTGTAGGACTATTTTTCTTACTCCTTGGTGAAAAAGTTATTTCCTCAGTTTAGCTTGATAATTTAAAGATAAAATTAAGACATTTGAAGTGAACACGGACCTAAGATCTTGAATGTTACAGAAATGTACCCCATTACTGTGGACAGACCCATTTGCAAGATGAAACTTTTTAATTTTTGTTTATTCCTAGAATAAGGGTTATGCCCTGAAGAGGAATGTTGGTAAACTAACCCGCAGAAAATTCAGCTACGCTTCAGAAAATCATAAAAAAATTCCATGCATGGTTTTGTGTTAAGTAAATGGTAAAATAGACCTTTATCACGGTGCAGGCATCTTCCCTTTTCTCCTATTAAAATGAACGTTACAACCAAAGCGAGGCTTGCAGAAAAAATAGTTCGGTCTCGTTTTGAAATTGTTCATTGTGAGCATCACAATGGCACAGGCGCTGCGCGTCTAAGAGAGCGCGCAGGCGTGATTCTCAACGGGAGATTAGACGCGCAGTCGCACGGTAGCGCAGACGCACTGATCGTACCCGACATGTACATGTACTATGGGGAACAAGACAAAGATGGACGCACAGTGAAAAGGTCAATTGTACCAAATTTCTACAAGGCAGTTTATCAACATTACTCTTTAGTAATGTAAAAGTGCCGTTCCTGTTTTTATAATCTGTCATTAAGTGTGCAGTAGTCGAGTGTGCAGTAGTCAAGCATGCAGTAGTCCGCAACTAGTGCAGGTATCGCCGCCCTCTAGTGCCCAGTGCTTGACAGTCGACATTCCGAGTGGTAGTCACGAATCCGATCGGGAAAGTCCGACGTCAACTCCGACCTCTGACCTTCGCTCCCTTTCCACCCCCGCACCATCCATAAGGGAGTCCTCTCCAGATAGTTCTACTCTTGAAGGAGGTATAGTGCATTTTAGGCTTTGTCATTAAAAATAGGCTTATAAAGGAAGAGAAAACACTTGTAAGGGGTTGTTTATTTCTCCAAAATATTGCGCAGAGGAGTGTTTATTTTCAAGCCGGATCAATTCTGACTATAAGAAAAATCACTTTTAATTGGTGTCTAAATAGGCTTCATGTAAGTTGCCATGTTTTGCAATTCAGCACTCGGGCTTGAGGGGGCGTGACGTCACGCATCGTACTGCATGTTAAACTGTGCGTTTCGCTTACTTTTTACATTTTCACATTTGCCTGGATGCTCGAAGATTCTGTCTATCTACAAATATTTGTTGAGAATGCCTAAAGTTGTCCCTGGCATGCTCACACCTTCCAGAACAATACAACGAGGCATAACACGCGCTAAATCCGGCTGAAAATTCAATTTCTTCTGGGGCCAAATAACGTAGCCGATCATTCCATTCACTTAACACAGGCACCGTCCATCGGATAAGCTTGAGTGCACAGTCGGGTCACTACAGAGTGTATATACATGTACTTAACAGCGTGTTGTGTCGGGAAACAAGGCAAGTCATGATTCAACCGATGAAACTTATTGCATGATTTTTTTAAATGGTCAGAAGGGATACAGTTTTTATAAAATGAGCCTCCATGTGCTGGGACCAAACAAAAACCTTGCTACGTACATGTACATGTATGTTGGCGAAATTTTAGAGAAATAAGCAACTGTCTGGAAGTGTTTTCTCTTCTGTAAAAGTATATTTTGGCTCCATGGTACTATTTTACTTTTCCTTTTATAGTTTTGCCGTGTGGTATAAATAGGACTCTAGGTTTTCCTGATTATTCTATTTTTCTGTGCATGTACCGGTACTTGCTTGCACTAAACTTTGACCATTTGACTATTCGAATCTGGTCAACAGCTCTCCCTGAAATAGAGGAACACAGCGAACCAAGTGACAATGAGTCAGTTAGATCTGGTAAGGACAAGCACATGATTACACATTTTTCATTTTAAAATTGCATATTCATGTTACTCATTTGCATGATTAACTCGAATGTAACAATACGTTCTTGAATCACTCCACAGTTTAAATCAAAATCTCATTCTTCATTTTTTTTTATTCACCAATTATATTCATGTGCATGTTCACGTTTCAAAATGTTGCTTGTAAAACAAGTCCAAACTATTGCGTGTGTGTACTACATGTAAACTGACTGTATAGCTTTCATGTTTAACTTTTTTGTGAGATGTTTAACTTTGTAACTCTAAGTGCAATGTGCCTGGACTTTGTGTGACTACCGTACATCATGAGTTTTTAATGCATAATTTTCTCTCTGTGTTCAAACTACTAATCAGATTTTTTACCATGTGTATGGTACACATTTAACGCATACCATTTCCCCCATCCTCTTGCAATAGTGCCCCTTTAACGCACTCCCCAACTCCTGCGTACCGAGGCCCTGTTGAAACCGGCCCCATTTCGCGGGACACAAGCGACAGAAATCTTGTCACCTCTGCTGGACCAATCAGGACGTGTGGGCAGTGCATTGCAGGCATTCAAATGTACATGTAAAGCGTGCAGATTGTAGACACCGTGCATGCATGTAACACATGTACTCGGTAATGCGGGCCGTTGTCCGCGTCGACGAATGGCTGCTTTTTAAAGCATACTGGGGAATCCGTTCCATTACATTCGTCGGCATGCATCTACCACACTGGTCAACACTCGGCATCAAGATACGGTCTTGTTTGTTCACCACTACGCGAGAACTCTAAGCCTTAAGAATTCACCCATTAATACTTTTCCTCGAATATGGAACAACTTGCCAGTGCATATTAGAGACGGTTTAGTTCTTAAACCTTATTATGCTTTTATTAACAGATTACATGTTCACTATCAAGGTTCTTAGAGATTGTTGTTTGCCAAGCAATACACTGTAACTTGCCTTCCTTAGCACATTACCTTCCGTGTTCTTTATTGTTGGGTTGTTTGTTTGTTTTTGTTTGTTTGTTTGTTTGTGTTTGTGTTATGGTGCGTTTGGGTTTGTTTGTGTTTGTGTTTTTCTTTGTTTGTTGGGCTGTCGGGCTATTTGTTTTATTGTTTGTTTGGTGGGTTGTTTGTTTCTTTTGTATCCTCTTATTTTACTCTTTTATTACTTTTATTACTAACTTACAAACACTTATTTTTTTAAACTTAATTTATTTTGATTTATATTGTACTTTTTATTATAATTATTTATAATTATTTATATACAAACAAATTTATTTAATTTACCTTTTATCCCAGTCTAGGGTTGGATGAGCAGGCCTTTGGGCCACAGTGACTTTCACTTTTGTTCATCCTGGCCACCTTAGATTGGTTTGTCTTTGTGTCTTGTTACCACCCCCCCCCCCCCCCCCCCCCCCACTCCCCCTCCCTCCCCCCACTCCCCCTCCCTCCCCACTCCCCCTCCCTCCCCCCTCACCCCACCCCCCTCCCCCACAGCTTTACTTTTTATATTTATATTTATTACCCTATTTATTTGCTCTCTTGTTTATAGGAATATTCTGTTGTATTGTTGCTTGTGTTGGCCGAATAAATAATAATAATAATAATAATAATCCCTGTTATTAATTTGAGAAACTGTGAAGTAAATTTAGATCGTCGTTTGAAATTTTGGTAGGAATGGGACAGTCATAAGGAACAGAACCCAATACAATTTTTGGAAAGTATAGAGATCGTTTCTTTTCGGCATAACATGACCGAATTGATTAAATTACATCAAAATGACTCGGGCGTGAGTTGGCTCAACACAACAGCCGGCTAGTCCACAGATTTGCGTGGATTTCCTCAGGGTATTGTAACGTCGCTTGGCAGAGTGAAAATTCCCTGAGATCTCAGGATGCATTTCCCTGGGACCATTTTCCACTAATTTACTCCACATGTCGTAAGCATTTTGACATAAACAATAAAGAACTGGTTCACTAAACATAGGTTAAAAATTTAACCCCTGATTTCGCACACTACAACTTTGTACTACATGTAATGTTACTTTTTCAGGACATGTTGAGAATAATGGGGGTGGGAGATGAGGAGAGGTGACGGGTGGGAATTGGGTTGGGGGGTGGGGGGTGCAGGTCTGGGAAAGAATGGGGGACAGGATGGGGGTGGGGGTGTGGGATAGGGTGTGGAATAGGGTGGAGGGCAATAAAGTAGGAGAGTAGGGAGGGGAAATTTAAAGGGAGGGTGGGGTGGGGGCAGGGTTGGAAACAGGATGGAGGGAGCAGTGGCATACCGAGAAATTTGGCGAGGGGGAGGCCATGCAAGCGCCGAAGTCATAGGGGGAGGGGAAGTTGCTCTCCCCAATTTGTTTTTATAGTGTGTTGTTTATCGCACTTAAAAGATCCCACAACACTCTTTCATGAAGAGTAAGGGATTCCCCAGTGTCAACTCCCAATACTTGTATGTATCTCAATGTTTCGGTCGAAGACATTTAGCTACATAAAACCATGCAGTGAAGGAGATTCATATTTTGATTCATATTTGGCTCGCCGTTCAAGTTCAGTAGAGTGGTGAAGAACATTGGGTCGTATGAATAAAAAGTAGTATTTGCTTTTACTTCAATATTTGTAGTATTTACTACCATCCATATGAATAAAAATGAGTAAAAGAGTTTACTTGAAAGTATTTTCTAAATGTTAAAAGTATTTACTTTTCTTTTTAGCGTTTACTTAATTCCGTATGAATAAAAGGGGGCAGATACTACAAATTGCAAGTAATTACTTGTCCTTTTTCAAGGTAGCTCCAGAGCTACCTTAGGAATAGAGAAGTAAGGACTCGACGGGAGAAATGGCAGCGTTTATGAGTGTTGTCCCTCGCCGGGGAAAGGTTTATGTTCCAATTTTGTCGACAGCACACTATTATGTGTCAATAATTTCACGAAAACGTCTTGCTTTGATTCTTGAGAACCAGAAGCGTGTCCTTCATCATGATGGTCAGAATCAACATAGATTTTGGATTTAACTCTAACTTCTAATCTAATACTTCTTGTGTGACTCAGTGCGTGTGTGTGGAGTGTACGTGAATGGTTTTACAACACAAAGGAAATAGTTTTATTTCTTCAAAGTCATTCGGCCATGCACGCAGCATGATTTGCAGAAGCATTTACTACAAAGAATTAAGTTAGTGTTTTGCAGTAAAAGAATAAGATTATTCATACGGAATGTAGAAGATGCTTTTGCTGAATGCTTCTACTTTGAAGTAAATTCTTTTACTTTTTGCTAATACTTCTTAGTATTTACTACTTTTTATTCATACGACCCATTGTCTTGTAATTTTCCTCCACAGTTCCTCAAAAGCTGCATAAATTAGAAAATCCTCCAGCATCCCCATCGACTGTCGACTGGGACCAGCATAGCTATCTGCAAGGCTTTGGTGATGATAATGATGATGATGATTATAATCAAGATCATCATAATCATCGTCAGGCGAACAAAGACGGGACTGATGATAGCGGTAACTGTGCCAACCAAATTGGTGATAGCACTAGACAGAAGCATGCTACAGCAGGACCATTGACAACTAGCAAAGTGGACCAGTCGAGCTACATGTATAATGACCACATAGTGACGCTGGAGCCTCTGGTATTTGGTGAGTTAATAATAATATGAGAAAATTTGAATAGTTATTTTGAGATGATTTGCATCACTGCCAATTTTTCAACTCTTTAGTGGGGTTGTGCCAAATATTCGAATATTCGATTAAAAACCAAATATTTGAATAATGATTTTCATATTCGAATACTCAAAATGGTTGATGACAACCAACCAACCCACTTTTCTTGCTTTTTTTGCCAATAATCACTCGAGCCACGTGGGTCATGAAAAATGACACCCAAAATGGTGGATGGAAGGCGTGACGTCACCGGAAAGCAATCAATACAGCATTCTGCTTATAATAAGGATAATTTTAGGTCTCGATCCTCTGTTCGTTATTTTTTTCATTCCTGATAATAAACACCTAATTACACGAAACTTGGTGTGAATAATTAGTGCAATACATGGAACGTGCATTTCACTCGATGGGTCCATTTCAATGTTATTCATGGATATAAGGCAGCATTTAAAGGTGAAATTGGACACTTTTCAAAAATTTTCAACAAATTATTCCCCAATTCTTTTCACACATGACAAGTACAGTTTTGGTCCTCAGTATCTTGTGTAACCACCTTGATTTGTAACACCTGATGACATTGATCACGCATATTGTGTTAATGAGACGCTGCGAAAGGGTAATCCACTCCTGCAGTGTTGTTTGATCATCAGTTCTCCGATCAAATGTCCGCTTCAGTTGATCCCACAAATGTTCTATGGGATAGAGATCTGGGGAGTTTGCTGGCCATATCATCCGGTCAATTTCTTGAATCTCTAAAAGCTCATTGAGATGCCACGAGATACTGAGGACAAAAACTGTACTTGCATATGTCATGTGTGAAACGAATTAGGGAATTTCACCTTTAAATGCTGCTCATTCATGCATGACATAAGGTATGGACCCACAACTTGAAATGCACTTTCCACGCATTGCACTAATCATACACACCAAGTTTCGTGTAATTCCGAAATTTTCTTTGGGAGGTATAATCAATTATTTAGAGGGAACTTACTTTTGTTGAGGTGTTTACAAGGTTCCTGTTATAACAAGGTAATCCGCAAAGTCCCAAGGACCTATAAACAAGGTCTGACTTTATTACTTTTTGCTTTTTACCATCCCTCCAGATTCGTATTCACCGCTGGACAACCCATCTGATACAATGGAGTCTATTACAGTGCCTGGATGCAAACAGTCTGTAGTCGAGCCTTATCCATTACAAGGGCCACTACAGCCAGACGTGGCTGATATTGACCGGGCTAAAATTCAGTGGTCATCCATATTGACGAGGCCGGAACTGCCCAGTCCTCCAAAACTTAAAGGTTTGTTATCGCTGGCATTAAAGGCCCATTGTATCATTTGCAGTGACCCAATTTTTTTTTCATGAGTTGACAAGAAAAACTTTACTTAAAGTGTTGATAGCAATGGTAACAAACACCACATGAATTTATTTCCGTACAAAATGGTATTTCATGTTGGAAATTGACAACCGAAGGTAGTTTTTTTTTTAAAGTCCTGTACACGGGACTTTTTTACCATTCACTTGTACACAAAATCCATATATAGATTTTCAAGCTTTTCTGAAGCATTGATGCATCTATTTAGCTCAACATTTCTTCAGGCTAGTAACATTCTTCCTTATAGTAGGAGACCAGCCTGTAGGTCCCGTGACCAAATTCTGGGAACAAAGGTTTGAAAGTGTTTTTGTGTTCCCTGATGAATACCGAACAATTTTGACTTGGGCTGCCCCCTTGAAAATGTCAGGCATTTCCGGGAGGGGTCAACAAAGGTCAAACAGGGGTCAAAATTTAAATATATTCCAATCGTATCCATATGCATATCAAATTACTCGTCTAGTCATGAGAATTCCAAAAATGTATAGTTTGTTATACCTCCGACCTTTAATGAGGGCGCTATGGTAAAAAACGTCGAAAGGTCAACGCACTTTTGACTGGCGGTCAAATTCACCAACACAGTTAACATTATCCGATTCTAATGATTTTAGTGTCTAATAATATGTTTTCTGACATGGCAAATTCAACTAAGCAACTTTTAAAAGTAAAAGTGGTTGCCATAACCTTGAAATTTCAAAATGGCTGCTAAAAGGTTAACATAAATTAGCCAAAAACAACAATTTTTTTCCCAAACCCATGGATAAGAAATTATTAAATTTTTGTCACCGAAACGTCACGAACAATTGAAACACTCCATTTTTAAAACAAATAATTATTTTTAATTATGTGTATCCTTTTTCTTTAGAGCACATGTTCGATATAATATTGTACAGTATACCATATAAAGTGTATAGGTAAATGATGATGATGGGCTGTGAATATCTGCAACAATATAGCTTCAACAACATGTTCCGGGTAAAAGTTTATGGATGCAATGAAACTGATATTTTACGCTTGGTAAGTACCTCATTGAACCTTTCATCCTTTTTTCATATGTGATTGGACCAAAGACACAACAAAAAGTTAATATTTACAAAACAATTGATGGCTTAAACTAGGTTTAAATGGGCCAGAGCCCATATGGCAATATTATTACATTCCTCAAGCTAGTAATATTAATTGAGTATACAGGACATATAATACTCTGAATCATTGCGACCTTATTTCATGCTTGATGAAAATTGGTCGATTTACTTGATCTTCTCTGACCCATATGAACAACTTGCGCGCATCTGCTCACTGAGCTCCGTGACCCGACGCTCAGCGCAGGAAAATGACACGGAAAACAACGCCGCCTTGCTAACTTTTGTGAGTACATAAAAAGTTACGCTACGCATTTCAAAGTACAGAGTATTACCTTTAGTTTGGTTATTTTTTTTAAATATGTGATGCACGGGGAAAAGGGGCTTTTTTCACTCGGCAAAGAACGGGTGTTAAACCTCAAAATCGGCAAAGTCAATGGAGGTCAACACGATTACTGATCATTTTCCAGTGGGTTGTCTCACTGAATTGAACGGCACAGTCGTTTTCTTTGTTCCACAGACTCAACTCGCACTTATGAATAAACTACATAAAATTTCCGTCCCACTCATATAAGAATCATTTTGATTGGACAAGGGGAAAAAGGGGCTTTTTTGCTTCCAATCACAGAATGTCTCTCATCTAAGACCATGACCCGATTATAATATGCAACGTGTTTCTATAGTCTGGCTTCACATATCCTCTTAACCTAGTTTAAGCCATCAATTGTTTTGTAAATATTAACTTTTTGTTGTGTCTTTGGTCCAATCACATATGAAAAAAGGATGAAAGGTTCAATGAGGTACTTACCAAGCGTAAAATGTCAGTTTCATTGCATCCATAAACTTTTTAATACCCAATGAGGGAACATGTTGTTGAAGCTATATTGTTGCAGATATTCACAGCCCATCATCATCATTTACCTATACACTTTATATGGTATACTGTACAATATTATATCGAACATGTGCTCTAAAGAAAAAGGATACACATAATTAAAAATCATTATTTGTTTTAAAAATGGAGTGTTTCAATTGTTCGTGACGTTTCGGTGACAAACATTTTATAATTTCTTATCCATGGGTTTGGGAAAAAAATTGTTGTTTTTGGCTAATTTATGTTAACCTTTTAGCAGCCATTTTGAAATTTCAAGGTTATGGCCACCACTTTTACTTTTAAAAGTTGCTTAGTTGAATTTGCCATGTCAGAAAACATATTATTAGACACTAAAATCATTAGAATCGGATAATGTTAACTGTGTTGGTGAATTTGACCGCCAGTCAAAAGTGCGTTGACCTTTCGACGTTTTTTACCATAGCGCCCTCATTTAAGGTCGGAGGTATAACAAACTATACATTTTTTGAATCCTCATGACTAGACGAGTAATTTGATATGCATATGGACACGATTGGAATATATTTGAATTTTGACCCCTGTTTGACCTTTGTTGACCCCTCCCGGAAATGCCTGACATTTTCAAGGGGGCAGCCCAAGTCAAAATTGTTCGGTATTCATCAGGGAGCACACAAACACTTTCAAACCTTTGTTCCCAGAATTTGGTCACGGGACCTACAGGCTGGTCTCCTACTATTAGATATGTTACACTCTTATTCCACGAATATATAAAACGTTTTATCTTGTAAATAATACATAGGGCCTTTAAAGCCCAAATACATCATTTGCAGTTACCCAAAATTTTACGAGTTGACAAGAAAAACATGTAGCAATGGTAACAAAGACCACATGTTTTTTTTTCCCGTGTAAAATGGTACCTTTGTGGGAGAAATTGCCAACTGAAGACAATTGTTTTTACCATTCATTCAACACAAAAACCATGCATGGATTTTTCAGGTTTTCTGAAGTTTTACTGCATCTATGTGGCTGAAATTTCTACAAGGCAGTTTATCAATGTTATTCTTTAGTTAAGTAATGCTGTTGTTCCTGTTTTTAAAGTTTTCCAATCATTTAATTTTTTTGTATTTGCAAATAGAACCCACACCAAGTCCGGCACCTTCCTCTCCCAAGGAACCCACTCCTTCCCTTCGAACCCCCACCCCACCTCCCCCAAAAGTCCCCACGCCGCACCCCCCTGAAGTCCCCACACCGCCTCCAATAGCGAAACCTCAGAAGAAACCCACCAAACCGAAGCGACCGCTTAAGAAGGAAAAGACAAAAGTGTTCAAGGAAGCGGAAATTCCAACAAAGAAAGCTACGCCAGCACCTACACCGGAGTCCATCGTAGCACAAGCACAGACTCCAACATTTTCACCTTTTTCAGGTACCAGTGAATATTTCTACCTACATTTGTTATGTATGTGTCTTTCTCGGGTCTAGAGCCCCTTTTGGTGATCAAGATATCTTCTTAGAACAAGTTCTATTTTGAGAGAAGGTACATAGGGACAATTGTTTTTTAAAAAATGCCCTTAAAGATGTTATGCCGTGGAGAGAGGAATTTACCAAAGTTACACATTAAACCATTAAATACATCTAATTATGCCAGAAAAAAATTAGACTGTGCGAATGTTTTTTTACAACAGCAGTTTTTGGCCCACTTTTCAGCCCAAACTCGAAGCAAAATCTGAACAACAGCCATCGGGCCTAAAAGTTTGACATTGGAAAATCAACGGATTCGTGACGTCATTTTACGGACGCGTCCGGCCGACGGCTGTTTCTTGTTATTCCACAACGTGGCGTTTTGGAACAACATGTTGACAATTGACTCCAGTGTTGACGTTTTTTTCCGATGGAGATAGCGATGTTTGTTGTTGCTCATCGCATTCATTTCATGACGACAGCGATGAAGAATCATCCCGTGAATTTCCTATGGTTGAACCGTATCAGTTTGAGCCAGAAATAACCATGTTAACCAAGGAAGAAATCCGAGAACAACGCGAGTCCGGTGTTCGAATCGACGACCGAAATCGACAACAGGAAACTGGAACGGTACTGCCTCGGCTTTCTCTTTCTTTCTCAACTTTTTCTCTAACCCTTTTTCGTCAATAATTATTTAGTCCTTGGACGTTTTCATGGTAAATGTACCATGTTTGTTTGAGCCGATTGCCTAAATTTTTAGACCATGTAAATGTGGAATTTATATTCATCGTAAAACTTACCATGAACGTACGTTGTTGAGACGAAAACCAAACCCTAAAATATCCGTTTGATGGAAAAACTTAGACCTGTTCTTTCCTCTTCATTTGATACTTGTGTATGTTAAATTTAATCCCAACACTAGAACATTTATCCAGCAGTGTTTTGGGGGCGTCTTGTGATGTGACTGTGTCAATAATGCAATGTAACAAGTTTACGAGAATGTTCAGCGTGCACTCGCTGAAACCATACCGGCTGGCGGGCCGTTCGTTCGGCGTGTACTTCACAAAGCACTTGATCACGCACGCACGCAGGCGAGCATACCGACCATAGCGGTGGGATCAAGACCAAACACAGGTTTCTTCTTACACAATGTGTGCGACACCAGACTATTGTATTGGCGCGGAGTGATATCGTGCGCGAGCCTTTCTTGGCTAAAAACGTCTCCGTAAAATGACATCACGAATTTGGCCAAATCTGTTTGCTGCCCGCAGCAGCGGGATTTCGACAGTTTCCAGAAAAGAGGAAAATCATGGGTTGGAATTGAGCCTACATTTTCACTTTTTTTATTAATATAAAATGTAAAACGAGATAAGAAATCGATAATTAATATATCAAAGAATAGAAACATGCAAAAATAATTATAATTCCTCTCTCCACGGCATAACACCTTTAAGATTAAGAATCAGTCATAATAAGTGTTTGGTACTGCGAAATCGGAATATAGAATCAAGTAACGACAAAGACATGCTGCACTCATCAGAGCAAAACGCAAGAATGGCGTGGGTACGCTATCGACATAATATAAGGCTGACAGTGGGAATGACGTGTTCAGAATGCTGCACGCTGATTGGTCAAGCTGACAACAGCAGGGAGCACGATACTGCGCAAGCACAGTTAGACCACATGTAGCATGTGAACAAATTCTTTCTGGCGACATAACACAGGTTTAGTGAAGTGAATGTATACTGTAGCTTTGAGCATGTGCAGATGCATGATGCTGCGTGCTCTGGCCAGTACAGTGAACTGCTGTTCGCTGTATTGTTCCGAGCACTCGGGGTGATCAAGCAAGTGTTGTCCTATAGCAGATGTGCATTCGGGCTGTGTGGCAGCTTTGCAAGCGCTCTTGCAGACACACGACGGCTGTTTGCGGGAAGCAGGCAAGTTACTGCGGATGGAGGATGGAACATGCTGTTCAATACGATCCGCTAGTCGTTGAGACGTACATCCTACGTACCGAGCTTCACATCGGCACCGAAACTCATAAATAACATTGTTCAGTTGTGTGGTAGGTTATACGTCATTAAAAAAACCGTATGCTCTCCATGGTCACGGAATCCTCATTTTCGACCCAACTATTAAGACAACTTTTAAGACAACAATACATAGTTAACATGTACAATGCTGCAAAAGCATGTACATGTATTGTGAAACGACCAAACTTGAGAGAAAAATCGAAAGGTCCTTAATGGATTCGAACCCAAGACCTCTGACTCACCATGCCAGATAATGTATTGTGAAGTTTAGTTTCAAGGTGTTCATCTCCATAAGGGCTCAGACAAGTCATATTTTTAAAGATGCAAGTGTTTTATGTTCCTGTATTAAACCATTTTTTATCGCGACAACATTCAGACCTGGAGCATGTTCAGACCCCAACCACACAGTCCATATCTCCCGTTGTCACTGGTAAGTCTATGGACAGCAATCGTTTATGCCTTGTGGTTTAATGTTTGCAGTCAGTGCAACAAGCTTCATGCATGGGTGAAATAACTTCATATTAGCTCATACTAACTGTACTGTCAACATGACTTATCTATTTAACCCTTGGTAGTGGGAAACTTCATGTGTTCTGGCCGATTTCAAATTCATTGTGTGAGTTTCTTGCTACTTTGTGTTTGGCAGTGCTGTAGGACTCGGACTTGAGTGTCTCGAGTCACAATTTTGGTGACTTGGACTTGACTCGGGTCACATACATCATGCAAAGGACTTGGACTTAGACTCAACTATCATAACTCGGACTTGGGACCCGCAACTCACAAGTCACATATTTTTACAAAAATTTCTTTTGTAAACACAATTCAAATATTTATTTTCCAATCTCCATGCTGAGCAGTGTGGTTATAACCTCTTTCACTTCCGGCCCATAAACCGCTCATGCGGCTCGCATTTACACATAAACAAACGGTAGCCTTCAATTAACTACGGCAGAGACCTTGACAAAATTCCGTAGTGAAAGTGTTCTTTAGCTCATGTTTCCCACTTACCCTAAATATTAAAAACAAATTAGGGGGTAATGGTTTTTTGGTTTTTTTCTTCTATGGCCTCATAAAAATACAGCTCTGATATTCTGGTTGTAAATGGGTATTTCTGAGGAATATTCCTACCCATCTTGGCACATCTGGCAAACATGTGACATTGACAAATTTCAAATTGACACTGGCAGCCTCGTTTCAGATGCTGAGCTAGTGTATTACGCCACGCGTCTTTTCATTTGCAAATTTTATTACCAAAAAAAGCATGAGACCCTCGTTTTTAACGACAATTTGAAATTCCTCAATAGATCTAGGCAAAAGTTAACACTATCCTTTGATGTTTCATTTATTCAACATTGTTTCCTCCTTAAAATGCAACAGTAATGTGTGTGGTGCAGTGTTCTCCAAGTAGAACATTGAAGGGCTGTGTTTTGTCAACAGCTTTTGTTCCAACTCTCTTGTAAAATATGTAAATTGTATCTTTCCGTAGTTTGTTGTTGTTGTTTTGTATCGCATTTAAATTTTCAGGAGGTGATGTACAGTACATGCTTACATGTACTGTATGTCTCATCACTTTTCCCCCAATGATTGTGAACCCTCATAAAATGTAATAAGACCTCAATAATTAAAATAAAATTGATGATTTATTGATTGAATTCATAAAATTTGAGAGAAAGTTATTTCATGGGCATTTTAAATATACATGCAAGCATCAAAAAGAAAATCTACATTTTCAAGAACCTCCAATTAAAGGAGCGTGACCAGATTTTTCCAGAAAATGGATTCCGTTTTAACCTATAACAATCGCATAAATTACCTCTCCAACCTACTATCCATAGAAAGAAAAACAGGAAATTTGCAATCCCCAATTTGGATGTTGAAGCAAAAAGGTTGGTGTAATCACTCCACTGCATTATGTTACAACTGGATAAATTAGTTTAATAAACGTCGGTGGATTTTTGATGATACCCCTAGAATTATATGGATTGAGGGCACAAAATTTCAAAAAGGTAATGAGAAAAATCTGGGACATGATGGTATCAAAATATCAACATCCATGGGAAAACAATGACTGTTCCCATGGGAAAACCCATTGGCTGTACAATACAGTGCGTGCACGCTGTACGTACACATTCGTACGTGTGCACTGTAATACGGTTTCAAATCGTAATGAATAAAACACAGCTCACCTGATTTGGATCGCTGATTGGCTTCCCCGGCTTTTCGGGGGAATATTGGCTTAAAACAAAGAAAAAGTTAAGCAGCCACAGAACAGATATCCAAGACCTTCGTGAAAGTCTGGTAAAAAGGCAAGAATCGATACCAACATCAAAACAATCGCACAGCAGAATCGATTACACAGCTAACGGCGCGCTCTGAGAACAAACAACCGACGAAGATCTTGGGGCCAAGACTATTGACTATCCTCTGTGTAAAAGATGAGGACATGCTATAACCATGGCAGTGCTAACTCATACAGCACTAACAGCTTCCATGTGCTTACTAACACAAGTTTCTCGTGGCTATGGAATTGACTGCTCAAGATGAGTGTTGCATCAAGCCGATTGTTGTGATAAAAAAATTAGCTCATGAAACAAATGCACACTTTAAAAAAATGCCATCAACGGGCATTGGGTTGATGGTTGAGGGGCAGACAACCGACCCCAAAATGGCTGGAAGTTTGATTTTTTTGCAAATGACATTTAATTTGTACAATTTGTTCACAAATCTGATTACAGACAAATCTTAAAATTAATATTTTAAGATATGTCCACAACCAATATATAGACCATATCGAATAGCTGTCATCTTGTACGGCAGCTGAACTTTGTCAACAATGTAAGCACAAATTGCACAAACATGCATGTCCTCACCGAACAAAGAAACTGCCCAACAAGATGACAGCTATTTGATACGGTCTATATTGTTGCATTCCTAAAACAATGCTTCAGCTACAGATTCAAGTTTGACGATTTCTGTCTATAAAATCATCAGCTGTTACATGGATAAGTCCATTCCACATTAAAAATGACGCACCTCTTTTACCTGGCTGGCTACAACCCTGTTGAATGCTTAGTTTAGACAGAAATAATTGAGTACATGTAGTTGATCATGGCTTCAGTCCTTGTATACAAAACATATGAGGACGGGCTGAATAACATATTTCTGATCAACTTCTCAACTCTTAAGCCTAGCGTACCGGTACATCGACATTGCAACTGGAAGCAACTCAACTGATCAGTTGCTGTCGATGTGTGCGTAGCGTACTCATCAACAGCATCTGATCAGTTGCGCAACTTGGTAAAGCCTGGAGTATATTGACCTTGCAACTGGAAGCAACTGTTACTTGCAGTTGCTGTCGATGTGCGCGCTCGTGATCAGATGCACTTGTGCAACTGACAGCAACCAGTTGCAAGTACATACAACATCGACAGCAACTGACTGCAACTAGTTGCCAAAAAGTAGAATATGAGCAACTCGCAGCAACTGGAATTTTTCCAGTTGCCAGTAGAACTTTGCTAGTGCACGTACAACGACCTTTTTAAGCAATCAGTTGCCGCGAGTTGCTTCCAGTTACCGGAAATGCCAGTTGCTTCCAGTTGCCGCTAGTTGCTTCCAGTTGCAAGGTCGATGTACGCTAGGCTTTACCATTTAGACTTGGGAATTTCTAAGCATACTTGACAAACATGATGAAATAGATGGATTGCAATGTAATACTGCTCGGGAATTTATTTTTGATTATGTTTCCTTCCTTAAAAGTGCAAAAATGTAAATTAAATTCTAAATGTACATTTGGCGTGATTTTTGCTTGTTCTACATTTCAGAAGAATCACCATTTTCTGTTGTGTCAAGTCCCGATGAGTCTAAGGAATGTAAGTGCTTTTAATGTTTGTTTCAAAAACAAGTTTTTGTGGTTGTAAATGTATAAACCCTTTGAATAGTTCTAAGATGTATGACCACCTCTCGAGGCAAGGTTGACTGGACCATCCTCCGAAAGAGCCACTGAGGCAGGGTGCAGAACTTTGTCTAAAGTGCCTCCCTGAGCTTCCTGCACTTTTAGGGCTTTTGAGAAGATGCGCAATTGCAGATTCAATCAGGTTTAAAACCCAAAAAAATTGCATTTCTAAAATGTCTTAACATGGATAGTATTTTGGGGAGGAATTTTATAGGATAAGTTACAATGAAATCCGTTTTCTGATGGAAAGATCTGAACAAGCTTCTTCAAAAGTTAATTACGATCTTGTTTGTGTTAGCCGAGTCGGAACACACAGACGAATCCGGCACAACTTCACCTGAGCCAGATGACGCGACATCCGCATCTCCCGAAGAACTATCGGCAACATCAGCTTGCTCATCCACTGCAGCAACACCCACCACGGCTTCAAGCACGCCCACTCCAGCCCCGCTGCCCCTGCCGAGCTCACCGGCCGAGCGAGACATGTCATTAGCCCAGGAGCTGGAGAGACAACGCTTGGCTGAAGAGCGCCACCGCAAGGCAGTGTTGATGTACGACAAGCTGCGAGAGAGGCAGCCACTGCCCATTGGCATGATGGAGGAGGATGCGGATAGCCTTATGGAATGTAAGGATTATCCATCAAGTTGGGTCACAGTATAGTAGCATATCTGTAGTTTTGCAACTCCAAAACTGCAGCGTGTGAGCTAAAATGAGTATTTCCGACAGCACAAAAACCACTAGGCACAACACTGTTGATACTAATTTTACTTTCAATCCAAAACTTTGAAACACAGATAATTTGTGGACATTCATATTTCAACCTGTCTACATAAATGCAGCAAAAAATGAGGACAAACACTGGAAATCCGACCATTTACTAAGCATTTAGAGCTTATGCATAGCGAACTCGATATCAGTGCCGTGCAAACCCATAGCGAATAGCAAGTCACGTATGACGTCACAAGACCACAGGAACTTGTGACGTATCCATCATGCTATCTGTATCTTTGCTCTTGTGAAACCTCTTTAATATGAATACATTTCAGGATGTAATTAACACAACTTGTACTGATGTTACCGTACATTGGACATTTAAGATATGGTATTTCAGATTTTAAGATGAGGAATGTTACCCAACATCATGGACAAACCCAATTGAAATTTGGTCTGGTTGGTGCTGACCCATGGCCTATAGAGCTTTTGCACCGGCGGCCATGACAGGGGGCAGGTTTTCATATTTAAATGATGTGACGATAGATCCACAAAGTGAATACTCCTGCTTGACGTCCTATGACAATGTGACTGCCCCCTGTCATGGCCGCATTACAAAAACTTGGACAATGTACATTTCAGACACTTAGAGGGCTTGTACAAAAACTATGAATGCTAGGATAGGGCGACAATTTGTGTGTAAAAAAGCTATATTAGGGCGACACGCTCAATAGGACGACATTTTGGTGTCACCCTAATTTTTTTTTTGTTAAATAATTTTTTTAGGTCAAAAAACATTTTTTTTTTAAATCGAGGACCATTTTTATTAGGTCTAGAACCAATTCTCTTAGGTCTGGAAGCATTTTTGGAAGCTTTGGGTAAAAAATAAGGTGTAATTTTGGGTGACTCTTGCCGAAATTTTGGTGGTCCCCGGGGAGAGTCTTCCCGAAATGTCGCCCTATTGCGGCATTGAGTTCTTACAATAATGCTTCACATGGTCAAGTTCCTTGATGGAATTCCTGAAAAATTGATTGTAATCCCAATCTCAATAAGAAGCCATCCAAAATTGTCAACATTTTTACAGAGGGTAGTCTTTTTCAAGACCCCCTCCTTTAGTCTTTTTCAAGACCCCCTCCTTTAACCCAACACCTCCTCCCCCTCTATCCCCCGAAATATTACTTATCAACATTTTTCTGTCAGTACCTTGAATGTCAGCATTTAGTCAGGGTCGTTGTGTAATTTCGCTCACTTTTTTTGGAGATTAGATAAACTATACATTTTTGAAAACTCCAAAAAATAACAAACCAGAAAACATATGTTTCCATTTGCCCGAAGGCCTGTATGGCAGCCATCTTGGATTTTTAAAAATAGCGTCTTTCAGGTGGGATTTTTGTAGTATTTCAGCACGTAAATGATACAGAATTATAATTGTTGTGGCTAAACCTATATTTTTTGGTACAAGGAATCAAGTCATGCTAATTACAAAATGGTACCAGACTGTCAAAGACACTGGTGTGGGCTGCCATCTTAGATTTTGTTAGAATTAAACTGCAGGAAGTGCCGTGGCAGAGCGGTTTAGGTTATCAATTCTCAAACTGGAGGTGGAAACACATTCAAGTTGTAGCTTCGAAATCACTCGTGGCACTTTGACCCTGATCAAGTTGATTAACCCCAATTGCTCCGTCCTTCGGATGGGATGTAAGCACCTTTAAGTGTCCCAGAGCATTCATTCGCACAGAGAAGGAGATTCTCCCTGGTGTTTCTGGCTTGGCTTGGTTGCCCAAGGGCCTCCCTCGGCTTTAGGCCTACATGGATTCTGTGAAGTCTGTCACCATGACCAATTATGCACCAAAATTGCACCTAGGTATCATGAATTATCTTGTGGCTATGGATTTAAGCACTACAGTTTGAAACCTATGTAGGTTAACAAGAAGCTGAGGTTGTGATCTTAATCTTGATGAGTACATGAGGAGTCTCGGTGCCATCAGTTGTAAAGGTCATTCTGTAGTGGATCAAGGAACTCCTGCTGAGCGCTGGCAGCCTATCCCCACACTCTGATCTGGACCATAAGGACTCAGAATTTCCAAGTCCAGATCAGTGATCTGAACATCTCCAAACGACACTCCACAGTCGGTTCCTTCCACCATCCGTCCCATAATCCAGTCCATGCAAGTGTTGAAAAGTGACAGGGCCAGTACGCATGCCTGCCTCACTCCAGTATTAACTGGAAAGAAGTCAGAGATGCCACTGCCACACTTCACATCACTCTCTGTTCCGGAGTACAGGAAGGCGATGAGATGCACCAACCGAGGAGGGATCCCAAAGGGCATCCTTACTGACTGAGTCGAACGCCTTTTTTTAGCCTACATGTACGATTGAACTCACGAAAGCGCTCAGTGACGACTCGGAGGGCCAAAATGCGGTCTACAGTGGACCTCTTCAGAGTGAACCCGGATTGCTCAGGGCGCTGTTGGGCCTAGCAGCTGCTGGCGCACCGGATTGAGGAGCACACGCGCAAATACCTTGCTTGGAAAAGACAGGAGGGTTACGCCCCTGTAGTTATTACACTCCAGAATGTCACCATTCCCCTTCCCCTTCTCAAAGTACCTGGCCAAACGTTTTCTAACGGCGCGCCCCTTGGTCAGGATCTCTGGCTCCTCACAGGGGAACCCAAAGAGCGCAGTTTCCGGATTGCCCTGTAGGCCGGCCGGGAATCACTTGTGCTTATAGGTGGTCCTTGACCGTCTCGCAGAGGTCCCGGACTCCGGCCTCCCGGTCCCCACCAATCGCCTGAAGCGCTTCGCGCCGCAGCTCCCTGTGCTGCCCGGCATTGCAGTTTCCCTGGAGATCACGCGGTCTTGCCTTCTCGTCTTCTCCGGAATGCACTTACCGGCAGCCTCCAAGATTAAGACGTGGGCTCTGAAGGCTGACCATATCATCTCCGGATGCATATCAGCAGCCATACCACCAAGCACCTCCCCAAGCCTGCTAGGCATAGGCCCAAGCCACGAGCTGGTCCCGCAGGGGGCCGACGTCCAGCCTTTGGCCCGTCGTCGCCCATCTCGGACACTTCAGACGCAGCTTCAGAGTTGATACCAGCACCCTGTGGTCAGTGCTGAAAACCTGGGCACTCGTGTACACCCGGCAGTTCTCGATCAGCCTCCAGCACCATCAACAAGTACATGGTCGATCTCCTTCATGGTGACGCCGTTGCTGGAATACCAAGTCCATCGCCGCCAATCCGGTCTCTGGAACTACGATCCAGATATCCTCAACCCGCGACTTACTACAAAGTCAAGCAACATTGAGGAGCTTTCATCACGTGGTCCAGAGCCGTGAGGACCGATACATGGCTCGTAGCCGTCTCTGGATGTGCCAGCGGTAGCATTGAAGTTACTGAGAAGGACTAGCGTATCCCCCTTGGGCATAGAATGCCTCCTTCGTGGAACGGTCACAATCCCTGGTCGGAGCCTACACTGCAACAAATGAGACAACGCCCACAGTATGGGCAAGCCTCAGTCGCATCATACGCTCCGAGACTGACGTAACCTCCCTTACCAGCGAAGCGAGCCGGTCAGCAACCGCCACTGGCCACGCCCTGTCGGCTGCACCGAAATATGTCCTCACCTCAGACAAGGCAGCAACGGCTATGTCGAGCTGGGCGAGCTCCGCCGATAAAGGCAGGCACGCGGGCGTCCTCCTGAAGGGAGGGGATGTTCCAGGCGCCAAGCCGGACCGACCGCCTCAGGTTGAGCCGAGGGGGCCGAGGTCCAGTGAACGGCGCCTCAGGACCACCGCGCCGACTTGTTTACATGATCACGGTCAGCAGAGTCGACCACGTATGTGCCACCTCCGGAAGCAGAGGTAAGGCTACCACCTGAGTTACAGGCTGGCTTATGAACATCAGTAAGTTGTAGCCTGCCCAGCCAGTATGGGATTTTGCTGGAATCCTGGTCCCTCTTTAGTCCAGGTGTTTCAGCGGACACTTTCCAGGGATACCCTGCTTGTATTTGTCCTTTTGTGGTATGGTGTGACTGAAATACTTTTTGCATCCACAATGGTCAGCCTTGGAGCAATTGTTTCTCCCGCAGCATCAGCTTTCTGGTACGCATACATCCACAATTGTTCCACGAGTCGTACCATCCGCAAAATCAGTGTTGCCAGCAGCGGAATGGGGGTACATATAAGCCTTGAAACTGCTTAGTGTTTCCACCACGGTATTGGCAAGAGCAGTTTCTAGGACCAGGGTGCGGGATGCAATAACCCAGTGCATTAAGAAGCTTCATCGGCGCTTTGTTTCTTGTGTTAAAATGAACACTCAGAGCAAGTCCCAAGACTTGCCCAGCTTGCACCAATTTCGGTTTGGGGCATATCTTAGGTGATCTCAGGGAGGGGTGGTTATCTCATTAAAGGGTTTATCTCTCTGTAGGGCTTTCTAAGCTCATGTGGTAGCCAATCACAATCACTGCACTGCCGTGATTCGAAACCACCAGTTGGTTTCATAGCGCAACTAGTAGAGCGTCTGCATGTTGAGCAGAAGGTCCGCGGTTCGAATTCCGGTGGACACAAGTTGCTTTTCACTGCATCCAAATTGCCCAAACTCATGGAAATCTGTCCAAATTTGTATTTAAAATATATTTATGCTTTGTAATGTAATTAATATAACAATGTAACCAACAATGGATTGTTTGTACGTAGTATAATCTAGTGGGGGAATCACAGGTTGAGGTTTCAAGACCAACTATGTCCAACATGTTTGTGTCCCTGGGCAAGACACTTAATCCCATATGCCTTGACAATTTGTACCCTTTTGCTATTAACATAATTGCAAAACTGTAAGCTGGTCGCAAGAAAATGTGATTCTTGGTAACCTGGCAGTTAAAATAGAGCGAAATCCCGACTTTCAGGTGGCAATTTTGGACAATCCAAGATGGCCGCTATACAGACTTTCGGGAAAATGGAAACATGTGTTTTCTGATTGGTTGGTCAATGGAGTTTTCAAAAATGTATAGTTTACCTAATCTCCAAAAAAAGTAAACGAACTAAACAAAATGGACATAGTGAACCGGACTATAAGGTTGTACACGGCTTTCGACCCCTTTAACTGAATTTTTTTTTTTTTTCACAGATGGCTGGCTTGCACAGTTCTGTATTCTTAAACCAGATAAGCTAAAGATGTACCGTATGGCTTTTGATACGGTGAGTTGTAATGCATTACACTAAATGCCCTTGCTTGGGGACAATGGAAAGGGGCGGGGCAGCAGGGGAGGGGGTTGACGGAAGAGAGGCTGGTGGGGTGGGACTTTTGGTAAATGTCAACTGCCGAATGACAGGTTCGTATATCCTACAGTTGGAAAAAGCACTTGGCATAGTGCATACTGCATCTCGTTTGGGTTTATTTCATTGAAAGACAGATTACATGATTGAACAATTTTCAAAAACAGGAACGACAGAATAACATAACTGAAGAATAATGTTAATAAACTGCATTGTAGAAATTTCAGCCACTTCAGAAAACCTGAAAAGTCCATGCATTATTTTTGTGTGTTTTCTGCAGACAATTAGTTTTAAAAAGCACCTGCAGTTGGCAATTTTTTTTTTTACAAAGGTACATGTACCATTTTAGATGGGAAAAATGGTGTTTGTTACCATTGCTATCAACACTTGTAGCCGGATTTTTCGTGTCAACTTTGTGAAGTAAAATTTTGAGTAACAGCAGATGTTGTATTGGTGCTTTAAAAAAACCAAATTTATTGAGACCAGAAATTATCTTTCAAAAAATTTCGTAAAGAGTGACATAATTTGCCAGTTATACTTGAAAAGAAACTGTGCATGATCAAAATTGCTGTATTTTTTCAGGCATGGCAGATAACTCGCTGGAATAAACTGTTAATGAAAGTCCATGAAATCTTTCAAATGGTTAACCGAACTTGAAATGTACAAAATGTGTTCTTCGTGTTCTCAGAGGTTGCTAAAAACTGACTTGCCAATATTGAAGTCACAAAGTCAGTATCGAGTGTGTCCCCCTTGTGCATTAATCACTGCTGTGCATCTTCGCCTCATTGAGCCAATGACACGCTCATGAAAGAGAATATTGACTTTTGGGTAGTCCTTTTATACGGCTTGCTAACGAGACCTGAACTTTATGGAATTCTGTTACATAACAACCTGTAGGACCCCTATTGTGAAATCAACACCGAGGCATGCCTAAGTCCTGCACTATGCCATGAGCAGGTTTTGAGTGCATAACCTTTTTCTAACAATATGTCAGAGAATATTGTCTGTGAATTTTGTGTTTATTTTCCACCTTCTTGAAAAAAATACAGCAATTTTTACCATGCACAGTTTCTTTTGTTGGAGAGTATATATGCACTTTATGCTTTTTCTAATTGAACACTCTAAAAACTCAGTGTGCTCCGGTAGGACTCGAACCCACGGCATGCTGCATACTAGGCAGACGCCTTTACCACTGTGATCTGAATATACTAATTGACTACAGGTTGATGAGAACCACAGAGGCTGGCTGTCCTGCTTCGACACGCTGATTGCCCTGAAGGGGATCACGGGAACACAGAACCTGACCAATAAGGAGGAAGAGTACATATGCAGGGTAAAAGCTTATGTTATCAAAAGTTACGATTACGAGATGGGGTCACATGCGTGTTTTGCCAATTTATTGTAATACGATTCACAATTCAAAGATGAGAATTCTCGGTGTTGACCGATTGGGATACAATTACAATAGATTTGGGGTCACACGCACAAAATATCATAATCTTACTATACTACAATAAATTGGGATGTCGTAGTTTGTCTGACCCCGGCCTTTAATCAACTACAAATGTCACTATAGTTTTATTAGTATTTTTTTGGATAAATCCCTGATTGACTACATGTATTGTATTGTTCTCCTACAGATTTTGGAAATTGCTGGTTACAACATTTTGGGAGGGGCCGATTTCAGAATTTTCTCAATAATGGCAGCTCTGTCCCAGAAACTGTCATCAGTCGAGTAAGTGGCATAAAATTTAAATTTCCAGGGGTGGATTGCAATAAAGAAAGTTAGGACGTCCTGACCCCAAGGACGTCCTAACTCTGACATCACTAAGACATCATAGATGATTTTGCCTTGCAATAAAAAATTATGTGTCCTAACTTGTTTAAGACACATAATATGTGTCCTAAATTACGTCTCTAGATAATTTGTTTGGAATTTAATGCTCAATTCCCGACAAAAGGAGCCTTGTGACTAGGATCAAAACTTTATTTTTTGATAGTTTGACTTTCTTAAACTGAGTTTTCACTGGAAGGTAGTTACGATTCAAGCTGGGCCGATGTTAATTATGAAAGTTTTCCCAATGTATTTTACGCCACTGTCACACGTACGTACGGCAGCAACGGGCGGCGTATATGCATGCCGACGGTATGCAAACACATCGGCTGCGATTGAAATGCCGTTCACAACGTAAATACATACAACCATTCTTGGATATTGCAAGACATTTTTCAATGTGTCATAGCTAAGATGTCATAAATTCAGTTAGGGCATATGATGTGTCTCAGACTTAAGACGGTTATATTGCAATCCACCCCTGCTTCTGAAATACACACATTTGTGAAAGTATAAATACATTTATTTCACAACGAAGCTGAAAGAAGTGGCTATGCATTTCAATTACTGAATGAATAATTCCTAACATTATTCTTGCAGTAAATGGGTTCGTAATCTCATCCAGAAATTTGACCTTCAGATGTTAGACTGGAAGATATACCGAGCCAAGGTAAGGGTATTCACATACATACATTTTTGTTCTCATTGCCATTCTAAAATTTCGCATTCTCAATCCGTATATTTATAAGGATATCGTAAGAACGATATTTTGATAAATTAATTTTTCTGGTTCCATAAAGCAGTGCAAATAGACCGATCCAGTAAGCTCCGCCCATTTTGGAATTGACCAATCACAGCCTCAGGTTGAGGTAACCAAAAAGTGGATCTCCATTTTGGTTACCTGAGTCCTCAAAATTTTGTGCACAGAGCTACGGCGAAATGCAGCACGAGTGACGCAAAAACACCATAAACATCATTTTTATCAGCGCAGAGGACCCCAGCCGGTTTAAAACGGATTGTATAAGACTATCCTAACCTACTTTTAATCCCTTCATAAATGTGTTTTTGTGTAAACGGGAAAAACTCACCAAAATTAGCTTGTCGTTTTGCTATGTTGTGCATTCACTGCATTCTAGATGTGTGTCGAGATGTTTTTGTTCGATCGCGCGCGTTACGCGTATTGTAGGCGTGTTGTACATGCACGCACACGACCGGTGTGCGTGTGCGTGTTTCAATACGCGCTGACCAGGACGCTGACGCAGGGCGCGGCCACGCGACTCTACTGCACACGTGCCTAACATGTGTGGCATGTTGCTAGGCAATTTCTAAATGGGCAGAGCTTACTGGATCGGTCTATTGGAGATTGCGCAGTATTGTGAAGACCCAAATACCAATATGCAATATTCTTCCTATGACAGGAGCTGTTTGAGTGGTGTATTGACAGTGCCACCAATAGCCTATCCATCTCCCACCTGTTGGTTGAGCTACAAGCTGGTGGAGTCAGCGATGAACATCTAGACGAAGTCCGAACCGAGTTCGGTCTCGACGGAGCTTTAGACCTCATCGATTTCTTAACCTACTTGCCTCTCTTTATCATGACGCACAAATCGGTGGTATCAAATCCGTTGAGTGATGTCAGAGATAAATGACAACATTTCTTGGAGTGCTGCAGGGGAGTGGTCTACTGGATCATATTTAAGACCTTTGATGTATTGTCCATGCGTTTTGTGTGTGGCACCTCAAAAAATATATCCTCGATCCTCCATAATCTGCGCAACTTACGCTTATGCACGCGCGCGCATTGGCCGGCAAACATTAAGGTGAGTGCGTAGAAATAGGACCGCGTGGATTTAGGGGTTCTGACGATATATATTTTTTTATTGAAATATTTCTAGAAACATTTGCTTCTATTACAGAAAATACGTCACCTCCGATACCTACAAATGCATTCCTATGCGCATGCGCACCAAAATTCGCTGAATACAACAAAAGACCATTACGTCACCACCACACTGCACGTCCCGCGAAAACAGAGAATACTCTCCCCTTTTTTCCAGCGCGCTGCACCGAGTGCACACGTATTCCAAAACAGTTCCGTTCCGATGTTACAACGTAGGCTATAGACCGTACATTTCCGACACCTCTGAAATGGAGCCGTCTAAATCTAAACGAAAGTCTTTCAGGAAGACTAAATGCCGATCTTGCAGTGGACCTTTATGTCCTTTGGACTTTGATATACACTTTTCGTGCCACCGTTGCAGACCGTGTTCAAGAGAAAATCCTTGTGGAATATGTTCGTCGTGGTCAACCGAACAGTGGAAGATTTTCGAAGCGTGGCAGGACGAGCACTCCAAGCAAGGCAACGCGGCACAGTCGACCGCTAATCCTACCGGGTCTTTACCGATAGTTACCGGACATTTTCTGATGTCTTCCGGTGTAAATACCAAGCCTAGTTCCTGCTCTGTTCCGAGTATTCTGACCGCAACATCCAGCGGACATGGCGGAGCTTCAGGGAATGTGCCTCTGGCCTCATATATCCCATCGAGCACCGAGCCTGACGTGACGTTCGTCCACCTTACACCAGGCGAAACTCAAATACCTGCATTCGGGCCAGATTCTCGCCCCTCTGGATCTTCTTATTATCCACATGATCCACGTTTCTACACCTCATCTTTTCAACCAACATATCGGAGCTCTCATCACATGATTTCTCCCGGCGCGAGGTCATGTAATTTTCCTCGAGACTGGCAGACAGGCAACCGTCATAATCCAATTTCGTCATACATTTCCTGTTCCAGGGAACGTGACAACATAGTTCCAGCTCAGCCTTCACATCGTTCACTACACGATAGAGACTTGGAACACCACTCACGATCCTCCAGACATCGGTCCCGATCCCCCAGACATCGGTCCCGATCCCCCAGACATCGGTCACGATCCCCCAGACAGCGGTCACGATCCCCCAGACATGGAGAATTCCGTTACGACACTGAGCATATTCCACGAGATAAATATCATCACTATTCATCCAGAGGTGTTGCACGCTCTCCGGTTAGGCGTCATCACGACCTTCGATCCCAGTCGCACAGCAGCTCTGGTTCACCATCAATCCATCGTGACCAGGCATACATGTATGCACACTCGCCTGCGTCTAGTTCTTCTGACCTGGATTTTGAATACGGTACCACCTCCATGTTCCAACGAGGCAAATTGATAATCCCGGAAGTTAGTCGGACCTTAGAGTTTCCTCCTCCCTCGCCAGTGGAAATCTCTCGACCGTCCTTTCGTAGGGATTCCTCGACAGGCGCTTCATTGCCCAAATGCACAATACCTGTGGACAGTTTCTGTGCTGACATTATGGATAACAGTTTTACCCAAGTTTTGAAGAAATCAGCTAGAATCCCTCGTCAGGAGTATTCTCTCTTCAAAACTAATGATGAAGACACGCAGCATTTCTTTTCAGTGCCGAATATTTCAACGCAAGTTAAAGATAAGCTGCGCTCAGGGAAGCCAGGCTCGCTTCCTAAGAAACACATATTCCAAGACAAACTAATCAACGACATCAACAACTCCCTTGAGAAGTTGGACCACCGTTTACGTCATGGAGCTAAAGTGTCGAGTTTCTCCCTCCTCCTCTCCGACGTGTTGGCCCGAACCTCAGAAGATCCTAACATAGTAGAACCGGATCTACTCCCAGTCATGTTCAAGTTTCTTGATGACTGTTTAGCCTCCTCTCTTCGGGAGTTCGCAGCTGGTTCGGCGCTTATCTCATCCTTACGTCGATCCCTAGTGCTGGACAACATCTTCTGGCCTTCGCTGGGATCAAGAGAAGAGATGGAACAACTTCCATTGTCTGGCCCTGACTTATTCAACAACAAATTTGAAGAAGTCATGCTAAAAGAGGCGAAACGACTGAAGACGGAGGAAAGGATTGATTTTCGACGTTGCTCTTCAAGACCTCCAACTCCATCGTCTTCTGGTAGCAGTAATACCTATGGCAGATCCAGATTCTTCCCGGACAGTCCGGGCACTTTTCGTCGCTCCCAGCAGTTTCAACGCCAACGAAGAGTCTCGTTTACCACCCCAACCCATCGGCAGCGATTTACAGGCTCGACCAGAACACCACGCTCAAAGTACGCACGTTCCTTCGGGGGTCAAAATCCACCCGGAAGTAAGAGCCAGTGACTACTGGCCCATACCAGTCCAGCCAGTCCCAGGTCCGGTGGGGGGCCGTCTTCTTCATTATCATCACAAAAGGGCCTCTCAACGCCTTCATTCGCCCAAAACATTTTCGTATGGAAACCTTGGCCACTATCCTCCAGTCTGTTCCTCTCGGCTGGTGGGCAACATCTTTGGACCTGAAGGACGCTTACCTCCATGTCCCCATTCACAAGGAACATCAGAAGTTCCTGCAATCCATTTACCGAGGCACAACATACCAGTTTCGATGCCTCCCATTTGGACTGTCCACAGCACCACGGGTATTCACCAATATAACCAAGGTTTTTAGCTGCAGCACTATGCAGACGGCACATACATCTGTACGTTTATCTGGACGACTGGCTCATTGTGGCTCCTTCTCAGTCAGAAGCACTCCAAACCATATCAACAACAGCCAAATTGACACAAGACCTCGGGTTCATTATCAACCGGCTGAAGTCATCTCCGATTCCCACGCAAACCCCCAACTTCTTAGGGGCAACCCTGAACATGATAACAGGGAAAGCTACTCCCTCCATAGACCGTTGTACAACTCTGGAGGAATGCGTCAAGATATTCCTAGCATCCAATTTACTCCCAGCCCGAGCATGGTTACGCCTATTGGGGTTTATGGTCAGCTGGATAGGAATCCTCGGATATGCCTTTCCCCCCAATCTCTCTAGTGTCTCGGATTCTAACATAAATCCAGCAAGAGAAATGCAAGATTATTCTAACGGCACCTTTTTGGCCAAGACAACCATGGTTTCCTCGAATTCTGGACATACTCAACCATCGCCCGATCGCCCTACCAGTCCGTCCAGATCCCCTCTTCCAACCCAAGTCGAAGATACTGCACCCAGATCCGAAGAGCCTCTATCTCTGTGCCTGGATGCTATCAAGTTGTCCCTTAGAACGGCAGGCCTTTCTACAGACGCTGCAAACTTGGCAGCCAAGAGCAGGCGACCTTCAACTAAACGAACTTACGATAACCGCCTCCAACACTACATCAAATGGTGTACCAGAGAGGCTGTCAATCCCACTCTTGCATCTGTAACAAATCTTGGGGATTTCTTCCTCTATCTGTTTAAGTCTGGCCTACAAATTACGACGATTCGAGGCTACAGATCAGCCATTGGAGTGATTCATAAGGGCTTCGAGGACGGGACGAACTTGTCTAATAATTCGGCGATCTTCCACCTGATCAAGGGCATGTTCGTGGAAAGACCACCATCTAAGAAATTGGTGCCTTCTTGGGACCTCGGTGATGTTCTGTATAAACTCACCAAAGCTCCCTTCGAACCAGCTGGGGACTTGTCTCTGCACCATCTGGCTGTCAAAACTGTCTTTCTGCTGGCCCCATCTACAGCCCGTCGCAGGAGTGAGCTTCATTCACTCTCTATGGAAAAGGGTCACCTGCGTTGGGAACCAGGTGGTGTGCGTTTAATCCCACGTATTGGCTTCCTGACGAAGAACCAATCCCCGGATTTTACACCGCCAGACATATTTGTGCCAAGTTTGTCTTCCTTCTCGAGCATCCAGGAGGACAAGTTATGGTGCCCAGTTAGGGCCTTGAAGTTCTACCTCTCACGCACTGAGAATTTACGAGGCAATACTAAACAGCTCTTCATCACGACAATTCGTCCGCACAATCCAGCATCTCAGGCTACAATTGCGAGGTGGATCGTGGAAGCCGTTATTTCTCTCCCCTCTTCCCATACAGGTACAGGTGCAAGGTCATTAGATGACACATACCAAACAGGACCTGCCCAGAAGCCCACACCTTATGAGCCGTGTTCAGGAAGATTCTAACAAGCCAAACGAGTGTTGCTATGCACCTCAGGCTGTCAAACCGGCTCACTTGCCACACGAGGCTCGCTATGCACCTCAGGCAATAAAGAAAGCAGAGAGCAAGCCAGACGAGATGTATACACCTCGGGCTTCAGTAAAAGCACACCAGACCCGCAGCATGTCAACATCATGGGCTCTCTTTCAGGGTGTGGCCATTTCCGAGATCATGCAAGCAGCATGTTGGAAAAATCCCTCAACCTTTACATCATGCTACCTGAAGGATGTTTTGCAAACTGAGGGCAGAATGGGCAGACAGGTCCTGAAGTCAGCTGCTCGGTCATCAACCCAGAGATCCCGTTCAGCAGTCAGTTCATCAACCTAAACCGGTTTGTGACATCTCATACGGGTATGTCTTGACTATCACTTTTGATTATGTTCAATTAGTCACTGTTAAGACCTCTGGACACCACACTGCATGTTCCTTCCCTCCCTTGTTCAGTTTTCGGTGCTAATCTGCATTTGTAGGTATCGGAGGTGACGTATTTTCTGTAATAGAATCTCCCAAATCTTCTGGGATTTCCTATTCTATATAAGAAAATACTCACCTCCGATACCTTCCCTCCCAATTTCCTTGAGCTCAAACATTTTAAGATGGAAAAAAGGGGAGAGTATTCTCTGTTTTCGCGGGACGTGCAGTGTGGTGGTGACGTAATGGTCTTTTGTTGTATTCAGCGAATTTTGGTGCGCATGCGCATAGGAATGCATTTGTAGGTATCGGAGGTGAGTATTTTCTTATATAGAATAGGAAATCCCAGAAGATTTGGGAGATTTCAAATGAGAC
This sequence comes from Henricia sp. BOLD:AAB3569, assembly GCA_037783545.1. Classification (NCBI taxonomy): domain Eukaryota; kingdom Metazoa; phylum Echinodermata; class Asteroidea; order Spinulosida; family Echinasteridae; genus Henricia; species Henricia sp. BOLD:AAB3569. The sequence continues at coordinate 60,532 of JBBELK010000099.1, read as the reverse complement.
ATCAATGAAAAGAATTGACCAACGTTTAGTTATCGAACAATTATTGTCAATATTTCTAATTATTGGCGGTCCGCCACTAATTCAACTCACGGCAAGGCGCAAAAATGGCTGTAAAACAAAACAGCATTTGTTTTATTGGTTGTTGATGTCTAAAATACAAAGTATGATGTTTTGTCGTTAAAATGAAGTAAATGCTTTAAAAATTCGTTGAGAGAAAAAAAATTGAATTTGCTGAGATCCATGGACAATAGGGTGGTTTCACACTGTCATGGGTCACTAAACCCTCCCGTGTTTGTCCTCCAGATTAGGGAGAGTACAATAGAGCCACGTGCAGAAACGCACGTGGCTGCTAGCAGAAAAGCATGAGGCTCCAATCTGGAGGACAAACACAGAAGGGTTTAGTTGACCCGTGACAGTGTGAAACCGCTCTATATAACTTTAAATAGTTTTAAAGATTAAGGGTCTGAATCCTGGTCCATTCTGACCATGATACATGTGCCCTTGAGCAAGGTACTTTGCTACACATTGCTTCTCTCCACCCAGGAGTAAATGGGTACCTGAGAGGGCAGTGAATGCTGATGTTTGATTACCCATTGATGAGTGCCTGATAGGCAACCAGGGCTGTACATGTATACTCTATGTATGCTGAGATGTAAGTGATGCAATGGAATCTTAATGGTAATAATAATGTAGGCCCGCTGAACAGGTGTCCCAGATGAGTGCACGATGTAAGATTTTATGCTCCGCATTTGCTGGACTTACATAGCTCCTGGAGGTGTGTTTTCATGTAGTGCAATATGTATACCACTTTTTACCAGTATGCATCCTCAACAAAATTGCAGATTAAAAATTATGGATTACACACACAAATATGTACACACATGGGCTACTAACTACCGGTATTAACCACTTAACGCCGGATGTTTAAACACGCCAAGATTTCCGCATCGGTGCAGCCGAGGACTTGTTAATACGTTTAGGAGAAATTCACTTGTTACTGCTTTTGACGTCTGCACTCGCAGTAATTTACGAGGAAAATGGGCAACACAGTTTATAACAAAGCAGCATGGGGGTCTACAATGACAGTGTATGGACATGACATAATATTTTACTGCACATGGTTAATGAGTTCAGTTCTTTTCCTTTGACTTCAACTAAAAATAAACCCGCGCCTACGGACAGCAATGTTTGAAATAATCCCGGCGTTAACTGGTTAAAGCCAGCCAAATGATTGTATGCTAGTCATAGCCGTCCCAAACTGGCTACTGGCTAATCAACAGCCTACCGTGTACCTTTGTTTATTTTGTTAAAACACATTTATACTTATATGTAAATAAGATGCAAATTATAAATTTGTACATTTTTTAAAATATCGCACAACATTAGCATATGTACATAACACTGACAGTACAGTTGTTTGCCCAGTTCCGAACCGGGTTTCATATCGTCGTTGATTGCGATCTGGAGGAGACTGTTCTGAAAAAAACTCTGACCCTACGAAGTGTAGCAACTTTCGCTGATTTTAAGCATACCGACATTTGGTGCAAAGCCGCTCGTAAATTGGGTGAATTTGCCAACGGAACATCGGAAGTCAGTTGGCTACTTTCGAACCGATTTGCTAGTTCCGAATATGGCGCCCTCTCTGCCCAGACTACATGGAGATTTTTTCGCCCAACTTCATAGATAGATTTACTACTAGATGTGAGCAAAAGCTGCACTTGAAGTGCTTAAAATTGGGGAAAAGAGGGCACCACCTACACCTGAAAACTTACTTTCACCTACTTTTAAAAATCAAAAGCAGGTGAAAATGGAAATTTTATCTGCTGGAAAGCACAATTTTTCCATTTAATTCATCATTGTTGGATATTTGTTTGAAAACCATTTTTTCCCCGAGGTCCAGTTCCAGAATTAAGCCTTGTCTTGTTCCGAGTGATACATGTAGCCTAGTACAAAACAGAATACTTGCAGGGTTTTAAAGAACTGTTTAACTAAAAACAAACAAAAATCGTGACCTGAATTTAAGAGAGTGTTATTGCAAATGTAAGAGATCTTAGCAAGTTTTAATGCCGAACATTTGACAAAGCCCTCCCATCCAATCTGTTAATAAAAAAGAGCACCATTTTTATACAACAAACACGAAACAATGTATATATGTTTGTCTTGTTTTCATTCATAAAATGTTACTTTTATTAGCAAAACCTTTAGATAACCCCGTAGATAACGCACTAAATATGTTGTTAAATTACCAAGCATCAATCAACAACAAAAAATTGTATACAATGGTGGATTTTCATGTTATTTACATTTATATATAAATATTATATTTTTGATGAAATATTATAATCTGAAATATTATGTAAGATGTTCATAATTGACTGATCATCATGGAAAATATAACTGTGCATATTTGTTATGAAAAAGTGGGATCCCTTAAATTCAACAATAAATAGATAAGGCATACATGTAGACCATATCGAATAGCCGCATTACAACTTTTGCTATTTACATTGCTTTATGCAAGCACAAAATGTACTAACCATGCATGTGTTCTAAAGGGAAAAAATTGCCAGCCTACATGGTGGCAGCTATTTCATATGGTCTGTACATGTTTACAGACATGTAGATCCCTTTGTATATTTGCAATCACAAGGTTTTGAAATTATTTCAGATCATCAAACGAAAAAACAAATGCAAAGAATATCCAGTATTCGTTTTGAAATTACAAAAATGTGCACTACATAGGTCAAATAAAACAAATCATGTAACTATTATAGAAAAGGTTGTCTAAAGTTAAAACTGTAAAAAGGCTGCTTTCTATTTAAACTAAAATTAACCTTTGCAAGTCAAGATCTTGTTAGCATAAAACTGGCCCCTGAAGTTAAGCAGAGTTCTGTGTTGACGATTTCTGTTCATTCTGTTGCAAATGGCTCACAGTTTGAGTTAACAGGGGTTGAGTGTGTTAAGCAAATTTGAGCCATTAAAATTAATTGAAGCTTGACACATTTTACAAAAAGCATGTAATTTTTAAATTATGAAATTATGTAACCAACTGCATGCTTGGCATTACAAATAGAGTTTAACATGAAAATACATGTAAATAAAATAAAAGAATCCTGTATAAAAAGTTACTAGATGTCAATATAAATGGCTTCTTTTTTATTGTGTTCCAATTAAAAAATTATACAGAGCAGAATTTTGTCTTCAAGATTTTATTGATCATTTAAAGATTTTTTTATCATTTACAACTTTGCATTAACAGGAGTTGTGAGCAAATTTGAGCCATCAAACTTGACTGAACCTTGTCTTTTTCACAAAAAATGAAAGGTATTTTACTCATAAAAGTCGATCCTGCAGGTTTTACTCTAAAAACAAAAATGTTAATTAAAATTAGAGTTTCCCATCACAATTAACTACACTGTTTAGCAGTAAGCTGAAGTAGAATCTTTCCACAGAGGGTGTAGTGTCACAGGCCTTGAAATTCATTTTCAAAAGGGCACAGCAATTTTCTTTTATAGTAAAGGGCACCTGAATGAGGAAATGGAAAATTTGTGTTAGAACTTTATAAGGGCAACACAGCAAAAGCACAGGGCACCGATGGCAATTTGCCGAGGTGCTGTGGGTTATTTCAAGGCCGGGTGGCAGTGTGCAGTGCCACATGAACACTGCTGCTTATGTGGAATTGTGACACATGAAACAGCCGTAGATGCCCAATGCATTTACTGCGCAAAAATGCCAAACAACCCTCCAAGGAGAACGGCTGTTTTATGTAAAGTCAGCCCGCAGGCGCAGCGCAAGACAACGTTCATCCATGCTACTCCCACGATTCCAAACTAGACAAACGACACTGCATCTTAACTTGCAAGTATTATAAATATTCACTGCTCCATAGTTTCCCATTTTTTTACTGAAACTTTGTGAATAATAATACTTACTTTGTATGTGTAAAACCCGTCTGTAGCCCGCAACGTTTTGCGGTTTTGTGGGTTATCCTGTGACAAGCCCGCCTGTGCGCCAGATTTTTGATGGTCGTAAAATTAGATTGAGTTGAAAAATGTGGCCGTATCGTTGACAGAATCGAAAAAACTCGGGACAAATTACATGATTAAAATGGTTAATGGTTGGTCTTCAAATGTATAGTATTTTGAGTGTTTGGTTTTAAAATTTGTTTTCATGCGCTACACTTAAACTTGAAATGATTCGTAACCGGCAATGATTCGAAACTGGGCAAACAACTGTATATCAAAGCATTTCTTGTTTACACAAGTAACAAGTTAAAATGTTGTAATCAGGTCCATCACTTAAGTCCAGTTTGAACGTTTGCAACTCCGAGAAATGCTGCCTTAATGTTGTAACTACAAGCTCAGTTATAGAGTAACTGAAACGCCCAATTAACCTTAACCTTAACCTTAACCTTAACCCTAACCCTTCCTCTCCCCCATTAATTTGTCTGAAAATTAATGTTCAATGTTGTCAAAAGAAACGAAGATTCATTGTAATACCAGGGGCGGATCCAGGGCGTAGGGGGCGCACGCTCCCACCCGCCCCCACCCCCTTTTCCAAAAAAAACATTTTTTGTGCACACTTTTTCTGCTTAAAGTAGTTAAATATTGCCCCAGATCGCACCACAGAGCATCTAAAATCCATCTAGAAGCCGTTAGGGCTTCGCGCTACGCGCTCGCTATTTCATTGTCATCAGCATTTCATGCTTAAAAATTTCACGCGCCCCCTTCAAAATCCAAAATCCGCCTCTGAATACATTGCACAATGTTCTAGTATAATTTACCACTTTTACTTGATTTCTTTCTTTGATTGTTAAAAATCGGTGTGAAGTACCCAAAGTCACTCACCACACGTGGTTCTGTCACTGGAGTGGTAGTACTTGTTTGTATTAAAAGTACAACTCATGCATGCTGCACGGGTCCTTTTCATATAGCAAATGTGAAGTCCATCTTTAAGTATTCGTTAAGTTTTTAATGTCTCTTTAGCTTTATAATTTTCTATAAACCATTTTTGTAAAGAAAGTTATAAAATAAAATGTACAAAAAAAAGAGAAGTGTGGATTCGAAAACAAGAACTTTATTTGCATAATTGTAAAATCACTTTTTGAATATGCTGCTGAGCTGAGATTTTCAACTCGAATGTATGCTTAAAAATAAATAAAATGTCTGTAAAAAATAAAATGGTCATGGTCGAGTTTGTTTGTTTAATTACGTGGCCCGAGGAGAGAGAAGGGTATGCATGTGCGCGGTTCAAAGCTAAGAGGAAGGAAACGCCTCAAGTGCTGACAGTTTCCATTGTCTCAACATAAACAAGGGATAACTGTTTCTGGCCCATACTTCGTTCATGTAACAGTCGTAAAGTACCCAATTATGATAGTCACGTGATATGCTCCTAACGCGTCACGTGACGGCAAGCCGCAAAGCTATCAAGTTTAGCACTTCTTGCAGGAAAAACTACAGTGTAATTTTCGTCTTGAGCATCGTTTTGAAATCGTAACAATTGCCATGCGTCTTCGTATTGTTACGTTAAATTGCTGGTATGGTGAAATTATTGTATATTATCATAGTGAAGTTTGCTGAAGTCATGAAATGGGCATGAACGTGATAAAGCTCGGCCGGCCGGCGCGCGCGTAGTGCAGTGGTGGGCGGCGCCGCGCAGCAGGCATTTGTGTTGAGATTCAAATCCAAAATTTCAGCTATTCAATTTTTATTTTAACTTTCCGGTTTTACATTTGGAAACTAAATAGGCCTTTCTATTCATGAATCAGTGCAAAAAAATAATTCAGTCCGTGCGTTTTAGGTACGTGCATACAAATTTAATAAAATTAACAAGGTTTCTTGAATTTATAATTTTCTAGAAACAAAAGTTATTCGCTTTCAAAAGAGACATCAACGAAAAAAATTGACCAATGTACTTCGGTTACTGAACAATTACTGTCGATGTTTCGAATTATTGGCGGTTGGGTGTCCGTGCATGGTAATCTTAAAAAAAATAAAAACAAATCCAAAACAAATCCATAGCACTATTTCATGAGTAAGGGGATTCCTTGACCATCGGCTGCCAATGGCACCACCCACCTACATGTAATGTATCTCGATGTTTAGGTGAAACATATGTAGTTTCATGCAATTAAACCCATTAAAGGCCCTACGTGTACATGTATGTATCATTTGCAAGATAAAACTTTTTACAGATTCGTGGAATAAGAGTAAAATATCTAAGGAAGAATGTTGGTAAACTAGCCTGAAGAAATTTTAGCTACATAGATGCACCAATGCTTCAGAAAACCTTGAAAATCTATATAGATTTTGTGTACAAAAAAAAAGTCCCGTGCACGGGACTTTTTTTAAAAACTAACTTAGGTTGTCAATTTCCAACATGAAACACCATTTTTGGACGGAAATAAATTCACATGGTGTTTGTTACCATTGCTATCAACACTTTGAGTGAAGTTTTTCTTGTCAACTCATGAAAAACAAAATTGGGTTATTGCAAATGATACAATGGGCCTTTAAATACCTTTTTAGTAGTAGGCTATGGGGCTATTGACATTTTGTTTTTCTCGCAGTTGGTGTTAAATTTTGATTAATAAATGTGAATCGCCTCCATTTCTTTTCCATTTCTTTCCTGTTCCTAAGGGGGCTTATGTACTTTAGCAAAGATCGTTGGCAACGTATTCAGTACCTCGGCGATGAACTTGCTCGAGGGCATTTTGAAATAGTCGCCTTACAAGAGGCAAGTTTAATTTTTTAACTTATTAAAAACTTTTTAAGGTTTTATTAATTCCATGAACACGTTCGCCATGACATAAAAATCATTTATCACTACTAAAGTTGTTTCCTCAACAAATTTACCCTTTCTGGGGCATTACTATTATTAGGAAACGATGTGAAGAACGTTACATATACCTTTTATAATTCCTCTGGTTTACCTTGCATCTCACCGCCTCCTTGTTCTCCGGAACGGAGAGTGCTGTGAAGTGCGGCAGTGGCGTCTCCGACTTCTGTCCAGTTTATACTGGAGTAAGACATGCAGGGATGCGTACTGGCCTCGTCACTTCTCAACACTTGCATGGACTGGATTATGGAATGGATGGTGGGAGAAACCGACTGGAGTGTCGTTCGGAGATGTTCAGATCACCGATCTGGACTTCGTCGATAATGACGCTGTGATCTTGCCGAGACAATGGAAATTCTGATGGGGCACTCGAGACACTGAGTGGGAAGGCGGTGAGGCTCGGATTGCGGGTCTTTTGGATCAAGACCAAGATCTAGGTTTTCAGTGACCTTCTGAATGCAGCTGTCGATTCTCGTCTTTCATCGGGCGAGAGTGTCGAGAGCTTCACTTACCTCGGTAGCGTGGTTCACCGCTCCGCAACAAGCGAGGCTGATGTCACTCGGCGTCTAGGCCTAGTGCAGGGGGTGATGAACTTGCTGAACAAGACTGTTTGGCACTCTCGGCATTTGAGCAGATGGACGAAAGTCCGAGTCTTCCGCTCGCTGGTCCTGCCGGTCTTGCTTTATGCAAGTGAAGCGTGGACCTTGACCAGTGGGCCGAGGCAACGGCTGGACGCCTTCCTGACTATAGTTCCCTTCGCCGCATCCTCGGGTACCGCTGGATAGACCACGTGTCGAATCAGGAGGTGCTCGACAGGGCGCGGGTGGGGAGGGTCACCTGCTTGATCCGAGAGTGCCAGCTGCGCCTCTACGGCCACGTGGTTTGCTTCTCTTCATCGGATCCGGTGAATCGGATCCTCGGTGCCAAGCACCCTTGGGGGTCAGGGTGGAGGCGACCTGTTAGTGTTAGTCGACCCCGTGCATTGTGGTTGGTGCAGCTGGGGGACCACCTAGAGGGGTGGGAGATGGGTCCAGTGCAGGCCCAATCGACTGCTATAAGGAGACCGGAGGGGTGGGGGAAGAGGATGAGCGCGGCAAAATGTGCCATGACCTTGACCTTGCAATAGTGTATATTGTAGACCAAAAAAGAGTTATGCAAAACCTTTTCTTATCTGAAACCTAATTTTTGTGTAAATCATTATTTGAATTTTTACCCCCTTAAAGTATGAAAAAGTGGCTGATGACCTGTGTGTTTGTATATATCCACAATCACCTTGTATATATCCACAATCATCTTTCCAGACATGCCCCAATCATCCTACACAATGAACGAGAAATGAAATAGCCCAATATGAGATCAGAAAACCATCCCATCCATTAAGCCTAGCGTACATTGATATTGCAACTAAAAGCAACTAGGAGCAACTGATCAGTTGCTTAAAAAGATCAATGTATGTGAACTTGCAACTACTGGCAACTGGAAAAATCCCAATTGCCGCGGTTTGCTCATGTTCTACTTTCTGGCAACTAGTTGTATACCCAGTTGGGGTCAGTTGCATCGATGTACGCGTACTTGCCACTGGTTGCTGTCAGTTGCTCGCGTGCATCTGATCACGTGCGCGTACATCGACAGCAACTGCAAGCAACATGCAGTTGCAAGGTCAATGCTCTACGCTTTACCGAGTTGCCGTGTCGATGTCCACGCTCTGGAAATGTACATATGGCTCTCAGTTGCCGTTAGTTGCGCAAATGATCAGTTTTCGATGAGTGCGCTTTGCACACAAACAGCAACTGATCAGTTGAGTTGCTTCCAGTTGCAATGTCAATGTACGCTAGGCTTTAGTGGGTGGGCGAGGAGTGTTGCAGTTTATCATCAATTGCCATTTTTGAAAAGTTAATTGGTGGACCACCAAACTTTCACCAGGAACAGAACAATTCTCTAAACTGCTAGTCCTGTTGACCAGCATAAAATTCAGGTTATTTCGACCCCTGAGAAGTGATCGTACTGTTTCTTATTTTTTATTTTTTTCCTTCAGATATGGGCAGAGATAGATTACCAGCACCTTTGTACAAAAGTTGAAAAGGTTCTGCCATATCATCACTACTTCCGCAGGTAGATTATCAGATGAAATGTAAAGTAAGTGGGGCACTTGAATGTACAGTAAACTCCAGTTACAGTGCTCTTCAAGGGACCTAACTATAATGCGTGTCTTTAATATCTAGAGAGCGCAATAATAAAGATAGAGTGCATGATTGGTAAATGTTAAAAATGGCGTTATTTCCAATCATAATTTAAAGCCTATGTCGAGCAAACTGCCTTGTATAAAACAGGTCTTATAGGACTACATTGTTTAAGTATACTTTTGTTTATCCTAGCCAGCTTATTATGCTATTGTTAAATTGTCTCCCTCTTTGTGTTCTCTTAAACCTTGCTGCCTTGCTTCTTTTCCCATATCACCCACTTTTCCTGTGTCACCGATTCTAGTCTTGTGTAAATTTACAATAAAATAACCTGTCCGATTGTCATGATTGTACATGCATCTTGTTAAAGGCCCAGTAGATGATCTGTTTTCGAGCGATTCTGCGAATAAAACCAATATAAATCAAAAGAAAGACATCAACAAACTCATCCGAAGAAATTTCAGCTTTGTCAAATATACCACGTTTAAAAAAACCATGAAAATCCATATGCATTTTCCTGGTCTTGGCGGGGTGTTTCAAAAATTCGTTCTCAGTTGATCGGGTACTATGTGGCTTGCGTCATGCACTCTGTGGCGCATAAGTGCGTGTGTGCGCGATCCATAAAAATGCATCGCGTTGGAACACGCACACGGAGTACACAGCGCCCATGCATTTTGGACCGCGTAGATGCGAACCCAAAATAAGTAAATCGTTTGCAAACGATCTAAATAATTTCATCTTTACGGCTATTTTCTGGTAAAATTATATCATTTTGAGCGAAAACCCTTCAGTGGATAGTTGCTATTAATTAAATCTTTACTTTCAGAACTTTTCCCCTGTAAACTCGTCGATTACTTTTTGGGGTCATTGCAAATGATCCACTGGGCCTTTAATTTCCTGTTTCATCAGTAGTTCGATGTAAATGTACCGTTGTTAATCAGTTAATAATAAATTTCAGCTACATAGATGCAGTAATACTTCAGAAAACCTGAAAAATCCATGCATGTTTTATGTGTGTGAATAAATGGTAAAAAAGTTGTCTGCAGACAACTTTTTAAAAACCCACCTTCAGTTGGCAGTTTCTCCCACAAAGGTACCATTTTACACGGGGACAAATCATGTGGTGTTTGTTACCATTGCAATCAACACGTTTTTTTCTTTTCAAATTGTGAAGAAATAAAATTGAGTATAATTTAGCGCCGGGAGTTACCGTTTATTTTTCTAAACGTTTAAACTTCAATTTAACGTTCGTTTAAACGTTTAAACAAATAGTAAACATAACAAAAAGTAAAACTTATTACCGTGCTCGCAATAAAAAGTTCTTTGACCTAGTATCATGTGCGGTCGCGCGGCACCGCTGACACTTCATTAAATTGGAGCATACATGATGCAGGCCACGAGAGTTCAGCTAGTAAACAGTGTTTATATACCGCCTTGCTTTGAATTCAACAAGATTAAACCGTAAACCAGTAAAATCGCTTCCGCCCGCGAACGCAACTGTACATCTTCGGCTTGAAACCACAAAGGTTACCGATGTACCGTTAGGCTCATCACAGCGGTATGCTGCCTGATTCTTACGAACAAAATTGCCGCTTTAGAAATTTCTGGCGGCGCAAAACGGCCATTAGATCTTTGAAAAAGGATCGTTTTTTCACAAGTTGGTTTCGGATATCCGTTTAGCATTTTTCTAAACGGATATATAGTTAAATTTCGGTCGTTTAAATGTCGCTGCTCTAGTATAATTCTGCAAATGATGTATTGGGGCTTTAAAGGCACTGCAGGCTTTAAAGGCACTGCATGCTCGTCAGCAATGCGCGCGCGCCAAATTCGTGCCGTGAAATACGCAGCTCCATGCCTTTGCTGCATGGAGCTGCGTATTTCTTGGCACGAAATTGGCGCGCGCAATGCTGACGAGCCTGTGCCTTTAATAGTACTGAATCCTTTAAAATAATGTTCACACCCCAAAGCATTGAGGTTGAAGTGTTTTTCGTGCTTTTTTATATTTTTGTATCTAGTGGACTTGTTGGAAGTGGTATGTGCGTCTTCTCCAAGTGGCCAATAGTCGACACGCTATTCCAACCTTTCTCCCTGAATAGCTACGCCTACCGATTTTTGGAGGGGGATTGGTACGGGGGCAAAGGAGTTGGACTGTGTGTGATTGAAGCGGAAGATTTTACTTTGAACGTGTACACAACCCATGTAAGTATGTAGGCTTTATTGTTAAAGGGACACACCGGCTTTGTTGGGCTATTTTGGGCTCAAAATAGACCCATACATGAATCTGAAAGTCCTTCCGAAATAGACTGAAGAGAACCTGAAAAGAAACCACCAAATTTGGCCGTTTTTGAGCATTTTTCAAAACAATCAAGGTCTCGTGATTCATCGGAACCAGATTCTGGTTCCGATAAATCACGTGGTCTTGGAGTTAGTTTTATTTCCAGCTGTAGAAACCAGCGCGAAGTGTGAGTTGCTTTTGTCATTCGTGGTTGGTTTCTCTTCTTGTTGGAAAATAATGTCCTACGAACACTATGTACATATCGTATTCTCCAATTTGTACACAAATCTGCCAACAGATTTCATAAGAAGGGTTTCTGGGTGTTGATACGGATGAGAGAATCTCTCAGATTTTCGCATCTTCGCTTCACGGCGATTATCTGAAGAAAAAACAGCTAACTATTGAGGGCGCTAAAGACACCAAAAGGTTGCGTTCGAGTTGCTTCCTCGAGTCAGCGCTGACATGAGGGATCATGCAAGGTGTGATGAGTCAGAGAAAACAAGGAATCGAGGTTTAACACGTGTCGACCCATATCGAACGCCACCTTTAATTACAAACACATGATACATTATACATCGCGACGGCTGGTAAAGTGTACAGCCCAAAATTTTTCTCTTTTGTTAAATTTAAACATTTCTAGTTAATTACATGACATTTTGATAATTTGTTTTCACAACGACCATCGAAAATTTATTGTCAAGGATACATGATGTAAACAGTAAGCCGGTGTGTCCCTTTAAAGATAGTATACATGATTGGTAAACTGTTACAAACAGTTTTATCCCCTTGTGTAATTGAAGATATGCATGATTAAAACCAGCAACCTGAGCAAAAACCAGATCCGTACTTCGTCAAACTTTTGAGAAAACGGTCAAAAAAGGGTTGCAGTCATTTTTCGCCCCAAAACCACTTCGCCCTGAACCATTTCGCCGTGAACCACGGCCTGTGCACGAAGTGGTTTTGGGGCGAAGTAGCATTTGGGCGATGTAATGTTTGGACGAAGTGATTTGGGGCGAAATGGCACTTGGGCGAAATGGTTTTGGGGCGAATTGAATTTTCATCTGAGACGAAAACTAATTGTTTTACTCATTTCTCAAAGACTATAGCACTTGAGACAAAACCATATTCCAGGGGAAGTTTTCTACGGTCATCATGTTTATATTGTGTAAGTTATAATAGGCGTAAATCTGTGAACATTTCTGATTTTCGAGATGGCAATCATGTATACTGCCTTTAAGAAACATTGGGCACTATTATACAAATATTGACTGCAATGAGGGGCATGGTTAAGATTATAGGCCCAAGGTGATCTCGAAGCCATGACTATGCCCCGAGGCGGAAGCCGAGGGGCATAGTCATGGCTTCGAGATCACCGAGGACCTATAATCTTAACCATGACCCGAATAAACAGCAGTCAATATTTGTTTTATATACCGAATGTGTAGATTTTTGTCATCTGGTTGGTTAAAAGTAACGAGACATCATATACAGTCATGACAGTGGTCCTTCGCGTTTCGATTTCGGAAGCTGGTCTACGGCGGAAAAGTTGTATATTTACAGCAAACATTGTAGCATAATCACCTGGCACTTTAGTAGCACATTTCACCTGACACAGTTTTAACTGTAGGCCACTTCTCTTACTTTCTTAAGGACTTCATCGTCTACGACAGACGACAAAATGACGTCGATATTCCGCCATTACCGTCCTGGTGAATGTTTACGTGAAGCGCACAGCTGCATAGTTGGTGCACAGCTATAGCTATGCTAACACATGTAATGCGCGCGTCCGAAACCCGCTAAATGACTATGCCCGGGGCATGGCAAAGACTATTGACCAGTTGGCATACGCGCCGGGTCTAGCCGATTCAATGCCCCCACTTTTAACCAATCAGATGACTGGAATCTACGCATGAGGTATATAATTTGCATTATATACCTCATGCGTAGATTCCTGTCATTTTTGGTTAAAAGTAGGGGCAGTGATTAGCTATAATGTATAATTCTGACTATGCCCATGGGCATAGTCTTTGCTATACCCGTGGGCATAGTTGTTTAGCGGGTTCCGGACGCGCGCATAGCGTGTGTGGCTGTGCACCAACTATGCAGCTGCGCTCTTAAGCATTCAGCAGGATGGTAATGGCAGAATCTCTAAGTTTTTTTGTCGTCTGTCGTGGATGAATTAGTCCTTCAAAAAATAAGAGAAGTGGCCTACAGCGAAAACAGTGTCAGGTCAAATGTGCTACGTCAAGTTTATGGGCTGTGTGTTTTGTGTTGCTGTTAGAACGAAAAGCGCTCATCCATTACATATGCACGAACGCGCCCCCTCCGCGTGCACACGACGCGCCTCCTTCGCGTACACGCGACTCGCCCGCCTTCGCGTACACAACCTACAAAGACGTGCAACTTGTTCGAAGTAAGCAAATGCAGCTTCAGCAACAGCAAAAACATGCAGTTCATTCAGTGGAAGGCCCCCAGCTATGGCGGATGTACAGGAAAGGAGACCTTAGTTACCGGATTGGTGTATAGGATCTGTAATTGGATACACTCAAACCCATTTTTATTGATTAAATGAAAATACAAAAGGTAGCCTAGTTCAGGGTGATAAAAATTCACAAAGACTCGGTGAATAGCTTTGACCGCAACTTGCAAGTTGCAACCATGGAAATTCAATAAAAGCTCCAATACAATCGTTGACTCCACAATGCTTTGAATTCAACTTGCAAGATGAAACCGAAAACAATCAGTAAAATCGCTTCCACCCGCAAACGCAACTGTGCATGGTCGGCTTGAAACCACAAAAGGTTACCGACTGTTGGGCTTATCACAGCGGTAAGCTGCCTGATTCTTTCAGAAAAAAACTGACACTTTAGACATTTCCGGCGGCGCAAAACTGCCATTAGATCTTTGAAAAAGGAGGATCGTTTTTTCACAAGTTGGTTTCGGATATCCGTTTAGCATTTTTCTAAACGGATAGTTACATTTCAGTCGTTTAAACGTTACACGGTTCCAGCTTTAGTACATGCCCACTAAATGTGCTTGGGTGTTAAAAGTGAAAGTTCCATCACGCCAGCTTAATTGTAGGTATGTGATAAATGCAAAGTCTCGGATTTTTTATAGGGTAAGAATAATTTCGGGCTTAACTGTAGCTCTTTAAACTTTTTACTTCAAAGACACGCTGGGTCTTTTTAAAGCAGAATTAATTAAAAATTTGTTCAAGTTTTTAAAAAAATAGCAGTCGCATATTTCAAGATCGTGTTTGAAGTTTGAACATCATCCCTGAAAATGTACAGTTGGCTTGCCTCTTCTCCTTTCGTATTATCCCCAACATTGCCCTGTATTTATAGCCACCTACGGTAGGAGGTTTTTCAGATGGCCACGGAGTGCAAGAGAACAGGAAGAAATTCTCAGTTTTAGAGGTGGGGGAAACCCCACACACCGTGTGGGGGAACCCACGGAATGAAGCAAGGACTGAAAACCTCCATGTACTGACCCAGTAGGGATTCGAACCTGGGCCATAGAGGTGGAAGGCGAGGAAAGAACCGCTACGCCAACCTGATTCCCTGCATACACAAGCTGTGAGTAACTATAAGTACTGTCTTTTGTTTTATGATCCAGAACACTGCACTTCATGCTCCATCGCACATACATTCAGCCGACGAACATTTCACAGACCGTCTGGTGCAGTGCTATGAACTGAGTGAGTTTGTGCGATTCACTGGGACCAACAGCGATGTTAACTTGGTTACTGG
The DNA here is from genome assembly GCA_037783545.1 of Henricia sp. BOLD:AAB3569. Taxonomy (NCBI): domain Eukaryota; kingdom Metazoa; phylum Echinodermata; class Asteroidea; order Spinulosida; family Echinasteridae; genus Henricia; species Henricia sp. BOLD:AAB3569. The sequence continues at coordinate 45,491 of JBBELK010000099.1, read as the reverse complement.
AGATTTCAACACCGAGGATTTCTCACTGGCGTTAAAGATCGCAAAAGTCAATGCTGATCTTAAAGACGCTTGGCTTGAACGTCCAAATCAGTGCAAGGTACTAGAATGACAACACATTGGCATAATATGATAGTCTCTTCGCTAAGGGTGGATTCACACTAAGCCATTTCGCGCGTAAATTTGACACGCGTTGCTCTAAAAGAAAGCAATGTGGAGGGAATTTGAAGTTAAAAGATACACAGAAAGTTGCATATAAATAAACTTGTATGGAAAGTGTTTTTGTGATTTTCAGTGCATCGTTTTACTCGAAATTCCCTCCACACCACTTGTTCTCATTGTGAGGTGCGTCAAAATGACACGCAAAAAGTCTCCGTGTGAACCCACCCTAAATGAGATGTGAACATATGCGTCATTAAAGGAGCTTGTTTAGATTTTTCCAGCAAATGGATTTCGCTCAAACCTACCAATCATTAAATACCCCCCCCCCCCCCCCCCCCCCAATTACTATGGGAAGAACACAGGAAATTTGCAATCTCTATTTTGGATGTAGACGGTTGGTGTCATCACTGCACTGCTCTATGGAGCCGGATAAATTAGTTCGCACAACATCGATTGTTTTTTGACGATATTCTTCAAAATATATGGACTGAAATTTTAGAATGGTAATTAATGAGAAAAACCACAAAAAATATATATAATCAAAATCTCATTACAATCATGGAAAAAAGGGGAGTTCAAAAATGTGATTTGGACACACTTCTTTAACTAATGACGATCAACTAATCTTTGTCGAACACAGCAATTTCACGAGTATGACGTTAAAGATGATTTGATTTATATTTCAGGATGAGCCGTGCTGCACAGTGGAAGATCCTGACAATTGCTACACTTCCAAGCTACCCAGGTACTATGTCAACTACCCAGGAATGCGAATTGACTACATCTTGTATGGCACCAAGCCAGCGTGTAACGTGACGTGCCAAGATTGCAGACTGACATTCAAACAGATCCCTCTTACCAAGATGTGCTATTCCGACCACACAGGAGTTGAGGCACTCCTTGAACTGCAAAAGGTCAAAGGTCAGTACAAGTAGATTTGGCATCAGAGCTTTAGTAATGACTTTGTGGAGAAAATGAAAAAAAAGCAACGCAAAGTGTTGATGTTTTATTAATTTAATTTATTTTATTTATTTATTTACCACATCTAACATTGGAAGGACCGCCAATTACAGGAATGGGATCAATTAACATAGATATTTGAATAACTATCAACTTCTAAGTTGAATTAGAAACGGCCAGAGACACCGGGGATTCCCTCCCCTTGCTCTTCACGAAATAATGCTCTGGGATCTTTAAAGTGCGTTACCTAACACACTGGACCAACGGCTTTATACATCCCTTCTGAAGGACGGAACAAGTGTAATTAAGTGCCTTGCTTAAGAGCACAAGTGCCACAACCTGTCACGACCCGGAATCGAACCCACATTCTAGTACTGGCACAGGAACTTGAGTTTGACGCACTAGACCGCTCGGCCATAACACCCCACACAGGATGGTGTGATGTGTCCAGTGCAGTAGTGTAGTTGTAGTTAGCTTTGCACACCCTGCAGCTTTCTACCTTCAGCTGCTGCCACTGGCTAGCCCGTTAAGGGGAAAGAGGGAGCCAAGTGCATAAATCTTCCCTGCCAGTACATGCATCGCCTGAGCTCCACCATCAAGACCCCTGCAGTGCCTCCTCATGGCAACACACGGTAACTGGGCATCTTTTGACCCCAGTCTGAATCTACATGGGATCTCGGAGCGCGTGTGGACACGCCCTGGCGCCATGTCAACCACTGCCCCAGCTGTGAATTAAATAGTCCTGGGTTAGGGGTCTGGGAGGCACATTAACCTGGGAAGGCAGCCCTCCTAGAAGGTAAACTCCTAGCTCAATCAACCACTTGTCTCGGGAGAGCTACATGTAGAAGTTGCGACCACCTGAATATACTTTTGGAATAGAAACGCCTAATCATGATCTTAAATCCAATGATAAAGTGTATACTGCCAGCAGCCGAAGTTCGCAGGAACGCAGTGGAGGGGGCTCCTGCACGCCCGCCTGGAGAGCATGATGATGGCACTCCCTTAAAAGCCTGGGATCTTCCTGGGAAGGGGACCGGCTGAAAGGTGCTAGAAGACTTACGCGCTACTAAGATGTAAGAGGAGCTCATTTTTAGCCGCCATAAATGTGCAATCTATCAGGGAGGACAAGAGAGCCAAGGATGTACATGTAGTGGAAGGAATGAGGAGACACAGAGTGGCCATGTGTGGAGTCCAGGAGCACAGGAGGGTGCACACTGATGACATGAGATACCGTAGTTACGGTACCAACATCATTGAGGATTACTACCTTATCATGGCATAAGCTTGGAGAAATGAAGCTCGGGTGGCAACTGGTGGGGTTGGGCTCATGCTGAGCAAAGAGGCGCACAGGACGCTTATCGATGTTAATCAAGCTCCTGAAGTGGTAAAGAAGATTTTTTTCGAACATCTAAGGCGACCGGTAGAGGCTGTCCCCCAGCATCACTTCCTTGCCATTTTCGGTGACTTCAACCGAAAGTGACCTACAGTTCTCTAATAGATTGTCTCGTGCTCGACTTCATCAATAATGGATGTGAGAAGGAGGGGAATACCAGATCATGATCAGTGAAGCACTATAAATATCATCCCTGTTCCGAAGTCTGGTGACCTCACATGCACAGACAACTACCGAGGAAAAAGTCTTGCTTCTTTTGTTGCAAAAACCTTTAACCAGGTGGTGCTCAACCGGATTCGGCCTGTGCTAGACCCATTCCTGAGAACAGCACAGAACGGGTTCAGACAAGAGGTCCACAGTGGGGCACATCAAGTCATTGCGGTGAGAATTATTGAAGGTGTCATCACCTTTATTGACTTCTGCAAGGCGTTTGACACTTCACCGGGTCAAAACTATGAACATCCTCACTACTGATGGGATCACTAATAAGTTATTGCAAGTCATTCAGGCAACCTATGCAAACACCGGGGCCAGGGTCACTTCGCCAGATGGTGACACAGAGTTCTTTGACATTCTGTCAGGAGTGCAACAGGATGATACTTGTACCTTGGCCCCATTTCTCTTCATCATTGTCCTCGACTATGCCCTGAGGAAGGCCATCAACGGTAGAGAAGATGAGCTGGGTTTCACCATAATGTCCCGCGAGTGCCTCCTGTGATGATTACCGACTTGGACTACGTGGATGACATCACACTGGTCTCAAATAAGTGGAGCAGACTTGGGTCCTTTTGCTATCAGTAGAAGAGTGCTTCAAGGTTGGCTTCCAGCTTGAACCCAAAGAAGATCAAGGTGCTCACCTACAACACTATTGATGCGGCTGTCCGCACGAAGGATGGTACAGCTCTCAAGGTCGAACCTGACTTTATAAGTACCTTAAAGCTTGGATCGACTATAGTGATAAAGACCTCAAGACCTGAAGAGGACAGGCGTGGTCAGTGCTCCACAGCATGAAAAGGGTATGGTCATCGGCCCTCAGTGATCAAATAAAAAGGTCGACTCTTTGTGTCAACAGTAGAGGCAGTACTTCTGTAGGAGCAGAGACCTGGACCTTCACTACCAAGATGGAAAAGTCTCTGGCAGGATCACATGAGAAACGTAGATCTGTACGCTGGCATGCCAAAGGTTACAAAAAAGATCAGGGAATGTCGTCTCAAGCTTGCTGGGCACTGCATCTGTCATCTGGAGTTGGCCGCTTATAGTCCAACTATTCTCTGGGAGCCCACGTGGGGCACTGCCTCATGTGGCAGAAGTCTCCCAAGTGGATTCCCTTCAAGCGGTACATTGGCCTTATATCCACCACTGAGTATCTGTGCTCCTGCATGCTGGATCGGGTCATCTGGACTGGAGCAAGATCACTTGGCAGGCTCGACTTGATTGACTTTAAATTTGGGTAACTTGGTATAGCTACAATAAACCCAAGCCATTGGCTGTTTTTGAAATGGCTGGCTTCGTCTTTGTGGCTTAACGCATCTCAAAAGTATTAACACTGGGAAGGTAACTGCTAGCTTTGACACTAACATGAACTTTCCACCTGTTTAACGCGGAAGGCCAACAAGAGGAACTTAAGCAAGTAAACTGCTCACAAATGACAGAGATTCTCAAAAACTTGGCCTGAAGCCAAATTTTGAAAACTGCTATACTGATGTCGGCTTGTTAACTTGCACGCTTTCCTGGCACAGAGAAACGGCATGTATGTAAAGGAACCAGTACTTTATTGTCCTAGGTCTTTTAATAAGAAACAGAGTTGCACACTTGAAGATTGAAGCTATTTCTAAATGATGCCACTTAATAATAAGTGCTACAGATAGGCATTAAAATCAATAATGTTGCATTCTTTTATACATGTACTGTAATTGTCTACCCTGCAAATGTCTACTGCTGCCATCAGGATCGAGTCACCAGAACATTTCGCTTCAACTAGGTGGCTGCCCAGCCAAGGCGCATTGACCCTATCAGCACTTAGATTATAGCATTCCCCTAACAGCTCTCCAATTATTGTTCGAGCTGGCACTAGGCTCGAACCCACAACCTCCAGATCATGAGCACAGCTGTGTAGCCACTAGACTACTAGTCCGCACGTGCTTACAAATCTGTGAAGTCTTTTATGAATGTTGCATCACTTGCATTGTAATTCTTTTTGTTACATCAGAAACTGATGTTCCAGAAGTCAAACAAAGGAAGGAAGATCGTCTTGCCATTTTCTTAGACACTCTTCCGTACATAGACGGCTCCATCCAAGAAACCGAACGGCAACGTGTCTCCTACCTTCTAAAATCCCTCCTCGTCTTTCTACTGCTGACATCCCTCTGGCTGAGTGGTATATTCCATATGTGGACCAGTTTCTATGCTCGTTGCGGGGCCCTGGTTGTGATTGTGGCCCTGGTGGTGCTTGGTGTGACAGCATTGAGTATTGGTGCATCAGTCAAAACGACTGAGCTGAACCAGTTGATTGGGAGGAAGAGGGATATAAAACTTCAAGTGAAGAGGCTCGAGTTGCAGGTTAAGAAGAAATAAGTGAAATTTTTAAGAAATATTTTTACTACTGGAAAATAATGCAGTTCTTAAAGGAGCTTGTTGAGATTTTTCCAGAAAATGAATTTCGCTCTAACAATCATACAAAATACCTCTCCAAAATACTATCCATGGGAAAGTTTACAATCCCCAATTTGGATGTGGAAGCAAAAAGGTTGCCGTGTACTGCTTTATGGAACAGATAAATTGGTTTACAAAACATATTTTTGTCGATATCCTAAAATTATGACAAATGATATATGGTATCGAAACACCAATGGGAAAAATGGGTGAGGTTGGAGTGTGGTCAAAAATGTGATCTGCAACGCTCCTTTAACATCACAATTGTCTACATGTATATCCCCATGTAGAGATGACATACATCCAGTGTTGTAGTCGAGTCATCAATATCGAGTCCGAGTCTTGAGTCATTAGCCTCGAGTCCGAGTCTCGAGTCATTAGCCTCGAGTCCGAGTCTCGAGTCATTGGCCTCCAGTCCGAGTCTCGAGTCATTAGCCTCGAGTCCGAATCTTGAGTCATTAGCCTTGAGTCAGAATCACGAGACACTATCGTCGAGTCTGAGTCACGAGACACTATCGTCGAGTCCGAGTCAGATCACCAGTCACTTGTTCGCCAAATTAATAAAACAAAATCTGCTGTAGACTGCCGAAGTGATTATGTCGCCCCTTTGTTTGTTGCCTATAGGCAATGGCTCTGTGTTCCTGTGCTTTTGAAATTTGGTTTTATCTGACAGCTAGCCATGATGTTCGGAGCCAGTCACATGGCAACATATGTGTCACTAACGCAATCCATAGTTTTGTTCACACAATATGTGAAATGATGACAGGCTCATACTCTCCTTGCCGGGGCAGTGTACATGCATATTCACGCGTCGTGTTTTTCTGCCAAGAATCCAACTTTGAGAGGGGAAAATATATCTGTTCTTTTTTTTAAATGTGTCACGAGTCACCATGGTCGAGTCCGAGTCGTCTTGGTCGAGTCCGAGTCATTTTCAAATGTGACTTGAGTCGGACTATAGTCCAAATCCGGGACTCTAGTCCTACAACACTGCATACATCTAATGAAAAATAGACGGTGTATACCGTGTCTTCCAGTGATTTGGACTTCTTGCGCAGGCACCACTTATGCAACAGCTATGGTGAGAAATTCTTGGAGAGTAGAGTCAGTTAACCACATACATTGTCGAATTAAGTTAAGCATGATGCATAATGAAAGTACAGTATGCACTTATCAGTAAAACCCATTGTGGTCAATTTAATTAAAGGAAGGGACAACACTTGTTTGAAAGTATCGACAAATTTAATCAAAAATATTACCGACGCATTGCCCAGTCCACAAACCTTCATGAGAATCAGAGAATCTTGTTTTCAACGTCGGCAACCCAATTAATTTTGCAACTATGTGCTGCGCCATTTTTGAAATTTTGAAAGGGATGATGACGTCAAGCATGCAAGGATTGCATGGATGACATGAAGATTGATGCCTAATCGTTTCCCCAACTCCCTTACGCCGTGAAGCAGTATTATAGTACTCGAGTCCAGGACTCGGACTCGAGTGCGACTTGATCGTCACATTTTTCGTGACTCGGGCTCGACTCACATTGACTGGGACTCGGACTCGACCATGATGACTCCGACTCGAACAAATAATCGCAGCCTAATACAGGATTCTTGGGGGGCGGGGGTGGGTGGGTGGTTGAGCACAGTACGACGCGTGAATATGTACATTACCCCCACCAGGCCGGCGAGGAGTGCTCCAGCACGTCATCATTTCACACATCGAGAGTGTACGAAACTATAGCAGATTCAGTTTCATTTTGGTGAACAAGGAACTCGTGACTCAGACTCGAGGAAAGTGACTCGTGACTCGGGGCTAATAACTCGAGACTCGTACACGGACTAAAGGCTAATGACTCGATCCTCATGACTCGAGACTCGATCGGACTTGATATTTGTGACTCGACTACAACACTACCGTGAAGTATGTAAAAATCAGTCGTTTCCTGACTCACGCCCTCTCAAGTCTGAGCACTGAACTGCAAAACATATGAAGCGTACAGAGTTAGGCAACCCTTTACATGTGTTGTCCCTTAGTTTTGGTGAATGCATATGATGAGAAATTTTTCTTCAATATATAAATTCTTGTTAAATCTACATAAGTAGAGTGACATTGCATTTTTAGAGTGCTGCATTGGTTGTCAATTTTCAACAACTATAGTATTATGTAATAAATTGTTATGCCAAGATAAAAAATCTATCTGAAAAGCAAATAAATTTTATGAATATTTTAATGAATGGTTTATCATCAGGCATGATCATAAATTCATATGTATTACTTTCTGAAATTGCCATTGTGTGAAATGAGCAGTGTATAACGTATACTATCTGCATCACCCAATTCACGTCTCGGGTTCCAGTCCCTATGATTTAGGACTGGGTAAGAAAAGCTTTGCGAGAAGAGACTGGAGCTCGAGTACGTAATGAGTGCAAAATAAAGGGGCGGGGAGAAAAGGGAGTCCAACTTACCTCCTTTATTTTTCTTACACGTACCTGCACTATACTTACGCTCCTTGAACCTTCTTCTCAGTTAAATGACAACCCTAGTACACTTAGTCTACAAGTGTCTGGGACTAATAAAGATTCGTCACAGTTTCTTCGCAGATTTATTGACTAATGTTCACTTCGTCAAAAGACTTTATAATGACCTGTTTATATTAGTCTGGAGCTTCTGTAAATTGTGCCTAATACATATTAGTCAAACGGACTAAATTTGCCGACTCAAATTAGTCTTTTATTATAACAAATTAGTCATGTCGCTAAGACTAATCAAAGTTAGTCGTTTTGACAAATTTCACAGCCGCATGACGAACTTATTTTTACAGTGTGGGTAAAATCAGCAAATACCTTTTCCAGAACGAAACTGGTCAAAAAGACTTTTTTCTTGAATATTTTTAAGGCATTATTTTACATTATTAGAAATTGCACAGAAATTTCTTTAAACAATTTTGTAAACGTGGTAAACATGAAAAAGCCATTTTTACAAATGCATTAAAATCTCACACTTTGGCTCCAGACCTGTTTTTATGGAAATACTCATGGGGCATATTCCGCTTGTTCCCTGATGATTTCGAATGGAGAGGTAGCGTTGAAAGAGCGGTGTGGGTATTTTTGAGATATTAATACACGAAAGCTAACTGTTGATTGTACCATGGAAGTAGATTGTACAATATATACGGGGCCGGGTCGGCGCAACACCACCGCTGAGTATGAATTAAAATGCGCACTCAAAGTGCGCCGTGTGCCCGATTTTTACCTCGGCGACATTAGCGCAAAGCGGACTTGTATGAACGCGTTAACTCCGCGGCGACTACACTCGGCGAGTATGCGGCGAGTGAGTTCGGCGGAGAAGTATGAACCTAGCTTAAATGTACGATATACGTCGCAAAATATCACTCACTTAGCTTCTCGTCAGCCACCGAGTATATCGCAAGAGCTCTCCTCAGCTCATTCACACAGGCTTTCCAAAAGCCTTAAAATAAACTCGGTGTCCCCGGGACACACTCAAACCTAGGTTTTCCATAAATTCCATAAATTTTCCATAAATTCTGTCTCTGCTTATTAAACTTACACCGCGCGCCTTAATAACCGCCGCGTCGCATCTGGCTGTTCCGTAAGCCACTAAATAAACACTAAACTCGGCTAATCTGAGCCCTTCAACTCGGCTACTCTGAGCCCTTCAACTCGGCTAATCTGAGCCCTTAAACTCGGCTAGTCTGAGCCTTATAAACTTCGCCGCGCCGCGATTGGCTATTAATTAAATAAACGAAAGCTCCTGGACCTCACAATTAAAACAACTTAGGCTAAAAACTTCACGCCAGGCTTCTCCGTAAGCCTCAACTATTTCTTGATATCGATAACGGAAACGATAATCATTTAGGCCTCAAACTATCCTTGACTATATCCGTTTAAGCACCGAGGGTCATAGTTATTCCTTAAATAACTGCATTATCAGGAAATCTGCTCCCCAAATACTGCAGTTTCTATTGCTCCCCGGTGAAAACAACCTGCTTCCCACATGCACAGAAACCAATAAGCCTTATACGTATCTGGCGGCCATCTTGAAAATAGCGCCACCATTCGACTTGTTGGAGACAGTCAAAGGGAACACTTTGGCTGCTGGCGCTCGTGGATTACGCACGTTTGTATGGTCATAACAAATATTAGGTAGGTTTATTGCCAGATTTTGCAATTTATGCTCATTGTGCATGCCTTTAGTGGCAATTTTTGAGTTTGTACGGTAATATAGAAGGAGTAAAAGCAAAATTTATCGACTCAATTTTTGTAATTTAGACAGAAACCATGGATCAATTATCAAGCAAATACAGTTGATTGCCCGGTTCCGCAAACGAAAATTGTCCGAGGCGCCCGGCCGCACAAAATCTACTTTTATGGAAAGATAATCAGCCAGAAATATCCGGAATTTATTCAGCTATCCAAGACACTAAACATTTTTATAACAATCGGTTGGGAAAAAATGCTTCCGAGCAATTTTTAGAGGTAGGAAGATTGCCCGGTTTCGCAAAAGTTTGCCGGTTCCGCAAATAGCGCCTATTAGTATTAGCATATAGAAAGTCTAGCTTGTAAACTGCACACGACAACACGTGTGCGACCTGAATGATGAAGCATACAATTTGCTAGTATATTAAGCTTTTTATTATTTTATTTTTTCCAGATTCCAGTTGTATAGACCGACAGCATAGCTATACTTCTAATGGAGAGATAAACATTATTACCCTTAAGACGAGTTGGTTTGATTAAAGAATTTCATACAACATATATAGGGGCCTATTACGGTCAAAGAATCAAAAATTCGTCAATAGAAAAACTAGAACAATGTTCCTCCAACGTGTGCTTTTAAATTATTTCAGAGTGCTGTTATATACATGTGTCCGAACATTTTAAAACTTTCAACAGCTACAAGACACATATTACATTCCATTTATACTGTTGGTGACCGTTTCTTGATTTATAAATTATGTTAATGTATCTTTATCTTAAATCAAACATTTTACATAGTTCGACATAATACACGGTACTAATATGATACTCTACGCTTTGTTTTTATGCATCGTTCATTGTTGCAGCGTGCATTTGTTTCTATTTTTCTTTTGTTTAATAGCCAGAGGTAAATTGGTTTTTTTTTTCTTGTTATCCCCAAAACAAAACAATTTTTAGTTCATCCAATTGGCCTTTTGCGTGTAACATTTGCATAGCCTCCACATAGCAACAAGATTTTTTTTCTGGTGAAGTAGATAATTAGTGTACATGACTATGTATAAAAATAAAGTATTCATGTAAAACATGCAAATGGCTAATTCAGGATGTTTTCCATGTTTTGGGAGTGAAAATTTCCACTGATAATATCTCTAAAAATGCAGGAAAGCAGTTGCACTAAATCCTGATGATGTTCGGTATTCCTCTGCAGGGATGGTCTAGAATAAAACAGAGATAAAGCATGGATGAAGTACAAGTTTAGGCTACATGACTTGCTAAAAATAACCAGCATTATAGTTGTTAAAATCCCTGTATTTTGAAAACCCCAAAGTCGCCACCAAATCTGAATCTGATAGATATTTAGTTGGCAAAGCCTCCATCAGGAAACATCACATCAACTTGTTGGTTAAGTTTTTTTTTTTACAAAAATGATACAAAAGCAAATTAAGTTTCAGGAAAATCTAGAGGAATCACATCCCGGCAAAATGCGCGAGTTTGAAATGAAGCAATGACCATTCTGAGCTACCGTGACACGCGTGCACACGGCCGGCCATGTCGGAAATACAAGACATTCTATATGCTAAGGCGCTATTTACGGAACCGGCTAACTTTTGCGAAACCGGGCAATCTTCCTACCTCTCAAAATTGCTCGGAAGCATTTTTTCCAACCGATTGTTATAAAAATGTTTAGTGTCTTGGATAGCTGAAAAAATTCAGGATATTTCTGGCTGATTACCTTTCCTTAAAAGTAGGTTTTTGTGCGGCCGGGCGCCTCGGACAATTTTCGTTTGCGGAACCGGGCAATCAACTGTATTTGCTTGATAATTGATCCATGGTTTCTGTCTAAATTACAAAAATTGAGTCGATAAATTTTGCTTTTACTCCTTCTATATTACCGTACAAACTCAAAAATTGCCACTAAAGGCATGCACAATGAGCATAAATTGCAAAATCTGGCAATAAACCTACCTAATATTTGTTATGACCATACAAACGTGCGTAATCCACGAGCGCCAGCAGCCAAAGTGTTCCCTTTGACTGTCTCCAACAAGTCGAATGGTGGCGCTATTTTCAAGATGGCCGCCAGATACGTATAAGGCTTATTGCTCCCCAACGGAGACAGTCCGTCTTCCTTAGAAAACAATGTAGTCCCCAGTGGAAACAAATTGCTCCTCCTTAACTCACGGTGGATGCAGTGAGAAGCTGCTCCCCGCTGCTCCCCAAACTAGTAATTCGTTTACTTTAGGACTCATCCTTTGAATTTACAATTTAAAACTAATCACGAGCCTGAAAGTCATGTCGAAAACGGTTGCCATCTTAGTCTTGGCCCAAGACTACTCTAGTCGATATTGGTTTGTGTACGCGTTGGCCATATAGTGCGCCCTCTTGCAGCACTAACAGACCAGTCTTCTCCCGGAAGGTTTAACTTTTTCTTTGTTTTTGCCTAGGCTTTCCTAGGGAACCAATCAGCGAGTGACCCAAATACAGCAGAGCGTGGGAATGCAGCGAGCGACCCAAATACAGCGCGTCGACCGCAGAGCGTGACCCAAATACACCGCGTGCACGCGCTTCGAATGGTTTGAAAAATATAAGGCGGCTTACAAGAATCATCGAACATGACCGTTTTATCGTTGCTAATATTTTCGGTGGCATAAGTTTCTTGGCAAATGTTTGCGAATATATTTACAAACATGTTTGCAAAGGCGTATGACATCGCAAAATACATTTGTTTATAAAGATAATTGCGACATTGCAAATATTTGCAAAGATATCTGTGGTATGCCATGTCCCTTGTGTGCCATCATAAAACCCTCTGCAGCTATTTACATAAAACGGTACCGCCCCCAATGCTGAACTTCCGGGAGAAATTCCCAAGACTACTCTAGTGAGCAAAGACTGGTCCGTTAGTGCTGCAAGAGGGCGCACTATATGGCCAACGCGTACACAAACCAATATCGACTAGAGTAGTCTTGGGCCAAGACTATTGCCATCTTGGATTTTCCCAAACTCTATTTATAGCACACAAAAACTACACGTGTTCGTGAATGCACAATCATCGATGCATAAACGCTGCCTAAACACATGTTCAGCTTAAATTTATCGTGATAAAACGCTGACAAAAATGCAGTTAAACTTCATACTACTGTACTCTTCAAGCATTAAAAGTAGGAATTTATAGCAATTTTATAAGTCGTACTGGGGCATTTTTGTCACAGCTGCAACGATAGAATACATTTCTTGATGAAATGCGAAACAAAAATTCAATTTATTACGTTTGCCTTCTCAGCCTCGTCCCACTGGTTGACTGTTGCGACGCTTTCAAAATGGATCAGGTAATCGGCCCACGAAACTCCAAACTTATCTGGGAACATTATTGGTCTCCGACCCCCTGAGGGAATTCCCAGCTTCCCGTTGGTTTGTGCAGTGCGGAGCTCCGAGCGGGGCTCCCCTCCATAGGGTTGTGCAGTGCGGAGCGGCTCTCCATGCTCCGTACCATAGGGTTGTGCAGTGCGGAGCAATTCTCTATTGGGTTGTGCAGTGCGGAGCAGCTCTCCATAGGGTTGTGCAGTGCGGAGCAGCTCCGCACCATAGGGTTGTGCAGTGCGGAGCAATTCTTCATTGGGTTGTGCAGTGCGGAGCGGCTCTCCATAGGGTTGTGCGGAGCGGCTCTCTATAGGGTTGTGCAGTGCGGAGCGGCTCCCCATAAGGTTGTGCAGTGCGGAGCAGCTCCCTGTGCTCCGCACCATAGGGTTGTGCAGCGCGGAGTCCTCCCGGGGGTTCCGGGCCGTACATCAGCGGCGTGCCGGGCTCCAGGTGGACCTGCGCCACGTGGCTCGGTGCGGTGCGGAGTCGTCCCGGAGGTTCCGGAGCGTTTATTAGTGGCATGCCGGGCTCCTGACGGAGCTGCGCCACGTAGATCTGTGCGGTGCGGAGTCGTTCCGGGGGTTCCGGGCGTACATCAGTGGCTTGCCGGGCTCCGGGTGGAGCTGCGCCACGTGGCTCGGTGCGGTGCGGAGTCGTCCCGGAGGTTCCGGAGCGTAGATTAGTGGCATGCCGGGCTCCTGACGGAGCTGCGCCACTCTCTGTGCGGTGCGGAGTCGTTCCGGGGGTTCCGGGCGTACATCAGTGGCTTGCCGGGCTCCGGGTGGAGCTGCGCCACGTGGCTCTCTGCGGTGCGGAGTAGTTCCGGAGCCCGCCGGAACTTTTCCGGCCCAAATCGCACGGGGGTAGAACTCCGATTTCCCCATGATTCGCTGGTCCGATCCGACCCCCCGCTAAAACTACTCGGATTGGCAGGGTCAGGCCATACTGTACGTACCGGCCTCCCCTCTACAATCTCAGGCTCTAACATTTTCCCAGTATCCTCCCACCGCCCGTTTTCTCTCGGGTTTTCTCCAACAAACGAGAACAGTTCATCCACCGTAACGAACGTGTTACTGCTTGACATGTTCGTCCAGCCTCCATCCAGGGACATCTCCTGTCCGATTCCTGGCAAGTCTCCGCCGTGTGGCGAGTCTACTGCCATGTTGCCGATTGCGTGAGTTCGTCCAAACAAAAACGCGAGTTTTACCTGCTTTTTCCTGTGTTTTTTTTCCGTACAGTGTCGTCCCAACGCTGCCAACAGTGTAACAAGAATTTACTCTCACTTGTTATTTGATACTCGACACAAGAAAGAACACGCATTCAGACACAAAACTCTCCACGTTTATTTAAACACTCTTCATTCAACAACGTCCAGAACAAAGATGGCGCTCAGGAAACGTTTCCCGCCGAGACGGGTATCCCAACCTTCTAGCAGGGGCTCGCACCAACCTGCTCCGTGGAACCGCGTAGCCCCCTCAGCTCGTCAGCCGGCCTAACCGTGGAATGGTGCTGGTGCCCTCTGCTAGCCGATTGGGAACGGCGTTACACTATTATTGCCGCACCCGCTGCCATTTGTTTCTTGCATGTCCTGCTTGGTCGATGTTAAATCTCAAACGCTGCAGTAAGGTCATAGAGCTACATGATGATATTGTATATTTCCTATATTGACCCCTTTCGAACATGTGCGATTACGCCATCTTGGGAGTCAAATAATGCTGAGTCATCGTGGAAGCGATGTGCGTGCGCGTTGTGTGCGTCTCTGGTGGGCATAACGCGTTTTAATTCACCAATGGAAGCCTTAAGGCGGATACACACTATCGCGGAAAAATCACACTGTTCCATTGGTTTGTACACAAACTGGTTTGCCGCTTGTGCGCGGCCTATCACGACGCGCAAAACGTTTTGAGCTGGGTCAAAGTTCAAATTTGTTTAACTTTAACCGCGGTGCGCTGACCTTTCCAACGCGCAGCCAATGAGGTATCAGAGAAGCCCCAATTAAGTTACCAGAGTGGGAATTTCTATTTTGGAATAATCGGCGATTGGGAGCTCATGCAATGCGGTGAGCGCAGCGCGAAAGTGTAATTTTTCCGCGATATTGTGTGTATCCGCCTTTAGTAATAGCGCGTTACGCGTGCTATGGACACACCGAACGCGCACGCACATTCCCAAAATGACGTCATTGGAAAGGGGTCAATAGCTCTATGGGTGCACACAAGTAAATAGGCAAGATCTGTGCGCCGAGCTCATGAATATTTTGTATGCCCTGAAATTCTTTTATATTAGAGAGAATTGCTTGCTGAACGAGTGTGGTCTTGTGTAGAATATGACTATCGCCGCGATGTGGGGTATTTTTTCTTTCAACTACAAACATTTTGGACACTGTAGCTCCTAAAAGTGGCCCTATTTTGCCCAGTAGCGTATGTGCCTTTGTTCCAAAATGGATGCAGGTCTGATTAGCAAGTGTCACTGTTGCAGGCTTAGTTTTGTTTCAAGTGGAAATTAGGGAATAAAAATGACGGATTACCCCAATAAAATTTAACAGAATTAAAAAGATGAGAAATCAGTGAGTATTCTGGTTGTTGTCCTGAGAAGCTGAGAGAGTTGTGGGTATTTTTTAATGATTTTTGAAAATTTGGGCTTTTAGCATTGGTTCCTATGGGGGCCCTATTTACCTGTGTGCAACCCTATGAGTACGAGTAAGGTCGACAAAAATCAAGAAATATCCGAAGAAAAAACATCATTGGGTCGCACGAGGGCGCTGCAAAAGACACAATTTGGACTTGACCAAGTCTTTCAAAGGCAAATTTGTGTATGTGAGGGCCATGTACGCTAGGAGTGAGGGAGTGCGTTAAAGGGGCACTGTTGCAAGAGGATGCAAGAGGGCTCACTTCAAAAACTTCGTCCTTGTACTGACGACACTGTCCCTTTAACATTATTAAGCGAGACAAATCATTAGCGATTCGGCTTGCCTGAATGAATATTAATTAGTTTCGTTTTTGCTCTACACGACATAACTTGATTAGCCTCTGCATTACGATCAGTAAGATTTTTGTATAAAGTACATTGGTCAGCCTGAAAACCACCTAAAACGCTGCAGTAAGATTTCTGCGTAAAGTAGATTGGTCAGCCTGAAAACCACCTCAACGCTGCAGTAATATTTCTGCGTAAAGTACATTGGTATGGTCAGCGTGAAAACCACCTCAAACGCTGCAGTAAGATTTCTGTATAAAGAATATTGGTCTGCCTGAAATCCACCTCAAACGCTGCAGTCAGATTTCTGTATATGGTCTGCCTGAAAACCACCTCAAACGCTGCAGTAAGATTTCCATATAAAGTATATTGGTCTGCCTGAAATCCACCTTAAACGCTGCAGTGAGATTTCTGTATCAAGAATATTGGTCTGCCTGACCCACCTCAAACGCTGCAGTAAGATTTCTGCATAAAGTACATTGGTCAGCCTGAAATCCACCTCAAACGCTGCAGTAAGAATTTTGCGTAAAGGACAAGGAAGATGGCTTTCCCATTCAGTGGCACGTCCGTTCTGATTTTTAGATGTGGATCGGAAACCAGTCTAGCGCCGTATTCGAAAGGACGGATCACGTAATATATGGACGGGGGCGGCCGATTTTAGCAGGAATTACACACTACGAACAAACGCAACAAATATTAATATTTTCAAACGGAAAGAATTTATTTCTCTCCCAACACGGTTTTAAAACATTCAAATGCAGTTTCAATGGGTATATCGTGCATTTATTGGCGGCGTACTTGAACTTTCATAAACTGCATACCCTACAAATAATGGTACGATCCGTCGCGCAATGACACTCGAGAGCCTTGTCAACTGGGCGCGCGGCGAAGCACTCAATTGTTAATCCGATAAGAAGAAAGTAGTTTAAAGATACAAAACCAGAAAAAACGTAAAAAAAAGACCCTTACATTTTCTTTTTAACATCGATATATGTTTTTACCAATCAATAAGGATTCTTACTGTGTAGCTCTGGTTAAGTATTTTGGGTGTTACACGGACGAGGAAATTCCGACTGACCTAATAGTGACTTGGCGAAAAAAACGCCGCATGTATAGTTTGTGCTAGTATACTCATGGAGCAAGACATGACAGCGCGTATGAATACTGTAGTTCCGGGAGAGATGCGTCTCGGCGTTTGATCCGTCACTCTCATCGCGTTGTGGAAATTTGCGTATAATTTTCGTTAATTCTGCTCAAACTGGATATAGGTTGAAATTAATATGTTTTGGAAATTCATTCATTGTATAGGCCTACTTGTATTTAAAGAACAATTAGGGAGACACTTGACAATGTAAATTAGTGTGACTTTTGGAAAACTGTTATTGTCAGTGTAAAACATTCTTTCATTTTTAGAATCATTGCAACGTCCTTATTTATCCTTTGCTTGAGGTAATTTTTAGCGGTCCTTACCAACCTAAGAAGTCAGTGTAGGGTTCCACTCCGCTACCCACCTACTAATTCCTTTGTCACCATGCATGGTGAATTTGGCTGGAAATAAATAAATTTAGTAAACATGACGAATTGTGCACTATATAGCGGTTTGTCGTTTCAATTCCGGCCTAAACATAATTTATTACAGAGATTTTAACTGGCAGACAGGCGCTTAAAAACCCAGGATGCCAGGAATTTCCTGTAAAATGACAGTGAGGGTAGTATAACCCGTCATTCTACAACACAGTCCCGTAAAAGTACAGTATCAGAAACCAGTCAATTTAACACCCTTGGTGTAATAGTAGAATTTTACAATAGTAGAATAACGGGTTGCTGCATGATACTGTTCTTTCACACTGTGCAGTAGAATGACGGGCTCCTGACAGTTACTTTAGGGACCGTGTCGTGGAATTGATTCTTTCCCGGTATCAACACCCATGCTGTAAATTAACACCAGCATTTGGTGTTAAAATACAAT
Organism: Henricia sp. BOLD:AAB3569; assembly: GCA_037783545.1. NCBI lineage: Eukaryota > Metazoa > Echinodermata > Asteroidea > Spinulosida > Echinasteridae > Henricia > Henricia sp. BOLD:AAB3569. Next base: position 27,811 of record JBBELK010000099.1, on the reverse strand, counting down.
TTATCCGTACTAATCCGTTTATGCATGGTAGAACGGCGCGCCGTTCTACGGGCGGTCGGGTTGGCGTACGGGTTCTTTCCTCGCCTTTCACCTCTGGGGTCCCGGGTTCGAATCCGGGGCGTGTATTTGGATTGGGTTTGCAGTACTTGACCGCGTGGGTTTTCCCCTGGGGTATTTCTCTGGGGGTTTTCCTCCCACTTCTAAAACTGCAACTCCTTCTTCGTCATCTCAAGTTGATAATATAGTATAGTTAAAGCTAAAACCGTATAGTTGATGGCATAAAGGGCCTTAGTTGCAGAAGATGCCATAAAATATACAACAACAACAACAACGTTTCCATATGATAAACGGATTAGCCGCGGCGGTGCGATTGGCAAATACCATTGTCCTCGTGCTTTGAGAAGCCGGGCAAATGCCATTAATAATTATTTCTTTACAACCCCCAAGGAGTAAGGACGATATAATAAGGGAAACCAGTGCAGACAGTATGGTCATAAGTACAACAGTGCTTGTGGTTTGAATGTGGAAAATTATCAGAAACGCCTGTATAGCTAATCAAATTTCCGCGCAGGCCCACTTTTCTAACACGAGAAAAATTTACACCAAAATATTTAATTAGGAGTTAAAAGTAGGTTTGGCCAATCTTAAACACACGTTTAAAGCCAGCTAGGGGTCCTGCAGCCGATTTCACGAAAGAGTGCGCAGCTTGCGCAACTTTTGCAAAATGGCGCAAGCCCTATAGCTTGCGTGTAATTTTCACATGAATGTTGCGCAGCCTACGCAATAAAATGTTACGCAAGCGGACTGATAATGCCCGAGCCGCCAGGCGAGGGCATTATCATTATATAGCTGGTTTTAAACGGGTTGTTTAAGATTGTGGCCAAACCTACTTTTAATCCCATTCATAAATACCTTTTCGGGTAAATCGGTTAAATTCACTTAAATTAGCTCGTAGTTTTCCAATGTTTCGCATTCACCTTTCTACAGTATCAACACCGCGTTCGTACAACTGCTAGCTGTGCGTGATGTTGTTTTTGTTCGATCGCGCGCGTTACGCGTTAAGCGGGCCTCCCACTGTGCGATTTTTGCCACAAATTCCCTACGATTGGTTACGATTAGCTACGATTTGGTTACGATTGTGTATACCCTGTACACAATCGTAACCAAATCGTAGCTAATCGTACCTAATTCGTAGCAAAAATCGCACGCAGTCGTGTTGCGCGCGCACGCACACGAACAGATATGTGTGAACAATTTGCTTTCGGGCGCATGCAGTTTCTGTGTGCATGTTCCGTATATATATACGCGCTGACTAGAGCACAAACGCCGGACAGCCGGCCGGGCATTATCACTATTCTTTATCGCTAATTTAAGACTGCCCACGTGACGTGCTCTCGGCCAATAGGGATGCGTAAACTGTCTGAGGTATTTATGAATAAGATTTAAATAATTTGGTGTTACTTTAACACCAAAAATCAAGTTTTCCACCAGGCTGGTGTCAGAAATTTAACACCAGAGTTTTTGCAGTGTAGCCTACTTGGTAATTGGGACAGAGGGAAAAGAGGGCGGGGTTTCACGTGTGATCGCTGCAGAAAAGGGTTTTTCAAAATGATGGAGTAATTGTGGTTAAAGTTGCACTGCCCGTGTTTGGGCCGATTTGGGCGTACAATTTTTTTTTTAAAGTTAAATAGGTATATATTTTTCTAGAATAGAAAAAGTTATCAGCTTTCATTTGGTACCAAGAACGTACAAATCCGTCAAGGATTAATGCCAGTCGATTAAAAACAAGAAATGATTAAAAGGCTGGCAGGTCATTTAATCGACAGGGTTATGACGTAAATGTACATGTGCGCGTACATGTGTACATTGTACACATACTATGTACATATGAGCGTACGCGCACATGTACAACATGTGAAGCACGTTTCAAGAAAAAGGCTTGTATCTCCAATTCCCGACGTCGGAAATTTACGTTTTTGATATTTTTCGTTACAGAGACACGTAAGCTTTCTAAATTCGTTCGCTTGTGTAAATTCATTTTTTTAATCCTTTCACCGAAACACGGGCAATGCAACTTTAAGTGTCTTGCTCAAGGGCACAGGTACCACGATCTACCGGGGCACGATCAGGAGTCGAACCCGAGTGATACAAGCCAACGAACCAAACCGCTCGGCCATATTATTAGAATGTGAATGGATGAATACATACCATGATATTCAAATTAACGGTGCTATATGCAAAAATACAACTGATCGTGTAAATTTACATCTTCCCATCATTTAAAGGAGCGTGTTCAGATTTTTTCCAGAAAATGGATTATGTTTTAACCCAGCAATCATATAAAATACCTCTCCAAAATAGTATTCATGGGAGCAAACAGGACATTTGCAATCTCCAATTTGGACGTGGAAGCAAAAAGGTTTAAGTAATCACTGTATTGCTTTTTATGTATTCGCACGTCGGAATGAAAAATTATTTTACAAACACTGGAATTATGCGGTTCAGAGTCCAATGATTTATTAATATATAATCCAACAAATGATTAGGCCTACCAAAACTTCGTCAACTGAATTTAATATCTTTATCAGGTGGTTTTTCTGTACTAAGATTTATATTGAACAACAAAGGACCAACTGATAACTTACATGTAGGCCAGTTAAAGGCACTGTAGATGATCTTTTTTTGAGCGATTTTGCGAATAAAACCATTATAAATCAAAAGAAATACATCAACAAACTCATCCGAAGAAATTTCAGCTTTGTCAAATGTACCACGTTTAAAAAACCCAATGAAAATCCATATGCGTTTTCCTGGTCTTGGCGGGGTGTTTTAAATATTCGTTCTCAGTTGATCAGGTACTATGTGGCTTGCGTCATGCACTCTGTGGCGCACATACTGCGTGTGCGCGCGATCCATAAAAATGCATCGCGTTGAAACACGCGCACGGAGAACACAGCGCCCATGCATTTTGGACCGCGTAGATGCGAACCAAAAATAAGTAAATCTTTGCAAACGATCTAAATAATTTCATCTTTACGGATTAGTTTCTGATAAAATTTGATAAAATTATATCATTTTGAGCGAAAACCTTTCATTGGATAGTTGCTATTAATTCAATCTTTACTTTCAAAACTTTTTCCCTGTAAACTCGTCGATTACTTTTTGGGGTCATTACAAATGATCCACTGGGCCTTTAACAGTCTGGTTTATCAATGAAAACCCATGATCACAAAATGGAACAAATCGGAGAAACAAGAATCAAAACACATCAAGTGTTTTCTTAAACCTCAAAAGGCAATAACTTAAGAGAGTTGTTTTTGTGGAAGAAATCTTACTGCAGCGTTTGAGGTGGATTTTAGGCTGACCAGTGTACTTTATACAGACATCTTATTGCAGCGTTTGAGGTGGATTTCAGGCTGACCAATATACTTACGCAGAAATCTTACTGCAGCATTTTTAGTTTTTTTTTAGGCCGCCAATATGTTTTCTTTTTTGGGGAAGAAGGGGAGGGTCGTGGGGGAGGGGTGGGGAGGGGGGGGGGGGAGGGGGGTGGGTTGAGGGGGGCGGAGGGGGGCGGGGTGGGGGTGCTGTTGATATTTTTTAAAATATTTTCTCTATTTTTGGTGTTGCACCAAATTTACAACCGTGCAGAGGATTGTGGTCTTCCGTTTGGGCATAGATTATTCGCCAAAATAAAACATAACGGTTGTACCTTGATTTATCACTCAACTGCCCCTTGGCCCAACTGGCCCAACGCAACAAAGACATAGACCCAAAAGTATACTAAGATACAATTAAAATGTATTAATTGGACTGCCACAACACAAGGCTCATAGAATCCTTCTTTACTTGCCCTGGTCAATGCGCGGAGGTCGTTGTATTCCCACCCTGTTGAAAAAGGCCCCATTTGGCGGTGGGACTAGCGACAGAAATCCTGTCGCCTCGGCTGGACCAATCAGGACGCTTGCAGTGCATTGTGCAGCACGATTGCAGGCATTCAAATGTCACGCGCGCAGTTGTAAACACCGTGCACGCATGTGATACATGTACTCGGTAATGCTGGCCGTTGTCCGCGTCGGCGATTGGCTGCTATTTAAAGCATACTGGGGAATCCGTTCCATTACATTCATCAGCATGCATCCCTGTTATTAATTTGGAAAACTGCGGAGTAAATAAGGTTCGTCGTTTGAAAGTTTGGTAGGAATGGGACAGTCATAAGGAACAGAACCCAATAGAATTTCTGGAAAGTATAGAAATTGTTTCTTTTCGGCATAACATGACCGAATTGATTAAATTACATCAAAATTACTCGGGCGTGAGTTGGCTCAAGACAACAGCCGGCTCGCTCCACAGATTTGCGTGTATTTCCTCAGGGTATTGTCACGTCGCTTTGCAGAGTAGAAATTCCCTGAAATCTCAGGATGGCCCTCTTGCTGATTCTCAATTCTCCATTCCTATTTTTAGCAGCAACTGATGAACTTTTGACCTGGCCGACCGCACAAGTCATGAACACGCGCGCGCGCGCCTTTTGTCTCGCGGGCTAGGCCTGCGCCTGCAGGAATGAACGTTCATGTACGTAGACTAGACGTACATATCGTACGTACGGACGTGTACATTAGTCCATGGGCCAATACCCCAAAAAATGGATGTCGGTACCATGTTGGGTAGTGAGGTGGATTAAGGACAAAAAACACGAAGATCGTGACACGGTGGACAAAAGCACCAATTTTTTTTTAAAGACTCCTATGGGTATGTAGATTAATAAAATCCCATGCTCCAAAAAAATTTCAATGACCTTGACCTAATTATGACGTAATATATTCAAAATGGCCGCCATTTCCTTAAAACGGATGTTTTTAGTTATATAATGCCGAGGCAAGTGATTTTAGTAGCGAATTATATGTATCAAAGGCCAAGGAATCGCATGGCAACGTTTGTGTTGCGCTGAAACAAACAGTTTCATCATTTTTGTATTAAATTTGTCTATATTAGCATATGATGGTATAAAATACATCATCAACGTGGGAAAATCAGTGGTTTGTATTAAAATATTTTAACATGTTTCAATTTCAGCTCATGGTTGTGATGGCTAGCAGACCAATGTTAGTAACATTTGAAATTATAACTCGGTTTTGGATTGAAATGGTTTTGTTTCAGTTTCAGACAATGCAATTGCCATATATAACTTTGTAAACTGTTTCTTGGGCAACTGGTGTCTAAAATGTCTTATGATGACCAAACCACAGACAGTTTTGGAGATCAAAGTACACATGAACTATTAACACATTTGTTAGGATTAATTGTGTCTGTAATATTAGCGTTCGAGACATAATCTTCTCCGAGAAATTTGTTGTGCGAAAGAACCATCAGTTATATATGTAAGGGATGTGTGGCTCCCCTGACATTAAATATAGAATGCTATTTTATTTGTGCATTATTTAAGTCCAAGCATAGCTGCCACTTTTACTTACCCAATAGTAGTACACTTGCTTCCCACTGAAGATTTTGTTACAATGTATTTTCTTATTATCATGCAACAGTCGTAGGGTCAAACAAAATGCATTTCTTTTTATCATGCAACGGCAGTAAGGTCACAACTTTATACATGTAATTCTTTTGCATAGATCTAATTTGTTAAAACAAAGCCATCTTATTTGCATAATGCGGTGTCCCAACATACAGTTCATGAATATTATGGTTGTGAAAGTAGGGCAATCAGACTTTGGTTTAAAGGAGCGTGACCAGAGTTTCTGGAAAATAGTTTTCGATGTAACTTACCAATATTATCAAGTAACTCCCATACACACCTCCCATGTCCCAAAAACCCGAAAACATTCGCAATTTCCAGTAAAAAATTGAACAAAACTATCGAGTCGGCTTTCAGCGGATAAACGTTGATACTGGAAAATTAGTTTACAAATAATCGGTGGATTTTCGACGATATCCTCGGAAATATGCGGCCTAGAAGCGCGGGAGTTTCAGTTTCGTAATCAGAAAAATATAACGGATGTTATGATATAAAAATCTCATGACCCATAAGGTAAGTCCCGGGGAGTTATGGGTAAAAAAAAGTGATCTGGTCACACTCCTTTAACTACCTATTCTATTATTTATTGAATACAATGCATTTTGTTGATGGTTTACTGTCAATTAAGCTTTAATTAATTATTAGAAAAATGAGTTTTAGGTGTCACAAACTACATGTTAACTTCTGTTTTTGGATCTGCCTAGTAACAGCGGGTTTGAGGCCACTGCCTGCCCTGACGCTACAGGTAAAGTTTGCCTTTATTTTTATCCAATTTTGAACTTATTATTTCTGTATTTTATACTTGGAGCTCGACAAAGAGACTTATCTTATTGTTACAGCAATTTATTATAGATTTGTTTAATGATACTGGTGGAATCTAAGAGGCTATGGAAAGAGTGAAATTGTGAGCTAAAAAAGTGGTATTGAATAGCTGAAATGGAGAACTTGGTGTTAAGAGAAACACTAGTGTGTTTGTATTGCTGGCATACAATGTATGTAATATGGTCATGTACATGTAGGCCTCGGTTTAAGATAATTAGGTCATGGTCTTTTATTAATTTGTTTATACAAATAACCATAATCTTATGAACTGTAAACTTGGCAGTTGTTCAGAGATTACAAGCGGATTTGTGCTCTTGGGTGGGATTGCTGCGTTGCTTTGGTCGGTGCAAATGCTTTAAGGATCACCTAGCTTGAGGTTTTCTCTGTCCTGTATTACTATACAGTTGCTGAGTGGAGTACAGAAACATGTAAAACTGTAACTAAAATAACTCTTTTTATATCACTGCCTGCCCTGACGCTACAGGTGCAGGTTTGTCATCCTTACACATAATTATCAGAATAAATGTCAACCTGATTGCAAATAGAACCTAGAAGCTTCCGAATGTCCATCTATGAACCTGTGTGCCATCCCTAACCCCCAAGCTCAACAACCCAACAGTTCCCCATCTCTACATATAGTTCTTTGGTTCCTAATTCTGGTCCTTTGTTGATGATCATTATTTGTTTTTAAATTATACTAATAATAATTATAATCATTATTTATGTGTAGGTGTAATAGTCAGCATGGATTGGACAGCCTGCATTATCTGCCAGCAAACTACACCGGAAAATTTATCTTGTCCACAGACGCGGCGCAACTATGATTCTCTCACTGTCTTCAATGACTTCCTTATGAATGTCAAAGAATTCATGAAGCTTGACGCGTTACCTGTTAACCTCCAATATGGAGCAGAATGGACAGCAGAAAACTTTGTGCGAAATGAGGCAAAGTGGCATCGATCCTGTCATCAGAAATTTAATAAGTCAAAACTGGAAAGGCAAGTTGAGAAGAAACGAAAACATGATACCGGTACACAGAATGAGGAGCAAGGGACCCGGCGGTCAAAAAGGCAGTCAACTACTGTGGATGTCAAACGTGTGTGCATCAAGAGCTGGTCTACCCTGCACAGACCTTTGCAGTTGCAACTGTCAAAAATAATCAGTTTGGGCATTGATAATTAATTCAGTCATCTGAAACGATACAGTAATTACGAAAACTATAAAATAATTGGAAGATGTGATGCTTGCTTCATCAAAACATTAATCTAAAATGTTTTAATACCAGAAATTGAGACTGTTCATTATTGAACAATAACAAACTTTAAAATCAAAACGGACTTTAAAGGGGCAGGATTACTATGAGTTTAACAATAATTGAAGGAAGTATGTCCTAACTTGCCAAACAACATGTACATATCTTTGCAGTTCACTGGGTATAAACGCTTTAGACTTAAACAGTTGTGACGTCAAACAAATGGACCAGCATTGATTGACTTGGGTACAGGTTTCCCGAGAACGCCAATTTTTTGAGCGACGATCCTGCCCCTTTAAGTAGGTGGTTAATAGTAATAAACTGTAAAAAAAACCTAATAACTGTAACTGTAAGATGCAGTTAAATAAATGGTAACACACTATAATCCCTCGTCTACACAAACCAACTGTTATATGCGCTATTCAATATAATAAATATCCTGTCATAACCTATATCCGGTCAGAATCATTGTGTTTCATTGTGTTAATGTGTTATTGTTTTGGTTGATAGTTATTGTTTATTATATCATAATGACATCATGGTATCTTGTAGATCAGTGCCACGGTAATTATACTGTTACCATTTTGAACACAAAAAGATTAGCATTTTGGTGAAAAAACGGCAATAAAATCTGTTTTTTTTTCAAATTTTGTGTTATTTGTGTAGTATTGACGATGATGACGTCATATTTACATCAATATACATGTAGTCACCATAAAGGATATTAATTTTTTACAAACTAATACCACCCTCATTGAATTCCTTGACCTCAGAAACATAATTTTGGCATGTAGAAATCCCACCATGGCATTTGCGTTTGCTTTATTACATAACAAGAGGTTATGACGTCATAATGACGTAATTCAAGGTGATCCAATTCTCAGATTTTTTGGAGCATGACTTTTTTGAAATCTATGGGTCAAACTGATACTTTGGTGAAAAAATGGTGCTTTTGTCCACCGTGTAACGATTTTTTCCTTAATCCACCTCACTAGGGGGACAAAGGCTCATCATATTTTTTTGAAAGATGACCACCTTGGGCACATTTTTTGGTATGATGGACATTCTCAAGTGGTAGTTTTATACCATTTTGGTAAAAAAACATGGTTTTTGGGACAAAATCACGTTTTTTAATATTTTCCTTATAAAAAGAGTTTGCAGGCTTAAATGAAAAATCTAAAATATGGATATTGTGAGCAGTGGAAGCGTTGATTTTTAAAAATGGTTTGTTTCATCTTTTTCTCAATGGTTGCCATGGCAACAGCCGTTTTGGGGCAAAAAACACCATTTTTGGTAATAAAACATTAAAAATTCATATTGCAGGATTCATATGGAATATTGGGCTACTTCCAACGGAAAACTCATTCTGAGATACCCAGGCAGTTTTTAGGTACCTTAGAGTACAGTACATGTAGGCATAATGGTACATTTTGGGCCAAAAACCTCATTTTAGAATTGCCGTTTTGGGGTAAAATCACGTTTTTTTAGATTTTCCTTATAAAAAGAGTTTGCAGGCTTAAATGAAAAATCTAAAATATGGATATTGTGAGCAGTGGAAGCGTTGATTTTTAAAAATGGTTTGTTTCATCTTTTTCTCAATGGTTGCCATGGCAACAGCCGTTTTGGGGCAAAAAACACCATTTTTGGTAATAAAACATTAAAAATTCATATTGCAGGATTCATATGGAATATTGGGCTACTTCCAACGGAAAACTCATTCTGAGATACCCAGGCAGTTTTTAGGTACCTTAGAGTACAGTACATGTAGGCATAATGGTACATTTTGGGCCAAAAACCTCATTTTAGAATTGCCGTTTTGGGGTAAAATCACGTTTTTTTAGATTTTCCTTATAAAAAGAGTTTGCAGGCTTAAATGAAAAATCTAAAATATGGATATTGTGAGCAGTGGAAGCGTTGATTTTTAAAAATGGTTTGTTTCATCTTTTTCTCAATGGTTGCCATGGCAACAGCCGTTTTGGGGCAAAAAAACACCATTTTTGGTAATAAAACATTAACAATTCATATTGCAGGATTCATATGGAATATTGGGCTACTTCCAACGGCAAACTCATTCTGAGATACCCAGGCAGTTTTTAGGTACCTTAGAGTACAGTACATGTAGGCATAATGGTACATTTTGGGCCAAAAACCTCATTTTAGAATTGCCGTTTTGGGGTAAAATCACGTTTTTGTGAGATTTTCCTTATAACAAGAGTTTGCAGGTTTAAATGAAAAATATTTTTAAAAATGGATATTGTAAGCAGTGGGGCGTTGATTTTTTTAGGTGGTTTGTTTTAACTTTTTCTCGATGGTTGCCATGGCAACAGCCGTTTTGGGGGCAAATAACGAAATTTTTGGTAATAAAACGAAGAATTCATATCACAGGATTCATATGGAATATTGGAGTACTTCCAACGGCAAACCCATTCTGGGATACCAATGCAGTTTTTAGGTACAGTACATGTACATGTCGGCGGAATTGTAAATTTTGGGACAAAAACATCATGTTAGAATTGCCATTTTGGGGTAAAATTCCGGGTTTTGTTTAATTTTCTGCTAAAAAAGTAGAGGAAAAAATCCGGCCGTGGAGGAATAGACCAATCCAGGAGCGTTTAAGCCCCGCCCCAAAAATGTCCACCCATCAATTATTCTGAAGGACAATGGTGATCTACGTGGTTATTTGGTGTCCAAACAATCTAATGATTATGCGCACTTCGATGTTGCTAGACGCGTTTCTACGTGGGCGGGGCTTACTGGATCGGTCCTATACAGGGTGTTTTTAAAAAAAAGGAAACCGAGATTAATTTGTTAATTTCGTGGAGATGGCTGAATACTTTGGAAATTGGCAACCACCATCTATTAGCTAATGATGTCCTCTTTCTTAGGACACCACAAATCCAATTTACGGTCACACATGACTGAGCACGGAGCAGTGTAATCAACCATGTCAGAACTGGTCTTGCACCAAAAAGATGTTTTCATATTAAACAATGTCTGCCCAGTGCAGGGCTTTTGTTGGGCCTCCAAATTATGCAATCCTCAGCCTGTTATTTCATTGAACACTCCTTAAAAGTTGGAAAGGTTTTTCATTTTCTCAGACCAGCAAAATGCAGCTTACAACTGAGCAGCGTGTGTTAGTGGTAACAGAGTGGTTGTCGACTTGGCGGGAATGGCACGGCCAGGAAAACGTTGATCAAAGGCATCTGCTACTTGCTGGAGGCTTCCAGTCCTCAACCACTCTGTTACCACAAACACACGCTGCTCAGTTATTAGCTGCATTTTGCTGGTCTGAGAAAATAAACAAACCTTTCCAACTTTTAAGGAGTGTGCAATGAAATAACAGGCTGAGGATTGCATAATTTGGAGGCCCAACAAAAGCCCTGCACTAGGCAGACATGGTTCATTGTGAAAACATCTTTTTGGTGCAAGACCAGTTCTGACATGGTTGATTACACTGCTCCGTGCTCAGTCATGTGTGACCGTAAATTGGGTTTGTGGTGTCCTAAGAAAGAGGACATCATTAGCTAATAGATGGTGGTTGCCAATTTCCAAAGTATTCAGCCATCTCCACGAAATTAACAAATTAATCTCGGTTTCCTTTTTTTTTAAACACCCTGTAGACCGTATCGAATAGCCGCCATTTCGTGGGGCAGTTTCTTTGTTCCTTGCGGACATGCACGGTTGCACATATTGTGCTTACACTGTTGAACGGTTTAAGTAAGCGACCTGCCCGCATATGATGTTGTGTGCCCTTGAGCAAGGCACTTTTCCGTTAATTGTATCTCTATCCAGGTGAAAAAATATACATGTAAGCCTGTAAAGGAGATGTTTGATAACATAACATGCAATCGGGCGGTAATGCATACTTTCAGGAAGCCGAGGTTTACGGATTGATTTAAAGTGATTAAAATAACCAGTAGTACTAATCCAGTGCGCAAGCCACCGGCATCGACACGCTGACCCCAAAACCACCGGCGGTATCTCAAGTGGCAGCGTTTTACCGCTGCCAAGCCACAGACCACTAGCGGTATTCAGCGGCCACCAGTGGTCTGCCGCTTCTAAACTACCAGCGCACAACTAGCGGTGGCCAGCAGCAAACCACCAGTGGTCTGTCGCACCTAAACCGCCAGCGGACACCTAGCGGCAGCGTCAAACCACGAGTGGTCTGCTGCTCCTAAACTACCAGTGGACCACTAGCGGTAGCCAGTGTTAAACCACCAGTGGTCTGCCACTAGCGAACTGTCGCTAGCGAACCACGAGGTCTTCCGCGACAAAACTGCCAGCAAACCACTGGCGGTATCCATGCAGTGGCAAACTACCAGTGGTCTGCCGTTTTAAAACTGCCAGAGGACCACTAGCGGTAGCCAGCGTTAAACCACTAGTGGTCTGCCACTCTAAAACCGCCAGCGAACCACAAGGTCTTCCGCCACAAAACTTCCAGCAAAATTACTGCCGGTATCCAGTGGCAAACCACCAGTGGTCTGCCACTCCAAAACCACCAGCAGAATATTAGCAGTAGCCAACGGCAAAACATCAGTGGCCTGCCGTTCTAAAACCACCAGCGGACCACTATAAAAGCACCCGTTGCCTGCCACTCACACTCCGCCAGTAGACCACCAGTGGTTGATAGGGGTATGCCTCGCCATTATGATGACCTGCCACTCCTAATATAAACCGTCATCAGTTGTTCACTGTCACTAAATATATAAGGTGTCTCAAAGAAAGCGTCCAGTTCAAACCTGGCAACATCAGAATCTCCGTTTTCCCGGATCCCGATAGGGAATCTTCTTACATGAAAAAATAGTCTTTATCGCATCTTTGTCACATAAAAATCAGTCAAGTGAATCAAAAGGTCAGCCCTTAACTATATTATAGTAGTCATTATATACCTCATGCGTAGATTCCAGTCATCTGATTGGTTAAAAGTGGGGGCATTTAATCGGCTAGACCCGGCGCGTATATGCCCACCGGTCAATAGTCTTTGCCATGCCCCGGGCATAGTCATTTAGCGGGTTCCGGACGCGCGCATTACATGTGTTAGCATAGCTATAGCTGTGCACCAACTATGCAGCTGTGCGCTTTACGTAAACATTCATCAGGACGGTAATGGCGGAATCTCGACGTCATTTTGTCGTAGATGATGACGTAAGAAGTGGCCTACAGTGAAAACTGTGTCAGGTGAAATGTGCTACTAAAGTGCCAGGTGATTATGCTACAATGTTTGCTGTAAATATACAACTTTTCCGCCGTAGACCAGCTTCCGAAATCGAAACGCGAAGGACCACTGTCATGACTGTATGATGTATCGTTACATTTAACCAACCAGATGACAAAAATCTACACTTTCGGTATATAAAACAAATATTGACTGCTGTTTATTCGGGTCATGGTTAAGATTATAGGCCCTCGGTGATCTCGAAGCCATGACTATGCCCCTCGGCTTCCGCCTCGGGGCATAGTCATGGCTTCGAGATCACCTTGGGCCTATAATCTTAACCATGCCCCTCATTGCAGTCAATATTTGTATACTAGTTCTCGTTGTCAAACAATCCGCTACCTGGTACGTGCATGAACTTGGGTGTGACTTATCTGCGTATCTCAGAGTGGGGTTGCCGTTGGAAAGACTCTAGTATTCTATACAAATTCTTGGACTGTGGAGTTTTAAAGTTTTATTACCAAAAATTGTGGTTTTGCCTCAAAATGGCTGTTGCGATGTTAATCATTGAGACAAAGATTAATTTAGCCTTAAAAAAACAACGCTTCTGCTTGTCGCGAGATTTTTTTTTCTTGGTGTACATATACCATTTTTAGCAGAAAATAATAATATAATAACACTTGAATTTACCCCAAAACGACAAATCTGGTAGCGCTTAATATGGTACCTGAAAACTGCCTGGGTATCTCAGAATGGGTTTGCCGTTAGAGTATACACCAGTATTCCATATAAATCTGGTGATATTGAGTTTTAAAGTTTTATTGCCAAAAATTAATGGCTGTTGCCATGGCAACCTACATGTATAAGAAAACAAAATTTAACAAACGGTACAAACCACTTTTTAAAAAACGCTTCCACTGCTCAAAATATATATATATATATATTTTATTTAAGCCTGCATACCTTTTTATAAGGAACATTGTAAACAAATTGTTTTAATACAAAAAATGGTGTTGAGAAAAAGATGAAACATCATCGCTGGCACTGCTCACAATATCCATTTTTTTTGATTTTTCATTTAAGCCCGCAAACTCTTTTTAAAAGGAAATTCTCAAAAAAAGTGATTTTACACAATTATCAAATGATGTTTTTGGCCCAAAATGTACCATTATGCCTACATGCACTGTACTCCAATGTACCTAAAACCTGCCTGGGTATCTCAGAATGAGTTTGCCATTGGAAGTAGCCCAATATTCCATATGAATCCTGTAATATGAATTTTACAAGTTTTATTACCGTAAATTGTGGTTTTTGCCCCAAAACGGCTGTTGCCATGGCAACCATTGAGAAAAAGATGAAACAAACCATTTAAAAAATCACTACTTGCACTGCTCACAATATCCATTTTTCAGATTTTTCATTTAAGCCCGAAATCTCTTTTTATAAGGAAAATCTCAAAAAACGTGATTTTACCCCAAAACGGCAATTCTAAAATGATGTTTTTGGCCCAAAATGTACCATTATGCCTACATGTTCTGTACTCTAAGGTACCTAAAAACTGCCTGGGTATCTCAGAATGAGTTTGCCGTTGGAAGTAGCCCAATATTCCATATGAATCCTGCAATATGAATTTTTAATGTTTTATTACCAAAAATGGTGTTTTTTGCCCCAAAACGGCTGTTGCCATGGCAACCATTGAGAAAAAGATGAAAAAACATATTAAAAAAATCAACGCTTCCACTGCTCACAATATCCATATTTTATATTTTTTATTTAAGCCTGCAAACTCTTTTTATAGGGAAAATATTAAAAAACGTGATTTTGTCCCAAAAACCATGTTTTTTCACCAAAATGGTATAAAACTACCACTTGAGAATGTCCATCATACCAAAAAATTTGCCCAAGGTGGTCATCTTTCAAAAAAATATGATGAGCCTTTGTCCCCCAACATGGTACCGACAAGTGTCTTGGCCCATGGACTACATGACTTTTTTGTACTATGTAGGCCTACATGTTGAAAAGTCAGATAAAGTGGCGTAAAACATTGTGAAGATTTTTTTTTCGAAATCAGTATCGATTAAAATATCACATAAAATGGTCACAGAAAGCGACGTGAACCACGATTTTCCAGTGTGACGGCAGGGTCCTGGTTGGCCTGGGGAGGTGCATAATTTATAACGGCTTTGCATAACACAATCCACAAACTACTCAATGCAAATCTGTTTCTTCTTCGCTTTCATTTCATTTTGTCGTGATTATTTTGGTGAAGGGGTGGGGTGGTTCCTTGGACATGACTTGGAAGCAGCCTCACGCAAATATATCAATGTCTCAAGTTTGTTTACATATGGCGACTACCCACGTGCTCATGGCCCAATTTCATGGCGCTGTTTTATAGCACAAATATTTGGTTAGCACATAATTTGTTTGCCTTATTTTGCAAAAATGAGTTGTCAGCCAAAATCGTATTTGGTGTGTATTGACTGGTATTCTGAATACCAGTCAATACACATCAAATACGATTTTGGCTGCCATCCTATTTTTGCAAAATAAAGCAAACAAATTCTGTGCTAACCACATTTTTGTGCTAAACTGCGCCATGAAATTGGCCCCAGATCCGATGGTGAAAAGTTATTAATCGTACTCAGCAACTGCGCTCATGTAATATAGAACAGCAAAGTAGGCTATTGAAGTTGAAAAAGTTGAAAACTTTGAAAAGTCACCAAACTAATTCGAGCCTTATATCTATATTTAGAGAGCGCAATAATCAATGCATGAACAATGAAAGGAGTATTATGCGCCGATCAATTGTTTCCTCCCTCCCCCCTCCCCCGGGCCGTTACATATTAAAAAGTTTTGGACATCGTCGGAACATTGCGCGTATATGCATGCGCATGCCTTCTTGAAGACTAAAACAGACGTTTTAAAACCCAACATCGTACAAACCTAGGGTGATCAGAATAAGAAAGAGACATATTCAACTTTCTATAGAAGCAAAAATTGTACCTGGCAGTGCTCGGCAAATAACGACCATTTCGGTTTTAAAAAACCACAGTCGCACTAAGTGCCTCATTCATTCGATTTCACAAAGCACTAGTTTGTCCAGGTATTTTTTACCACAACGTCAAAACGGAAAAGTTCAGCAACCTTGGGGTGACGTGATTCACAAAGTTGATAAAATTTCCCAAACGTTGATATAAAAAGCATGCCTATTGAACAATAAATTCTAACGACCATTTTTGCTTGAAAAAAAAAATCTAATCAGTGTACACACTTTTACATGTACTTAGTAGTACAGTAGTGAAAAGCTACATGCACAGTACACAAAAATATGTATGCAGAGCTTTTGTCAATGTGTAACGAGCGCGCGCGCGTCTAGTCTGGTAGGTCAGTCGGAATTTCGTCGTCCGTGTAGGACTTTAATACTTAACCAGACCTAAACAAGTTGAGTCCTTATTTATTGTTGAAAGTAGAAATCGATGTTAAAAAGAAATTTTGAGGGTCCTTTTCGCGTTTTTGTCGGTTTTTGACGCTGGAACTACTTTGTTTTTTCCGGATTCACAACGAGTGCGTCGCCATTAAACAGGAAACCGATTGTTACTTCGCGACAGACCATACCATTATTTGTGGGGTGTGTGGTTTATGAAAATTGAAGCACATTGTCAATGTATACATTATGCAACCATCAGAATTGTAGCTCATAACATTTAAAATGTTTTAACATTATGCTGTAGTAGAATAAATTCTTCTAGTTTCAAAATTTAAATCGTTGATGTGTTTATTTTTCTTGTGCATCTCCTGCTATAAAATCGACCACTCTGATGATTGGCCTTAAGTCTGGGATCCAGGAGCTGTGAAATCTAAATATACGGCATTTTAACGTCATGTCAGAGAGCCAGACTGAAATGTCCTTTTTGTGTATGGCGCGGCGCCGGCCGGCCAGCAACAATCATGATTTTCATCGATGGATCGCGAAAGATTGCTGTGTAAATATGAGCAACAAATTACTCGTAAAAATAAAGTAAGTAATGAAGGTAACAATAGTATAGTAAGCTTTATGTTGCTAGCGGTCCGTGTTTGCTAATTCGTGGTTTAAGTGGCATAAATTCACAACTGAAAAACACACTCCAGGCACCAGCGCAGTGTACACGGTACAGTGAACAAGTGACAGCGACAGTCGTCCCGTTTTAAGACATCTCGACCGGTCACGGTCGAAAAATTCGGAGAGAATTTGGTGGTTGATCATGGAAAAACTATCATGCACGTTCGCGAGTTGAAACTCCATGCACTAAGTCTATGGAGCATGACAAAAACAATCCTAAGTGTTTTCAAAGAAAAACTTGATATTTTCTTATCGTGTTTCCAAACCAAATTTTACACTTTCTGGGGCATTTATGATCATGACACTGTTACTTTTATTAGGAAGAATTAGTGGCGAACGTGTACGATATTTATACCGTTCATCATGTCTTACGATCACGACCTTTTGCACAAAACATATGAGACTAAGTGTTTCCTCACAAACATTTTTTTTCTTACTCAAAAATGTGGGTATCTCCATCAAATTTGCACTTACCGATGCTTGAGTCATTTCAAAAAAAGAAAACATTCTGATCAACTTCTCAACCCTCAGTGCCATTTATTATTAATGTTAACTTGTTATTCATTTTTCAGTTCAACAGTGATGGGGACAAGGCACCAACCACCAGGTGCATTAGGGGTCAGGAAGTGAAGATTTCACTTACCTGAACAGTGATTAGATCAAAACTGTCAAGGAGCGAAGACTTCAGATGCAGCACATATTGTCCACACCTGTACCTCCATTTGAGGCTCGAAGATAAACAGGATGACATCGCCGGTGAACCCAAACGTATGAGCAAGCGTCAAATGCCAACCAGGTATTCATCAAGTGATCTACAATTGTATTACACTTGTTTTAACGTCTAAAATTGTTTTAACGTCTAAAATTGTTTTAACGTCTGTATGGATATTAAAGAATATTTTTTATTTTATTAAACAATTTTTTTAAAATTAGTTAATTGTTTTTTTTCCCTAGATCATTCTCCCGAAGAGGTGTATTTGGCATTTGGAAGAGAGCAGCCAACCCATGTCCACTCATTCCCAATAGGAGATGGACCCACGAAGGTGAAAGTCGTTCCCAAATGGCATGAAGGTGATACCCACCAGCAGCAACTTCAAGACATTATTTACGTGACTGCAAAACTTTTAAAATTAGGAACAGCAGCATTACATAAGTGTTACAGTACAAGTAATTAATTGTATTTCCTTGTTATCTACACTACTTGACTCGCATTCTTGTCATTCCATTCCCTCATTGTGTGTATTATGCAATCAGTTCATTTCTCCATTGTATGTGTTGTGCAATCACCTACAGGTACAATACATTTTAAAGAAATCACTGAATTGTCATAATAATGCTTTGCGGGTTGAAGCTGTTTAATAAAGTGTTAAATAATTTGGAACATGTTTTATTTCCCCACAATTACAGTCGTAGTAATATGTTGATAAAGAGCCTTGTAGAAATTTAAGCCAATGTATGAAAGGTAAAAACAAAATATTCAAAACTTAAAACACCTTTAGTTAGCAGTTTTCTTCCACAAAGATACCATATCATGTGATTGTTACCTTGCTTTCAACACTTTTAGTTTTCTTTTTCTTGTCTGCTCGTGAAGTAAAATTTTGGGGCTTTAAAGATAATGAAGACTTTGATGACGACTGACATTGCAAAAGATGAGGACAGCAGTGATGGTGCAATGAAGTATTGAACAAAAGGGAAAAAATTTATGAACTCCAGGGGCCAATTTCATGGCGCTATTGGCACGAAACATTACTTAGCACATAATTTATCTGCTTTATATTGCAAAAGTTGATTGCCTGACAAAATATTGTGATATGTATTTACATGTGCACTAAAATGTTGATACTGTTTTTAAGCACAATTTGAAAATACAAATTTAGCTGGTCCCTCATCTTACAAAGTAATTCATTAATAAAATCTCCCAAAACGTCCCAAATTGTTTTGTAAATTTTGAGGTTCAGAATGTTTCGATTTACTGATCTTAATTTTCGGTTTGTGGAAATAAAGCAAGAAAATCAATTGATCACGTTCAAATGACGTCACTTCCTACTAATCGCCACGTGCATCAGAATTTTGAGCGTAGTTTTTTATGACGCGCATCGGCTGCGCCGTATTTCGAACAAATTTCGAGCAACACGCGCGCGTGTTTGGAACATGTTACAGCGTGTGCGTGCGCGTACTTGATAGCGTTTAATACGCAGTCGCATTTCTTCCTACGAAGATGGCTTTCCCATTCAGTGGCACGTCCGTTCCGATTTTTAGATGTGGATCGGAAACCAGTCTAGCGCCGTATTCGAAAGGACGGATCACGTAATATATGGACGGGGGCGGCCGATTTTAGCAGGGATTACACACTACGAACAAACGCAACAAATATTAATATTTTCAAACAGGAAGAATTTATTTCTCTCCCAACACGGTTTTAAAACATTCAAATGCAGTTTCAATGGGTATATGATGCATTTATTGGCGGCGTACTTGAACTTTCATAAACTGCATACCCTACAAATAATGGTACGATCCGTCGCGCAATGAGACTCGAGAGCCATGTCAACTGGGCGCGCGGCGAAGCACTCAATTGTTAATCCGATGAGAAGAAAGTAGTTTAAAAATACAAAACCAGAAAAAACGTAAAAAAGACCCTTACATTTTCTTTTTAACATCGATATATGTTTTTACCAATCAATAAGGATTCTTACTGTGTAGCTCTGGTTAAGTATTTTGGGTGTTACACGGACGAGGAAATTCCGACTGACCTATGGCATATATCCGGAAATAAATAATCCGCACCGCCCACATAGACTTGTTCTAGTCTCACGTGTCATAATCAGCAGCGCAACATTTGCACGCACAACAGGTTCTCATTGAGTCCGTATAAGCCCAACAGTCGTACACTGGGGTAAAGTTTAATACGCAAGCAAAGTCGCAGTGCGCATGCGCTAAGGCTCAAATTCGGTCCGAATTTCAAAACGCGGTGAAGCTGACGACACTGTCCCTTTAAGCGTACTATTGTAGCGTTTTATGCCAAAGGACTGGGTGAAGTCTAATTTAGAAGCAAATTGTGTGCCGCCCTCATGCGACTTTTTTCGGATATTTCTTGAATTTTGCGATCATAGCTGGATCCGAAATAGTGGCTTTGGCTGTGGCTGCGGGCTGTTGCTATGCCGTTTCTAACGACTTTCATTGTCCGCCCATGGCAACCAGCATAGCAACAGCCATAGCCACAGCCAAAGCCACTAATTCGGATCCAGCCCCCATTACTGTACTTATACTATACTGCGTGTACGTACGTACGTGTACTGCTGCAGCGTTTGAGATTTGGTCGACAACGAGTAACATCGCGGATGATGAAAAAGTGTTAAATTCTATCTGATCACATACTATAGTTAGGTGAGTGGCCGTCTGTCTATCCTTCTTGAGATCAACATGAATCATGTTAAGTTAATTAGGTTACATAGTAATACTAGCTAGTCTAGACAACTTGTATCCGGTGTCGTCGTGTCCGGACAACACGAAACACGAACACGGAGTCGAGGTCGAAACGAACTCGGGACTAGTCTGGTACCCAGACCAAAAATTATTTGACTAGACTGAATTTAAGTCCGCAGCCCGCCAATTCCGCCATTTTGAAACAGAGGAATTCCTCCTTTTTTCTGAAGGTTCCCAAAGGCAAAGTTACCCGAATGCACGTCGCGTCGTCCGGACGTTACCGTTAATTGTCGGACCGCACAATTCGTCATTGTTCGAGAAGTTGGATTGAACGTCGCGTGCACTCATACGCGTGCCGCTGCGTGTGTATTTATGGTGACGCTACGGATTTAAAAACTACACAGTGCTATCACAGTGCTATAGTTATGGTAACCGTATGAATGGCTATAGTTACCATGGTTACGGGTTGCAACAGCAGATTAAAACTACATGATACAATATGGAGCTCACTGGTGTGATGCAGACAAGGTTTGAATTTCTTTTTGATGCTAGCCTACATGTATATTAAAATGGGCATATTTAATATTTTAAGGTTAATATATTAAATTTGTTTGGTCAAATATTGGAATAAGTTAACCCCCTTTCAAATTGTTGTACCACTCGTAGCCATAGCGTGCAGCGCGCTATTGAAAATTAACGGTTATGTGCTCCTAAAAATAAATGCATGACGTAATGCTTAAAGTGCTATTTTAAACAACCACAGTAGCCGGTCCTCATATTCTGTTCGTTGTATGTGGAGTATTGTGGAGCGGGAACCAGTCTAACTCGGGACATGCTCTAGTCTATAGCTGAGGTTACCAGTTGGAACTTTCGCTAGATTGAGCGTAATCGCTCGATTGGGCTGCGCAGTCTCAATCAAGCGAACAATTTGCCGCCGCTTTGAGCTGCAATCGCTCAATCGCGGAATGGAAGTACGTGCATTCGTTTAAATGAGTTTGCGCATTAAACTACCCATTATGATTTGCGCATGTTCTCTTGCGATAAATTCGATAAACAGCGCAAGCTGAGAAAAAAGGTCCGGTTTACGTACAATTTTTCTGATCATCCAAAGTAGGTAATATAATCGTAGAGCTGCGTTCTACTAAGGCAACGTTGCCAACTTTGCATGCGCAATGCCAACCAAAGCGCCGTATAGCCACAGCACGGTTGGATTGAGTGTTTTGCACTGTGAGTCTGTGTTACATCATGAGGAAGGTCCTCTCCATGGTTACATGGACTCCCCTGCCACGTATGGAATCCCGAATGATTCCTCGCATTTGCAGCATTTCTGTTGTGGGACATGTTTGTCAGAATGTTTGAGTAAAAGTACATGTAAGTTAGAGGTTGATTTTTGAACTCTTTTTAGTTTTCGTGAAAATGAGTAAAAAAGTTGCAGAGTTGGCGTCCGCCTCATACATGTAGGTTTTGCACAATTAGCAGGTAATTTTGTCACCCAATCCATGATGCATGAGAACGATGATAAGGTTTATTGTTGATAAGGTTAATATGCTATTAGCTAAGGTTACCTCACATGCCTCGGCCTTAACTTATGTGTAGGATATCATATGTTACAAAACCACAAGGTCAGCGGTGGCTCAAATCTGGCCTTGTGTACATGCACGCATGAATATGGGGCGCTAAGGGTTAGTCCCCGAAATGCGCGTTTTTCATTGGCTGTCGCTTGGGTAAGCCCTATGACGTATTTGCTATGACTTACATGTAGAGAAATTTTAGCTCTTTCACATCGTTTTCAAATTTTTACGAGGCCTTGCTGCTTTCTGTCGTACGCTGGATTATAAAATTTTGATCGTACTTTACGGTTTCAAAATCACGGATTGAATGTTCTTAATTACCAAATAAAAGGTACCGGTATGTTATAACGGTAATTCAACAATTTATCTTGTTTCTTGTGAAATTTCTTCGTAATCTGTTGAGGCAAAGTCGGATTTTTTAAGCCGCGACATCGATTGTTGTGCGAGACGCGGATCGACTCAGCGCTGCCATTATGGTGCCATGATTTATTGACTGTTTTTGATCACACCTTTTGAGTTAAGCGTAATTAGAAAGCAATATAAAAAAAAAAGCCAATTTCCGAATATATAAAGGCCGTAACTTCGTTAATACTGAGATATGAAGGCGAGTTACATGTAGGTATCAAATTTCAAGTACCGGTATCATCATTTCTATTGATGGAATCAATTATAGGGTTGATTTCTAATATCTCAAAATTTTGTAACATACCTATTATGTGGTTATTTGTATTAGGGCTAAGGAAAATAGTCAACATGGACCCAATATATCTCAACAAAATAAAATCCAAAATTGTCAGTATTCTCTCCCGTGAGACACTAATTCACCCCTGGGACTTGCCCCAAAACCTTGTCAGGCATAACCACTTACGCAGGTCCTTGATGAAATAACAAGCCACTAATGAATATTCAGCCTACAATAGGGACTTGGAAATCTGTGTTGTCATCGCGCCGCGCACTGGGGTACACTAATACTGGTCAGTTTTGCAGTGGATTTCTGCCGTAGTGAAGTGGCGCATCATGAAAAATGAGCTGTTAAACATTACAGCATTGTTCAATTCCAACTTTTAAATAGATACTGAACAATAAACGACACACTTTTTGACGATATTTATTTTTAAAACAATTTTTTTAAATATTTAAATTTGGAACACAGCAAGATGTTTGTTTGACGGTGAGATTTCTGGTCCAAAAAGGGTAGTTTGTCAGTTTGTGTGAAACAACAGACTTGTTGAAACCAGATACAGTTTGGGAGATTGTTGTTCTGTGTTTGGTGCCAAATTTCAGTGTAATAACGCATGCCCTTGTTTGTTTGTTTAGCCCACAAAAATGATTATCAGTTACTCTTTGTGAGCGTCGTTGATGCGTGGTTTCTCATTCCAGGCGTAAATATTGCTCTTACACATAGTGCCTGCCCTCACAGGTGCTATGTACTCCTGTGCGTTGAGGCTTTCTTGACAAAGCTTTAGTTGACGCAGAAAACGAGACAGCGTGTTAAACTAAGTGGTGTTCTATTGGACTATCTTTGTTAAACTCCCGTGGTTGTGCGGGTAGAGTGACAAAATTTAGTCCAATGGGGAACGCACGGAGAAGTAGCGTCCCTGTAAAGTTACCGCGACCACGATGTAAAAACGTACAGGCGAGAGAGCGCTCTGGAAACTTTCCGCTCAACCGCGGGAGTTTTACAGGACCTTCTGAAAAGTCAATGGAAACAGTGCGCCCCTTGTTAGAACTACCTCTGCCGCTGTGTACAATGCCAATGATGACAGTCACTACAGCATCTTACAATCCCACCAAACATAGCGCAAAAAAATTATGGTTACTTCAATAATGTACGGCCCTGTATGTACATACGCACATGTTTTTTTCATGCTCTTTTCTTCGCAAATATATGGCAAGTTTAATCAAAGTGCTTCGACAATTTGATTGGGTTTCGTGCAGCATACACACAATTAATAATTTTCGCGCCCAATATGTGTATCGCATAGCCATGTCAAACATCTGTTAGGTCAAAGGTTATGTAAACCACGCCCTCAATAGACCACATATGGCCAGCCGAGTATGCTAAATTTCTCCGCTCGCGTCGTGTAAAATATATGGTAAGTGGAATGCACGGAGATTTACAGGAAGGAATGTTTACAGGAGTCGCGAAAGTTCCCCGCGAGGGGCGTGGAGAAAAGAAGTCCAATGGGAACACGCCTTTAGACTAATCAAGAACTTGAAGTTGACAGATAATCTTCGTTGGCTTGGCGCAATATGTCACTGTGGGGGCGCTTCATACTGCATCGCATTCTTCGAGCTCTCTCCTAATCAGTTTACACGCACGATTTCGCGGGAAAAACGGCCCAATTTCTAAGACGCATATTTCGGCTACCGCTTGCTCAATTTATGCGATAAATGCTGTTTTAGAATTAACAGAAAATAAATCTGTAATGTGATATTGATATTTTCAATCAAAATCGAACTTTGAATTTTTTTTTCAAGTCCCTACCTACAGTTGCAGTAAAAATACAATGTACATGTAGGAGGCATACTGGGTTTTCGGTTCACCACTCGGCGACGACGCTCTTTGCTTGTGCACAGACTGGTGCACACACTTATCTGCACCTGCACCGCGTACGTCCGACCAGGCTGTGATTTGTCAATTTTACTGCTGTCTGCATTTGAACTTTTTGACACAGGAAAATTTTACAGAGACCGTACCGGTAGGAGAGCATGCGCAGTGTAGCCGCCTTCGCAGTATGACCTTTACGGCTCAGCGGACGTACATTTCCAGGGTGCTTTTACCGACTCGCTGTGTCCGCATTGGACTTTTTGTCTCGGGGAGGTGGGGGGTGAGGGGGGGGGGTGAGGGGGAAAACCCTGGTAAATTTTCCTGGGCAGAAGTTGGCAGGAAAAGTAACAGCTGGACTCAGGAAAAGTACTGAGAGGAAACGTCCTAGGCTGTCCACATTGGACTTAAAATGGAAAAGTAACCATCGTCTTGGGTAAGTTTTCTCCCCCAAAATAGTCAATGCGGACATGCCTTAACACATATTTATTAGCATTTCACCCACGAAGTGCCTGCAGCCTAAGCATGCGACAACACAGCGCCCTTTGTAGTTTGAAAAGAACATCACAGGGAAACCTCCGGTGCGGTAACTTGCTGCATATGCACAGCCAGTGTGCACTGCGTTAAGGCATGCACCAGACAACATGACAACACGAAATTGAGAAACCCACACGCAACAACAAAAGTGTTTAAACTTTATTGCTTTATAATATCAGCAGAAAACAATATTTATTAAATAAAAGACAGTGCATGATATAGCATGATGTATTGGCCCACTAGCCGTTGGACTACCACCAGCACAATGCAGCTACGGTAGTAGTCCTCTGTAAAAAAAAAAAACTAGTCTCGGACTAGCAGACTTGTGCTAATTTCGACACCCTGTGATGTCATCATTATGGGATCAGATCTGTTTGACTGGGGGGACATTTCTTTCTCAACAAGAACCGGTCATTGTTTTCTTGCATGGGGCTTGGTTGTTTACACACAGTTGTATCTTAGTATGTATAACCATGCCATGGACAAAGAAACAAGATACATGTAACTTGCCCCAAATGGTACTTGTAACTACACTGGCTTTGTTTACGGTACACAGGTGACACACCCAACACCTTGGTCATTTGCCAAGAATGTACACTTAGTATGAACCTCATGCACTGACATTTGCCATTGTGAAGACTGTCCTTCAAATTATGCTTATTAACCAGCTTTCCCATGTTGTCATTTGTGCATGCAAGTTCATTAAGGGATTGTGTTGTGCTACATGTACTAT
This sequence comes from Henricia sp. BOLD:AAB3569, assembly GCA_037783545.1. NCBI lineage: Eukaryota > Metazoa > Echinodermata > Asteroidea > Spinulosida > Echinasteridae > Henricia > Henricia sp. BOLD:AAB3569. Next base: position 2,141 of record JBBELK010000099.1, on the reverse strand, counting down.
TATTATTATTATTATTTTCTTTCTGGTATTCATACCAAGGATTCCTCAATAGTGCTCATTGCACTGTCACTCGCAAGCGTGAGGAAATCCCATGAAGAATTAGAATTAGAAATGGCCAGAGACACCGGGATGATCCCCCTTGCTCTTCACGAAAGAATGCTCTGGGATCTTTACGAGTGCGTTTCCATTACCTAACACACTGGACCAACGGCTTTACATCCCTTCCGAAGGATGGAGCACAAGTGTGGTTGAGTGCCTTGCCCAAGGGCACAGGTACCGTAGCCGTGATATGTTAAATGCCCGTGTTACCCGGTACGTAGATTTTTGTAAGCTAAATTTGGGAAATAAGGTGGTTTTTCCAAATACTTACATGTATGATAGTACAATGCGTACATGGACATGTACAAGTACAATGTACGGTACCGTACATGTACATGTACATGCACCGTACAGTAATGCACTTGTCAATTGATACCCGGCCTCCCCGGGGATGGCCGGGACTTTGCTGCCTTGTGGCCGGGGAGTTGACATTTTTTTCGCCCGGGTGTACCGGGCGTATGCCGGGACTTGTTGAGGGAGTTCACGCATGACCAAAAAGCCGGGATTTTGGGGCCGGGAGTTGGGCCGGGGTTGGCCGGGTTAGCTAAAGAGATGGCCGTGACTTGCCCATGGCCTTTTCATCACTGGAAACAGGGGCCGGGGCAAGTAGGCCGGGGTAAATACGTGCAAAGTCAATACTGAAGCGGTATCCAGCATACATTGCAACCACACAAGCCTCCTTTTTATTTCAATCGTTTAATATATCGAGATGTTTCCCGTCATTTATTTGTTATAAACATACTGCTACTTACTATCTATTGTCGTGCTGAGATCCTGAGCTACCCACTGTGATTCTATCGGCCTCTAAAATTAATATGTGATATTCTCGACACAAATCAGAAGATTGGTCTAAAAAAAGTAATGCAAATTCGTAAAAACCAAGAACATCCTGCGAGCATACATCTTCATCTTGGGGCAAAGAATTGTCTTTGTTTTCCCCCTTTAAATTTGACGGTATAAAATGACTTCAAATTTGGGGTTGCATTCCGAAAATAGAAAAGATCGCGCACTACTACGCATGCGCATTAGCCGTTTTCGAAACACAAGCTTCATCTTGCGAGGCCTTTATTCCACTGTCGCGTCATCGACATATCTGGCGACTTGTCGCAAAAGTCACATCACAACTCAAAAACACGACACAGAAAACACACATGTTCTTCATTAAATTCCCTGTATTTAATCAAACCAACATAATATCATCATTCAAATGAGCTTAGTCTACGGAAAAAATCATCAAAAGATTAATTCTAAGTATAATATTTTTGGAGATATTAGCACAAAAACAAGATCGAAATTCGTGTGTGGTCGGAATAGGAAGCCCAATAGACAGCCGAAGTGTGACGATGCGTTGCCATGACAAATTGGATCTAAACTATCATGGCCGTCGGAAAAAAGTACCATTGGAAAGCACCTTGGACAACGAGCTGTTGAGGATTTTTAGTTAGATCCAATTGCCTAGGCAACTAACAAAAGGTGACGTATTCACTTCGGCAGTCTATAGGGTCGGGTGCGGACATCCGGGACCTTTATTCTCACGCGTCATAATACACTGTACAACCGCGCTGATGAAAACAATGCACAATGAAGTTCGCTCAGTGCAGCTAGTCTATGCTGCAGTGCATGCAGTTGTCGTGCATGGCACTCGTCTTGCATGGGCGCGCTGGTTGTTATCACATGACTACCGACCTGTCACGTCACTACGTATGACCGGCCCGACCTATCGGAATATCGGGTCCGTATCGCATCGCAACTTCAAGCTTGAGCCGGGCTTGCTGCTCTTATGCCCGGCTAGCGAGGGGTCGGAGACTTGGCCGGGACTTTTGCGGAGTTTGGCGCTCATTGCACGGCTAGCGGGGGTCGGGACTTGACCGGGGGTTGGCACACAAATTTTGCCGCCTGGCCGGGACATGGCCGGGACATGGCCGGCGGGGTTTAACATTTCAAAAATGCACCTCATGTGTCAAGTCCCGGCCATCCCCGGTACCCAGGGGCCGGGGTATCAATTGACAAGTGCATAAACAAGAAGTGTATGTAAATGTGCA